>NADL03000589.1:1262733-2525467 GCA_002205965.3 Kappaphycus alvarezii
GTTGGTAACAATTTCGCATCAGAAATTATTATAATATAAACAGAATTGTATTTTTCTATTCCATCCTAAGCTATGATATTTTCTCAAATCTTCTCTGAATCATGTTAATTGTATGAGAATTTCGAGAAATATAGTATCAAAAAAGTGAATGAAGGGGCTTGTACATTTTGACAAAGAATTATTAGCCTATTTCTTTTGATTTATTCCATGCTGTCCATTTAGCTGGAAAGTAATTCGATGTTCTCAATAGTTACCACAAAATGTCGACCATTTTATCTTATTCTTAAAAGCAGGCCTGAGAATTAGTAATCGGCTCTTGAAATCCTCCCTCCCTCAAGCCGAATGTTTGGAGGAGGAATTAAGGAATATATTCAGCTAATGTAATCCTTACATATACTTTATTAACTTGCATATATATATAAGTCCTTGCATCTGTTACTTTTAACTTTACTCTGCTGTTCCCTAAATTGAAGCATGCAGACCAATGTCTTTATTCATTTTTGTAGTTTTAAAATCCCCTCTCTCGACGATAAGGTCATGAGCAGCACATATTGTAGGGAGATTCGAGTCTTTTTATGGGATGTGATTGTATCTTAAATATATTCTTGGTCGAAATCTACAGTTCGAATATACAGATATTCTCTTTCACGGCATCTGTGGTGCTATGAAATTTTATAAACCTCATTGTCGAAAGGCTACAACTGGAAGATATACTAGAACTGCATCTTCTATATTTTTGGCACTCCCATTTTTTTCTCCATTTGCTACGTTTATGCAGTACGATGTAGAAGGGAAAAGCGGAGAAGATGGTGGGATCTACAACCTGCTCGATGTCGGCGCGTTCATGAAGGTGCATTTTTCGGGACGGGTAACAACGCAGGCTCCTGTGACTGGCACTATAGCTCCATTTTTGTGTTTTAATGCGCGGTGCGAAGTTCTTCTCCCCTAGAAACTGAACTGCGCCAGACAATGAGAAAACCACCATACACACACACACGAAGACCCACAGAGTGTTCGCTGTCCCTCTTTCTCTTTAGGTGCCCTGCGATGCAGTAGCACAGCTCTTCGACGAGGAAGGGAAGTGGGGCTAGAAGAGCGGGGACAATTAGTTGGACTGGGGCGGTATACTTGTCCTCCGGATCGCAAGGCCTGATCGTGGTCCGCGGAATGCTAGAACATTTACAAGGACCGACTCCAAAGAACCGTATACACCAGGGGTGTAATAATGGACAAAGAAGATTTAGTATTTTGTCTGCAGTGCTGAATATCTTCTTTGGAGATAAGTACGTTGTCACCAACGAAAACCGTGAAGTTACTATTTGTATATAGAAGCCGGAGTCCGGGGCGCCAAGTATGAGTAAATCACAAAAAAACCACAAAAGTGGTATTATAGTAGTAGATGGAGAGGATTTAAATAGAAAGGAGGACCAGGGCTGATAAGCGTTTCTATAGCCAAAGTTGCCGATGGCAAGTTCTCTGCAAAGGCGGAAATTGGGAGCCAATTTCATAGCCAAAACCTGGGTAGCTGTTCAGTCTGGAGCCTTAGAGGCCATAGAGGTATTAGAGAAGGTAAGAATGACGCTTTATTGCTTGAAGACAAGTCCGCACTATACAGGACCTCGGCTTCTGCCAGACAGAAGACTCCAGGCAATGCCTGAACCATTTGACCACTCTAGCGAGAAAGAGACTGGAAGAAAACTCCACCATCTGAAACGAGGATTCAGGAGGCTTAAAACTCCCGCTGTAAGCACATAGGCCTACAGATAGGGACAGCGACGACAACGGCGATAAAACCGGACGAGCGAGCTTGAAGACACGCCAACAAGTCTGTGAGGACCACAACCACTCGCTGTCCGTCAAAATAACGGAAGATTTGAGCGCGACAGGGTACGGCGGACTTCATTAACATTTTTCAAGTAGTAGAGCCATCCTCATACACCTTCTTCAGTTCGCCCGTCGTGTTTTAGGGGCGCGGAGAGGTAATCTACTCCTCGTGGACATCGAAAAGAACGTCGCAGCGAGAGCTCTGCAGCCGTAACGGACAAAATCCTGAGGGAAGAGCCGGATAAAGATCCGTTCCCACGTCGTACATTGTCGCCGAGCGAGATGAAGTTAAGGTTTGGTGTAATCAGTCGAAACTTAGACCGACGTTGAATAAAGAATCAAGACGTGCAGATGATTAGTAATGTATAAATACCAGTTGGCTAGTATATGGTTATCTACGATGGCGGGGTAAGTAAGCTTAAGTTCAGTCAAGTAATGGAGATCCAAGTTGGAGATAAGTAAAGTCGACACTTGGCCCAATAGGTGCCTTTCATCTGCGAGAATATCAGGTTTAATTTGGGGCTGAGTGTGTCGAAAAATGGTCGATCGGATTGAGCAATAAGCAGTACAAGCGGAGGCAAGCGGCCCTCGGATGGGTAGAACGCCACGTGTGTGCTGATTCTCGTCACGAGCATACTTCTGATGCAACCGAATGTGCCAAAAACGATTCGGGGGTCTAGCGCACGTCAAGTCAGAGCTGTAGCGGGATAGCTACACTGTCTCCAGTCTTTCGTAATGCCAGAATAGCCCTTGCAAGCTAGGGTTGATACTTGTTCGGGATAAAAAGTTTGGGCGTGTGGTTCTTTTTTACTTACTTCTTCTTGTTGTCGCCCACCATCTGAACTAATCTGGACGACGTTCCTACAAATATCATTTCAATGTCCTGTACGACGGCGTCCATAGAGTTTTGAGCAGATTTGTGATACAAATACGCATACACAATCTGAAAGGGAATAGAATTCATGGTCAAATTGTACAGTTGCAGATATCCAGACCGAAATACTTATCCAATTCTACAGAGTGGTCCAGATGGCAAGCCCCCAAATCGTCTCGGGCGGGAGTACGCGACCAAGAGTAATAATGAGCGATAATCGAAAATTGCCCTTATTGTACTGTACAGTGCCTGCTGGTCAGCAGTGAATCAGATCAAAAAAATATCACCAAGATCAGCTCTGCATTCTCCCCAATCACTTTTCGTGGAGGTCTCCATCCCACGATGATGCTCGCTTTCTGCTTCATTTGGGCTATGTCCAATGCGGGATAGAAAGATAAAGATGGGGGGAAAGATGTCGTTAACAGCAAGTCAACGGCGGCGAACCAATCACTTGCGGGCAAAATATAAGTCGAGAGGAGACCTAACAAACTATGTTGACCCCTCTTTTGCAAGTCCTGTGACGGCATTAAGGCCTTTGTGATCCCGCAAACGAGTATACCGGCAGTTCAGCTGCACCTGTGCGCGAGCTCCAGATTTTGGTCTCATAATAGCCAAGGCTCCGCCAAAGGAAGCTTATGAGAGAGAATCACACGCGACATAGACGATTTGGTGTTCAGGTGCAGTCAAAAAGTGATGTGGAGGTGCGCTAGTTCGATCATGAGAGCGGAGGTAGGGTTGAAGACCAGTCAGGTAAAGAAGCAGATAGGTGGTAGGGCTTCCAGTTGGATGAACGGGGACTTCTTTTCATTACGTGCTCCTGGGGCGCATTTTCGGTGCTGGGGCTTGTAAAGTGGGGTATTTTATTGTGCCTAAGTGTAAAACTCACCAGAACTATTAGTATTTCTCGGTGCTCTCCCGAGGGAGGTGTCCTCTGGAAGCTGTAGTGAAAGCCGCCGCAAAGCACTAATCTGTATTGTATAGGTACTGTGCTGTTCTCCAGGAATGGAAAACAGGAGGATGGTAAATACTGTGATTTCTCTTGGCCAAAAAAAGGAAAAGAAAGGATTGAAACAACCAATTCACTCACATTAAGTCCTGATGCCGGTTAGAGGGACTAGTAGGTGCCCTGCGGCCGACGTTTTCTAGACCAACAGTAGCTGAATAATTACTGCAGTATATGATCGATAAGCTGCGCAAGTTCTTCTGATGATGCCCCGCAGACCATCAATAACCAATCATCAAACTATCAAAACAAACGCAAAGCCTACAGCTCCTTAAGTACAGCAGAAAGTTTGACAAACCAGTCCCCTCCATGTGCAGTCAATCAAAAAACTGGAACTACCCTTACCCTTTCAACATGCCGGCGAGAACTGTTAGGGGAAATTTGGGGTGTTTTCAATCCATGGAAAATGAGGTAAACTGTTCCCTTAGGTATCTCCTGATATAGGCAAAAGCTTACAATGTAAAAGATTGACGGAAAGCCGTCAAAAGCTAGAAAACTGTATAGAGGCCATCCAACAGGCACGCCGCATTGTTAATCGTTGCCGCTGCGATATGAAGCTGTGTTAAGACTTTTTTAGCCTTTGCGCAGATCTCCCTTGCCCTCGTAGCAACGTTACGTGCGACTTCTGTTAACAACGCGTGAGCGTCCGGATGCCACCCTACGAGGGGAGAGATCAGGACGGGGACTATCCTATGTCTGGCGAAAGACGCGATGAAGGACTTGTATCTTTGGTGTTTCGCCGTTCTTTGGGCGTTGAGCGAGGTAAGCAGGTTGAAATAACTAATGGTGTCGGTCTTCTTTGTTATGCCCCGTGCCCTATACTCCCGTGCACCCGAAACTTAGCCTATATAGGAAAGCGCCGAGATCCATGTGCTCAATAACTGCCGGGATTTCCAAAAACATTAACATATTTCAGTATTGTAGTCCAAAATGCAATTATAACCCGGACGGTATACATTGTACAGAGTTACGTACTGCCCTGTACTTAAAATAATTAAAACAATGACCAAAGCGGCGTTTTTCCTCATAAAGGACATCATTTGGACATTTTACAGCATTTGATACAGCATTGAGGCGTTCATATATTGTACATTACAGGAATTAATCATATAAGTGGGCACAAAGAAAGAGGCTATACAATTGTAGAACTTTAGCGATAAATATGAAAAAACATACGAAGTACAGTACAAACCATTGAGAAAGCATTATTTTCTTCACTAGTTGAAAATAAAACTTTTACCTCTTAAGACGTCGAAAATGCAATAAGGCTTCGTACAGTGTGCTTTTTCATAAGGTGCTCGGTAAAAAGGAGTACTTAACGTACTTTCGTATACCCATCGGAACATGGGCGAGCACAAAATCAAAAACGCTAACATGGGTAACTCACAACAATACTGTGAAATATAAACTGCCTTCTCCACTTTATCACCCAGATCTGACTATATAACACTATCGAAACCGCCACACCATTCACTCATGTCTCGGCACCCACTCTCCTAGCCTATCCGATGACTTGTCACAACCAAGCCTCACCACCACCAGACCTCGTGGCCACCATGGCTAGCCACCACCAGATCTCGGCACCACTCCGCTTCGCCACCGAAACGCCTTGACACCACCAAGCATCCGAACTACCAAGCACCGCCAAAATCTCGCTCCGGCAATACTAAGCCCTGAGACTACCAAACCTCGGCACCATCAAGTCTCGGCACCATAACACTCCACCACATCCAAGTTTTGCACCACTAAGCCTCTGTATCAACAAGACTCGCCAATAATACGCCTAAAAACCATCAAACTTCGCCACTACCACACGTCACCACCACCGCGGTTCGCAAACACCATGCGGAGCGATCATAGAGCCTCGCCAGAACCAATCCTTGCAACCACTACGCCTTGCCACCACCAAAATTGCCAGCACAACCCTTCTCAACATGTCGAAAATGCAACCCCCTGACACTTCAATTATTTTACCTACACAGTCAGCACGCCACAAATTCGTTATCTATGAAAACTTTGCGGCCTCCCTTCGCCCTCTAGCTGACCCAAAAAGTTTCGAGAGAAGATGAAATTAGTCAGTGGAACTCTGTATTGGAATTAGATGAATCCGACTGTGATCCAGGCTCCCCTTTTCCTATAACGAACAAATTTTATGACAAGAGCGGAGTTCATGATATACGTAGCTTGATCAACTTTATGCCGAATAAGTTAGTAACTCTGTGTAATTGTTGCCGAGAAATTATTAGGCAGACCCATAACGTTGGTATTGGGCTTACTTATAGTTTTACGGGTAAGTGCTTTTTGTTTATATTACTAGCTGTTCTAAAACATAGCGGCCAACTGCATATTTTGCCAAGTTTTTCAATATGAAAGCCCCTCCGTTTGAAGAATTAATTACAAATTTTTTTATTTCAATTGCAAATTTTGCATAAAAGTCGTTTGATACAAGAGTAGGGAAGTTCAATAGTATGAACAGGCTTTAAAAGGACCGACAGGTGTTCAAATGTTTCCCCAGAGGCTCGTACGTAATCTTTCAGTAATCTTTTCGGTCCGGCGGCAGTTTGAGGGAAAAAAGCGCTATTATTTCAGTAAACGCAAATTTTATGGCCTAAAATTGAAATTTCAGTCTAACCGGAGGGTCATTGTATTGGATTTAGCGACCACTATACACGTTCTGTATCATGCTTCGAATTTTTTCAAAGAAGACGCCCCTGGCATAAAGATTAGCTTAATAAATCGCAGAGGTAGGGAAGCTGGGCTAATTTGGGATTACAACGCGGAAATTACCACCCAAATGCGTGGGGCTTTCTAGTCGACAAGGGCTAATAAGAGACCCAGGAAATATTTCTTGCCTTAAATTCTAAAACGAATCCGCAAAAATGGGTGTTAACTTTGAATGACGAGCAGTATAACTGTAAAGTTAATGGGGACAGCATAATTTTTGAAAATTATTTCGGTCGAATCTTTGGCCAGTGACCGTTGCTTTTTCAAAATTTTTGTTGGGCAGAATCACTTCATTGTCCTTCCTTTAAGTTCTGTCTTTTTCTAACAAACTTACTGTACATTTGAAGTGGTACCTATCGCGAGAGCCTGACCGTCAGAATTTTTGCAGGCTGAGAAACAGGACGGTCAGCATTGCCGATGACATTGCTGAGAGGCGCAGGAGTCTTTTGGAGCGCTCCCGTGAGCGGCATCGTGCGTGGCTCAGTCGGCGACTCAAAAGACATACACATAATATCAACACAAATATCAGTCTGTGTTTAAGATAATAAAAGGATGAATTGTTTTTTTGCAAATTAGAGTTTTGGGGCGGGATAGTAAACTGTTATAGTAATAGTACTGTAGTACCAAACTCGGCGGTCATGATTTTTGCGAAATCAGCCGCCTTCATCATCAAAAAGCCACAGCCGGCATCATTGACGCCGCCTTTGCTCGACATCTCACCACCCCATATTCCTCCCCGGACTGTAGACTTCTTGCATTTCCCGTGTCTTGCCGACTGGCGTATCCACCTCGAACAAGCCCGTATGCTCTTTCATGCTTTCGTGGTCCGTATCCCCGGACACAGTTACCTTGCCGCCCTCGGAGATCGTGACCTCATTGACCTTGCTACATCTCCGCGAAACACCCAATCTACACTAAAATAGGTGCTAGCTCTTTACGATTTGTACATTATGGCACAAAAGCGTGCGGAGAGTGTTCAGAACTAACTACAAATGCAAGCGCCAGGTGGAAGCCTGTAGCGCCTGCATCACTTGGAGACTAGACGAGAAAATGGTAACGAACTCACGAAGCTCCAGTTGAGGGGAGGTACCTCGAGAAAAAGCAGCGAAGGAAGCAGAGCGGCGGAAGAAACCTTGACCGCTGTCGCCCAAGGCGCCATAGATATCAATCCTTACAGGGGAGAGAAAAAGATATCGTTTTGGTCGCAGTAATTGCCGTAGTGAAGATTTTTCTCGTGCTCTGCGGGTGTCACGACAGCGCCTGCGGTAACAGTACTTCGCGAGATGTGGAGGCGAGCGTAGATGTAGGAAACAGTAACGTGGACGGCGATATCGGTACTGCGAAGCCCAGAGGTAGCGGGAATGTAGATCTCCATTCTTCATGCAAGGGACTCCGAGTGCATAGACCAATTGGGAAACTGGAAGAGGAGCGGATGATCTACGAGGGAGACGATCCCTGCTTCCGTACAAGAGCAGATAACAACTTTTCGGAGGACGTGATGTCAACGAGTCATGCAGTCTACATATTTGAAGTTCAAAGAGTGTTGGCCGCTTTGGTCCAAGACGTGTGCCACGTTGGCCGAGCGCCAGGAGCAGATCGCACAGCGATTAGATCCAAGGAATACTGTGATGCAGAAACGGAGAGCCAGAGGGACATTACGCGCAGAGAAGTATATGTACGTACTGCGGTGGGGGTGATGAAGCGAACAGAAAGCAGAAGAAGAGGAGGATGTCCGCAATGAGAGGAGCCTTGTTCGGTCGGAGGCGGCTGAAGTAAAGGAGTACCTGTCAGACTTCGAAAGCATGAGTTCAGTTTTGGTCTCAGACTTGAGCTTTTCACCGGAGTCCGGCGAAGGACGACGCTCGAAAAGGGCCGTAGCTGTAAACAAAGAAGACAGCTGGAAATGGCGGTAGAAAAAGAGCGCGATTTCTGTCCGCGGGATCTCTTCTAGGTGGTGGTCGTGGGAAATGGTAACAGTGAAGAGGGTGCCGAAAAACGCGCTGGCCTCTCTCTATTGGCGTGACGCGGGACCTCTTCTAGGTGGCGGTCGTGGGAAATGGTAACAGTGAAGAGGGTGCCGAAAAACGCGCTGGCCTCTCTCTATTGGCGTGGCGCGGACTGAGATGCCAGTCCCACCCTTTCCCAGCACAAGAAAGATGAAATCCTGCTCTATTTCTGAAGCCAAGTTTTCCAGCCCAGTTCCGCTGCGGCCTTCTTTGATGTACGTCCTGCCATCTCCCTCCGAGAACCGAAAAGACGATGGCCCGTAACGGTCCAAAGGCACCTCAAACTACCTGTATACTCCGAACCCCGGTGTGTCATTTTTCTGCATTGCCACAAGCCCAAACGACCCTGTTATGCAAAAAGAGCCCGTAATAGAGCCAGCGCAGAAACCAAACGGTTTTCTGTGACAGCACACTGTCTGCTACAGCTCAGCAGGAGTGCCCAGATACTTTTATGATATGAATTGAGTACAAAGTGATACTGTAGCCATTAAATTTAATTTTTATGATCGCCTAACTCTACCCTACACTGTACTGTACTTTTATATACATGCGAAGGGGCTAGAAAAAGTGTATACAAGAGTTTACGTACCAAGTAGAGGAGCAAGTCCAACACAAGAATCATTAACCATCAGACAGAAGAAGTAAGTACTTGTCCTTGCCGCCATAAGGGGAATGCAGCCTGCTGAGCACAACGGTCAGTATTTGTTTCAGACATTGTATGCTCGGATTATAACACTTACAACAGACTTCCTTCAGCAACTTTGCTGCGTGCTCCACGTGTCACACCTTTTGGGCTGGGACACCACAGACCTGACTAAAATCCGGTCGCTCTAATGCGATTAATCTTATGCTGGTACCAGTCTCTTTCGTACAATTGGTTAAATGTTACCGCTCGCAATGTTCTTTTGGCGAGGGCCTCCGCGCCGTTCCAGCTGCCAACTCTGAGCTGCGTAGCTTCTTGGACCGCCGTAGTGCTAACATTTCTGGGCACTCTTCCTGTCGTATTATGATGATTTTGGCTTCCAATATATGTGACGATAAAGATGACCGTGGCACTGCTGAAAAAATCATGATAAACTTGATTGCTTCAAGTTGAAACCGCCGGTGAACCCAAAGGGGCTACTAATGCGCACACCTGTCACTGGAATTGACACAGCACAATCTGGTACACCAATTGATAAGCTAGCTCACAACGTGTAAATGCGTTTCAAGGACAAGTAACTCAAGTTATTTGCAGATTTCGGACAATGTTGGCAGGAATATGTGGATGAGTATCGTCAAATGTCTAGAGACTACAACTTAACTTTGGCCCGAAAGTTGAATTTCCTCCACAATCTATTGCTTGGTGATGCAAAGTGCTTTTTCTTTTATTTTTTTCAACCGTATACCGCTACATTCGAACAAGCCGTGGAAATGATCGACCGCGAATACAACTCTTCCATGCGTCAAGACAAAGTTAAGAATTTCCTAAATTAATTGCGTATGAGTAACTTTGTTTCGGAAATTACGGATACTTTGACAGCTGTCGAGGAGGTTTACAAGCTTATTATGAGACTTGGTGGTAATGTACCTGTCACGCACTGATGTGAGGGACACAACGTGGAATTTTTTGCCTCTGTTGTCGCTAGATACTCTTGCGCAGAAGAAAATCTTTCCCGCATAACGACCAACAACCTTAGTTTCCAAGCCTTTTATGCCGAACTGGAATCCAAATCGGAGCTATGCAAGGTAAGTGAAGTTCCTCGTCTGAAGGATGAAGTTTTTTCCCGTGCAAACGGAAGTGGCCTATCGTATAACGATAACTTCACTGGCTTCTTGTTTTCAGGTCAAGGGAGATATGCCCACAAACCCTAATCTGTACTCTTTAACAAACCCAAGGGAGCCTTTCCCGTCAAACCTTCCCGCCAAAATCGGCGGAGTTTGATCCTTTGACCATTGCAGGATCCTGCAATTGCGGAAAATCAGATCAAATCCTAAAACGTTAACAAATGCCGCTTAATGTTCCTCCCAGAATCCCAAAGACTGTAATCATTCCTTCGCCGTGCGAATCCTTAAGAATATGACCAAGGAAAAATTCATGAACTTGAGCGAATGGAACAAAGTTGTGACATTTGTCAACGACTAAGCAAAGAACCAAGTCGTTTCCGGGTTAGTCTACCAAACGAAGACATCTTCTTCAGCCGTCCCCTTTGTTTTGATCACAGGAACATTGATGGACATCCGTTGCTTCACTGCGTCGATAAGTATACCAAGTTAAATGCCGTCTCATTTTTGGAGAGCGGAACCTCTGAGAACATCATATGATGATATGATATTCTCTGCTGCTTCGCTGCATTTGGGCAAGACCTTATGCCGTTGACTCCGAATAAGTATATACTGAGATTGAAGGGCAGTTCAATGCAAGATGTTCAAGTACATTTGCAACAGGCACGGAATCAAGCTGTTTTTTCTGGTATCGAACGCCACAGATCTCTAGGTGCTGGTGAAAGCTACTACTTGTATCTCCGAAACATATACCGTATGGTTAATGCGGAACTTCCTCACGTTGAAAAGGAAACTGTACTGAGCTATGCAGTCAAAGTGTTGGATGACACGGCTGGCCCTAATGGACTTGTGCCCTCTCTGTCTGTATTTGGAGTGATGCCTCGCAAAAAACTCATACCCTTTCACATGCTCGGACTAATGCAGCGTATGACCGCGATGGACAATTTCGGGAAGGAATTTACTAAATGATCGCATCGTTTCGAGTGTCAGAGGCCCTACAGAGCAACACAGCATCCGCAGCCACAAAACACTACTGTATCGGCGACCATGTTTTGGTCTACCATGAGAACAAGAACTCTTGCCAAGGCCCATACAAAGTCCTTGACACTTTTTGCACACAAATGACCTTATATTTCGATGGAAAGTGATGTGCGCAAACTCGTACACCAAAAAAATCTAGATGAGGACCGTAATTGTATACAGTATCGGAATAGGGAAGATATTTTTACAGTTTTTGAATTTGCAAGATATTTTTATTTTGGGTGAGTGTGGCAAATTCATCGGTTGATATTTTTATTTTAGTACACGCTGTCATAGTAGATGTCAGTACAGTTCCAGGTTTTGGGTGATACTACGAGTGACTTTGGAAGGTCTATATAATGGCCACATCAATTCCCACCCCTGGCCGATGGTGTCTGGCATGGGTATGGTACCTAGATATTTACATTGAGTAAATATCTTCTAATAGTCTCTCTGGTTCACACGATTCCCGTGAATGCATTTTATGGTTATTAGTATGTTTGTTTGAGACTTTTGTGGTAGGCAAAAGTCTATATAAGCCGATTAAACTGCTTCCTTTAGTGGAGGTGAAGCAAGTTGGCTGACAACTTCAAGCCCAGTCCAAATAGCTAGGAAGTTGAGAGTCAACTTCAGACCCAAGAAGAATTTATTTTACGCTAGTCACTAAGCATAGGTGGTAGACCCTGCCCCTTCCATACTTGCTTCTAGCCCATTCAACTGTCTTACCTATCCACTCCTTTTTGGTTCGTTCAACTATACCATGGAAGCACTTTTGTCGCTTGTAACACCTCCTTCTTGGGGTAATTGGTTCTGAGGATCTCTTCCCCTGCTGATTTATCCCTAACAGAAGGCATATAAAATTCACCGTTGAAACACTCAAACATTACATTGCTGACGAAGCTATGCCAATCAATGAGGAAACATCTCCGCCGCCGAATTCTGTACAACCAAATTCACTCTCCGACATTGAGCCTGTAATTTGAGACTTGAAGAACATTACAGCTGGGAATATAACGCAGGAGAACATTGATGCAATCGGCAATGAAGATTTTTTGTCACGATAGAGGATAACGAAATATACATAACTGAAGCTCTCGACCCAAAGTACTTATTCGCTAACAACGAGTCGTTCTATAACGCAAAGGCAGACGAGATTAAAGGTATATTACAAAGTGTAGTTTTCCAAGCCATCAATGAATAAGATCTGCGCAACAATTCTTACGTTGTTGGGTGACGATTGGACTCGACTCTGAAGTACGTTAAAGCCCAGAATGAGAAACCCAAGGCACGCTACATAAGGTATATCTTGATGTCGACAAGAAACACATGGCGCACAACACATCTATCATGCAACATAGGTCGATCAGGATGATAGCCTCCTTTGCTGCAATACGAAGACACAGAATCTTCCTTAACGACATCAAGAAATCGCTCGTGGTGTGTATGTCAAGCCAAAGAACGAGGACCAGCACTATTTCAACATTCGCCCAGGCCGTTATTTGAGGTGAGACGCCAGCTCTGTGGACTGTGCGACTCCGTTAATTATTGGTTAGACACATTACATCGCTTCTTGAAAGATGATTTGGGGTTCTCCCCACTCAGAGGTGACCCGTTTGTCTACCTTCATGTGGACGTATGCCACTCCCATGGCATGAATGGTAACCACATTGACGACTGCTTGAGAGCAGGTGATCAAGTATTCATTCAGGTCATTGATGACATTTCGCATCGGTTTAAGACTGAGGAACGCGAATACTATAGCTTTACCTTCTTCGGTATGGAAACATCAAAGAATGTTGACAACATCGTCACCTTTGATCAGAAGACTGACACTGCCTTCGGAGGACGCTTCAATCAAGGACTTCCGAAGCAAGAGAGCCGCCGTGGCACGGATCTGCCACTCCCATCAGGATTTATTCATTCATTTCAATAAAGCCGCGCAGGTTACTGAGGAAACATTCTCAAGGGATGACTTCAAGTCATTGAATAAATCCATCCGCAAGCTGAAGGAAAATTACCTCCCGATGGTCTACCGGCCGCTCGATGAGAATTCGATGCACCTTCGCTTGTACTCAGATGCTTCATTCGCTTCCAATAGGGACTCTACACCTCAGTTAGAATATCTGATCCTCTTGTGTGACAAAGATCACAACTGCTGTCTTTTGGAGTTTGCAAGCCGCAAATCCGAACAATTTGTGTATTCAATTCTTGTTGATGAGATGCACGCTTTCTCTGATGCGGTTGACTCTGTGTTTGCACTGAAGTCTGATCTGCACAAAATCTATGGTAGGGAGATTGCCTTCGTATGCTAACCGACTCGAAGCAGTTGTTCGACGTGAGAACCAAAGGCAATACCCGACAGAGAATATATTTCTCATTAATATCACTTCTATTCGTGACGCTTATAACAAGTTCGAGATAACGGAATTCGGTCTCGTTCGAGGCAGTAATAACCCCGCAGACACCTTGACTAAGGTCAACGGAAACAAAGCCTTGGACGAGCTACTCGTCTCTTGCGCTGACGAGACTGCAATGGTGGAGTGGATAATGAGGGACGATATTGCTGGCATTTAGAGCGCCCTCTCTGTGATATTTGTAGTTGGCACTTCATTATTGGTAGTCACAGAGGTGATTTTGCATTTCCAGTGAGTTCTCGAGTAGCCCTTTGTTTCATTGCTGGTTATGCACATTGGGAGTGGTGCAATCACAATAGGAGCAATACATGTTGTGTTGTCTTTGGCCGGGGTAGCGGGCTGAGAGTGGGTTGGAGATTTAGACGGTGAACCCTTTGCCTGCGGCTACAACACCGTCGGACGTTGAGGTGCGAACAGGTAAAACACTACCGGATGTCCGTAGCTTCTCGTTTAAGAAAAACCCTCATTGAGAATCAGTGTAATCACAGTCTGCGCAGCCTTGTCAGTCCGTCGGCAAGTTCGTTCGTCCACAGTTTTCTTCGTCGTGGTTGTCGTCTGTAAGTGGTCATGCTTACACTAGAAGAGAAGAAGTTTAATGCATTCAGTATCTACTGGGGGCTGCGCACGTTCTAACTATGCGACTAAGATCTAACCGGATTTACCTCGTCTTCTACGTGCATCGGGGCTCGTGACAGGATAGCTTGAGCGATGGATGACCAGAGGGTGCAACTCAGTCGCTGGTAGATAGGTAGGCGGATATAGGAGGGTGTCGAGTGACACCTGCACGTGAACCGCGAACTAACTCCTGGATAAACGAAATGGTACCAGGGGAAGGGGCGCCCAGGGATTCAAACGCCAAAGGTCGAAACGTGAAGTTCGGCGTGTATGGCGCAGAAAATGGGTCAGCTGAGGGAGTGGGGAGGCGTCGAGCAATGTTGCGTTCCAGAGTTGTAGCCTAGTTGCTGGGCGCCACATCAGCAGCGCCACCGGCAACCTGGGTCGCCTTGGTGCGAGCTGCAGACTTGAACGGCTAGACGACAGTGATGCCACACGCAATGGGACGCGACGCTGTTCCTTCCGGGGTAAGGGGGGGTGCACGAGGATATCGGCGGGCCGGAGCTCAGTGCCCAGGACGAGGAGCGGAACTTCTTGCAGAGTATCCAGGCCCATGGCGCGGGTAACTTGTGTCGCGAACGCATAACAGAGCGAGTCATAGCTGTGAGGACGGCCGAAACCAGGGCAGCAGAGGTCGCCGGCGTGATCGCCGAAGGTCTCCAAAGGGTGTTCACAGTGGTGGCAGTTGAGGGCATCGAGTCATCGTACACTGGCAGTCCGAGGTGACTGCGGAGCATTGTCTGCCAGTGTGTTGTGAAAAGTGTACATCAAATGGTTTCTATGGTGTCCACTGCATGATCCGACTATAAGGCTAGGAACTAACCGGATGGTCCACGTCGGTCAGGTACAGCGGCGAGCGCAAGCAGAAAGCCGTAGACCAGATGATGCAACTAAGGCGCTGATACACACGCCGGCGTATCACGCCTGCATTCGTATTATACCTCCGCGCTATTCGGGTGATTAACTCCTCAAGCAAAATAAGAGTTTTTAGGGCAGGCGCACTGAGAGAATCAAACGCTATCGGTTGAAACGTAAAGTTCGATGCACGGGTCGGGGTGCCCGACGGTGCAGGGGGGCGGCGCGACAGCTTGCGTTCCAGGTCCCGTACCCAGTCACAGCGCGCCAATGAGGCAGCACTGCTAGCGTTCAAGGTGGCCTTGGTGCAGACGGCTGCTTTGAAGGGGAGCCGACGGTAATGTCACACATAACAGGCTGTGTCTCTTCGTTGCTCGGATCGGTGGGCGGGTGGACAAGGATGTCCGCGGGCCGAAGCTCTGTGCCGTGGATGAGGAGAGGCACTTATTACTGACAGTCGAGACCTGTGGCACGGAAGACATGGTATGCGAGCGCGTTGCGGAGGGCGTTGTGACGGTGTGTGCGGCCGAGCAAGAGGACAACCGCGTGATCGCCGAGAGGTCCCATGCTTCGCTTGCAATGCTGACAGGTTATCGGGAGTGAGTCGGTGTAGACCTGCAATACGAGGTGGCGGTATGGCATGACGCTCCAGTGGGCTCGCGACACCTTGGTAGCAGTGGTTGCGTGGGCAGAGAGGAATGCAGCGGTTGGGCTGTGCCAGAAGGCATTACCACGGATCCTGCACCTGATTTCGTCGGCACTGCGTGCGTTGATCCGGGCTGGGGAGGCTGTCCATGCGTCGTCTTGCCAGAACGTCTTGACCAAGGCCTCGTGCTGCACCCTATGACATTCATATTTGCAACTCTAAATGGATTCCAGCCAATCCATACATCTCAATACAGACAAACCCCTTTTCCCCTATTTAGTTGCGTTTCGATGATGGTAGGTGTGGCAGCAAGGGCGGTGTGGTCAAGAGGTCCGAGGCCAATGGAGTACGTGCGTACCGATATTCCAGGGCAATACTGGCGGAGAGGCGGCCGCGCTTGGGCCAGGAGAAAGATTCGGTCCGCGCGGAACCTGGGTCCCAGCAGGGCGGCGGATCGCGGGGTAATATACTCGGCAAACCGTTCACGGGCAGGTGCGGCGTCTATGACGCTGGCGGCCGCAGCAGCGTGTAGAAACGGGGCGATAACGGAGAACCCTTGGCCTCCGAGCGGTATGGGTAGACAGACTTGATTCCACGCGCTTGGTCTCAGGATGATGCCGTGTAGTGCTGCATACGATAACTCCTGCAGTATGTCAAGTTGTGTAATTCAAACGTTATGGATCTCGTATTTAGATGGTAGAATTCTCTTGTGGTCCTTCATTTGTCGATGTTGGAGTGGGTGATGGTTCAGCCGTCGCCTGGAGATGTTCTTAAACCCACTACCTGGATAATGTGTAATCATCGTTACTTGTGTTATACAAAAAGGGCTCGCGATAGTGCCAGCGCAGCATCTGTGCCAGCTCAGCAGTAATGCTTAGATATTTTATGATATTAATCTAGTACCAAATGCTACTGTAGCCATTAGATTTAATTTTTATGGTGGAATAGTTCTACACTGTACTGTACTGTGGCACAACGTAGTCTAAAATCGCAACGTGTAACAGTCATTGAACCAGATTCACGACCGTACGATGTGAACGCGGATCGAATTTATGAAGTTTGACGTCGGAAGCCAAGTATGGCTGACAAATGCAATTCGGAGTTCCCAAAAGGGCGCCAAAGTCGCATGCACAGACAGCGTAGGAGAACGAATGAACTTGTACATATAAGTAGGGCAATGTGGACACTCACAGTGAGAGGAAAAGGGGGAGGCATCTCCAGAGTAAAGTGTTTCCGTCTACGACTAGGATATCGTAGTGAGCAAGCTGTTTGTTTGCTGTTCAAAAGCAGTGACTGTTCCCTGCAATACTAACGCCGGAGTGAGAGCGTTGGTGGTAACTCCGCGACGTTACCTGTTGGGACTGTGCGTCCCTGTCATTTGGTTCCGTGAATGCAGTATTTGAGTATAATGTAACAGTACTGTACTTCCAATACAGTGCAGACGGGCTACGAAAAAGTCTATATAAGGGCTTGCGTACCGAGTAGTGGAGCAAGTCGAAGACAAGAATCATCAGCCATCAGACAGAAGAAGCAAACACTTGTTCTTGCCGCCATAAGGGGAAGCCAACCCGTCGGACACAACGGTCAGTAGTTGTGTCAGGCATTGTAAGCTCGGTTTGTAGTGCTTACAGTAGACTTCCACCAGCAACCTCGCTGCGTGCTACACGTGTCATACCTTCTTGTCTGTGATAGTACAACTTGATTTATTATACCTGAAGGGTAAAAGCTCTATGGTTCAGGTTTTTGTACACGAAGATCCATGTTGGCTTTACTCATTCAAAAGGACATCCGCTCTCCTTGATTGTAAAACAGCACACACATCTTCCGTTTCGGCTTATACGCGCTACACTCAGAGAAAGACATGTTGAAGTGCCCCGCAAGGGAGGGGGGTGGGAGAAATAGACATGCCGAACCAAGTCGGCCGGCCGTCGGCGGTGTGTCCACGATCGGTTTAAATACCCTCCACCGCCTACGGTACTCCGGACGCTCGGCACATGGCTCGCTGCACCTGTAATACATTCACACGTATACACTCGTGTACACGACGCGAAGACCCCAAATTCCATCCCGGAGGCGTGCATCACCCCCCTCGGGGGAGATGCGCGAAGAACCATGACGAAGCCGGCGTAAACGTTTTGCTACTGTCGAAGTAAACCTGAAACATGGATTCCGAGGTCTATCTCATCCTTTGCATAATCCACGGGCGTGAAAACTGCAAGTTGACCAACTCGCTGAAATTGCCAGTACGCATGATATGGAAGCCATGGTAGCAACCGGCCGGAGGGTCGACCTCCAAGGCGCCCAGCACCCGTGTCAATGCTGTACTCAATCCAATATCTTGCACCCCCGCACCTGTAGGCAGGCCGAAAAAACCGTCGCCCGCTGGTCTCACCCGCATCCACTTCTCGAGCAGCTTATGAGGCCTTCCACACTCTAAGGGCCACTGTTTGTTCGGTGGGTACGACAATCGCAGCGGCCTGCTTGTCTGCTTACCCTTGCGATGCGTCAAAGTGACCCTGATGCCGTCCTACGTCGAAACCGTGACCTTCCCTCCCGGACATGCGCGACTGTCACTGACTTGCACTGAAAAACATAAGCGAACACCATCATAGCGCAACAACCCACCAACGCCCCTTTTTCAGTGCTCAGCCCAACCGAACCATTCGCAGCATCAGCCGTGCCGGGACCCCAACCCTTGTCTCTCGAACCCGACTCTCTCTATCCGCCTTCTTCTCGTACGCCGTTACAAGGTCTGAAACCAGCCGCGTCCTTGTTGGAGAAATATATCCTGCGTCTTCATGATATCTAGAGATGGCCGAGACGTATTGTCGTGCGGAACGCGGTCCCACCCGATTCTCCAATGATAGATATCCAACATACGCGAGTAAATTCCCTTCGGTTGCCGGTAGAGCGGTACGAAAATCTTCATCGCAGAACGTCAACCACTTGTGTATCTGGCTGATGCGATTCTTCCAGGTCGTCTCCGCCCAACCATGCTCCGCCAAAAACGACGCCGCTTCTTCCTCTCCGTCCGTACTTCCCCTTTCGCGACCCCCCCCCAGTCTTCGCAAACACATCCGCCCTTATTCCGTCTTCCCACTCGGACCGCAACTGATCTCCGCGATCACCATCTCCCACCCGTTGTTGATGCGATGCCTCCCTCAATACACCTCGTTCCCGCGCCCCAAACCTACCAATCGTGAGCTGTGCTCGCGCAAGCGCGCAAAACAAGGCTGTGCAGGCCAATTCGGGGCAAGGAGCACGCCACGCCACCTTCTATCTCTATCTTCCGCACCACAATTGGCATCATATCGAACATGGGATTCCATAATCGCGCCCTCTCATCTCCGCAGTCGTCTTCCATCTGCGTACCCAGGTACTTCCTCCTCGCCACCACGGATTCCCCCGTAGGTCGTCTGCGGAACACCTCCTCCTGCACTGCATACTCCTCCCGGACTGATTCCACCAAATGCTTCGCCACGCGAACGTCCCCCGGGTCCTAGGTGCGCGACAATGCGTCGGCGAACCGATTCACTGCCGACGAGATCCACCGCGCATCGATCCAGACCCCCAACAGTCGTAGCAGCACCTCCAACCTCCGCAACTCCGCCATCATTGGCTTGGACGCCGAGACCATCGCATTCAAAATCTCCACCAACGCCTGATTTTCTTCGTGCAACAGCAAATGCCGGACCTCGAGCCGGGCAACATACTCGGCGAAATGCCGTTGAAGCAGCAGGCGCACCGCTCGTAGCTCCCTCAAAGTAATCGAGTGGGCGCGATCGCTCGCGCCCCAGAAACCTTGACCCTTCCGCAAACCCGGTGACCCACCTGCCTCGCAAAACCCAAGCTTCCCCCGTACCCGACGTCGGCCGCATCGCTGTGCACGACGATGACCAGCGGCAGCTTGACGAGATCTCTCCCCTCCCGTCAGCCCAACGAACGCCAATGTCCCAGGTCCGGCAGCGACTGCCGACCCAGTCTCACCCTCGCCCGCAACGACACCCCCCTTGAAACCGTGGCTCTCCGACCGCTTTCCCCAGCAAACCCCCACCCGCCCTCCCCTTCGCGCTACCGCCCGTCCAAACGCTGTCCTGTGTCTTCCCCCGTTCACACTCCCATTCAAAGCGTTCAAACGCACGTTCAAAAATTTTCCCGGGAGCTGCGCGACCAGAGCTTGCTACGGACTTTTCCTTCGCTCCTCGCTCCCCGCAAGCCGCTGATCCCACGCAGACATGTCGAAGTAAAGATAGCGCGTGTAGAAACGGGACATCGGCAATGCAAGGGTGAGCGACACACATATCCCACAGAAGCGACGAAGCACCGCGAGCCGCACCAACCTCTGATTCCGATGTGCCAACGCGATTATCTTCTTCGCCAACCGCCTCACCCTCAGTACCTTCTGATATGTCATAAACACGCGCATCTTCTTCGAGTCAATGAGGACCCCAGATGCTCTACCCGCCTCGACCCCGCCCAGGTCGCCTTCTCCTGATGCCTCACCAGACCCAGCCTTTCGAATACCCCTTCCAACACCCTCCGCGCCTCTTCGAAATCCCCCTCCGTAGCCGCCCGTCCCGGCGGGGCCGGTGCCAACAGAAAGTAGTCGATGTACGGCAGAACCGATAACCCAATCGCTCCCTCATGTACCACAACAACGGACGTAGAAACTTGCAGAACCAGCACCCCGACCGCCCCCACCCAAACGGAAGAGCTATGTACCGGTAAAAGAGCCCATTGTACCGGAATACAAAGTAGTCTCTCACGTCCGGGTGAAGGTAGAAATGGCGATACCCGCTTTTGAAATCCTACGAAATCAACACGTCCCATATCTCCATCTCCACCGCAAACGACTGTAGCGTTTCCATCCTCACCGTTCCCTGAGGCCAATGCTTGCACTGTCTGCTTAAGTTGACCACGTACCTTCCCTTCCTCTTTCCCTTCCCCTTGCCAATCCACAAATGAAGACCGCACCATCTTTCCCTCCCACACGATCCGTTTCACTTTCTCTCTCCCTATCTCTTGCGAATATCCGCACTGCAACCCCTTTCCTCAGCTTTTCTTCTGCGAATAACTTGTCCTCCTCCGACTGAGGTATCTCCCCCATAACCAACCTCTCCGTGAAATGTACTGTCGGGATGTCCCGTATCCCGTTCCGAACCACCCACACCACATACCCCGACGCTCCCAACACCGAATCCCATGCATCGTCGTTGGACGCCGTCCCCCGCCATAACGAGTTCCCCCTCCGGTCGTTACGACATGCCCCGCGCCCTCATATTTCCTTCCCATCACTCATCATCCGCGGTCAACGCTGGACCGCCCTTCGAACCGAGGCCCCTGGCTCTCTCTAGCCTCGCCTTGGCCAACTGCTTGGCCGCCTCCACTCTTCAACTTCGTCGTCAAAGCCTCCCGCGCCGTCCTGTACGACTCAGAAAACACCGCATCATAACGCTGCTCGACCAAGAAAGCCATCTGCCTCGCCTCCTTGATCCCCTGCTCGGTGATTTCTCGGAAATATTGCGTCCTCATCGACAGTACCTCCAACGAAGCCTTGATCGCCATCTCCGCTAATTTCAACTCCCGACCCATGTCCTCCACACTCCGCGACTCAGTCTTCGATACCTCCAAAGGCATCAACCCCAACTCCGACCACACGCCCGCTGAGTTGATGTATTCCCATTCCTTGGCGGACCGACGGTCCTTTCTCTTGAGCTCTAAAAGAAACGCATCCACCGGCGGCTTGAAGAATCCCATATGCGTCACCGGCACGTGAGCACCCCGATCGAACACACTCCCTTCACCCACCAACTTCGAAGCATTTAGCTCCGTGACAACCTCCCCGTAGTCCCGCCTGGTCGGCTTCAACGCAACCCAAGCAGCGCGCACGAGGCCAGCGGCGTTGCTGTCCTCCGCGCCCGCGCCGCTCGCCGCACCAGCCGGTCTTCCTTGTAAATTGTCAGCCATTTGCCCCGAGGATACTAGGTCCGTACCCGATTAGAATATGTCGCCGCCCGGATTGCTCAAGGGAAATTTCTCAACGAGAAAAAGACATGCTGAACCAAGTCGGCCGGCCGTCGGCGGTGTGTTCACGAGCGGTTTAAATACCCTCCACCGCCTATGGTACTTTAGACGCTCGGCACCTGGCTCGCTGCACCTGTAACACCTTCACACGTATACAGCCGTGTACACGACGCATTAAAAAGATCCCCCCCACAGTACCGTATTAGGGGTCTAGCGCAGGAACAGACCAATTTGCAACGAAGTGCTAACTGTCACAATATAATTATTACAGTACAAAGCGAAAGAACGAGTCCTCTCCTGGGCTGCATTATTATCCTGGGTTACATTTTAATTATCAGGATACTGTACTGAATCTTCGAGAGTCAATGTGCATCACTCTCCTAAATGAGGCTACAGTATCCCATTGCATTTACCTATGTTTCACGCAGTATATAAAGGACACTCAAGTCCCCTCTGTGAGACTCGAGCGAACAAAAACTTACCCTTCCCAAAACTTCTACATGTTAGCATCGCACTGAGTCAGCCTTCCCCCCGCCCGACTTCCATCACTCAGCAACCACCAACTTTCCCTGCCTTCCCCACATCTCACTTACCTCACCACACAAGTCTACCACATTCTATTTTACAGTCTACAGACTCTAAATTAGAGTCCCTGGACTATAAACTACAGTCGACAGACTCTAAATAAGAGTCTCCTGGACTTTAAACTTCCCTGTCCGAAACGACTATAAAAACTAGTGTCAAAGCGGGCACGTGAAATGTACGTGGGTCTTGCTCGAGGGCTGGAGTGCCGAGCAAAGGGAACAAAGTCGACAGACTAAAAACAGTCCTAAGCAACGGAGGCAACTTGAAGTAATTTGACCTCTTTGACGTGCTGAACCCACAGGTCGATCTTGCTCGGCGGATAACGGTGTCGATTGAAAAATCTGGTGGAAAGCGAACGGGCAACCTGACACGGTGTTGTACGGAATACTAGCTTAGAAGTACTGAGCAACTTCTCGTAAGAGGCCAGACCGACTTTAAAAGAAGAAAGCCTTGTACTTAATAATCTTTCGGAGAAAGCTCTCGTAGAGATCATTTGCACCTGTCTCTATTTTACGTGGAGATAGGTAGTGGTGGCTGAAATTCGCATCACACCTGGAGTTTCTAACCAGGGGCCGAGAGTCCGTACTCTAAGCGATCCTTCACAGTAGTGTCTGTGCGCTACGCTCCACCTGAGTTCGCGCAGGGAAGAGTCAGACAACTCAAGAAAACGCGACTCACCCGGAGAGTTTCACCGGGGGCCTGGGTTTCGACACACCCTAGTTAGAGACAAGAAAAAAAAGAAAAAAAGAAAAAGAAAAAACAAACAAAAAATATATAAGAAAAGAAAAAAATATAAGAGAAAGAAAAGAAAGAAACAAAAAAACCAAACTAGTAGATAAGTATACTTGTACACAGCCGTGAAATCCTAGCGACTGTCGTAGCCTAACAACTGCCGTACGCACAGAAACCAGCTCCCTGTTTCATCTAAAACATTTGGCGCAATGGATCCCTCTAAAGATTCTCGAAACCTTTTTCGAATCGAGCCTCTTGAAAAGTCCTCCGACTACATCATATGGGCGAGGCGAATCAAGGCCATTCTGAGAGCAGACGATCATGCGATAATTGGAATGCTCGCGGATCCATATCCAAACTCTCAAGCAGCCAGAAATGAATGGGTAAAACGCTCTGCAAAAGCGAAAAGTGTCATCACTCTGAGCCTTGGAGCCTCTGCCATGGCTCAGGTCAGAATTGTCACAGATGATGACTCAAAAACAGCTTTGGGTCTTTGGAATGAGCTGAAGCGCATCTAAACAGCTTCTAACGAACAAGCCATCCAAACTATCCGGAACAGGTTGGATACGCTCGTATTCGACGAAAATATGGATTGGCGCAGACACCTTTCCCAGTTCAATGGTATCTGCGGAGAACTTGCAACATATGACGAGGAATTACCAGAGCGGGAAAAGACGTCAAATCTCATTAGGTCTCTTCCTCCGTCTTTTGCAGCCCTCTCTATGGTTTCCACGATCACTAACGCTTCATTCCAGGACGTCTTGAATGCTGTTTAGGCGGAACTTGCTCGAAGGATGAACCCAAACAACCTCAGAACGCTTCTCGAAGGCAAGAATTCATCCAATCCAATATGGTCTATGGCACACGAGGACACGTTAGAGAACGTGGGGGGAGTTCCTCATACGCTAGAGGCGGAAACTTTCGTGGGAGAGGTCGCGATGGACGCCGAAATGGGCAAATCAGATAACCAGAGAACTGCCATTGTTGACGGATGGGTCACTGGCACCTCAAGTCTTGGCCAAGAAAGGCTCGGGTGAAACAGGTTTTTCGGCCTTCCAAAATCACGGCGCATTTACATGTTTCGTAGGAGCAACGTGAAACAGGCACCTGATTGGCCAAGTAATCCGCCTCCATACGCTGTAGGGCTTACAAGTGTTGTAATTGGAACGACGGTAAATAGGTGGAATGGCCAAGTGGAAGCATTTGATTGATTGATTGATCCACATGGATGCCGGAGGAATTGGTCAGGACGACAGTGGCATGGACTGTAAACGGGCACGTGCCATAACACGACTTGGTTATGTGTCAAGGCATTTCGGCCAGTGTGTCGATTGCGCCACACTGTCTGTTAACAGTCTAACGTTAGGACAGCATGGCACTCTATGCAGGATGGCACTCGCGATTGCTGACGTAGGCAGAACTTGTGGCTGTCCTGGCACTTGGACATAACACGGTGTTATATGAGCTGGTGGATGGAGGTTATAGTGATGAAATGCCATCATGGCAAGGCCGGAGTGAACCACCGTGTCCTGAGTGTGACTGCAGTAGGCTATTAGAGCATAATTTGATAGATTTTGAGGATGCACTTGGTTGATGCATATTCCCGCCCACTTGATGACGGAAATTGTTGGCGGTTGATTTGTGAGGTATTTTTGGAACTATTATGAGATCGGCAGGCGTAGCTTGTAGATATAAGCCTCGCGGCAAAGCTCAACCTCCAGGAAATCGAGTCAAGCGACTCTTCAACTTCCACCTTTTTCCTTTGCCCAACCCATATATCTTCTCAGCCATTACTGCGGCAAACCCGGCCATTTCATTAACATATGTCGGAAACGCCTCGAGGATGAGCGAAATGGGCGCATTCGGAAACCCCGCTGCGGCCGTGGAGGACAGCCTCTCTATCCACAAGCTGACCGGGTATGGAACCCACAAAGTAACCAAGAACACTGGGGATCCCTAAAACTTCCAAACCGTCCTCCTATGCCTTCAGCAAACACTACCGTGGCCCTCACGAATACGGATAACGTCGCTTATCCAAAGAATCCGGCCGAATTCCAACAACGGTCAAGCTTCGATGGGATCCTCGCTACCGCGCAATTATGGCAAAAGGCAAGTTCCGAAGTCATGTGGCAAAAATGGGAGAACAGTAAAACGATACCGTTCTCATGGACTCTGGTGCAACTCACCATTTCTTCCATAGTCTTTCCTCATTTAAGTCCTACAGCCTAATTGCCAAAGAAACTGTGCAGGCAGCAGCTGGAACTTCACACCTCCTCGGTAAGGGCCTATCGTGGTTACCATTGAACGGCGGGACATATGCCGAAGCCCGTCATGTACCTCATTTTGAAACAAACATCCTGGCCGTTAACTTGCTCAAGAAACAATTCAATGTGATATTCTCAGAGTCTCTGTTCCAACGCATTGGATGCTTTATCTTTAAATACGGCTCCTTGGGCATCGAAGACATTGTCTGGTTTATCGAATGTGTTAACGGAATCTACCCGTTAAAATTAAGCACCTATACGAAGCAAGCTAACAAAGCCATAAAGGAATTTCCCGAAAGTGAGGTCACGAAATGGCACCGGAAAACTGGACACATCGCGACGGATCGGTACATGCATTTATCTCGCCAGCGCTCCGATGTAAAATCTTACAATAGTTCACAGCTCGACAACATCGAATGTGTTCCATGTCTGACCGGAAAGCAAGAAAGACCCCCATCAAACCAGCGACGAGCAGGGAACTGCAGCCACTCAGCGAGGTTCACATGGATGTCTCTGGTCCGTTCACTAGCTCTATCGGAGGTACCAAGTACGCCCTTCACTTCTTGGAATAGTACACTGCAAAATCCGACGTTGTAACGATCAAAAACAGATCTAAGCTTCCTGCAATAGTTCGTAATTACAAAGCTATGGCCGAAACTCACTTTTCGACCTCGAACTACAAATTGCGAAGAATTCGCTTTGGTCGAACGGGTGAACACATGAGCAAAGGATGATAACTTTCCTCAATTCATCAGGAATTGAAGTAAGCCCCTCTCCTCCACGAGCACCTGAGAGAAATGGAGCTGCTGAACTTCTCGTCCAAGAGCATTGGACAAAGGCTACAGTCTTTCTATACGACAGTGATCTCCCACATAACCTACGGGGCAAGGCTTTAAATCATGCAAACTGGCTACGTAATAGGCTTCCGGCTTCTAGGGTCAACGGCAATATTCCGATCCAACTTTGGGATCCTAGTATAGAGATAGATTTTCCATCACTGCTGATTTTCGGTCAACCACGGTACGCGTTCATTTATCATCCTCACGCGGAGCAGGCCAATAAGCTAAAACATCGTTCCGAACCCGGACACTTCGTCGGGATGGAATCAGACACGAGGCTGATTAGGGTATTCATTCCAGAATCCCAGTCAGTTAAAGTCATCAGGAGGGCCGAGCTCACCACGATATCAAACAAACAGCTCCCAGGAATTTCTTCCTTGCTTGATGGTCTTGCACGACAGCACGAGATTGAGGTCGCCAACGGAGACTACACGGATTCATGACAGGAAAACCTAATCCATTGTATGACTTCCGCGCATCAACAGACTCCACATATGGCTTATCCTGACAGAAAGGAACTCCTGAAGACGGCGTATGAACCCTCGGCATTTGCGGAAGCCTGTAACATCCCTCAGTGGGCCGAGGCTATAGATAGAGAGTACCATGCACTCATGAATAGAAATACTTGGTCTTACGTTCCCCAAAACCATGGTATAGTGCCCTTACCCTTCAAATGGACCTTCAAAGCCAAACCTCTGGACTCCATAGGGAAACAATATATTGCAAAAGCACGATATACTCTGAGGGTGGACGCCAACGGTCATACGTGTACTTCGACCCGGAAAGCATTTACGCTCCAGTCGCGTCTCATGAAACTATACGCCTATTGTTCTCTATAGCTGCATCAAATAATCTTATCCTGGAAGGAGGCGATATTTCCAATGCATACCTCCATGGAACAATTGATGTAGCAATATACATGGAAAGCCAACAAACTCTTCCCGTCAACTAGCTAATCATGGGCACATCTGCAAGCTGGAGAAGTCAATCTATGACGCGAAACAAGCAGGGCATATCTGCAGTTCATTTCTCCACGAAAAGCTCATTAATTGGGGAATGAAACCTTCCAACTTCGAAAACTGACTGTATATTCTTTGCACTAACTCATAGTACATAATACTAGCAGTCTTAGTCGGTGATATGGAATTTGCGTCAAATTCCCACGCCATACTTCAGAACTTACAAGATTTGTTGTCATCCACATTCGACATCAAATTCTTTGGTGAACTGAAATCTTTCATGGGATGGACAATCACTTGTTCTCCCCTGGGAATTCGGATCGCCCAAACGCGCTATGCCAAGACCCTTCTGCGGGCATATGGAATGGACCGGTCAAACGCTGTCCTGACTCCACTCCGAATGGACGTCAAACTGCTGGTTCCAGAAAAAAATGGTGACTCGAGACTGAATGGGAATGACCATCACGCTTATCGAAGCATAATTGGCGGATTGCTCCACTTAGCCGTTTCTACTGGCCCAGACTTGTCATTCCCCGTGTCTGCATCGGCCCGTCAAGTCCATGCCCAGACTGAGAGTCATATGAAGCTAATTAAACGCCTCCGTCGCTATCTAAACGGGACTAGTCATTTGGGACTCCACTACGGTAGCACGTACGGCATCAAAACAGATTCCATCAGTGCTTCCGTTGATGCCAACTGGGGCGAATGTACGAAAACCAGGCTATCAACAACTGCGTTCATTGTCGACATCAACGGTTCACCAATCTACTGGGAATCGAAGCGGCAGACCGTAATAGAAACTCTTCCGGAGAATCCGAATATGTTCCACACGCAGCTTGTGGAAAAAGGTATCCTGGATAAGGAAACTCTTCTGGGAAATATGTCACCAAGCCCCTTGGACTGAAGGTCGCCGCTTCCGCCCAACTTTCACCAACTCAGACAGTACAGTGGCCATTTCAATGGCTTTGGCAGACCATGTCACGCCCAAGAACAAACAAATTGATCTCAGGGTACACAAGGTTAAAGAACTGATCCGTGATAGCATCATCAAGCTGAGGCACATTCGCTCTAACCACAACAAGGCGGATCTACTCACAAAGCCAATACCAAGAAGCGCTTTGGAGCGGATGATTGGCTTGTGGCACTTGGATAGCTACGGGACCTTTTAGTGGAATTTATTTCTTTATTTGGTTCAACTCTTTATGTATAAGCTGCAGTAACTGAAAAAAAGCTGCAGCAGCCGAAACAATTTATGGAAAATGAAATAGCAGCAGCAGAGTGAAAATAGCAGCAGTAGGGAAAAAAATGGAGCAGCAGCAGAAAAACAAATGAATCAGTAGCAGATACAAAATTCAAATCCAAAAGAAAATCAGAAGATGCTGAACAAAAAGCAGCAGAGGCAGCTGGGGCCCCAGTCGGACTGGATGATTCTTCCTTCCGAGGGGGCGTGTCACAATATATTGTAATTATTACAGCACAAAGCGAAAGAACGAATCCTCTCCTGGGCTGCATTATTATCCTGGGTTACATTTTAATTATCAGGATACTGTACTGAATCTTCGAGAGTCAATGTGCATCACTCTCCTAAATGAGGCTACAGTATCCCATTGCATTTACCTATGTTTCACGCAGTATATAAAGGACACTCGAGTCCCCTCTGTGAGACTCGAGCGAACAAAAACTTACCCTTCCCAAACTTCTACAACCACGTTGTCCACGTCGGGTACGACCACTGGTTTGCACGACGCGATAGCGTTCGTCAAAGACGACCTGTATCGTGTAACTAATGCGCCATTACTGTAGTGTACATGTGCGTGTGGATAATTCCCACTGATGTGTTGAACCTCACAATGCGCGGGAGAAGACTCTTTAACGTAGTCATATAAAGTCTGAGCAGAGAGCAAATTAGTGACAAGCTGATCGGGAGTGAGCACGTAGAGGACAGAAAGTAGAAGAGCGGAGAGAATGCAAGAAGCAGCACAAAGATGGAAACGCAATAGGCGACAAATACCAATCGACAGAGCGGATGAAAAAGGAAGTCAGCGAAACTAAAGGCTCTCACGTGGTTGCGTTGGGTCCAAAACCAGAGGGACAGCAAATGCAGAAGAAGACAGAGCCTCCAACCGCGATTGTATATGAGACAAAGTCGTGTGCGGGAGCGTGTGCAGAGGCGCGCCAGACGTAAAATCGTCTCGCTACCCTAGAGCAAAGACACCAAGTGAACATCGCTGTCGGGGAAGCACGCAGTTCACCCCATTCTCTTTCTTGAGTATTAGCACTATTTTGCGCACTGTCAAAAGGAGATGTTTGCCTTAGCGCATAAGCCATATTGACTTCCTTTGTAGCTCTCTCCCAACATCGCTGCTCATGTTGCAGGTACGGACACGCCCCTCACGAGAAACGTGCATTCATGTTCCTGTGCGTGAAGGAGGGCTACTTCGTTTCATGTATCTAGTAAACGGTAGGACAGTTCATGCGCCTATGCGCCGACTAAGCCCATATCTTTTGGAGGACGATCCACCGCTAAACATTTGCTGGTGGTCAAGATCAGCATGTCACTTTTCGCCTACGAGACCAGTGGTTTAGTTAAGACGGGGAAAGGCGCGTAGCAACATGGAAGAGCTCCTTTCAGGAGTTAACGGTGACGGTGGGCTGGTGGAAGCAGACAAAGAACAATACTGTACCGTACCGCACCAGTGGGTAACAGAACTTCGGTTGCCACGGGAATCTCTACTTGGTCGCGGATGGCGATTCGTCGCTTTTTCCACAAAGGTCTAGCTAGATGGCATGGTACGGTTCCAGCATTTGGTGAAGTTTCAGTGGAAAGTAATAAAAATTGCCAAATTTCATCCAAGCCGTGCTCCGTAACGACTTCCGTTGGGTTGTTTATTTTCAGGACCACTATGCGTGGGGGTGTGAATCAATAATGAATGTGTTCAAGCACTCTCAGGCCATAGTTTTCTGAGATCAGAGAATGTGAAAGACATCGTGCTACAATAAACGCAGGTGTTTAACTACCAGCCTTGTAGTAGGAACGGGGATGTTCAACTGCGGACGGGTTGGATTGAAGCCGGATGAATTCGGAAAAAGCAGTGTGAAGTCACTTTTTTGGCCGTTCCATGAAATCTCGAGCGTGCGCCCAACAAGTTGCGCTGTAGAATCCTAATCGGAAATAAGACTCAGATGGTAACATTTGCCTTTCGAATGTGGCATGTACTTGCTCTACGAAGGAAATTTATTGTACTCCACAGAGAGAGTTCGTCCGTGAGCGCGCACTTGTCACACGTGTCTACCAACGATTTGCTGCATTATGTTTTGGGAAGATCATTTTCTGGGCCACATGATACCGTAGACATCTGTGCACATTCTCCGTGAGCCTGCCTCACTACCTACCTGGAGGAAGAGGCACTAGGTGTTCACGGTCGAGTGAATGTTCCGCAATGAACCTGATGTCTCGTGGTCTTGGATAACGGAGATCAGTTATGTAAAAAATCTGCGGCTTGGATTCCAACCTCCTAACGAATGAATCCCTAGATTCCTCCGATGTTCCACCCTGAAGAAACGAATCTGGGTAACGAGGATCTCTGGAGTCGAACATTACGTTTCCACCTCTTTTCGGACTCAGCAGGAAATTGGTACCCCAAGTAAGGCTGAAGCCTTTCGCGTGATGAAGCCTTTCGCGTGACAAAGCAGAAGCAAATGCTGGACCTGCGCCGGCAATCGTTCAGTCACCATAGCCTTTTCTCCTACAATCCGGCTACAGTGGACGGCAAGAGGATCTCCCCAACGACTCAACTTGGTTTCCTAGAAACGAAACAGTAGTAGCCAAACATCGCGGAACAAGGCACATTTATCCGTTCTGGAGATACAGGCATATGTCTTCGTAGCGGGTCTAGACTTTACTAATATACCCAGCGATGGCGCCGTCAGTGGGCCATGACGGTAAAGTTGCGTTTGACGTACACCTACGTACCTTTGCAAGACAAGCATTACATTGCACAGAAGCATCAAATTAGGTGCCTGTCTCCGAGGTATATCCCCTTTCACTCGAATGAGGCCAATAGGAAAACGAGTACCGAAATGGCAAACTTGCACGCGGCGGGGATCCCAAGCGCCTCATTTCTTCCATCGGCAGAAAACAGCGCTTTAAACTATATTTGAAAAACGTTGTACAAACTGAAAATGCTCGCTTGCTGACGTGTAGATTCGCAGACGGTACCAAGTCCCTGCAGCAACCGCAAACAAGGGGTTATATCCCTTGCTCAACTGATGGTGGACAGAACCTCAACTTTGCCGTGTGATTTCAATTGCACCAGAAATCATGCGTAAACTGGGGGCGATCCTGTTTTGCCATGAGCAGTCGTATCAAGTCGACAACCGAATCCACGCATGAGAAATTGCAAATATCGTTTACATTCGTACGGCGCAGGCAGTCATTCACTACCGTTCATCCTCGCCGTAATCACGCGCTCTCCACATGGCGTAATTTCCCCTTTCCGTAACATGTGATACGACTCGCGACTTCCTCTTCCCTCGCCTCCGGTGCGCACCAAATCCTAGCGGAGCAAAGAAAACAACAAAACGCAACAAAGTACAAACAATGACAACAAATTTCCATGGATATGTTCAAGTCACGAAAATGAGTACCAGTCAGCTGCGCTATGTCGAGCCGATAGACTGCAAGCACTTGCGCGCAAGTAAATTCCTCCTCGCCTACGGAAAAATAGCTGAGAATGTACCAGCTTGCAAGTACAATGACAGTCAGTCTAGTACCCGTGCCCCTATTCGTTCCCTCTTCCCCCATTACGTTCCACTCTGTTCATTACCCATTGTCCTTCCGAGGTGATCCTCAGTTCATTCACTCTTTCTCCTGCCGCTCTGGAGGAAATGTCCAAACAGCTGTCCCAATTGCCCTGCTCACCTCATCAGGGGTAGTGCGAATCTTTTTCAACTCTCCTCGTTGTGCAACTTTTTCCCCAAACCACGCATGCTTCGCCACGTCCTCCAAAGTGGCCCGTGCTCTTGGCTCTTTGATCAGCATTTTCTTGATGAGGTCCTTCAACTTTCGTGACACCTTGGGCTGATCAGGAAATCGCAGTCGCTGTGTGCAAATGCACTCGTATATCTCAAACATCGACTTTGCCAAAAACGGCGCTCTCCCATAAACCATGTAAAACAGTGAAGCTCCAAGTGACCAAATATCTGCCGCATACGATTCTGGCGGAGCCCTTGGGCTCCTTTCTGACATACATAGCTCCGGTGCAATAAACGCTGGAGTGCCTGGGGTGACTGATTTCGCACGGGGGTCCTCGCTGGTAACATCGTACATGCGCGCTTCTCCAAAATCAGATATTTTCACGGTCCCATCCCCGCAACGCAGCAGATTGTCCGGCTTAATATCACGATGCGCTATCCGTTGGTGGTGCAAATACTCCAATCCTGCAACGACGTCGCGCATTATTTCGCGTACTCCATCCTCTGACAGTGGTTTGACGCCCTCCAACTTACTCGAGTCCATGACAACACCACGAGCCATGTACTCCACGACAACAACATACCCATCTCGTTCCGGATCGAAAAGCACGTCTTTGTGGCGCACGATATTCGGATGATCGAGTTTTCGCAAAACTGCTTGCTCCTCTGGATTACTCATAGATGCTGATACGCCGTTCTTCTTAACATTAGATATGACCTTGACGGCGTAAAATCTCTTGTCGGCAGTGGACAGAGCCAACTTGACCTTTCCAAACGAGCCTCTGCCAATGCCCCTAACAAAATGTATTCATTGATGTGCTTCCTAGTAGATACGGCTTTTCCCCTCCACGAATCCCGAAGGGGATCATAGTTGATTCTCTCGACCAAAAGCGTATTCGACTCGGTAACCTTTGCCTTTTTGGGAACCAAACAAGACAGGCCAGTAAGCCAGGTGTTGCTTCATCCTTGGTAGCCAACAAGAGGGCAGCCTTCCGACCATCATTTGTCTCAACAATAAGCTCCCTATCCTGGGATCTGAGCTTCTTAACCTTTGTCAAATTCAACCTTCCCTGATCAACGCCTCTCTTTTTGACTTCCAGTTCAAGGACATCAAGTCCTCGCCCAACCAAATCCACCTCTCCCCATACCTCCTCAACATTTTCCTCTTCTGTGCGCGAGTTCCCCTCAACAAGTCAACGACACAATCCAAGACGGACCTTCCCTCCAAAGCCGAGACGGCGACCATTTCATTCGCGGCAGCAATCTCTGCCGGATCAAGCTTGGGTTCCTCCTCAACTTGAGAAAACAACAAATTCTCATTCGGCCCATCTTTTTCATATTCCGACACGACGGTCAACCAACTCTCCGCAGAAAGACGAGCAAAGCTCGAGTCTTGACGCACGAGGCGCCCCTCCTGACTTGCCTCGGATTGTGTGTCATCCTCCGGGTCGTCGTCGTCATCAAAGTCGGCATCGTCGTCGGTACCAAACTCGCTGGGAGAAAACTCGGCGTCATCGGTGGGATCTGCAACGTCGTAGGCGGGTCATCAGAGACATAATCGTTGGGGTCGTCGGGAGGAGGTGGAGTGGGTGCGGAGGCGGAGGCGGAAGCGGAGGCGGAGGGGTGGACCTCCGCGGAGTATGCAGTGGAGGCGGATGCACTCATGGGGGTTTGAGGGAGGTAAGGTAGGAGCTAGAAGGTCGGAGCTAGGGTGGGGATGAGGAGGAGAAAGTGGACGTGGATGGAATGGATGGGCGGTATACGAGAGAGATAAGCGTGGATGGCGAGGGGGAGGGAGGGATGGGATGGTGTATCGCTTTGGGATTGTATGAAATGTGGGTGTGAGCGCTGAGGTGGGGGCGTGAGTGGAAGGGAGTGGTCGTAACGAAAAGAGAAAAGTGAAAGGTAACAAACAGAACGGTTTGTGTACTTGTCGAGTTGCGTGGGAGAAGTGCGAGTGTTTCTTTGTTTCAGTTGTGTGTGTGTGTGTGAACAAAGCAAGAGATGTGGACGTGTTGGGGTTGCTGTTAGGACTGCTGAACAGACAAATGCGACGAGGTGAAAGTGTCTCAATGTACGAGGGTTGTATTTTATCACATTTTATTGTTTTGCAAGCATGGCCAAGTTTCACAACACCCCAACCTATTCCCTCCACCGCCCCCTCTTCCGACCCCAATGGTACCTACACTAACTACTGTACTGTACTGTACTGTACACTGTACTGTACACAACTGTACTTTCCCCTTTGCAAACAAGCCTTTTTCTTTTTTTTCTGCACTAGTTCCCCCTACTGGATTCAAGTGCCTAGGCGCACCACACTATTTTTCCACTTGACCTTTCTACACCACTGCACTGCCCAGTACACACCAATCATCCAAAGATTCTATTCCATGGTCCTCCAGCACTCCTGTCGACGCAAAACCCAACAACCGACAGCCCATTGTATTACACCAAACTATTCTGTAAGCATCCCAATCGGTTGCTCACGATAGTTTTATGACCAACAAGTCAGCCTACAAGTGTTGATATAAAAAAATTGCTAAAGTATCTGACCAATCACTGCATTGCAGGTGTCCGTTCCCCCGCATCCGCTGGTAAGCTTATCATACAGTACAGTACTGTACAGTACTGTATGTACAGTTCATGTTGTGTCCAGCTTTAAAAAAGGGCAGTGCTCAGTGGCCCGATTGCACCACAGTTTTACATCCGCTTTGGATTCTACCGTTGACAAGAGTAGAAATTTGGCCTACTTTTATCTGCACTATTACAACCACGTCTGTTTCAAATGCAGCGACTGGTCGCACATCTCGCCTCTCGACCCAAATCTCTCCGTTTCCTCGTTTCACTGCGCATCAATTCACGCAGAAATCGGTGTGCACCACTACCAGGTCATCCATCTCTATCGTTTCTACGCTCCACAGCTCTCCTTCTCGCCCGAGTGCCTTATATTCTACCGCCAAATGCTCGTATCATACCGCACTGATCTTCTTCACCTTGATACTCTGCACTCTCCTTACCAACCTCCTTACCAGCGGTAGCAATTATGGTACGGACTGTACAGTACAGTACGGCTTACTACTGCATGCGTTCAACACCTGTACAGTATCTTGATGGACACGATATGGATGTCTTGTATCAACAGCCGCAAACATACAAGTCGCTTTTAACGATACGAGACCACTGCCCTCTTGCAAATATCTATTCGAACGGCCATGGATCACTGCATTTGAGCATTCCGAACGCACATGTCAACTTTCTCAAGTGCAAACTTGCACTCAAATCTACTTGCAACTGCAAATCCCCGCAGTTGCACCGATACTGATCCTTTTGGCATCAACAAGCCAATCCACACCTCAGCCAACCCCATCCCGCACCGTTTATACCGACAATCCCTTTTCCTTTCCCCAAATTGCTTGGTCACGCGACCAGCACGCATTTCCATCCGAAATTCCCAACATCGACCTGCTCCCTCGATCGTGGAAATATCGGCAGCCTTTGTACACCACCTTGCCTCGGTGCATGGCCAAAGGCTCAAGTTGGCTGAATTCCGTCCGCGTGTTCCATGCGGACAAGAGAGGAACATGCATCTACTTTGAAAGGATATGGATCATGGAGATGACATTGCAGAGAGATTGGGGTGAGGAAGGACTGCCCACAGCTTTTCGAAAAGCTTTCGGAGGGAGAGAATGCAACTGTAGGTGAAGCTTTTGGTTCTTGATGCTAACCTTGTAGAATATGGAGATGAATATCAGAGGCAAACATTGATTCTAAACTCGACCGTTACATCAACGCCTCCTGATGTTACAAGTGCTGATGTTGGCCTGCGAGAAGAATCAATGTGCTTTTCATTGGCTGCAGGTATGTATGTACAGCACGAGGATGCCGGTATCCTCTCTCAAGTTGCTGATCAAAGGAGCTACATTCAATGGAGACAAGTTGTCTCTTTGGTAACATCTACAGTATTGCTGTAGATTTTCAGAAAAGACAGCAATGGTGACGCTATCTCCGGAGAAATCCCACCATACGGTACAGTAAACCGTGTCCTCATGGATTGCAACGCATTGGGTCCATATCAAACAATCCGTTGCTGCTGCGCTTTGGGAGCTTGACGTCCTGCCGTTCCACGGAGAGGACCCGACACCTGCTTGCGGAAGTTTCGGCCCGGGATCATACTGTACATACTGTACTGGCACAAGGTCTGTTACAGCCAAATCATCCGACCACTTGAGTGAATTACAGTAAATCTCGCCAGCAAACTGTTAGACTGGAGGTACAGTACAGTACAGTGCAGTACAGTGTTGAGCCATTGGTGAGGTGCAAGCAACGCACCTACAAGAGGGCGATGGGGATCAATCGCGAAAAAGTTCCCTTTGTGTCAATGAAGATCTCTTCCATACGCCAAGTCCAAAGCAAACATGTTACCCTCTCTGCTGCGTGTGTTCTGCAGCTTCCAAGCTTTAGAATAGGCCACAGCACACTCGTAACAAGAGCACGCGGGGTCTTGAAGTGACGATGTCGATAACTGTCTGTTCCACTCAGTCGCACAACTCCTTTCACGACGCTGCAAGGATGTGAAACTGCCTCATCGATCATCAGCTCGGTAACCTCCGTAGCCAGTCTGTCTTTACCCTTATCACGTCCCGGTGTTTCTTCCGTTTGCTGTCGTTGCAATCCAGTCTTGAAGGGGCCTCTCTTGGCTACCCCTTCCCATTGTCCAGAGTGTGAGGGACTCTCTCACGTACGGTATACCGTCCACATTTTAAACACGCTTTATTCCTCACTTGCCGTGGCATGCAGCCCCAAAAATCTAAAAAACTGTACAAACTGCACCCCTCCCCAGTAATTGTTCGCCAGCCTCAAGCCCACAATGCTACCATTCACAATAGCCGGTGCTCTGCCCCCGGCCAGTTTGGCAATCCCCAACTCCATGCCCTCCACAATCTGGAACCTTGTGTTACTCGAAGCTGCCAGAAATGCTCCCCATGCCGCCGAATTCGGTATCACCGCTGGCAACGGACGTTCCGGCTTATACTCTTTATCCAACTTCTTCCTCATTTCAATCAGTCCATATGTAATCCATGTTCCCACAACACCTCCCGCAAAACCCATAGCTCCGTACTGAATCCCAGCATAGACAAACGAAACGCATCTCTGACCAATTGTGAATTTCTGCATCACCGTTGATGGCTGAAATATATGCGATGGTAAAGATCCAATATACCTTCCCACTATCCCGACGTTTTGCGCCGGCACCCGAATCGTGGGCGCAAGTAACCACACAAATGCCGCCTCAATGACAGACCCTACAATCAAATCCGATGCCACATATTCCAACTCATCTACAATGTCCTTTCCCCTTACAGCAATCTCCGAGGCCAACGCAGTTCCATTTCCAATCACCTCCTGAACCAACAGTTTGAACGCAAACGCCGAATCTGCTAAAAACCTCGTCCGGAATGAGGGTATTGCCAACGCAAGCCTCATCAATGGCTTCTTCAAGCAACTACGGTATCTATCCATCGCCTCTTTCGTCAAAAGCCCTTTGGCAAGCGCCATCCGCATGTCCTCCGGTAAGTCCCCACCTGGGTCGTCTTCCCCACCAGAACCACCTGACGAAAAACTACCTCCACCCGATCCCGATATGCCCCCACCTTGTCCGTCAAAGACTGGGCTTGTTGTCGACATAGAATCCATGGCTTCCTCGCCAGTACCTGTGCTTTCCATATCAAACATGCGTGGTAATGGCATCGTCGCGGGTTGTCATTCTCGTCTAGACTTGTTGACGAACAGCGTACGGTTCTTGCAACCGGTATGTGACATGCTGCTTGAGGAGAAAGCCGGGGTCGAAAAGAGAGGCTTCCGAGGCCTGCAAAGGCAAGGCCGTGAGATTGCATGGCTGTGTGGTGAGATCGATGATTCTTGTGATATGCCGCACGGGAACAGGCGCCTTTTTGTTTTTTGTCGACCTGGCTTTGCACCAGTTTTTATCCCGGCTATCAATATGAATCGACTGTTGACGGCACGACCTGAGAGGTAGGAAAACCGGTTGAAGATGTCATTGATACAACGTTAAGCGCACCGTGAAGTTCATATTATTTGAACTGCTACTAATGAGTATACACGGCGGACTTTACTGCATGGCCGTATTAGTACTGTGGTTTAGTGCACCCAGCACAAACTTTATTTCATTTGTGTTCTTGACCTCAGCACGCTGTGATATAGCTCCAATAGCATTATAGGCTTTTATTGTAAGGGACCTGCGCCGTTCAATGCGGCGCAAGGATCTAAGCGCTGAGACTGGCGAAGCAAGCTTGTGATCTGTTGTTGCCCTTCTTGAGTAAGCTTGGTGTGGTGCAGCGAACTGCAGGCCAGTATCCTGGCGTCTAATAGCTTGACTGAGGCAATATTTTTACTGCCCAGCTTAATTTAGTGCGCTGATCATCACTGAATCCAAGGACTGCACTAAACTTACCGTTCAAATATTAATTTTTGACTTAATGTTTGTCCGGTTGTCAGCCAACCATTCTGTCGCAGATAATTCGTAAACCTTTGATTAAATGTAAACCGTCGCACCACCCATGGAAACGCGGCATGACTGCGACCGCCAGCCACTCTACGACTATCAGTTGCTGGAGCGAACCTAGCTCATCAGAGGTTCAGAGGTTGGAGGCCTCGTCCGCGTTGCGTTTTACACGAACTGGGGTCTGATCAATTCCCACGCATAGGTACAGTCGCCAGGAATCTCACATGACCAGAGCTACGCTGCACAGGCACTCATCTTTCGCTCCCTGGGAAAGACATTTTACAAACTCTCGGTATCCCGCTTTGAACAATCCCACCATCACATGAAACCCAAAACCGTGCACATTGCCTCTGCCGCAGAGATTCGCCTCGAGTCCCAACTTGTCTCCTCCGTGTCCACTTCCAAACCAACAGCAACGCTCATCACGGGCCCGATCGGATCTGGCAAGACAACTCTGGCAAGGAAAGTAGCCCAGTCCACTGGTTGTACAGTACGCCCGCTTGACTTTACATCTTTAGCCTTGGATGACGCAGGACTCATAGAGCATGCAATTACCACCGCTTTTCAACCTGCACGCGATAATGAGCCAGTTGCCATTCTCGCTGAAAATTTGGATGTCTGGGCCCCTTCGCACCCGCGCACGCCAACCGACTTTCGCATAATCGCTGCTATAGGAGAGGAGCTTTCTACGGTTCATGAATCCAGTGCGTCCATCGTGTTTCTCGCAACTGCTGCTTCGAAAAGCGCGGTGTATCCCGGTTTGATCAGGGACGACCGCCTCAGTGTGTCTATTGAACTGGGCCCCTGGAACACAGTGAGCGTATTTCGTTATGCTCAGGACTGCTCAGACAGACTCTTGACATCCGGGAACCCGAAGCGCTTGCCCGGCAAATTGCAGCTTCCACTCCAGGGTACGTCCATACTGACATGCAACGCTTGTTCAACAGAGTGGCAACGCTTGTTCAACAGAGTGCAACATACACACATGCAGAGTACGGACGTCGGTGCTTTGCAAATAACACCCGATGATTCGGTGGTGATATCATGGTTCCGCAAGGCTCTCCTTTCGATGAATCCATCTTTGTTAGAAGCGTGTGAGGGAAGTTTTACGTCATTCGACCAGAAAGGGCAGCGCAAATTCAATCTGTACGGATTGGATTCTCAAATCGCTCAGTTGAGAGACTACTTGCAGTCAACCTTTCCCACGCCGGAGAAGACTGCTGACGAGAAACAGGCAAAGATATACACAGTTTTGCGACGTTTGGGGCTTGCCGCGGTTTAGTCCTGCACGGTCCAACGGGATGTGGCAAATCTGCAATAGCAAACCTTTGCCCATCCATCTTACCGCCCAATACTGTTAACTTTTTGAGAGTAGATAGCACATCCCTTATCAGCAGCGTCATTGGAGAGGCCGAGAGGAAACTAGCCGATCTGTTTACTATCGCGCGAGCCATCGCGCCCTCTGTAGTTGTCATTGAGAATATTGACATTCTTGCTCCAAATCGCGACATGATTAGTCTCGATGGGGCTCTGCTACCGAATCTTTCAACAGACTGCTCAGCACAATTTTGACAGAGATTGACGGAGTCTCAACTAAGAATCATGACCGTTCCACTGCCATTATAGGGACAACGAGATCTTTAAAATTAATCGACCCTGCTTTACTGCGCCCGGGTCGTCTGGAGCTGCACGTCGGTGTCAGCGCCCCCGACGCCAATGCGCGTGTGGAAATTCTTCGATCATTCCTCGAGTCAAGGGGAAGGGTGCTCAGCCCGAGAGAGTCCTCAAGCTTTGAGCGTTTCAGAATTGATTCGGAGAATTGGACCGCTCCTGATATTACAGCATATGGTCGCGAGCTTCTTCTTGAAGGTCAGAACGAAGCGGTACCTGCCGCAGAGTTGCTGGGGATAACTGACCCTTGAGCTCAGTAGTAAGGCGATTAGGGACACCAGTCCCAATTGGCGCTGCAAGGAGATTTCTTTTACACACCCAACGAATCACTCAAAATTCCTCCTTTTGAACGAAAGGAACAATTTATCCAGGGGGGCTCACGTTGCTCCCTTTCGTTTCGACTCATGACTAGGTCTCCGCGGGTCCTTGACTTTTCCCCGCTCTTACTTGTTGAATATGTTGACATCAACGGGCTGGTCCACATACCCCACGTGAATTGCACCAGATTTAACCACGAGATAGAATCCAATCGCGGTGAATGCGAGGATAATGACGGACGTAATATTCGGATTCACCCACCATGGGGTTTCTCCCCGGTCTGGCTGGCAAATGGAGAAATGATGTAAAACCGCTCGAAGAAAGACATCGCCTTCCTGCGCTCTTCTTTAGTCTCCAAGCGGGCATCGTAATCGCGGGCAATATCCTCTGGAGTGCGAGCGATTTCCGGGTTAAATTCTGCTACCCTCCTGATTTCCTCAGCCTCTCCTCCAATACAGTCGATAAGCTCAATGTCAAACGTCAAAGTAGCGTTAGATGGAATAACTGGAGGCATTCCCCTCCGGCCATAGGCGTAGTTCGGGGCAATTGTGAACTCTGCAATCTCGCCCTTTCTCATTGTAGCCACGCCCGCCTCCCAGCCCTTTATGACTTTACCAGCACCCAACTCAAATTCAAATGGGTCCTTTCTGTTCCGGCTTGAGTCAAAGACGGTACCATCCTCCAGCTTTCCAGTGTAATGGACAATGACCTTTGCGCCCTTTGTAACTACATCACCCGCTCCAGGCTTTTGAAGGACTTTTTTCACACCCGTGTCGCCCATGACGTCTAGAGAAACGCCGATACTACCAAGATCACTTTCGGTCTCAGATTTTCTCTTCAATTCGCCTTCCTTTTGGCATCAATCTTGAAAGGATCCTTGACATCTTTGATTCCAAAACGAATATCAGCCTCAGCAAAGATGTTGCCCTCTACATCATCCTCAACCCCCTCGGCCAAGAACTCTGCCGCCGTTTTCTTTTTGAAAACAACCGGTTCACGTGCGGTTTTGGTTCCCAAAGCCCGTGTGACCCGTGGCTCGGGAGCCTTGGACGGTGCTGCTGCTGTGGCATTTTGTGTGCCGCTCTCCTCAGTTTGTTCGGACTTTTTCCGCCGTAGTGATGGACGAGGAGTGGTTGATTTTTGGGCTGGGCCTGCAGCTAATCCGGCAAAAGAAGATGAAGGTGATTCGGATTTGGGTTCTTCGGGGGAGCTTTTGTTGGCTCTTTTTGATTTCTTCGCCATGCAAATTGTGTGCATAGGTCGAGGTGTTTTGAAGGGGAGAGGGGTGTTGGGTGGCCGAATTGACGGCATGTAAATGCCGAAGAAGGTACAAAGGCTTCCATTGAGTTTAAAGAGGGGAGGGGTGAGCAGTTTCTGACCCGAATTGGCAGCGGGATGGTGCCAATCTCTGTTTTGGAACTGATGCTGCACAGAAATTGGAGGTTGGGAGTCGTAAGACGGTCAGCCTTGTAGCGCCGCAGCGTTTAAAATATTGTAGCAACGTTCTGGAAGCACCGTCAATAAAAGTAGCCCTGGGGGATCAGCGAGGTACCATCAAGACAGGAACCTGGGATATCGACCTGAAGAAAATAGAGTTGTTGAGATTCGGGCATGCAGCAGTACCTTAACAATTCGACACGGCTGACACGGCTGACACGTATCACACAACTTTACAGTGGGGCAAAAGTTTTGAATTTGATCTCATGATCTCCAATGATTGCAAAGGATCTACTGTACAGTATACAGTAGTTCAGTACAGTGTAACACGTACAGTACAGTAAAATAATTTGTTCTAATACCGTCGACGTCCAACGCTCCGTCGACAGCCATCGATTGCTCATGGTGTCGCTACCTGCCTACCACCGCGACAAGAGTCAACTACGTGCCCAACATCACATCTGAGTATCAACCATCTCCGCGTATATTCACGCAACCCCCGAGTGTCAAAATGCAGCGCAGAGATGCTAGACTTCGACGGGAGTACCTCTACCGCAAATCGCTAGAGGGTCGTCGCGCCGCAGAGTTCACCAAGCGTCTGGCAATCCGTCAAGCTCTCGCAGAGGGCAAGCCAATACCAACTGAACTGAGAAACGCGGAACCACGTCTATCTGCAAAGGATAGCTACGTTGACGCGCTTCACGATGCACCCACATCACATGCGGATGACGAGTACGCCAACGCAGGTGCCCATCCACCACGCGTCGTGATAACAACTAGCCGCGACCCGTCTTCAAGATTGTCCCAGTTTGCAAAGGAACTTCGCCTTGTTTTTCCGGGTGCGCAACGCTTGAATAGAGGAAACTTGGTTATCGGTGAACTGGTGTCTGCTTGTCGTGCGAATGGTATGACTGATATTATTGTATTGCATGAGAATCGCGGACAGCCGGATGGCCTCATTGTGAGTCATTTGCCTTTCGGACCGACTGCTTTCTTCAACTTGAGAAATGTTGTTATGAGGCATGATGTCGATCTTAGCGAAATTGGCAATATGTCGGAGGCCGCCCCGCATCTGATCTTTCACGCCTTTGATTCAAGGCTAGGGAAGCGGGTTGCCAACGTTCTCAAGTATCTCTTTCCAGTTCCAAAAAAAGATTCAAAACGCATCATGACGTTTGCAAACTTCAAGGATGAAATCTCCTTTCGACACCATAATTATACAAAACAAGGCCATCGGAAGGAGCATGTCGAGTTGAGCGAAGTGGGGCCAAGGTTTGAACTGCAGCTTTATCAGTTGCGCCTAGGTACTTTGGATCAGACAGAGGCAGATGATGAATGGGTACTTCGACCTTACATGAATACCGCAAAGCGCCGACGGGCTTTGGGATAGCAGCTGGAGACTCATTTTGTACAGGGACCTTTGTTTTACTCAAAATTATTGCCACTGTACATACGAGTCTTGTTTTTTGCTTTTCGGTAGTACGATAGAAACACATCTAGACATGACAGATGCTTCACTGGATGCAACATCTCTGCTGGAGACACCGTTCCATACCACCTTTGATGGTCTTCGATGCCTGAATAACGTTCTATCGTGATTCCTTACCAATAATGCCAACAAATAGTCGCGAGCCGACCCACCGGACGACCCGACGGAGATGCAAGCATGTGAAAATGCAGCGCACGGCACTTTTGACCCCAACGGGCGCAATGTCTGTTTAACGAACCCCCATCGCAATCAACCGATACGCTCAACAAGATCGAGATAAACCTCGCAGTCTTCACAATAAATCACCTCTGCCTCGGCAACCCGCACCATCACATCATCCGCGTCTCCCGACGATTGCAATGACGTCATGCGATCCGATTCCCTCGGTCGCTCTACCCGCACCTGAGCCCGGAACGGCTCTGCGCGTCCTATGACCCTCACCACACACTCATACGTCCCATCTCCGGGTACCTGGTTCACGAAGCGGTCGCAGTTGACATGTTGCTCTCCTAAGCTGGCAACGTAGCCAACCAATCGATGGTTCCTCCCCAACATCTTTGCCGCAGTCTCCACCTCCCCGCTCGCCAATGCCGCCCTTACCCTGGTAGAAGATATGGCACCCTCCCCGTCCTCCAGGTCAACACCATCCACTATCTTCACCTGAATGCCTTTCTCTGCTGCAAGCTTTTTCAACAGATCCACGTCACCAGACGCACGATGGCCAAACCTCCAATCCTGCCCACACACAATGCCCTTTACTCGGAACTTTGTCACGAGCATGTCCAAAAACTCATTTGGCGTTTGACTTCGTATGTTGGGAAATGGTAACGCCCGATAGCTGATATTTGCGCCAATAGCCGCAGACCACGAGCGCAAAATTCGGTCACGATCTAATGCCGCAACAACGGGGGCTCTCGGGGCCATTTCAGAGCCTCGGCCATTCCTGAGAACGATAGGAGCGTTGGGGACCCCAGTGTGGAGGCCACACGCGCCAGCTCACGATGTCCAAGATGAAAGGCGTCAAACTTGCCTGGAACTATTATTGTACCGGTACTTCTCGGAGGAGTTGCTGTAAATTTCTCGCTTGGATCTGGAACAGTCCGCGGAGTCGCAGTCGTGGCTCTCCAGAATCTGGTTGGCTTGCTTGGGCATACTGTTCTATGAAGGTTCTGTTGGGGGTACGTTGAGGAGGGGAGTGCAGTTGCGGTGATAAAAGAAATCATCCTTGGAATTGGGGATATGCTGCTTGATGAGTGCCGTGATGCACTGCATTGCTTTGGGACTCCGAGAGCGCGAATGGATCCTGCACTGATAAACATTTCGGGCCGTGACCCAAGTTTTGGGAGCGACATAATGGTCAAGGAGGACGGTATCAAAGTAAGCGATTGTTGGATGTACGTATGACTCTGTCCTTTTGTCTTCAATGACCAAAAAATTCCTTACCAAGATGCAAATTAAGAAACTTGTCCAATTATAGCACAGATTACATTTAGCAAGTATTGGCGTCGTCGTCCAATGCAAACAACAGCATGGCACTAGTTGAATGTCTGCTTGCATCTTGGCGAATGCACTGCTGGTTCATATGATCCAAATTAAAAACATGGGCAACGAAAGCGTGCGCCAGATTACACAGCCCTTCGAAGGGTAAGTCTATTCGCTGTAAATAATCGTTGAACATAGCCCACCTCTCCACACAAACACAACGGACGTTCTCATCCGGTGGTGTAGCGAGTGAGATTCGTCCGAAACAACACTTAGACTATTTTTCCAAAATCTGCCGCCTTTCCCATCAGCCAGCCATACCCAAACTTGGTCACATGCTTACGCAACCTCAGGACCATTCCGTGTATACCAATTACCAAGCACAACACCCCTAGCAATAGCCTGACAGATTGCATCCACTCAAAGTTTGCCACCCTGCCCTCCTCGTGAACTAATGTCGAAACCTCCCGTTCATTCATCCCGTACAAGACAAACATGGCTTCGTTGACCCCTTGCTTGGCAACTTCCTTGGCCAGTCCTACCCGGCGTCTGTTTCTAGCTAAAAAACCCTCCATGTCCTCACAATCTCCCACTCCGTCCCGCCTCAAAGCATAGCTGCCAAGAGTTCTGCCACTTTGACGCTTGTACTCGGAACGAACAGCCTTACAAAAGCGCCACAGGATCTCTCCAGGGGTTATGAAATCACAGTTCGTCCGGGAATGCACGCAAGCCAGTTGGGATGTACTCATTATCCCGATTAGCCCATTGTCCATCTCATTCCCATGCTTCTCTAGAGCCCAATGCAGAGCAGCAGAGCCACGTAGCACTTGAGAGGCAGCATCTGAGGTGATAACTTGCAGAGTCCTAGAAATGTTCAATGCAGTACATGTAAAGATTGGAGCATAACCTAGAAAGCTTTCAAACAAGGCTGCCTCTGTGTGCTCCGGGGAAGACCCTCCTGTCAAGATTATCGTGTGACCAGCCCGTGTCGCCTGTCGAAACAGAGTAGGATTGCTTTCAAGAGACGAGCAGGGTGTCAAGAGAGCTGCCCGATGGCCGTGTAATTCAGCCAGAGTTGATTCAAGCGAGTCTTTCATTGAAATAACATCGAGAAACATGACAGGATTGTCCCGGGCGTCACTTGGCGGTAAGCGCAAGTCAATGACACTTGATGCAACATCACATGGAGAAGGGTGCGGTCCGATCGAGTTGAATGTCGGGAATGCAGAACAGACTGTGATTGCTGCGAGAAATACACCAAAGAGCTTTCGCTGATTTGATCTGGCCATGTTCATCAACGGGCCACGAATAACCCTCTCGTTGAGCCGTTATATGGTAGCGGTCAAAGTGCTAAAGGGGTCTCTTGAACTGGACCAGTCGAGTAACTTGGCTTTCTGCTGGTCATGGTACTCGGTGATTCTCCGTTTAGTGACGCAACACCAATTTAGTAAGTAACGATCGTTTGATGAGAGCCAAAATGATTGTTAGAATTTGTCTACTGTCTCCTTATCATCCGACACAAAAGTTTACCCACGGTGGGAAGAACGGTGCATACTCGCTATCGATATTTGGCAGAAGTTGAAATGTACAATTTGCCGGGCTGCTCAATGAAAGGTTGGCTTCCAAGAGAACGGTCAACAATTGAGCGCTATTTCTTGTTTCTTTGAGAAATATGTGCCCTTCAGAAATAATAGAGTTGCCGCCACCGTGGAATGAAAAGCTGTAATTAAAACCACCGTTCAACGATGCCTTTAGATCGTGGCAGGTGTTGGTTAAGGCTCCACAGATTTCTGCTCGCAGCGAACCATTGAATCTGGAAGTGCTTCTGGGAAGAACATTTCTGAAGAAACGAAACTTTTGAATGAGCTACACCGCGCCAATCTGCAACTCGTTACGCCCGGGAGCTTGCTACCAATTAAGAAATTTGAGCCAAATTGTTAGATAATGCCATTGAAGTACAACTACCATGCGTGGACCGGATCAAGGATAGCCTGTAGATCAGGCGAAATATATGTACTGAAAGGGCCAGAAAGTGTCCAGTGGCCACTAGGGCTGCTGATGCCCCTGAAAATGGGGATTTATTATTGAGACAGCAATTGCTGGCCCCTTTCTTCACGGCTTGAGTCTCGATGAGGTACCGATAGCAAGGCACCGCCTTGTCAACTACTGCTTCTCCCCCTCGCTTAACATCTCGGTGCATGACGTTTGCATGGCAAATAGTGTCGCTTGATCCTTACGACTGGTTCCATTTACAGCCCCCGCTATCGTTATAGTAGTCCCAGCCTGTAGGGCCCCCTTGCGCTATAGCCCACGTAGGCTTCTGCCGCAAACGTGCGCGGGCAAAGTGTTCGACGCCTCATTCCTTGCAACGGCAAAAGGAGCCGATTGCCTGAGGCTGTTGCAGGTGTGCTGAGCTTCAATATTCTATCGTCGAGAAAAGGTCAGTTCGGCCAGCGACCCGCTTTAAATCAGCGCAAAAATGTTTGACAGCAACCCAGCTAACCCGTTGTGATCTCTTAACAAGTATGTTAGAATGCAATATCGATAGTACCACTCGCCTCGCTTCGCTTCATTTCGCAGAGTTTCTTCCTCTTTGATGAGGTCAAGAGAAGCAAACCTTCCACTAGGCCATCCGTAGGTTGCAGATTGGAAAAAATCGTGAACTGCAGGTCATCCTGTTTTCAGGAACTCCAATACTCGAGACGTGACAATATCCGGTCTCTCAATGTGAGGACTATGTCCGCAGTCCTTCACAAACTCGAAGTTTGTTACTGCCGGTACTTGGCGAAAACGCATCGCGTCTTTCTTTTGCAATACACGGTCAAACTCTCCCCACAGTACCAAAGTAGGGCATTTAATCTGAGCAACCCTATCACTCAGGCAATAGCCTTCCTCCTGAATCAAGTTGACAGCTGCCTCCTTCCAGCCTGATGTGCGACAATGCAAACCGCCAATTCGCAAGACATCGTCACATTTGAACTTATCGTCATGATAAGCGATGTTGATGGCTGCGCGACGTAACCAATCAGAGCGTAAAATTTCGGCACCAATGGATGCAAAGGCGGGAAATAATTGCATGAATCGAGATGCAGGTTTGTCTACGAAAGCTTGTGGATCGAGGAGGATGAGCTTGGAGACACGATGAGGATATTCAAGGGCAAAGTCGATGGCGGCAGCGCCGCCGATTGAGGCACCGACTAAGACCATAGGCTTAGAGTCCATAACTTGGTCATGGTAGGCACGCAGATGCTCTCGGCGTGTCTGTGGAGTGTAAGAGAAGGAAGAGGGGATCGGTTTCTCGGTCAGGCCCCAGCCGAGTAGGTCGAGGAAATGAGCGGTGAGGTAGGGATACTCATCCAGAAGGGGAAGCATGTAGCGGTACTCGAGAAGGTTTGAGTCAAAGCCGTGGAGAAAAAGAAGGGGATTGGCGGATGGAGAAGTTTGAGCGGAGATCACGTGGGAAGTGTAAATAGGGGAGTGATAAGGGGTTTGCAGGGGTGCGGATTGAAGACGTTGAAGCATTGCCTGAGCAGGGCGATCGAGAATCTCGGCCGCTTCCTTAGGGATGCAGGGGAGATATGTTGGGGAGGATGGGAGGGGATGTTTGCTAACGGATTTGATAGGAAGTTCGGCACGGGGAGAAACACGGGAAAAATAGCTGGTATGATGGAAAGGGCGGATGTAAATTGGTAGCGACGAGGGGAGAAAGTTGATACAACTCATTTTGGAAAGCAGACAAATGGAGCATGCAGAGATGGAAAACTGCCGTAGCAGAAGTCCTCAGTTCTGGTGATGCTACGACGCCGGCGCCCGTTCGCACTCCCTTCGGAAGGGTAAGTTAGAGTCGGGGATGTGGAAATTGTCGTAGGCTCAACAGGACTGCCGCCTCTTTTCTTCCTCTACGCTCACACCGTGTCAAGTCCTCTACTTCTTTCCTATCCGACCTATCGACACTGAATGCATTAAACTTCTTCCTAATTCAATCTGTTATTACAGTACTGTAACTGGGATGTGGGTGGCACCGAGAAGGGACACGTGTCCCTTCACAAGTTCACCGATCAAACGTAGCCCGGAGCTCACGCGTCACAGTAGAGTACAAGAGTCCTCGCTCGCTTCCGTCCGGCCGACGCCTCCACCCCCACGCCCGTTCGACCTGCGCTCTCCTCTTGCGTCCTTGCCCCCGCCATGATTCGTAATCACCGAATCCTGTTGCCTTCTCGCGCTCCTCGCCTCCTGGCTAACCTCGGGACGCCTGATGTACCTTCGCGACGCCCATCGCCCCCTAGCTAGCAACGCCCACAGTACCAGCGCCACTGCTGCACCCTAACCACCTGCGGTGGTCTCAAATTGCTTCCTACAGCGTACGGCCGACTTGCCTGTCATACTTCTCGACCGACAGATCGTCCCTGTGCAGTGCGCGCTCGCCCACATCGCCTCTCTCCCATCAACAATCTAACCTTTAGCCAACAATATTGCGAACAACCGAGGTGTTGACACAAGGCTGGTATACGCTCATTGTCAACTGTCTGACCGGGCCAACGACATGGCGCGCATGCGACGACCCGCATTGCTGAGCTCCGGGAGTTGTGCAACTCGTAATCTTTAATTGTGAGTCGCAACCTTTATTTCCGAACCAATGAACTATCCGTTTCATGCTGACAACTTCCCGAAAGCCTGCGAGACAAAGAACTTCATATCACCACATCAACCAGAGGTGGCAAGGGCTGATGCAGTCGAATATAGAATCAGTTAAAGTCTGGCATACTTTCTCCAAGGGTGAGATAGCCAGTTATCCGACCTGGAGCACTGAAATTGCGACATAATCTTGAGGTTACATTACGTAAAGCTAGGTGAATATCTTTTCACCAGATCTCTAACGATATCCTCCTTGGGATATAGCCTACTAATTGTGAGGTATTCATGACTATGCATGTTGCACCTGCATATGTCTGTGGTAAAGTAATTCAGATCTACGAATAGAGTCACATCAAAGCAATTATGAAAATGTCGTACCGCAATCAATCAGCCGAGAAAGCATTCACACGTTGACCAGAAATTAACACAGTATGAAAAAAAAAGCAACCTGAGGAGGCCCGGCTCTGAATGTGACATCTGTTTCAATTGTGCGACAGGGAATAAATCGACCTTGAAGGCCGCACCCAAAAACTCAATGAAGTAAAATTTCTCCAAACCCAAAAACTCAAAGGGTCTTTGCACCGATGCCACGCAATGATTTCAACCGTATCATTTTGAATAGCTTTGAAACTTCAAAGGTCGTATCTGAGGACCACAATTCCGGACTTGGTCACTACTTTCGAGAACGAAGAAGTCTCGCGTGAGGGTGCCCTTCTCGTAGGTCTGATAGTTCTAAGCTTGATGATCTCTCCTATGAAGTGGTTCGGGTCGACTAGTAGACTTTTTTATTCAATCATTTTGGACAAAATACTCCTATAGTTAAGTTACCAGACGCTGGAAAATGGGAAGAACACCCCTAATTTTCTGTTTCATACCTAGAGGAGTCTAGTATGCTACGAGGATCACTTTGCCCTTGACGATCAATTCCGCTTCCATAGCTGTGGCCATTGGTCCGGTATTAGCTTCACTGGTCCGTTGTGTCAACAACATAAGGGGAGACCTCTCTAGCACTTATAAGACCTTTTTCTTATGCCGCTCTGCAATTTTAGATTTCTTGTGATTTCGCCCACAAATAAATATCTTTTTCAAGGAATCGATAGAATTCTGCATGAAGGAGTCAATTCTAGAAGCCCTTTTGATTTTCAGAGACCAAATGGAGGCGCCAAGTTGATATTTTTCTTGCTTTAGGTAAATGTTTTAATCGCGATAGTTGCATGTGAAGACTGAAAGATACTTATAAGTAGTAAACAGCTACGGGAAGCATGTTATCTCCCACTGCTATTCAAATTGGCAGCCCCGTACGGTGGAATGACAGATAATAAGGGCGGGTATAAGGATATTGAGGGAAGGAAAAGGTTTGAGGGAAAAGAAAAAAAGGAGACGGAGGTTTCTCTGAGCCGATAAAAGTCTTAAAAGTCTCTCGATGTTAAGGAATGAAAGGTAGGTTCCGCTTGGCTTACTTATATACCCATACGAGGAATATAGAGATACGTCCGTGAGGTTCAATTGAAATGTAGCCTTAGATAGGATCAAGTCTAAAATATTTAATTCGATAAACTTGTTTTACTCACATATGTTGAGTCCAGAGGAGTAATACAAAATTCTAAGCAGCAAGCTCTGAAAAGTTGAAACATTAGTAATTTATCAACATCAACCAGCTGGATATATATGTTTTAGCGTTTCAATACCTCAGTGGGAAATTTCATAGTTTCGACGCAAGTTTTTGAAAATATAAGCGAATCCAAATCTACTTTCTTTACAAAAGATATGTACGGCATCTGTAGTTCTACTTATTTTTAGGAAAAATGAAGAGAGGAATCCAATTCATGTCATCTCTCCCATTTCGAATACAACGCCCAACTAATAGGAAAGTTCTCTGATAATAATTTTACTTTGCAATTGCTGGAGTCCTATTTTACTTTCTCTCCTCGATCACTGTAATATCAAATCCAATTCTCCAAAAAGTTTATCCATCCTTTCTTCAATCAAAATTAATACTGTGAAGCAAAAAAGTTTTTCGAAAGCCGCGCCAGATCTTCTAAAAATATCTATTTCCTTCTCTTTCTTATTCTTTACCGACCCAAAGTCCCAAGAACTTATCCTTTTCTATCCAATGACTACAGCATGATCTGTTTAATCACACAAAAATAAGTCACGCTCAACTGCAATTTGTGATACGGTACAAAATAAACCTGAAACACACTAGACGGTACCCAATTCGCACAACTCACAGCCATTTGACGCTAACCACACCAAAGTTAATCATAATACACACGGAAAAGACACCAACGCGTGCATCCAGCGCTACCAATATACGTTCGGCGCTATCCCAGATTTCCGCACCACGCTAGATCACACCCCGCACGACAGCATCACGATCAACCAAAAAAGCTCGGACGAACTAGACACATCGGCATCAAATGTGAATGGATTCAGCCCTCTCGCAGTATGCTCGAAACCTTCAATATCTACTGCAAATAATATCTCTCAAATTAAAACTATTAAGCGCTCGATTAAATCTTTTAAGTATACAACAAACTCGGCAGATCAGTACATACAGATGATGCAACAGGAGATTATGACTGATTATTGACACGCTACCTATTTTCCGAGATGCTTAAAATACCCTTTTCAATACGAAAAGTCACCGCTTCGAAGTCAAATAAGTATGTTTGTCCTTTAATTTTATCGTATCCTACTATAAGATTGAAAAGGCAGAATGTTTGGAAACAGAAGCGGCCCCTATCTGGAATTATGCTTATATGCTAGATTTTCCTGGACCATGGTCGACGTTGCACGCATCGCCCAGTAATTTTTACTGGCAACTATAGTTGCGGTTGCATTCTCTGACACTGTCTCAAAGTTTATTTGAGCCGATGATCATTTTACTTGTCCACTGGCGTTAATATAAGTTCTATGCGTTTCCCAGTCCCCAAAACTAGGTCCTTTTTTCAGTATTTTCATCTTTGGTCCTCCATCGTGGACATTTAAAGCTCTAGTATGTTTTAGTTGAAAGATAATAAGGTGCTAGTTATAGGAAATAGGCAATATTGAGTAAAGCGATTTTGTCCGGATGTTACTATTCTGGAGAAAATACATTAATGTCGTAATGAGGAAGTAATTTAGTCTAATGTATCCTTAACGCTATTTTTAAGAACAACTGACTGATCTGTAGTCTTACCACGATTTATGTTGAGTTGTTGTTCCGAGTGCATGAAATTCCGTGATTCACTACTGGGGATTCTAGTACTCTACTCAAATTACACATCTGGGGCCTAAACTTTTATCCACAAACCAGTTTTAAAAGATTTAATTAAAACTTTTCATGAAACTAATATGAAAACCGCAGTTTCCCCTAATTCGAAATTAAGAGGTGACTAGAAGTTATTAAATAAAGTGACTACAATAACAAAAAGATGTTTCGGCTGTATTTTGAGAGGAGGGTAGCTAATGGGTGAAAAATCATAGGATTATGTTAAACAGCCCACCACGTGAATTGACTATTTGAAATATATTTTGAGAACATTACATTCATGTGTTGCAGTCTATGTTTGGAAAATATCACTAAACAGATGAAGAGATTTTTCCTGTGAATTTAAATTCGCTTATAAATAAAAAGACCTATCTAAATAAGTAGATCCACCATGAATCTCTTGAGAAATAGAACATTTAGTTTAGTGGTAACAGTATCCTGGACGCAATTTGCGAGAAAATTCTTCTCGTTGCAATAAGTACAGGGATAATGATATTGGATATTTTAAGCTGGTTAAATTGGAATCGACACAGTCCAAAGAAGATACAATCTCATAGATAGGGCTTCTGTTGTTCCCGAATAATTTAAACATTTTTTGGCACCCTATATAGGCCTGGAAACAGACCAAAACCTGGAAATGTTACAGAAGCGTGAAGGGTTTAGTGAAACTTAGTTTTTAAAGTGCTATAATTGAATTTATGCGGCAAACTGATATCCTAATAAACTTTTTCGCTAATTGTGCGCAAATAATACATAAACTTCTTTGTAACCAGAAGGTTCAATCGTACATATTATTTTTTTAGAATAATCGAGAGTCTTTCTGATGAACCAAGAGAGATTTTTCTGAAAATAAATTTTTATAAATCGGCAAAGCCTTTTTGATGGAAGATTAACTTATGTCAAAATAAAATAGTCCATACTGGCGGAAAGAGTTTTACCGCTATCTGATTGAATTTGAAACTACTTTTATCAGAAGTTGGTGCAACAATGAGGAACCCAAGAAATAGGTCCTTCTTGGAGAGTTTCTTTGTTTATTTTTTGAGCCGGCGGAACTAAAGGGACAAAACGACTATTTAGCGGTCCTCACTGCGGAATAGATTTTCAAGAGGATATTTCTTATCTTATATGTCATTTAAACGATTGCATACTGCCGTAATGGATGGAAATTTGGCTCTTCGGAGTAGATTACATGCAAGAGGCAGTGCTATTGATTAAAGGTATGTGTGGCGGACCATACCCTGGGAGAAGGGTTCTGTAATTTTCTATTTTAATTTTCTAAGGAATTATAGAAAGGATTTTCACATTAAACTGATGAAAAAGATTTGATATTCTACTTTGATATCGCATTTTTCAGGATTTTAAATTATTACGAAACGGGTCTCACTCATGTTTTAACACAAACTTGTAATAGACAGTCAAGATTACTTTGAAGTCCCCGAAGACTAGTTTTATATACATTGATGCTCTACATAAGCACTGAATAGCCGAAATCTTGTATTAAATGCATGGAGGAATATTTCAGAAGGTAAATAGGGATATTAAAACGCTACATGAGTTTGAAGTTTTCCTTCACCCGCATTCTTAGCTTCTATAATCCATTTAGTATATTTAATTCTCGCTTTTTTTTCGCAAATAATGCTTGGGAAGAGATTTTAACTACCATGTTTCCCTCTGGTCGCTTAGTTTCACAACAATCTGGAGTTGTGCTTCATCACGATCAACGCATATAATGCCGAATTTAGTGTACCAACGGGCTTTGTCCTGCATAGAAATACGTAAAGAAAACTAGATACATGTTAAAGGCGAAGAAAAAGAAACAGATAAGGATACTGAACGCATTAGCGCTTATTTAAGAAACGCATATGATTGGAAAAGATTCTCTGCATGAATAATTTGCCGATTAGATCACAGAAATTTCATCTCCGACTCAAGTAAATTTCAGGGAGAAAGTATTAGGAGAATTAAAGCTGGTAATAAAACTGGTAAAATATGGTGCAGAACTATGTAATTCTCTCTATCAAAGGTTACTTTCTTCTACAGATTTTTAATCCTCCGTTACAACTATATATTAACGCTATTGCATTGATTGGATCCGGAGAGTTTCTTACGTAATATGAAAACAATACATTCGTCAGTATAACCGCAAAAATAAAGCTTGGGATGCACGTCGCCTAAGGGAGCAGTTGAATTCGCCAATGGGAGGGGTAAGAAGGAAGATACAGAGAAGGGAGAAGTTCAATACGCGGACGGTTTACGTAAATGATGATAGGAAGGACGCATAAATTTGAGGCTTCGGTGGCCTGGAGACCTGAGTTCGGGATCAAAGGGTAGGTTCTGTTTTATCTTTTACTATCCTACTTCTACTCCCTTTCCATAAAATTCCAAGCTATATTGCTAGGTTACTATTCTGTACTATACCCTTTCGAGTTTTAATAAGTAAATTTAGCCCTTGTACCGCTACCAACTCGTTACACTAATACGTAGAATAAGAAGTCGTATTTAACTTTTACCTATTCTTGCTACATTAAACTACACTGGGGGTCATCACTTAACCGAAAAGGTATAATTATTAAAGGAATTCTTTTGTAGTACTTCTGAACAGTACACAGTGTTACTAACCTTACAGTGCGTTTCTCGCACAGAAGTAGAGGCAGTTATACCGTTTCTGACATTTTTTGCATGAATGAAGCCTCTTAAACCCGTTACTTCGTGATTACTACTGTACACGAAGCTATTTACGGTAATTAAGCACCTCATAATTTAGAAAATTATATAATTGAGCCCATTGCTTTTTTGAATTTTTAAACGCTATTTTCAGTATCTATCGGACTATGGTAACCAAATAAGGACAAAATTTAGGGGCCGAATTTTTCAAAATAATGTTTCCGGTATTTATTTGCCAGATTTTGCTTTCAGTATTAGTGAAGCTCGATAAAAACAAAAATTTCGGTAGTTTTGACTCTAGTCAGGGTACGCAATACAATTTTCCTCCCGGAAAACTTCTTATTAGGGCAATTTGACAAATTATATTCTTTCAGTATCTGTGGGTGGCTTTCTAATCAAAGTTTTGTAGATGTTAAGCTACTGAGCACTTTTTTACTATAGGCATAATTTATAGAGTAATTTCTCTTCGTAAATATTTATGGGCACAAAAATTATTTAAATCGCTACAGCTACTGCAACTATAAGTATCATATAAAGTTTTCACTCATATCAGGAAACGTATGATTCATATTAGAACAGTGCTATAGTAAAGGGCCACCAGCTAATCTATATGAACAAAATTCATCATGTAGCGTTCAACTCTGCCTCCACTTCCGGATCGTTATATTACCTCCGATCTGACCGCTTCTCCCTTCAACTCACAACGCCATAAAATTCACAAATAAATTCCGATTTGTCACCAGCAATATCACCGGGGTCTTTTTTTAGAAATATCATCAACGCACTAAGGCCTAAAGTCACTTTCTGACATTCAATTTTTTAAGGATCAGAACAATTCAGGAGACAATGATTTTTTCAAAAATCATTTACAATCTATTCAAAACGCTCTGATTTTTTATTATATGCGATTTTTGCAACCTAGGCTCAACTGCAAGCACAAATGATCCTAATTTATCTCTTAATACAAGAGTGTTGCCCGAAATTTCTTCTTCGAATAAAATACTGTATTATGGAAATTTTATATCTATGCAAAAATCTGCAACAACAGGCAAACGTAAACCGAGTTTGAGACAAATAACTTTACTTAGCACCGTAGTTGCACCTGATACTTGTCTGGTTGCTGCTCCCACTTGCCTTCATTCCTCCTTGACAGTGGCGAGCTGTCTTCCCTTTTATACCTACAAACCACCCTTCCATGGAAGCGAGATACGACAAAATGAGCTCGTTTTAATTGATTAGGGCAAACTGGCCAGACGTGTGCACGATGAAACAAAATGAGCTCTGAGACCCTTAACGATTGCGGTTCTGTTCAATTTCTGTGCCCAAATGATAGAACAAGCAAAAATAAACCCAAAGAAGTGCCTGAGGATCGAACCGGCACCTTCTAACAAAAATAGAGTGATAAGAAACAGGCCCCGATCCTACTTGACTATACCTGCTTTTCGACAATGAAAACGTAGAAAAACGTAAATATAAAGTGTCTCTGCCCGTTCGTGCACTTGGCTCTCGACAATATCAGCATAAATTTGCTGTAATTTGTGTTTAGTAAGATGTGGATACCCGCAGGCTTGATTCGTATTCAGAAGCTGGGAATCCTAGAAATTAGAAGGACATTGGAGAGGCACCTACATCTAGTTTCAGAGTTTTTTTTCCATTGCTGATCACAGAGATTAGCTTGCTTGCTCCTCAAGACCTTATCCAGTTTTAATCTGACTAGGATAAGAATTGATGCCAAATTTACGCCCATATACATGGGCTGCAACCTCAGTCAGTCAGGTTGCGCCAGAGATGATTTGCAAAAAATCTCTGTAGCAATCTAATTTCATGGAGAGCGACTCGTAATCATTTTTCGTAATAATGAAGGCATGAATCTATATTAATTAGATAAATTATACCTTCTCTGTTTTGAAGAAACACTTAGCCAAAGTATTGCAATAGATTTCCCTTTCACACCAAATATTTACTCCTCACGAAAATAGCCAGGAATTTGGGTCACAACGGTATGCAGATCCTCTATCCCATCTGTAGATCTCACGAAAAATTTCATAGCTTTCTTAAGAAATAAGCGTTCATAATTATGCATGTGAAAAACTTGCATGAAGCGTTTCCAATGTTAACTTGGTAAAACATTCTTTCCACAAGACTAATAAAATTTTCAAAAGGTCTAATTGCCTTCATCTCAAAAGTTCCATAAATTTATCAACTCTGGTACCTAGAAAGTCCTTGAAAGAAATATTTACCCGAAGTGAGAAATTTTAACCAGTACTATGTGATTCTGGGTGATTTTGTGTCTTTTTTGGCAATGAAATAGATAATTTTAATAATTTCATTACGCATGGTAAACTATGGGTCAAAAGGTGCTGGGTTGTTGTAAAACGCATAATTCTAATCGCGATTTGGAGTGAACGGGGGACTACAAGGTTACCGAAATAGAGGATGAAAAACTTTTCATCTCTGTCTCCGATATCAAATTAAACTACGTTCCTAGGCTTTTAAGTGTTGGAAAAATCAAAACATGAAGTTCCCATATCCATAAATCCGATTCGGTTTTTAGCAAACTGCATCGATGTCCTACTTCTTAAATACTCCATCCGAATGCTCCATAAAATATCAATGTAGTCTTACTGACATAAATTATACTCCGTATCAATACTCTTTGCGCTCTTCGAAGATAGTAGTTGCAATGCGCAAATAGCCAGTGCTCTTTTAGAATTATTTATATTAATACGTATTCTTAAAAAATAGATTCCTCTTAAAAGAAAATTGCACGCTAAAAAATTTATCCCATCCTTCCACTCAACTGAGGATATAAACGTCAAGTTCAAATTCGAGTGACAACGCAGCAAATAATCGAAAATGATATTCTAAGTCAACGCACCTCAAAACAATAGATTTCATTTATTCCATTTGTTTCATAGAATCAGAAATCAATAGTTCTGATGTGTAGACTTCCCAATTTCGGAGCTTTAGATTGCATACCTCCAATCTACAGCTCTATTCATGTATTAGGTTTCAATCAAGGACACCTATCACAGATTCAAACTCCAATATTATCATTACTTAACACTGTTGAGACCAATAAAATATCTAAGTAGTGCGGAAGAAATATATTCCTACCCACTTGACGAACATAATGGCAAAAAATTCTTTAGAACCATCCGCTCGGTCCCTGTCTTCTGTATACAACTGGTGAAATTTAATCTCAAGGAAATTTCCGATACTGCAGTTTATCACTTGATTTGAGCTTGTGACCGGAAGTGCAATATCCAGGCCTCTTAAACTTGGATGAGTTCTGAAATGACTGGAAGGGATCACCCCTACTGACTCTTACGTGTTTACGTTTTTCTTAAACGGAATATGAAATTCAATCATCCTAGATATATTGAGATGGATGCGTGCGAGGAATGGATGAATTAGAACCTCAAATGGTAATTTTTGACTTTCTATCCCTAGCTGTGGAACTGGATTTACCCTAAAGTATTTGAGAGGAATTGAGCACAGAAAAGGTCATCGATGGCTAAATTGTTGTTTGATGCTTACAAAAAAAGGCCAGAGCTTCAGAACAAGTTTTATGTTTAAATTTACTCAACGATAGCCGAGATAAGTATAAGAAAAATGTCCAAAATTCAATGGTATTATAGAAAAGCGACCTACAGGTATCAAAGTACAAGTTCTGAAGGATTCTGTCGCAACTGTTAGAGAGGTTGAGAGCACTGCAAATCATATGAGACTTCTATCGGTCCAATTGGTAGGAATGAAAAAAAATAATTGCTGATCGGTAATGTATAAAAAGTTCCGAGAGGCTCGCGAGTTCTTCATGATGACTTTATCCCATGGTTTGGTAGAAGATGATATAATTTTTTTTAACTGTGGTCTGGATACAGTGAAAAGTTTCTATGTTGAATTAGGACATTTTTATAACCTTCGTAACGGTTAGGGGAAGAAAATGTGTGCAAGAAAGTAATTTTATAAGATTTTTGGGCATAATACTTGCAGTAACCTCCCTGATTTCATTTTAGAGGTGTCGAAACAGACCAAAGTCACCTAGATTCTTTATGGGGTCGACCAAAATACCATCAATAATTTGATAAATGATTCTCTTACGTATTAAAAGAAAAATTCGCAGATAATTGAATTCTGAGATTTTGAGCTGTCCAGATTTTTTTATGGTGTTCAGTTTTTGCGAATCATTCTCTCTCTGTCAGGATCTTTCCAATGAAACAAGGATACTAATATATATCTCCGTATATGTACTGAGGTAATGTTTCAGTTCATGTCTAGTTGTAGAAGGTTTTCGACTTGTTCTTCCTGCTCTATCTTCAGAGGTAATTTCTTTGCACACATTTTGATATCTCCATATAATTTTTGAAAAATTCGACATTTGACAGTGTATTCAGTCCTAGTTTGAATTTTTACTCAGAAAAATTACATTTGGTGTTATCCGAAAACTTCACGGTATCTTGGAGAAGTGATTGGTGTTGGGTTTTTCGCCAGATAGGGAGTGAATTCAGAGATATATGATATAATAATTCTTTTTTATCTTCTACGCAAACACGGTTGCTCATTTACTTACCAAGACCATGCGAAAACTCGAAAATCCTTTATCATTTATGTTTTGCAATTATGGATAATGAATCTAAAGGGGGATCAATTTAAAGTTTCCCTAGTCAGCTAAAGATGGCATCAAAAGATTGTTCCGATGAACTGATCGCGTTCGCAATTACGTATACGAAGCCAAAAAAGAAAATTTCCGACTCACCTCGCTTTGGCCTGAGGCCCCCTGGCATATAACTCAGTTATTCCGATATCAATGAGTCATGCGTTGAAATCGCTTTAACGATCTCTAAGCTACATTGAAAGCTTGATTCGGCCTGAGTGGGACAGCAAACCTGAAAACCTGTGCAATATCCCTAATGCTTGACATTTTTGCCCAGTATACTGTCAATTACTTTTGGAGAGGTGTAAGACAATCATCTCTTAATATTTTCAAGATTTCACTCTACAACGGTAATTTGAATGAGTGAAACTAGGTGCAGGCGAAGTGTCAACACTGGAGGCCCAGTACTTGTTGCAAATTTGATGGAGCAAAAAAGCTTCCCATATGTGGTTGAGAACGGTCCAAGAAGGCCTAGTTCATAGTATAATGTGCAATGCGGATTAATAATCTTCACTGCAATTGCTAGGAACTAAAAGAACTAAGTTCCACGGTCCTTTTGGCGAAAATTCTTTTCCCACACTTTCCCGTTCCCAGACGTCTTCCGCTTTGACTTCAACACCTGTGGGTGTGAAGCAGCACTACCAACATTCACTGTCCATTCACAACCGTTTCAATCCCTTGCTACAGTCAATCAGGTGCTTGGTCTCGTCTTTATCTGCAACTGTATCGGGAAAAGCTATCTCCCCTCCACTCCTCTGTCGCATCCTCCACAAAATCATCTAAAGTCTGGACCCTTTTTCAAAGTCTTCCTATAATCATCGAATGAATTAAATAAATAATTAGTCTTCAGTAGATATTGCATTTGAAATATGCTGTAAACGGTAAAGGCAGTAACCGCCAGCGTCTTGATGATTTATGAAACAATCTTTGGGTCCCACTTAAATTGAGAAGTATGAAAAGGCATTGTCGCAGCCAACTGTGTTCTTGAATCTATAACAACCTTAGTTCTATTTTAGAATGACTGAGATGCATATTTGAACAACTTGAGTTGCGGGAGGTGCATGAGTTTAGTTACCTGATCGTTAGTAGTCCTTCAGAATACCAGAAGCATGGTAAATGAATGGTTACAGGCAGATGAAATAAAGCTGCTAGTTTTGAGACTTGATTTATGAGCCCAGTTGATAACCTAGTCTGAAATAGCGTCCATGACATGGAAAATTTGATAGCAATCTGCGCATGTTTTCTCTCTTTTAGTCCCGGATTTACAACTCCTAGGATAGTGCAGGTGACTACAAGGCTTAACAGAATCATACCAGTATTAGTCCCCTTTACTCGGAACTGTCGTAAAGTGAACCATCCTGCACGGCATTGGCCCAATGTTAACACTTTATACCGCTCCCTAACATGTCATTCAACCAGTTATCCAGGTCAAAACCTCTTTACTACCACTACGAACTTTTGCGAACAAAATTATGCCATAGTTAACATTTTTGTCAAGAATAGCTATCAAAAAGGTGAGCCCTCCCTAAAACTTCATGGTTCTAGAAAAATAAAGAGCCACACCTTGGCAATAGTTTCATTCTCATACTCACGGATTGCAACTACCGTAATCATCTTATTACCAGCTTAGCACCAAACAGACCCCATAAACTTGATCTCCGTGAAAGCTTGAGGTCCGACTAAAGGAGCATCAACAATGAAGAATTATTTCCATGGATCCAAAGAATCACTTAAAGTTGGAGCCAGTTGAGTCGTCATTTGATACAAAATACTAACTGATTTTACTTGAGATTGTACTGTTACATCTGCGTAATCATTTGGAGCAGAAGAGGCGTTTTCAACTTCACTGATATTGTTGGGCTACTTTGTTTCTTCACTTTCCCCTACATTCGACCGACTAAGATTCAAGAAGGAAACAGCAACAAATGAATGTCACTTAAGCACCCTATCATTCATGATGATAGCCTACCCAATCCCAAGACTGGCAAAACGTGTCATGAACGCCTTTTTTCCATAATTGCAACCAGAAGTTACAATCAATCCTATGAAAGCCTCTTTCCCCCGACCTTCCAATACAATCTCCATCACTTTCTGAAAGTTTCCCGCATCTGGGATTCATGAAGCCTCCTAAATTTGAAAAGAAGGTAATTTGAAACAGAACGCACGCAATGGAGTCAATAGAAGGGCCACCACAGTCCATCTTTCTTGAAATGAGCGTTTTGACCCGATTTTCATTTGCTCCAGTTCCGAACATTTCAGTGTATAGCATTGCAACCCAGAAAAAGGGAGTGAAAAAGGAGCTACGTGTTACTGAACGCCAGGCTTTCGAACTCAGAAATTTTTCTTCTCAAGTAGCGTTGCGAATTACAGTCCCCTTCTCCCTCCGCTTCCCTTCTGATAGCCGAATAACCAATCAAATGCTACCGGATTAGACCTCATACGTTGCAAGGGGCACAAAGAAAGCAGAATTTTGAAATTGATCGAAAGTTCTTCTTGATTGTGACCAGAAGTACAGTGAGGCATAAATGAAGAGTACCCATAGATGTCTGCAAAGGTACTGTAGGAATGCCTTTATCCTTGAATTTTATCCATACGTGTAACTATTCAACTAGCTTCTGAAGTAATTCATTCATATGTAGAACCATGAAACTACCTTTGCTTTGGGCAATTTCAAGTATATTACACACCAGGCTCACTTTTTTTTTAACAGCGGAAGAGCAAATAAGCCCAGCACGGCCCTGGAAAACATGTGTGGAGAAGTATTTGTCCATCTTCACTACTGTGGAAAGAACTGATTCGATCTTCCACCCAGTGCCCGGACTATCAGCAATTGGCCTTGTAGTTGTACGTCCTCTTGCGCAACCACCTCTACCTCTACTTCCCGAAGATGTAACTCTAGATCCACCACCACCTTCAATACTTGAACCACCTCTCGTTCCACTTGAACCAGTTCTTCGTATCCCTCTACACCTTCGAGCTCCAGTCCCTAACTGTCCGGCACCAACTTGTCCTCCCCTTGTTACTACTTTGTTCAATCTATTGAGGGAGATATCGTTATGCGGGCAAATTCTCACCACCGTTTTCTAATATATCTGCCTGTTGTGGTCCACCAGCATCCTCCAAGCCCTTTATTCTTGCTTTTGGTGACTGCGCCTGTATTTTTCTCCCCAAAAGGTGGCTACCGAAAAGAAATGGAGGGACGGCGCTTGGGCGATGACGTACTGGGTAACCTGTCGCAGTAACGTTGGCGACTGGGGAACGTTGTTTGTTGCGACCGTCTGTTGGTTGTAAAGGTAGTTAAAGGGAGAATGTGATCCTCAAATTCATGGGGAGGGGAACGTCTACGGATAATTGTGAGAATATTAGAGCGAGAGACGGTAGCGGTAGCCATTTAGCTTTTACTTGTCAAATTTCAAACTTTATACATTTGTCTAAGTTTGAAAACCCTCCAAATTAATAAATTAATAAAGAAATTGTGATACATTTGGGTCAAGTGGCACAGTGAGTCCGCGAGGCTGCTTTTTAACTAGTATCCACTGCACAGTATACCATAAATTTGCTCAATCCAGTCAAAATAGAAAAATCACTTCCTGTTCAGGATGCTGAGCAAAAAGAACTAAGGATGTATTAAGAAACCATTTTAGCATAATGCATTACCATAATTTCAGAAAGAAAGAGTTGACTGATTCTTATTTTCTTTGAGGCTATGTTTTCCAGGGTCTAGATCATCAATTGCAAGCTCTTTTATGAATTTTAATTTAACTATTATTACTTTTGGTGAAATTGCTAGGTTTCTTTAATCGGCAACAAGTCATATTTTTCTTTTTTTAATTTCATATTTGCGGATTTTTGACATTATTTAAGCTGTTTTAAATCATAATACCAGGGTTAACGCAAGCTTGAGACGCATTTTTTCTGATTAGCTTTCTATAAACAATGCAAGAATCTATGAAGAGATAAAATATTGGATTTAGAGGTATTGCACAATGTGTTTTTTGCCGCCGCGGAACACGGGGAGTTTTAACACGGCATTGGAAGGAACCATCAGAAGTTTTGTGAAGTATTCTTATTTCAAGGCTAAAAAATGGCGACGATATTCTTGAAAATTGGTCTCATCGCAACCACCGTGGGTCAACGGCAAGGTCGACAGCTTAAATATGAAGATAAACGCGGCTACTGTTTTTTACGTCCACAGTTTCAGTTTCTATAGTCTCTTTAGTATCTTTAAATTCGTGATTCGGCTTATTTAACCCTCTTGAAAGCTAGGTCTTTCCGTATGTCCGTCTATGAACGACTTTGCACCATGTTAAAGAGTTAATTTTCGTTTTTTTCAGTACTATACCATGTAGTAATACAGTAAAGTTTCCACAAGATCAAAATATACTACAATAGATGCAGCAGACGCTGGATAGTATTGAATAAATGCAGTTAATGCCCCCGTTTTCTGCTGTTATCGTGATTCAGGCAAGCAAGTACTCTTCTTAAAGTCACTGATAGCTGTAAATATGAGTATATATTCCTTCAAGCTGATAATAAAGTAAAACACTAAAAGAGTTCCCCATTTATCAAGGCAAAAAGGCATGGATAAAGTAAAATTTAACGAAACTTTGTGATTTACATATGTGCTTGGAGCAGTGAGTAGTTCTCGAGTGCCTCAAATTTTCTCCGAATTAAAATTAAAGTCTACAAATTTTTATTTAATTCAGGGCACATACAATCACGATTCATAGGTGCTTAAGGCGTGAGAGTAACCCCTTCCATGCTATATGGGGCTTAAAAATGATCACTTTCCCTGCAGAAAACGTGGTTGTTATTTAACTTGCATTTCTTTCTTACTGTTCCACTTTGCTTGAGATCATATGCAGTTAGTCGCAACTATTTACCCTGATATATCTTTTTCTACAATAGCTCCTGGGTTTTTTTGTTCTCATAAGCATAGTTTTTCTCCATATACTTGTCTTCTGACTTTGCCGAAGCATATAATATGATTGGTTGATAGGATCAAAACTTACGCAGACAAAGGATCCTGTCGATTGTTCAGAAATCGTGCTCGCCACTCTTACTCGTCGCCTCATCGACATGAAGATCGAAAGTTACGAAAAATCGGGTTTTGAAGAAGCCCAAGTGCGTTGCATGATAGGATACAGGCAAAATGGTCCGATGAAAGCTGCCAAGTATATCGTCACCTACTTTCAAGTTAACACCTAGAAGCCATTGTTGATCTGCTCGTAAGATAACTAAGTTGAGTTATGTGGTGCATTCGAGATTCTCGTCGAAGCGAACAATTTTCATTCCATTTGCCGAGGTTTGATAGAAAAACTTCTGATAATAAAATGACATAGAGTTCCACCGCTTCAAAGCAAGCTACAAATGTGCTTGAGACAACTTGGCTGATCAATTCTATCCAGCTGGATTTATCTTTAATGTATTGCGATTAGCACTCGTACTGCATTGTCAATGTCAGAGCCGATTTCTGAGGCTTTCTTTGATCTCATATTTTTACAAGCCCGCCAATTGCGAACATCAGGTATTGTAATGTAGAGTATGGCAATTGCTATCCACTTTCAAGCACCACTGATCTTGTTTATTCACAATTATTAGAGTAGCTCAGAAGGAATGCATTCCGGGACACTCGGTCCCCAAATTGATGTGATATTTCGTAGTTGAAACAGTAGTAGACCAGAGGTTTACTTAGAGCTTCTCCAACTTTCGTATTTATTAATAACTAAACACACCGAAGAAGATGTTTTTAACATATCCGACAATTATTTGCACCGACATGGTCATTAGGCCACCCAAATTAATCACCAACTCTGTATTTTTCTTTGAAATTTTCCTCCAGCGTTCGCCTTTGCAACTGCTTACAAACCGCAAATTTGACTATAGCTAGCCACGTTGAACCGCCCTGTATCCCCCTATTTCCCCCGCCCTATCCCATATTACATAAATACTTTCATTAGTTGTCTGGGACATTTAATCACCCCTAGTGCCCCGGACTCCGACATCTACGTACAAATTTCAACTTCAAGGTTCTCATTGGTAACAAAATTCTTGTCTCTCGTAGAGATTAGAATGTTTTCAAGCTCCGGTCCTCTTTTTTTTGATCCTATTATTCGCAAGGCTCTAGCAATCCGCGGATCACGGTCTGAACTTACAAATAGTAAGATAATTAAATCGCAAAGCTGTACTGGGCTTACTCCTGGCCCTACTACCCAACTATTTTTCGCCATTTCCAAGCTGCGCTATTGTATTGATGTGTCCTTTAAGTGAAAGAGGGACAGTGAACACTCTTTTAATCTTTGTTTTTGTGTTCTGGTTGTTTTTTACGATTTCTGAGAGGATTCTGTAATTAGACGGAAGAGCTGCACGTCAGCATTGCACTAAAATGAACAAAATCAAAATTGAATGGAGTTCAATGGAAGTAATTTGGGTCGGCGATACTGCCAGGGAAGCAAAAATAATGTAATTTACGAGAGAAAATTGAAGTAGTTGAAGCCGATTCAATTTGGTTAAAAGGTTTGAAAAAGAAATTCCTAATCGGTAAAGCCTCTCGAAAACTGCTGAAAAATATGGGCTGGACAAGAGAGAACATTGATAAAGTAATCTGTAATCTGCCTATCTTGGAATATTCGCTGTTTTACACAAACAGTGCAACCGCGGAAGGTCAAGTCAATTGAGGGAGAGAAATTTCCCGCAATTTTGCCATCATCGAAGTAGTGGAATACATCGTCGGCCTTTTGAAATTCATAAGCATAACATTCTTTTGAATTAGAAGGGAAATCAGGTATGGGATTATGACGCCTTGTTGTATATAAACGCTAGTATGAGCGTGCTATAAAAGAGAGCCGATGAGTTGCCTGAATTTCTTCCTATGTTTCAGAAATCTGTCGAATTGAGGGGAGGGTCGAATATAGATAGTTCCGATGAGTTTATACCTTTCTTAGAGGTACGACCAAATAATGTTTTGCGTTTTAGTTGATATTCCAGAATGGTATACAAGTGAAAGAATAGACAAATTCTTGATTTCTTCACCTTGTAGGATGCTGTGTAGTTGGTTTAAAAAGGCTCTTGTAGTACCATGAGGTCACTATGTACAGAGAATAGAGCGTTTTTGCTGCAATAATGATCGTAACTGTGGTCTTGTAACGTTATTGAATTGTAACCGTGATTGTTTTTGTGCCATGGTGTTTATATAGGAACCACGAGATGGCGGTTATGTCGTTGTGTTGTTCCATATCGTCGTTGCGAGCTTTCTTACGGTGTGCTCTATCGGTTATCTTCGCGTATTTTTGTCATAAACGTTGAGGAGAAGAGGTATGGGAGATTTTTTCGAATTTTACAAGAAAGCATGATAAAATGACGTGCACGGTTCGAGGGGGAGACGTCAACCTCGCGGCGCAGTTGATCTCGTTTTAGTGCAATGTTCCATATCTTTATTGAATGGTACTAGAGGGTTGGAGGTGTCATAACATGTCAGTACGACGATAGGAGTTTCTCCAAGTGTGGTTGAAGTGTTTGTGTGGTGCCAAGACGCCCGAAAGCGAATATGTGCGGGATGATGGCCATTTTGCCAGAAAAAGATTGTAAGGAATTTTTATAGAGCGAGAGGTGGGTTTGCAATTTTCATTAGACATAGAAGTCTGCGAAGAAACCATGCCAATGGTAAAGAGGTAGGTAACTATGGTTAAAGGCTCCTAGAGTGGAGTTCAGAGGGGGCCACTGACCCTTTCTGAATATATTTTTCTTTTTGGGATTAGGGGATTGTGGGATGGAGGCGTGTGCAGTGGGCAGTGGTTTCTGACAGGAAAGCTTCAAATATGAGTTCTTTGTCATTGTCACTGTAAAGTATCTAGCCATGGACGGTGGCGGTAGATGTGAGGTTGGGCAGTTTTTGGAAAGGTTCAGTACGTAACTTTAGCAGGTCGATGTTTCACAACCTTGTGGAGATCCCAATCACCTCAAGTATGTGGGGATTTCCCTCAAGCTAAAAGAGCGCAAACTAGAATGAGACAAATTGTAGAGTGAGAGAAGGGGGGACTGGGGACAGTGCCGTGTTGGGGAAGTAGTTTGAAGCTTCCATAGATAGACTTTAGTGAATCATGGAGTTTTTCTAAGAGAATAGAGATCTATTTGGCTATGTTATGGGGTGCGCCACCCACTAAGCTAACGGACTCATCAAAATAAGTATTTGCCGTTAACTCATGGATAGAGAATATAATTAATATCTGCTCGTTAAAAGAAAAGCTATTCGACAATGAAGATACCGGCTCGGATTTAAATTTGTTTCCAATTTTATTTTTGGATCGAAATTTCGTCAGCAAAGTGATTAGGACTTAATTGGTGCCAAAAATAAAGATATTCAATATTTTCCTTACATGTGGTGAATGTAGAGATTGCTTCGACAATATTGTAGGAGGTGAGAGAAAATGTTGTTGTGGTTTTTATACCAACTAGCTCACTCGTGAAGCTTTTTATGATGTATTATTTGAGGAAACTGGACTCATTGGTGAGAGAAGCCGCTTCAATGAATTTGGTCTGATTTTGGAGGTCGAGGAGAAGTAGACTTTTTGCCCCAACTAGGGCGGATTGGATGGCCCATATATCATTGCAATAGGAGAGGTTTCAGTAGTTGATTTTCGTTTGAGTCAGAGAGTTGTTGCACGCTACTTTGAGGATTCCTTTGTTAGCTCCCGCACTAAGTAGGAGATTTTGTAAAAAAGAGATTAGGTTTAGTGAAAGTTTTCGGATGTTGTCTGATTCTTAGGAATCAAGAAAGTCTCAAGTTTTATTGGGCTTCATCTGAGCCCATAAATTGTGATGATGGAAAATATGACCATAGAGCGACAATGGTATCGGCGGCAGCCGAGAGGATTTTATTGCCTTTCATGTGATTTTCCTGTTGTACAAACGAATTTGCGCAGACAGAAACTATTTGGTTGTCCAAATGGAGGATTACAGATACAGATTGAACTACCTTATGAAAAGATATTCCAAGATCTAAGTAGATGTTCTTCCTGAGCCACGAGCAATGGGTTAACTTTTTGCTTTCAAACTCCAAAGATTTAGTTCGCTACAACACGGGTGTGTGCTGAATAGTACTACAGTCTATTGAAAATTCAAAGGAACCAAAAAAATTTAAATTTGGTAAGGAACGACTTTTTTCACGTCGAAGAAAACTGTTCTTTATAGCTCCAGTACTAATTCGAACCGAAATATCACCATATCCCTCCATTCCAGATCAGATTGTGGAAAGTTGAAGCCTGGAATGGTACGGAGACCGCGAAATAGTCAAAAATAGATATTAGAAAGGATACGCTTCGTGAAATTATTGATTAAACTATGACTTAGGATTAGCTCCCATGACATCCCAGATACTGAAAAGTATTTCCTATGATACTCAGTAGTCTATTTATGTAGAATATCCAAAAAGGAAAAATAGGAGTATTACAGAGAGGTTCCTACTCGCTATTTTTTCGGACCATATTGATTTCTATGCTATTGATATTACTGATACCCGCCCCAAAACCAGCACCAAAGTCAAAATAAGCCCGAATATTTACAATCTCTCAATGCTTGAAGTATTTTTGAAGGACTATACAAAAAAATGAATTATTGTGCTGCGGAACTGGAAGGTCGCCTCGTTGCTTATCTCTAGATGGCGCCTACAAAAATTTGTTACAGTTTTACATCAGCGGTCACCTTAAAAGTCGGTCAAAAAAAATGTATCACCCAGTGAGAATGTGCAATACATACTGCGTTGCAGAAATATAATAATTTTATCGGAGATTGCATTTAATTTCTATGTATACTTCTACCGATACTTCCTAAACTTTTTACTACTTGAGAAATAGTACATTATGACCTTCCAGATGTTATAAAATTCCCTTTAAGTTATTTTGTGACTAAATAGAAGCGATATGTCGTCATTTCTAGGCTGACGTTTTGGGAAAATTACAACGCATTCTGGATGGTAATATCAAATAAGTTCATTCAGAGAGCACGTGCACCAGATTCACGCAATATTCCAAGAGGGATTTTATTGTTTACCTGTAATTAGAATGAACATGTTTATGGCTTGTATTTATCAAGTGTTCATGCTGCAGCGTTCCCCATTGTATGCTGCTTGCATAAGAACTATTTTGAAAAATCTAATTACTTTGTATAATTCATACGTGGGACTGTTGTAAGTACTTTTTGACCCAGCAGATATCAAATACTTCAACTTCTAGCCTAAAGTGACCACAAAATCAATATCTGAATCGAACTCGAAAATTACTGCCCAGGAAGGTTTAATACTTCACAACGCACACGGCCCTTTGGAGAGCTGAATACATGACTGATAATTTGGTATCTTAGTGATCTTGATGAAATATTACCCAGTTCAATAGATTTCTGTTAGGTTTTCTATTCCTTTTATGGCTAACTTGGCTACAATCGACGTTATTCTCAGAGGTAACTTATCGAGGAAGTCATTTGAAACCTTATCAAACAGAGTTTAATCGTGGCATGAGTAAGGGAAGATTCACAATTGAATGTAAACTTAAGGAGGCCAAGGCTTATTTTAGTACGGTCTACTTTAAGCGCAAAATGAAGGTTCTAGAATCAGTTTTTGGTAATCTGTATCTTTCTGCGATTACACTGAAATACGTGTAACGTTCAACTTCAAGAACACCAGATGGCAAAAATTGCCGACCACACGATATGCATATCGCACCAAAGCTGAGATTCTCACGGACTCAGCCAATAAATCGCATTGAAAAATGGCCTACGAACAGTCGGGACATGAATAAAATAATGCTTACAATCCACATAGAGAAGGAATTGTAAAACGACCAGAAAAGGTCATAAAAGCGTTCAACAAGTTTTTGAGACCCACTTTCCCACCAATCTTACCAATTCGCATCCCCAAAAAGTTTTTTTCTCTTCCCCAAGCATTCTGCGCACCGTAAATATGGGACTTTATATCCATTTCATCCGGGAGTCGTGCAACAAAATGATCTCTATCAACCAGCTTCTTCGACATGCTCTCAGCTTTGGAAAAGCAGCACCTCAATTGATGAACAACACATCTCTTCACCAACCATTGCACACAATGACATTCCAGCTACCACTCACGAAGAATATGTACTTTCTGCGGTCCTCCGAAACGCAAACAAGCACTACAATAGCACCTTGGCTTCATGTACTTGCGCTGCAAACTGTCATACTTCTTGGTCTTGGGAGCTTTCCTCGAGTTTGGCAACCCTCAAAGAGGCGGAGCGCATTAATGAAGTTCGAATCATATTGCTGGCTCTAACAGCACTACCAGGAGAACCAAATGAATTAATGAAGTGGAACACTAAATACTCTGTCGCACGAAAAATGAAACGTTCAACATCACTAGAGAACATGCATTGCACAGCTCGATATGCAAGAAGGAGAGTGGTTTTGTATCAGTTTTTCTCCTCCGCTATAGTGCAGTTACACCCACACACACTACATTACTTGGCTGGCGAGCCGTCGAAGAATTGCAAATTTGTATGGAGGAACAGTTCCAGGAACGGCAACCACAAAGGAAGACTTTCTATACAGTCGATTATTGCAGTAGCATTTCTTCAGCGTTATGGCGAGCTTCATGCCATGAGCTGCCCCATCGGACGGGGATCTGCTGAGTAAATGCCAATTTAATGGCTTCCAAATGACACTCGCAGAGAGACAGTGTACGATCATTACAAATTGGAATGGAGCTGCATTCTTGGCGTTGTAGTTCTTAACACTGAAGAGAGAAGCCTTTCTCCGGATATTCATTTCTCACTCATATTTCTCTAAGATTTTAAAGAGTTTACTATCCGACATTGCGAATTCTCAAAAGCGGTAGCGATTTATGCGACACCTGCACTGAGGTGAAGAACTACGCCTCTTCACTCATAGATGTCGGAGCGAAGCACACAGTAATGCTGGCGCGAGATTCGCATGGCAAAGTGGCACTCACTGAATATAAGCACTATCGTTCTGTGCAGGAGTTGGCAAAGAAGAAACTTGCAATGACGCTTCTTCGCTTGGTTTTTGATTTCGCAGAGAAGTTTTTATTAAATCACTTACTGCGGAAGCCTGTCAAGCTCCACTTTCTCAAAGGTTTGAAGTTCGATATTTACGGTATCTAGAGCAGCAACTCAAACGGTTGTTTTATTTTTGGGCTTCCGGAAGGGCATTGGCCGAATAACAAAACAGCGAACGAGGTTGCCTCTATGTTTGGTTAGGTTATTGAGAAGCAAAAGAATCAGACTGATTGGTCTGGTCACAGGGAGCTTGTACTTCATGCAGATATCTGTGCAGGTCAAAATAAGAATCGCTACATGCTTTGGTATGGAGAGTTATAGTGAAGTACGATAAATCTATTGTGCTGTATTTTCTAACCGCCGGTCACACAGAGAATAGATTTGACGCTGCTGTTGGTCTAATTAAGCGTTTATTGAAGCAAATAGACGCGATAAATACAAAGGATATGATGCGCGTAATTGAGGAAAGTTCGAAATCAAACACTGCTGTATCTGCGAGAAGCGTGAATTGGGTTCTTTGGAAAGACTTCTTATCATACGTGGTCAAAATGCCCGCGAAAATGCGTATCAGTCACTACCATGTGTTTAGATTTGAAGAATTCAATTATAGTACTGTCAAGGTTAAGGAATACATGACGTCGCCTTTGTGGGAGAAGTTCACTTTACCGAAGAAGTGAGTTTCGTTGGAGCGTATAAGAGAAAGATAAAATTATGTACGAGAATCCAACAGTTTTAAAAGCGCCATTAAGAATATGTAAGTTCTGCGGTCGCCGCAGGAGGGCACAAGGAAAGCTTATCTTGTTAAAAATTTGTTGCAGCTGTACTATCAAAACGATTTGGAGATTAGAATATTTTACTTTGAGGATGGGATTGATTGGTTTGAGCGATCTTAAACCGTTAATAAATTGCTTTATTGATAAATTGGTAGTATGAGCTTCGATTTTCGTGTTTCTGGATTCGTTTGGAAGCTTATGAAAAACTCTACAACTTTGCTCTTAAGGCCGAAAACGGGTTTATGGATTCATTTTGGCCATAACTTCGTTGTCCCGTGTTTGCCATTTCGAGTTTTTGAAGTTGATCAGTACACATATATCAGCGCGTATACGTACCCGCAACAAAGTTTAGAGTATTTTGAACTCCCCAAAATTTGCTTCATGAGTTCTTCTCCCTTAAGAATAACTAATGATAAGAACGGGAAACCCTTTGAAGTTATATTCTTAAGAAATTTTGCCATAATCAATGAAAACTCTACCAGTTCTACGTGCTGTTTACATTTCGAGCGTCTATACATTCTTCAAGATCTTTATTGATTTGATATAGGGTAAAAAAAGTTTGTTTGAATGTAAATAATAACTTTCAGCTGCCTAAAGAAGTCCGTTGGAGAGTTCTGGTATGAGAATACCTTTATTATTTGAGTTTGCGGCAATTTTTTCCTCACGAGTTGTGACATATGGGCAAGATGTGAGCCAGTTTTTCACTTTTCCCAAATTCATTAGAATAATAGCGCAAAGAAAGAGGGACATGCGAAATAGCTAAAACAATATGAAACGCGTGTAATCAAAATTACTGAAAGAACTGAGGTACTAGTTACACATTTTGTGCTACAATTATTATAATTTCTTCCAATGGAATTTCAAATCACACAATCAAAGCAAAAAGCGTTTAATATGGTTACCATACGATTTTGTAACTTGCGTGTATTCGCAATCATTTTCATAACCGCTTAAACCTTATACGTAATTAACCGCGATCTTTTCTGCAATTTAAACGTAAAACAGGCAAAACAGCGCAAAAGTGGAAACTTCCCTGTTAAGCTTAATATTCAACATAGATTGTATCTTAGGAGTATGGAGATTGCATCCACACCCATTGTTGGGGCTAAAAATGCTCGAGGAGCAACTTAAGAGACACTGCCTCAATGTACAAAACAGATTCGAAGTAGCTATCGCTTACACAGCTTCTCAGTAAATCGGTAAATGGAGGGTGGAATGTGGCCCTCCCCATAGTTTCACGTCTGAAGAAACCACTCAATTCCTCTAGCTTGTGTTGTATGCTGCGATATCAAGAGAAATGTTATTACACGATAGAATAGCTGTAATGACTTAGAAACGGATGAAGATGACACTTAATCATCCTGTCACATGATTGATATATTCTAAGATCATTTAGGAACAGTAGGTTTTCAGAGGATAAAAATGTTTCCGCAGATTCAGCTTCTCAATAGTAAGAGGTCATTATGCGTACCGAAAACAAGGGAAGGGAAAAAGACTGAAGTCATCGACAAGGATGTATTGTTTTTTACTGACTGTTATGACACATATGGGGCAATAACAGGTGCTAAACAAGGTTTTTGGTATCGTAATGCCTACTTTTCAGTGTGTTGACACCAATTTTCTAGTTAATATTAATGGGTATTGTAATCACTGTTTTATGTCGGTAGTAGTGCTTTTTCATCAGCAGCTCAGCTTCATGAAGTAATTTATTCGTTGGGAACTTTTTCAGAGCTTTCTATAGTATAGAAATCACTAGAGGAGAAAAAATATTTCCGAGAAAAAAAAATGTATGGATGTAAAGTCGAAGTTCAAGTGTTACCGAGAATTATATGCATTGGCACGACTGATTAATACCTTATTTCTTTTTCATATTTTTAATCATTACAGTAACGAAAAGAATGGCATGTTTCAGAGTTCTTGAAACGCTTATGCAAGTGGAATTATTTTGAGTAAGTGATGTTAAGGCTGCCTGGATTTTTTGTATGCAACTTTTCGGGAAAAATCTTGTCTCGTGATACTAAACGTGAGTAAAGAATGCTAGAAAAGATGAGTTTACATCAATACAATAATCTTGGGAAATAAATACCGAAAGCTTTGTGACTTGTATGCTTTGTTATGGTTCAAATGGAACCAGTGGGAGATATTGAAATAAAACTTATCAAGTTTTGGTATAGAATTTTTGTTCTACAAGTAGGAGCAGCCGTGCAGGTTCATCACTGAGCTAAAGGGACGCAAATGGGTGCTCGGATGGACCAGCTAGGTTAGCTGCGATTTTTTGTCCCGTCAGTTGAAGAGATACGAAATGAAACATAATTAAACGAGATAGAATGCCATTTCACCTCTTTAATTACCAGACACTACGATGAATTATACGCAGCCATTGATAAAATGCTGTTAAAACATGAATTATTCCTCTTGCGAAGGGAGTTGGAAACATGACATAGTGCCAATAAAATACGAAGAAACAGGACAGCCCTCGGATCAAATTTAATATTTTAGCATTGAGTGCCGAAATTATGTATAAGTAATCTGAGACCCTTGGTATTGATAAATTCTGTAAACACAGATTAAATCATTCGGGACAAAGTAAATTCGAAATGAAAAGCCAAAGTGAGAAAAAGTGCGCCATTTTGAACAGCACCGAGTTGCATGTAGTCCGACTACTGCAATCCATCCTCACAACACGCATATCCACCAATTTTGTTTCAATCACCACCTCAATACCCCAAATAAGTCATCCCCACACCTCCCAGCACAACAAAAACCCAAATAATGCAACCGTGCTGGCACACACGCAGGCGCAGAGAACTGTAGTGCTCCTCACAGAAACGAAAGTGAAGTGAGAAGAATATTTATCCCGCTACGACGACAATGTAGGCCAGGAGGATAACGGTGAAGAGACCGAATCTATTTGCCCAGTCTTTGATGCATTCTACGGGAATGGAGGCTCTAAAGCCATCAAAGGTATGTGAAACTTTGACTTGAAGGGATTCGAGTCTGTACGGAACATGTTCACCTATACTGTAAAGTTCTTTCTGTACACAACATCGTTTCTGGGAGGAAGTGCGCGCATGGGGGAAAGGTATACTATTCGTGACGCTGGTTACACTGAAATTTTAATATCAATTGTAACTTTCCGCTGGTGAATTCTGTAATAACTCAAGATCCTTCGAGAAAAATATCATAAGGTTTATCTTTAACCTGTCAAATCAGACTTACAACACTTTAGTCGAAGACAATTAGGATCGATACCCGTACAAAGACAAGATCCGTAACGGAGTCAAGTTTTCCAACCACCCCTGCAGTCGATATGCTACCGACGTTATCTTTCAACCGGGTAATCGGCGCTCTAGCAACACGCAAGAAGGTGAGGCATACTTCTCAAAAAAAGCTTTACGGCTACAAAGCTGAGGCGTGTTGCCGAAAATTAGCTCGCAGTGAACTGTATCAAGCTCTATTCCGGTATTGTGACAGACCTGAAAAAGTTTTAGAAGAAATTAATGTTTCATAAGAATGTATTGAAGAAGAAGGAAGCTGAACATGCATTTAATGGTCTAGGAACTATTTCTGGAGACTAGTCCAACAACTGGGCATTACTCATGGACAAAGTCTATCAAGGCCTACAAGGCCCACAAGGCCCACAAGAACTAGTTCTGGCAATAGTGCCTCAGAAAAATCCGAAGAATGGCTATATAACCAATCAAGAAATTGCAACTAATGCGCGAAAATTGGCAGATAGATTCATTTCTGAAAAATGGTGTTGGTGGCTCTTTTTGTTATGGGTTGTTATGAGTACAAAATGTACGGGGAAGAAGTACAGGTAATTTGATTTGTACAAAACTGTGTACGGCTCTAACAAATCTTCAGGTCTAGATGCACCCATCACGCGCTGAGGGCGGGAAGCATCAACGTAAAGTCATTAACAGCCATTAAAAATTCGGCAGATAAATGGCAGAGAAGCTAAAAGGCCAGAGAGAGCGCCTGCGCAAAAATAGTAGCAGATTAATGGCCTTCACTTCTGTGCAGAGAAGTCCCCCAACCATTAGCCATACTATGACAAATAACAGCATTATTGTGAGTAATTATCCGAATTGACTAGAATTAGTGTGATTTACAGCACGATTTAGTGAATTTTGCTGCCTGCGTTTCATTTACAAGAAGTTTCTATTTATTTTTTATATCTTGACTTTATTAAATGGGATCAAGTATTCTACACTCTGACACAGTGATTTGGAAGTTAAGCATTCATTAGACCTTTAGCGAAAATGATCACTTTTCTCGATATGACGGAAAAAGAGCTTCAAAAGAAACCAAATGTGGGATTTCTGTAAAAAAAAGTTCCCCAAACACTGGACTATTTTGATAGATAAGGGATAACAGGGAGCCACGAGAGTAGCAAGGGTTTTTCATCTAAATAAAAAGCCTATCAGTGGTATATTATCGTCTGAAGAGACTCGGGTGTATAAGGGGATCAGTTCGGACCCCACCATTGTCGGGAACTTTTTGAGGCTTTTATCATCGCTGTGAGCAGCCATGACAGCTAACCGCTGGAAGTAGGGCAAAAAGTGGTATAAAATTGTTTAGATTTTGCTTGGCTTTGACAAATTTGAATGTCAAGTGGAACCCGCTACGTAATGAAGATTGTAAGATGGCTGGATTGTATGGGAAAAAATTGAGAGAGGTGGGCTTCAAGAAAATTTAGAATCGCAGACTCTCCCAGCAGTGCTACCGAGCAAGACGCAGGACAAAGGTGCCGGCTGAGCTAAGAAGTAGGACACGTTGCATAGAGGAAGGGGATTCTGCAATGCTTGATTTATTCAATACCTGAGTTGGTAATAGGTGCCTTGGTAAATTTGTTTTTACTGTATCCGAAATAATTATATTGTGTTTTGTGCAGAAATTTGCCTTTTGGTATATCCTTTCTTTCCTTTATGTTAAATTCGGCAATTAGTCAAGCGGGGTCATTCTCAGCCTGAGTAAACTATAGTAGTTTGTAGGAGATTGTTTGACGACCACCGTTCACAGAAATAGACGGATTAGGAACGCCCCATTATAGGCTGTTGCTTGTTTGGCATTTTTCGTCATATTAATTCTCTTGATTCTCCACAAGAGCCGTCAACGCGCGTTGTTTGTTTCATTCTCCCTTCCTTACTGACCTCCTCAAGCTTGTTTCTCTCTTCTCGGCTCCCGCACTGTGCGTGGCGCGGGCGCCGGACCTATGTCTGTTCGCATGTCCTCGAAATGGAACAAATATGACTCAAGATCTCTCACTGCACCGTTTTTGGGGATGGTTATTTCAAGTGGTTGTTGTCCCGCGCCCTCAGCGCAAGTATGACGACTTGGGAACGGCGTGTAAGGACGGCTTTTCTCTTCGAACAGGGTTTACAAAATTCGCCGCTTCCTATCACCTTTCAATCTCCTGTCTTTATTACAGTCTTCCACGGAACGAAGTCTGAGCAGCACTGTCAGTCTGGTGCCAAGATCGTTCGTCCGGAGTTTTCTTCGTTGCGGATGTTGTCTCCTGTAAGCGCTCATGCTTACACTTGAAATTTTTCAAGCTGAGAAACTTTTCTGCATTTATATCGAGGGTCCAGTGCAGAAACCGACTTGTAGTAACTTTATGGCATCAGTAAAACGGGTGTCCGATGTAGGATCCGACTAAATTGCTAGCTAAGAGCTAACCGGGTGGTCCGCGTCGGCCACCGTATGCATAGTACTGTCGCTGGCTTTATGTCATAGTTGGATGGTGGAATTTTCTTCTGGTCTCCCCTCTTTGTTGAAGCCGGTGCATAGTTCAGCCGTTGCCTGGAGATGTCTTTTAGTCTAGCCTAGTGTAACTTCTTACATAATAATACATGAAGTACTGTAAAGATGATTACAACTTCCCGCATGGTGCAGTTTTTTGAACACAATGAAATATGCCCCCCCTTGACTCTTTCCGAGCTACTGTACGCACCTAGGTGCGTAAACTCTGATATTTTTGGCAAGTGTTAAAGAGTACCGGTGGATACAGCAATGCAAAAAGTGCAGTGCAGTTACTGTCATGCAGACAGGGTGCATTACAGAAAGCACCTGAATAATATTCAATCAACAAGTACAATACAGTACACTTAAAATGCTTCTAGCACCAGCCAATAAAATGCGAGTGACGTGTCCTACAATGAATACCGTAGTAATTACAGTTTGGAACCTGAGAGATATTTCCTATGATATGTGCAGTATGTCGTGACGCTGACACCATGGCATCGAAATGGCTGAAAATATTCTGATTTATCGATTTCCAAATCTCCGTTTATCTGCCAGCGATCTGTTAGGGTAGCACACAGACTTTATCCGAACTGCTCCACCTTAAGTGGACTCACCGGACACTCACCGCAACGGCGACGTCACCTTGGCGGCATTGTTTTGATACCGGGATCGCGACAGGCCAATTCCGCTCTTTCTACGTGAATGACAAATCCCTTCTGATCTCTTCGCCATTCGCATCTTCATCTTTCTCCTTTTTTTCAACTCCCCTCCATCATGTCCTCCGTTGTGGCCATTGATACTGCAGGCGTATCCCGCGCCAAAGCTCTCTACGAATCAGCTTTCTCCTCTGCTCCTACTGTGGCCGCCGCCGCTCCAGGTCGGGTAAATCTCATAGGTGAACATACTGATTACAACGACGGTTTTGTGTTTCCACTCGCCCTCGAAAAAAACACCTACATCGTCGGAGCTGCGTATGATGGCAGCAACTGTGAAGTCGCCGCAGAGGCCTTTCCAGGGCATATTGCATCCTTCCCGCCAGGCGATTCCCTTGCCGCTGCTGACCTTCCAGGATGGGCAAAATACTTAAAAGGTATGACTGCCCTGTATGATCGCAATGGCTACCAAGTTCAGCCATTTCGTGCAGCCATTGTCAGCGATGTGCCTTTAGGAAGTGGTCTGAGTTCGAGCGCTAGCTTGGAGATGGCCACTGGGATTTTAATTGAGCAATTGGGTTCCTTTGATGTCGATCCCTCTAAGCGTGCACTCATGGGGCAGACTTGTGAGCATGAGTTTGCGGGTGTGCCATGTGGAATCATGGATCAACTGATCTCTAGTCGTGGGGAAACGGGAAGAGCATTGCTAATTGATTGTAGGAGCTTAACGGTGACTCCGGTGCCATTAGATCATCCGGATGCCGTTGTTGTAATCGCCAATTCAAAAGTTACACACCAGCTCAGCGGTAGCGAGTATCCTACCCGAAAGAGGCAGTGCGCAGAGGCTGCCATGAAGATGGCCGAAAAGTACCCTGCGAAGAAAGTGACCCATTTGCGAGATTGCACCCTGGCCATGTTGGAGAGTGTCAGTGCAGAATTGGATGAGGAAACAGTAAATAGGGCCAAGCATGCTATTGAGGAGGACGTTCGTACATTGGAAGCGAAGAGTTGTTTGGAGGAGGGTGATTTGGTACGGGTAGGTGAACTCATGTATCGGAGCCACGCCTCACTACGAGACTTGTATGAGGTCAGCACTCCGGAGATTGATGCCTTGGTCGAAATTGCCAGTTTCGTGGAAGGTGTCTACGGTAGCAGGATTACCGGTGGAGGATTTGGCGGGTGCACTGTGACTTTGGTCAATAAGGCAAATGTGGAAGACCTTATCAAAGCCTTTGAGGAGCAATACCCAGAGAAGAGCGGTGGCCTGCATGCGGTCGTTTTTGCCACCCGTGCAGGGAATGGAGCAAGAGCACTCAGCGAGCTACTGGTTGCGTGAAGCACTACGGATCCGCCACAGGTTCCATGCACCATCCCACGCTTTTAGTAAAGCCAAACGTTAGGAACCACAAAGCGCTGTCAACGCTGCACACAAAGACAGCAACTAAGGCTCTCATCTGGTATCCTTATGGATGTGAAAAGTGAGTGAACATTTTAGTTTTCTGCGAATTCACAAAGCAAAATGGTCTTTTTGAGCGACTAATCTACAGTTTGAGAGCGCTTGAAACATAGGCATCCCCCTCCACTGCGTCCCTCGCGTTTTTGAGTCCGGGGTGCTTGGGCGCTTCCCTGTCCCTTCTGCGTTCCAGGCTTCCCTTGAGACTTCTGCAGATCCGGCAAGAATCGAAATTCTCTCATCATTGTTATAAACGGCTCCGGATCACGCATGTCCAACACTCCCGTCTCTGGCTCTGCAAAGCCTCGCTGCAGAAACGGCATCATGGTTTCGAAATCCATCGTCATCAACTTCGCTTCACATTTTTTCAAAACAGCTAGGCAAGCTTTGAGAATAACCTTTGGACTCCCTCCTAAGAACATGAGGTCCCAAACACGAAGCAAATATCGATGCGGAAAGTTATGCGATAGAGCTGTGATCAGCCACTTGTCCGCGTACAGCTCAAGGGTAACATTCTCTCCCTCCATACGGTTGTTTAATTGCGGCATGTAATGCGCAACCAGGGGCTTCAGTTCGGAAATCCACTGAAGCATCAACGGAAAACCTGGTGCGAAAACTTTCTTGTACTGAAATCGGCTCATAAATTGAACCATCATCAAAAATGCTTCCTCTTCGTCTTCTGCGTTCATTATCAGAACTGCGGCGATAGAAGACATCCCTTGACAGTAGCCCACCTCCGGAACGTAGCGGGCATACGCTCTAAGGATAGAGCGAAGAGACTGTACACCAACTTGGGCACCGCCAGCCCAAAACAATGAATGCAGTGGCATTGTTCTTGTAACGTCAGCTTCTATGGTGTGTTCGATGTCATCTGGCAGTGCGTTCTTCTCACCACTTCTACACAATGACTTGTATAGATTTGGCTTCTTTTCTCGCAAGGATGCTGTATCCAACAGAATCGGCCAAAGCCTCCTTCGAAGTGACGGAGGAACTGGCACAAGAGCAAGCTCCCGATAACCTGCAACACGACTTGACCGACCCTTCTCTCGCTTGAGTAGCTCTGGCCTGTTTTCTATTACTTCTTGCCACACCTTTTCGTGCTCCGTTTCGCGGTTAAGTTGACTAGTGGTCTTCTGAAGACGTTGGTTCTTGCCATCTCTTTCGGCAGCCCTCTTCGTAGCCGAGGAAAACATTAGTAGTGGCGAGACAAGTTTCGATTTGCTCGAAGACGCATCGTCCTCGTTCTCTATAGTCAAATTTCTATCGAAATCAGGATCCTCCATGACAGGCGGGAATAGGTTTGAGCTTCGATGAGCGCTAGAACCGGAATTTCGATCAGTTTGACCCGGAAGAGTGCTTGATTGAGGTCTCGGGCCCGGTTTGACAACAGGACTGGTAGCAACTTCCAGAATTGGAATTATTTCCGCGTTGGATGTCCCTGACCCGTTGTCGCCATCAAGAAGAGGAGTGGTCTCCGTTCTAGAGTTCCCCAGGTCGGCAGATACGGAAGGCCTCAGAGGCAATGAGGAAGTATCAAATGCCCCCGAGCCAGAGGATGGGGCGGACTGGGTTCGCCCGGCGGGTTTGTCAGCATTCGACTCGGTCATTTCGTCTTGCAGAGTTGTTATGAAATGAATGTCATCGGCTGATACTCCATATGTCCTAGCCGCACGCCTGATGTGATTGCGATGTCGCGGTGGTGAACTTAGGACGCCAGCTTCTTCATGTACGATCTCCTCTAGAACGTTTAGGTCCTCGACGGATGTATATGGTTCATCGAGAAGCTGCTGTTGAATTTGCGCCAAACCTGTCTTCGTTTCATTTGCGGCCTTGCTGTCACTGTCTTGAGTATTCTCATCCTCGCCGACAGAGCGGAAGCTCGGTTTCTTGTCGTCTTGGGCTTTATCCTCTACCAGAAATCCGTATTCATCAATACTTCTTCCTGAAATCTGCCCCGCTGCAACAGTACTTCTCGCTGCCGCTGCATAATCCCCGCTAACAGTCGCATACCGGGCGGCCTCCTTTATCTTCTCCTCCGCTCCATGCTTTTGCAAAATCCTCCTGGCGTGCCTCCGAAATGACATAACTACGAGACCATCAATGGTTGCGGTCCTTAAATCCCGAGGAATGCGATCGTCCTGCTCAGTTAAAATGGCTGTCATAGAGGAAACCACGTCTTCCGTCTCAACAATTTCAACAGCACGTCTCGGCCCCGACCACGCGGCGATCGCAGCTAACCCGGCGGCAGCTCGCAGTCTAATGTCCATAGGCTGCTCCGAATCAGCGGCCCTCGCTAAAAGGGCCAAGGCGCCCGAGTCAATACTGACGGCACATGCAGATGTAGAACAGACCATTAGCTTCGACAAAGTTCGAATTGCTGCATTCCATACGGCCTGGGCGACCTCTGGATCGTCGCCCAAATCGACAACAATTTTGGCTGAACTTCCACCTCCCAACCTTTCACCCTCCCTTTCTGAACCGTTTTCTCTTGCCACTATCAAACTGGCAATAGCATAGGTTCCCTCCGTGGCAAAGGCATCTCGAAAGACTTTTTCACTAACCAATGCATGCACAGCGACCAAGACAGCGGCCTTATGCCTCTGCTGTTGTAGCAGATTAATCATGGTGGGGGCAGCTTCTTTCTCTTGGGCTGCTTGGACAACTGCGCCATGAGGAGCACCTGGGACTGCCCACGCGGCACGAATGAGGGCAAGAGCGACGCCAATTCTTGGTTGATTGGTAGAAACAGCACGAGCAGCAGGGTCATCAGGAGGGAGAAGGGGTGGGAGTATACGCAAAAGCCGAGCAAGCCAGGCAGGAGGAGGAGTGAGAGTTGATGTCTTGACGCGACGACGGCGAGCAGCAGGCGTAGAGACGACGGGGGCGGCGGCGGCAGCCATACTAGTTTAGAAAAGAAATGTGCATGTGCGGAAACGAAGAATGACGGAAAGAGAAGGGGAGGGAAACGGAACGGGGTAAAGGGAGAACAGGTTCGCGTGAAGACAGGGGGGATATGGTAAGTACTTTCGAAGCAAGGATAATTTTGGAAACGTAGCAACAAGGAAAACGGAGGCGAGGTAGCGCTTGAGCGATTGTGTGTGTGGGGAGTTGTATCCACCAGCGGTGTTGGGGAAGAGCGAAGATGGCGGCGTTTGATGACAATGACGGATAATAGCAAGTGCTGTAGCAACCAGAGCGCGTGCCGATAGGTGATACTGTATGGAAAAATAGCGGGATTCAGTGGGGCCTTGGATTTCCAAGAAAAATGATGAAAAGTTTCGTATGAAATTGATGGGAAGATAAAATATGAAATGTTCACTGTGCAAAGCGTAACAAAAGTACAGTACTGTTACTTGTCCTTATCGTTTGGCCAAATTGCTTTGTCACTTTGGTTATTCAAGTCGACTGGTACCTTGCTACCGATGTGGGTCGTAACGTTTACTATACTGCACTCCTGACTGATGGGCCGCAAAGGGCAAGAGGGCAGCGGTAATCTTACAGTATGGGCTAACCTCACGGCGTTGCAGTACCGTTAGGCATTACAGCAATTGCGTTGACAAGGCCAGCATTGTCCCAGTAAAGTTTCATTCGTTCGATATTCGTGCGCTGCAAAATCAATCGGGCGAAGGGTACAGTATTTGATTCGGTTGGCGGCCGTTAACTCTTGGAACAAGCAGTACTTTTGGCAACATTGGACCATCGCTCTCTATCACGGAATATAGCGTGAATATTTTATGAATTCACCTCCTTTTCAGGATAATATTCTGCCTTATTTTCCCGAACTGGTACAGCACAAACGGTTTGTACAGTACTGTACATGTACATTACAGTTCAGTACAGTGCGACTTAATGCCGCCGTAACACTAATTACACTGACTGACAGTAACCTTATTCCGAGTAAATTTTATTTTTCTGCACCAATGACATTTAATACTTTACAGTGTGGTTGTACATCTGTTACCTGCAACAAAATTACATAATTGCAGTGACGCCAAAAAGCAATCTAATGTTAGAACCAAAATTTTGACAAATCACACTTTACGGAGTGAAACCGGTGGTACAGTACAGTAGCATACAGTATAGTACAGTATAGGCAGCACAGCACGGTACTGTGAATCACAATTACAAAGACCAACTTATCTTTCAATCATTAAAACACCCCAAATTTTCCCCCTTATACATCTCTCATAGCATTTCCGTACAGTTATCGGCAAGGAATGCCTTTTCTAATACTGTAGTTTCTGTATGTGCGTCAACAGCGAAGATTCGTTTTCTAATCACTGCGCCCGCAACTTGCGGGCGCCAAGTGTGACATGCAGATCTTCCCTGTTTCTTGCTAATGATACTAATGCAGTAAAGTCTTATTATTATTGCTAGTACATACTGCACAAATGCATTCAGAGAGGAAGCAAATTTCAGCTCAATATCGCTGTTAATCGGAACCAGACCAATTTCCATCCCCTCAGGATCCATCTTGATTAGTAGCAGCTAAATTCTGATGCAAATGGATTGAAAAAGGTAAATTGACCATTGCAAAAATTGCCTCATGTGGCATGGTACCATCATGTCAACACTCAGAGGTGTCTAGAAAGAATGAAAGGTCGCTATCTGATAGCCCACTTAAACTTTGAAGTTCATACGACTCAAAACCGTCGCACCACTTGCTATAAAGCAGCACCACTTATCCCAATTAAGGGATCGACTAATCTGTGTATAATGTAGCTACGGTCAATAAAACATATGATGGTGAAAAAGGGGGGTTCATTTACTGAAACGGAGATGTTGGCTGAATTTCGGCTGACCTTAAAAACCATTTTCCACAAATGATTCAGAGATGATCTAATCGAGGATGGCTAGCTACTGTAGTGGATAGATAGAGAAATACATCTGCCCACCCAGTTCAGTCAGTTCTGGTGGCAACCCTCACCAGATCTCCATGGTCGTCTATCCTAATAAAGTACGGAGTCGCTCGGTTGGAGGCGCCAGACGAGGACATTATTTTGAATAAAAATGCCAAGACTTCGTATTTTTGCTTCTGGAAAATGTTCATTGCGGATGGTGGTGGTTACGGATGTGTCCTTCGGCCAACGGTCCTGGTCCTCTCGGAAATATTTACTAATTGCGTCTTTCTTGATAGATACTCAATGAAGTAAAGTTTCTTCTTTTCTGTAACACTCAGCCAATGTCGTCATGTTGCACGATTATCTCACTTGCTCAGGGACTATCCCACGGCATCCATGAACTACAGGTCTGCAAGTATCCTTAGCACAACGTGCTGCAGTCGCAAAAGCGATTAAGGGTCGAGGAGCTCGTTATTCGTACCAGGACGGGGCTTTTCAAGTGATTTTCCCGCGCTTTCACGGCAATGAAACGATCAAGGTTCACGAGCAGCGAAATAACTCTCGCCAACTTATTCGCAAGCTGCTAGAAACAGAATCGGAGCATTTAATCATCTGGAGATCCGGTGGGCATTTGGAAATCAAAATACTGTTGGCGTGAAAACCGCGGGTATACTGTGCAAAACGGAATTCCTTTTGGTGACTGCGTTTCGATTGCAAAACTGCGTACTGTACATTACGTGTACAGTATATTTCTTTGAATGCATTTACTGTTACTTCTGTAAGGGTTGGTAGTCATCCCTGATGAAGCCCTCCCCGGACGATTGAAATTGGGATGGAAGTGATTGCCGTTAGCCTTCGACTAGCTTGGATTGCCGTCTGCGACGACGTCAAAAGTAATCGGCGAATACGCGGCCGCTGTCGCAACTCTCAGCGGATGTTCTACGGAGGAGTGAAGACTCCGCTTTATCAGCAGCTTAGATGCGCCATTTGGTCCACGTGTGCCACATCTGTTGAACTGTATTGCACAGGGGGAAAAAGATTGAAGAAACTTTACTTCATTAAAGAGCTTACGAACAAAGAATTCAGAAATAAAACTGCCAAATTTCAGCAATAGAATACTGAAGACCTTTCAGAATTCTGTTTTTGCGTAAGCTCACTGTTTAGTATCTATGGGTTTAATATTTGAAAGATGTGTGCGGCTGTGTCCCAGTACAGTACATATATTCAGCCAGATACAGTAGCTGATATTCGTACTGATACCCACACTGTAACCCTCTCTAAAGTAGCGGCACAAGACCAGCCATCAAGCATGCTGCGTGGGACATTACAGCAGTTGCAGCGTGCCTTTGAGAGAGCGCTGCTCGGACCTTTCCGTAGGTCTCCATCGACCTCACAGTGACACCCTGGGCGATGTCGGTAAGCACTGAGTAGGCGTCTGGGTACCAGTCTCCTAGGGTAGAAATTGGGATAGGCACAAGCCGACTTCTGCACTGTACATGATTTCTGGTAAACCAGTCACCTCCTTTCGACTGACTAAACCCAACCTTCACTTCATCTCGCTCGGCGCCCGCGCACGGCGTCGACCCCGGACCTTCATCCGGCTCTTCCCTCAGGAGATTTCCCGTCACGGCTACAGAGCTCTCACTGCAACGTTCTTGTCGAAGGCCACATCGAGTGGATTGCCTCTCCGCGTCCCCAGCGCACGTGGGACAAACTGGGAAAGGTGTGTAAGGGTGTGGCTCTACTACTCGAACAAGGTTTGCGAAGTCCACCATACCCTGCCGCTCTCAAACCAACCGTCATTTTGACGGACTGCGAAGGGTTGTGGTCTTCACAGCCATGCGGGCTGGTCGTCAAACTTGCTCTTCCGGAGTTCTCGCTGTCGTCCCCGTCTCTATCTAAAAGCCTATGTACCTACAGTTGGAGTCTTTTAAGCCTCCTGATTCCTCGGTTAAGGTGATGGAGGTTTCTTCCGGTTCCTTTCTCGCTTGAGTGGGCAATTGGTTCAGCCATTGCCCGGAGTCGTCCGACTAGCAGAACCCAAGGTCCCGCGTAGGTCGAACTTGTATACAAACAATAAACCGTCACTCTTCTTCCCGGTTTTTGTACAGTATGTCGCGCCTCAACAACACGCAGAGTTTAGCCACCTGAAACGGAAGAGTGGTTGGGGCAAAAAAAGACAGGTAAAATAAACTCAGAACGTTGACTTTCATCGAATAATGATAAACGGTAGAGTGGTTGGGGCAAAAAAAGATAGGTAAAATAAACTCAGAACGTCGACTTTCATCGAATAATGATCCCCCCTAAGTACCCCTTAACATTCACTCGTACCCCTCTTTATATACAGTTCCGAACTGCCGAAATTTGTAGCACACCTCGGACGCTGCGATTCGCACACGCATCTACTAAAGTATTAGTTGCACTTTGTGGTCTTCGGTGGCTATGCCCATCATATCGCTGGCTCCATTGCACGTGACAGGTGTGGTCCATCCAGTTAGCTCTTAACTGAATAGTTGGTCAGTCGTTGTACACTCAAGATAAGTAAAGAGTGAAGATTTCTCACACAAGCACCTGCGCAGTACCTTTGCCAGCTCTGCACCGCTACAGTACAATGCAAAGCAATTATATAAAAATAATCGGACATAAAAATTGGATCCCAGTGCCAGCACAGCCAGCGTAGCATGCCAAATTACAGTGCAATGCGCGGTGCGCAGTTGTACTCGTCTAGTAACGGAACACCTTCAGACGATGAGAAAACCAACACACACACACCAAGACCCACTGGGTGTTCGCTGTCCCTCTTCCTCTTTAAGCACCCTGCGATTCAGTAGCAAACCTCGCCTGTGTCGAGGAGAAGTGGATCTGGAAGAGCGGGGGTGATTCCTTGGAAGGCTGGACGGTGTACTTTTCCTCCGGGTTGTAAGGCCGGACCGTGGTCCGCGGAATGCTAGAAACTTGGTATGGATATTTTCGAAAGAATTGCATACACCAGGGATGTAATAATGGACAAAAAGATGTAGCAGTGGGTCAGTAGTGCTGAATATTTCCTATGGAGATAAAGGTTTTGTCACCAACGACAACCTTAAAGTTCTTATTTGTATTTAGACGCCGGAGTTCGGGCGTCAAGTGTGAATAAATATCACAAGCAAGCAACAAAAGGGGAATTATAGTATTGCATAGGGAAGGGGGAAGGAAAAAGAGGGGAACCGGGCGGATAAATGTCGCTATAGCCAAATTTGCCGTTGGTAAGTTTTTTGCAAAGGCGAAAGTTGGGGGGTCAAGTTTAGAGCCAAAAACGGGGTGGCTACTTAATCTGGGGCCCTAGTGGCCAGGTAGGTATAAATACTAGTTAGCTAAGTTAGGGTTGTCTACGAAGGCGGGAAGTGTAAAGTTAAGGTCAGCCAAGTAAGTGAGATCCAAGTTAGAGATAGATAAAGTCGAAACTCGGCCCAATAAATGTCTTTCACCTGCGAAGGTATCAGGTCCAATTTAGAGGCTGACTGGTCCTGATTTCAAACCCTAAAGCACTCTCGGGTGGGTATACAGTACTAGGAATAATAGTGGGCGACAAGCGAAAATTTCCCTTACTGTATAGTACAGTGCCTGCTGGTTATCAGTGAATCAGATCAAAAAAAGATCACTAAAATCAGCTTTGCCGATGGCAGTATAGTGCGAGTGCCTATTGCACTACAAAAATAAAATCGAAATACATTTACCACGCTAAACATGCTCGCAAGAGCCCTCCGGGACCCTCCTGAACAACTCAGATGGTTCTGGATTGCTACACCACCCTATTCAAACCTAATTCTTGTACAGTAGGTTTGTAGGTTTGTTACAGTTGGGTATTCACTTTGCATGTTGCACTTGCATATTTCTGTGATAAAGTGAATGGTCAAACAATGCGATACCAGGGATTACGGTTTGCAGTGATTCACGCTGCTGCTGACCTGAGAGCGGGGAAAATGTATGTAATTTATTGAAGTTGTCAGGAAAGATAACAACTATTTCAAAAAAACAAGCGGTGAATGTCGCATATATTCCAGGTTTTGAGTAGAAAAAAGCAGACGGGCGGCGTTAGCGGCGATTATAAAAAAACGGTAGACGTTTGCTGTTGTAGACGAGTTGAATAGTTTTAAATAAAGTTGTTGGTGTTCTTTTTACTTCATATGTAGTACAGTATCGTCTGGGGATGCAGTAAAGTTTGAAAAGAGTCCATTTCTTCGTATTTTTACCTCTATTACCGCTCGCCACAGCAAGCAATGATGAATAATGTTATGCGCATAAATAAATTTTCATAGACTACTCAAGTTGTTGCGTAAGGCATTTACGGTTTATTCAAATCTCAAACAATGGGTCACTTGTCCTGATGATTAAGCAGTATGCTGAATAACGGAGTGACTTACTGCACCATAAAGTTCTAGGCTGTGCCTGAAAACATCCCTAACAGAATTAAAAATTATAACCCTTTCATTAACTGTCTCGAGCCGAGCTCTGATCACAGAGTGCAACCGACGTTTACATTCATCCACGGTTTTCGGGGTAATGCACCCCGGATGACCGTACCCTCCGTCAGCAATTACCCGCTCCCCGTCATATAGAGCATGGAGTATTTTCTTCTTTAGAATTAAGATATCTGGATACTGACTGCAGGAAAACTGCCCATAGCACCACACAATTTCAACTTTCGGCACTAAAGTACCAATATCGTAGCGTATACCAGCGCCATGGAGTTTGTGGGAGTACCATTTCACGCTAAACGGAAACGGCTCATTAATACGACAGTCAGTGCCGTCGACACGGCAGTAAACAGAAGTAAAATTTTCATCATTACTCAAACGCGCATCTCAAGAGATTTTCAACAATTTAGTCACTGAAAATAAATTAGGAAATCAAAAAATTAATAAATTGAACATACAACGTATAGTTTCGATATCAATCCACAAAGTATCAGCACTAATTTCTGTGCGTTTTCTCATCTGGCTTCCATAGTAATGCGTTCACTGTCTCACTGCAGTATTTTTTGAGGAAATGCAGCAACCGCAGTGAATGAATAGGTAGCGCCCTTGTCGGTAGCTCACTCCGTAACATACCCCAAACTACCCGGCAACGTTTGGCGTCACGCCAAAAAGCCCCCGAAAGATCCTCATTACAACAGCTCCATCTCGCCTGTTCAAATCGAAAAAGGTTTCCTGCGCATTCCATAAAAAAATTTCGGTCCATGCCGATACCCAGAGTAACCAACCTACGACTTCAAGTCTAAGGCTGTCTACTCCGGTAACCACGTTCCCTGTTGTTTATTTACGCACGCATGGATTCACATATTGTAGCAGGGGGATGTTTTACAGTTCTAGTTTGGGATTTTTAAAGGACAATTTTTATTTTAACAATAAAATTTGAGCATGCTTACTGTCCGAAATTCGCGAATATATGTTTAAAGTTGGACTTTTCGCTGACGTAGGTCGACTAATTTGCGCATTAAGTTTCAGTAGTGCTGCTTACAGTTCTATATACTAAAAGGTATTAGAACTTTCCATAGTAATTCGGCAATTGTGTGACTATTAGCTTTATGTGCTGTCGAGATTCGGTTTCCAAAGTTCACCAGTAATTGAAAGTTCGAATCATACCTGTTATCTATGCTCGAATCGAATTTTGATAATCAACGTCGAAAATCGCGCTCAATCCATAATGTAATAAATATTAGTATTAATTTCTTTTAGGTTAACATTTTATTTCAATTATGTACGTCCCATGAAAACCACTTGCATGACGTAAGGGCTGTGCAAATGGATCAAATTTGTAAATCTCCTCTCTCTGCAGCAAAGTATCGTATGGACAAGTCACTACTAATGACAATACCACCGTGTGAGTTGTATATAACGGAACAAATATCTTTCTGTGGTTCTTGAGTGATGACTCACAAGCTGAAACATTACTAAGAATGCCTAATAAGCTCACCGAGAATTAAAGAGCTGTGGTTTTGCTCTGCTATAAATTGGCTTCTAGAGAAATCTCTAGAAATGCTAATCCAAAGCAGACTTGGGCCTCAGATCCTGTGTTCCTTGAGCATGAGTCGGATAATTTTCGAGCTAAACTCAATAAAATCAAAGCCGAGTACTTTCGAAATGAAGGTACGTAAGTTTTCATATTTGTTGGGTTTATTTATAATTCTTATCTAACACATTTTGTAATGAAGACTCTGAACAGCTAAATTTGAGTCCTCTATGTACGTCTGATGCTATTCTAGGAAAAAAGAAAGATCTCACTTGTGTACGAAGCCTCTTCAGATTCATTCGATCCAGTGTTGGTAGAAAAGGAAACTCCGCCCTCGCAGTCGTTTCAGCCTCTACATCTAATCTCAACATGGACTGGGCCTGGGACGACGATTAAGTGTGTCACGGTTGCAATTTTGTTGCTTAGTGGGATATGGGCAGGTGATTTTTCTATTCGTGTGCCAGAGGGAGACAGGGGGCTAGTGTTGACATTGCGTTGGCCTAAGCCACTTTTTGACCTCTCTATGATGCACAGGAAGTGGTTCACTGCCACTGATGGAAAAAGTATGGAATTATACCATCCTCGTTACACTGGTTTTGAAAATGCTTTTATGGTATGAAGAGAACGCTCTTCTGATGGTTCTGACTCTTGTTATAGGCTTAGTTTACGATTTCTCGTTCAAAACCATGTATATGGGAAGTATAATTTAGACTGGAAGGACAACGACGCTCGTATGGTCTATATCGACGTTGAGGCGTTGGAAGAGAACAATTAATTCCTTCATAATGAGAGTTCGCTCGAAATATGCTACAGTGGTCAGTTCAAAGAGGTGGTTTCTTCACAGCCCTTTACGTTGCCTGTACAGTAGTTGACTTTAATGTTCCTGGTCCGAAGATACGAGTTTATCTTTTTAAAATTTTCCGGATTATGCAAATATCGAATTTTCCCGCCCCCCCTCGGTGGGATACAGTGCGGGTTGTAAAACGATGCACCTAAGTGGAGGCTGAAAGCCAAGGATAGTGGAATGGATCGCCATGGCTCTTTTGAGGACAGCAGGTGGTCCGATAGGTAATTACAGGGTACTTTTAGGAAAGACTACTCCTACTGGTGTAATGAGGAGGTGGCGGTAGTGGGGCTACTTTTCTTTTAGTACTGGCGTTACAGTACCTTGTTGTAGTAGTAGTAGGGTAGCAAACATTATAAGAAGGGCTGTAGGGGGTAGTAGGGTTGCAAACCTTATAAGAAAGGCTGTAGGGGTGGGAGTCGTAGATTCGTAAAGGGAAACACACTTTTGCCTCGAGCTACAAGGTCTACAAGCCATCAGCACCTCTAAGGTATTCCTTTTATCTCCCTAAGACTTATACGCCCGCTCATCGAACCTACCACTTGACTAGTACTTCCCTGTCAATCTCTTTCAGGCGAATATCCCTGCCCTGGCGGTGGCCGTCTGCGTTCTACATATCCATTATTTTTAGTGGCTACCGAAGAACCCATTGGTCTTTTATCAAAAAGTAACCAAGGCGGCTAGGCCTTTTGTAGTCAGTGGATGCTGTCGAATATCTCTAGTACGCCTACTAACTAGTAACTGAATTCCCTATCGGACAGTCCTGCGGACGGTCCTAGTGACCTTTGCACTACAACGGTCATAGCGGACATTACCAACAGTACAATAGGACAGAGAAAAAATAGACTACATAGGATAAAAATGGTAGAAAGGGCAAATAAATATACTACAAGACCGCAAATAGTACATAAATAAATTTCATGTATCTTATATCTCGAGAACAAATAGCGGGACGAACCGTCATCGAAAAGTTTTGGAATTGTAATCAAGGGTTTCGCTAGAGTTCTAGAACGAGCCGCTATATCTATTCAAATCATGATGTGCTTGGGTGCAGCACATCGTAAAACAGCAACATGTTGCAGTATAACACAAATTTACTCGGTCACCAAGCATCACCTAAACATTTCAAACCAATTTCAAACCTAAGACTATAACATAAACATCCCATCCGCTGTTTTAATTTTGTCCACACACGTTTTTCAATCCACAGGGCGTTTATCTCGGCGCAGATGATGGCAAAAATCCTCATAAGCTCTATATATTGGAATGCAGACGGCGACCACTCTGTGAACCTTCTCACGGGTAAATTACCTCGACTTGAACATTTCATTTCTTTTAATGTATCACTTTCAAAGATGAACACGTATTTTTATCCATCTTAATTTGAAAGACTCGGTCAGCGTATTTTTAGCGCGATCGAAAACAGGGCACAGCATACTTGAGCTCCTCGACAGAAAAGGGCTGGCCATATTAACTGACACCAGTAGAGTGGCTGCTAGCCATATTACTGTACCCTCGCTGTAAATATGCTGTGCAACATGAATCATCATGCTGGAACTACCACAGATGTTCCATTAGCGGCGATTTTCCTTTCATATGCTCATTGATATGTGATTCCATTTCGTATGAGATAAGATGAAAAACACAAGTAGAGCGACTGCAACTGCTTACGAGATTGTTGCGATTTACTGGATGTATAGGCATCATTGCTAGTACTCTGTGCTAAATTCAGGGACCACAATGCGCGGGTCATGTTGCTTATTCTATCCCCAACAAGAAGAAATATTGCTTCAACAAAGTCATATTTTTTGACCACGATGGGAAGATAATCTACTGTGAGGCCGGATATACGGACTCTTTCGACGATTTACGTGTACTAAGAGGCACAGGGCTCGGCTTGCAGTGGCAGCTCATTTTTAAAATAGACACGGAGTCTCCTCACCCTATCGAGTACTTGCTAGGCGACCCCGGATATATTGGGTTTGATAATTTCGTTCCTAGACGCTTCGATACAAGGGACTGCGCAGATACAGATGCAAATCCAATTCTTGAATCTTTTAACCGCTTAAGTGCAGGGCAATTGCGAAGTGGTTGAATTGGGTATCGCTGGACTGAAGATGAAGTTTGAAAGATTTGTACTGGTATGGACAAATAGAATACCTATATGGAGTGATGTTCAGATTTGTCGCTATTCTTAAAATTTTCATACACTGACATAGGCACGACTTCAGTATCCACCTAGATAGTGACGCTGGTGACGAAGACCCAGAATGGTAGACTGTATTACAGCGTTTCAATGACTTTAACCTGCTCCTTGAATTGTTCCCCGATATGACACCAATGTTTTTCTACGTGGTGATCTTATTAATTTTTCTGTCAATCTCTTTTCTTTCCAAGATCGTTATCTGCTGCTTCTTTAGTAAAATTTTCTCTTCAGCGTCACGCTCTTGTATCTTATTTTGGTGGTCAACCAGTCGTGACATAGTTACCTATCCAAACTCCACTGTCACAACCGTATCGGTCATATATTTAGCTGTTTTTTCAATTGCACCTCTCCTCTACATTGTCTTCTGCGATAAACCACCTCAAGACGGGAATTAATCGACCAACTTGTTGCGGAAAGTGGAAATTTTCTTTTCGTTGGAATTGTCACTTTCTTTTAGTCGACGCGTTATATACTCGTCTTCTACCCAACGGTGCACCCGAAACACCAGTAGTAATTCCGCAAAGGGCAGAGCGAAGCCCATCTTGAAGCGCGCTTTCTTGTAAAAGGTCTTCAGTCTTAAACTTTTGCCCTATATATTTTGCACTTTACTTCCTGTCCTCAATAAATTCTTGATAAACAGCTTTCCAAACTGCTTTCGGTACCTTCTGCATCATTTTCTTTCCCCCCTTGCTATACCTACCAAAATGAGTAGTGTAGCTGCTAGTTAACTTGACTACTGCGTCTGCTCCGATTGCTTTGCGGGTCCGTTTAGCTACCTTTAACTCTTCTTGGGCTAAATAGAGCCTGAGGGAAATAACTGACTCGCCGTTGTCGACTTCATCGTGAGAAGCGGTACGAGCACCACGGTGCTCTGAGTGAATGGTTAAAGAGCTCTCCTCTTCTTGCTATTACATTGCAGTAGGATCCCCAGGAGATGGATAAGTATCCTGAGGGGAAGTGAAGGGATCAGTCATTGGCGGGCCGGTTCCAACAGCTGTGGAATTGTAGGCATCACTCGTTCGCGGAACGGCTCCAAAAACACCCGTTATTGTGAAATTAGGGCCGTGAGCGGCAGTTGCGGCACCGTTTGTGGTATTGTTGCGAGATTGGGACTCCGAATGATCGTAGACGTATAAGAATAATCCACGTTAATAACGTAAAGCAGGAGTGCTGCAACGTGTAGGGGAGCCGAAGATAAAGGATTTCTTAGGATCGGAGGACGGGAAAGCGGCAAGTGACCCAGGGAAGCTGCCTGCGGCTAGGACTTCATGGATGGAGTTTGCGTTGTAAAAGGGACGCTTTTACTCGGTTTGATGACCCTGGCGTATTGCTTGGAGCCTTGGTTGACAAGACGATAGTCGATACGGTTAATATTGCGTTGGAGAGGGCGACCGATATGCGGAGTTTGGAGATTGTTGAAGCGCGGAAAGCGGCCAAAAACGGGTAGGCGGGCGACGGGTAGGTTATGGCTCGATCAAAGAGGGATAGTGATGATGTAGTATGGAATCGTCGAACTTGATATATGCGTAAGTGACACATTGAAAATCGCATAAACTCAAACTTCAACGAGCTTTTGTACAGATATGAGTTTGGGCAATATCGCTATATGTGCTGATATGAAAGCTTTCTACGTGGTATTTAGACGCGATTTAATACCTATATTTACGATTTTCCTGCCAACTCTATTATTTGCACAGTAATGTCATTTCTTGAAGTGTTCCACATATACTTTATATAGGGCCAATACAGTACTTTACACGTATTCTTCTTGCTATGTAATAATTTGAGTTGAGGATAATTAGTAATTTAGAGCTGCTTTGAAATGTCTGTTCTCGGCCACACGGCAATGCTCACAGCTAACACTGTATACCGAGCGCCAAGGTTTTACAAGAAAAATTATAACAACTCCAACACCAAAGTGGTACTCTTGAGCAGGGAAGGAACTTCTAGCGCTAGAATGGTAGTGTTTGATGGCACAAGCGATGTGCGCAAATACTTTTTCTTCTATGAGTAAGTCCTCATGGCCTCCAGACTCAACCCAGAGAAAAATTTACTCTCCTTGAAGATCTAAATTTTGATGCTTCCAAATTTTGCTACGATAAGAACGCATTAAATAGCGAGCTAGTAAATGAGATGAACAACTATTTCAACTTCAAAAATAACCTTCTCGGGTTTATAGTGATACAATATGACTCTTAAGACGTCATTTGCCAAGATCTAGAAGTTATGGTCGAAAATAATGACACAATCGGCTTGCTAAAGAAGATTTACTGTCTTTATGAAAAGCAAGGTTCGACTACAATGAAATTTTCGGGCTTTGGAAAATCTTTTCTTTTCTCCACAATGAGCTACAGTAGTTTTTAATATTTCTTTGCACCGTAATCTTGTGTCCCTCCAAATGCCACCATGTAGCTGACTACGATACTACGCTTAAATCTTCAGAGCTTGAAAAGATTTAAATTCGAACCGCCTGGCATTCATCAGCCCTTCAAATAGCTCAAGTAGTTGTTTGCTGGTAATGTTGGACCATTCCGATTTCCTAACACAGAACATTGAGAATAGAGTAGACTTTCTGCTGAAGGATCAGTCTGAGCAGACAATATTTCCGAAGAAGAAAAAAGGGAAATTCGGTACTAGGCCTTCAATTTCACTATAGAAGAGTAAAATTGTGCTCTAATGTTGCTACGGCAATGAGATGGACAATGGAGCCCCACATTTCGATAATAACTTGCACCTCAATACTCGGTTCTCCCGTTTTGTCAAAGAAAGTCACTCGACAGCCACATTATGGTAATACTTGCCGTAAGAAGTTGTGAAATAATAAATTCTACTGGAAAAAAAATTTACTAGTGACGGAGTCTGCCGGATTAATGTTGCTCCGGGAAAAACTTTTGGTATCGACTATTCAATAAAAAAGCATTAATTTCGCTTTAAAATGCCGAATTAGTAATCTACCAAAAAAACTGTCAATACGAACTTAGATCTATTCAGATATCTTGCTTAATTTCCGTACCACAGGCGATTTGTGCTATACAACCTTAACAAAGGATTCCATTGGAAATTTTTTTGCGCCTTAAGCCATATGAAGCAAAGCGGAGAAAATAAATAAGTACAATAGGAACGAGAATAGCTCCTTTTAATCTCATATCGACCAAAGATGGTCTACGTTTATCTTGAACTTCGTTTTGGCGAAAGTCACATGATGACGAAGCCGAAGTTTATATTGCAATATTGAGGAAAATCTCGTGACTTATATTGAGTTTGATCAGGAAGTGCCAGCATTTGTAACTGACGAGGTGAAATTACGAGTTGGTAGGATGCGCACATCCGATTGCAATGCAAGACCAGAGTCACTGCGGTGGCGGGTACCCCGGACACCATTGATCCCCTTCCACAGCAACCACGGCCAGATTTGAGTCGTGCAAGTATATCAAATCAAGAGCAAGTCGAACCACATGGTTATCAGCTTCGCAGATGGCACGCACGAAGAGTTCAACAGCGTTATTTCTATCTCTTCGAATTCATTCGACTTCAGCGCTAACGATTTCAACTAATGCTAAAGCTGCAGAGATTTCGGCAACATTGAAAGCAAGTTTGGAAAGACTTGATTAACTTCTCGGATTCCGTGGAATACACTCTACTCCCTCTGACAAAACTCCGGCCAGTAAGCAAGCGGCATGTCCCTTTGCTCGCGGATTCTGCTCACCAGCTGTAACAACTAGTTCGTATGTTTTCACAGCCTTCATGTGATTTCTGCCGTGTAGAACTGCCGTCCTTATTGAACTTTACCGCGCGTAGGGTTCGCGGCGCCGTTGCTATGTCTGATTACACATCTGTATGCCCGTGAGATGAGGTCGCGACTATCTGATTGCTACGTTGTCTGGCGGTAGTTTAACCAGTGCACAGTGCGCAATTCACATTGGTACATGTGGTTGAAAAGAGTATTTGAATCATGCAGGTACTGCACCGCTGCCCTGGAGCGACAAAATGCTGAGGCCATGAGGATTTATTCAACAACGTGGAACTAAACAGTGATGCTGAATCACAGAACAAATCTGATAGTTACAAGCAGGGGAAGGTGCGCGTTTTCCTAGTTTGTTCTGGCGAGAGCCACTCTTACCTTCGCACACCAACCGCAAGTGCAGTCGGAAAGCGTGCTCTTGTCTTCTTACAAATTATCCTAGGAAAACTGCAAGGAAAACACTTTGATTGTACTGCAACCACACGTGAGTATCGTAGTAGCTGTCCTGGTTGATGTTGGAAAGCAGTGTTCGGGATTATGAGGCAATTTAGAAAAGTTGTGCCGGATGTTTCCGCAATGGCGTGCATTTAGACTTACTGGTAAGGTCCACGTCGACCTAATGCAAAACAATTTTGAGCATAAATCATGTCTTGTTCACCTTTTTCCAAGCCTTTATCGGCCAGCTTAACAGCAGAAACTGTGCTGCAGGGATTTTGTTCATGGTTCGCCACACTTGTGCCGATCCTTTGAAAAGCATCAACTGGATCTGGAAAAACCAAACAATCTTGCAAGATTCTTAATGTTTGTTTGCGAATAGTCACAAATTCTCCGATCTCCTGGGAGCGCCCGAAGTCGGCACATAACATAATGCTGAGCCCCAGAATGAAGCACTTGGTAACCAGTTTGAGTATATCATCGTTGCTTGGCTGGACTGAACGGCCCAAAAGATTCTGAGCGAACAGGTTAGGATATGAAGCATCACTATCCTAGACCAACACTGCTGCGAAAGTGTGAAGAAGCGCATTGGAGTGCCAATATGGTCCCTCTTTTGAGCAAAGCAATGTTCCAGCTGTTCTAAACAAATAGTTGAAATCCCCGAAGTGGCTGAAACTCCAGTTGGGCGAAATGATCCATATTTAGCAAAACTTCCCTACCACAAGCACTGCGAGATTACAAGAGCATCCGGGTATTCACAGCAGTAGACGCTTTTGAAAGTCAGTTCGGTCCTTTCATTTGTCGACTTCGGACTATGATTCCGCTACAACTGTTAGTAGCGACCGAGGACAATTTTTCTTATCCCTCACGAGGCAAAGCGGAATACTGTACGAGATACTGAAATGGATCCAACTATGTTGATAACAATGACTCAACAGGCACATCCCGGGGTGCTCGGTGATTCAAGTTTTGGCAATCTTTTGATAAAGTTCACCCGATAAACTATGTTCACTTTGCAACCGAAGGATCACTTGAGAGCCGTATATCAGAAACAATGAATTGCCACAGTGGAATGCGAATTAAGACGCGGACTCCAGAGACAACAAAACAGGCAGCATTAGTCTGATCTTGCCCAGATGAGTGCCAATTACTAGCAAGAAAACAAGCAGACCAACTACATTTACTCTCTCGAAGCACCCCTGCGACTATTGTGCTGAAAACCTTGAAACCCCTCAAAGACGCCACATGGACGTGAACTTTCAGTGCATCCAGTATCAGGTTTCGGCTGGAAGCACCTCCACGGATAAGGTATTTAGGGCTTCCGAGTTCCGTCATAGTATACTGATGGTCGCGATTCTGCAGTGAATGGATCAATAGCCGTGCCCGAGGTAAATATCCCAGTGCGTGAAGTCATCTGGATACATAAAAAATGTGCTATGTACAAGGCATCGGTGATTAAATTTTGCTGGTACTGATGTCTACATGAACGGTCACCAGATTTTCTACAGAGCTGATGCTGTAATGCGAAAGCATTTCGCCATTATCTGTGTGAAAGGCGTCAAAAAGAAGCGACTAGTATTGGTTTGAATTTGTCGTCTAGAGATGAGCTACAAGCTCAACTGAGGCACCCGCGTAACAGCAACTGAGCCTAGTCTTTGCATAGAAGCAAAGTGCCCCTCTTGGAGGTTTAAATTGACTGCAGTGCGCAAAACAAGTTATGAAGGTATTGAAGATCCCGTATGTTGAGCAAAACACAATTGGTGTGACTCTGTCGGCTTACACGTAGAACGCTAGTTGTGCGCTTCGATTTTCAACATGAATTGTGCATCTGATAGTATCATGCTTTTGCCTTCGGATATTCAATGTACCAAATGTGATTGAGCTGAGCCTACTACAGTGCATTTCTAGGCGAAAAGGTACAGTTACCAGCCGCTTGAGTGCTCTAGCAGGCTTTATACCGTATCTAGATTAAGAAGACTCTCAGGGTCAGTAGGCTTCTGCTTCATGTCGATCTTTTGTCACGGGCGGTCATCCGGCGCAAATGTTTTAGTGCAACTCGTTACCATGGTACGTGAGCCGAAATACTCCAACTACCCAAGGGGAACGTGGTCTCAGACCGCGGTCATGGCGTATTTCATTTGCAATCTTCCCTCTTTCCTGAAGTTCCTCTACGGAAAATGGTGATCAGACATCGATAGTAGGTATTATAGATGCAATTCTTGACTTTCATGCACATCACTGTTTAGAAAAAACGGCTCCCGCTACAAAAGAGCACAATAACACCGCTTTTGGAGTTCTCCATCTGGTAATACAGCCTTCTTGAAAAGCAAGATGAACCACCCCTTTCCCGGTAGGCAGGTGTTTGTATCTTGCGCTCGGTATACTCACATTTGTACAGCCATTCCTTTCGTTGCAGAATGTTGTCCGCCATACCGACTCCCTCTATTCTGGAACAGCCATTATGATTTTGGTGAGAGTTTCCAAGCGCCATGGTTGGAGCTTTGGCTGAAATATTCCCTTTTTATTGTGAAAAGAGCTGCATGACCGATTATGTTGTAAAGTCAATGGAAAAAGGCCTGCAGTACCGCAATTGATTTATAAGGCGCAATCAACGACCGTACAGCCTCGCAAAGATATAAGACAGCAACATATGATCCAGTGGCATTCTGATTGGAAAACCGCAATCATGACACCGTGTGCCTAATAATCGGTGAGACACGCGGAGGTAGATAGAACTGTGAGACTTTGCGTACTGGCTTTAAGACAGAGGGGGATAGACGGAGCGATTGGATGTGAGGGAGGATGGAGGAAATGAGCAGCGGGTAGTGGATGTGGCGTGCAAGAGACTTCACGTTAGAACTGCTGCTCGCTGTTGAGATTGTAGAGTCCGGGGTGCTGAGACCCGACCTGAAAATTTCCAAACTAGGATGTTAATCATCCACTCATCGTCCACGTCGCTGCACGTAAAAATATGTTAATTAAACAAACTCCAAAAAACAACCGCCAATCACCCGGCAGACATCCAATTGTTGAAAAAGGGGTAGAATGCATGCGATCCCATGGTTTTTAGTTGCCACCTGGACATGTGTACACTTCTAGCACGAAAATGAGGGGTTGCACCTTTCTTCTGTGCGCACGCCTATCACAGGTGTAGGGTGGGCCAAATCGAAAGCTGACTGGGACGAAAGCCCATTTCCGGGCAACTCAAAATCACGGCGCATTTTGCTATTTTTCAAACCACTTGGTATTCTGCCCTCTGATTTGCTGCTAGATGCGTCTCTATACCACTCATATCGCTCCAATTAGCGATATCTGAGCTATTCAATATAGAGCATTTGGACACTTGGCATGTTATGGTTGGTTGAAGGTTTGTCTCTATTCTAGGCTCAAAGTACTGTACCCAGTGTGTCAAACGTGTACTGTCTCCCATGTAGCACACGTAAAAAGTTTCCCATGTAGCATTCTTGTAAAGTCTCCTTTTTGTCGTGTGTATAAAGTATTATAGGTGTCTTACGTGTAAATGTAAACAGTGGTTTCTATATTTATGCTATAGTTGCTTGGACTGGTTGCATACAGCTTACACTCTACTCATTATACAGTACTGGCTGCATACAAATCACTCTTGCACAAGTATGTAGCCAAAGTATGTTGGTGCAGCCACGTATCTTTTACAGTATTGCACGTATGGCACGTAAGGCTTAATTCACGTTGAACGGCCTGCATGAGATTTACGTACTGTTACGTAAAAACATGGGACAAGCCCGCCAAAAATTGTTTTCTACTGGTATGATATTTTTAAGTTCCAGCCTTTGGGTTCTGTTACACGCCGAGAGATTACAATCGCGTTGGCGGGACACGTAAGGCATAATTCACGGATTGACTGTTTTAGTGTACGTTTACGAAACAGAACATGCATGGCTAGCATGCACGTAATATTACTTACGTTTTGAATATTGGTAATTATGAATTTCTTGCGCATGCAAATCAGAGATTCTTAGACATCTCGGCTTGCGTAGGCTATAGGATCAACAAAGATAGTACTGCAAATGTAGATTTTGCTACTTTCATTCTGCTTTCAAAAAGCCGAAGTGTATACCGGCAAACTGTATATATTTGTAGTCTAATAGCTCATCCAAGCAAAGCAGAGGGACGAACTTGCCTTTGATTTCAACACCAATCTAACCTTTTCCGTCCTATCTCCTTCCTGTTTCCCTTCTCCATCTACACTCTATCCCTATTTCCCTTTTCATTCTCTCTCCTCATCCATCATCATACCCTGTTCGCTTCTTCACCAATAAAAGTGCGTAATTCGCACCCCCACAAGGTATCCTCCGGAAATCCTCCAGAGGACATCCAATGATCGCACTCATCACCCACGTATCCTCTATTAACCGACAAAAATTATACTAGGGTCGGCGGGATTTGGAGTAACCTTGAGGGAGTACGAAGCTGCGGAAATTCGCCAAAAAAAAGTGCGGGTGTTCCTCACTCTTCTGGTCCTAGCGTATCATTAATGGATTTTACGGCTTATGAAAGGGTTCGAATCCTTTTTGACGTTGCATTTGCCGCCATGACCTTTGTGGATCATGGTACTTTTCTACAATACTAAGGCTTCAGTTAGTCTTAACACCTGCGCATCAGACTTATACGTCCGTTAATCTTGCTAGGTGTATGAATATTTGCCCGAAAGCGGATCCTTGATCAGTAAGGATCTTATTCGGTAGCACATTGTATATGACTCAAATTTGATGATTTTCTACCAGATGTGATGGCTAGACACGTTAAAGAGGAATCATGCAGCACTGGACGGCGTTTTCTCATCAAGAATACGGAGAAATAGGTCTCTGAGAATGTATATGGTGTTCAAAGGGATCCTCTCATAGATACGAACTTCTCCGGCTCCAAAGTAAGTGCTGAAACGAGTTGGTGAGTATTAAATTCTCCTTCAGAGATTTAAGCGCGTAGAAATCTCTTCGGATTGTTGAAATGGGCTTTCTGTTCACTCAGTTCACCACTTTACATGCTAGCGCATATGTTTTAGTGGTCAATGTGTTTTCCCTACACGAATATCCTTAGCATCTCTGGACGCAAGCGGGATATGAGGTTGAACAGTTTCTTGGACGGGGGATGGCAGGACTAGCGATCGATTCAGGCGAGCTGTGTCTCCGTAAAATGTATTCATGATGAGGACTGAAATGTAATGTACTAGTGATTGCTCGCGGATCTTGCCATCGTGACAGGCCAATGGTCTATGTAGCCGATGTGCCCGTTTTCTGGGGTACTTTTTGTGCGTCGGACGAAGCGATTAGAGATCTTGCATGGAGTGAAGGGCTTCTTATCCATGACGACCATTCCGAGGAGTGCTGGAATGTCTGCGTCGACGACATCCATGGTAACAAGGACAGAATGGGCACCGTGCGGGGTCTTTAGTGGTATTGAGACGCAACCAAGAGATGGATGAGATGCATCGACGGATCGTAATTTATTCTGGGAGGGGAGAATTTTCCACTTATGTTTCTTGAGGGCAACAAGTATGCTATTCAGCTCCGTAGGGCCTACGACGGACTTGGATGTGCTAATGTCTGCTGCGAAGCCTAGTGTTCGGCGGTTTTGGACTTCTTTGGAAAGTTCCCCAATTAATGTCTCAATCACGAATACATGGGAGTCTTCCTCTGAAGCGTGGCTTGGGAAGTGATGAACTTCTGAGTCCGGGATATTTTAGCAGGGAGGCGGAAGAGTATGATATTCTCTCGAACAAAATGCAGCAATAATGTAGTTCTTGATGATTTTGCGGTCTGCGGCTTCCATTGACCCGTGAGTTTCCATGAAGTGGGTAAAATTGGTGAAGCCATCGGTACTTTTGGGTCCCTCATCACGCAAAAGCTGGTCTGGGGAATCCAGTTATATATTCTTGTTCGTTAAATTTATATCTTTCTCCTCTTCACATGTCATTATAGAAATTACTACGTCTTCTTCATATTTTATGAAGTCGGTGAGAATTCACAGTGCGAACCCCCCCTAAAAGTGAATCCTTGTGAATTATGCAACTGCAAACAGGGCACAGCTATGACTTGAGGTATAATCTTGTTCGCCAAATTTCGGACATAATTCGGAGCTCTAATCCTGCTTGCTACCGGCTTCTAGAACTTTTTCTGCCCATTAGGTGGCCCTTGGTTTGAGCTTGAAGGATTATTTTTAGTGCGATGTGGGTAGTGATGGTTATTCCGGATATTGGAGCATGATCTGGATAGATTCGTGCAAGGTTGTCACGAATTTCTGTAGGAGAATCCTTGAGAAATAACCGTCTGGATCGGTATGCGAGACCAAGATGGGAACTCGGAGACCTCCTCACGGAAGTGACAGAACTTATGAGCGCCGTTGCGAAAGTCTCTGGGGCTCTTCGCCCCTTGTTTGTTGAGTTACTCAACTAGATTCGTAAGGCCAAGAGAAATATCGCTCATTTCTCTGTAATGCATGGAGCTGCCAAGGCGAAGGGTTGCCATTTTTCCCTTCACTTGGATATTTATCGCATCGCTGACGTTCTCTGTGAGTACAATGCTGACCGGAACGAGAACATCCATGATTTGAAGAAGCTTTAAACAAACATTTCATGTGTGAGGGGGAGCAAATTGTGAAGGAAGTCTGCTTCCAATTCAATAATCGGAGGTTCGCACACGGCAATTGGAGGGTCCTCAGTTTCATCTTCTCCATGTTCGAAGGCCAAGAATTAGAGAGTATATTTGGCGAATCGTAACATCCTTTAAGGATAGTCATCCTTCATCAACGCTGCGTTGATCATACGGAGTATCTTGCGCTCCTTCGACTTGAATGTCGCGATTGGTATTGTGACCAGCCTGTGACAAGCCACTTGATGCGACTGCCGGCGATTTGAACATAACAGAAGGTGTTCAAGATATAGGTAAGAGGAATGCGGTAGAGAGAAGAGGAGAAGAGAAAAAGAATGTGGAGGTCGGGAAAGAATGGGCCTCAAGTCCGGATTTTAATGAGAACCGCATTTCACGGATAGTGATCACCAGGACGGAAATTGGCGCTGTACTTAGGCAACTGATATAAAATGTGATATTTTTAATCGCTACGAGGGAAATTTGAAGAAAAAGGACAGTTTATTGCAAAGGAAGTTCATCAGCTCTGGCTGTGATTTTACTTGGAAGCCCAGCAAACTGCAACTTTTATATTTCGTCAAGCTCATACCCACTGTCACTAACAACTCAAAAAATAACCTAAAAACAACGTATAACAAATCAGTACACAAATTCATCACGCCAGCAATTTTTGATTCTACGAGTCACGATATTCCTACTTATCCACGCTATTTAAATGTCCCAGTTCATCTAAATTCATACTACAACAACATGTACATGTAAACCTTATGAAAGCCCCCCTTATTAGAAACACAGATTTGAATATGCTGATTCGTTGGACGTAGATAAATGATTTGCTCCTGTTCTTACTCATAACATATACTCCCAGTATTGTTCTTTTCTTCCCTACAATTCAAGCATCCTCAGACCCCATATTCTGACGACTGTGAACAACTGTCCCAACTGAGGCTGTGTAAGTTCTCACCAAGCCCCATGACATTTCAACTGCTAAGCCCTTATGTTATCTCTCCCAGAAATAATCCAACTTACGCAGCAATGTAGCTGTAGGTAACTGCACTGTCGAGTAGCCAAATGAATAAAAGCATCCAAAAGCGGCGCGAAGCCATATGAGATGTGTAAACTAACCGATGTTGGTCCGCAATATCAACTCCACCCATATTGAAATTGTAGTCATCAACTACGAGGGGAATTAATTGGAAGGTTTTTTGCAGCGGAGTTCCCAAAAACCTGCCGCAATTTAGCTCCATTGTTAGACGTGAGTCGGGGAAGTTTTGGTAACCGAACAACAGTGTGATCATTCCCAACCCTGTGCTCTTTAGATAGCATCTAAACGGGCCCATTGTCAATTCATGTCAACGCAAGCACCATCCCGTTTTCACAGACATCAGCGCCAAGTGTATTCCAGTTAAGACGAACATTTTGCTGACCCCTGATGGCGAAATCTTTACAAAACCTACAGAATTTGATCGTATAGTCCCCAAAACCCCGATTTACTTCTCTTGTAGCATACGAAAGAGTTTTGGAGAGACAAATAGATTTTCCATGAATATCACATACTTGACGATTCCGACACATCCAGATAAATATCTAGGTAGCTGATCAGATGGCCGGGTAACCACGACTGAAAGGGAGAGGAACAATGCCCTTTTAATCGATGCAATATTTCCACTGCTTTCTAATTGAATGAGGCAAAAGCATAAAACATGTAACCGGAGTCACATATCGCCCATCTTTTAAATCCTTATCCTATCGGTTTATTTCTAATTCGCACCTTTTTCTTCGTCCGACTATAATTCATAACCATAATCTCATCCGCACTTATTCATAACCATAATCTCATCCGCACTTAAGTTTACGTCAGGTATCCAGAGCCTTCTAGGCAACCACATAATAGGGTTAAACAGTGGCTGCACTTTGTCAAAGAAATACACTTTCCTGTTGTCACCAATGGGATCGCATATGTGAAGATAGCGCTTGATTTACTGTAACCGCAAAAGCGACACGTAATTTGTAATTAAATCATTTTGTCATTGACCACTGTTGTCCCAATAGTCTTCGATTCGAGGATATTTGTAAACTCCCATGTACAAGGAAATGCCAATAAAGTTACCTATTTCCGAAGCGCTTGTGACCGTCCAACGGCATCCTGCACCAGCCGATTTAATAGCTGTGTAAACGTTTGTGTTTTCTTGCAATATTCTGCATTGTTTCGGTAAACATGTGCCTTTTAAAAAGCCCATGCGGGTTGAATTTAAAGCTGTTTCTCAATGTTAGCGGATTGGGCTTCCCAGTACCGGGACTTTGGGATGGGAACATCTCTATCGGTTCAAAATATGGAATCGTTTGAGAGAAATGGAATTCGTTGTTCATTCTCGTTCTTCTGATTGCTTCTTTTTCCCTTTTCTTTGCTGGTAGCGAGTAAGTGGGCAATCCGGACGTCATCATTTTCGTCTTCATTTCCCACGCGATCTAACTGCGGATCAAACATCTCATCGGCGCCAGTATCTCTCTGACAGAGCTCCTTCGCTCCCTGTGTAGATTTTTCCGAGCCATCAGACTCGCATTCCACACTCATTGTCGTAATAGTAGGCAGTAGTCTTGAGATTGCGTCGGCGGTGTGGGAGGTCTGCATGGTACGGGGAAGGGGGGTATGAAGGCCATCAGGGAATGCAGGAACAGGGGGCATGCTAGGGTAAAAATATATAGCGAAAAGTCCATTTTTGGAGGTTAGAAAGGCTAAAAAAGCACTCATTTCAAGATATTCAATCTTTAAAATTTTTGTGGACTGGGTGGTCCATAATTCAGACAAGTGGATCCTGTGCGTGTGTGCAACACTGCGAGGGGGAAAAGGTGACCTTTTATTCAAATGCATAATGAGGGGACCGAGCGGTCCCAGCTGGACCTAGTGGGGCTCAACAGCGCTGAATTGACGCTGGTTGATCATAACGGCAGTGTAGCGTCCTGCGAGGTCACTGCAAATTTTGACGAAGGAACCAAGACAGCCTGTCCTCAAAGCAAAGCGATATAAAAAGCCGCCGTCGACTCAAGCGTATGAAAAGTAAAGAAATCACCGGTCATCGTTCCGTTAGGTTATGGGTTCCAGCCATTCCATACATCTCAATAAAGACACCCCCCGTTTTTCCCCAGACGCCACACACATGCACCAAATGACGTAGCTAAGCTTCTGATACAAGCGAGTATCAACTCCTCCAGGAGAGCATCCGCTGCGAGACGCGACAGCTGCGGCGTATTTCCCTATAACCTTGAATGATGTCGCAGAAGGTGATCCAAGCAAGTCAAAAGCTAGCGGCACAAGATTCCATCCTAGCCTCGATCGTCGCGGGACACCCGGCCAGGAATGGCAGCCACTTTCGTGGCTAGGTCCCTCTTCTTCTGCTTTTCTGCTGCATTGCCAACGGCTCGCGCTTTCCGGGCTCCCATTGACATATAGCTCTCCTGGAATGGCGAGGATGCGGTGATGTCGTAGGCCACTTGGGGCTTGAGCCAACGAGCATCTTAAGAATTTCGAGATCTCCCTCTCTGCCATCAGTTTTGTGACGCGACGTAAATCACATCAAACAACCGGTTTCAATCGCTCTTCAATCTGCGACACTTTTCTCTGAAATAGAGACGTCCGCATCCGAATATTCTTCGCCGCCGTCAGCTTCAAGGTTCTAAAATAAGTATCCGTCAATGACCACACGCTACCTGCATCTGGTTGTTTTCCATTTGTTGCCATGAGCGTTCACCCAGTTAAGCTGCTCGCTTTCCTGCACCCCTTTCTAGTTCATCGCATCCACAGCCCGATTACGCCTCTCTACAGCCCCACACGCACCAGCAGTAATATCCACCTTCTACGACACCCTGCTGTAATTCACGTTGCGTCCGCCTCCCCGTGAGTTATGCCCAGCACCATCAGTCCGGTGGTCTCCTAACCTAAACATAGAAAGAAACTGACTTGTGATGATAAGCTTCGCTCTCTCTTTGGTGTGGCCACCTGCTCTGTGTAAGAAATTGCTGTGCACTTACTTTCCCATTTCCTGCAATCGGAAGCTATCGCTGGTCATATCAATGAGGCAAAGCAACTCCAGGGTAACATTTTGAGTGAGGAACATCTTTAGAGTTCTTTCGCTCAGGAAAAAGGTAACTAGTCAAAGCACCGAGAAGGATCGCTAGCGTTCTCATCTCATTCAACCCCAGGCTTGGTTCCAAAGCCTGCAGCAGCTTAGCCGGATAATCTCCTGTCCAAGCTTGTAGCTCCGTTATGGGTTTCAGCACTGTTCAAACTGCGAACTCCAACTGACTTAAGTCTCGTCCAGCGCAGTAGAGAGTTTTGCTGTGCGGCTTAACAATTGGCCGCCCTTCTTGGATTCATATCGGTGTCTGAATTTCATTGCGCTTAATGCACGAGAACTTCACAGTTGAGGGTATCCAATAGACTCCCGTGGATAGCTTCTGGAGAAGCTATCCACCTGCGGACAGAGTGTTGCTGTCAGGTGGCGAGTTTGCATCGAATACGGGGCTGCGAATTCATATGAGGTCGTTCTCGGAGAATCTTAGTTATACTCATCAACTTAGGCCAATGCCGGTCAATCTTTATGAGAATCTTTGCTTCGATGAGAGGACGAAACATTTATTGTTTGCGCATTTATGTCGTTATTACGAATGACATATTGACAACCTGGTCGGGTGTGGCTGTGTGAACTGTAGCCTGCGTGCACGGTGTTCATGGAAGGTGTAGGCGTTTAGCGGATTGTCAACCCGAGGTAGGAGGGAAGTGAAATCGAACTAGTTGAGAGCCAAGACATGATGTGCAGTGCGTTCAATGACAAGAAGGGATATGCAGGGACATACTCGTTTTGGAAGGCGTTAAATGGAACAGACATGATGGGATCAGGAGATGAATTGGGCTTTGGACTGTGTAATGGAGAGTCTGGAAATCAGGCCGAGTCATGACGTTATCTGACAGGAAAGAAAAAGCTGTGTGCTTTTCTGCTTAGTTTCTGTTTGGTAACACTGGGCACGCTGGCGAGAGGGATATTCCATTTTTAGTGATTGCCTTTGAACTTACGGGTAGCTACGTTGTAATAACAATCGCAATGACCATCTGAAAGCAAGATTGGAAACATACGACCCTCGACCCCCCTCTAGGACAGTGGTGAGACACGCGTCATTGGTCTCCCACTTTATGTACTGAAAACAATCGCGCGAAACCGCTTGTGTCTCACCCTCCGAGCAAATCTCGCGCTAGGTATCAGCTGCGGAATGAAGTCATACTGGGTAATGGGTTACTTGCTAGTCAGCGATTGATGGATTCTCCGTCAGCGTCCTTTGAACGTCACGGAATGACGCTTTTGGACCCGCAGCTGACTAATGATCGAGACGCATAGCAGAGGTGACTCTGGTTTCGTCTCCACGAATATCCCCAATTCCTGGCGTAACGACGGTAGATGTAAACCACAGATGTTTGCGCCATATCAGATGCAGATGTCATTCTTTTGATGCATTGGCGCTGCTAAACAGATGCGAATATCTTGATGGAACCGTTATTCGAGGGGCCTGCACGGGACCAAGCTTCCCGAGCTGGCCACACGCCATCATCTTGTCATCTCCTCGGGATCTCCGAATTGTTACCGTCATCCCTTTCCGAACGAGAAAGTCTCGAAAAGCTACCATTGTCTCCTCATCGCTAGCCTCAAACTCACTGCCGTCATGTGAGTTAAACTGAATCAGGTTGATCTTGCAAGGCACACCTGCTGTCAACCGTAGTAATTCCTTGGCGTCCAACAAGGAGTCATTTACGCCTTTCAGAAGTAAGTATTGAAAAAAAACTTTCTTCTGCTTGGCTTCATTGCGCGGAAAGACGTCTCGTAAGGTCTTCATTAATTCTTTCAAGGGATACTTCCGGTTGATAGGCATCAGCCAGCTCCGAAGTTCGTCGTTTGTCGCATGGAGTGATACCGCCAAGTTCGCCTTGCTCAATTCAGCAAACTTTCGGATCTCTGGGATCAATCCAGATGTCGACACAGTGACTTTGTTGTGACTGAAATCCAGACCGTCCTTATTTAGAAGTACGTCCACAGCTCGAATTACATTGTCCAAATTATTCGCAGGTTCGCCCTCACCCATGAATACAACATTGCTTATCTTGCCGGTATTCTCGAAGAATCGCTTTGCAAAAACTACCTGTTCCACAATCTCGCCAGAAGTAAGAGATCGTTTGAACCCGGTTCGACCAGTCAAACAAAACTGACAATTCAGGGCACAGCCAGCTAGAGATATCAGAATTTTGGAGGATATTGTGTTAGTGCATTGCAGATATAGACTCCGCAATTGATTTTGAAATGCTCTTCTACAGAACGGAACTTACATTGGGAAGATATGCAGACGGTTGTCCTGCCATCAGAAGGAATTAGGACTGATTCTATCACCCCACCGCCTTCTAGATGGAAAGTTAACTTCTTCGTACCATCTGCACTTTCATGGATAGAGTGGATCCCAAGTGTATCCAACCGTGCACTCCGTTGAAGAATATCTCGAAAGTCTTTTGACAGATCCGTCATTTCGTCAAATGAAGATGCCAATTTGTCCCCTTTGTACATCCATTTCCAAAGCTGCCGAGCTCGAAAACGCTTGTGACCAAGTGACACAACCCAATCCTCAAGTTCCAATAGTGTCATATTCTTCAGGATAACTCGGCCCTCTTGATCTGTCGGTATTGGAACTTCTTGAGATCTGCATAATTGCTGTGTCAACCCATCCCTCCAAGGAAGCACATTGTCATCCGGGGAAAGGGAGTGCTTCAAGGAGAGTTTTCGGGATGTACGCGAACTGGAGCAGATTGCAGGAACCAGGTTCCTTTGATAATTCCTCACTCTATCGATCGAACCTGTACCAGAGTGTGAAGAGTTGATATTGAGAGCAGATGGTGTTGATGATTGTAACCCGGCTAGTACGTTACAAAACGCCGCCAACCCCCGAAGGGTTGAGGAGGGGACTCCCCGACAGCCTTTCGCTTTGAGGGTGGTCAAGACCTTAGTGGAATCACTTGCTTTTGGAGGAAACATCTTCCTTACTGCATCCCCGGCCAGCTCCCGTTTGTGGTTCGATAGAATCATTGTTCACATGAAAAGCTTCGACTACGTACAACCTGGTTGCCTGAGTCGCGATTATCTCACCACAATTTGCCCGCAATGGGCAGCGAATATCTCGGCTTCTCCCTTTAGTCCAGTACAGTACAGAGTACCGTAGTGTACTGCACAGTACTGTACAGTAGGTCTCAAAATACTGTATCATCTCGAGATCTGGAAATGATTTGGCGTCTTAAAGTGCAAAACAGTTCTTATCCAATCGCCGATTTATCTTTGAAATTTCTGTAACATGATGAAAGTACACTTTTCAAATTCCTGTGCACTATCCCGAGTACACCTATTGACGAAAACAAGTTAAGGAGTATTGAGCTACTGTATTGCCTATCACCATTGACATCTACAGTACAGTATGGGCGAATTGGGGGAAATGTGGGGTGATTTAATATTTGAAAAATATGGTCGGTTTTGGCCCGCCAAAAACAAGGGTACTGCAATAACCTTGGTAAATCCAATCCTACTCGATCCTACGCTTACTCGTCACTGGTCTCCTTCTCACATCCCTCCTCTCCCTCTGCGTCAGCAATGTCATCATCGATGTCATTACCTTCTTCAGAGTTCAAATCGTTCCAATCCATCCAACTTAACGGCACCCACAACTCGGTGCTCGTACTGACCCCGCTCTCTCGCCAAGTTGACGCCGACCCATAGACGCCCTGGGGTTTGTTTGAAATAACGGCGGCTTCCGAAGATTCCGAAGATTGGAGCTGCTCGCCACCAGAAGGTGGCGAGCTTGGGGTTTTCGGTTGTTGCACCGGGATTGTAGAGGGCCTGTTCTTTTGGGGAACAGATGGCGGTACTGTGAACACGGGTATCGACGAGAGCGGGGCGGCGAGAGCGCAGCGGTCGTGGCTTATTGATCTGCACGAGAAACCCGCTAGACCGGCGGAAGTGGCCGCGCCCGCACCCGACGACATGTCGCACGGGGCGGGCGCCGAAAGCGGCGAAATTTTGAAGCTGTGAAGTTGTTGGGTTGAGTGATGAGAGGGGAGAGTGTGGCGGACGAGGTTGCAGCTTCAGTGATTGGTCGTCGAATTGAATCAAACTGTCACTTGGACAGTACAGTAGATACTGAAGGCATTAAACTTCATCTCCACATACTGTACAGTGCAGCACAGTGAACTACACGAATTTATTACTGTGAGCGGTCGTCAAACAATGAGTGCATTCAGAAATTGGATAGATTTACAATTCCAGAATTGTCCAAATTTTGTAGTGCATCAGAAATCAACGCAATAATTTGATAAATTGATAAACATTTGTACACGTTTACCAATATTGCGTGCAACCTCGGTTACTATGAAGCCGTAAGTGTCGTCAAGGCTTTCTACCTGATCCACATCTCAACCCTTTCCTGTGTCATGTCTTCTCTCGAAGCCGTATCAAAGTGTACTCAAACCATTTCTGCCCCCGATTACACCCTCGCCAACAACACTGAAGGTATTATGGCTACTACAAATATGGTTGGCAATGAAAACGGTACAGATGACAAGCTTATAAACAATGTCTCCAATCCTTATCACCCCCCTCTTCCCTTGTAGAACTGACGCCTGCAACGCCACAACATGGCTCCGTCTCAAAACCGTCAAGCACGAAGAAAGGGAAACGAAGTGGATTGCCCAACTACAGTGAAGCAGACGTTGAAAAACTACTAGATATCGTTGAGGAGCTGGAGCCAATTGGGGGAAATGATTGGGGCGCTGTTGCTACTCGTTTCCTTGAGTACACTGAAATGGAGCAACGGCCTTGGTCCAGAGACTCTGACTTACTCCGGATGAAATTTGGCAAGCTGGTTTATGTCAAAAAACCTACTGGAGACCCATCATGTACACCGCATGTACGACGAGGAAAGCATATTGCGAGGGGCGAAGGATATCCTTCGCAAGGTCAATGCCGTCTCGGTTGGCGACCTAAACAAACCTCTAGATGAGTCGGCCAGCGTGGATGCGATGGATGGCGAAAACGGATCCTTCGCTGCGTCTTTGAGGTATGGGTCGTTGCAAAAAAAGCGGCGGGCGGATGGTGTGCCGCTTGGCGCTCGTCGAGGGAAACGGAGGGCAGGGGCGACAGGTATTGCGCGTGACGAAGTAGACGATGAATTGATTTAGCACGTTGGTGACATCTCCTGTGCGATACAGAAACTTGTGGATAGCTCTACACTCTCATGTGTAGTCATTGCGCTTACGAAGGAGGATGTTACAGTTATTTTTAAAAAAGAAAGGCAATCTGAGCCAGGCTTTTTGGACGAGTTGTTGAAAGAAATGAAAGAACTGATCGTCAAAGAGCTTAAGATTCTGCGCGTGCTACTTGCGGTCCGCTGGCGCGCTGCGCGAGCCCTCGCTTAGCTCGGGACCCCAGCAGACTTTGTCCGGCGCTTCTCGTTCGCCCGCGCGTCGCGCGGGCCGCCATCTCACATCATTAAACATATTCTTATTCGGAAGATACTAACTTATGCCTAAGTAACTTCATTCTGCTCTTCTACAAACCGCTGTACCTAAGGTTTAGTATCACTTTTAGGGTTTGCGTACGTCTTTCTTATGTGATTGAGCCCAACTAGTATCGTTCTCGCATTGAAAAGGCACACAAAAACGGTCAACAGTCGCTTTTTTATACGATTATTAGGAAACAGAGCAAGTCAGCATCTTCCGAAAGCGGCTTTAACGGCTATCACCCCCCACTCGGCAGAATGGTTTTCACTTGGCAAAACCCTCTGCATGACCAGATTGACCGCCGCCATTTCAATGCTTTCCGGAATTCCTGCTATTTAGATGGATTTGATGGCACGTACAATCTTTCCATTTGCAATACGACTATCCACCAGGAATGAACTATCACCTAATATAGCGAACCCAGGCGGAGTCATTTCAATACCTTGCTTAGGGTAAAAAAGCCCGGATAGTGCCGCCAGCTTACTTTCATGCCATGAACCCGGATAGTTAACGCCTGCATGTATTATTTCTCCTTTAAGATAAACATAAACAGGTTAGTGACCTCAACGCTTGCATTGTATCCCTCTTAGTAAGCATTCTGCGTGTTTTTATCAATAAAGTCTGCACAAGGCATCCTGCCTCCATCAACGATACCGAAAACTTTTCTAAAAATCGGTCCAATCGGTCTATTGCATTCCAAAAGTTCCGCGCAATCCTTCATCTCTTGCCAACTAGGCCATCTAACATGCAAGACAGTAGCATTTGTATCGCATCAGACGCGTAAGAGAACTCCTAAACCATAGTCTACCCAAACGTTTAGAGACGTTGGTACCAAACCAAATATCGGACACAGGGCATACTGGCGGCAACAAGATTTCAAGTACCAGAGAACAAGACCAAGGAGATCTTCTGTGGTTATAGTCGCCCGACGCCCTCTCAGTTTTGGTCCACGTCTGTAGGGGCTGCCGTAGTTGACTGTTTGGCCCTTGCTTTGAGATAAAGGTAGTAGGAAAGTGAAGAAAGAATGACGGTCAAAGTAAAGGGACACTATGAAGTCAGATGAAGTCCCGCACGACAAAATCTGTCTCCATTCTGTGGTGGATTGAGACGAAATTGGACGGATCAACACAACTCGTAAGTATCTTGATTGCTGCTTTCGAAAAATACGCGCAGAGATCCGTGTGGCCTTTTTTTTGTCGTAGTCTGATGGGAATAGCAGTTGCTATTGCTGCCGATACGGCAGCACAGATAAGAAGGCGACGATGTACCATGAGCAAGGATACCGAAAATGTTGGATAAGGAGAAGGGAGAGAGCACGAGCGGACGAGAGAGAGCGAGAGGAGGGAGAGGGAACGAGTGCAGAGAGAGAGAGCAAGAGGAGAGAGAGAGTGAGCGATCAAGGAGAAGAGTTGAGAGAAGGGAAAGTGATGAGAGACTTTTACTTCGACCAAGAGTGGGCTGAGACCATGGCTTTTATAGACTTCAGGGCGAGTTGGCTGGTGCCTTGCCACGACCTGTGGAAGTTTCCAGAAGCCTTGTAGACGACGGTGAAAAAATAACCCTAAACCTATCTGAGCTGATCTGAAAGAGATCAGCTCAAGCTCACAGCACAGTACAGTGCATAAATGTAACGGTCAAGATCTAGGTTGAACAGTATAGTACAATAAAAAACAGTAGCTGTCCCCGCATACACTGTCAGTAAGCTGTAATTGTACCAACATCTGCAAATAGCAATGACTCTGATGAGTCCTCATCGTGGTAGGTCTCTACCATTCCAACCACTTCACCTGTACTTTTGGGACTTTGGATCATGGCCGTCGGATGTGGAAGCGTGGTAGCAACCACTTGGTTCTTACATATCCGTTTAGGATACTTGGCAAAGTTTGCTATAAGCAACTTGAAAGGGCGGTCCTTCTCGACCTGGACAACTCAGTTCGCCACTGATAGACCGTGAAGCATATATAACTTCGAAGAGGGCTGGAAAACCAAAATTGGCGAACTTTCTCATAACTTGTGCTGGGCACATTGGACTTCTCCATTGGAGATAATGCTTCGTAGTTCTTCAGAACTGTTTACATATCCTTCATAGGATGTCCATAATCTGTGGACACATGTCCATGCTTGTAACACTCATAGCAAATGATGCTATGTCTTTTCTGGGCCTGATGAGGCGGTTGATAAGGGGTCTCTGGACCCATCTTGGGCAGTTATGCCTGGTTCGATGGTCCTGATAAGGAAGAGCCGGAGGTCTTTGGACCCTTGATGAGCCTTCCAAGGCTAATGCTGGTTCGACTAGTGTCGATGGTGCGCTTGTCTCTTGTGAGACACTAGGTTCTTCCGAATAGGAAGGGACTTTATATGCTCCCTTTTGTAGGAGATGTAACCCCTCATGTGGTTGGATATAAGGGACTGAAGATTGAGACTATTCTGAGTCCATAGAAGACTGCAAAAGGTTTGCAGAACCCCTGTTGGCACCCAATCTCGGGTGAAGTGTCTTTGATGGGGGCGAGGACACCCTCTTTTTCGTGGATGGTTTAGCCACCCTATCAAAAGATGCACTACTGGTTTGTGAGTGAGCCCTTGCTCTTACAGCATCGCTCTCCGCTTGGGCGAAGTCAACAAGTTCCAAAAAGGAAATCTTCCTATGCAAGTCGCGATACCTCGCAACAATGGAAGTAGTGGTCTTATCAAGACCGTCGACAAACATCTTCATCAACTCTTGTGAAGAGTGTGCATTACCACAACGGTTTGAACCGTCTGTCAGACGCATATAATATGTCTTTTCATCCTCATTAGGAAGTTGCCTGATGTCACGCAGTTGCATAATTGCAGTATGAATGGCATCATTCGTTGCAAAGCTTTTAAGAAGTTATTGGACAGCCTCCGGCCAGGCAGTAATTCCTCCCTGCTCTGGGCTTGTCGTTTCCGAAACAGAACGGAACATTCAGCGAGCTATTCCATCAAGAAAATCGGGCAATACCCTGAAGGCTTGCGCTTCCGACATACCTTGAAGGTTGAACTCACCCACTTAATGAGAATCGGAAAGGGTGAGGTACTTTGCTGGACAGGTGAAGTTGTGGGCTTGGCTGCCCAGAATTTACTTGGTACTCTAAAATTCTGACCTTAAGTACAACCTACAACTACTCACTAACCCACTGCAATCATTATCAAAATCCCCTAAACTGAGTCATTTGAGCGGATTCAAAGATATTGGCCCGGTAATAACATCCAGTAAGGGCAATTTTAGAACTGCTTCCAAAGCTGTCAAATTTGTGTAAACATTTTGGCCAATTTACACATCAATACAGTACCTTATTTTTGCAAACTCATCGGAACCGAATTACATTATACCCAAATAACGGACTCAATCCGTCATACGCATAATAGATTCACATAACTGTTTTTGGATGCAGTCGGACAAAACATGATCATAACTAGAAACATCATACCTATGATGGAATCACACAACTGATGTTTTGGATGAGTCGGTCAAAGCAATATCATAACTAGAAACCTCATATGCATTATAGAATCATGTAACGGATGTAACCGATTTTCGGATGCAGTTGGACAATCCCTAAGCATAGCTAGAATCCTCATACGCATCATAAAATCATGTAATTGATTTTTGGAGGCAGTCGGACAATCCCCAATCATAACTAGAAATCTCATACGCATTACAAAATCATGTAACTGATTTTTGGAAGCAGTCGGACAATCCCTAATCATACCTAGAATCCTCATACGCATTATAAAATCAAATACCTCTTTCTAAGAGTCATGACAGTATTGCCATAACAGACTCCTACTGTACGAACTCAAGTACAGTAAGTATTACAGTACTAGGTACAGTACACTGTACAGTACGAAGTACAGTTCCACATGTAACAGTAGTACAGTATGTGTATACCATTGCATCAAAGGTTTCTACTCTTACCTATACCACATGTACATCAAATACACAACTGCCACCACATACACGTGTACATACCATACCTTAGCATATCTCTCGTTCAGTACAGTACAGTAGACTCCTCACCCACTTGCAGTACCGTACCATACGTATAATCACCCCAGAAACAACAGGCACCGATGTGAGGTTCATGTGATCGTCTCGCCAAATCAACAACCCTCCCCCTTGATTACATGACCCAAGCATCGCGCAGCTCTCGGAGTCCTAGAGATTTGATGCACTTTATGAACAAAATGCGACCAAGAGGCTCGGTGAGTATATCTGCGGGCATATTCGTAGACGGTACGTGAAACAGTGAAACAATGTTTCGAATCACAGCATCTCGGACAAAGTGATATGATATGTCAATGTGCTTATTTCGCCTGTTCACACTCTCATTCCCTTCCCACGATGAACCACGACGGCCTCTTATCGTCAGCCTGGAGGTTGCACTTCTGTATGATTGAGTCTTACTAGACTTCATTTTCTTCGATCCTTCGGATCTTGATTTCCTGGAGGTCCTACCTCTCTCATCAATGGATAGTTCCAAAGAGGAACCTTCTGTACTGGGCGAATAATCGCTATCTTCGTCCTCATCCTCATCATTTGAGGAAGCTTCCGAGTCCGACGGCGAGCTGGAACTGGTATCCGAGGGATCATGGTACTTTCTCTTTCTAGAGATCTTTCTCCTGTTCTTACGAGAACTTTTGCGAGACTTCTGGGGAGTCTTTTCTTTCCTTGTCTCCTTATGAGACTTTTGTTGTTGCAATCCTTGAGGATCTGAATCACGGTTGGGAGTACCAACTTCTTGAACTATTTTTGTAGGAACAACAGTAACGTCGGGACTTGCGTCTTCAGTTTTGGATAGTCTCCTGGCTACACGATCAAACATGTCATCATTATGACCCCTCAATTTTGTAATGCCCTCAAGGGCTTGGTTCACATCCGTTCGGATAACGGAAACGTCATTTTTAAGAGAATCTAATATTCCTTGGGAATCAGGTGAGCCCTCTTCAAGCAATGAGGTACAAATCTCTAAATTACTAACCTTTTCTAAGGTTTCATCCTTAACTTGGACTAAAGCCTCTTGTAACCGGTTCACTCAAACAGTGATTGTTTCCTTCAATTCTTCGTGCACTGTATTGAATATTTCCTGATATCTTTCTATTACAGAAAGTTTTGGCACGGACGTTTCAACAGCGTCTCTTCTTCCGCGAGCTGAGCTAGCTCTAGGCGCGATATTTCCTTTAGCAGAGGATGTAAATCCTGAACGGGTGACTCTTTGAGTCGAAATTGTCTAAATGTTCGATCTTATTCACAGTGGGTATAATACCTCTTAACAATGGTGGTTTCAAAAACCAAAGAGTGTTTCCAATGAAACAAGAACACAAAGGCCAATGGCCAACTTAACGTAGGTCAACGACCAAAGATTGATCTCGGTCAACGGCCAAATCAGTTCTAGGTCGGGAGACCAAATTTTGTGTGCAATGCACCGAACTCGACCTAGAAGGGTAACGCTCCCTATTGCGTAAGGGCATGACTGATAGAAGAAACAGGGGATGGTGAGGGATGAGGAGAGAAAATGAAAAGGAATGTAGGGGAGGAGTGCAGGTGGAGAAAGGAAACAGAAAGGAGATAGAACGGCAAGGGTGAGGCTGGTGTTGAAATCAAAGGCAAGTCCGTACCTCTTCTTTACTTGGATGAGCTATTAGACTACAACTATATACTGTTTGCCGGGACTCACTTCGGCTTTGTGAAAGCAAAAATGAAAGTAGCAAAATCTACATTTGCAGTACTATCTTTGTTGATCCTATAGCCGACCCAGGCCAAGATGCCTCAGAATCCCTCATTTGCATGCGCGGGAAATTCATAATTACCAATATTCAAAACGTGAGTAACACTACGTTCATGCTAGCCATGCACGTTCTGTTACGTAAACATATAGTAAAACAGTCAACCCGTGAATTATGCCTTACGTACCCCGCCTATGCAACTGTAATATCTCGCCTTTTAAAAAAGCCCAAAGGCGGGAACTTAATATATCATGAGAGTAGAAAACAATTTTTGGCGGGCTTGTCTCACTTTGCTACGTAACAGTACCTAAATCTCATGCAGGCCATTCAACGTGAATTAAGCCTTACGTGCCATACGTGCAATACTGTAGAAGCAACGTGGCTGCATCAACATACTTTGGCTGCATACTTGTGCAAGAGTGATTTGTACGCAGCCAGTATAATGAGTATAGCGTAAGCCGTATGCAGCCAGTCCAGGCAACTATAGGATAAATATAGAAACCACTGTTTACTTGTACACGTACGACACCTATAATAATGTACACGTACGACAGAGGGAGACAGTACACGTATGCCACCTAGGATACAGTACACGTATGCCACAGTGTGTACAGTATTTTGAGCCTAGAAGAGAGACAACCATCAACCAACCATAACATGCCAAGTGTCAGAATGCTCCACAATGATCAGCTCAGATACCGCCACTTGTAGCGATGTGAGTGGTATGGAGGCGTATCTAGCAGACAATCAGAGGGCAGAATACCAAGTGCATTGAAAAATGGCAAAATGCGCCGTGATTTTGAGTTGGCCGAAAATGGGCTTTCGTCCAGGCAACTTTCGGTTTGGCCCATTTTACACGTGTATAGGGTGTGCACACAGAAGAAGGGTGCGACTCGCATTTCATGCTACAGGTGTACACGTGTCCAGGTGGCAACTAAAAACCATGGGATCGCATGCATTCTATCACTTTTTCAACACTCCCCTCGATCACATTGGTTTTTCTTTTAGATTAATTTATGCTCCCCCTTCCTACCCATTACAATCATTCTAACAAGTTTTGTCATCTGAACTCGCCCTAGTGGTTTCGTCAAGGCGTCAGCAACATTTTCACTTGTTGGCACGTACACCAAATCCACCTCTTTACGCACAACTGCATCTCTTACAAAGTGGTATGCAATATCAATGTGCTTGTTGCGTCTGTTGGTGCTTTCGTTTCGAGCGAGCTCCATAGCCCCCTGGTTATCGCTGTATATTGTAGTAGCATGATCAATTCCAAGTGCTTTCACGCCCAGCGATGTCCAGGTTTCAAGGATATCCCGAACGACACGTCTCAGCCATATTGCCTCTTTACTTGCTGCAGTTAACGAAATGTATTCGGCCTCACATGACGAAGCTGCGACAACCGTTTGCTTTCGCGAGCACCAACTTACCCCACTTCCAGCCATACGAAACACGAAACCACTCGTCGATTTGCGATCGGACACATCTCCGGCCCAATCCGAGTCACAATATGCAGACAAGCCCAGCTCAGCATTCCCTTGGAACACAAGACCTAAATCTTTGGTCCCAGCAAGATACCTTAACACTCTTTTTACTGCTAACCAATGCTTCTCTCTTGGTTCCTCGCAAAAACGTGCAAGTTTACCCACCGCATAAGATATATCAGGTCGTGTTCCAACAGACAAATACATGAGAGCTCCAATAGCGCTCCTGTATGGAGCATCTGTCCGAGCATCATTACCCGTATATCCCGACCGATCCACGTTTAACTCGTCAGTATTAATATTCATAGGAGTTGGAACAGGTCTACAATTCTGCATTCCAAATCGCTCTAGAACGCTGTCTACAAACCGTGGCTGGGATAAACACAAGGAGCGTTCGGATCTCCGGCGAGAAATTTCAAGGCCAACAACCATTTTCGCCTCTCCCAAATCTTTCATTTCAAAACGGCGGTTCAGCTCCCCCTTCATCCATGCAATAGCCTCCACGTTGTTTCCTGCAAGCAGCAAGTCATCAACATACAGGAGGATAATCATGATTGAGTCGGAGGTTGGGTCAAATTTTACATAGACACAGGGATCATTAGTGCTACTTTTGAACTTGAGCCCATCAACAAGAAAATCATCGATTTTCTGGTGCCACCGCCTATGTGCCTGTTTCAAACCATACAAGGCCTTCAGAAACTTGCAGACATGATTCGGTTTCGAGGTGTCTTTAAACCCATCAGGCTGCTCCATGTACACGTCCTCTTCCACATCACCGTTCAGAAATGCCGTCTTTACGTCCATTTGATGCAGCTCCAGATCCTGATGCGCAACAAGTGCCAAAAGCACCCGAATTGACGTGAGCTTCACGACAGGGGCGTATGTCTCATTATAATCTACCCCTTTGACCTGTTGGAATCCACGAGCGACAAGACGCGCCTTCGATTTTCGAGAAAAGCCACCGTTGGAGTCCTGGGCATCTTTTATTGCAAACACCCATTTTGGAGTCAGAATATTTGAGGCCTCCAAACGTGGGACTAACTTCCATGTTTTGTTCCGAATGATCGAGTCTCGCTCGGACTCGATGGCAGACTTCCAAAAGTCTGCGTCCGGGCCTGTCGCCGCGTGTCGGTACGAGATGTTGACAACATTTGTGACGAGAGCCGTGTCATTAGGTGTCAAGGATATATTGGACCTCCACCAAGCATTTGGGGCCCTTCGAATCCTTTCAGATCTCCGTGGAGCTACATTCACATCAGGGGCTCAGGGATTTCGTTATCTATACCAACGTTTTCGCGACCGTCGGGTCGTTTCCAGCATTAGCCTGGTCATCGCTTTGTCCCTGAATATCTTGTCGCGAAGCTGTAGCCATCTCGGCTGTGTCCAGTGTAGGAAGCTGAACTTGATCATCCTGTTCAACGCCAACCCCTACAAGATCCTCATCAGAGCTAATTGCAAGACGCTCATCTGATTCGTTTTCATTTATTTCGGAGTTGCAGGTTTCGCTCTCACTGAATCTGACATCTCTGGAAACAACTACCTTGTGTAATTCAGGATCCCACAGTTTGTAAGCTTTGCTGGCTTCCGCATATCCAAGCATAATTGCTTCCCGTGCTCGGTAGTCGAGCTTACTCAACTGGCTTGCCGGGATGGTGTACCAACATTTACTTCCGAACGTACGAAGGTGCGACAAATTGGGCTTGCGCCCGTACCAGATATGATGCGGGGTCGTGTGGCTTGGAAGTGCGCGAGTTGTAACTCTGTTTCGAATGTATACAGCAGTCGCCAGAGCTTCGGCCCAGAACTGTTTTGGCAGACTCTTTGCATGTAGCATTGACCGAACCAGATCCATCAGAGTTCGGTTCAGCCGCTCAGAAACACCGTTCTGTTCAGGTGACTCCACTGCACTAAGCTCATGTTTTGTTCCGCACGCAGCAAGATAGTCCTTGAATGCAGTGGACATATATTCTCCACCTCGATCTGAACGAAAGATACCAATGCGGCGCCCAGTATGGGCTTCGCTACGAGCTTGGAACAGTTTATATTTATCAAAACCTCTGACTTTCGCTGCATCATGTAGACGGTAACCCAGGAGGAGTGATCGTCCGTGAAAGTCACAAAGTAGCGTGCTCCTCCAACTGAAGAAACCTCCATGGGTCCACAAACGTCACTGTGAACAAGATCTAATATTGCTTCAGCTCTACCACTCGTACGTTTCTTCGGCACTGCAGAACGATGAGCCTTTCCATGAACGCATGATGTGCATACTTCAGATGCACTCGAGCCACTGATCTGCACGCCGTCTACAACATTGTTCCGTACCATGGATGCAATGCCCTCTTTGCTTACATGAGCCATTCTCTCGTGCCATGTTGAGAGTGTGGTGACTTTCGCAGAGTACAAGGTATCATTCGGTATCTTTGGACTATTTCGATGGCATAAAGAAGGCTATCGCACAGCATTTTTCCAGTTGCCACAACTTTCCCATTCTTTGTCATCTGCATAGATTTGTTCTCAAATACAGTTTTGATCCCTTCTATGTCCGCTTTGCCTACAGAAATGAGAGAGTATTCGAAAGTAGGAACGTGAACAACATCTCGCAGAATGCACCGCTTTCGACAACCATCCACTAGTAGGGTCAGCTCCACGTCACCTCGCCCAGCAATCCTAGCCCGGGCTTTAGTTCCCATTTCGACTGAAGCTGCAGAGAATTCGGTATAACTCGTGAAAACACTCCTATCGTATGTCATATGGGAAGTACATGCCGAATCCGTACCAGGAGGAAGTTCCGGCCGAAATTCCGGCCTGTTTAATTCGTGACATTAGGCAAACGATTTCACTCTCATCTATGCTGTCCTCACTATCAGCTGGAGGATGGGAATAAGTCGAATCAAATACATTTGCACCTACGAACGCCTGCTGATCTCCTCTGGGCGATTCTTCTCGTTCCGATGACTATTAGATCCTCTGCCACTACGAGACCCAGGTGGACGATAGCCCCTCGGCGCTTCCGGGCGCTTACCGTTCACATCTTTGCCCCAGCATCTGTCAGCCGTATGACCGGAATGACCGCAGTTCGTACAGTGCAGCTGTCTAGCATTACCTCCGTAGTCATTCGGACGGGCACTGGATATGAGCGCCGCATTGGATTTTGTACCTTTTGACTCTCTCATTTGAGCACGCTCCTCTTCCTGCAACAACCGGCTCTTCACAAATTCCAAAGTAAACACCCTGTCCTCATTTCCGAGCGCATCCAAGGCAACGATGAGATTGTCGAACCGAGGTGGCAATCCATTAAGCACAGCCATGGCTATCTCTTTGTCATCAATAGTCACATCCATGGATTTCAGGGTCGCTGCTAGCTGCGTCACACGGTTAACATACTGCAAAACTCTCTCGTTACCGTCCATAGCCGCGGTGTAAAAGCGGCGTCGAGCCGCAAGCTTATTGAGGAGTGTGTGCCTTTCAAACGTGTTGAGAATAATAGTCCACATCTCCTTTGCAGTTGCCGCAGCGCGCACATGCTCAAGGTGCTCATCAGAAAGGACAACCCGATGAGCGCCCGTGCTTTGCGGTCGGCCCGAGTCCATGATTTGAAAGCCCCGTCGGATTCTTCAGGCGGTCATCCACAATGTAGTCATCAAGCTCCCGGAGGGCGAGAAGAAGCTGCACCTTCTGCTTCCAAACATGGAAATTATTGTTGGTGAGCTTTTCAATTCGAACTCCGCCTCCGCGATCGTCCATGACTACGTTTTATCCAAGACCCTTTGTATCTGAAACCTCTATTACCACGTATGCAGTGAGTATGCAAAGTCCTCTGTTCAGGTATCCCAAGCCGGCGACCGATAGTCGCTTGTCACGGCAAGCCTTTCCCTATAAGAAGTTTGCAGCGTTTACTCAAAGACACGTGGTGTTTAATTTCCAACTCTTTACCTCTTTAGTTTTCCTCCTCTTTACCTCTTACCACCTCTTTATTTGTGCCTTAGGGCGCTACCCCTGTATATCGGCCAGTGCTGGTCTTTCAACTTTGAGCGCGATCCGTGTGCCACGAGTAAGCACAGCAACTTTTACCTGTAGACGGCCAGGAATTTTCAGCCACTACCCCGAAAGGTCCCCGCAGCAAAGGGCGTCTTACCACAATCACAGTCTTTCCGTACTAACTCAGGCGCGTTTCCTTCCGGACTGTGTTGCTTGACTTCCGTCGTACTCGTGTGAAAGCACTCAAGGTCACCAATGAGCCTCGTCCTTCCGTGCACAGCACGTATCTATACCTCAACAGAAGTATAGCCAGCAGGTACCAAAATACAAGTGCAGAACACTAGTACCCGGTATGCTACCAGAGTAAGGAATTAGAAGACAGTCGTTCCCTCTCCGACCACGGGCGATGGTGTTTCGCGTACGTATCGATCGTTCAAGCGAGGAGCGTCTCTGTCCCGCCGGCGCGCAAAAGGGCCACTGCAACGGACCGACTCGGCTGGTACACCGTGATTCCCACCGGGAATCGGGTTCAGTCTTACGACTTCTGATAACTCGCGTTATCAACCGCGTGGGTTTGTATGGTACGGTCCGTCCAACTCGCGTTACACAAAGGCACTGTTCTCAAAAGAGTACAGCCGGTGAGAGGATCACAAAACCGATTGCCAGGACCACGATTCGGCAAGAGATTCGGACAAACTTGGGCGGACCCCCGGCACTCTGTCTTCTTCTTTTCCGTTGCCGTGAAGGCTTTCCAAGAGTGCAAGGGGTATCAACAACCAGGCCTAGATTCCTCCTCAAACAACAAGGCCAATACTTCCAAACAATAAACTCGAGCTGATGAATTGTCGAATGACCACGACCACCACAAAAGAGACAGAAAACCAACCAACAAACAATGACCAGAGCAATGAAACCACAAAGCACTCAGGATCCTCACACAGAGTGCTTGACAACACAAAATAGGTCTCAACAGCAGTAGAGCACAAGCAATGAATGCTCTAGTCTAACACACAATAATAACCACAAAAACACTCAGGATCCACACACAGAGTGCTTGACAGCCTTAGAATTGGTTCTCACAAACAAAAGATTCCAACAACACACAATGATAACCACAAAAACACTCAGGATCCACACACAGAGTGCTTGACAATCACCAAACGGGTCCCAACAACGACAAGAACCCAACAACAATAACCAAAAGCAACAAGTGACAACACCAACAGCACCAACAACACAGAGAAAGCAATTACCTCAACGTCAACGTCAACGGTTGAGGGACGGATCAAGCGGAAAGAGCGGTAGCGTGGGCTGGGCCCATAACCTGATAGAAGAAACAGGGGATGGTGAGGGATGAGGAGAGAGAATGAAAAGGAATGTAGGGAAGGAGTGCAGGTGGAGAAAGGAAACAGAAAGGAGATAGAACGGCAAGGGTGAGGTTGGTGTTGAAATCAAAGGCAAGTCCGTACCTCTTCTTTACTTGGATGAGCTATTAGACTACAACTATATACTGTTTGCCGGTACTCACTTCGGCTTTGTGAAAGCAAAATGAAAGTAGCAAAATCTACATTTGCAGTACTATCTTTGTTGATCCTATAGCCTACCCAAGCCAAGATGCCTCAGAATCCCTCATTTGCATGCGCGGGAAATTCATAATTACCAATATTCAAAACGTGAGTAACATTACGTTCATGCTAGCCATGCACGTTCTGTTACGTAAACATATAATAAAACAGTCAACCCGTGAATTATGCCTTACGTACCCCGCCTATGCAACTGTAATCTCTCGCCCTGTAACAAAACCCAAAGGCGGGAACTCAATATATCATGAGAGTAGAAAACAATTTTCGGCGGGCTTGTCTCACTTTGCTACGTAACAGTACGTAAATCTCATGCAGGCCATTCAACGTGAATTAAGCCTTACGTGCCATACGTGCAATACTGTAGAAGCAACGTGGCTGCATCAACATACTTTGGCTGCATACTTGTGCAAGAGTGATTTGTACGCAGCCAGTATAATGAGTATAGTGTAAGCCGTATGCAGCCAGTCCAGGCAACTATAGGATAAATATAGAAACCACTGTTTACTTGTACACGTACGACACCTATAATAATGTACACGTACGACAGAGAGGAGACAGTACACGTATGCCACCTAGGATACAGTACACGTATGCCACTGTGTACAGTATTTTGAGCCTAGAAGAGAGACAAACCATCAACCAACCATAACATGCCAAGTGTCAGAATGCTCCACAATGATCAGCTCAGATACGCCACTTGTAGCGATGTGAGTGGTATGGAGGCGTATCTAGCAGCCAATCAGAGGGCAGAATACCAAGTGGTTTGAAAAATGGCAAAATGCGCCGTGATTTTGAGTTGCCGAAAATGGGCTTTCGTCCCAGGCAACTTTCGGTTTGGCCCATTTTACACGTGTCATAGGTGTGCACACAGAAGAAGGGTGCAACTCGCATTTTCATGCTACAGGTGTACACGTGTCCAGGTGGCAACTAAAAACCATGGGATCGCATGCATTCTATCACTTTTTCAACACTCCCCCGATCACATTGTTTTTTTTTAGATTAATTTATGCTCCCCCTTCCTACCCATTACAATCATTCTAACAAGTTTTGTCATCTGAACTCGCCCTAGTGGTTTCGTCAAGGCGTCAGCAACATTTTCACTTGTTGGCACGTACACCAAATCCACCTCTTTACGCACAACTGCATCTCTTACAAAGTGGTATGCAATATCAATGTGCTTGTTGCGTCTGTTGGTGCTTTCGTTTCGAGCGAGCTCCATAGCCCCCTGGTTATCGCTGTATATTGTAGTAGCATGATCAATTCCAAGTGCTTTCACGCCCAGCGATGTCCAGGTTTCAAGGATATCCCGAACGACACGTCTCAGCCATATTGCCTCTTTACTTGCTGCAGTTAACGAAATGTATTCGGCCTCACATGACGAAGCTGCGACAACCGTTTGCTTTCGCGAGCACCAACTTACCCCACTTCCAGCCATACGAAACACGAAACCACTCGTCGATTTGCGATCGGACACATCTCCGGCCCAATCCGAGTCACAATATGCAGACAAGCCCAGCTCAGCATTCCCTTGGAACACAAGACCTAAATCTTTGGTCCCAGCAAGATACCTTAACACTCTTTTTACTGCTAACCAATGCTTCTCTCTTGGTTCCTCGCAAAAACGTGCAAGTTTACCCACCGCATAAGATATATCAGGTCGTGTTCCAACAGACAAATACATGAGAGCTCCAATAGCGCTCCTGTATGGAGCATCTGTCCGAGCATCATTACCCGTATATCCCGACCGATCCACGTTCAACTCGTCAGTGTTAATATTCATAGGAGTTGGAACAGGTCTACAATTCTGCATTCCAAATCGCTCTAGAACGCTGTCTACAAACCGTGGCTGGGATAAACACAAGGAGCGTTCGGATCTCCGGCGAGAAATTTCAAGGCCAACAACCATTTTCGCCTCTCCCAAATCTTTCATTTCAAAACGGCGGTTCAGCTCCCCCTTCATCCATGCAATAGCCTCCACGTTGTTTCCTGCAAGCAGCAAGTCATCAACATACAGGAGGATAATCATGATTGAGTCGGAGGTTGGGTCAAATTTTACATAACACAGGGATCATTAGTGCTACTTTTGAACTTGAGCCCATCAACAAGAAAATCATCGATTTTCTGGTGCCACCGCCTATGTGCCTGTTTCAAACCATACAAGGCCTTCAGAAACTTGCAGACATGATTCGGTTTCGAGGTGTCTTTAAACCCATCAGGCTGCTCCATGTACACGTCCTCTTCCACATCACCGTTCAGAAATGCCGTCTTACGTCCATTTGATGCAGCTCCAGATCCTGATGCGCAACAAGTGCCAAAAGCACCCGAATTGACGTGAGCTTCACGACAGGGGCGTATGTCTCATTATAATCTACCCCTTTGACCTGTTGGAATCCACGAGCGACAAGACGCGCCTTCGATTTTCGAGAAAAGCCACCGTTGGAGTCCTGGGCATCTTTTATTGCAAACACCCATTTTGGAGTCAGAATATTTGAGGCCTCCAAACGTGGGACTAACTTCCATGTTTTGTTCCGAATGATCGAGTCTCGCTCGGACTCGATGGCACTTCCAAAAGTCTGCGTCCGGGCCTGTCGCCGCGTGTCGGTACGAGATGTTGACAACATTTGTGACGAGAGCCGTGTCATTAGGTGTCAAGGATATATTGGACCTCCACCAAGCATTTGGGGCCCTTCGAATCCTTTCAGATCTCCGTGGAGCTACATTACATCAGGGGGCTCAGGGATTTCGTTATCTATACCAACGTTTTCGGCGACCGTCGGGTCGTTTCCAGCATTAGCCTGGTCATCGCTTTGTCCCTGAATATCTTGTCTCGAAGCTGTAGCCATCTCGGCTGTGTCCAGTGTAGGAAGCTGAACTTGATCATCCTGTTCAACGCCAACCCCTACAAGATCCTCATCAGAGCTAATTGCAAGACGCTCATCTGATTCGTTTTCATTTATTTCGGAGTTGCAGGTTTCGCTCTCACTGAATCTGACATCTCTGGAAACAACTACCTTGTGTAATTCAGGATCCCACAGTTTGTAAGCTTTGCTGGCTTCCGCATATCCAAGCATAATTGCTTCCCGTGCTCGTTAGTCAAGCTTACTCAACTGGCTTGCCGGGATGGTGTACCAACATTTACTTCCGAACGTAGGAAGGTGCGACAAATTTGGCTTGCGCCCGTACCGGATATGATGCGGGTTGTGTGGCTTGGAAGTGTGCGAGTTGTAACTCTGTTTCGAATGTATACAGCAGTCGCCAGAGCTTCGGCCCAGAACTGTTTGGCAGACTTTTTGCATGTAGCATTGACCGAACCAGATCCATCAGAGTTCGGTTCAGCCGTTCAGAAACACCATTCTGTTCAGGTGACTCCACTGCACTAAGCTCATGTTTTGTTCCGCACGCAGCAAGGTGGTCCTTGAATGCAGTGGACATATATTCTCACCTCGATCTGAACGAAAGATACCAATGCGGCGCCCAGTATGGGCTTCGCTACGAGCTCGGAACAGTTTATATTGTTGTTGATTTGGCAAGACGATCACATGACCCCACATCGGTGCCAAACCTCATAAGAGGCATGAGGCATGGTCCACGTGTACACATGCACACGTGTCGAATGAAGGTTGGCGCTAAGGCATTCTGGAAGAAATCCAAAGTTCCCAGGGACGAAAGTACGATTTTGAGAGATCAGCGATTTAGAGGGCAAAATGTTGTTTATGGGGTGATTTTACGTAGGGTAGGGTACTATAAGTGGATGATGAGTATACTGTATGAGAGATATGCTGAGGAAAGCTATGTACTCGTGTACGTGGTAGCAGTTGTGTATGTGATGTACACGTGGTACAGCTAAGAGAAGAAACCTTTTTGTGCAGTGTTGTACACGTACTGTACTAGTGCCAAATGAGGAACTGTACTTCGCACTGTACATCGTAATATACCAAGTACTGTACTCCTTACTATACCTGAGTTTGTACAGTAGGAATCAATTATGGCAATACTGTCATGACTGCTAGAAAGAGGTATTTGATTTTATATTATGTATGAGGATTCTAGTTATGATTAAGGGTTTTATCCAGCTGCATCCAAAAATCAGTTATGTGATTCCATCATATCTATGAGGTTTCTAGTTATGATTACGGGTTTTATCCAGCTGCATCCAAAAATCAGTTATGTGATTCCATCATATCTATGAGGTTTCTAGTTATGATTACGGGTTTTATCCAGCTGCATCCAAAAATCAGTTATGTGATTCCATCATACGTATGTGGTTTCTAGTTATGATATTGGTTTGTACAACTGCATCCAAAAATCAGTTATGTGATTCCATCATACGTATGTGGTTTCTAGTTATGATATTGGTTTGTACAACTGCATCCAAAAATCAGTTATGTGATTCCATCATACGTATGTGGTTTCTAGTTATGATATTGGTTTGTACAACTGCATCCAAATATCAGTTATGTGATTCTATTTACGTATGACGGATTGAGTCCGTTATTTTGGCACAAGGGAATTCGTTTCCGGTAAGTCTGCAAAATAAGGTACTGTATTGATGTGTGTATTGGGCCAACCTATTTACACAAATTTGTCAACTTTGGAAGCAGTTCCAAATTTGCCCCTAATGACTGTTATCACCGGGCCAAGATCTTGAAATCCGCTCAAATGGCTCAGTTTGTGGGATTCTGTTAGTGGACGCAGTGAGTTAGAAAGTAGTTGTAGGTTGTACTTAAGGCCAGGATTTTAGAGTTCCGAGTAAATTCTGGGTAGCCAAGCCCGCAGCTTCATCCTCTCCCCACCAGCCTTCCCTATCGCAACTCATCATCAGGTTATGGGCCCAGTTCAACGCTATCTCTGTCTTTGATTCCCGTAAGTCGCCTGTGTCGTTGCCCTGTTTCGTTTTGTTTGTCTCAGCCTGTTGAATATGTCTCACGTTTCTGGTAAGTTATTTGAATAATTCCATTTCTTTGCACATCGAAGTGATTCTCTTTGCACCTTTTGGTTGGTCTAAAGACTTGTAATTCCATAAAGCTGTTACTGACGATCACTTCCACTATCTGTGCCTGCTTCTGCGGGGTTGTGCTAGACTCGGAATTAGCCCTGGTGCCGCGAGTGCCCAGGGCTCCATCGGTCAGAGGTTTACCGTCAGGGAGGAGGTCAAGTGTGGAGAGGATCGAGGTTATTGAACCGACAACACCACCGCCGCCGACGCTCGCCCTCTCTGTCGCCCAGGAAGGATATAGGATCCCCCGCAGGTCAGTACCTCCACAGACGCCAATTAGAAAAATTCAACGACTCTCGGCCAAGAAAGCCAAAGCGCTTGCCGATCGAGTCGCGAAAAGGGAGCTGAAGGCGAAGAAGCGAGTTCCGCCGAGGCACAAGAGGTACTGCAAGACCTGCCAGATTAGCTGCAATAGTGCTAAGACATTCTACGATCACGTTCATTCTAAGGGTCATAGGACTAGAGTAGCGAACAGAAAGGAGACCCCTAGGTGTACTGTTTGTGATAGAGTGTTCGACTCCCACGAAGTTCTGAAACGCCACGAGAACGGGAAAGATCACTTGAAAGTAGTTTTGTCTCAGCAGTAAAAGGGATCCTATACTTTGGTTAAAAGCGAGTGCTCGGCCTTTGCATTTAGCTTAGAGTTTCGTGTGCTGTGTTCTTATAGAGGTGGGCTTGCCATTGCAAGGGACTATCGGTCCCGGCTTGGGATCTTCGAACAGAACATAAGCACCTCTAACCTATTTGCAATGAGTGGCGGAGAAGATCAAGGAGGAGGGTCAATGAAGATAGAGAAGCTGACGGATACGAATTTTTATGTGTGGAAGCAGAAAATTCAGCTACTTCTGGCACTGCGCGATGTAGAACAGTACATTACCGATGATAACGTCCCTGCTGATGAAAATTCTTCTACGTATAGGACTTGGAAGCAGGGAGATCGAAAAGCCAGAGCAATTATAGGGCTGTCTCTTTCTGATGACCATTTGGACCATGTAAGAGATGCTGTTACTGCCAAAGGTATGTGGGATGCTATTCTAGAGGTGTTTGAGCGACATACGCTGCTGAACAAGTTGGCTGCTCGTAGAGAGTTTTACACTGTCAGTATGCTAGAAAATGAGAAGGTGCTTCCGTATATTGGACGTGTGAGACACCTGGCGGCTCGCTTGAAGTCTATGGGGGTCGTTATCGATGACAAAGAGATGGCTATGGCAGTGCTTAACGGCCTTCCACCGCGTTTTCACAGCCTCATTGTTGCTCTGGACGCTCTTGGATCTGAAGACAACTCCTTTGGAGTGGAGTATGTCAAAAGTCGTCTACTTCAAGAGGAACAACGAGCTTCGATGAAGTCGTCCAGGCGACAGATGACTTCAAGTGCCGCCCTTATTGGGAACGTTTTCGAAGGACGGCGCCAGTCTTCCTTGACGTGCACTAATTGTGGTCACACCGGACACACCGCCTCCCGTTGCTGGGGAAAGGATGTCAATGGAAAGCGACCTTCTCCACCCGAACGATTCCAGCGGAGGCAATTACAGAAGCCAACGGCAATGATCGCTCAAGAAAAAGATGGCTCGGAAGTGAATGAGGTGGAGTACATTTGTCTGGTGAACAAAGCGGATAAGTCTAACGTTAAAATAACCTCTAACACCTGGCTTATAGATTCCGGGTGCTCCGCGCACATGACGTTTGACAGAAGCCTCTTTACAGACTACCGTGAGGTCTCGAACAGCCGCGTTGAGATGGGAACCAAGGCTTGTGCGATTGTGGCTGGAGTCGGAAACGTTCATTTGATGCTATCAGTAAACGGCATTGAAAAATCCTGTAAGCTCACCAATGTGCTACACGTTCCCAGTTTTGCCTTTTCTCTAATTTCAGTACGCCAGATGGTCGACAATGGACTTGATGTTCAGTTTGTTCGTGACAAGTGTACTGTAAAGAAAAATGACTGTACTGTGGCAACCGCGACAAGTGAAGGAGAGCTCTACGTGCTTGATACGTGTGATATGACTCATTCGGCACACAAAGCCTCCTTGAAGACGTGGCACGAAAGACTTGCGCACGTTCATACTCAAGGAATCTTGTCTATGTCTCGCAAGAACGTGGTAAGTGGACTTCATCTTTCTTCTTCAAATGATACCAAAGATATTGGCTCATCTTCTGACTGTGATTCCGTGAAATGCGATGCTTGTGTGGTAGGAAAAGCAACTCGTGCTGTAATTCCCAAACATCGCTCAGGAGGTAGGGCAAAGCAGCTGCTAGACTTAGTCCATTCGGACGTCTGTGGCCCACTCCAAACACAGTCATTAGGTGGTGCGAGATACTTTGTCACATTCATCGATGATTACTCCAACTGGAGCGTTGTCTATCCGATGAAAAGTAAAGATGAAACTTTCGAGTTCTATAAGAAGTTTGCCAATTATGCCCTTACCCATACCGGTCAGCGAGTGAAAGTGTTTCGTTCAGATCGTGGAGGGGAGTATCTTTCCTCGCAGTTCCAATCCTTCTTATCTTCACAAGGAACGGTTCATCAAACGACCGCCGCGTACACGCCTGAACAAAATGGCGTCGCAGAACGGTTCAACCGTACATTGATAGATCTGGTTCGGTCTATGCTGTCCCACATGCAGGTTCCAAAGTCATTTTGGGCTGAAGCCCTAGACAATGCCGTGTATGTGCGGAATCGTGTAACAAACAGAGCCCTGGGAAGTTCCATTACGCCTCATCACTTGTGGATGAAGGATAAACCAGATGTGTCTCACTTGAGGGTATTTGGCTGCCAATGCTGGTACAAACTGCATGCCCATGAGGTGCAGAAACTTGATGAACGTGCAGTGAAAGGAATGTTTCTTGGATACCCAGCCGGAACGAAGGCCTACAAGGTATGGGATGACGAACTGAATCGCGTAGTTATCTCACGAAATGTGCAGTTTGATGAGTCCAGGCGAGGGCCTTGTTCGGTTGACGACAGTATATCGCATCAAAATGACGAGAATTTTGAGCCAGAGGATGTGGGCGTTGCTGACGAAACTGACCCCGATACTTTAATGGCAAATATCGGTGAAAATGGAGACTCTGAGTCATCGAGAGGTCAAAATGAGCCCGTTCTAAATCCAAATATGAACCCAGAGCCCCCGGATGCGAGCTCGGAACCAGAACATACGGGTGGTGCAGACGGAGATGGATCTAGCAATGTACCACTTCGCAGATCAGGTCGATCACGCCGCCCACCAAGACAATGGTGGAAGGGCCTCTTAGGAACTAATATACTCAGCACGTCTAATGAGGATGTTCCGGTACCAGACTCGTTCAAGGAAGCGATGAGTGGGACGCAACCAGATTTCTGGCAGAAAGCAGTTGACAAAGAGTTAAAATCACAACGCAAAAACCAGACTTGGACGCTGGTTCCGCGCTCACAGGCCTCTAACATCCTCACATCGCGCTGGGTTTTCACCGTTAAAGATATTCCAGATGATCAGGGCCACCTCATTCAGCAAGGAAAGGGTCGCCTAGTCGTAAGAGGTTTCCAGCAGATTGAAGGAGTTGATTACTCAGAGACTTTCGCCCCGGTAATCAAATTCACGACAATTCGATTGCTACTGGCTATGGTTGCGCAATTTGACTTAGAGCTTCACCAAATGGACGTAGTCACCGCGTTTCTAAATGGAGAATTAGAGGAGGATATTTACATGGAACAACCCGAAGGATGCATCGACCCTTCCAAACCAAACCATGTTTGCAAACTCCTCAAGGCTATTTATGGCCTTAAACAAGCGAGTCGTCAATGGCACAAAAAGATTGACGACTTCTTGATTAATGGGCTTGGGTTTAAGACCACGAGAAGTGACGCTTGCTTGTACACAAACATATCGAATGACAGCATAATGCTCATTGCCCTTTATGTGGATGACTTGCTGCTCGCCGGTAGTGATCTAACCGCCGTAGCCTGGATGAAAGCGGAATTAAATAAAAGGTTTGAGATGAAAGACCTGGGAGAGGCGAAAAAGTGCATAGGGCTTGAAATTAGTAGGAAAAGGTCGTCCAAGCTAGTCTGTATATCGCAGAAAGCGTATGCCGAATCCGTACTGAAACGTTTTGGAATGGTCAGCTGTAATTCCGTGAGTACACCAATGGAACAGGGATTCCATCCCGAGTCTTCGACAAGCCCGTACTGCGATGTCCCGTATCGACAGATCATCGGCTGTCTGATGTTCCTGATGGTTGGTTCTCGTCCAGATTTAGCATACGCCGTTGGCAAATTGTCTCAACACTGTGAGAAGCCTCGCGAGGACCACTGGCAGGCTGCGAAAAGGGTTTTGAGGTTCATCAAAGGAACACTCTCAACTGGTGTTATCCTAAACGGAAATCTCTCAGTGGAGTACCTCGAAGGCTTTAGTGATGCGGACTGGGGTGGCTGCTTGAGTTCAAGAAAGTCCACCAGCGGCTATGTATTCAAGCTTTGTGGAGGAGCCGTCAGCTGGTCGTCGAGGAAGCAAACGGTTGTTGCAAAGTCTACCTGCGAAGCAGAGTACATCGCGCTTTGTGATGCCTGCAAAGAAGCCGCCTGGCTAAGATGCCTCCTGACAGATGCATTGGGAAAATCAGAAGATGGTACTGTTACTATCGGTTGCGATAATACAGGAACTATATCCTTTGCAGGCAACGAGGGGGTCAACCGGCGTAACAAGCATATCGATATCTCATACCACTTTGTCAGAGATGCTATCCATCGCAATATTGTTTCCCTCTTCCATGTACCGTCTTCCGAAATGCCAGCAGATATACTAACGAAGCCTCTTGGACGACTTTCGTTCAATAAATGTGTGAGGTTTCTGGGACTTGGGGATCTGCGCGATGCTTAGGGCATGTGATCGAGGGGGGGTGTTGGTGATTTCGTGAGACGATCACACGCCCATCGCACTGACTAGACGTCTCGCACGGAGGTTGGAAGCTGTATATGTGTACACGTGGACACATGTGGTTCTGAAGGGAAATATATGCCAAATTTACCCGAAAAGCAAAGTTGCCGGGGACGAAAGGCCATTTTCAGGGGGTCGACGAAAAATGCAAATTTTGCATAATTGTTGACAAGTGGAACTTGGCCCATAATGCCTAGGCTAAGAATTGCCTGCTTTAATCCTATTCGCTGACAGGGACAATACTGCAATTCTATTGGCCCAGGATGTACACGTGTCAGGTGTTGTAGAGGTTCCTTGGCTGGTTTTAGTTGTTCAAAGGCAGTATGGGATATAACGGTTATTTATGAGCTATTTTAGAGGTCAAAATGTGTTTAGGGGGTCCCTTTACGTAGGGAAATGTGCTGTAAGGGTGTGAGGAATGTAGTGTACGGGAGCTGTGCTGAATAAGACATATACACGTGTACAGGTTGGCATTGGTGTATGCGATGTACACGTGGTACAGCTAAGAGAAGAAACCTTTTTGTGCAGTGTTGTACACGTACTGTACTAGTGCCAAATGAGGAACTGTACTTCGCACTGTACATCTTAATATGCCAAGTACTGTACTCCTTACTATACCTGAGTTTGTACAGTAGGAATCAATTATGGCAATATTGTCATGACTGCTAGAAAGAGGTATTTGATTTTATATTATGTATGAGGATTCTAGTTATGATTAAGGGTTTTATCCAGCTGCATCCAAAAATCAGTTATGTGATTCCATCATATCTATGAGGTTTCTAGTTATGATATTGGTTTGTACAACTGCATCCAAAAATCAGTTATGTGATTCCATCATACGTATGTGGTTTCTAGTTATGATATTGGTTTGTACAACTGCATCCAAAAATCAGTTATGTGATTCCATCATATGTATGAGGTTCGTAATTATGATGAAGATTGGACCGACTGCATCCAAAAATCAGTTATGTGATTCCATCATATGTATGAGGTTCGTAATTATGATGAAGGTTGGACCGACTGCATCCAAAAATCAGTTATGTGATTCTACTTTACGTATGACGGATTGAGTCCGTTATTTTGGCACAAGGGAATTCGTTTCCGGTAAGTCTGCAAAATAAGGTACTGTATTGATGTGTGTATTGGGCCAACCTATTTACACAAATTTGTCAACTTTGGAAGCAGTTCCAAATTTGCCCCTAATGACTGTTATCACCGGGCCAAGATCTTGAAATCCGCTCAAAATGGCTCAGTTTGTGGGATTCTGTTAGTGGACGCAGTGAGTTAGAAAGTAGTTGTAGGTTGTACTTAAGGCCAGGATTTTAGAGTTCCGAGTAAATTCTGGGTAGCCAAGCCCGCAGCTTCATCCTCTCCCCCACCAGCCTTCCCTATCGCAACTCATCATCAGGTTATGGGCCCAGTTCAACGCTATCTCTGTCTTTGATTCCCGTAAGTCGCTCTGTGTCGTTGCCCTGTTTCGTTTTGCTTGTCTCAGCCTGTTGAATATGTCTCACGTTTCTGGTAAGTTATTTGAATAATTCCATTTCTTTGCACATCGAAGTGATTCTCTTTGCACCTTTTGGTTGGTCTAAAGACTTGTAATTCCATAAAGCTGTTACTGAGGATCACTTCCACTATCTGTGCCTGCTTCTGCGGGGTTGTGCTAGACTCGGAATTAGCCCTGGTGCCGCGAGTGCCCAGGGCTCCATCGGTCAGAGGTTTACCGTCAGGGAGGAGGTCAAGTGTGGAGAGGATCGAGGTTATTGAACCGACAACACCACCGCCGCCGACGCTCGCCCTCTCTGTCGCCCAGGAAGGATATAGGATTCCCCGCAGGTCAGTACCTCCACAGACGCCAATTAGAAAAATTCAACGACTCTCGGCCAAGAAAGCCAAAGCGCTTGCCGATCGAGTCGCGAAAAGAGAGCTGAAGGCGAAGAAGCGAGTTCCGCCGAGGCACAAGAGGTACTGCAAGACCTGCCAGATTAGCTGCAATAGTGCTAAGACATTCTACGATCACGTTCATTCTAAGGGTCATAGGACTAGAGTAGCGAACAGAAAGGAGACCCCTAGGTGTACTGTTTGTGATAGAGTGTTCGACTCCCACGAAGTTCTGAAACGCCACGAGAACGGGAAAGATCACTTGAAAGTAGTTTTGTCTCAGCAGTAAAAGGGATCCTATACTTTGGTTAAAAGCGAGTGCTCGGCCTTTGCATTTAGCTTAGAGTTTCGTGTGCTGTGTTCTTATAGAGGTGGGCTTGCCATTGCAAGGGACTATCGGTCCCCGGCTTGGGATCTTCGAACAGAACATAAGCACCTCTAACCTATTTGCAATGAGTGGCGGAAAAGCCCATTTTCGGGCAACTCAAAATCACGGCGCATTTTGCCATTTTTCAAACAACTTGGTATTCTTCCCTCTGATTGGCTGCTAGATACGCCTCCATACCACTCATATCGCTACAAGTGGCGATATTTGAGCTGATCATTGTGAAGCATTCGGACAAATGGTATGTTATGGCTGGTTGATGTTTTGTCTCTATTGTAGGCTCAAAATACTGTACCCAGTGTGTCATACGTGTACTGTTTCCTATGAGGCATACGTGTACTGTCTCCTCTCGGTCGTACGTGTACAGTATTATAGGTGTCGTACGTGTACAGTATTATAGGTGTCGTACGTGTACAAGTAAACAGTGGTTTCCATATTTATCCTATAGTTGCCTGGACTGGCTGCATACGGCTTACACTATACTCATTATACTGGCTGCGTACAAATCACTCTTGCACAAGTATGCAGCCAAAGTATGATGATGCAGCCACGTTGCTTCTACAGTATTGCACGTATGGCACGTAAGGCTTAATTCACGTTGAACGGCCTGCATGAGATTTACGTACTGTTACGTAGCAAAGTGAGACAAGCCCGCCGAAAATTGTTTTCTACTCTCATGATATATAAGTTCTCGCCTTTGGGTTCTGTTACAGGGCGAGAGATTACGGTTGGGTAGGCGGGGTACGTAAGGCATAATTCATGGGTTGACTGTTTTATTATATGTTTACGTAACAGAACGTGCATGGCTAGCATGAACTTAATGTTACTCACGTTTTGAATATTGGTAATTATGAATTTCCGGCGCATGCAAATGAGGGATTCTGAGGCATCTTGGCTTGGGTAGGCTATAGGATCAACAAAGATATTACTGCAAATGTAGATTTTGCTACTTTCATTTTTGCTTTCACAAAGCCGAAGTGAGTACCGGCAAACAGTATATAGTTGTAGTCTAATAGCTCATCCAAGTTAAGAAGAGGCACGGACTTGCTTTTGATTTCAACACCAACCTCACCCTTGCCGTTCTATCTCCTTTCTGTTTCCTTTCTCCACCTGCACTCCTTCCCTACATTCTTTTTCGTTCTCTCTCCTCATCCCTCACCATCCCCTGTTTCTTTTATCACCTGCAACCTCATTGGCTGATAGGGCAAATACTTCAATCCTAATGGCTAGTGGGTTACATGTGTAATGATTGTGGCGGTGCGAGGGTGGATTGTGGGCTATTTCAGAGGGCAGAGTGTTGTTTATGGGGTGGTTTTACGTAGGGTAAGGTACTGTAAGTGGGTGAGGAGTATACTGTAGGGTACGTACACGTGTACGGGTTGGCAGTTGTGCATGTGATGTACACGTGGTACATCTAAGAGTAGAAACCTTTGGTGCAGTGTTGTACACGTACTGTACTGGTGCCAGATGAGGAACTGTACTTTGCAAAGTACATCGTACTGTACCAAGTACTGTACTTCTTACTGTACTTGAGTTTGTACAGTAGGAAGCGGTTATGGCAACACTTCCATGCCTCCTAGGAAGAGATATTTGATTTTATTCTGTGTATGAGGATTCTAGTTATGATTACGGTTTTATCCAGCTGCATCCAAAAATCAGTTCTGTGATTCCATCTTACGTATGGGGTTTTATTATTATGATTATGTTTTGTCCGGCTGCATCCGAAAATCAGTTATGTGATGCCATACTACGTATTAGGTTTAGTATGATGTTGGTTTGTACAACTGCATTCAAAAATCAGTTCTGTGATTCCATCATACGTATGAGGATTCTAATTAGGATTAAGAATGGACCGACTGCATCCAAAATCAGTTACGTGATTCTATTATACGTATGACGGATTGAGTCCTTTATTTTGAAGCAAGGGAATTCGGTTCCGATAAGTCTGCAAAATAAGGTGCTGTATTGACGTGTGCGTTGGGCCAAACTGTTTACACAAATTTCACAACTTTGGAAGCAGTTCCAAAATTGCCCCTAATGGCTGTTATCACTGGGCCAATATCTTTAAATCCGCTCAAATAGCTAAGTTTTTGGGATTATGTAAATGGACGCAGTGAGTTAGCAGGTAGTTGCAGGTTGTACTTGAGGTCAGAATTTTAGAGTTCCGAGTAAATTCTGGTTAGCCAAGCCCGCAACTTCATCTGTCCAGCAAAGTCCTTCACCCTCTCCGATACCCATTAATAATGATGTTTCCGACGTTTAGAGTAGTGGATGGACTTTTCTTCGTGCTTATAGTATACTGTAGGGGGATTGGAACCAATCCCAATTTACAAGTGTATGGCTTGGTACACGTGTATGAGGGGCACATGTGGTACATTGAGGTGTAGAAACCCATTCTGTAAGGGTTTGCACGTCTTACATAGTTGTCAGTTGTTGTACTGTGCTCCGTACTGTACTTCATAATGTACTTACTGTACTTCTTGCTGTAGTCTATACTGCACGGGGTGTGTATACTGGTTATACTCGAGTACAGTAAGAGTACAGTATATTGCATGAATTGTTGTCATATTTTCTGAGAGTTTGAATGTTGTCATACAGGGAGGTGTCCGGTTGTACAGAGCGATGCTTGAATCTATAATAAGGCTGAGGATTCCAGTTATTATGCATTATGATATGGTATGCAACACTTGATTCTATAACAAGTGTGAGTATTTTAGTCATGAGACTGCATCAAACCTTCTTACTGTCCTGTGACAGTCGAGGAACATTGTGTAATGCTTTGTCACACCAATATGAGGCACAAGAGATATTTTTATGTGACTTCATACATATGTTTTGTATGAACCTTTTGAGTTCATTTGTGATGGGATTCATACATATATTTGGTAGGAAGCACCAAAGATATTTTATCTGGTCTCATTTACATATTTGGTATGAGTTACCAGAAATATCTATCTTTGTTATGAATTTGGAGATGGCAATTTACTGTTTTGTGTGAAGGTCTTGTTACTAGGTTCCTGATTTATTGTCTTGTATGAGGGTCCATTTATTTGCCCCTGAAGCTATATTGTGTATGAGGGTTCATGTTATTGTTGTTGCTTTTACTGTATCCTCCGGTTGCATCTATGTGACTTCTTGAAGGTAATGAGGTATTGTATGAGTGTATTTTTGTGGGCCAACTAGTTTGATGTTAATTTGGCAGCTTTGGAAGCATTTTCAAAATAGGCCTAATGGGCAGTTCTACTGGGCCATAATAATTCAACATGCTGAAAAGCCTAATTTTCATGGGATTCGTTAGTGTCTCCACTGAAGTTAGAAATAGTTGTAGCGTATATTTAAAGAGGGAATTGTGGGGGCCAAGTAAAATCCGGGTAGCAAAGCCCGCAACTTCACCTGCCCACTCAACTTGCCCACATAGCCTGCCCTACTAACGACCCATCCGAGATCCTATCATCATCGTTGAAGGCACGCGTTCCCCGGTAGTTGCCTCGATGCCCTTGGTGAAGTCCAACTACCGGCTGTCCTTAGTTTTAATCTGCCTCCCCGGCGGAGTCCCTGGAAGTAAGAGCCCAAATTAAACTGTAGAAATTACAGTAATAAAATGAATTAATAGGATTTCTACCACTGACCTATATAGGTGAATGAACATTTCATATTACTGTACCTGGAGGTGTGGACAAGTGACATGGTCGTGGTTGTGGATTCACGTCAAATGACTATCGCGTGATTCTTGTGTCGCGCGACGGTCAGAGTCTCTAGTTGATTGTCCCGGTGTGCTCGTACAGTCAGTACTACTGTACACTATACGAGCGGGAAGTGGGCTCGTACAGTGTACAATAGTAGTGTACACTGCACTTGCACTGTACAGTACATGAGTAGAAACCCAGGACCGGCCGCCCCTATAAGAGGACGACAAGTCTGCCAGAGTCTATGGGAAGGGAATGTAGTTTCCGCTTGGCCGCAAAAAAAGAAAAAGGGAAAAGTAAACAGAAACAAGCATTTCATGGTACCGCATCCAAGGTCGATTATGAACATGAAAGATTCCCCGAGGACCCATGTTTCCTTCAACAGTTCCCCTTCTTCCCAAGTTGCGCGCTTCCTTTTTCGCGTACGAGAGTGTAGTCATGCGAGGGTAAAGCGGCGAGGAAAAAGCGCTCCAGATCCTTTGCCACCCCCAAGGCGCGGCGTTTGAGCGTTATTACGAGGCTTTCGTGGGAGACGGGGCATTGGTGGAGGAGGCGAAGGACTATTTGATCGATAAGGCCAAGCTCATCGAGGAGTTTGAGAAGACCCTGAAGCCGGAAGAAGACTTGCAGAAGGCTATCAACGCTAGGCTGGACCCAAAATATCTAACGAGCTCCCTAGCGCAGTTGGAAGCTCTTTAGAAGACAATTGGATTCAACGATACAGCCTTGTTCGGCCTGGTTCGGAAAGCAGTGGCAGAAAATCAAGACATGGAGCAGTTCGTAATGTTTAGAGCCCATTCGGACTATAAGAGGCTCAAGAGGGCAATCACGGACTTCGTAAGAGAAAAGAAGACGTTCTACGGAGAAGTAAGTCAAGGAGCATCGTCGATTGAAGCGCCGAAGAAGATCCTCCAAAGGTCGGACGCTCGTAGTTCTCAGCATCTGTAAAATAAGGTGGATAAGTTGGGCTACCAATTTGCTGAACTATTTTTGCTTGTGAAGGAGCAATTCGACGGGTAGAGCCCGCCGGTGAAGACGGATGTAAATTATTTTTGCAGCTATTTCAACCAGAAGGGCCACAGAGCGAGCATTTTCCCGCATAATCCGCATGGAGATACGCGCTGTACAATTTGTGGGAGGAGAGGAAATTCGGAAACAACATGCTGGTCCAAGAACCCATGTGGTGATGATCAGCCTGGAGGAATTGTTAGGGCACGGTCTGAGTCTGGAGAAGAATTGAGAATGAAGAAGCCGAAGGACGGTGACAAGGTCGCTGTTGTTCAGGAATCTCGCAGAAAGGACGTTCTTGCCGCCGTGAAGAGAAATACGGACGGGCAGGCCCTCCCGAAACAGCGGAGGGAAAACTCGACGGATCTTGACGCCATCTTGAACAAGGCCCCTGCTAATCGTCCGCCGAAGATGGCTCCCTCCCCAAGGAAGAAGACTAAGAGAGAAAACCGCAAGTCGACAAAGAAATCCGGTGGACTTCAGGATCATGTAGGGAAGTATAACGTGATCGCTGAACTGGCTTCCGCTGCCACAGGAATGAACTTCGGGCAGAAATTTTTTAAGGAGGTTGTTATCCAAGAGGTTACCGGTTACTCAGGCGTCGATGGTTAACCCTTCACGAGGTTCACGCAGACTCAAGGTTGTAGCCGTGAAGTTGTATGGAACGGAGACTCGTGCCCTTTTGGACACGGGTGCAATTTCTAACCTGATCTCTTGGGACCTCTGCAAAAGGCTTGCCCCCACCCCGACGGAAACTGATCGTCAGGTGACAGTAGCAGACGGAACTGTCGCCGAGATTCTTGGTTGTCTCAAAGGAGTGCCAGTGTCTTATGGGTCAATGGTTGTGCATCTTGAGTTCCTGGTGGTCAACATTGCCCAGTTTGACGTTATTGTTGGAAGCCCGACTTTGGAAGCCCTCCAGACGCGCATCGATTATGCACTCCAACAGTCACCTTGGTTATTGGAGAAGAAGAGGTTGTGTTTCCATTCGTCAACGAGCTGTTCAGAATCAGTGGGGCTCAGACGGACATTGAGGACTTCACGTCCCCCAAATGTTCAGACGATGAGGAATCTCTCCATCCTTTCTCGTCGTCTATCGAAAGCGAGGTGGATCGGATACCGAACAAGATCAGTTCTTAGCCATCATTAAAAAAGAACCATACGAGCCTGATCTACCTCGCTCGACGAAGACTGAAGATAAGAAGGAGGTAAAAGAAGAGGTGGACTGCTCGGCTCTATTTGCCTCGAAGCTGGACCAACTCGAAGAAAAGAATCAGAAAGATTTGGAGAAAGCTCTCAAGGAAACGGATGTCATAGCTTGGGACATTCACGATCTAGAGCCTGCTCATGTGCTGGTGGTACATTATTTCGAGTTGACGGACGAGACGCCGATACATTCGAAGGCCCGCCGAATGCCGCCAAGGCATAACGAAGTCGTAAAGAAAGAAGTGAAGGAATTATTGGAAGCTGGAATCACTACGCCGTCAAGGTCCGCCTGGTCCTTTCCGGTAGTGATAGCCACGAAGAAAGACCAAGGTCCTAATTCTGCGTCGACTACCGTCAGTTGAACAGGGTGATGAAACCAGACCGCTGGTCGTTATCGAAAATAGAAGAAATCTTCGACGAGCTCTTTGGCGCAGAGTTCTTCACAACATTGGACCTCTACACAGGATACTGGCAGGTTAAGATGTCCGAAAATTTCAAGGAAAAGACGACCTTTGTCTCTTGATATGGAACTTAAAAGTAAGAGGTAATGCCTTTTGGACTCACGAGTGCTCCAGCGACATTTCAAAGGATGATGGATAAGGTCCTTTGCGGGTTCCCATTCGCTATGGTTTATGTGGACGACGTTGTCATCTTCTCGAAGATATTGGAGAAACACATAGCTCATTGCAAGGAAGTGTTCAGGAGGATCACAGAATCGAAGCTCAAGTTGAAGGTTTCCAAGTGCAGCTTTGCTCAATCAGAAGTGAAGTTGCTTGGTCACATCGTTAATTCAAATGTTGTGAAGGAGGATCCCGACAAGATCACAGATATTGTGGAAGATCCAGTTTCGGGAAACGTGACCGAACTCAGGAGTTTTCTAGGGCTCGCGGGGTACTACCGACGGTTCATAAGGGGGTTTGCCGACAGCTCAGCAGTCTTGCACGCGGCGACGTCTGTAAAGAAGGCTTTCGAATGGACTCCGGAGACGCAAGAGGCTTTCGAATACTTGAAGGGCAAACTGACTTCCCCTCCAGTATTGGCGTTCCGGATTTCAATTCTCCTTTCTTGGTGGAAACAGACGCATCTTCGGCAGCCCTTGGGGTTGTTCTCTCGCAGAAGAAAGAAGACGGGAAAGTACATCCTATTCTTTAGCTTCGCGAACGATGACGGACCAGGAGCGTCGCTACTCCACAAGCGAAAGAGAAGCACTCACCGTGGTTTTCGCTCTTAAGAAGTTTCTAGTTTACCTTCTGTCTGACAAGCCCTTCGTTGTGTATAAGGATCAACAAGCCCTTCAAACCGCGTTCAAGAAGAAATATATTCACGGGCGGATGGAAACTTGGATAGGCTTGATGGCGGAATACGACTTCGAGGTAAAGTATTGTCCGGGACTGGCGAATAGGGCGGCTGATTATCTCTCGCGAAGACCTAACAAGAAGGAAGAAGAAAGAAAAAAAGACAACATAACAGAAGGATTGGTGGCGATAGTAGATTGGGCAGACCCAAAGTTGTACGGTTTGGAACTGCACTTGCTAGATGTAGCACGGCTCCTAGCCGGAGAAATGTTTCAAGAATCCGACCTGAAGATAAAGGTCGCGGTTAGATGGAGTGCTAAAGTTTCATGCTCTGGAACGACACCATTTTTCGTCGTGAGAAGGAAGGACTCCGTTTCTTGCCTCGTATCTGTCAACGCTCGGAGATAATGGCTACCTTTCACGATGATACTGGCCACTGGAATGTCAATTCGACAAGAAAGTTCGTGAAAGACCGATTCTGGGGGCCTGGGATGTACCGTGATGTCACTGAGTGTGTACAAGGTGTTGATGGGTTTTAGCATGCGAAAAAGTTGCCGACGTATCACTCGACTTTGGGAATTCCCGTCACTGGACTCTTTGAGACCTTCTCGATGTACTCTGCTGGACCCTTCAAGCCTCCGAAGAATGTAAAAGGATTTATTCTGATCTCCGTGGAACGTATGACAGGGTGGCCCATAGCGTGGGCCACGACGGATTCTATAGCCGACACGGTGATGAAGTTCATCGAGGAAGAGATAATATCACTGTTCGGACCGCCAAAGAGAATTTTCTCGGATAACGCGACTGCGTTTATGGCGGGATCGGTGCAAGAGTACATGAAAGAGAAGGGAGTCGAGTAGAAGGCGGTGCTTGCTTTCGCGCCGATGGCAAACCTTCGCGCTGAGCGGATGGTGGGAACTATCAAGCACGCGCTCAAAAGGTCGATCGTCCGCGGTGGGGCAGACTGGGCGGAAGCCCTTTCCAAAGTCTTAAATGGTTATCGCAGACGCGACCCAAGCGACGCCCCTTTCCCTTTTCGACTGATGTATGGAATTAATCCGAGGATGCTGGCCAGTGATTCGGTCGCATTTCTAAGTGACGCCGGCCCCCATCATCGGCTTATAGAGACATTAGCCTATTCGGGAAGGCGGGCTGGCGTGGTGGGGAAGACCAGCGAACCCCGCAAGACCAGAGGAAAAGTCAGGGAGTTCGAAGTTGGAGATGAGGTGTTGGTAGCGCATGAAGCGGCCTTCAATAAGGGGCGCAACTGGCCGGCCTTAGACTCGCATTTCGATGGACCGTGCAGGGTGACGAAGGCGAACCACCCTCGCCACGAGTTAAAGTCCTCCATCGTTCGCGTTACTAGGAAAGCTATTCACGCGCGCCGGATTGTCCCGTATCAGAAGAGATCGACCCAATTATTGAACTAAAGAAAAGCAAGAAAATCGAGAAACAATAGAAGAAGAAGAAAGAATCGAGTAGACTGAAGTTCGATGACAGAGAAGAACGCATGACAGAAGGCTAAGTACTAAAGAAGCACCTCGAGAAATCGTAAACATGGCAGGTGAAGTCTTGAATCCTTAGTAACTAGGGGCGGCGCTGCTGCCTCCCTGTTTTTCCTTCATCCTCCGCTCGCGCTTCCGGACGGGCGAGGAGTTAAGAACAGGACGCCGCTCATTGTTCTTTCCTGCAATTGCAAGCACCGCCTTTCGGACCTCTAAAACGAAATGAATGAAGAATTACCTCCGACAACAAGCACTCAGAGGCGCCGGGAAGGAGTGGAAAGAAACTATTCAGAGAGACGCCGGGAGGGGAACTGACGGGTTTCCATGCCGTGTAGGAAAATGGTGAAACGGGAAAAAAATCGTGAAACTCTTAACGGGGAGTGGAATTACGAAGCCTAGCGACATAGGCAGCAAAGCGGCGTAAAAACTGTACGCCTTCGGGCCCGAGGGGACCAGAGATGTCGATGCAAACTGAAATAAGCAGGGTATTGGGGAATGGCAAATTTCCTCGTATTGTGAATGTTTGGACCGTTCGGCGAGGGCTGCTGCGGCGGCTCCACACAGGGTGCTCTTTTTGAATCGGGTCTGAAAGAGGGATGGGTGACAGTAACCTCCAAGTCTAGATTGCTGTGGTCGAGGTCGTGAGCTCCTGGAATGTAAACGTCAACACGAAGCACCGAAAGCGAAGGAGCAGAGGTGGAGCTGGATGCAAGGGTGTGTTTGAGTACAGCGGTGATGCCAAAATCCTTACAAAAGCGGAGCAGAGCACTGCGAAGGACATTGTGACTACGGATCTGAACTTCTTCGTATTCACAAGTAAGAGCGTGCTTACCATCTAGATCGAGAAGCGAGGCCACCTCATTAGAGCGCCTCAAACAGACCTGACGGCGTGTGTTGCCAAGAAAGAGAGACATTCCGAGACGAAGGGATAAAGCAACAACCATGATTGCGTGGAGAAGTACGTACCTCGGCAAGGGTGAGGGAGAGAGGAGAACACATGAGATTCAAATTGGTTCTGGGCCATCGAGAAGTTGACACAGGAAAACAGGTTGACGGAGTCTGGAGAGTATGGGACTTCTGGGAGTATAATGGCCAATTTGATAATCGATCAGTACCTCAGTCTTCCCCTCGGAGAATGTTTGAATGTAGGGCGTATACTGGCCATTTATCAGCACCTCAGTCGTTCGCCCGACGGAAGTTGAAAGGTTGATGAGGTTGAGAAGTTGATTGGAGGCTGGGGTCGGTGGTGGAGGTCGTGGTGTGTGATCTGGGCATGGAGACTTGTGATGAGGGGTCCCCTATGTGTGGGGGAAGCTGAGCTGGAAGTCTGTTGTTATCTGTCGTGAGCTCGTGGATTCTTCTAGAAAGTGTATGAATTTGGGCAATGATATGACGCATTTTTATTTCTACGGCCCCTACACTGGAGCTACTGTAGTCTGGTCTATTTTTTAGTTTTTTTCCACAATTTTATGACTATTTTTTAATTTTTAGGTGGGCAGTGTGTAGTTCAACCTGGTGTTGCTACCCACTGCTCACCCGCATATAAACCCCTGCCGGGCCTGCCGGGGAGTGAAAAAGGGGGGGAGGCAACGAACCGTGGGGGACGGCCACCCAATCCTTCTCTATTTTTACTTTTTCTTTTTTTCTTTTCTCCCTCCGCCCACAGCCAACAAAGGGCGGCAACAGGGTACTCTTGCGCAGGGACAGGACGCCCGGCCCCAGCTCCGTCGTTTTTGATGGGTCAAGCTACGTGCGAAAATTCTTCTTCTTCTTCGAGAACGTCATCATGGTCTCTAAATCCGAGGAGGAGAAAAGCCTTCGCTCTCCTTGGCCATCTGGATGGAGTGGCATTTGACTTCTACTATGAAACCTTCGCGTCGAACCGGGCGTTACTTGATGAGGCGTAGAACTATACCGCCGTCAAAGCTCGCTTTTTCGATCATTTTGTCAAAGAAGAAGACCCTCAAGACATTATTCGTCAAGCCTTGGAGATCGGCCTAGAGATCTCCGATATCCCTGGCTCACTACAACAGATGGAAAGACTCTACGAGAAGGCAGGGTTCGACAATATCGCAAGATTTGGGTTACTTCGCACCGCCGCCTGGCGTTACAAGGAGCTACAGCAATTTCTGTCATTCCGCGGACCTAAGGATCACTCAGATACCGTCAAGGCTTTTAGGGACTTTCATTCGAACCAACTCGCCTTCGCTGGCCCCTCAAACCCCATCGCCAATGTCTCGCCCGCAAAGGCAATGGTTCGTCCAGACGCTCTTTCGAGGAACATCGAGAACAAGGTAGATGCTTTGGCAGAAGACCTTTCCCGGCTTACGCTGTTTCTAAAGAACAAGGAGGGGTATCCGGTGGCCGGACCCTCTATGGGCATACAGAAGAACAACCAGGTTAGGCAGTGCTCCTACTGCAATGAGATGGGTCACACAGCCTCGAGGTGCGAGAAGAACCCGCACCGCAATACCCGTTGTGGTCACTGCGGCAGGATGGGACACTCGGAGGCCACGTGCTGGTCCGCGCCGTCGGGAGCGTCTGATGATAAGGAAAAGCCCAAAGAAGAAGGCGAAGAGTCTGCGAAAGTGAATATTCTCCGTGAAGAATTGGCCGACATGGGATCATCGGAAGGAAAAGGCGTCAACGTCACGAAGAGAAATGCAGACGGCGAAGCGCTTCCGAAGCAACCCCGACAAGAATCCTATGGAGGCATTCCGATATCCCGCCTCGTAGCTAGCCCTCAAGCAGCTCGCCCTCCGCAGGCGGGACCGAACTACCCGCAGGCAAATTTCCGAGAAGTTGATCGAAAGAAGAAGGCCAAAAAGACCAACTGAGGAAAGAAGAAGCCAGACAAGATACAAGAATACGTCGGAAAGTACTACGTTGTCTCGGAACTGGCGACTGCCAACTGTGGACTTACTTTTGGCCAACTCCTTAGTGGGGACGCAGACGTTGCATCTAACGTGATGCGCCGCCTTCTCGGGAAGAACAAGACTATCCCCGTGTAACCTTCGTCTCCAGCGTTGAACCACGGTTGCTTCGATTGATTCAAGTGAAAGTTTATGGTACCGATGCTTGGGCACTACTTGATTCCGGTGCTGTCCCTGACGTTATGTCAGCAGACTTGTCCAAACGTCTGTACCTCTCTCCGAACTATACAGCAAAGAGGATCACGGTTGCGAATGGGGAAAGCTCTTCTTGCGTCGGCTCGTTACTCCAAGTTCCTACAACGTTTGGAATCCAAGCAGTCAAGCTGGACTACCTCGTCGTGGAAAACTCGCCATATGACCTCATAATTAGGAGCCCCACCCTCTCCGCTTTGCGTGCGAATATGGATTTCGGCCCCCAGATTGTGCCCCTCCACGTTGGATCCGAAGAAATAGTACTACCCCTCGAGCCGGACACCAAAGTGTTGAGGTGTCAGTCGATTGAGCCTGGGTTACTGGTGGAAGTAACTTCCAACATGCTGAGAGGAGTGGACAGACAAGGCAACAATATGATGATGTTGTATTTACGGTCGACAGGCATGCTGAGATGTGAATCAAAGACACAACAATGCACTTACAGGTTTACAGATTACTTGGCAGAATTGTTTTCTACGTTTGATTACAGTGACGTGTATTTGCGTTGTTGGATGTAATACAGTGACGCTTAGAGTATTGTGGATTGGAGTGTCGAAATGCCATTGGTAGTTATACTGTTCCCTTGATTGTTCTAGATAGCTTGTAGTTACGAGGAATTCTAGCTCGGTAGTGTACTTATACCGTTTGTTCTTTCGGTTCCAAGTAAACCTCAAGCGACATCTTCACAACTTCAACTTGTTCTTCTTCAACTTCAACAACCTTTCCCTTTGTCCTACTTCGTTTACCTTCACACAAAGCTACCGAGAAGAGACTGGTAGAGGAAGGAGAGGTAGGAAACCCCAGCGAAGATTTCACTTCTGATTCAAACGCCGGCCCAGATTCATCAGATACCTCGGAGGAGGAGCTCTTCTTGGCCATTCGAGAAACATCGCAGGACGAAGAACTTGATGGAGCGACTGATGAAAATAGCGCTGCTATCGGAGAGGATCAAGACGAGGAACTAAGGGCTGCGCTTAGAGCAATACTGGTGCATCTAAAGAAAGACACACAGGCGGATATCAGCGATGCTCTCCGGGAGACTGATATAGTCGCATGGACGATCGACGAGCTCCGTCCCGCGTCGGTCCCGGTGGAGCACAAATTCGAGTTAAAGGATCAGACCCCAATCTATCATAGGGCTCGTCGTTTAGCGCCTCGACATAACGGAATCGTCCGCCAAGAGATCAATAACGTGTTGGAAGCAGGAATAGTGACCCCGCTGCCTCCGCTTGGTAGTTTCCCGTCGTCATCGCGACCAAAAAGGACGGGAAGCCTCGATTTTGCGTGGAATACCGCACTCTGAACCGCAAGATGAAGGCGGACCGTTGGCCGCTTCCCAAGATCGAAGAAATATTCGACGACTTGGAAGTTTGCTCAGTGTTCACCACCTTCGATTTATTCGCCGGATATTGGCAGGTTCGCGTGAGCGAGGACTGTAAGGAGATGACCAATTTTGATTGTCGTTACGGAACCTTCAAGTTTGAGTTCATGCCGTTCGGCCTGATGAACGCACCTTCGACCTTTCAACGTATGATGGACTTTATTCTGCGAGAAATTCCCTTTGCCCGTGTTTACCTGGATGATGTTGTGGTGTTCTCACATTCCATAGAGGAACACGTTGAGCACTTAAAGCATGTGTTCAAAGCCATTCAGAAAGCCGAACTGAAGCTCGAGATTACGAAATACGAGTTCGCAAAACCGATAGTTAGCTTGCTCGGATACCGAGTTGACAAGAATGGAGTTCACGTGGATGAGGAGAAGATTAAAGCAATCAAGGAGGCTCCAGTACCAAGGAACACGACTGAGCTGCGCAGCTTTCTCGGACTTGCTGGCTATTATCGCCGGTTCATCAAAGGATTCGCCGAGGTTTCAGCAGCTCTGCATTCCGCGACCTCGGGAAACAAGGACTTCATCTGGACGGCCGAGATGATGGAAGCATTCGAGAATTTAAAGGACAAGCTCACTTCTCCGCCTCTTCTGGCTTTTCCGGATTTCGAAACGCCGTTTATTGTCGAAACTGATGCCTCAAGTGTCGCCGTCGGAGCGGTTCTTGCACAGAAGAAAGAAGATGGAAAGATATATCCAATACAGTTCGCAAGTAGGACTATGAACTCGTCGGAACGGAACTACTCGGCATGTGAAAGAGAGGCTCTCGCTGTTATTTCGCACTCAAGAAGTTTCGAGTGTATTGCTGTCGAAAATACCGTTCAAATTGGTTACGGACCACCAAGCCCTCCGTTATGCTTTCAAGAAGGCGATTTTCATGGGAGGTTAGCGCGCTGGTTAGATTTTTAGCCGAATACGAGTTCGAGGTGGAGTACCGTCCCGGAGCCGGGAACGGCGCTGCTGACTACCTTTCGCGCGTAATACCGGATGATTTCTCGGCCGCACCGGACGCCGATGAAGGCGATTTGGTGGCAACGGTAGGATCCGCGGCGCCGTTATCGACGAGACCGTGTTGGAACCTCACTTAATCGACGTAGCCCATTACATCCAGGGGTTTCAGGTTCCGGAGAAGGACCCTGTGAAGCGCCGCTCTATTAAGCGTGCCGCCAAATATTTTATGCTCTGGGAGGGTAAGTTACTGAGGCGCACTAAGAACGGGCTTCGCACGATACCGGCCATTAAAGACAGAACGGCGATATTAAGGACTTTTCATGACGATATCGGTCATTGGAATAAGGAAACAACGAAAAAGCTCGTTACTGATCTCTTTTGGTGGCCCCAAGTCCATCAAGACATCCAAGACTACGTGAAGAGCTGTGAAGCCTGCCAGAGGGCGAGCCCGTTGATTCCGTATCGGACAACATTGGGGATTCCGCTCACGAATGTCTTCGAAACATACTAGATTGACTTCGTAGGGCCATTCCCGGAGTCTCGTCTGGGTAATAAATTTCTTCTTATCGCCGTCGAACATCTGACCGGGTGGCCTATCGTCGCTGCTACGAAGAACGCATCGGCTGAAGTCGTGATCGAGTTCGTGCAGAAGGAGATCGTCTCCCTTTTCGGACCGCCAAAGAATATCATCTCTGACAATGCGGGATGCTTTACAGCCTCTGCCCTCGTTGATTTCATGAAGAAAAACGGAGTGAGTTGGAGTACCGTGCTCGCCTACGCTCCTATGTCGAATGGCCGCGCCGAAAGAATGGTCCGCACATCAACGCTGGGATTAAAAAAATGGTAATTGGGCAGAAGGCCGATTGGGACAGTTGCCTCCCACGCGTCTTGTATGGATACCGCCGCCGGCCCCTAACAACGGGAGCCTCGCCATTGGAGCTAATGTTCGGGGTAGCGCCACGCCTGGAGCCATCCATGCTGTCTCACTGATAGCGAATGCTTCCAACGTACATCGCCGAGTGGAACTCCTAGCTGGACTAGCCTTACGGGCAACCAGGGGAGAGGCGCAGTTGCACGCGGTGCTGATGGAGATAGACCTGGGACCCCGGCAAGGTTTAATGTAGGTGATTGGGTCCTAATCGCACACGGAACGGCCTTAATTTCCACGGTCAAATGGCCGGCGCTTCGGTCCCGTTTCTTCAGACCTTGTCGAGTTCGGAAGGTAGCCCACCCACGTTACTGGCTGCTCTCTCACGGGGGCAGGTGCTCCCGGGGAGCTATTCACGCGAGGCGCCTAGCGCCCTACGCTCTTCGCCTGTCGTTCCAACAAAATTGATTCCTAAGGAGTCCTGTAGATAACGGATTCTAGTTTTCTATTTCATGCTACGAATTTTTTTGTTACATTTCTTTCTTTGAGTACAATCTGAATATCTTATCGCTTTACCAACTATATCAGGCCCATTCTACAACATTGAAGGGCAGCACGTGGGGACATAAGGAAGCATCTAAGAAGGAACGGGTGTTCAGCGTCCGGATGTGCCCACACTGGAGCGTTTGCGGTCGGAGGAACAGGCAAGCGAGGCCCTCGAACGGCGCCGGCGACGCTTCTTGTTCGCTGAATCCGAAGGCTTGTAGAGAATCGTCGACTCGCGAGAGGTAACGCCCTTTCCATTCAGAGGGACTGCACGGCGCACGTCGTCCAGTTTCAAGAAATCCTCCGGATTCTCCTCGCCGCAACATATCTTGAGAGACCTATTGGAAAACCACATGGCGTGTTTCTCTGCGCAATCGTAGATAAGGATGGTTTCTTCTCTTGCGTAAAGGCAAACCGCATGCTGCGACCCAAGTCGTTTGCTCACGCCCTTACGAAGACTGTCGACGTGAAAGTATTCTGCGGTCCGATAGGGCTCGGACGATGGACCGGGAGATTTCGAGATGACCGGGTTGTTGCGCGGCAAGGGTTCGCCCACGGTCTTTCGAGCCGCTTTCTGCCAAAGTTGTTTTCGGGGAGGTTTTCCCCCGGTTGATTTCCTGGCAGTCTGGTTTGTCTCCGCCATCTTAATAGTCCGCGTAGGAATTTTCAGATGGGTCTGAAGCCGTTTAACCCCCTCTCGTAGTAACAAGGATGGGGCAGTCCCGGAGGGATTTAACTGCCCTGAATCAACTTTCGTTCTGAGAGAGAACGGCGCTACGGAGAGGAGGAGGGTTCGCGCGGAAAAAACGGAGGTATTCGCCGAAGGGAAGGGTCGTTTGCCGGCACTACCAAGGCGCAGCAGTCGGGCCCGAGGCCGAGCAAAGTAACGGTTATATGGTGCGCCGGGCTTCAATCTGGAGCCGGGGTGGTGTCGAGAGCTTGTCGATGCTTCTAAAAAGTGTATGAATTTGGGCAATTGTATGGCGCATTTTTATTTCTACGGCCCCCTACACTGGAGCTACTGTAGTCTGGTCTATTTTTAGTTTTTTTCCACAATTTTATGACTATTTTTTAATTTTTAGGTGGGCAGTGTGTAGTTCAACCTGGTGTTGCTACCCACTGCTCACCCGCATATAAACCCCTGCCGGGCCTGCCGGGGAGTGAAAAAGGGGGGAGACAACGAATCCTGGGGGACGGCCACCCAATCCTTCTCTATTTTTACTTTTTCTTTTTTTCATTTCTCCCTCCGCCCACAGCCAACAAAGGGCGGCAACATTATCTAGTGGCGCTCGTGGCCTACAATCAATGAGGGGGCGTGTCGCGCGATTTTGTGTCGCGCGAATTTTTGTGTCGCGCGAATTTTGTGTCGCGCGAATTTTGTGTCGCGCGAATTTTGTGTCGCGCGACGGTCAGAGTCGCTAGTTGATTGGTCCGGTGTACTCGTACAGAGTACAGTAATAGTGTACACTTTACTTGCACTGTACAGTACATGAGTCGTGAAGCATTACTTCATTGAGTATCTACCGTGTTTACTGCAGGACTGACTACATGGCTAAGAACTAACCAGATGTTCCACGTCAGGCACGTGCAGTGGGCTCGCGATAGAATCACTATTGCGACAGAAGACCACAGTGTGCAACTAGTGCGCTGATAAATACGTCTGCGGATCACTGCTGTAGCTGTGTTAACTTTCTCTGCGATGCGCGGGATGAAGTCTTCGATGAACAGAATAGAGGCGGGGGATGGGGCACCCAAGGAGTCGAAAGCCAGGGGCTGAAACTTGAAGTTCTGTTCCTGGAGGGTGCTGTGCGAGGGGGGCGGGATACGGCGTACCAGTTTGCGCTCCAGGCCTTTGACTTTGTCTCGATGGCCAATGTCAGCGGCGCCGCCGGCCATTTGGGTGGCACTTGTGCGCACACCTTGTTTGAATGGCGAGACGATGGTTAGGTCGCAGGCTATGGGGCGGACCTGTTGGTCAGTGGGCAGGGGGGGAGTTGTATGAGAATGTCCGCAGGGCGGATATTCGTTCCCGGACAAGGAGCGGAACTTCGTATTGGCAGTCCAGGCCCGCAGCGCGAGCAACGTGGTAGGCGAAAACGTTGCGCAGCGAGTTGTGGCGGTGCGGGCGGCCAAAGCCGGCAGGGCAGAGGTCAGCTGCGTGGTCCCCGAGTGCGTCCAAAGTTTGATTGCAGTGGGCACAGGTGAGCGGGCGGGAGTCGTCGTATACGAGGAGGCCTAGGTGCGGGCGGATCATGGTCTGCCAGTGGGCCGAGGACACCAACGTAGCGGGTGTGGGTGAGCGATGAGAAAAGCGGCGGCGGGGCTGTTCCGGAACGCCAGGTCACGAATCCGATGTCGAACTTCTTGAGTGCTGTGCTGAGCCGGGTTGGGGTGTTTCAACCATGAGTCGTCGCACCAGTGGACCTTTGCCTGTGCCTCCTGTTGCACTCCATTTAGGAAGGTTTGGAGGTTGGATGGTTTGGCAGCAAGCAAGCATGGGTCAAAGGGGCCAAGGGCGACGGAGTACGGGCGCCCAGGGATACATTGCAGGAAGTCACGGATTCGCGGCAAGGCTTGTCGGACCAGGAACGCCCTGTCACCCTGGTATCGGTGACCAGAGACGGCGGCAGAACGTTGCGTGGTGTACGATGCCGATTAGAAAACCCGGACCGGCCGCCCCTATAAGAGGACGAGAAGGCTGCCTGAGTCTGGGGGAAGGGAATGTAGGTTCCGCATGGTCGCAAATAAAAGAAGAAAGGGAGAGTAAACAGAAACAAGCATTTCAGTGACCATGTCCACAATGGGGGTAAATGTTTTTTATGTGATTTAATATTTGAAAGATATGGTCGGTTGGGGCCCAGAGTATCTTACAGGGTGCCGTGTAATATCTTTTACCTCTTAAATTACCCTAAGAAGCTGGCTCAAGGCCACCTAGCAGACAGGCTGCGATGGAAATTACGGCCGCGGCAGCGTGCCTCTGAGTAAGTACCGCACGGACCTTACCATATGCCTCCATCGCCCTAACGGCCACGATTCGCGCGACGTCGGTTAGCACCCTATAAGCGTCCGGGTGCCACCTCCGCGAGTAAATATAGGAATAGGCATGAGCCTACTTCTCACGGAGTCCACAACTACCGCGTCTTTTACTCGTGGAAGTCCCTTGCTTTCCCGTCTTTTTTTTAGAGAAGATAAACACATGGGTATACTGTTGTCGGGCAAAATGCACGCCGAGCGGACGTGCTTGATAACTGGCGCCACGACACAGCCTCCCCTCCCGGCAGCGTACGACGTTTCGGTCGTCTCCCCCTTCCAGAAGACTATGCGCGTGGGAGCGAAGGCTGCGGGGGCAATGGCCCTGCAAGCAAAAAAACGGAAGATGGCCGAACTGGTGAGGAAAGTGGCAGCCGTCCCCGGAGATCAATCCCTGGACGACCGCGGCCCGGCTGGACATTTGTGCCCTAAGGTTCGACTCGTTGGAATCCTCATCTGTGGCATGAGCCAAGGTCATCAATGAGCACGCTGCTACTCTAGTGACGCGCAGCGGCTGTTCCCCTAGGAGTGAAATGTCGCCTGTAGCTGAAATTAAGCAACGCTCTCTGGTCCACATGTACCGTCTCGATGAATTGCCGCGCCCCGCAGCACGTGGAAATTTCCCACCCAACAGCCACCTAGTGATGTCGGGATGACCCTGTACGTTGCAGTAAATATTACAATCTCCCTTGCGGGTTTAAGTGAGAAATCATATAGCAGAAGCGTAGATCAACACAGTCATACTAATACCAATGTTGCAATTGTTAACCAGACATTGCTTAACAGTCCTCATTTCTTTTCTGGTTTCAGCTGCATTGAGAGGAGGCTAGTGGCCGTGAAGAGGGGAAGGAATGAGTGTGGTGGTTCGCATCTGGAGGTGCTTCGGACGAGTGCTGTTATTGAGGAGGGGAATGTCACCCCTTCCTCTGGTGAGGTAGGAGTAGTTGCCATGATGCGGAGAAAGCGGAGTCTCATTAACTCAGGGCATGACGCGGAGGCAGGGTTCAAAGAGCGCACAGTATGTAGCACATAGTTTTCTTCGATATCAGAAGAGAATGGAGATCACCAGAGGAGAATGGAAAACCCTGTGTCTCCGTAGCAGGATTCAGTTGCTCGAGCTTCCTATGGGTGTCTGCGTCGCCGTGGTCGGCGAGAGGAGAGTTCGAAGGGTGCGTGTGGCTCTGCCTTGTTGCTCCATCCTTAACTAGTCGCGGCAGTCCTCCAATCACTGTCATGTAGAACGAGAAAATCGACCTCCAGCGTACCCCTTTCGGTTCAAACACCACAAATGAGAACAAGTACAATTAATGCTCGATGAATAAAAAAAAACCTGCTCATGGTAATGAAATATCCGAGATGACAGAATCGAATTACACTTGCGCAGAAATTTGGTCTCAGCCCGTCGAGATGGTCATATTTTCCGCCTTATACATCCTGGCGTTCCCTATCCGCACGCTCTACAGTTTGATAGGGATCAAGCGATCGCAAACTGCGAACGAGGCAACATCTCTCTCATCGACAGGACCCGCGACCAAACTTTTCTCCCGCCCTGGGACAACTGTCACGGTTCTGTGTCAATGGAACGGATAGACTACGCATCATACTCTGCCAGCCTCATAGAGGCAGCTCCGCGCCGAGTAAGCGGACCCAGCAATCCCACGCCCGAGATGTATCGGGAGTCTCTTTTGCAGAGACCTACATATTGTCGCCTTTCAACTGCATCCAACACCCCAACCCCTAGGTTGCGCCCTTCTCGCTCCAATTCGCCACACTTGAAGTCCACTGAACTCATAAGGCACCGTAATGGAAAACATTCCTACCTATTTCAGGCGATGCACATTTCGGAGGCACGCAGTCTCAGGGATAATAAAGGTAAAGGTCATTACCTTTTGCAATCCCATTTCCAGCCTCACGATCGCTTGGCAGCGTCGATTCGACTCCGAGCAAGGAATAACCCAATGTAATCTTCAGGTGCATTGGTATTCCTAACGGTCCATTGTACCCTTGTAAACAAAGTGTCTACGCATCTATGATCAGTCATGCTCCGGCGACACTTAGACCTTCTAGCCTATGATGGCACCAGCCCCACGTTCCCAAACTGCTCAAGATGCATGGATGCGTATGGGATTACGCCTCAAAATGAAAATCCGGTGTGGGCACAGTACACCGCCATAACAAGGTCCGTAATGCCTTTGCAAGCAATACATGCAGTGATAAAGACCACGCCGCGAGGAGAGGGCCCTATCTGCTCCGTGATTCCGAAGCGCGGCCCGTCCAACTTGTTCACGGCGTTAAGCTTGCAAACAACTTCCGAGGACCAACCCCGTCCACTAACAGCGTTCAACATACCGGTCCGCAACCCATATGCCCGATCAAACAAATTCCAAACTGCAAATACCCTAGCAGAAGCCGCAGACCGAGCCCATGATGATAAGCTCAATGACTTTTGCCGCAAAGTGCGGTTTGCGTATCGTTTTACCGACTCTGACCCGCTCCCTTACCTACCCTGCCAATTCATCCCTCTGGACTTCGATACACTCAGTGCACAGTCCCTATGCAAACGTGAAACCGTACCTGACTTGACCAAAGCGATTTCCCCTCGCACCGGTTGTTTCACGGCGACGGCTCTCGATCGCATCAGACAGGGCCTCTGCTACGCTAGCTTTACTTCCTTACTTTACCACACACATGCAGTACAAATGCAGGTGCAGCATGCAACGTCCTGTATACCCCACTGTACGGTAACAAACCTAAAAGAATTAGGTTTGAATAGGGCGGCTAAACTCTGCTTGTTGTGGGGCGCGACATATTACAGACGCGGCACGCGTGGACCAAATCCCATGACTAAGCTGCTGATAAAACTGAGTCTTCACTCACTCCTCCCGTCGAGCACACGCTGCGGGTTGCGACAGGGGCCTCGTATTCGTCGATTACCTTCGAAGTCGTCGCAGACGACGATCCAAGCGAATCGAAGGCTAGTGGCACAAACTTCCATCCCAATTTTGATCGTCCTGGGAGGGCGTCACCGCGGATGGCTGCTACTATGCTGGCAAGCTCCCTATTTTTCGGTTTTTCCACTGCATTGGCAACGGCGCGCGTGCCTGGTGCGCTCTAATGGACATGAGCCCCTCTTGGAATGGCGATATTATTGTGACGTCGTACGCCATCGGGAGGGGCGGCAAGGTGTTGATCTCGCCTGACCTCGGGTGCACTAGGATGTCGGCAGGCCGAGCATTCAGTTCGGGAGTAAGTATTTCACCTCATATTGGACGCCGACTTCTGCTGCTTTGAACACTTTTCGGCCAAATACCTTTACTACGGCGTTGTGCCGATTAGTCCATCCCAGTCCGTTTTGCTGAGATCCGCTGCACGGTCACCTCAGTTGTCCATGGGCCTGTTGCACTCCGCGCGTTGCTACGTTAGCTGGTCAAGCTCTGCATCTGCCTCTCTGGCTCATCAGGCTGCTCAAACACAATCTCATTTTCGCAGGCATTCAAAACTGTAATTCGATTCTTGGTGAAATCGTATACCATCTAAAATAACACATAAATAAAGACCACGACTGTTGTCGTTTGGGAGTACTGTACAGTACTGTAGGTGATGGAGCCGTGTAGTACTGTAAATAACCTGGAACCGTACAACATACAGTACAATACTGCATCATTTATGTACAATGTTACAGAACAATTGTACAAGTTGCCGTATACTGTAGTATGTACAGTATACTGTACTGTACAGTGTACAGTGATCGTTGATTCAAGGAATTAATTTAGAAATGCCGACGGCAGTTTGACAAAAATCTCTCAAAACAACCGAAACGTTGGACGGCTCTGTTTCAAAGGTATCGCCGTTGCTCAACTTGAACAGATGCTGCGATCAACCGCGTAGCCAGGCTCGAATGCTCTTGCCCCTGATTACTGTTGTGTACATCTCCCACTAGTTTATCTCGCCCTTTCAAACACAATGGTTCGTCGCGCGGCGACGGCGGGCGCAGCCCCCGTCTATGACATTTCTACACGCCACGTCAATCCTCTCTCCGCCAGTCTTTCGGTTGGTTCTCGAGCCACTGCCCTGCAAAAACGGGCTCATCGCAAACAGCAGCTCGAAAACACCGAAACCCAACTCATTCAAAACTTTGCGTTCCCTACACTGTCAAGCCGCATCAAGGTTACTCCTGACGGAAACTACATCTTCGCTACTGGAGTTTACCCTCCTCAAGTACACATCTATGATGTTCATGAGCTGTCTCTCAAGTACAAGCGTCATGTAACAGCAGAAATTGTGGATATTCAGATTTTGGAGCAAAGTTACAATAAGTTTGCATTACTGACAGGCGATCGCGGCGTGGAACTGCATACGGCGTTTGGGAAGCATTTTGAGACCCGTGTGCCTCGGTTCGGACGTGACTTCATGTTACATAAAGGGTCTGCGGATCTGTATGTAGTCGGGATGGGCGGGAAGCATGGCGCTTGAATTTGCATCAGGGGCGATTTTTAGCACCGCTACAAACGCAATCTGGGCTGAACGGGGGGAACAATGTGTGCGGTATATCTCCTGTCAACTCATTGTTGTACCTGGGTGGTGAGCAAGCGATGGTCGATGTTTGGGATTCCAGAGTAGTTGGAGGTGGTGGTAGTGGACCTGCTGGTAGTTTGGATGTGTATGAAACGTTGTGTCAGTATGACAGTGGTACGAGACGATTAATTGGGGGAGAGAGGCCGGAGATAACGGCGGTGAGGTGTGATGAGAGGGACGGAGTCAGTTTTGCGGTAGGGACAGGAAATGGCTTCGTCGGGTTGTTTGATTTGAGGAAGAGTGGGGTTGTTGAAGTAACGGATCAGGGCAACGGCATGAGAATTCGATCGATTCGATTGCATGAAGGGGGAAAGTATGTGTTATCGGCGGACTCGAATAGTATCAAGGTGTGGGAGAGGGGTAGCATTGGAGGAGTGTTGGTAGGGATTGAGCCGGACGTGAACATAAATCATGTGTGCATGGTGGGAAGCAGCGGTGTGCTCTGTGCTGCTGTGGAGGAACCAAAGGTGAAGACATATTACGTGCCCGAGCTAGGAAATGCACCCAGGTGGTGCGCTTTCCTGGACAGTTTCACAGAAGAGTTGGAAGGTGGCAAGAGAGTGAAGGGAGGGGTGGGTGCGGAAGAAGAAGAGGAGCAGGTCTACGAGAACTATAAATTCGTAGGAAGCGAGGAATTGGAAGGACTGGGATTGGGACATTTGGTCGGGACAGAGATGTTGAAGGCTTATATGCATGGATATTTTGTGCACCAGAAACTATATCGGAGGGCGGTGGAAGTTTCTGAACCGTTCGCGTACGAGAAGTATCGCAAGGAAAAGGCCAGGGAAAAGATGGAGAAGGAGAGGGAGAGTCGAATCGGAAAGAAGAAGACGAAGAGGGTTCAAGTTAAGGTGAATCAGCGAGTGGCGGAAGCGTTGCAAAGTGGAAAAGGGAAGAAGGGGAGGAGAGAGGCTGGATTGCTACAAGATGAGCGGTTCAAGGCAATGTTTGAAAATAAGGATTACGCAGTTGATGAGGAGGCAGAGAGGTTTCAGCATTTGTATCCATCAGGGGCACCGCGAAGAGAAAATCTGGAGGACGACGATTCTGACGAGGAATATCTTGAGCAATTCGATTTGGTGGATGATGGTGATCGGGATGGGCCAGAAGTGAGGGGCAGGAATGGAATGGCGGATGAGGTGATTTCAAGTGACGAGTCTAGTGACGGGTCAGGAGAAGAAAGTTTAGACGAGGATGAGGGTGTCGAGACGGATAGAAAGGGTAGGAACAGGTCATTGAACAAAGGACGAAGTTTCAATCGTGCAAATGTAGCCGAGACGAGGCGAGGGCCGAAAATGTATGCGTTGGGTGATGTAGCTGCATTGTCAGGAGAACGTGATTTGAAAGGAGGGTTGACAGGATTGGCTGGTCGAAAGGTCAGAGATGAAATGTCATTAGAGGAGAGATTGAGAGTTAGCAAGGAGCTTGAGAGACAGCACTTGAGGAGGGGTGCTCGACGGAACACTCTGAAGTGAGAAAGTCAGTATATGTCCGCCCGACCAATACTGAAAGCTGCCAAGTTCTTGCGGGAAGGAGGGCATTAAAGGATCTTGTGATCGAGAGTGCTGCGGTAACGGTTGTGTAGTGACGTGCAGCTGTGTATTATGGAACAAATGACCGATACAATTCGTGGTGTAGAAATCTGCTTCCAACTGTGATGGTAAAACCCTTGAAATGGATAGTTTCCGCGAAAGGTACTACGCGAAAGAAATCCAATGTCAGGTATCATACCCTCCGTATGGAAGATACTGCGCCGTGCTGAATTGCGACATTGCTGAGATTCGGAAATGAAACGCTTCAAACTTCATACAATGTTCAGATTCTGAACTTACGAATTCCCATTAGAGTGGGGGAAATAGCGATTGAGGTGTCGCTGGATCACCTGGGTGATTAGCCTTCGTGTTATTTACGTGGAACGATAAATTTGCGAAGTCTTCAGCACATTGGAAATGTGTGCAACGCCCGAAAACCAACTGGTTTATGACGCCAAACACGATACGTGTGATTACGCCATCGTTTACAGATGCCAAGAGGGCCGTAAAACCCCTACATATTTCGATCTCCTCAATCCGATCGGTGGACGTTGGCCAACTGGTTTGTTAAAATAAACTCATAAATAGCAAAGCACATTCTAGCCAATGGAAGTGAATAGAGGTGAGTGGTGGTGACTTAACTTCAATGAAAGCAGAGACAGCGACGTTTGTTTATGATCCAACTGCAACTCACGCACACCATACACATGGGTACATTCCCGATAGATCGTTTTTCGGTGCTTCTGTCATCACCAGCCAATGACTGCGCTGCCAACTACGAACACGCCAACGACAACTACATGGAATTCTTTACCAGCGCATCTCAATTGTCGCTAGCTAAACTCGTTCTTACATCAACAGTCAAACTTATGCAATCCCTATTTCGCAAAACCATACCTGCTCTGGAACCAGCATCATTGCGTAGTCATCTTTTCAATTCCAATCAAACACTCGAAACCTCAGAGCGCGGCGAAGCAAACTAGGACCTATGTACACTGCTGCTACAATACGTGATTCCGACCAACTTGCCTACAACTGCAAAGCATTCTTCACCCTGCATGGGTTTGATCCAAGAGACTTCACGCTACTCCTACCTCTTCATCCTCTCCTAGCTCATAGTTTCCTTCACCCCCCTAAGTTCCGCCGCCAACCTCATCGGCAGTTACGTTTAATACCCTAATGGCCCTGCTTGATCCTCCGGAAGTTCTTGTTGCGGCATAATTAGGTCATGCTCTGCCTCTGCCATGGGCGGCGCCCTGGCCTTTTCATTCTTGGTGTCCTGAATCAACACACGCAGATCCTGCGCCAGTTGCTTGAGCTCTTGTAAATGCTTGCGTGCTCGTGTACCTGCCGCCTTGTTCCCACCGTTGAAAAACTTGTTTGCGTCCAACTCGATGTTGTGCATGCATTTTGACAACTCGGAAAACTTTTCCATCTTGAATCACTGAACGAGGATGTGTCAACTGAGAGATGTGGGTGGATGGAAACTGAAGAATTTGGTATGGCCGCAAACGCTGCGCAACTTGGTTTGTGGAAAGCGAACGTGGGGCAGGGTATGGGTCAAGGGTGGGTGAGGGAAGGTTGAGACAGACGATAGTAGGGGGGAGGACGTGTAGGGATGGAGGAAGGGGTGCAATGATTAGACGAGAGAGTTCAAAATGGTTGATAAGGATGAGTAATGCGAAATCGATGGATCGTTTCGTTTGGTAGAAAAGCGGTCAAATGATACTTGTATGTTTCACGGGTGCGCACCAGAGCCAAGTGGAGGGAACGAGTGATGAGCGGCAAAAAAATATGCTGGCGGCGGTTGAGGGCGGTTTTTTTTTGTTTTGGGCGAACGTGTAAATTGGGTGCTCCTTTGAAAACAGACGAATAAAAATCAGCAGCTTGTTGTACCGCAATTTGTAAAATTCAATTTCGCGGGATATTACTCGGCTATTTTTGGCCCACCTGCGGTACGCTACTGTATCGTGCCACTTAACTCTCAATGGCGCCATTACTGTACCTACTTTGTTTGGATTTGCAACTTTCTGAGAAAAATACCGCCAAAAATTGTTGACCAAATTCTTTTCAGAACCCTATGATTGGGGCACATCCATCCAATAGTCCAGGACGTAGCACTGCATTACTTGGCCTTTATCCGTGCTGGCCCCGTTTGCCACCACCGGCGGCGGAACGCTGGATCTTTCCGTCCCGCGCCAAGCTTCAGTGTAGACCTCTCCAGGTTTCCGAGGCCTGGTTCTACCCCACCGGACTGGTCCAATTATCAGCGGATCCTTCTCGATCAACATTACAGCAAATTCTGAAACACTGAAACTAAAGGGACAGTCCACATGCTGTCAGCCACTCTAGAGGCAGCAATTACAGTCCCAACCGTTTTCAGCACAATACTGTGGCTGTAAGGTAGTACTGTACTGTACTGTACGCCGCTTCTTTCACTGCAGACTACAGGTATGCCTTGATTTCTGCGAGGGGTGAGTGGCAAGCAATGTGGAACGAGGGATTAGCGGTTTCTCAAATATCTCAGTTTGAGAAAAACCCCCGCCGTGACAGACCGAGGAAACGTCGTATCATGATCTTCCAGTGTACAGCAGACACTTCCGTGTCGGCGGAGGGATGTGCGAACAGGAAGGCGGCACCAGGGCCTTTGCAGAATGCGAGGCCGCAGATCCGGTCCCCCGCTGCGGCGGCGTTGTGATCATCGGGATTCGGGCAGCGAGCCCATACCTCGTCGGCCCAGAGTACCTTGGCCCGAGCCTCCTGCTGCACACCCTTTAGGTAGGTTTGGACGCGGGCGTTCGCTGCAGATAGGGGAAGCGGGTCAAAGGAGCCGAGGTCAACGTAGTATGGAAGGCCGGGGATGTGGAGCACAAACTCGTGCATAGGGATGGCGGCTTGGCGAAGGAAAAAATTCTTGTCGTGGCGGCAGCGGGTTCCAGTGAGGGCGGTGGAGCGCGTTCCGATGTGAGTCCCAGTCCTGACGCGAGCAGGTGCCGCGTCAATGAGGCTTGAGGCAACAGCACCATGAAGGAATAGCTCGAGTAGCGTGAAGCCGAGACCACCATGTCGGAAGGGCAAGGTAGCCTGGGATCACGCTTTATCGGTCAGTTTGACTCCATGAAGCTCCGAGAAAAACGAACGTTGCTGGGTGTCGAAAGCCTCGGCAGCCGGACGGGCGTCCATCGGGTCAGCGAGCTTGAAAGCGTGCTCCACGAGGCAGGCCGACGCGCACAGGCGGTGCATGTGGAAGCTGGCCCGAGGGTCGTCAACCTTGAGCAGCAACTCGAGGGTGCTGCGGCAACTGTCGGTCTTGCCCTGCAGGAACGATTGAGTGAACCGGCGGTTGCTTATTGGAGCTCCCAGTAGTTCAAACCCGTTGAAGGAGCACTCTGCAAGGCGGAACTCGCGGAGGAACGCCTCGCGTTCTGGACGCGGGACAGTTGGCCAGAAAACGCGTGTTTTTGCGGCGTTGAGGTACAGGCCGTATGCGGGTCCCTCGTCGCGGAGTAAGCGGATCGCTTTTCGGAGCTCGGGGAGATACCCCATCAGCCCCCCATCGTCGGCATACCAGTGGTTCATGACTTCACCTCTCTCTGCGGTGATCCGGTGGATGAGCGGCTGGATCGTTAGGGAGAACAGGAGCATGCTGGCCGGGTCGCCTTGTTGGGTCCCTTGTGCACTTTGTATTGTGGTTTTGTGACGGTTCGGCACAATCATTTGCGGCTGCGTGCGGCCGTATATCATATTAACGAACCGGGCAAGGCCCGGTGCTAGCGAGGGCAATCGGTCCAACATTGACTGGCGATCAATGAGGTTGAAGGCGTTATGCGCGTCAACAAGGACTGCGGCGGTGTCTCAGCGGCGGGAGAACCGACGGAGCAGCGTGCGCGTGTCGTGGACGATTGCGTCCATTCCAGCCCTGATCCCGTTTCCCAATTGGAACGGGGCTGGGAAGGCGCGAGTATCGTCGATTGCAGCTGGGAGCAGCGTCTTCGTGACTAGACGACGGAGTACCGACCCGACGGCGATGGGCCGGATCTTGCCAGGCTTTGGCTGGATGGGCAGCAGCGTAGCGGCAGGTACAAGCGGAGTACAGAGCACGGCAGGTCGCCCTTGGCGATCCGGGTGACGAGCTGGGTGAGGACCCCCTTGCCCGTGACTCCGGCTTCTAGGCTGATTGGTGTCTTGACTAGGAGGTGAAACCAACGCGACGGCGTGCGGTCAGGGCCAGCAGACGTATCACGAAAATACGGTGGACTGCTAACTCGACGGCATCCGGTGTTACAGCTGGAGGAGGTAGGAGGCTGTCAGCTGGCAGCGGTGCCATAGGGCACCGCGGCTGTGGGTGTAGAGTGCGAAGCGATGGGATGGTCCGCGGGTCGTTGACATCCGCCAGCGGTGCGTTGTGAAGGGACCGCATAGCCTTGGCGTAGCGGGCATCGGCGCACAGCACTTGGGCGCGGCGTGCTCGGCGCGTGCTGCTGGACGCAGGCAAGGGGCGGTGCTGCTCGGTCCACTCAGTTCGGGCGTGGTGTGCCTGCATTGCTTCTGACCAAAGGGCGGCCCACTCGTTGCTGTTATGAGCCCGCCGAATGCGAAAACTCAGCGCTTCACGTTGGCCCTTCGGATGCTGCCAACCGTCCTCACCGCGGAGGGTCCGACCCATGACCGCGATGGGGAGCATGCGGAGGTGGAGAAAAGCGCGGTACGTTGCGTCGTCGCCGCGAGCATTCGCCACGGCACGGACCAGCTTGATAAACAAGAGGATGAAGGGCTTGAGGCATGGGAACGGGATGTCCTGAAAGATGTCGGCTTCACGGTATGGGGTGCGAAGAACATCTTCAAGGGTGGGAAGGGCAGATTGATTGTGGGTCTCTTCCATAGTGGGTTGGTGGCGGTCGGGGAGGGTGGCATACTGAGGTACCGCCGTGTTCCCCTGCGAACCGGTGGCGGGGAGGGTGCGGAGGCCTCTTGGGTGACGTTGTGTGCGGGCGGCAGGGCTGTCGGGGAAACGGCTGGGACGTAGGCCATGGCATCTGTCCCAGCTGGCTCCGAAGCGGTCGGCGGCACAACCGGCGAGGCTGTCAGTGCCGCGGTGTCGGGTTGCGGACGGTGGAGGGTGACAGTAAGGGCCACGGCAATTGCTCGCGATAATTCGGAGGTTTGCCGTTTGGCAGGGGTCGTTGAGCGGGATCGGCCGCGGGTCCGTGGGGTGGGCTTGTTGGTGGGCTTCTATGGTGGCAGCACCAAGGAAGCCTTAGTGGCCGAAGGGCCGGCAGGCGGTGTGGGCGCGGTGGGCGGGTGTTGGGCGGCGGCGGTCGAAGAGGCGGCGGCGGCGGCCGGAGAGGCGACGGTGTTGGTGGGAGAGGCGGCGGTGGCGGTCGGAAAAGAGGCTTCCATAGGGACGACAGGGGTGGGGTCGGTGGGGTCGGAGGGGTCGGCGGCGGGGGGACGTTGGTGGCTTGGGCGGTGTGCGGGGCCTGGCGGCGGTCTGCCAGGGCCTGTCGAAGGGCCTGGCGGGCATCATCGAGGGCATTGCGGAGTGCTTCACGTGATTCGAGTGGAGCACCCTGCGGGCTTGAGGCACCCGGGCTCATGATACCACGGCTCTCTTTCGCAAGGAAGGCCGCCGCACCTTCCGCTGCCCGCACGGACAGTTCGGAAGCGGCTTTGGCCGGGGACGGAGGGTGATTTGAAGGGCGCTGACAGTGTGTCGAAGGTTGGCAAGGATGCGCCAGAAGCGGGGGGCGGAAGGTTTCGGGATGAAAACGTATGTCCACGGTCCGAAATGCGGCAAGATAACGTGAGAGGGCATGCGAAAGTCGATGGCGGCAGCGGCTCGGCACAGGGCTCGCTGTGCTTGCTCGTAGGAGCGAAAGGCGTGGCGGGGATCGACGGAGGGGGCGATGCCGATGGTAAGCACCTCCTTTGGCGGGGTGGGGAGCGACCCTGTGCGGGGGCAGAAGGTCTGGACCGGTCCGATCAGCGCGACAATGCGCTCGGCCAGGTGGCGGCGGGGATCAGATCGGCGGGCGGGGTCCGAGGCGATGGCGTGGGCTCACAGTGTGCGAGCAAGGAGAGCAGTAGCAACAATCGTCCAGATAACATAACTGAGGCGCTGCAATATTTGGCCTTATGCCTGATTGAATTGGCGCGCAGACCGACACGGGATATGTTTGGCACAGTCGTCAGTAACTTGTCGCTGACGGGTAGACAGAGCACCAAGTGTATCAAACGCTAGGGGAACAAAATGGCACTGGACATGTGGTGACGGATACATGTCATTGCATATGAGGAGCAAGTCACGCACCACCCGGGCATGTCACCAAAGTTTGGCACCATCAGCTAGTTCGGCAGCGCAAGCGCATCACACGCTGTCGGTTTGTCGGCAGTAGCACCATGGATTGGCGGACGAGGCTGAACAAAGATATCAGCAGGGCGATGGGCAGTACCAGGGAGGAGGAAGAAGACCCCATGTTGGCACGCGAGACTGGCAGGCTTGAATGCATGTCTGTGGTGTTGTGACGGTGCACAACGCCAAAACCAGACTTGCAAATAGAGGCATGGGTGCCGCGATGGTGCCTCTGAGCGTAACAATGATGGCACTCGGTCGGCGAGGCCGAATCGTCGTACACGGGTAGGTTCAGGTGTCGGCAAGGTATAACAGACCAGACGTCATTGCTGACATGAGAGATTGAGGAAAGGTTGGCGGTCAGGAAAGCGCAGGTTCCGGTGGAGAGAAGGGAGTTGCGGCGGGCGCGGAGTGGAAGTGACGCTGCGCTTTGGGCGGAGGGGTTCGGTTGAGCGTCTCAGAAGTCATCTGGGTGCGGGCGTCAGTCGACTGCATCAGCTGCAGGAGGAGACTGTAGGTGCGGAGAGGGCGTTGAATCAAGACATCGGGCTCGAAATGACCGCGGTCTGCGTTGCCAAACTCGGGGGCAGGAGGGCGGAGGCGTTCTGGCAGGAGATTGACAAAGCTTCGCAGGAGTATGCGTGCGGAGCGGGCATAGAATTATGCGGAGCGATTCCCAGGTGCGACATCTCTGACCGCGGAAGAGTCAATCAGGCTGCCATCATAAGAGGCATGGATCATTTGTGTGAGTGGTTGGGATACATTGCAGCCAAACCGCAGTGGAAGATGGACTTGACTGCATGCGGTCGGGGTGGGGGACGTCGTTGAGGCGCTAGTAAGCCTCCATCTTTTCTTCGTCAAAGCGGAAAGCAAGTGGCAAGGAAACGCCCGGGGGTGTTTGCCGGAATATATGTTGGACTCTTCAGAAAGAGGCACAAGCACGATGGCGGTGAAATCGTGTGCGCGAGTCCGAGACGGCGTCCAGTAAACACCACGCTGACCTGCATTTCTCGACGAATAACTGTAGCTGTTGGCACATACATTCGGGGAACCCGGAGGGACGCCGAGGAGCATGAAGCCAGGGTCAGAAACCAATGAGACGGGCACGGTCGCGGAAAGGGCAATGAGACAGGTCGGGCACTCTTCCTGCAAAAAAACAAGAGGTTTTTTGATGGATCGTTTTTGAATTGGACTCGGAATACGGTTCTGCACTACAGAAACGCCGCAGCGGCATCAATACAGTGTAGTATCACAGCCCAAAAGGTATGACACGTGTAGCACGCAGCAAGGTTGCTGTTGGAAGTCTACTGTAAGCCCTACAAGCCGAGCTTACACAGTCTGACACAACTACTGACCCTTGTGCTCGATGGGTTGGATTCCCCTTATTGCGGCAAGAACAAGTGTTTACTTCTGTCTGATGGCTGATGATTCTTATCTTGGACTTGCTCCGCTACTCGGTACGCAAGCCCTTCCATAGACTTTTTTGTAGCCCGTCTGCACTGTATTTGCAAGTACAGTACAGTACAGTAGAGAACTAGTCCACCATAAAAATTAAATCTAATGGCTACAGTAGCATTTGGTACTAGATTAATATCATAAAATATCTAAGCATTCCTGCTGAGCTGTGACAGGTGCTGCGCTGGCACAGCAAAACGTTTGCTTGCTGCGCTGGCACTTTCGCACACCCTTTTAGTGTAACATTCCCACCCTTTCAAAAAGCGAGGCAGGTATGCCTTACTTCTTATGGATAATCCATTGCTCGATGAAGGTTTTGTCAGCTCCGGTCCGTGGAATATCTAGCAGAGGCTTGCAAACAATCGGCTTGGTTAGACCATCAGCAGGATTTGCAACACCAGCGATAAGTCCAACATTTGATATTTCGAACTTGTTGTAGGCTTCGCGAGCAGCAGCGATTTCTATCATTAAAAGTTTCTCAGTTGTATGCGAAGCGCGGGTAATGACATCGAAAATTTGCTTCGAGTCTGTGAAAATTTGAAGAGGTATCTTACGGCGTAACATGCGTTCCAAATCGTGTTTCAATATGTAAGCGACATCAAATGCGGCGGAGAATGCGTACAATTCTTCAGCCATGATAGACTGTACGACGCGTCGAGACTTGCGGCTTCTATAGTTCAAAACATGGCAGCGATCTGCGTCATCACAAAACAAAATAATGAATCCTAACTGCGAAGTGAGATCTGTGTTTGTCGCAAACGATGCATCTGCGTAAGCAAGAATATGCAGAGTGTTGAAATTGAGCGGGGATATTTGATACGGATGTCTTTGGTATCTTTCACATAGCTTATGGAAGCATTAAGCTCGTCTATGGCCTTCTTTCCGAAACTTTCAATGGTTACTTGTGCTACGCGATTGACTGCACAGCATATGTCTGGACGAGTGTGCGATAGCCAACTGAATGCCGCTCTGATGGAACGAAAGAGTTCAAAGGTAGAATCCTTTGGTATTTTTCTGAGCTTGGCAAGATAGTCTGGTTGATGGGCGTAGAAAGTTCGCTGACCATCAATCGAATTTTCAGTTTCAATATGGAGGCCGACGAACTCAAGATTATCATAATCGATCGGTTTTGACTCAAACGAACGAGCTGTGAGTTCAATTGTCTTATCAAAATTTTCATTTCCAGCAAACAAATTATCATTGACATAGGCTCCAAGAAGTCCATCGGTACCCTTAGTACCTTTTTTCATGTAAAGGGATAGATCTCCGTCGATTGGTAGCATTCCTAGTTCGTTCTTGATGAAAACCACGGGAGTAGCGCCCCAGTAGTCCCCAGAATCACATATATCATGAAGAGGCTTTTCAGCTTCACTGCTTGATCTCCCCGGATGTTGAAAAACTTTCGATCTGCCTCACGGATCTTAAGATATATATCACGACTTAGCTTTCCTTTCGCTTGGAGGTAAGCTTGAACGAAATCAATCATTGCGAGGCAGTTATTAAGAATGGCAGATACTGAAAGGATTATTTTGATGGAGCTTTGGCGTAGCGTTGGGCAACTATGCACTATAAACTCTTTCATGTCATCTTTGTATCCTTGTCCAACGAAACTTGCTTTGGCCTTCTGACGGTGGGTACCTGGATTCTTTAGCATAAGTTCAAATCTTCCACCGATACTGTTTGCCTTCGGGGGAAGAGATGAAATATTGAAGAATTCCCAGACTTTGCGATCAGAAAGACCCTGAATCTCGTTGCGTTTGGCTGTTTCAAATGCTGCGGAGTTATACCTTTTTTCAGCAGTAGTAATTTTCTCCATGATATAAGTTAGGCTCGAAGTCCCGAAGACATCAGTTTTCCCTCTGTTTTGACCCGAACTTCAGCCATTCTTTCTTGAACAGTTGCAAGAAATGTTTCGCTCGAGAATACTCGGTCAAAGACGGTACCTATTCCGTCACGCTCATTATCAGACAATTTTTCCTGTCCTTTCTGGTGATCCGGATCCATTATATACTCACGGACTCTGTCAATCGAAACCCTTTTAAGTTCATTATTGATACTGATCCAAAGATTTTCTTCATCTCCTGCAACAACCTTGTATGGGCCTTCCCATGCTTTCAACTTTTCGCGATAGAATAGTACTTGAGATCCAATTTTAATCTCGCGGTCTGATGCAATAGGGACGTTACGATTAAGAGTAGTGCATATGCGGGCAGAAGCAACAGCCTTAGACATTTCAGAGCGAGCATTTTGTAATGCTTTCATTCGCTCACGCTGCTCGGGAAGATCTGAGAATCCTAGCGGAAATTGTGGAACGATTCCAAACACGAGAAGAGTGGGAGACAACCCATCTGGCCAGGCGGTGTTGCTCATGGCATGAACAGAAAGAGAAAGACAGTCATCTTTCGAAATCTTTGGGTGCTCCATTCGTACCTTATGATAAATTCGTCGGAGAAAGTCATGACACTTTTCACCGACGCCAATAGCATTATGGCTTTCGATACCTGAGTCCAAGCGTTTTATCCTACTCCCTTGCAGCAAGTGACGCCACCGGTCACTATCGAATTGTGGTCCACGACCAGTGTGAATTTCTTTCGAGTAACCGACGTACTTTGTAACGCATTGACGGACGTAAGCTGTCCATACGTTGTTTGCCGACTCTCAATTGAGGAATACCGCAGCACTGAACAACGTATCCTTGCAAACTATGTGTAGTACGGGCATGCTTTCCAAGTACATAAGATCCATAAGCACAGATCGGTTAAAGACTACGTCTTCGCTTGGCAGTGCGACGCGGAAACGACCAGTTTGTTTCGAAATACGTTGACAAACATCACAAGATTCAGTAACTTTTTCGAGTGACTTAAATGTCTCTGGTGTCGCTTGAGGATCCTTGGCCTGCTTCATCATTTTGTATATTCTCAGCAGATGCGGGTGATAAATGTGTCGGTGGCTCCTTTTCAATTCGGGCTCTGTATACATAACTTCGTAGTTCCATTCATAGTAGGTATGGCCCAGCTTTCGACTGAGAGGTGCGCTCCAGACAGGATCTTTGCATCTGATACGATTGTCCACAGCGTCTACTAGAAGCTTGTACTTATCAAGTACGTCGAGTCCAAAAAGAAGCGGTATTTCAATATCTACAACATCCAGAACGATCTTCATGTGACAGTTGTCGCCATATGGGATTCAAAACTTTGCTTTTCAGATGATTTCCTTCCTGTTTGCTCCAAATTTGCAGACCTTTTCTGTTGACGGAATGAGAACTAAAGAGATTCCTGTGAGGCGGTAGTATGCCTCAGCTTGACTCTTCCCTACTACAGATCTCTGAGTTCCAGTATCCAAACAGGCTCCATTGAACTATTCAATGACTTTGGAAGCCGAAGGATAAGTGAGTTTGATTGTAGCTTTAGCTGCATATTTTTCATTATTTGTGTTTCTAGCATAATTAACAAGTGAATCGAAGAGATCAAAGTCTGATTTTTCTTCTTCAACTTCATCTTTAACATGTAAATCTGTTTCTTCTAGTACTTCTTGACTCATTCCCTCTTTTGCTTCATTTGCAGAGTCGATCTGTTGACATAAATCAAATGATAAAACCTGAGCATTTCGGATGTTTCCATTTTTCTTCGACATGTATTCCATTTTTCGACGAGCGGCTTTATCAAGGTCAATTATATGCGGACATGAACTAAACATATGATCAGAGGAATTGCAATTGAAGCATCCCATGACCGAAAGTGATCCAGATGGATCCTTCCGTTGGCCGTAAATACATGAATCACCGACACCTCGATGTCGGTTTGCGTAGCGACTAGATCCTTGGTAGAGTATCCCAGGGACCTTTTCGCCCTCATCTAAAGTAGTACGTGACCAAATTGTAACATTATCTCTCATATTTGCCTGTTTCGCTTCCCTAGGAAGATGCAAGGCTGCTTCAAGTTCTCCATAGAGCTGCTAAAATGAGAGAAAATGGGTAGCGACGCGACTCAACGGCTCCGTCGCCCATGCGTGACCGGCGGTAGCTGTGCGAAGAAATTTAATCTTGTTTGTCTCACTCTTGTGCGAAACAGGCACTTGCGGTGAAAGTTTTTTTTATCAGTTTGTACAGAGTTTTTCAAGTGCCGCGAGCTCGTCAAGGCCTCCAAAAGTATACTCAGATAACCCAAGTCCACCGAGATAGTTCTTCACTCCATTTTGACGGACCACGGAGTTTTATTCATTACCAATCAGGTTTATCGCATCAGTAAACGAATTAACTTCGTTATCGATCCAATACAGGCAAAATATCTTAGCATCACCTCGTAGAAGGTTATGAAGGTATTGCTTCTTCTGCGCAGCTCTGAGACCATAGTCACGAGCAACTTGTTGGTACTCGGCAACATATTCAATCCATGACTTACTAAGGTCTCCGGAGACCTTTTGGTTCTTGTCACGGAATCTAGAGCCGATGTAGTACGCCAATTAGTCCTGATGCGAAGAGACTGATGCAGCAAGAGATTCTTTATCTTAGGCAGCTAATTTTTCTTGGACTCTTCTGGTTTTACGAAGACCTGATTTCAGTATGTCCTTTGTTATTTCTTCTGCAGCTAACCTGTCTTCGTCTTCGGTATAGAGATTGGCGGCTAGCTGGCAGATAAAACGACGGGAACTATGCAGCAGCATATTTGCTCCACGGCCATTTTAGCAGTCACGAAGTGCATTATAAGCAATAGGCAGAGATTGTATAGCAGGAGAGAACAATACAGCAGGTGGAAAAAGTTCGGCAAACTCATCGACTACTAGAGGTCCAGTCATAGACCGAGCATAAACACGATTCTCGAGCATTCTAATTATGTTGATGAATCCTGAAACCTCTTGAGAGACATTTTCCAGTGCTAACTCAGACATAAACAGGCCCGATGTAGTGGCAGTGCTTCCTTGATCCATATTGATTACTGACCTAGAAATTAGGATGGGTTCTGACTTGTATTCAACAGAAGGTTGGTTTGTAAGTAAAAATGCTCTGGTCCACGGTTGACGGAAGGATATTGAGGCTTTTGCTCAGTGGAGTAGTATGTGATAGGTGCAAAGTGTGGAATAAATAAAAATGAGGACTTTGTGAGGATAATTAGCCAGTTTAGTACAGTATCATAGTCCAAAAGGTATGACACGTGTAGCACGCAGCAAGGTTGCTGTTGGAAGTCTACTGTAAGCCCTACAAGACGAGCTTACAATGTCTGACGTAACTACTGACCGTTGTGCTCGAAGGGTAGGCTTCCCCTTACTGCGGCATTGCGGCATGAACAAGTGTTTACTTCTTCTGTCTGATGGCTGATGATTCTTGTCTTGGACTTGCTCCGCTACTCGGTACGCAAGCTCTTATATAGACACTTTCGCAGCCCGTCTGCACTGTATTTGAAAGTACAGTACAGTGCAGTGCAGAACTAATCTACCATAAAAATTAAATCTAGTGGTTAGAGTAGCATTTTGTACTAGATTAATATCATAAAATGTCTAAGCATTTCTGCTGAGCTGTCATAGATGCTGCCCTGGCACCATCGCAAGCCCTTTTGAGTAAAACTCACTTCAAACAATTTCATTACTATTCAAATAATAAAGTACCCAAATTCTTTTCCCCACTGAATTGTACAGTACTGTAATGCACATGTTGGTGTGAGTCTTCGTTCTGTCGCCCCGCACTTTACTCGCGCGCAAGCGACAAGTAGCTTATATAGGCAAGCGCTAAGACACTTCTGGCCAATAATGGCCGGTGTTGCGTAGTAAATAAGTAAATTTCAGTATTGTGGTCCAAAATAAAAATATAACCCGTGCGGTACAGTTGTGAATTGATACGCTCACAATTACAAAAATGATCCATATCACGGACATGTCGCGTCTATATTGAAGGGGCCCACTGCCAAAGCATATTGATAAGCAGAGCACGCAGTCTGAACGGGAATGACTTGACACGTGCCTAATTGAAAGCAAGCAAAAAGGTGAGCGCAGAGAAAATGAAGCCAAGAAAAGGCGTGAGTGCAAACCTGTGAGGTTGAAGATGCAGATCGAGGGAATGAAGCAAAGGCGAATAAGGCAAGCGTAGAAAACAGCATCGGACACGGAATACAAAGCAATACTGAGATACGCAATGAACAGCACGATAGCGAGCTGCAATGGACTAGAAAAACTATGTGGAAAGCGTATGAAAAGATAATAACTAGCGTTGTAAGGTCAAAGGACGACAAATGCAAAATGAAAGCACGAGAATTGCATGGTCAAAGGACTACCACGGCAAAAGGGCGAGCATAATCATTACAAAGGCAAAGCACGGAATGCAGACGAGGGCAATGCACAACAACCAAGCCATGGAAAAGAGCAAGCGTATAGATAGTGAGAGCGATGAAGCGCAGCGTCTATATAAAAGTTAGAATAGCGGCTGACCAAAAGAAACAGCTGAGATAGCACGCCTGCAACTTGCGCTGAATCTTCTTGTCTTGAATACTCAACATTCCGTTGAGATTAACCACTCAAACTGCACCCAATAAGCACGAATTACAGCATAAATCAAACCAATTGTGGTCCAATCTACAACAGTACGGAGGTCCGTACTGTGCTGTACTTAATATCCCCAGTGCCAGAGTTAAATGTTCATTAGATCTTTCACACAGCTGTTGAGGTAATACAAAATTGTTAAATTACAATTCAAAAATAGAATTAAATGCAAAAAGACACTAAAAGTACAAGCAAACGGTGTTATTCATAGAAAACACCAGTTGATTAAAAACAGTAGTAAAATTCCTATGACTCAGTAATTACACAGAACCTCATCCCTTTCGAAATTAGGGGTCTTTTCGGAAATCTACAATTTCATACGAAATCGGTCGATCTCTGCTTTTTCTTCAACCTGTATTCTCGTTAAAACAATTCAAAGAGTCAAACCACCACAGCCCACCACCACAAACCCGACCAATCACTCCCTCACACACCAAATTAGCCACACACCAACTCAACTACCAAGCCCACAACCCAGTCGACACTCACTGCCTTTCAATCAACCGGCGGGCTGGCAATGCTTGTGGAAGCGGCGGAAGAACGCAGCACAGAGCTCGACAGCAACAACTACACACGCGATCGCCCCGACTCTGATGAAGAGACAGACAGCGATGCCCCAATTTTTGAATCATGTTGCAATACTGACAGCTCCCAAAACATCGTTGAAAGGACTAGCTTTCGAGCGCAAGAGTTTCAGTCAATCAGTGGGATATTTTAGGATTTTATTTCAGCCAGCTATAACGCTGGGAGAGGCCGTCGATCCCAGTTTACGGGCAAAGATGCTTTATTCATACCTCTCACTTTGTTGAAAAATGGAGGTTTTTGGGCTTTGTGGGGAAAGCATTCGGCATAAGTGGACCCACTTTTGAGGGTATAGTTTCGGCTTTTATTTGTATGTTATCACCGGAGATTTACCGCTTGTTAGTAAGTAGTATTTGTGACCACTGGACCTTTGAGAAACTACGGCGGAGTAAAAGGAAATTTCAGAAATTTCCGTACTCTGGTTACACTACAGACGCTAACTTCAGAACTGCAATCGACCGAGTAGTAACTTGCAGGAAGCGAAGAAATATTTATCTGGAAACCACAAAGTGGATGTTTCAGTTCTTCCGTAGCAATTGGATGTTCTCCGCCTTGCCCGGAGTCCGTTTATGACATAGATGTTTTTTAATAAGAATCTAGATTGGAATGAGGAGCGGCTGTTAAAAAACTGAGATTCATATTTCAGAGCCTGATGTTGGAAATGGGGCGAAAGATTTCGAAAATATGTGGGCAGTGTTGGCTGGCGAATGATATGAAGGGGCTATGGAGTTTATCAAAGCATTTAATATGAAAAAAAGCCCCATAATCGTTAGATAATCCGGGATGAACACTTTTTAATAGGAATGTTGCCAGCGACAGAATAATTGTTGAAATTCTTTTGGCCGTCTGTGTAGTCTCTGGGTGTTTTATTTCACAAGTTTAGCTGTAATGAGAAGTTTTATGTCGCTTTGTTCCGTTTCTGTTTGGGATTGACTAATATGCATGCAGGGTGGCACGCGTTACGGGCTATCGACCAAGTGGTTTTTGTCAAGTTTAAAAATCCGTTTGATAAGATTGGTGAAGAGAAGACATTAAAGGGGGCTAGAGCTCAAGCCAAGTACCGTAATAAGCGTCGTAAGCGTGTGGAGGTACCGGTGAGGGCCCTTCCCGCATCATACTATCAATCTTATGACGAAACGCAATCAGATTAAGATTTACAGTAAAATGTTTCGCTACGTGTAGAAGCCATGTTTTTGCGTTAGAGTTGCATATATTTTAATATCTGCAATTCATTACTTATTACGGTAATCCCTTAGTTGTTGGTACTTAGAAATAAGAGAATGTTTCGATTGCGTATAGGCAGAGTAATTCTGCATTTAACCAATAACTACGGTAGAAATCTATTGTACTGCACATAACTTTTGATCAGCCTTTAGTTGCGATTGACTCACTGATTGCCTAAAACAACTACATAAGACGATATAAGGACGATTTCTACTACGAGCTTTCCAGTTTTAAACCTAAACCACGCTGATGTTGAGCCGCGATTAAGCCGCGAAGTATGGCCTCTAGAACAGTTTTTTCGGGAACCAAAATCCCTTTATGTTCACTATAGCGAACATAACAACAGGTTTTTATAGCAATAAATGGCTCAACATAAGCTTGTTCATAAACATTCTAGACCTTACATACGTTACATTTCCTCTGCGCAGATTTCTCACTGCTCTTATTACCTTCTCTAGATTTCCCACGCCAATATTTAGCTGAGGTGGAAGTCTGAGTACCACCTCTACTATTTCTTTTAGCCATGCGAAGTTGTTCTCATGCTTTCATGATGATGACTTCTCTCTACAGGCGGCGGTGTTTTTTTTGCCTTTAGGTTTTTTTACACTATGTCAGATGCTCCAAAACTTTTCCTCAGTCCAGGATAAACACGAAGACATAAATGCACTGCACATAAAGTGAAGCAATGGGTGCTCCTATGGTCTCGGGACACAACCTTATGCTGGAAGCAGAGTACACTGTAGACTAGCTCCGAAGGTTGTGTAACGTTACCACGTACAAGAGGCCTGAGAGCAGTTCCATCGACAGTTTCGAAAACAATAGTCTTTTATGCTTCTTGCAGTGAACGAGATCAACGTGCCTTCTCATTTATTTACTCTCCAGAACTTTCTTCTGCTTGTCATCCTTCTGTCTTCACAGCTGAATTTTTGCCGCATAGCTTAGAAGCTCTTGCGGTACATCAAACATGAATTCCGCGTTGAACTGGACTTTATTAAAGTAGTTTTGATAGTTTTCCAAAGACTTAAATGACTAGGGAGACTACTCCAGTAGATTTTGTCGCTCTTTTATTCTCCATGCAAAGAATGCGTTAATTTCAACGGTCTTTAATGTCTGCAACACTATTTTCTGCTCCCAGTTGAAGAGCGAAGTAGAACTTCAAGAGATAGCACGTTGTTGAGTTTCGCCGTCTACAACTGCTTCCGTCTTGGAATAAAAGCTTTGAGCAGCGTGTTCGAAAAGATTGAGGGGTAGTAAACAACCGTTGAGCTGTAAATGTTTGTCCCAAGTTTGCCGGAACTTGTGTTTGGTGATCAAAAACCCCCTGCAATCCCATTCACAAATTCAGGGAAACATGTCGGCTCCTGGTGCGCCCAATCAACTAACAGCCTGGCTATTGCGACAAGATTGCATGTGCAGCAGTCCAAATATGACTGAGAGCATCTGATGAGCACCGTATAAAGTATTCTAGTTTCTGCAGCAGCAAAATAGATTGATTTATGAATGCGTAGTACTAAAAATTGATGTGGTAGTTGCCCGATGTGCTCGGTGGGGACATAATTGCGGCAATTTTCTTCCCAATGTCACAACGCACGAGATCACCAGTTGCTAATTGAATGCTGTCGCCAAGCCTCGAAGGTGCCACTATTGTCTTGATTTCGGCATACGCCAATGCTACCGCGTCCCCGTTAAAATGGAGAACCCCAAATCCATCAGCAAGCAAGTCATAAAGGAACGCATGTCAATCAAAGCCACACCGTCGGGTGAGCAAGCCAAATACCTATACTGATTAGTTCGACCATAAGTATTTCAAATAGGGCCTTTGAGAAGGGCGTCTATGCTGGTACACTTAGTACAGCGGAACCGTTCCCAGTTCCACTTATCATGGCCTCTACGAATCCATCGCACTAAAAAAATCCTGTGTTATGCCTTTCTAGCCAATCCTCGAGCCTCTTTCTTCGAGAGATCTTTAATATGCTTCATCAAGCAATTCGCGCACATCAGCTCTTGACAGCAACAGCTGCCATGGATTAGTACTTGTTACACGAAATTGGCGCATTACGAACCAGCCAGGCAACCTCTGTCCCAAAGTTGGAATATGATAGGTCTCCCCAACTTTATTTTCAGCCATATCTCGTAATCCCTTTGTATTTTCTTCAAAGATGCTAGCTCCGACTAAAAGGGTCCTGATCAAACTAATGCTGATTTTGGGAACCGCAATCAATGTATTAAGACTATTCTCCAGTGAAGGCGGAACGGTAAACATGAACCTTAAAGCGCGGCAGTATTTAGCAGTACCTCTTTCACCAACAGCGACACCAGTCACCTAACTGTTTCACAGTTGCCTGAATTTTGCAGAAAAAGGTTTTGTCGTAAACTAAATTTGAGAGCCTAACTCCGGATCATCGTCGATAACAAACTCCTTGCGACGATCAAATGCAATTGAAAATGATTCTCGCGTGTCAACTTCATCCGCTTGCGTTCAATGCATTTATTCGTATGCTGGAGTAATAATTTCCATAGTCCTTAACTCTGCAGAAATGTGATGTAAATTGCTCATATCTATGCCTGTTGAAAGTTGTGCACCAGTCACAGAAACGTTGTTCGTACTTTCTGCTATTACAGTATCCGATTCATACTGATCATCTTCCGCTAATTCTTTCTTCATATCTCCTCGTAGAGGGTTGAAGAAAGACTTGGCTACAAAAGGATGCGAACCAAAAATGAGAATCGGCATCACAAACACTGAACCTAGCCCATTCTTCATGAGAATCTCTATGAAACCCTTTTTCCCACACCATCTGTCTGCGGTAATAATATATCCATTCATTGCCTCTTCCCCTCTTCCATCCAGTAAACACATCAGTACTTCTCCCACAGGTTCCGTTTATGACTCTCCACGGCGGCGAAAGCACATGGCGAGAATAATCCAAAATAATGCGTCGGCAATAGCATCAGCAGAATGACTCCTTTTATCAGCCTTCCACGAACTTAGCATCTTGACTTTATTTTCAGAGGCTTTCGTACCGAATAAGCCGTCATCAAATGTTGCCATCAAGCGCAAAGGAGTGAAAAAACTTTCTCAAGTATCTTTGAATGCAAGCGTTTCAAACTCTGTCAAATACCGTGTGTGGTATCTCTGTGCGTTCCAACTGTTTTGACTATCGGAGCCTCTTCCGGTTGGGGGTACGCAATTAAAATTGCAGCAATAAAAAGACTTCTTTCCAGCGATGGCGATGTACTACCAGCTTGCTTCGGTATGGAGATTGTTTTTTCGAAGCTAAACATTATTGCATGTGAAAGCGAAATTAAAGCCAAGTAACTATACATTTCGGTCAACAAAATATAGTCGAAGTGGAAATTGTTTAATCTCACGTACTAATTTAGTCAGTCAACTAATTGTCAAGGTAAACTATGCAAACACAAAAATACAAAGCGACATCTCGTCGGCGCAATATTCGTGACGCTGCGTTCAATTTTCATGTCAGAAACGGATAAATTGCATAAAAATATGCAAGTTTCTGAATGAATGTGTCCAAAAACTCTTTTAACAGCATTAGGGTTTTCCCGTACTGTTGCACTGAGCGTCTACTATACCCTCGAATTGAACGTCTGCAACGGCTTGTACGCCCCCTTTCCCGCCCTGACCCGGCTCCTCCGCTTGATATAATTCTTTTGCTACGTCCCCTTGGCCTCCTAGAACCCCGTGCTTATGCATAAACACTTCTCAAATTAGCGGCTGCGGAGCTTGCTCTGTAAGCGTGGGAGCTGCTTCCTATAGTTCTTGTTTGTCCACCCTGATGATTCTGGACCAAAAAGATACCACAGAACTCTGTGGTTGCTGAAGACGGAAATCGGGTAGTGGGGAGGCCGATGCACAGGGTGAAATAGGCTGAGTTGACAGATTGGGGGACAGAGCGCAAGAACGTTGCCGTTGGGTCAATATTTTCTCAATTTCACTTCTGGAGAGCCGAGATATTTCAGAAAAAAATGCTAAAACCATTCTTGATCCAATCTTATCCATATAAAAACGGGGTTGAGCCTCAATCTGTCCTCAATATACCCCTTTTCGGCCGTTTTTCGGTGTGGTGAACATAAAGGCCGAAAGTGTATTTCCCCGGACTTTAATGATGTTCACTATACTGATCCTAAGAGGAACTAGAGAAATAATTAAAAAAAGACACTCGCCAACGCAGTGTTTGTCCCGATCACCGCCTCACCTCCACGGACTATAAAGAGAAACTTTATGGTATCAGTCTAACTATGGGACCGTATTTTGTACCCTACTGTACATTATTTCAGCTCACCGGCCCCTCCTCAATCCATTCAACCCTAAAACTCCACGTCAACGGTCCACGTGCTCGCGCTTGCTTTCTCGCGCTTCTCGCTCCTGTTTCTCAGCTTGGGTGCCTTCGACGCGATTCTTGGCCTGCGCCTCTCTGCTTGAGCGCACTGCACCGCGATTCTTCCTAGCGGGTCTTACCTTGCCTTCTGTATCTCCGTCGTCATCCTGCAACTCTCTACTTGCCGTGGCAAAGCGACGATGACGCGGAAGCTGAGAGAGATGAAGATGCAGTTTCAGTCTTCCCGTGTACTCATGGAAGCCGATCTTTAATTGAGCACAAACACTGAAATAGCGCGAAGGAAACAGTTGGCGAGGTTGAGCACATGAAGCAAAGCGTCGCGGAAGAAGATCGCTACCAAAGCGACGGAGATGTCCAGAGAAGCGTAGGTCTTTCCTAGTCTATATATATATACTATAGAGTATAGAAAAGTGTTTGAAAGGGACTGGAAGTAGTCAAACAAACGCTTCTCGTCGTCTCCCGTACGTAATTCTCGCAATCCAATGACTATGGAGGCACAAATGTTCCCTTCTGTCTGATCAGTGAAAGGGATCTTGAGGAGCAGGAAGGAACCAAATTTTGACTCATCAACACGGAGTTCCTGAAAGCGTGTAAAATGAAACACTATATTTCAAGGAAGAATGGTATGCTCATATCATAAAAAGAAAGGGTATACATGAGAAGAGTATGAAATTATCTGGTAGTCACGTCTTTCCCTTTGTAAGCAGCTGCTGTTTCGTCCTATGTTACTGAATTGAATATCCAGTCACTTTCAGACACCGTCCTATACGTAGGAGAGTCATCTAGGGATTCAGTCAGGCCCGATTGGCAGGAAAACGCCTTAACAAGCTACCCTGTAGGCAAGGTAGTAGCTTCGTCCATTATATGATTTCCGAATAAGGCTGCAAAGTCTCAGGGGCGACTTCTTGTCACTTGTGGGGATCCAGATGTGAATACAACGAGTTCGAGTTCCTTTGATGAAATTTAATTGATCTTAGTAATTTAATATCTCCGAAAAATGGCCCTTGCTTTAGGTAGCTGTATTGGGATCCGGTCTCCAGTTTTTTCAGCATCCTTGCCCCCTTGGTAGATCTTCTTCCGCGCGCTTTGCATCCGGTGCTCAACCTCGCCAACTGCTTCCAACGCGCTATTGTGGTGCTTGTGCATAAATAAAATTAGTCTTCCACGGTTATACCGGCACACTGAAACTGCACCTCCCTCAATCTCAACTTCTGCATCATCTTTGCTGTGCCACCGCAGGCGGAGAATAACAGGATGACGTGGGAGAGACAAGTAAGACCCGTTAGCAAGAAGGGCTTCATAGAGCGCGCAAGACGAGAGACACAGATCAAGAAACGCGGCAAAGGCATGCAAGCCGAGAAAAAGAAGCGAGAATCCTGAGCAAACAAGCGCAAATGCGGGGTGCCTCAAGGGTTTCAATAGCCATATTCATGAAAATGGTCCTTTTATGCCGCTAAAGAGTTTTAAGCACGGATCCTTCTATTCAAAAAGTAAGAGAGGCGTGTACGGTGCTAGTGAGATGAGGGCGAATCTCAGGTCGAAGTTCTCTCCCTTCAAATGGGAGCAGAAGGTGGTAACGCAATCCATCAAGACAATGACCATCAACTCCTTTATTAGGTGGCGCATCTATGAGAAACGTCTGTTTTGGATTATGCAGATACCTTTGGATCCCTTGATAGCTTTCGCAATCAACTCAACAGTATACAATCTATGAACCCATTCATGATATAATTGGCCGTTAAGTTGCCCAGTGACGCCTGTTCTTTAACTGCAAGTGATAATGGTAGTACACCACCGGAAGATATTGAGGTCAGGCAAAGCTCCAATGGTTCAGGAGTTCCGACGGAGGAGATCAAAAGGATTTCTCGTCTTGCAATCCAGCGGAAGAATAATCGGTTGACGTTTTCCATTTCCGCGGATGGAGTGAAACTATGGACAATTGCTAATAGCCATGAGCCATTGCAGGGAAATTATCTTTACTGTGCGTTATGTTGAAAAAATACTCCTCCACGAAGGGTACATCGTTCCTCTTATCATTTTGTCTGTGCGCGACTAATCTTTGTCTTAGAGTTCACCCTTGGTTGCGAAAGAGCTGTTTGACTCTATAGCATACTCACAAAGAGCTTTAGCTTCGTGTAACACCGGAAATCCTTTGAGCGCAAGGCGAAGCGCAGAGAGAGATCTTACTTCAGGCACCAGTCGGAAATCCTTACTTCACACTTGTGGGGTGGGCAATGTCACAAGAGAACAACAATTGCCGCAGGATAGTAATGACCAGGAAGCGGAAGGGGAGGCTAATCATGAAGAGGAGGGAGGTGAGGGGAATAACGATGGGGTGGAAGGTGGTGGTGCAAATTCGGGTAGGTTGACAAGATCGGGAGCTGCAGGTTCTAATGCCGCTGCTACTGTAGAGGCAACAGCCGGAGGTTCCGAACGACCATAGAGAAGGAAGAGGCGAAGTACTTCTGAGTCCTCGACCTCGGGTCTTTACCAATTTTGATGAAAATGTATGACTCAATTCAGCAAGAATTGGTTACCGCAGTCCTTCATCAACGAGGAAGCGTCTAATGGCGACCACCTGTGAGCGGAAATTTTGGAGCTGACATGGAATAACTTGGGGAGGTTGAGCTGTTTCCGCTGCAGTAATCGTAGTTATGAAGGGGTGCATCTCGTACAATAAATTCCCCCCTCCCGCGATTCCAGTCGCGATGAACTCGGTCATAGCAGTAACGTCCCTCATGGAGCGCTTATTCTTCGCGCAGTCCAATTGCGGGAATCATAGAACGTGTGAGTGTATTCCGTAGCTGCCAGTTTGTCATCTCCCGACTCGAACATTATTCGAGGTGGTTCAAATGCTTGCAGAGGTGGAGTCAATGGCCTCAGCCACTCACGTGGAGAATTTCTGGTAGGTAAGGAGCAGTTTGGGAGCTGACCAGCCATGTCATCACGGTGTGAAAGCAAAAATTCCTTGTATATATTGCGTTCATTCGTCATGAACGTCAATTCTTTACTTGCTGAACCCAATCTTTGCGTCGCATCCCTCACCATGCATAACAAACGATCCAAAAGTACCTGATTCTCAATGCTCTGCCCTCCCCTCTAATCAATTCCTTTGTATGAAAAAATCTGCCAGACCTGGCGCACTCGAAAGTTACACCTTCGTCAACCCCAACTTCATGGGCGTTGCACGCTAAATTTCATCTCTACTATTCTGACACAACACGCGACGTGAACGACGTGAATTTGGGTCAATATAAGTCACAGTTCCTCGCTCGGAGTTCTGAGAAGGTAGGCCTGTTCGCACACTGAAAACTCAGTCTGATGTCTCGAAACCAAGAATCTCACTTGTATATCCGTTGCGAAACACGGGTCAATGGTGGTCGCCGCGCCCATACAGGGAATTATCTAATCAAATTAACGCTTTCGTGGATAACCATAGTCAATTAATTCTGGCGGAAAGTGTATATTGTGTGGTCCGTTAAGATCCATAACTTCTTTCCTTCCGTAGCTTTATTCCAGCACACACTAAGGATGAGTCCAAATGTCTCCAAATTGAACATTTTATCAGTGTGATCTTTCCTCTGGTGGCTACTCGCTGACATGTTTTTGTTACTTTAATAAGCGACGGGACCGAGTGGAAGAGCGAAATGAAATGGGAGCTTCAAATCAAAAAGGCAGTTTGGTGTGTGGATGGGAACGTCCCTCTTACTCTTCTAATTGCTAAATGCGAGGCCCCTTGAGCATCCTAGGGGTATCGCACGCCCAGCTCCACCCGACAAGAATGCACAAAAAACAACTGGGACCTATCACCACATCTGTTCCACCATCTACCAAGCAAACTGTCCTGTAACAAAATAATATCCTTTGCAACTATGGGCTCTGTCGGCTCTGTCGACTTCACTTCATGGTCCAGGGCGGTTATGTGGTATGCCTAAGTTGCAGTCCTGCAAAACGAGCGATCACGCTTCAACGAAAAATGGATCAAGAAATACAACCTTAACTGCGCGAACTGATTCCAGGCATCCTTCGCTGCCTGTAAATTCTCTTCAGCTTATTGCTGGAACATCTTGACATCTGTACTACAGAAAACGGTCCTCCCTTCATGTAATACAGGAAATGGTCCTCCCTTCATGTATTACAGGAAATGGTCCTCCCTTCGTGTAATCCAGCAACCTACAACGATCCCGCCCCTAACTTCTCCCATCGTCATTTCCCAATTTACTTCCATTTTATCTAGATATTTTTATACTGTATTTAACCCTCTGAATCGACCCCGAATCAAGTTCCTTTTCCCTTTTTGCTTACCTCCTCCTCCAAATTCGCCTTTTTTGAGAAGAAGGGCGCAAATGCACTACTGCAAAATCCCTTGCAGATTTATTTTACCTATTCCTAATCTATAGAACCTGCTCTGGGAGCCTATTGAAACCCCTTTATTCCAAGTTCCAAATGTCCCCGATCATTTTACTCATCACCCCTCCCCCCTTACACCCAAAACACCCTACATTGCCTCCCATTCTCCAACGTCTATCAAAATGAACAACCTTCGCCCTCCGCCCCCATCACCAAAAACCGCCCCTCTCGCCCCATCAACGGCCTAGCTCTAATGAATAATGGGCCAACAGACCACGACGACTACTTCAGGAGGATGGACCGTGAGCGTGTTCGGGAGTGGGTTCGTCGGCACTTCTTGGAGGAGGCGGAGGAGGAGGAGTCAGAGGGGACTGAGTCGGACGTGGAGGGATCCGAGGATGAGGAAGACTTTGTAGCTCCGTGGGAATCGATGGTGTATAATCGTGGGGAAGTTGCTGTGGGGATAGAGGGGAGAGTGAGGGCGTGATCGTCATTTCGGATTCTTCGAATGGGGTTGGAGCGGAGGCTGAGAGTCGCAAGGAAGGGTTGGAGGATCTTGGTATGTCTGATGAATCCATTTATCATTCTGAGCCGTTCGAGGGAATTTGTAGGGATTGCTTTGAGAGTGTGGATATTTTGGAAGGGTAATTTGGTTCTGATGTTGAGGATGACGATTGTGAGGAGTAGATACAGATATTTTCCTTGCTAATATCTTCCCTCTGGCCAATCACATCCACAAAATGCCCTTTTCTGCGTTTTATGGTATTTAGTATGTTTGATTGAGACTTTAGGATTAGCCGAAAAGTCTATATAAGCTGAGTAAAGTGCTTCCACCTTGAGAGGTCAAGCAAGTTGGCAGACAACTTCAGGTCAAGCTCCGAGTAGTAGGAAGTTGAGAAACAACTTCAGACCCAAAAAAAAACTTTTTCCTAAGCTGGTCGCAGAGCATCAGTGGTAGACCCTGCCCCTTCTATACTTGCTTGTAGCCCTCTCAACTCTCTCCCATATACACTCCTTTTTATCCGTTCAACTAAACCACGGTAGCACTTTTTTCGCTCGCAACACCTCCGTCTTGGGGTAGTTGGTTCTAAGTATCTCTTCTCCCGACGATTTACCCCTATCAACATCCTTCCGTACATCCACAACACGTTTCATGACGTACTGTCGTAACGAAATCTCCGCTATACGGCGTGTAATTCAGTGGCTCTGAGCCAATATGATGGACATCGATCACTTCCTCAACCTATTCAACGACCTTTGAGCTACCTATGGACTTTCGCTTTTGGAGAAGGACTTCATTCTGACCGCCTACGCAGGAACTATTGAACGAGAGCAGCAAAAAATCTCCTGCCCGTCCCCCCCGAGCTAATCCAGAAGCTCCCTGTCGTGCAATCACAATACCGCAAGCACGTACAAACTCTGCAAACGGTAAATCCATCCACCAGCTTTCTATGGCAGGTTTTTTTTCCAGTAACGAGACCAAATATCTGGCCAGAGACGGCGCTATTGTTATGAACGACTGCAGCGAGATTTTGTTGGCCAGGGTTGGCGTCATTTCAATGAACAGTTGCAGCGATGCCCTGTCTGATAACATCACGAATGTTAGATTCATCAAGACGCCACACCTTTCTCAGAGGTCTTGGCGGCGAAAATGCGGCACTCACCCGTTTCAAGATCTTCTGAGCATACTCGGGGTCAATATATTTAGGCCATCTTCTAGTCGGTCCAGATTGAAAGCCAGTACCTGCTTCAAACAAGTAAACCGCACTACCGACAGCCCGCAAAAAGTCTTCATTCCCGTTTATCGCTGTTATTCCTTCCCCGTTGGAGTTTTCCTCACTTCGGAAGAGTCCTGCCCGGTACCTTGCCCTTGCAGTGCCATATTGCACTACTGACATTCAGGGGAGGAGAGAGGTGAACAAAGCTGTGCAGTCTCGTACTCTGTACGCACGAGCTGAGTAAAAACCACTTTTGACATTGCTTGATGAGCGAATAAACCACGGCCACCTTTTCTGCCACCAATTAATTGTCGATTTTAAGTCTGTAATGTTGTTTCGATTTGGCTCCTGGTCCCAGGAACAGAATTACATTGCAGACTGAGAGCAGTTACTAATCTCAACAAAGGAGAGCTCCTTTGTAATCCAGACTCCTTTCTATATATGTACTCGCTAGCAGCGATGCAGAACACATCTTATGTTGCCAGTGGTCAACATGTACAATATGCATATGGGGTTTTCAGTAAAACTTGTTACATTCTGGAATGCCACCACCGTAAAGTCAGAAGTGGCCTTAAAAATTGCCGTTGGCCAAGGGCGCGTTAAACAAGCATGAGTGCATTTTAGAATCAATTTATTTGCAGTAAGGCAGTTTTTGTCGACAGGTTCGTGATGATGTCAACATGAACACCAACACCAACATCAAAGATCTCATCGATATCGACACCAACAGTCCTTTTGCAGAAATCCATCAGCACATTGCAAGCGGGCCAGTTTCTCTGTAATTTCTTTTCAATTACCGCGACTTCCTAAAAATGTCAACCCGTCGAGAAGAGCTAAGAAAGAAGAGAGATGGAAAAGATCTAGGTTGGAACGAAAGGGTAAACGAAGCTCGTGACCTTTTCCATCTGTTCGGGAGTGATGATAACAACGTCGAGACAGTTTTTTTTTCAGGGCCCAGGGCCCTGTGTTGGTGGTCAAGAATGTCATAAGTGCAAACAACCGTTTCTCAGCATGTCTTTGGGTTCTTTAGAGCAAACTTTGGATGTACAGTATATACCATAGGAGGTCTCCTCGTTGGGCAAAGAAAGTGCACCAGTTAGTAAGTGAAGAAAATAGATCACTAAAGGATCATCTTTTGAAGTTGACAGTGGCGACATTGCGTTGAACAAAGATGAGAATATCACTCGTAAGGGCGCTGACATATAGAATTCTGACGAGATTGAACGTGGAACTTGGTAGTGACGATCAGGATGATGATATGGATGACCTCTGTGAACATGAGCTGGCGGATCGAGTGATGCATGAGACTGCGCAGGTCTGGCATATCTTTTATTCTGTTCTTGTTGAGAGGTCCCAATTTGAAACGTCTTTTGATCATGAAATAGTGAATTGCAGAGAATCGGGGACCCCCTGACTCACGTACCTCTATGTACGGGCACTTTGCTATCTGCGTCGGAAGTTCCACTTCCAGCAAAAGATGTCGTGAGGTATCTGCGAAAAAAAATATGATGCTGCTGTGGGAGAATGTACTTGGAGTTCTTAGCTATTTCGGTAGCGTAATATATACTGTGTCTCAATATGAACTTCAGAAAAACGTTCTGCAGGCTTTCAATCCAGAAAGGCTTGATTCCCAGGAAGTTCTTCCCTCATACAGGACAATTAGAAGGAGCATCATTCTCCATGTCATGAGGGAGCGCCACCCGAAGAGTTTTGGTCGATCCTTTAACTTGGATCTCGATCGTATGTTGCCGGCTTCTTTTGACGAACAAGTCATTCATGCGAACAGCGAAATTACTATCAACTACCGGAATGAAACACAAAGCAGAGTATCGCGGAGGAAGACCGTAGATGTTCGAATTGCTCCTCTTAGTGAATGCGCAAAGCCAGATGTTGCTATGCCTATGTTTCAGGATGCCATGTATGGTGAGGGCTCCTACGGAGTTTCATCCTAACAACATGGAAATAATGAAACTATTGAAAACACACCTATTATGAAGGGAAGCCATCCTGTACTAAATGCAAGAACTTATTTGTACGTACGATATGGAAAAGGAATGATCAAGGAACGTCCGGGCGATGTCATCAAGTTTTGGTTGGGAGATTTTGCGGAAAATGTGGAGGCAATCATCGAAGATGTCAAGTATTCGTTTAGAGATGATGAAAAGACCAATTTGAATCGATAACTGTATTCAATGGAGGCTTCTACATGCGCTGTTTGGTGTGCCAGGTATATTTAGAAATCAATTATGAGTGGGAAGCTTGCAATGGATTCCGCAACTGGTCTACACAGACTAATAATTAACTCGCTACTTCATGCTTAACTTGTTGAATGTCATGATAATGACCCAGAGCACAGCACTGTCCTGGCAGCTCACAGAGTTCTTCCGGGAGATATCTGCGCATTGCTCCTTTCCACTCGAAAGGACACTTCCTTTTGTAAATTGCGGGATCAGCGGGTTGTGGTAGGGGTCATTGTTTGCAGATTCTGGAAAGAAGAAGATGGTATCGATTTGTATCGCTCAATTTGGCTTGACGTCACCTCGGAGTGTGTGGAGGAGTCGGATGATTTCCACAGGGCAAAGACTGCCTTTTTTGGCTTGCAAACCACATATTGCGAAATTCATTTGTCAAGAAGCGAAACGAAGTGGTGGAGCGATATAGAAGCCGATAGACGGTCATCTTATCTTTATCTGTAGCTCTACCTAACGTTCAAAGATAATACGTATATTGAGTCATGCTTTTCGCCAACAACTTCTCTTCCTTGCTGCCTCAAGGATCCGCAGGTGGTGTTTTCATTTTGCCAATGAGTGTACCACCGCCGTGGAGAAATTCTAGAGCTGCAGTTCGGCCCATTTCGTTGGCGCCGGCCGGCATGAGTTCCAATAATGTTCTTCTTGCCATCATCGATGACATTGTAAATATGACGTGCAAGAAGTAGCCACGAGGGATTCAAACGGTGAACTGGTCGTTAATTTTCTATATTTGGTCGGCTTCGTAGCAGACCAAATCGAATTATCGAAAGTCCTGGACTTTCTGGGTCCCAAAGCCTATGATCCATGTTCTTACTGTACGTTTGAACGAAAAGTATGGCACGATTCCGCGGCTTACGTTTATATTACCTCAATATCGGCTGATGATTCCGCACATCTTCGAACTTGGGAGAGAAAAGATGCCCTAAGAGAGAGTTCCATTTCTAAGGATCATGCCAATCGTCTTGGTGCAAATTACTCACCGGAGGTCTCCGACGCCTCTGCATCGTTGCGAAAGATAAGAGAAACTTTGGATGCTAAAAGGGATTTCATACCCGTCAATGACAATGTTGAGCGTGTCGTTAGCGGTGTGTAAGATCCTTATCGATCAAATTTTGTTGCCCTCGACCATATGCTGACAGGCCTGTCTATTAATTTCATCGGGTTATGTTTTCTAGTTCTATCGTCAAAAAATGTGAGGATTCATATGGATGTGATGGTCTGTGAAGCTCTTCGGCAAACGGCTTGAAACCACAATCTGAGATCTGGAGTAGTCTAACAGAGTCTCTGCACAGCATGACACTCTCCAGTACGTATTGCTTACTTCAAGTTTGCCAGCACGTTTTCCCTGCCGGTCTCAGACCTATTTCTGTCAGAGTTGCTGAACTTTTTCGGGATTTTCTTGAGCTGCTCATACATTTGCAGGGGGGTTTCAAAAACATTTTTGGGGCCGGTCAAACACATTGACGGGGAGGATCACGTAATATATTTAAGCTAAGGTAATTGTAAGCCTTATCACGCAGACCTGCGACGGATGGCTGAATAATATATCAATTCTGTTGACCTAACCAAACAAAAGGTGAGTGACTGACTACATGAACATTCCCGATTAGCGACCACCATTGCGATTTTAGAACGCCCAAATCTACATAGACTGATACAATTGTATGCGCACAACATTTATGCCTATCACCATGCAAGAAATGCCATAAAGCTACATAACAAGACTGCACATCAACCCTTGAAGAGGTTTGTTGTACGTAAAAACCATATAAATGCTCATCCTTCAGCTGTCGAGCATTGCTTGTCAAACGACTGGAAATGTGGCCTAGCTGTTCTCTCCGCGAATTGGATAAGTTGGGAAGATCAAGAAAATGGCAGAACTGCTCCTGCCGCCCTCCGCCTCCTGTTGGGTCTATGTTTTTCGTATTTATATCTGTATGATGAGGCTGGAGCGCGTTTTTTGGCGGATATGTCAAGGGCGCTGGATGACTTATTCATACCAAGGTTATGCACAGAACTTCGAGCAGAAGAAAAAGCCGGCTCCTCCTGGTTCGGGGGGCAGATGTACTGGCAAGAGAGCAGAATATTTAAGCATACAGAATCAAGGAAGATTATTCTTCATGATCAGGAATACATTGGTACGGAGGACGTGTTGGCCCACGCTCAAAGCATTCTGGACAAACACCAGCCGATTCGGAATGAAAATTTTGAAAGGGATGATATCCTAGATAATCTTCCGTGTTTGTACCACAGAGCGCGGCGTATCAGGCTTGGTTACGGGCAGACTTGTTCGGATGAGTACAGATACGATAAGTTCTATGCATGATGTGTACTTAGAGCTCTTGTCGAATGTGGAAAGGAAAAAGAATCTATTATTAGGACAAGGAACCGCTATAGAATGATAAAACGCAATGAAGAAGCAAAGTAATATGATTTTATCAGTATTTTAGAGAGGATGAATGAGTTACCTTGGGCAGTGGTTTCGGAATGTCGTAGAGAAAGTTTGAATGGGGGTAATGCAAGAAGATCAGCAAATTTTGCCCAGAGAGATCTCCACTGTGTGCAGCTTCTTGAGCTTAATGTCTGCGTCCGCTATGTAGCCGCATATTATCAATGTTTGAGTGAATAGAGTATTCACACCGATGAAAAGGCTGTAATGCATAGTTGTTCATGGCCCGGAGGAGGATTATATGTTATGCAGAGTAGAGAGGAATGGATATCCCCCCGGCTAGCGTTACCATTATATCCGTGACCATGGATACGTAGTCTCCTGTTGGTTTGGACCAAAGAATCCTCCAGTGATGAGGTAGGTTTATTTTTGGGATGCGCATTCTATCGTAATGCAGCGCATTAAGGATACAGTCGTGCGGGAAGAATGAAACCCTTGTGTACCGCTCAATATATAAATTGAAAGAACCTAATGAATTCAATGAGCACATGGTCGCAACAACGGCATGATAAACTATTAATATCTTGGACTAATACTTTATACAAACATTGAATGGTGTCAATTTTTCATGGGGTGTGGAGCTATCATTCCTGTGAGTACGGAGATTAACTCTTGTCCATTTTGATTCTTCATTTATGATAGATGACAGCACGCAGGTGAATCATTACGACTAATGAGCACGTTGTGGGCCCGCAATACTCAGATTGCTACGAACCTGACAATCATGCGAGATTAAAATAATAAATTTGGTGCTGCACAAAAACTGAGATACTTAGGCGGGGTTGATGTGATTATTAACGCAGAAAGCCCAAAACTGATACAGGGTATCACTGGTTGAATTGCTTCGAAAACAAGTTGGATATAAGGTAGTTCTATCGTTGTTAGAATACCCGGACATTTGAATCTCATGGATAGCGGGCTTTTCGCCCATTGCCCACCAACAAATAACAGTTTTGGTACATCAATTCAAAAATAAAGTGCGTGTAATATTAAAATCTGCATAAATGAAGAAGCATGAATAGGCGCGGTCTAGTAAAATTTTTTTAAACAATTCATGCAGTGATTGTAGTGCGTGAATTAAAATAATTCTGGGATAAATTTCAAAACTGATCTCATAAGGAGGTGTTCTTTGCGGTGTGTAGTGCTGACCGTAGAGCCATATGTTATCGAATTCCGCGATTTGGTTCAGTGACCGCCTGGAAAGTTCGAGGTATCTAGGTAGATCCGATTGGAGCTTTGATTGTTCGCAAGCTACGAACCTGTGTGCCTGGTAGCGCAGTATGTTCCTTAATTTTTAGTATGAAGGTGTTTAGTTTGTTGTTAGCAATGGATAGGTCGGTGTCAGAGGAGATTGCCGAGGATTGAAGCGTGATGGATGGTACCGAAGTGGCCGCAAACGCACGTCTCAGGGATCTGCGGGCCTGTATTTTAGCTGGAATGAGCGTAATAACGAGGTAACTAGTGGACCTATCACATCGGATGCTCTCTCTCCTTGCAGGATGAAGTAGATGTACTTGCCACTTCTTGGTTCTTTGCTCGTGAGAGCCTCTTCGTATTTTCCTCTCGCCTCGCTATCAACTCAGTACGCATATTTTCTCCCCGCTTCTCTGCGCTCGCGCCAATGTTTCTTTAATGTACTTCATGAACCAGGTTCAATAACTCTTGCAGCGAAGGTGGAGCGCATCTGCAATATCCTGATGTCTACTGTGGATAAATACAAATACGAATATTGTTCATCATCATAGCCGCTAGGTAGAGAGATCCAACAGGGGTCTCCAATACTTTCATTTTTCGATTTAAGTCGACTGCGGTGAAGCACACTTTTATCTCCTTAAAAAGCCACTCCGCTGTCACCCTTCCCTTATCCATGCTGTTGTTGAAAGCAGCTTGATGCGTTTCCAGATATATTCCTTGGTAAGGCATTTCAAGAAACCATTGGCGATTTTAGCCGCTGTTTAGCTAAAGGAAATAACTTCTAGTCTCTCTTTCCAGCACATCCGGCAGTGCCTCCTCTAGTACACTCGTATACCACAAAAACCAGTCAAGAAAGCGCCCTATAACGGTCCGTACGCATGCAGTATCATTCCATTTGGTGCTGTAACCGTCTGAAACTTCAGGGAATGCTTCCTTTTGTGAAAATTTTATGCCAAGAGCTGTATCATTTGTTATCCGCACGGGCGATCAATTCATATCACAGTTCAATTGTTAAACCCGACACAGTTTGTAAGTCCGTTTAGTTTTGCTCTAATTTGATCTGCGTACATCCTTGCATACCGCTCCATAAACGGATGAGATAGATTGACTGTTAGAAAGATGCTTCTCGTTGCTAGTAAACATTCCAACTCCTACCAAAAGATTTCTGGAAGCTGTAATGACTGTTTTACAAACGACCCTTATAAATCTTCATAGCGTGATTGCATCGCTATTCTCTTTAGTATAATGCATCAAACTAGCACCGTTGTTACAGCATATTGTTTTCTTTTTGTCGTAGACTGGGGATCATGCCAAGTAATTACCCTAATGACTTTTCCAATGTGTCTTTTGTCGAAGCGGAAAAGACTAAGACAGTCTCTGTTACTTAGAGCGTTGAAGTTGAATTTAAAGTGTGACAGGCTGATTCTTTTGCTGCGGTGAAGCATGTTGCCAACGTCTAACCGGATGAAATCGAAGTTGTTAGCCGCGATGCTGCCTGCTATGGAGTATGAGAACGAATCGTTTCTTTCATGTAGGCGTCTCTTAGAAATTACAAAGAGGACATTAATCCAATTCTAAAGCCGTTGGTGGCAAGTTTCCTTAGTATAGTCCTTTAATTTTTTTCCTGTTGATGTCGAGGGTGCCATTTAAATCAACCAAGGCGAGAGTACGAGCGCTTCAATGTAATACTCGTATTTACCACCTTGAAAGTGGGCGGCGTAAATACTCGCATGCATGCATGACGAAAACATTTCACTAATTTTTCTGGATATCTCAAGATACTCCAAACAGCAATTTTATTTAATTCTTTCTTTAAGCGTAAGCTTTCTACTTTATAGAATTGTGCCTCGTCTGATACTTAGATGCAGTGCAATGCGCGGTGCGCAGTTCTTCTCGTCTAGGAACGAAACACCGTCAGACAATGAGAAATCCAACACACACACACACGAAGACTCACAGGGTGTTCGCTGTCCCTCTTTCTCTTTAAGCACCCTGCGATGCAGTAGCACAGCTCGCCGACAGCGAGGAGAACTGAGGTTGGAAGAGCGAGGGTAATTCCTTGGGCGGCTGGACGGTATACTTGTCCTCCGGGTTGTAAGGCCGGACCGAGGTCCGCGGAATGCTGGAAACTTGGTATTGGTCGATTGCAAAGAACCGGAGACACCAGGAGTGTAATAAAAGACGAAGAAGAGGTAGTATTGGGTCAGCTATGCTGATTATCTCCTTTTGAGATTAGGATGTTGTCACCAACGACAACCTTGAAGTTCCTATTTGTACATAGACGCCGGAGTCTGGGGCGCCAAGCTTGAGAAAATATCACAAACAAACAATAAAAGGGGTATTATAATGTTGGGTAGAGAGGGGGGAATAGAAAGGGGACCCGGGCGGATAAACGTGGCTATAGCCAAAGTTGCCGTTGGCAAGTTTTCTGCAAAGGCGAAAGTTGGGAGTAAAGTTTAGGGCCAACACCGGGTAGCTGTTTAATCTGGGGCCCTAGTTGCCAGGTAGATATAAATACTAGTTAACTAGGTTAGGGTTATCTAGGGCGGCGGGGTGAGTGAGGTTAGGGTAAGCCAAGTTAGAGGTAAGTAAAGTCGACACTTGGCCCAATAGGTTCCTTTCACTTGCGAAAATATCAGGTCCCATTTGGGGGCCGAGTGGTCCAGACTGCAAGCCCTCAAGCCCCATCGGGTGAGGATACAATACCAAAAATAATACTAGGCGATAAAAGAAAATTGCCCTTACTGTACTGTACTGTACAGTGCCTGCTGGTTAGCAGTGAATAAGATCACAAAAAGATCACAAAATTAGCTCTGCCGATGGCAGTACAGTATGTGTGCCAATTGCACTACATTAGATCAAATACAAAAGAAATTGTACGTATACGAAACGCAGAGAAAATATGGCCTGTAGCATAGTGTTTTGAGTAGATTTATTACTCATCGAAAAATTTTTTTATTTTTAGGCCAATCAGGCCAAAGTATAAAAAAATATCTTTTTGTGGCTTCCAGCGAACTCGATCGTCCACACGTGGACCCAGGCCAAATGTTTCCCACCCATACGCTATAAACCCATACTTCAGTTTCTAGTTTCGACAACAACAGGGATATTGACTAGTGCTTTCAAAAGCTAGAGCAAGGGATTCGCGTCGAAATATGACGACCGAAGCATGGTCTCGATGCAGTGGACAATGGCTTGCTCCACCCTTTATTTATCCACGATACTAGAGCTAACTCCAAGATTTTCGATAAAAAGAAGCTTTTTTTCCTTTTAGAACGTAAAAAGGCAGTTGTTTCCAATATATCATGCATAAATGTTGACATAAACATGATGCTTGTTCATTATTGTAGCAAAGCGAGACAAAATGAGACAGACTAAATCAATTCATGGAACATTTCCTCTTCAAAAATGTCCTTCTCGATGCGCTAATTCAATTCACATCACTTCAATATCCAAACTGATCTACTTATCGTACGTTCCGACTATTTCCAGCCTTTTCCCGATATAGTAGAGGCAAAATAATGATTTATTTCGTTGTATATGTCGTCCGAAACCTGACATTGCTTGCTTTATCGGTTATTGCTTTGTTCGACGGAAGATATAGTTTTGTTTCAATTGAATCACTGAGCCGGAGTGCGCGTTACATTTCTTACTGGAGCCATGCGCAAGACTACCTAGCGTAATGTTTGTTGATTGGAAGATGGTACATTTATATCTGCGGTATCTCCTGAGTAACTGGCACTATTTTTCTCATTGGTTTGGTCCTAGAGCTATCTGTAGCCTATGCAATCAGCTTTAATCAAGATTAGTTAGAGTTACTTCACTGGTAGCATAATTATTCTGTAGAAAAACCCCAGAGTCTCTACAATCTGCGGTGAGATCGAGACTTTGGCGTATAAAATATGCTTCATGAAAAGGCCACAAAATTGAGACAGGAAGTTTCACAATGCCTCTTTCCTTTCTCGAAAGCAATTTATGAACTTCTTTTACTAATAAACAAGCTTGGTAACAATTAAAATGGGAAGTTAAAATGCAAGAAACTAAGAAACTTGAGGTACAGTCTTGACATGATATTTCATTCTCGAATAATTTTTCTCCTTTTGGATTTCGTTCGTCATAATTTGTCTTTAGTGCCTTTTGGATGCCATATTCATGCAGAAATAAATTGAATGGATTGTAAATAGTTTTCAAACTGAGATTATGTCCACTTCGGTGAGTTAATTTTCAAGGTATCAGCCAACTGGTGGACTTTTTTCTCTAACTTTAGAAGTTGTACTCGATAGATAAGAATTAAGGGTCGAAAACATCATCATTTCACTTACCTTAGCCTCAAGGCTCATAAGTATTGTAGTATGTAAATCAAGGGCATAGAAAATAAGAGCGGTGAAATCTAACTTAGCAGAGGAACAAGTAGGACACTGTTTGCAGGTAAATATCCAACGCGTGCCCAACATAATATTAATACTTTATATTTGAGCAATACTATTGTAGATCTCAGGTGGCATTTTGCAGTACCCAGAGCACTTCAAGACACTAAATACTAATATATGAGATTTCTGGGAATAATACCAGAAAAATAGGTAAGTAGACACATACATTGATCAACAGTTTCCACATATTATCCATTAGCTCCATACCCATTGACTAATCGCCTAAATTCACCACTGCGCTAGGAAAATAAAACTAGTCTGCTACACAAAGAATCATTCCAACTCATTTTTTAACCCAATGCTACTGTGCACGTAATTACAGTAAGCCAATACACTCCCTGCCAATACTTGTATCAAAAAAATAAATATAATGCGTTTTCAGGCCACACGTTAGGACAGAGGCGACACTTATTCAACTTTTTTGGTGATATTATGCCTATTTTCCTCTACAATAGTATCCTTGATTGACTTTGGAAGAAGGAGATAATTTCTTTTCCTTTCCAATTTTATATAAATTTCTATTTCGTCCAATTTCCGTCTAAAGTGAGGACTAATAAACAAAACCAAGGTCAAGAGTAGCCACTTATGCGATGCGTTTTAAGATAGCATAATTTTCCTTTTTAAGCATTAAATATTTTAGGCGCTTTAATATCTTCAGTTCTTGACTTCATTACTGTATTGCGTGCCCTAAAATCACTCCATACTTCATCGTAAATAGATATCCATTTTCATATTTTCTCCCCTTTTTTAGGAGCATAAATCTTCGCATGGTGTATTACATCTCAGTCTTTCACAACTAACGGCTACTCTATACATGAAGCTGTAGCATTTTTTGGAGCTTTAAAGCTTTTCTCCTGACTACTCAGCACGTAATGCCTAACCAATCTAATAATATACACGTTTACAGATTTGACCATTCATAGACTTTTTCCGGTGATCTAGACGGCTGATCGGCAACCTATGTCGCCAATTCTGTGTTCAGGTGAATTTTTGGCTCTAATTATATTTAGCTCTTATCTGCAGGTTTGGAGTTTTTGGCTCTACTGACAGTGTTTTTTACATTTTCCGTGTTATTTGCCTTTTCAGTACGATTTTACAGGTAACTACAGACTTCTTTTTATAATAAATCACTGCATGCTAATATTAGTAGTGGGGTAATACTATAAAAAAATAGTATGCAGTGAAACTACTTTCACCAGAACTTTACAAGGACATAGGCGTAAAACTTTTGTCGCGAAGGAGGGTCCTTTTGTTGTCCACAACTATTCCTCGTGTTATGATTGCTTTTACTTCCTAAGGGTGAGTCTTGGGTGGAAAGCACGTCGCAAGCCAAAAAAAGTCTAATGATTTATATCCCCCTTCACTGTTTTCTACCATACAAAAGTCCCTATTCATTTGGACCCGTTGGTGGAGAAACTCATTAAATTTACAACTGAATTATCAAGGCTAACCTTAATACTGCACTTGTAGAACAAATCACCCGACATCGGTGCTGCCCTAGAGTTCTGCGGCGAGTCCTTGGTATCATTAAGGATTAAATATGGATATTCGCACTTAGAAGACATAAAACACAGCAAAAAAAATTACCATGGGTGATAATTCTCAACTCTCTAGCTCAGCAGCGAAAATCGTGCGATTAGTCGCATGAAAAACAACTACATGAGTTCCGATAGTTCCGTTTTTCACTGAAATAAAGTCCCTCTTCTTCATCTTTTTGGAGTATTTTACAGCCCGTATTACTAGTGGAGATTGGCGACGATTTTCCGCTCCTTCGAGGTCCTAAAACAGGGACAGAGCCAACAAGGGGACTCGTGAGCAAGGTCGGGAAAGCTGGCTGTGTTGTATACGTAATTTCAGTACAGAGTTATGAAACTTTTAAATCACGTATAAGGTCCAATGAGAAGCCAGAAGGATGCAAACACGCACATATTGACACGAAGTAGAGAACGAAATTGGTCCCAGTACAGTTAAGAGTTTTGATATGGAGGTTAAGAAGCCCAAGTACAATTCTTTGAGAGAAGGGCCAAGTTTGATAATGATTTCATCAGAATTCAGTTTCTCTGTTATTTGGAAAATGAGAATTAACCCAGTATGTTACAAATAACACTGGTCAATTCAATATTATTAGATCTTCATATAAAATACTCGTTTTTCTTGATATGAACAGTGAAGGTACAAAATAAGTGGTGTTAAACACGAAATAGCAGTGTGCCAACGTGACATCTAGGTATGACCTGATGTATAATTTTAATAAAAGAAGAAATTTTCTTATCCAAAAATTTTATTCTATTCAAAAATTATTTAGTAATACTGCAAAGATTGCAGTCAAATTGTAGCAATTCGTGTATTTCTGTATATACCTTATATTCAGACACAGACGAAAAGGACAATATTGGTACTCTACAGTAAGCTGTAGCTAACGGTACAAGTCCATATTTCTCATTTTCACAATTATATAAAACATAAAATCAAAATTTGCCTTTTAAAATAGAAAACTCTTATATTTAAGCAAAAATAGAGATAGAAGTAAAAAAGGAAAAATTACATTCAGCTGCAATACTTTGACGTCTCATGGTGGAAAAAGAGCTAACCAGCATGAAAAAATCACTTTCTTCTACAAGACCCAGAAGAAACTGAATAGGAGTCAGATAATGAAGAGCTGGACTGCCCGGCCATGGATGCTTTTGTGGAATGGGTAGGACTTGGAACAGGTATGAAAATTTATAACTTCTTTCTTTTGTAATTTGGTACTGTAAAGCAAATTTTGGATCAACTTGTCCGCGCTCAGAATAAAGATGGTCGAAAATCTGTATAAAAACGGACGGATATTCGCTTCATGGTTCTTTCACACTCAAGCATTGTGGAAACTGGGATTTAGATGAGTTATTGTCCAAAATAAAAGGCCATAAAATTTAGGGTATGTTTACAGGATTCGCCAATAAGGTATGTCTGTACCTGTTTGAAAAAGCAGTGCAGAAGTTTGAAAGTTCATGTATAATGCCTCTATAGGTAAAGGAAAGAACTAAGTTCAAGAACTAAAAGTTTTCTCCCTAAGCTACTGATATTAATTTCCACAGTACGAATCGCCCCAGTGGAAATCATGATGAAGAAAACGATTTCTTCAGTAATAAGCACAAGCTCAACGGTTACAAGGCTGAGTTTTCTGTGCTTCCAAATGGTTTATCAATTAGGTACTTCTCCCATCGTGCTTGCTCAGCTGCTGAAATTTCCCTTTTTAATGATATTATTCGTTTCCAATTGAATGCGATCTCCAGGACGGAAAAGGAGCTTCAATAAATTCCATATGTGGGCTTGCTAGCAGGTAAATACCCCAAACACTAAGCTATTCTTTCACATTAGGGACATTAGGTAATCCTGAGTGTAGCAACGGTTTTCAATTCAGGAAAAACGTATTGGTGGTATATTTTCGTCTGAAGAGGTTCGAGCGGATAAAGAAATCATTTCATACCGTATAATTGTGTAGAATTGATTCGGATGTGTACCATCTCTGTGAGCTGTGATTGCTAACAGCTGGAGATGGAACGAAAATTGGTATGGCTGTTAGTAAGGCTTCGTTTATCTTTTACAAATTTGAAATTGAAGTGGCATCCGAGACGTGGTGAAGATGGTAAGATGGCTAGAACTTATGGGGAAAACTAAGGGAGTTTGGCTTAAATAAAGTAGAAAAACGCAGATGGCCCCAGCAGCGCTACCGTGCGAAAAGCAGGGCAAATTTGTCGGCTGAGCTAGGATTCAGGGCACTGCATGGAGGAATAGTCCCCTTTATTCCCTATTCAATCAATAGCTGAGTGAGTAGTATGGGACTTGGTAGTTATTTAACTGTATTCAAAATAATTATGTTATGTTTTTGTGCAACAAGTTCGTGCTCTGGTATAGTCTTTCTTTTCTGTGTGTTAGATTCAGACATTATTAAACAGGCCTGCCATTTTTGTAATTTCGGTCTTTTCAGGTATCCACATAGTATCTAAATTGGATATGTAATGTAACCCGAAATATTTGAATGCAAATATTGTGTACAGTGCCGGAAATTTATTAAAACACCCCTTTTTTCTAAAAAAAGAGAAAAAGATGCTTAAATCTAGCGAAAATTGTCCTAGATATAATTTCATATATTAAGTGAAGGATCAAAGTTTTGCGTACGTTTACCAGCTACTTGAGAAAATTTTCTAAAAAAGGCTACCAGAGAGGAGGAAATCTAATTAAGGCACTTGGCCATTTCTTCCGATTGATGGGATGTTCCCGTCAATTTTATCTCTTTTCAGTAGTTTAAATATCCTCCAGGCAGTTCAGCAATTGTCTCAAAGAGCCCAAATTGACAGAAACAGAAAAAGGAGCCAATTTTGCGCGTTACAAGCTCAGGCTACCTGTCGCAGAGATCGAAAGATGTGCTAAGCGGTCTCAATCGTGTGTATCTCTGTTACCCAAAGACAATGAGAGTTATGGTGACGGAGAACGACAGAAAACAAACGAAAATCGAAATAAACTGACAAGCAATGCCTGTTCCATGGAGATTCGATAACACTTTAAATCTCAAACACGACCTCTCATAACCCGTTCCAGATAGCCAAATACGCTATTGGCTCTCAGCAGCAGCAAACTTGCAGTACAAGGAGCTCAAGCAGTCCCCATCTCTGTCATAATTGCACAAACAGGCTCGTTTAGATTAGGCTTGGAAAAGACACAACTAGTCCAGTCTCCAGTGGACTCCTGTGTTTTGCAAGGATTAGAAATGGTAGCATATAGACGTTCTGAGTGTATATCACCTATATTTGCACGACCTTTGCAAAGATGAAAAGGGTTTGTCCCGTCGGCGAAAAGGGTGTTGGGGTTGATGGTTTGGGCTGAATTTTTCGAAGATGGTTTCTCCGAAATCGCCTTTTTTCATTCCAGCAGAATGCAACAGATCATATCGAGACATTGGAGAACTGTCTAGTTCTGTTTGCTGATTCTTTGTTCCACGGGGGACATGGAAACTTTACCACGACAATGCCTCTCTGCACAAGGAAAAGTTAACATTGGAGTGTTTCGCGTAAAATAATATATACTATGCCATGCCCTGGGGTTTCTTCAGACCTAAAACCTCATTAAAACGTATCGGGAGCTTTTTAGGAAATTTTACGCCAACGGAGGACAGTTTCCAACTGTCGTAGACTTTAAGGTTTCCATTGTCTCTGAATGGAACCTACTGGGGAGGTTTCTGCGCTATAAGTTGGTCAAAATCAAAAGCAATAGATGCCGAGAGGTGCTAGAGAATATCGGAAGCAAGACAAAGTAGTGAGAGAAACTTTACTTCAATGAGTTACTGAAAGGGGAAATTTGTGGGTTATTTTAATGTATAGAAGATGTGTTCGATTGTATCTACGCCGCTAGTGCATTGTGCTGGATAAGTCCTCACTGTTGTGTAACACTAAATACCACTCCTTACAAAGCCGGCTCAATGCCAGCGAGCAAGCATGTCGCGTTAGACCTGACGACTGCGGTAGCTTGCCTTGGGTAAGCACCGCTCTAACCTTCCCATAGGTCTCCATCGGTCTAACGGCCACATTATAAGCGAAATCGGCTAGCATAACGTACGAGTCTGGGTTCCAGCCTCCAAGGGTGGATATTGGGATAGACAGAAGCCTTCCTCTAGCAGCAGTCGCGAGCAGGGGTTCCTGCATTCTACGCTTGACGGAAATGTCTGCGTTGAGGGAGGTGAGTATGTTAGAAGCACGCACTCTCCCATTAGAGGGCGCAAGAGGACTGACGAACGTGATGTCAAAAAAGTCCGTTCCTCCATTGCTACCCATTGCCTGTATATCCGGCCTTGTGCGGTGAAGACCCGTCGCTGCTCGATTTCCGGGTGATGGCCTGCCTTCTGCAGGTCTTGGGTGAGGAGAAAGACTTGAAAATGAAGCCGTCGGTTTCGTTGCCCGCCATGCAGGCAGTGCATGAGGTGATCCCTGTAGCAGTAGAGAACCTCATCGCATTTTGTTCGTGGACACAGCGTGTCCGGGACAAAGCGGGACTTGGAGGTAAGCTTGCATGCGTTGGTCGCTGCGGGTTTTCTCTTCTTGTAACTGAAAGGGACGTTTACTTCATAGTAAGGCTAGAGGCTAACCTATTTTTCAGTCAATAAAACACTCCAATCTTTCCCCTCATGTTAATGTCATGAACGTGGTTTTGTGTCGTAATGTGGTTTTCCCCTCCCTAGTACAGTAGCCTTTTTGCAACTTTTTTAGATTGATTCGAAACGTGTATTTATGAAACTTTGCTCCATTATCCCCTTACTAGTTTCGTGGTGTTCTTTTTGTCACTTATTTTTTGCGTAAATCCACGTGAATCTACGTGATTGACGCAGCGGTGCGTGCATTGCATGATGGTATAGCGTGAACACCACTCGAGAAATCACGTAGTTCACGCATCGCCCAAAATTGTGCACGCACCAGTACCCGAACCTCAGATTAAACGTCATTCTCATCCCATCCTTGTGCTATGTCTTCGTTCTAACACCCGGTATATCAGTGTTTGAGCCATCCCCGAAGAAGCCAGAGGATACTACCGAGGAAGAATAGTCTCCAACTCCCAAGAGAACGGCCATCTCCCAGCTTCATAATAATATCGAATCCTCTCATTCTTCGCCGCTTTTTCCACAACTCCAACCTCACCAAACGTCACCTCCAATAGAGTCCTACAGCACCCTCATTATTATACTTGAGACCTAGTGCAGATTATGACCAACCATCAACAGAATTCGTGGAACGGGGCCAGTCATCCCTTATGCCTCTGGGGACGAAGTAGACGAAATTGCAAATTCAAATGGATCAGATCTGTCTTTATTCCTCCTAGTGGCTACTGTGCTCCAGAAAGGAGCGACTATGATATTTTGCTCACCTCCAGAGAATCTGTCGGCCCTGAAGACATGATAATAAGAGTCGAAGAGATGACACAAATATGAAACGGGCTATTTCACCAGTCGTACGGCCCCAACAAATGAGCTCGAAGCAAGACGCTTACCAACAGAAGATTACTGGTCCTCGCTGTTTTCGGACCCTTCTGAAACTCTTTTGGATGAAGATGATACAGTAAGTTCGCCCCGGAATGGTCAAAAGGAGGAAGAGACTGGTATCAATCAGCAAATTATATCAAGGAATACAGCTCAAAGGAGGGGTGGGCTACTTTACTGGGAATATTACTCGGCCTTTGAAGAGGTCAATGTGAGGTTGGGTAAAGCGAATATCCATCTCGTAGAAAGGTTCTTCTCTCCAAATATGTTTATGGAATTGCGCGTACAATATATTTGTACTTTGGGACTAATGGGAGCTGCTGGAGTTAATATTCTTGCAAGTAGTCCGGACTTTTTTGCTGCATTCTCTGATGACAATGAGTATTTGACAGTTTCTGCAGTTCAGATTAGTACAATGGCTTCCATAACAACAATACAGAACGCTAAGCGTATCTGTAGTCAATACAGCACGATTGCGCACATACTTGACATCGGGCGCTCGGCAACTTCCAAGCAGGAATTCCAAGATCAGTTACTCACAACTGCATACAGACTTCAATGCCTTCACCATACTGCGGTGCTTCGTAGACAGAACTTTCTCTTCATTGTGGGAAAGGGGAGCAATTTAGGTGTTGTAGAAATTTTCTATGCCAATATTCTAGAGTTCTCAAGCTCTTTGATTGCGTCCCATATTTATACAATTTACGCTATCAGGAACAGTTGTTTCTTGTGGGTAGGAGAAAACTGTAACAAGATAACTGTATTATGCTCAGAGTGGCTACCTTTTATTTTGGTTATTTTCGTGGGGTTGTCCAGGGCCTAATTTTTCGATGTTTTTTCGGGCTAACGGTATGACCAACTGCAATGCAGCTCTTGGCACCTAAATGGCGTACACTAGCAAGAATATTGTGCGCTGTGAACTGTATCAACTATGTTTACATCTGTGGTATGTATTTACAGTATTTTACTACTGTCACCTACACTAACAAGCAACTCTATTTCTGGGCTGATATGGATGCAGCCGATATTTATCTTGGCTCGGCCAATTAACCATTAACTACCAACTTTTGTCAGCCAAGTAGAAGACTGACTACCACCATCTCGCACGGTAAGTGCAGGAACGGACCGAGAACCTTTTATAGCCTTTTTAGTAGCTACTCGGCTAAGTTCACTAACTTAGAATAGTTTAGTTGTAGAGTAGTACTAGTAGTCAACCAAATGGCTAACCCAGGAAGGCCCTTGGTAAGGCGAGTTGTTCCCGGAGCTTGATCCTTTGGTAGTAAACTCCAGCTTTGTAGCTTCATCTAAGCCCGCTGGCCTATACCACTACCACCCCCATAGTTGCATCCTCTTCCCTTCCCTTTCAATCAGCCAAGTACCTTACACCTACTTTGGCCACTTTAGTCTCCTTTTTCCCGTGTTTCATTTCTGGCCAAGCAGCCCCGTGTAACCTTCATGGGTTTACTTTGATGTGCGAGCGCTCATCGCATGTAAATTAGTCCGTGGCCACTCCCACACTACTGCAGTACCAGAGGAGTATGACTATCAATTGAATCAGACTCATGCAGCTGACCTCCACTCCTTCTGCTACTTTTTTAATTTGAGCAAAGCGTACAAAGCTCTATGCAGGACAAAGTGACGGACCTCTACCCTCATCTCGTATGATTTGGCCAACATGCTTGGTATATTGGAACCATCTTAATTGTGGAGTAGACGAGTTTAGCAGGTCATTCTCGAGTTTTTGTTACACAAACGTGTCTGAGAACCTAATTGTAAGTGTATTTGGGAGGCTACTATGTGCGCAAATAAGCAATGCGGCAGTATTTCACTGACTCTCTGTCACAAAAGCCAATGGCTATTTACCAGAAAATGATGTCTGTACAAATGGAAAACCAACTAGTTACAACTTTCCCGCCATCAGGTTGGAATCTGTGGGAAGTTTGCCGGCTTTGCTAGAAAACTATCCAGAGATTATGCCGAATCATTGCAGAATCAGAACGAGAGCGATAATTTAGTCAATGATATTCCCACAGAATTTACGCCTCTCTATACAAAAGATGCTGCTATAAATTATAACAGAGAAGCGGATTCTGAGAGAAGGATGTGAAATCCTTCAGCACATAAATAATTAAAGAGGATGGCAGCCTATTGCGCATAATTTTCATGCAATTTCAAATTGAAGTACAAAGGTAAGGTACTGAAGAAGAAGGGAGGTGCGCGTCAGAAACAGTGGTGCAGATTGTGTCGGAAGGCCATATGTGCTACGTGTTGGTCAACATGGCAGACGAGTGAGATTCCTGAAGAGCTACGATTCCAGAAGAGGAGATAGAGTCGTTGAAAAACAAAGTAGATAACTCTCAAAATTAGGTTTGTTGTCGTTGAAGAGCTCAAAATGGGTAGTGGTGCGTGAACAATTTTGTGTGGTGCTTGAACTGCGTGATGTCTGGCGTGAGACCTTCACGCAGTGTGCGCACCGCTGCTAAATCACGCAGATTCACGCAAAAAGAAGTGACGAAGAAACGTTACGAAACTAGCACCGGATTATGTAATATAAGGAAAGAATAGGTACGGCAATGTTTCGCTTAACCTGAGTAGTTCACTCTCTTTTGACAGTGCGCCTAATAAATATAGAAACGTCCCCGATTTCTGAGTTCTGCACACTTGCTGCAGCCCCTGCCTTCAAAGAATACTCTAAAAAAGCGTCTCAATCAGATAGAGAAAGAACAGCAAGAAAAATTTGCAGCAAAATAGTATCGGAGCGACGTAAATGCATTATTCCTGTTTTTAAATGAATAATTAATATAGAAACTATAGAAACATCATAAAAAAAGTAGAATTTAAGACATCATTAAACCAGTAAAGTACTTTGCTATCCACTTTAAATGAACAATACTGACCGCAACTGGTATCTACAGGGCAAAGAACGACGACTACCCATAAATAAAATGCCTCTCGGAAAGTCACTTACGGAGCAAGAAAAATGGGAAATTATGAGGATGAGGTGTGCTGGGGAGAGCATTGATTCTATTGCATCGAAAATCAATCGCTCTAAAAAGGTGGTGTGGACATTTATCCAAGCCCCGGAGAACTATGGCAAAGGAAAACGCAGCGGACGCCCGCTAAAAATGTCTCCCGCCAAAAGAAGGCAAGTACTAAGAGAGGCCCACAAGGGAGAGGAATCGGCAGGACAGCTCTGTACCGCCTTGGATTTGCCAATAGGCAAGAAGAAAGTGCAGCATATATTACGTGGAACGAGTACTCTTACGTACAAGAAGATTAAAGAGGTCCCGCTGCTTACCGCAGCCCACAAAAAGGTGAGACTTGATTGGGCTAAAGAGATGTTTGGAAAAGGACTGAATGATTGGAAGAAAGTAATCTTTTCAGATGAAAAAAGTTTAATTTGGATGGGCCAGACTGTTTTAAGCATTACTGGCATGATATCTGTAAGGACGAGAGGCTATTGGCCAAGCGCCAAAATGGCGGTGGTTCAGTTATGATTTGGGCTATCTTTTCTTACTTCGACAAGTGTCCAATTGTTTATTTGAATGGAAGGAAGGTGTCTGCAAGTTACTGTACGACATTGGAGAATAATTTATTAGATTTTGCAGTCATCAATCATGGATTTGATTGGATGTTTCAGCAGGATAATGCCCCTATCTATGTATCTCAGCATACGAAGGCATGGTGTTCTTCGGAAGGACATTACTATAATGGATTGGCCTGCACGCTCCCCGGACCTAAACCCAATCGAAAACTTATTGGGTATCCTGGCTCGAGCTGTTTACAGTAACGGAAGGCAGTTTGACTTAGTTTATGCTTTAAAAGTGGCAATTGACCAAGAATGGGCCAAAATCGAGGAAACTTTGCTTCAGAAGCTACTTAAGTCGATGCACAAAAGGTGTGTCGGAGTTCTTATGGCTAATAGAGGCAAAATAACCTACTAGGCTGTGTCCTAGTTTTCTTTTTAGTTACTTTTTGTGTTTTTCTGTTTATAGTTTCTACATTTATTATCCACTACGTTACTAAATTTTTTCTTTCCATTGGAAATAGGAAAGCAGATACTAGTTCTCTGGCCTCTATAGTACCATCTGTCTCTGTAGTTAAGTAAGGGTTGTTTGCGTGCTACCCTCGTTCCGTATTGTACAATTATGCCTTAGATTCTAAGATTTCTATACTTATTAGGCGCACTGTATTGACAAAAACGAGGGGTGTCGTAATTGAATTTCCTGCACGGTACAATATAATGTTAGTTATCCGATAAAAGCAGCGCCATCCTGAAATTACTCAGTCTTAGCCTGAGAGAAATAAGTGCCGTAATCTGCAATTTTTTGACTATTGGTAGTAACTTCTAACGCTGCTTGTCTGCTGGCTGGCCTCCCATCGACTTTCTGGTAGACTGTTGTTGGTGCTAGCATTCGACAACAATGATTTCTACATGCCTCCACCATCGGCATATGTATTTAACATGACATGCAGATTTGCAATTCCAAATGGATTCCAGCCAATCCATACATCTCAATAAAGACACCCCCTTTTTTCCCTTTTTCAACTTGCTCTTGACCCGGTAGCCCAGCGAAGATTCCGTAAGCGGGGTACAGTGCATACAGTACAGTTCTGTACAGTACTGTACTGTACATTACAGTTTAGAGCAAAATTTGGGGTAATTTATTATTTGGTTATGTCATTTCCTGAAGAGAGGCCAAATGTTCCATTAGGGATTGAAGTGAGTGGGTATGAGCTTACAAAGTGCGAAGTTTGCAGCGGGGCCGCGGCACCGTAGGAAACGGGTCTGAGTCCAGCCATTTGGTAAGCATTGTAAATGCTGCCTGACGATAGAGTTGCTGATGGGCTAAAGAGCTAATCGGCAAAGTCATGTCAGCCGCATGCTAGGGAGCACGAGAAATGGCAACGTGGGTCGGCGACTGTAACTTGCAAATGGCGCGGGATCCCATAAAGGTTCTGACGTGGATAGGATTCGGATCAAAAGATAGAAATCTAATCAGGGTGCGATACTGCCAGAAACACGCAGCGAAGCCAAAGTCGAATCGCAATGCACTCCACACAAAATGTCGCCCTTGTAACATAACTTTGTCCTAGAAAAAGTTCTGCAAAATGGGTGGGAGGTGTTCCCGCCACAAATGTTTCAACCCCTGTCTTGACAAAAACGCCATCCGCTATCCTTTTCCGCCATTTTCCTCCTCTTTCTTCCCCTCCGGAACTTCTGCTACCTTTTCTACGTCTTCCACCGTCACATCTTCTCGAGTATCCCCTTCTCCCTTTTTCCCATCATCTTGCTCCCCCGAATTGGCTTCCTCGTTATCTTTGTCCGTATCTGCCGCCTCGCTTTGACCCCGCATTTGCTCATTGATAATTTCTCGGGCCTGCTCTAGAACCTTACCCATTTCCATCTGGTCTTTCAACAGGGCAGCTATTGCAGACTTGCTAGACATTCCATCTCCATCCCGTTCAACTTTCACATCACTCTTGTCTTTCTTCCCATCTCCATTGCCCTCGCTCTTACTCCCCTTCTCGTCAACATTGTCCCGCTACCCCCGCCCGCACCTCTCGACCCACCCCGAGCCCGCCCTTCCCCACCCCCACTTACCGCATCGTCATCTTTTTCAGAGCCTCGTCCACCTCGATCCGAACGACCGGATCGACCGGAGCCCGGCGCGCTGGCCTCTTCTTGCATTCGATCTGTTGACTCCTGTTCCAATCGTTTCTCCAATGCAATCGTCCGATGCACCATCATTTGCAACGTTAGTTGCATCTGCAACGTCTTCTCATTCATTAATTCCAACTGCAATTCCTTCTCCTGTCGCGTACTTCGCGACCCTTCTCTATTGCTCCCTACTCTTGATCTGAAACTACTACCAATGGCCTCCTTAATTTCAGATTCCATCCTATTGCTACTTGCTCCTGCATCACCACCTTCTCTTTTCTTCTCAGCTCCGGAATTAGCCTCATCGACGTCACTCATCATATCGGACTGATTTTTCGTGGTTTCAGGGGTACCTCCCATTGCTTGCGACATTTCCACAATGCCCCCCAATCCGCTTGGATTCTCGCTCCTATTTTCTCCCTGCTGCACTACACTACCCACATTCTCTGCGAGCCCTCCTATCCCGCCTTCTACATTCATAGGCCCTACCCAGCCACCCCGCCCCCAACCAGCTGTGCCGCCACCCCAGGATGTAGCGCTCCTCCCAACGGTACCCGCATTTCCGACTCTTGGTTCTCAGTCGTGTTAGTCTCATGCCGCACAGTCGTCCCATGCGATACTCGTATCCCTCCAATCTGATCGACTGGTGCATACCCATGTACAGCTGCACTGTTTCCTGCGGCGCTTCCCCCCAAACCGCTCCCAAGGCCCGTCACTGGTTTTCCATGCACATTGATCCGATTGGGCAGCATATCATACCTTACATCCCTACTCGCTCCCGCCACCGCTCCATGTCCAACTCCGAGCTTTGCTCTCGATCCTCCCAGCATCTGCAATCCACTTGCTGCCCCACTGGGTCCCGCAGCTCCCGTAACCTGATTCCGTTCCTTAAGTTCTTCCACTGCTTCCTTCCTCAACGAATTTCGGTACTTTTGCAAATGGGACTTGACGTGCTCCGTCGTCAACCCTTCCACGTTCATAATCGTAACAAGCGTTTTCGGAACGGCTTGATTCAAACCCACTGCATCTATTGCCCTCACAAACCTTTCATGCAGCTCGGGTGTCCACACCAGCCGCTTCTTCTGTGGCTTTGGTCCTTCCCCGTCCGCATACCCGGCACTCCCTCTTTGCGAGCTCGATCCTGCCCTCGCACTCCCCGCTCCACTCCCTCCACCTCCCACCTTTCGAGCCGACCCTCGTGCCCCTCCTTCCTTGCCAGGTTGAACTCCCTGAGTATCCGTCATTCTGACTCCCGATTTCCCAACCAACGCCGTCCTTGACCCCCCTTTGACGCGTCACTCTGCAACTGTAACCTGCCTAACACGGGATGCCTCTCCAACCTTGCCAACGCCTGTTGAGGCACCACTACCTTTCGCGCATCTCCCCCAATAACGACATCCGTCCCCGCCTGGGCTCCACCTCCGATCCCTTGACGCGACCCCGCAGCTACATCCGCACTCACAGGCTGCGCACCAAGATTCGGTACATTCGCTCCCACATTGACATTTGTTTGAACACTCGCCGCGTCCCCTCCTACTCCAACGGTGGGAGCGGGCGGGGTGTTTCCGCCGTGCTGGGCGGGTGGAGATGTTGGAAGCGGAAACGTTGGTGTAGCAGGATTTCCAGTTGGGGAGGCAGCGACAACAGGCGGGACCTGGCCATGAAAAGCAGCGGCTGCTGCAGCCAGTTGGGCATACATTTGTTGCATCTGTGTCATTTGGATCAACGGCATGACAGAGGGATCGTACGGGACGACGGTCGGTGAAACGATGGGGACGTGAGATGGTAGAAACTGGTTTGGTACGGCGGTGGGGTAGGATTTTCGACGCGCCTCTTCTTGTTTTCGGATTGGCCTGGGACGGCAACGGAAGGTTCTTTCTGTGCCTGCGGTGGTTGAAAAATGTGTGTATGCGGCTGCAGCGGATACATACTTGCCATGTTTATGAGCGGGATCATACCGGGGGCGAGTGGGGGCGATGGGAAGGAGACTGGTGACGGACGCAAGGGAAGTGATTGAGATGACGCGGTTGGGAGCGGGGTAGAACGGCGTTCGAGTAGACGTCCAGGGCCGTTGTGTTCAAACTGCGGGCCGGTTCGTTTGGGGAGGCCGGGGGCATGGGAGCGCGGGGCGATCGGTACATGGGCAGGGTGGAAGTGCTGAGGGTTGAGCGACGGGTATGTTTTGGGGAGGGACGGCGGCGGGGGGTGGATGCGGTGGTTTGAGGGGCGGAGGAGGTGGGCGGGGTGGTTAGAGTTTGTACGGGATTTGTGGTGACGGTTGGGGCAGGGGTGCAGGTTGGTTGGCGGGAGGTGGCGGAGGGGTGGTTGGTTGAGGGTTGAGTTGAATGTACTGCGTGTCGAGGAGAAGAAAGTCATCAATGTCAGAGGGGTTGAAGCAAAAGTCTTCGATATCTTGGTTGTTGAGGTCATCGACGGGAAAGGGGTGTTCGGCGGCGGCACGTGCGGCGGGTAGGAGTGGGGAGGCGATGAGACGGAGAGCTGAATCGACGGCTTGGTTGTTGTCTGCGAGATTGAATTGGAGGTCGGGAGGGGATGGGGCGTTTTGAAGTTCTTCGGGAGGGGAGGACATGAGAAGGCAGGTGGCGAAAGAGCGGCAGTCTTGGAAAAGGCAAAAGATTCTGTATGCCGAAGCTAAGGTGGTCAAGGCGAGTGGGGCGATACCGAGTCAGGCCGATGAGGACGTAGCTGCCAAGAATGAGGTAGTATGCTGGTCACTGTGGCACGAAAACCGTACGAGATTGTGGCATATCTTTGTGACGCTTGGGATGCGCCGTATTGTTCACCCGCCAGCGCCGGTCTGGACCGATCGGGGACCGCGCACTTGCTTTTTTGGGGTTGTCTTCCGCTCAATGGTTAGCAGAGTGCATCCCACAGTAAATTAAAAAAATTAGTTACAGACTGAACATGTTCAAGCACTTTTTCATTCCGCTATCGAAATGTCATGCCGCCAACCACTCAAGGCTTTCGATTCTCATCATCAGCAATCGCAAAAATCCCCAGGACATATAAGTTTGCCCGATTTTTCGTTGGCAGACAATGTTTTGCACGCTGATTACCCCAGAAAAGATACACGATGACTTCCGTCAAAACATGCCGACCCCCAGGATCGAACTGGGGACCTCAAGAACTTCAGTCTTGCGCTCTCCCAACTGAGCTAAGTCGGCCTGATGCTCTGCGCATTATTGCCAGGCAATCTTGGATTTATATCAAAAAAATTACTATTTACACGTGTGTGAAACGTGTAAGACGTGTACCATCAGCTTAGCCCGTAACTAACAATAGTAAAGTATTGCGATTGCTGCACGTGGCCGACGTGGACCACCCGGTTAGCACTTAGCTAGCAGTATAGTCGGATCCTGCAGCGGACACCCGTTCTACTGATGCCATAAAGTTATCATATCCTGGTCCCAGGCCATCTTGCCCACCGACAGGGTGGCCTTGGGCTCACCCTCATCTTACCGTTCCTAGATGGCGCCGCTGCCGCGAGTATCATCGATGCAGCACCAGCACAAGTCAGCTCCGCAACCCACATCGGGCCCCGCTCCACCGCCCTCATCGGATCCCACTACCGCCGCGACAAGCCTTTCCTTCTTCGTCAAGCCGCCCGTCACATTCGCGAGTTCCTGCTCCACGTCCCTGTTATGTCCTACCCCGTCGACCTGGGTTCCTTCGACCTGCCCCCTCTCGCTGCAGCACACACCCACTTTCAAACCTACCCCAAAAGTGAGCAGCAGGAGGCGCTGGCCAAGGTTCACTGACGTGAGGACGACTGGGCCAGATCTCCGAACCCGGACCTCCACACGGAAGCCGATGTGCAGCTACGCATACGCGGTCTAGCGCTCCGCCAAGGCCCCGATGCGTACACTGGAAGACGATGCTACACCGCTACCTCGGGCTGTCCGTTTACGATGACTCGCTTCCACAGAACTACGCGGACACCTGTTATACTGATGCTATGAAGTTTTCTTATCCTGTACGTTTTTATCACTGTTATACGTGTGTGCAACACTACTGGGGCAATGCAAAGCTAATTTTGAATCCGGTGACTGAATTCTGCGAGTTGCAGAGCATGACATATTACAGACGCCGCACATGTGGACCAAATGACGTAGCTAAGCTTCTGATACAAGCGAGTCTTCACTCCTCCAGTTGAGCATCCGCTGTGGGACACGACATCTGTCGCGTAGTTCACTATGACCTTGGATGATGTCTCAAAAGGTGATCCAAGCGAGTCAAAAGCTAGCGGCACAAAATTCCATCCTAGCCTCGATCGTCCCGGCAGGACCTCGCCAGGAATGGGAGCCACTTTCGTGGCTAAGTGCCTCTTCTTCCGCTTTTCTGCTGCATTGGAAACGGCTCGCGCTTTCCGTGCTCCTATTGACATATAGCTCTCCTGGAATGGCGAGGATACGGTGATTACCCTGGCTTTTACCTTGGACTGTCTGTTTACGATGACTCGCTCTCTCCGAAATGTGAGCATTGCAAACGACCCATGGACAGGCTAGGAGACCACGCAGTGGACCTGTATCCTTCTGGTTTCAGTCGCAAGGACCTGCATGACTCGCTACTCAACGTCATTGTCGGCCGTATCGCCCGTGCAGCCGGTCTGGACTGCCAGTTTGAGGCTCCGCTCTTGGTGCCAGGCACCGAGCTACGACCCGCTGACATCCTCGTCCAACCAACTCCAGCTCCCAACGGCACTGCGAAGCGCCCCATCACCTGCGACATCACCGTCGTCTCACCATTCAAGGCCGACGTACGACCAAGGGCAACCCGAGAAGTGGGAGGTGCTGCTTCAGTTGCGCCGCAACCAGGTCACTGGCCTGGAAAGCAAACTGTCGCGTTGACTCCCGCCCCCTCCCGACAACCCCACTCAGGCCCCGAACTTCGATTTCCAACCGCTGGCTTGATTCCCTGGGTTTGCCTCCCCCGCTACTATTCTCTTCATGGAGGATCTCCTCCCACGCATCGCGGAGAAGCTGTATACATTGGCTGGTGTTATCAGAACGAGAATATATCGACGCATTAGTTACACGATCTGGTCGTCTGGCGAACGCTATCGTGTCCCGTACTGTTGTGCACGTCGCCGACGTGGACCACCCGGTTAGCATTTAGCCAGCAACATAGTCGGTTCCTGCACTGAACCCTCGATATTACTGCAGTCAGGTCTCTGTCCTGCGGCGGACATCCGCTATCCTAATGCAGTGTAGTTACCATCGTTCACCCGCCCGGGACTGAAGGGCACATTGAGTGTTTCCTTCCCATTATTCGAGCCGGGCTTGATGAGCAGCGAGAGCTTCGGTCCGGAGTGCGCCCTACTGTGAGCCAATGTGCGCACGAGGAGACGCAACACACTCTGACCAATTGCGGGATCGAGGGCGGGCAGCTGCACGGAGGGTAGCAGTCTAAGTGTGGAGAGGGTGGATGGGCGGAGTGGGAGGCGAGACGCGGCAATCGCGTACGGCGTGCGCATCCAGGGGGAGGGCGACGTCGATGCGGTCAAAGCGGAAGGAGACGGCAGCCGCGCGCAAAGTTTCTACATCGTCATGCTTTCCCCTTCCCCAACTTCCACATATCTCGCCCTCCCCAGCGGCCGCTGCTACCCTCCGTGCAGCTGCCCACCCTCGACCCCGCCATTGGTCAGGGTGGGTTGAATCTCCCCCGGGCTCGCTATATGGTTGGTCACCAGGAGGATTTTTCTCCGGCCGACCTTGCCCGCTCCGGGGCCCTCCGCGCCACCGTCACCGACACGCCCTGCCGCCTCGACCCCCGCACGGGTAAGCCCGAACCCGTTCCCCAGCCTGCCCCTGACCTACTCGATGTCGGATTCGCCCCATCCTCTACCTCCTCCATCCCCTCGTTTGACACCGCCCACCGCCAGCTCCGGTCGGCCGCCGCCCTCGCCAAAACAGCTTTGCTCTTTTCGTACTCGTTCCGCACTTGGGGAAATTGTTCTACTTTTACTTCCCTGCTGCGGCGCGTCCTGACATCTTCAATTTACTTGCCCACCTCCGCCTCACCTACCCGGACCTGCAGGTGTCATCGTTCACCCTCACCCAAAATTGCGCCACATTGGACATCTCCGCCGCCCAGGGTATCGCCACCCGCGTGCACCGCGAGGCCTCTCGCCTTGTCGACCCGAAAATTCGCTCGTGGGTCGCCTCCGACGTCCGCAACGCACTAGCGATCGCCCTACGTCACGATGCTCGCCTCATTGCAGGGGCTCGCCGCCCGACCTGCGGGAATCCCGCCCGCGCGCCCGCCCGCACACATGCCGAGATTCCCGTCAACCCCACCGCGCCTGTCCCGACCAAGCCCGCCCCAACCTCACCCGGCCCCTCACAAGCGAAGAAGCCCCAACAAGGTCACGCCCTCCTCACCCCTGCCACTCCCCGCACTGCCCCTCAAGAGACTCCCGACCTCATACTCCGGTCCCCGGGCCGCGGCTTCCGGCGAGACACTACCGCCGGACCCGAACGAACGCCGTCCCGCTGGTACCACCTCCTGGTCAAAACTCGCGTCAGTCCTAAAGCCGGCGTGACCGGCCCTCGTGTCCTGACGCAGCTGGTTTCCCGGCCCGTACATGGGGAACTCGCGGAAGCTGTGCTACCCCTCGTGGCAGCGGCAACGCTCCTCCCGCTCCAGCCGACTCCCAACAAGGTTCGCTCAACCGCCATCGGTATGTGCTCCGCCGTATAGTGATGAAGGCACTTCTCCTTGCGCCATGGCCGATTCACATTTGGTTCTTTCTCCGCATGAGACTGCCAATGGTGTCAAAGCTCGGTTGGACTCAATTGTCCAAGACACCCGCACGACAATTCGTCGCTTTTCCGCAACTCCAAATTTCGTTTGGCTAGGGACATGCTACGACAGAAGACCTGGGTCTTGGGGGATTAAGGAGGTGTTATTTAGTACCTTCCGCAGTCAGTATCGTCAGTGCTTGGTGAATGCATTGGTAGGGCCAATTAGTATGCCATCGTCTGCATACCATCGATTAAGGAGAAATCAAAAATTCCAGAGGACGGAATGGAAGGTGAGGGAGAAGAAGAAGGAGCATGAAATTGGGGTCGCCCCGTTGGGATACCTGTAGGCTCGGGAAAGCGGTTGTATTGGGAGATGTGAAGAGTAAAGGGGTGATACAGCGGTTCACGGCTGCACCTCACCCCTTTACTCTTCTCATCTCCCAATCTGACGAACCGTGCGAGGGATGGGACGTAGTCCGGAGTTAACAGAGAGTACGCTATTTTGAGAAGGTATTAAACGAATCAGGAGCATCGATCGAGACGGCAACGTAGCCACCTCGCGATCCGTGGCGGGCTGAGAGCGATCGGGCATCATTGATGAGGACATCCATGCCTGTGGGGACCTCGTTGGCTACATTTTCAGGGAAGTGATAGTCATGGGAGTTCAATAGCATAGGACAGAGAAGTATTTTGGTATTTATGCGGCAAAGGGTCCGGCCTTTTGCGATGGCCCGGATTTGTCCAGGCCTTTGATGATAATGGATGGCTGATGCTACAGAGATGAGAATGAGAGCAGAGCCTGAGAGCTCCCGGCATGCGAGGCGGCGGAAAATGTTCGAGAGCGCGGAAAGACGAGTAACTTCGGACTTTTAAAGTTATTGCAGTGAATACAATTAGCCTGAGAATTCGTGGAGAGAGGACATCTGGGCCTGTGGCAGCGGCAGCTTTGAGGGAGCGGGCGCTGAGGCCTTGGGCTTCGGAGATTTCGGTTGAGGTAGGGAGGTCATAATGGAGGAGGATAATAGGCGTGAGTAGCCAAGGATGAAGGGCGCCAAGGCAGTCGTGGGTGGCCGGAAGACAGAGGTCGGCTAGGGTGCGTTGCAAAGGACGCAAACTCGGTGTCCGCAGGAAGGTTTTCGGTCGACGACTTCGAGCTCATTTCCGCTCGCTAAGCTTACGGCCCCCCTCTCTGCCTACGCATGTAGACTCTGAGGCGGTGGCGGCCGCCTCCGTAAAGCGACGCATCCGCATTACAACGGTATCCCCCACCGGCTTCTGAACGAATTCAGATCCCTCTGAAACCCCTCCTGCGTTCTGTCGTCCACGACTTCGTTCGCCACGCAATGGCGGACGTTTTATCTCAAAAAGCTGCCTCTGTCCCCGTTTAGCAGAGCTCCGACCGACAGCCCGCTGTCAGGCCCGCCCTGCAATCGCCTCCAGCTGCCCCTACCGCTGTCCCTGCCGAAAAGCAGTCCGCTCCAGCACCAGTTGCCGAAGCCCCTACAGTCGCCGTCGCCGTCGAAGCTTCCCATCCAGCTCCGGCTGCACGCCCCTCTGTTTCGCTCGTTGTCGCCGCCACAGCCCTCAACGTAGTCGCCCCCGCTAAGCCCCCGCCGAAAAGGCCGTAACCGAAATGGCCACAGATCTGATCGCCCCACGCTGTTCCAGTCTCTTTACACGCCGCACCCGCACGGCATCCGCAGCCGGACACCTGTGCTTCAAGAAGTCCAAGATGGCTGAGCCGGCTCTCCGTATCCTTCGAAACAACCCCTATCTAATTGGCTGCGCTGGAGCGCTGCCACACGGGGAGATATGCAGATTGTGGAGGTAGGAGGTCCGCCAATGCATTGCGTGAGGCACCGGAGACAGCAGAACGTGGACGGGGGCTTTTGGCGGATTTCAGCTTCGTTCAGGAGGCGGGTTTGAACGCCACCGCGTGCGTAGGCGGAGAGGGGGGTCGCGAGCTCACTTCCAAGGCGGATAGGTGTGGGCGACCGGCGGAGATGGGAACAGTGATGGATGGTGCAGGGAAGTTTATGACTGCCCAGCAGTCCACGCATTGGACAATAACATAGGGCGGGCGGGAGAGTCAGGAAGTGTCCGCGCCGAAGCGAGGCAGCCCTTGAATGGTCTGGCAGGTCGCGATGGCAAGGGAGCCGTCGGCGGATGGGGCGATAGCGATAGAGGAGAGTGGCGCTGAGGGTGGGTCGATGCGACCAGTGCGCGGGTGAGAGGGAGTGTTGGCCCTACTCTGGCGCGGATCACACGGAGGGCTGGGGCGGTTGGGATTGAGAAGGCAGGAGGAAGGGGCGCCGAGGAGCTCAACCTGGCGAGGGTGTGCCAAGATGGGCGACGGGCGTGGTGGAGCATCTGGGGCCGGTGGAGGGGGCGTGGCGGGCACGGCCGCCCAATTACTCCGGGGAGGTGTGCCTTTGCGCGGACTCTGCGCAAGAGCAGGTGCGGGAGGGTGAAGAATTTGAGTGGAAACATTCATGGTGAAGGTTTGGTTCACGAGCAAAAACCCCAAGGGTCAACACATGGTTTCAAAGGAGCCCGTCCCCTTCGCTTTTATCACCATAACAGCGGCGGTCAAGCATGTCTAAAGTCTCGAAAGCATATTCGCCCCCATCACGGGAAAGACGTGCACGTGCTCTGTAGATAAGCGGCTACCACCACGCATGCCCAATCAGGACAGTGAGCGCGTTCTCTGACAGCACAAGATTATCTATGTATAAGATGAGTTGGTTTATGGATGGTCGCTAGCACTTTGTTTATCTTCTTGGAACAGCCGACTTGACAGGGCCAGTGATCCAGAGGCGCGGTCAATAAGCCGAATTAACAGGGACGATCCCCGTATGTGTGACAAGCCGCGCGCCTGTGGACCAGTGACCCCGCCTGATTGCGGCGCAGGAGACTACGAACACATAGTTTCGTGACAAACTTTATCACCTGCATTTCTTTGCCCACAACCAATCTACCATGTAGAAGAAGAGACATCGGACTTGCACTTGCGCAAATTCAAATGACAGTTAATGGCTCTATATCGTCAAGTTGCAAGTTTGCAAAGCAGTCGTCAAATCCATCACATGAAAACATCAAGCAGTGATAATCCACATCCGCAATAGAGCAAAAGCAACTGCAAACCTGAGACCGCCTGCAAGGCCACGTTGGCCCTGCTGAAGACAGCTGCCTTCGTCACCGCCCATGCCTCACAGAAGCAAGGTAAATACGCGCTTCCAGGAGCTCCAGCCGGCCGTGCTACATCCAAAATACGGGCCCAGAGCGCTGGGGCGCACACCCATAGCGTGGTAGTGCAAAAGCTCACTGAAGAGCTCGAGTTTGCGGCGTATAAAGATCGGCCCTTGGCACACAGCGCTGCTGCCGCGCAAGAGAAGGGCGGGAGGTTCGAGCGATGCGATGATGCGTGAGTTGAGAGGCTGCGTAGACTTGGACGTGAGGATTTTGGGAAAGGCTGTCAATGCTGTGCCGTGGATGCCTGTGGGATTTGGTGGTGGTGGAGAAGAAGAACAGGCTTTTTAAGGGATTGTCCATGATGGCGTTTAGCAAAGGCTACAAGATACAGGCTTGGGATGGTAAGGCCTGCGAAAAAGACCTGGTGGGGTTGTAGATACTGCAGCAAGATAGGTTGGTGTTTCCCTCTTCCTTCCGTCGACATAACCATCGTAAGTTTTCTTATGAAACTAGGAGCTGCTTGACACGCCCTGGTGACCTTTCCTGAACCCCCCGCTGTTCGCGATAAACCGACCGACGCATGGCATCGCAATGCACCAGCCTGTCCACGTGAGCCTGTTTTCACATTGCGAAAGGATGTCGTTGCTGCTGGCATGCTAACATTTACAAGAGGGGGATGGAATTTGGGATACTTTACTGATTAGAGATGTAGAACGGCTATTTCCCGAGACGGGGGACAGGTCTGTGTATTGGAGGATCTGAAAAGGAGACAAAGTCAGGCGGAACTATCTCAAAATGCTTATTTAAGACCAGCCATAAGACATACTGCGTTGCACGAAACCGTCGCCCCAGGGTGTTTTTGCATAAGGACGGATTGCACCCGCCCGAAGGTCTCCATGGCTTGGATGGCAAGGCGACGTGCCTGGCCACGTCTGTCAGCACCGCGGATGCGCCGGGGTGCCACCCTCCAAGAGTGGATATTGGCACTGGGATCTGTCGGGGCCTGGCATGCGTGGTGATAAACTCTTGATACCTGTCGAGGTTTGATGCTTTTGCCGCGTTCAGGTATGTCAAGGGGTTGAAACATCAGGCCCTTGACAATAGGGGACATGAGCCCCCTACAGGTACGGCTTTACAAGGTCGTCGTCACGAGTGCGGACGGAGTGGGGCTTCTCACTGCTGGCTTTCGGTACCTCTGGGGCATTATCAGGAAAGATTTACAACCTCTAAGCATTCCAAAGGCACCGCGCTTTGCAGATTTGGGTCGCGTCAGCAGAGAGCACAGAATTTTACATGGAAGTCATAGGAAGCTGCATACTTCTTATGGGCCCTCCAACTGCGCAAGCCTTCCGGTGCAGCCTGCCGTTCCTTCGTCTGCAGCACCTGTCCTCATCCGTATGTTACATGTCCACATAATAACGGCAGTGTTCCTCTCAAATTATTGAAACGAGCGAAGTACGACTCTGCACCGCGTTGCCGCACTTGTTAACTCATAAGCCCACCTCCTGACACATATGCTTTATACATTGTTCAAAATGAGAGCGATAACTAGTTAATAAAGAGGGTTCATTGTAGACTACTTTTAAGAATCATGGCATACGTGGTTCTATAAGAAGTAGAGCAGCCGGAGTGGACCCGTAAGGCAGCGATTGTCGCACAGCCTGAGCTAGTAGTGCAGTTGCGGTTCTCGCCGATGTGGCACCGAGTACATGGCAAGGGCAAGCTCAAGAAACGAGAGTACAACCAAACGATGGCATCATAACCGAATTCGTGAGGTGACGGGAATGCCAAAGTTGGTGGGTGCTAGTCCTCATTTTGTCTTGGCTCGTGATATGACCAGCCGCATGTGTCCCCAGAAGCGGGTGGGCAGACAACGGACGATATAAAGGCACTGCGCACAATGACATCGTCGGCGCTCACGGCAGAAGGAAGAGTACCTGGGAGTAGGTTAAGGAGGTTGGACCACGAGGTCAGTGGGCACGAGGAAAGTATCCTGGAGTGAAGAGAGAGAATCTTTACTCTTTACTTATCGTGCACTGACTGACCGACTATTCAGTTAACAGCTAACTGGGTGGACCACATCGGTAACGTGCAGTGGGGCGCGCGACATGATGGCCATAGCCATGGACGCCACAAATTGCAACTTACTGATGCCATAAAGTTACTACTGATACGCTGGTAGATGCGTGTAGCGAATCGTAGCGTCCGAGGTGTGGCATTTCCTGGCTACACGTGGCACAAACTCTTCTATAAACAATGTGGTATCCGGAGAAGGGGCACCGAGGGAGTCGAAAACCAGAGGCTGGAATCGGAAACCTGGGTCGCGGGAGGGCAGAGAGGGGGGACCAGGCGCCTTAACAGCTTCTGCGGTAGGTCCTGGACCTTGCGGTGGTGCGTGAGGGCGGCAGCTCCACCGGCGACTTGCGTCGCTTTGGTGATGGAGGTCTGCTTGAACGGTGACGTGACGGCGACATCACATGCGATGGGTCGGTCTGGTACGCCTGCTTCAGTGTCACGGGGGGGATGCACGAGGAGAATATCTGCGGGCCTGTAGTCCGTCCCGGGCAGGAGATTCTCGACTTCGAACTCATAGTCAAGGCCGGCGGCGCGGAACACGTGCCACGCGAACACGTTGCGAACAGAGTTGTGGAGGTGAAGGCGTCCTAATTCTGAGACGCAGCGGTCGGCGGAATGGTCTCCGTGGACATCCATATCCTGCTGGCAGTGGTGGCATTTCCATGGCACAGAGTCCGTGTAGACTGGGAGACCGAGGCGCCTGCGTAGCATGATGCTGCAGTGTGCTGATGACACCTTCGTCGCAGTGGTGGGATGGGCATATAGGAACGCCGCCGCACCGGTGTGACGGAAGGCCAAACCTCGAATCCGGCGACGTGTGGATGTGTCGGAGTGGCAGCTAGGATGAGGCACTCTCTTCCATAGTTCATCCTCCCAAAACTCCTTTGCCCTGGCCTCTTGCTGCGCCCGATTTAGATGAGATTGCAAGTTGACGGGCATGGCGGCAAGGGAGGCGGGTTCAAAGGGGCCTAGGTCGGTGGCCAACGGATCACCTTGGATCTGGCGGACGAAATTGGGCAGGGTCCGGCGTGCCTAGTTGACCAGGAAGTATCGGTCGCCCCGTGCCTGTTTCCCAAGGACGGCGACGGAGCGGGGTGTGGCGTAGTCGGCGGTGCGTAAACGGGCGGGGGCAGCGTCCAGAATGCTGGCGGCAACAGCCGCGTGCAGTGCAGGACCAATCCTGGAGAACCTGTGCCCCCCTAGACGGAGGGGGAGACAAGCTTGTTCCTAGGCGTCGTCGGTGAGGGGGACATTATGCAGCGTGCCGTAGGCGGCTCGTTGCAGGGAGTCAAACTCCACTGCAGGCTCCGCGGCGTGTTGAGGGTCAGCAAGCCGAAAAGCGTGAAGCATCCGGCATGCGGATGCACATAGGCGATGCATGTGGAAGCGGGCCCTGGGGTCTTGGACCCCTTCCAGCAGCGCCAGGGTGCGACGGCACCCCTCCACCTTGCCGCGTAAGAATGTCTTCGTGAAGGCAGCGTTACCCAACGGGGCCCCGAGGAGCTCGAAACCGTCGCCAGCGCATTCTGCAAGCGGAAACTCGGCCAGGAAAGCAGCGCGGTCATCTGGCGAAGTGTGCGGCCAGGAGATGCGTGTCTTACGAGGGTTAATAAACAGACCATAAGACGGACCGTAGGTCGCGAGGGACCCGTAGTACTCCCATAGACCCTAATGTGACCCAATTATTGTACCGTCGTCGGCGCACCACTGATTTAAAATGATGCCCTCCTCATCGAAAGGAGCGACTCAAGCTGCGCCGAAACGACCGAGGGTAAAAGGTGGCGGGACAGGGCGTTGCTGATTTTGTTTGACCAACGTGTGACGATGTACACGTAGCTTAAAGTGCCGTTGCGGTCTGAGACTGCTTGCAGTGGGCACCAGGAGACATAACCCTCGAAATCCTGTTGCGCCAATAACTCATCGCGGCAGAAAATCAGATTAGGTAGGGAAGGATAATTCTCAGAACTGACCCGTATCACGTTGATGCCGCCATTGACAAACTTCCGCCATCGTGCAGACCCCTGCTACACACGTCCAACACAACAGTCCTCCCGAAGAGACGGTTCAAGATTCCTGACACTGGCAAATATCCACTCACCCTGCAACCATCCACCGCGAACCCCTCCTACATTTCCGCATCCAACTTAACTACCAATAACTTCGCACCTGTCCACTGACCTCAGCCCGGCTTGCACCTCGCGAGAGCCGCCAACCGACTCGCGCAACATCCTACCTACACCCCCGTTGTAACCGAACCACACCATCACCATCCTGCCGCCACACTACTCGCTGCACACGCGACATGTCACGTCCTTCACTAAATTTTCCAACATGCCTCACACGGCGAACGTATGCAGTGCAACGATGCGCTAAATATGCAACTCATCTTGTGGCATGAGTCTTACGCAGCATGACTTGAGAAATTTCGACTTATCTGGCAACTGCGCATGAGGCGCGTCGCGAATCTTCGCTTGTTCGTATGTCGAGCGGGTACTTGTGTGGGACCTGTTGACGGCGTTCATGTTCCGTGGCAGTGGAAACTAGTTGCGACAAACTCCTCGGGGTCACAGTGTATCCTAGTAGAAAATATCCTCTGCGCACTGGTAGCCGCTTCGCTCCCGTCTTCTCGTAGAGTGTATCACATCGTCTGATGCAATAGAGCAACATGGCCTTTAGATCATCTGAAAACCAATGCCTGCGATCCTCACCTGGTCGCAACTAACTGGTGAACAATGGTACCGCTGCGCCGTGAGAAGACAACGTGACCCTTCGGCACAAGATTGCTGAGCGAATGTTTCAAACGTTTACGGCATGTACAACTGCTCACATAAATTAAGAATGCCGTCATCTCACGGTCATGCCTGCATTGAGCCAAGTCAAAGTCGTTGCATCATTTGTTTCATCGTCGTAGAACGCAATTCATTTTACGTGCACGCTCAAACCAGTGTGGTAGTTTGGAGATTTGCTGTGTTAACATGGGATGTAGACATCGAATCATGTATCGCTTTTAGAGCATCATTTGAATAACCCGACTCTCGCACTCCTTGGAGCTCTTGATCTGGCCACTACATTCCAGCTGCCTCCTATTCTCAATTTGCAAACTATCCCTACGCTATTGGGACAGCATATGTTTGCGGCGGTCGCACACAGCAGTGACAACTTGCACTAACAGGATCTGTAGGCAAGTGATCTCGAGGTTGCACGCTAGACATGAAGTGTTTTCAAGGAATGTTTCTTCACGCCATTGCCCATGTTGCGTCAAGGGTTTCAAGCTCTGTCTACCAACAGGACAGCGGGATTGCGAGGCTACATTCGGGGGAAATGGGCTATGTGATACGTCATCTAGGCGTTTAAAATCGCCAGTCCGGCATCAATCGTAGTCCGGTTAATATGTCTTCTTACAAGCACGCAACAAAACCTTCACACCGCGCTTTGTAGTGCGAAATCACAAAGTACATCGACATTTACCTATGCTCATCGACGTTGAGAAGTGTTCCTACCAACGCCGAACCCCTGTGGCATGTTGCCCATGCCAGACCCTCGCCTTGCCGGCATACTACCCACGCCCCCCATTCCACCCATTCCTCTACCGCCCATGTTTCCCATTCCCATTCCAGCCCTTCCCATCCCTCCCATCGGCATCCCACCCATTCCTCCCCTCCCCATTCCTCCCCTCCCCATTCCTCCCATCCCCATTCCGCCCATCCCCATTCCGCCCATTCCCATCCCACTCCTCCCCATGCCCCCCATGTTGTTATACATTCCGGTCTACCCATACTGCCCATGTTACCAAACCCACCCCCGGCATTCCCTGCATTGGGAGGGCCCTTCGGCCCGACGGACCCTGGTGGTGGCGGCCTGCCCTCCTGCTCGGCCGTCCATACTTCATACGCATTCTTTAGTTCGTCAAAGATGAGTTCAGCGAGCACCTGCTGATCCGGGGGCAAATTCTTCGATCCGATCTTATCTGGATGAACCTGCAAGATTGCCTTGTGGTAGTTCACCTTGACTTTTGGATTTGCTTTCAACACCTGCATGGTAACTGGTTTCCACGTAGCTCCCGGGTATAACACTGTGTCAAGCGACGCTAGCAACGCCCTCAAATTACCTCGACGTGTTCCATTACCAGTCCACTGATTCACCTTCGCCTCTGCAGCGCCGCGTGCATTGTCCTTTGATCCCTTTCCTTCTCTTCGGCCTTTTCCCTCTCACGCACCGCTGCCAATTTCTCATCAGCCCTTGCCTTAATCTCGGCTTCATGCATTTTCCGGAGCTTCTCCCTCTCCAAGTTCCCATCTGCGCCCGCAGAGGCTCTGGGCTGCTGGGCTTGCTGCGTTTCCCGCATCGTCGGGGCGGATGAAGACGTAGTCATGGACGGGGAGGGTCCACGTGTCCGGGGAGGGTTCGTTGAGCTACTCTTCGTAGGAGCGGCATGAACATCTCCAAAATCGCCCAACAGGTCACCTTCTGCTGGAGCGGGAGTGGACTTTGGTCGACCAGTACCTGCCTTACCAAAGTCGAGCAAATCTTCGACGCTCGCAGCAGCTGGAGGCATTCCAGGCTTTTTCGCTCGAGCAGAAGACCGGACCGTATCCGGTTCGTCAAAATTGAGAAGGTCGGCTTCCACATCGCTGCGATTCCTCCGACTTGGCTTTGGTACACCCCCGGCTGCCTTGTGGTACCCGCCGCAGGGCGGCAGGGGCGGCCGCGGGCGATTAGCAGGCTTAGATATGGGGTAGACACTCTCCCGTTGTCGAGAACCACCAGTGGGATAACTGCTCACGGATTCTCGTGAGCCTACGCCAGAGGAAGGATAGGAACGAGCCGACTCCCTCTTCCCAACACCAGCGGATGGGTATGACGATGACGACTCATCAGGCGAGCGACGGCCATACTCTGCTGATCGGGTTATCATCGAATATATTTTCGTGCAACGGGTGTGCTGAGGGATCGAGATGATGATCATTGTCATCCTCTCCATCATCCTCTTCATCCCAAATTGAGGCACCGTTGGAAGTCCTAGAGTGGGACATCTGGCGCGGGAGCGGAGGCTGCGAAGCTGCTCCGTTGGTGGAGGCGGTGATGCTGAGAGGACGACGTTGAGGACGCGGCTGTGCCTGCTGCACCAATTCTCTTCAAAAGCGTGAAGAATGTTTCCCCTCGATAAGTCAGGGTCATCGTAGTGCCACGCAAGGTGGCCAAAGTGTCCTGTCCGACAGCCTCGACGGCTCGTTCCATTAATCGAGCAGAATCCAAATAAAAACGGCGTTGAAACTCGACCGTCTCTGCGACGCCCTCTTAATCAAGCGGATCGACGCGGAATAGCCTGCCTCATAAGAGTGACAATTTCCTCGGTGGCGACTTGAATATCAGCGGCCTTGTCCCTTGCCTTACGACGTTCCTCTCCGAATCACGTTGACGATAACGTTGCAGGTCGATCAAGCTTCGTTTACGACTTTGAACTCTGGCGAAACCTCCTTTGACGCTCTAGCTCTTCATCTGCGGAGCGACAACTCTCTTCTTGACCCTCCTTTCAACACGAGATAAGACATCCTGATCAATGGTACGGTGTGCTTCCATGAGGGCGTCAACGGCTAGACGAGCATCGCCGTCTCGTGGTGGAACGGCACCATCAAGACGAGTAGCGAGGGCTATTGCAGTCTCGGAAGACCGGCGAATAGCGTCAAAAGCGGAGACGGCATCAGAACGAAGTGCGCGAATAGTGTCCGTTTGTTGAGAGTAAGTGGATAAGGCGAGTCGTACTGCGGGTCCGATTCGAGGGAATTGGACAAACCGACCGAGCCCATGACTTCATAAGCGCCGCGCTCGACTGCGCGTTTCAGACCTATGGCCCCACTTTTGACTCCCTTGAAAAGAGAGTTTGGGTCCATGTTGGCGTTATGTTTGGGATGTTGATGGACAAATGGGGGTTGGGGGACGTCTAGAGGTAGCGACGGGCGTTATGATGTGCAAGAGCGACAAGGTGGGAGAAGGGAAGGGGGATGGCGAGCTATCTGCAACAGCAACGGGAAGTGAGGTGTCGGCGGAGAAGGCGGCTGGGTATACGAATTTTGGTGATTGTTGACAGCGGGTGTGGTGAATTGGGGAGCAAATGACATGTGAACGAACGATGGCCACCAGACACCACACAAAACCAAGAAAATATTTCAACCTCTGTAGGCGACTTGCCCCATGCTTTAAAAACTTGCTGCAATCAGGCCACGTCCCGTTTGATACGTGTGCCCTCTCTTTCTCCCTTACTTACAGTCGCCAACTTGTCCAATTTTTCCACGTGTACACTTTCTATTTCTCCCGGTGCATTACACATCATGTACAGCTTACAGTTCATTAGTATCCAGATCAAAAACACTCGTCCATACAGTGCTCAAGACTCGACTGACCGTAACATTTCAGTCAACTCAAAATTCTCCTCTACAAATCCCTCGCTGATCCGTGTTACCACCGCATATCGCATCCACGCGTGTGTCATCCGTACCTCGGTCGTCACTTGAATCCACCCACCGATCCCACCCCACCTCTTGAAATCTTCGCATCCCGTAACCCCAACCCCTATCACAACACTTCCCTGCAAATCATGGCTACCATGCCCCCGATCCCACCAAGTAACCCTTGAAATTCTCCTCGACACAACAACCTCCCGCTCCTCCCACGGACTCAAACACGGCGACTACCTTCGATACCGCCGCTACTGCACGCGTCGTCTTCACCGTCTCCGTTCCTCCACCAACCACAAGAACAAGACAACATCCAATCCATACCGCTTCCACCCCTCCACCCCCACTCCTTCCTCCATTTCCACCCATCCTCGCGCACTGCAAATTCCGCTCATTCTTTCCGAACGTGCCTGGTCTCACGCCATGGATGTCAAGACGCACCAACCCTCCGGTCCTGCACGTGCTCATCGTGTAACCATGACTAAATTGCGCAGGGCTTCTGCACATGCTGCGCACTTGGCACAATTGTGCAAACAGGTGGCCGATGAGAATACTGTGCTTGAGGCAGAGGCCTATTCTCGTGGTATGGCTGCTGCTTTGGCCTTGGAGGATGAGAAGTGGGCCCTCGCCCTAGCCTCTTACCAAACTGTGCATGATGTTTACACAGGGATGGCGGGGGTGCGTGCGGGCACTTCCGGTGCGGGTTTGTTTGAGTCGCGATTGGAGGAGGTTACACAGGCAATCAGGTTTTGTAAGTATAATCTACAGAGGAGTCAGGGTGGCGACCAGGAGCTATTGCAAGGTATAAAGGGGGCTGATGATGCCCTTGCAGAGAAGATTGATAGAGCCTTGGGGAGGCAAGGAAGAAGGCTGCTATAAAATTCGGCGAGGTCACGTGGTGCGGCATCGCCGTTCCGCTCAGGGCAGAGAAGGTTCGCGAGGCTGTTTTGAAGGCGGAGGACGAGGGAAGGGCATTTCAGGGTACAAAGGTGGAGGATTTCGATAAATTGTTTATGGCTTATCATGACGCTGTCAAGGTTGTTTCGGATGAACTCGCCGAGTTTAGGAAGAGTGGTGCCGCAGAGGACAGGATACGTGAGTTGGAGTTGTTAGTGGCCTATGTCACTTTTGCAAGGTTACAACACACGGTTCAGCGTAATTTGTTGCTCGTTGAATCCTTCAAGGCGAAACGCGGCACCAAACCAGACGATTTTGTCCGTCTCTATGACAATCTCATCTCCAACATGACAGACGTTTTGGGCTTACCGGGTGTAGACACGTACGCGGAGGTATCTAATGAAGCAGAATCGCGACGGAAGCTTTTCCAGGCACATCGATGCTTTTATCTTGCCCAGAGCTATCTTGCGGCGCAGTTGCAAAACGAGGCCGCTGCCCTCTTTGACAGGGTCTCGACGCACGCAAGATCCCTAACAGGGAAATACGCTGATGAGGCGGCCAAGGTTGTGGCGGAGAGCACAGGCATGAAATGCCGCGCAAAGGCGCAAGCCTTTTTGAAGACGCAACAAGTGATGAGTGGAGTCCAAAATATTTCTATCGCGGACCGGGAGGACAGTTTTGCGCAAAAGCGACGACTTGTCGACAACCTCGATACATTCCAGTCGTTTGTTGATGAAAACGACGGGACGAAGGTTATTTGTGAGATGCCGCCACCACTGGAGGCCGTGCCATGCAAGCCGGTATTGTTTGACCTGGCAATTGATGGGATTCATTTTCCCGAGGAAGGCAAGTTACTAGCAGAGCCGAAACTCGATGTGGAAAACAAAGAGGAGCAAAAACCGTCAACTGGATTTCAACCGTTGTCTGCGACAAGATTCGGTCGTTGGTGGAGTGGTAAGAGTTAGTAAACTGGTCGGCTGAGATCACGCGTGCTTTTGAAGTGGTTACTGGGCTTTGCCTCGCGCGCTCTCCTGGATCGGCTACATTTTCAGGCAAATAGACGTGGCGGCCGCAGGGGATATCCGCAGGCATTGTTATTAATCGGCTTCTCGGCCTAGAGTCTGATGCTTGCAGCCTTCTTTGCAACTCACCCTAGGCGAGTATTGACCGTCTGGCGTAGCACATTTTGCATCGCCACAAAATACGAGTCCTCCTGTATCACATGAAAATGCGTTTGCCAAAACCGATAGACAGAACCGTTAGTTGAAACTTTCGCTTCAATTCAAGAAACGGTCAGCTGTTAATGAGAGAGGATACGCAACTTACCATGTGATGTCGAAGAGAGCGCCCCGAGAGCATTTCGGACCACAACTTTTGTTCAAACGCGATCAAATCCTGGATGTCCTTATATCTATCTCGGAAAGGATCTTCCATAGATATCATTCGATCGTATCCCTCGGCATGGTGGCCTTCAATCCAAAAATTTCCCTTTTCGTTGATCAAAACTGTACGCCCTGAGTGTTTGTAGCGTCCGACTTGTGCTTCGCTTGGCATTGATCTAGGCATCCGAGATATTAAGTCGGCATCATTGACAATTCGGAAGGCATTGGGCACCAGGCTATTAAAACGCTTCACAAATTGAAGATTACCAACTTTTGGGGCTCCAAAGGACATGCAGGATACATTGTAATTATGGAACAAGTGCAGTGCCTGGAAATCTGCAGCCGCCAATGTCGCCAGTGCGCCTCCCAAGGAATGCCCAGTAAAGTAGAGGGAGTATCCGTCTGATAAGTCGTTGCTGAGTAAATTAATTCCTCGTAACAGAGCGTCTCGCACACTGAAGTAGGCTCGTAAGAACCCATAATGAACAGCACAGTCGTTCTCCGCGACTGTGGAATCGGCGTTCGGTAGTATACTTGGAACAAAGTCGGCAAGTCCGACTGTGCGACAAGTATCGACATTGAGATTCACTTCCTGCCCGGGGATCCAACATTGCATGAATATCTGCGCATCCGTGAAAAAGTCCATCCATTTCACCTGCTCCGTGCCGCGAAATGAAATAATAATGTTTCTCTGTTCCTCGTCGTGAAACAGCCACACTTCGGTGTCTGTTGCGAGCGATTCTATAAACAAGGACCCCGGGAGTTTCTCGGTGACAGTGCGTGCTCGCTCGAAACCCATTTGGTTACCAATGTGCTCGGGAAGCGACCTGGCAATATGGGCCAATCGCGACCAATCGTCTGGATTTGGTAGACGACCTGGCTCGAGCTCTTTTGCCAGAGATGACATGAGAAGCGCTGTGTCCATCAATTCCAGTGACTCGCCTGCCGGTGATACATCATTGACGCTTTCAGGGGGATATTCGACGTAGTGGTACGTTTTCTAGCCTCTTTCCGAGTTTGGAAAGGACAAAGGTGACTTGGACATCGACGGATTCCCCTTGCGTTGCAACATTATCGCGTGCCTCTGACTCGTCCATTTCCGGGTCACTCTGAAATGGTAGCTTTATATCGCTAGGCAACAGCGAAAAGTGGAAAAAGTCCCGGTTTTTGTCCTCTTGAGTAACCTTGACAAAGGTTAAGGTAGTCATATCTCCATGTGCATTGGTCCCTGTTTCCAATCCTGCCTGAATAACACTCGACAGAGAAAGAGAAGCCATACGCGTGGGTGCCATCCCTTCGTCATAGTCCCTGCGGCTCCTAAATGAATACAAGACCAAGGAATCCTTTTCAATATTCAAGGCCGACATCAAACGCTCGGTATACGAATCTCTCAACCGCAACACCGTCACATTTTGTTTGCCAAAACGTCCAAGACAACCGCAGAATTAACCTGGCAACAACAAAAGCGTCACCCATAGCAACCGGGGCAGAAACCTGAAGCATAAACAAGCCATCCGCACGACTGGTAAACAAGGCCGAATCAGTATACGCAAATTCCGTATATACAAACTGACGATTCAAGCCCGAAACGTCCGACCCCTTGACCGGAGCCGCAAACACTTCATAATAGGCCGAAGCCGGTGGATCGCGATATGCCCGAAACGCATAGCCCGCCAAAACCAGTGCAAGGACTGGATCGAAAGGGCGGGTCGGGAGTGTGAGCTTTGCACGATCGCCAGCAGTGTCAAAGGGCTCCATACCGATTGCACGGAGCGCGGCGACCATAGCATGTTGAGAGAAATCGGTGGCGGCATCTGCACCTTGCCCCATGAATTGGCGGAGTTTGGCGGTGGAGAGTTGAGTCCCGGCGTCTAATGCGGAGAGGAGCCAGTTGAGTGGGAGGTTATTGTTGGAGGGGGAGGGTTGTGGAAGGGGATGTGGGGTTTGTCGTGGCACATGTGAGGTGGTGGGATATGGGGATTGAAGGGGCAGCGGTTTTGGTGTGGGGAGTTGGGGGGGGGTTGGGGCATGGTGGGGGCGGGAAAGAGTGGGAGTGGTGAGGCGAAGGTGAGGCGGTGTGACATTCGGGGGGGGTTTACGATGGATTTCGCTTCGTTGAGGGGGAGCGGGCGGGTGGTGTGACATTGGAGATGCAGAAGTGTGCATTTGTCGGATGCGAAGATGGATGCATATGGGAAAGAGATTGGCTGTGTTCTGTTGCGTTTTGGACGCTTGTGTTCGGTCAATTGGCAATTGTATGCAGCGGTCGATTGAGGTGAACTGTACAGTCGCTGGCGCAGCCACAATCTCGTCATTTGGCGGCTTCTGTGAGAATTTGTTGCCTGTTGATGACAAGCTGAGGATTGTTTTGCGGATAAAATTACCTCCGGACAGAAGCCCCTGACGTGTCGTGTGGCCTCGAGGGTACCCTCGGCCTGTACAGCACAGCACCCTTGTAGTGCTGTAATTTCTAAACTGTAAGCCAATCGGCGGCAACAGAATCGCTATGCATACTGTACGAGACAAGGTCAGTGTAACAAGTGGCATCGAGCGGGAATTACAGGAAACGGAAAACACAAAGACACTTATTTTCGGGCCTTACAGAAGCTTGTCAACCGACCCCTCGCCGCTTGCATTGATGTCGGTCACAATATCGTGCAGTACTACAGTAGAGCGTTAGGGTGCATATACAGTACGTACTACACATCTAGCACCTTCCACCCACCCACCCAAGCCAACCTGTCCACACTAACCACTACACCCCAACCCAACCTCTCTCGAAGCACCACCCCATCTCAAACCGTCACCACACGCGAACCACTCCCCCCTCCAACAACACCCGTCCCACCGCGCGCCAGAACCGAAATGGTTTACGTACGCAACGGCGTGTGATGCAAAACGCGTCACGCGGTCCGTGGCCGCTTTGTTTGATTCCGGGGTTTGGACTATTCCTCGATATATGGGATGTGCTCGTGGTGTTCATCTTGTCTATTTTCAAACCGTCGGCCGCTACGCAAGCGAAGCGTCGGCCAGCGCCTAGGTCGTCTAGGTTTTATGGTAGTGGAGGGGTGGAGGAGGTGGTGGTGGAGGTGGTGGTGGTGGTGGGTGGGGGTGGTGGGCCGAATATAGGTAGGTTTTTTGTTGTTTGGTGTCGGGGAGTAGGTTGTGGTGTGAGGAGTGTTGGTAAGGTGAAGAGTGTGGTGACTAACTGTTGTTTTGAATGGATGAATTGACGCGGTGTTTTCTTTGGGCGGGATTGTGTAGGCGGAATGGGTCGTTGCCAAGTAGTGCTGCTTCGACGTGCGCTTCGTGTGGATGACATGCTTTAGTTTTTTTAAGGGGGTGTTTCTGGTTGAAAGTTGCTTGTTTTGGCTAGTAGATTTGCCCTATGGATTTCGACGAGAATGGGTTGTGACGAGGAGGGTCTCTGGCTGCAAACGGGTTGTAAACCATCGAGGACTGGGACACATTCGACTGGAAACCTTACCCGACGGCGTTTTTCCATTCATTGTAAAGCATTCACCTGTCGTCTAGTGTGAAACTGTTTGCCACAGGACGCGGTTTGAGTACTGTACAGTACTGTACGGTAAAGTACAGTACAGGGCTTACTGAAACCTCACCTCTCTAGCTAGTAGCTAGACTAGAGGGCACCACTATCATACTTGGACATTTTCTGTGTTTGTTCAACCTGCACCTCAAAACGAAATCCAATTTTACAGTATGCATCCATCACCACGCAAGTGCATCCTCTCACACATCGAAACGAATCGACCCGCATCCGCATCCCTCATGCCCAGCCTCGCCTTCGTCTCCTCCCATTCCCCATCTCCCTCAAACCCTCCCACCCCTCCACCAACCCAACACCACCCCATCCTGCAACCTTTACCCCGCCGCACCAACCCCAACACCCCGTCTCCCCGTTCTCATTCTCCCAGGTCTAGGCAACTCCAGCACCGACTACAACACCCTCGCCTCCCAACTAGCCACCCGCGGTCACACAGTCTGCATCGCTCCCATAGCCCGTTGGCAATGGTCCCTCAACATCCTCGGTTTCTTTACACTCGACTATTGGCGCGCCACCCTGCGCCCTCAACAAGTACTACGTTGGTATTTCGCACGCGTAGATGATGCACTTGAGCAATTAAAGGCGGAGACTCCAAACTCGCCTATACACATCCTCCGGTCATTCCGCGGGGATGGTTGGCGAGGGCATATTTGGCAGAGTACGCCCCGCAGGCGTGCAAGTCGACCGCTTGGTTACTTTGGGTACACCGAATACCCCGCCACCAAAGGAACTGTGGATCAGACTAGGGGATTGTTGACGTATGTGGAGACCGAGTGCGATGTGGGCGGTATTGTCAATGATCTGGTTTGTGTCGCGGGGAAAGGGACTGTGGGCGACCGATTGGGAAAGGCTCTATTGGCGAGTATGTTGCGTTTTTGAGTTATGCCGCCGTGTGTGGGAGGGGAGATGTTGATGGTGATGGCGTGACACCTGTTGATGCCGCGTGTGCAAAGGGCGGTACCCTGCTTGTTTGTGACCAATGCGATCATTCTATGTTGACTAGTAAGCAATGGTATGGGTCTGAGAAAGCGTTTCAGAAATGGGCACCCCTGTTGAGATAGTTGCCATCACGTGGCTTCCTCAACTTCGGAGGCCTGAACGGCTTTTTTTTCGAAAGTTAAGCGTTTGCGCAAGGGAGTTTCAACTATGGGCACAATTTTGTAAAACGGAAACAAGGACGGTGTCGCACAGATGCAAGCAATTAGAAGTAGTCTGGTAGCGATTTTCAACTCTCGTAAAAATGGTGACCTCGCAGGAACCTGCGGATAGTGCCTTTCCGCAAACTCAGTTCCTGACACTCTCGAACAACTGCATACCCGTTTCTCTCCCCCACAGCACGCTTTCTATTCTGCTGCATCCTACAACCGACCCGACGCTGTAGCGACGCTGTATGTCATAAAACCAAAGCGTAATGCCAAAAAGTGGTGAAATGATCAGGATTCTTGGCCGACACCTGCAAAGAAGCCACTTACCCCTTCCGTAGCGAAAATATGCCTCGCGCAATGGAGGATGCCTTCGTACTGGATTTTATCAGCCCCAGCCGACGCCGCCGACTTTGCAGTAGTGGAAAACTGTCTTGAGCTGGTACCGGTTGGGGCTACCTTGGCAACATTGGAATGTACAGCATCGACGAGACCAGGCTTGGATGTGGTGGCATTAGCTCCAGCACTAGCCTGAAGGCGGGTCTTAATGACATCAGCAGGTGTGGAGAAAGGCGGCAGCGGCGGAGCCGGAAGCAATTCCCGCGAAAAATACCTTGGACATAGGAAGGCGACCCTGGTCATCAGTAAGGGCCTGACGGATAGCGGTGTTCATACTGAAAAAGACTACAGAGAACGGAATGTCGCGAAGGAGGGTGGCAGGGGTGCCTCTGTATAAACCGGCAAGGCCAAGATCGCGAACGAGATTGAGCATGTTGACAGATTTGCCCTTTGCGGCAGCACTCTGCATGTTAATCATGAGCATTTCCATAGGATTCGTAGCAATGACCTGACAGAGACCGGCACCAGCACCAGCCAGCATGGACATGGGCACGGCGATGGTACCATCGGGACGGGCGAATGTGGCAGTTAGATAATCATTGACGGAGAGTTTGATTGCTTTTTCCGGAAAGACACCCGTGAGAGCTGGGGGAAGACCTTTGTACAAACCGCGAATACCGTCATGTGTGATGATTTTGCGGGCGCAATGGAGAACGGAGTTGTACCTGCCGGGGTAGAGATGGAGACGGGTCTTGATGGTGTAGAGGGGGAAGACGGAAGCTTGACCTATGACGCCGGCAATGCCGCCGAAAAGAATGTTCTGAAATAGGTTCTTGCTACCTTGGGCGGTGGGGCTCTTTCCAGACTTGGGGAGGGTGGTGAAGATTGGAATTTGGTTTGTTGAGGGAGGGGGGTTGTGGTGCGGACATGGTTGTTGGGATAGAGGGAATGTGGACAGGGACACTGGTTGCTGGAAGTGGATGGCAGCAGTACGCGAGTAGGGGAGGTACCGTATTTGAGGTCAAGGTGATGTCAAGGTGGGTTGGTGATGGATGCTGAGTCCGCGGTGGTTTGGTATCGACGCATATTGGTCGGGAAAGAGGTGCTGACGTTATGTGTGTCGAGGGGCGTGAGGAGAGGCAATGTGAAATCAGGGAATAGGCAACTTTAATTGGTTGTATTTCCGGTATGGTGCCATAGCAAAACCTGCTGATTTCTTTCATATTTTAGGGTGGTCCGACGGCGACACGTCGTTCGGAGCGACTCGCTCCCTCCACTTGCGATAAACCGTTTTCGACATGTCATGTCGAGATGTAAGTCCCGGTCAATGCATAATTTCTAATGTTAATTCGTATCTGAACACACAAAACGTCACTCAGTGCAACCAATCAAGCGAGGCCAATATGAATGTTGTCATAGCGCGACCGCCAGCCACCGCACATTAGTTCAGCATAAGAATGATTTCAGATTGCTGGTGAAAAATCTCCTTTTCAGATTTTTTTCTCGTAAAAATAACCAAAATATCAAAACTAATCTTACAACAACACAGAATTACAGTATTTAGATTCCTGCCTTTTGATTCCATCGATATCCTATGAAACTATTCCACTTTTCAAATAACAATTGGTCCACTTGGCTCCATTCACACAAATCTCCATTGAAGCAACATGGCATACGGACCCACTGTCCTCTACTCCAGATCTGTATGGAAATTTTTAACTGAAAAAAAGGAAGGCTCCTTTCCATCTGAGGAAATTGGCACATGGCATCCAGCGCAGCCAAGTTTCACATTTGAAACTGCCTTTTAATTGCTTTTTAAGCTCCACAGCTTCTAGATCTGTCCGCACCGCCCTTGATGTCACCAGGTATGCAGGAGAACATAATTGTACCACCGTGCTACAGGGTCGTCTACCGCGCATTCAAATCACATTCATCACCAGCTCCTTCCTCCCAGAGTCGAGCTCACATCTCGCTCACCTCCCTCGTCAAATTCGCAATCATGCTCAGCAATTCATCCCTCCTATTCATTCCCGGCCTTCACAAGCTAGCCGCTCCACCTTCTCGCCCCCCGCCAATCCCTCTCACCCTTTTGCCCCTCCCGCCATGCCGTCGTCAACCCGCCCAATCCAAACCCTCCCGCCCGCCTAACCCCCTCTCCTCGTGGTAGTCGCTTCGCCCCTACAACTAGCATTGCAACTCCAGTCCCTCCTGCTACTCGTTCAACATTACCTGCCATATCTACGAGTCACGCACTGGACACAAACATACCGCTGAATCGAAACGCAAAATTTCCGTCGCAAATCGCGGTAATATCCCGTGGAACAAGGGCTTGAAACATTCCGAGGAAACGAGGCGGAAAATATCAGAGGCTACTCGGAAGGCTATGCTTAGTCCGGAGATGAGGGAGAGGCTGAAACAACGCGCGAGAGGCCGGAGGCATTCTGAGGCCACCAAGCTGAAAATTCGGGAGACAGCCCGCGCATCCAGAAACCATGCGAAGCATCGTAAGAAGAAGAGCCCGGTCCCTTTTGTCTTTTCCCCAGATGTCGTCGCTCAATTGAATGAGCGTTCAGGGCGAGCTTGAAACACACTACAAGGAGAATCCGGATCATCCTGGCAGGTATATGGTTCGAGAAAGGAGGGCAATGCCTGAAGAAACGAGGGCTAAATTGTCGCGCCGAATCAAGGCAATGTGGATGGATCCCGACTACAGATCGCGAGTGGCGGAGGGTATTGAGCAACGCCAAATCAAACTTGCAAAGGATCGCACCGCAGATCATGCCCCCGCGGCTGTGAAGCGAAAGCGGAGAGGAAGCCGAGGGTAAGAAGGGGGATCTTCCTCTATAAGCGGGACTGATAGCCCGAAGAGGAGGGTGCGATCGGCTAGCAAGCAAAGGCAATCTCCGAGGTCAAGAGTCGTGGTCGAGCCCTCTACAGGAGAACAGAAAGTGAAAGAGGAGGAGGAAGTGGACGACCAGGAGCTAGATGACTCTGTCCTGGATCAAGATATTGTCCTTGATACAAATGCCCTAAGTGGATGGACAAAGGAAGAGTTGGGAATCTTTGGTTCTCATGACGCGGGAACAGTGGATACGCATGTTGATGTGAGCTTAAACACCGGCGATTTTGATGAAAAGCCGGACCTGGCTCCCAGCTGGGCGCTGCAATCCCTAAGGATTTTGGGAGGAGAGCCGACTCCATGGATAGCGTGGACCTCTTGCGTTCTTTGAAAGATGCTGAACAATTCCCGGCCATGAGTCGGGACGGAGTGGGTGAGGGTACAGTCGATGGTTTTACTCGGCTTGCAGTCCCCTTTGAACCTCGTGACGATTTACCTTTTGGTTCGCTGGATTTGCGAAATTCGAATGCGAATCACGCAGCAGACAAACGCGACGATGCGGCGTTTCCTGGCGATGGCATGGACGGTTTCTTGGATGGTCCTGTAGACCTGATGAGTACCTCAGCTGCCGATTTAGCCTCGCCGTTTCTAACGATCGGGTCCGACGCTGACCGACTCTCGTCAGCACCGCGAGATGACTTTGAATTTAATAGCGATGATAACTTGTTAGGTGCCTCGGCCAGCACAGACTTTCTGTCGAACAAATTTTCTGTCAACTACCTTGACGAAACTCTGGGGGACTAGATATGTATGACGATGTGGGTCAAACTTTGACGCTAATCCACGCTCGTCACCATTGTTTGGGTTTGAAAGACAGGGAGGCAATTTCGCCGGAAATTCGGGAAAAACAAAGTAACCATGTACTTGATTAGGCATTGCAAGGGTATTACAACATGTAAACGATAGTCTAGTCTTTGAACTAGTCGGACATTGGTAACACAAGACTAGATTTAATATGCACAATCCGGGCATGAAGGGTCAAATATAAACGGGTGCGCCCTCAATCCTTTTCCTCTACGTGATACGCAAGCATATTTTGGACGAGTAGACTATGCCTAGAAGAATAACGGAATGAGAAGCCCTGTCAACAAAACCATGACACATAACCGAGCAACTGGCGCGCAACCACTCATCGGCCTGATAGCGGACATCATAAGCAGGGCGAGTGGCCAACTGGGCGTCACTGAGCTTGTGGCGAGCCTCTGCTAATTGCTCTTTGGTTTCATTCAATCTCCTCTTGACGCTGGGTGATAATTTGTGTCAATTCGGCGGCTCGCTCTACGGCGACACGTTGAGTTGCAGGCGTGGGGGGTCGAAGGAGCGGATAACCTTCGGAGCCGGACGTACACCGAGAGCACGAGATCTGATGTACGATGTGGAATTGTAGTCGATTTCGGGGTCGACGGAAGGTGAGGATGGAGTGGTGATGTCTTGAGTTGGGGATGTGGGGTTGGGCAAGACGGGTGGCGGGGAGGTGGATGAAATGATAGGAAGAGGTGGTTTGAGAGTGGGGGGAGGTAACGGGGGGGAGGGTTCTGGAATAGGGGCGGAGGGGGCGGGAGGTGGAGTTGGGGGTTGAGGAGTTCGGGGTGGGGTGGGAATGGTTGGCGGGGGTGGAGGGGAGGGTGGGGGGGGGGAGAGCGGGTGGGGGGGGAGGAGGAAGCTTGTGGGTGCAGGTGGGGGATTAGATGGTGGTGGGGTGGGCGCGGATTGTGGGACGATGGGAGCCGGGGGTAGGGTAGGGATTGGGGCTGCGGGTAGGGCAGGTGCGGCGGTGGCAAGCTGGATGTCGACGTGGAACTTGGCCTTTTGGATGGCGGACGGAGGGGCGTGGTCCCAGACAGTGTTGACCGGACTGTTGGGCGGAAGATCGGGGATGTGCTTGAGTGAGACGGCGAGGAGCAGGAAACGGTCGTTGCATTTGTCGAGCTCGGGGGGTGCGGACCGGAAGGCTTGTTGATGACGTCGACGGTGAGCGTCTCGTTGGGGAGAGAACTGCGGCGTTGGGGCGGACGCAGTAGCGCTTGATGTGTGTGGTTTTGACCTTGTAAGCGACTGGATACGAGTGAACGTTGGTGAGGATGAGTTGGGTGGCGGTTTGTTGGCCGAGGGTGATGCGGAAGGTTAGCAGCGGGGGGAAAAGTCGAGCAGGGATTGCATGGCGGTTTGGGATGGCGTTACTCGTGGTGGGTTTGGATGCGGGGAACTGAAGTGGCTGTTCCACAGAGGATGGTGAATAGTGGCGATGGTGCACACGGGGTTGACGCTGGCTTTTTTTTTGTCTGGTTCAGAAGAGGCCCGGTACATTCAATGGCGTAAAGGTACTATTTGAAGCTGTAGGTTTTGAATGGATCTAGCTGTGTTTATTCAAATAATGTTTGAAAAGTTAAAAATATGGCCACTTTGATGATCTGGCAGGGCCAAAGCGATCTTTCGTTTCCACCGACAGTGCCGGCCCGGCCTTGTATGGCACCATTACAGTAATTGGTGTAAGACTGTTGAGGGAAAACCCAGATGCGTAGCGAAAGAACAGCCACGATTTACGTAACTTTTTGTGACTTTTCATGAAAAACATACCATTTGCTGTTGCATTTTTCATCCTTGCGCACTACCCTGGCCCCCCTTGGATCCCCAAAGTTCTATTCAGCCCTGCCAACGGGAAAATATGCTCACAGTTTTGTTCAGTGCGGTTTACCATATGCCACTTGAATGAAAATTACAGTACAGGTCAGGTCTCCGGAAAACTGGCCGCAGTGACGCGAACAGGATGCAATATAATAGTTTTTACAGTGGCAAAGTCGTCCTGACGTACTTTACAGTGCGCACAGTACATAGCATTGTACAGTACTGTACAATATACTGTACGCAATACTCTACTGTTGAGTAATAACGCATCGAGCGACCTTTGCTGTACTGTCGAGTGAATGCTTGTATCAAAGTCGCCACTTGTTAGTAATATTGACAACAGAAACAGGTCGCATGTTTTGTCGCACATTACAGCTTTTTCTTGTTGTATCGCATTGATAGTCCGCAGCCTTACACATCATGAGCACACACGTACTGAACAGGGAAAGAATTGCATTTTTGCCACCCACCTTTTTTGGTTCTCGGCAGAGTATTTCTGGCGACAAGTGCAGTCGGTTTGAAACGCCTTAGCCTGAAAAAATGCCATAAATGATGTTTTATTCTAGCGTTTCGCCAATCTGTCGATTCCGTTTACTTGTTTATTCACATTTCTGAACAGAAACTCTGAACATTGACGGCGTCCGTTCTGCAAGACTGGACAATAAAAAAAACTTCACTCGACAAAACGTGAGCCAATCTACGGTAAACTAAACAAGTCTGTTGGACCTAATATTCAAAATGTTTGTAAATAAATGCTGTACAGTGAAAAGATAGCTTGAATTATCTCACTGAGACTCTTAGTGGTTCACCAGTGGCTGACTGAACTTTACAGGCATTCAAGGATTTTGAATCAGCTGCAACGAGCCAACGGAAGAGCTTGAAGCGAGAGTACTGTGCATACAGTAATCGATATACAATTCCAATGTTATTGTAATAGCGATATTGTACTCCTTTTACTGCATGTGATTTGTAGAAGCAATTAAATTCTTGCTACTTGCGCTTTCCCAACTGAAATCCCAACTAGACTAGCCTAGTTACATCACGCCGGAAGATATCTGCCCGTTTGAACACTCCTCGGAAGACTATCCCAGACTTTACTGTACGAAACAATCACTTTACTGTCAAAGCGCTAATTCGAGCATTTCTGTGTCGAAATCGGATGCTGATTTCTCTTCATTCTGCAATGAAATGAAGTTTACCGTGGCAAGTTTCTAGAGTCGAAAAAGAAATTGGCTTTTCGAAATTGCCCAACTGCGGATGAACTGGTTTTTCAAAAAGCGTAGTATTTTCTTTGAGCGTTACAATGTCTAGCAATCAAAACCATCTGTTTGCATTTTGAGAAGAAGATGATATCTTTGTTGCATAAAATTTGCTCGGAAAAAGGAGAAATGAACTCTCTTCTCTTGTTGTAAAACTCGTTCGTTACATCAACGTCAAAGCTGAAACAGACAGAAAATACTTAATCCTCTGCAGCGCCGCTCAACAGAATCGAATTAACTGAAATTCGCTTGGCATGAAAAAATAATTTTTGTTCAAACTCTGTCTCTTTTCGATCTTTTCCGCATTCTTTTTCATCACTGAACCTATACCGCAGCAGGCAAACATGGAGCGGATGGCCCGATTTCCAACTTGACCTGGTCAGTCGTTTGGCAATTTGCTTTTATTTGTTGCGTCAGCATTCCTAGCAGGACAATGAACGAGAAACGAGAAAATAAAATTGTCGAGTTCATGCATACATACCGAACGGTTTTCTGCTACGTTGGAGATACTGAATTCATTGAATCCGGTCTGAAGAGGTAAAAGATTGAAGTGAGATGGAATATGTAGTAATCAAGCGTTGCATCGGAACTTGAGGGTCTCAGTTGAGAGATGAATGTCGTCACGGAAAACTTTGCCGTTGATATTTCAAAAGGTGTAATTCCGGCGTTTCATTTACAATCGAAAAATTGGCGCCCATGGCCAAGTCTGTTCTTGATTGTAGCAGAAACGCCAAAGAAAACAAGCGATAGAAACTATAATTTGGAATCAAGTACGGGACTGCCGAGACAATGTATACGATGCTCGTGCAGGTTTCGAGGTTTGGAGAAAAAATTGAGGAAATGTAATGTGTTGATCCGTTGAGCGCAGCATTGCATTGGGATTGCTGTACTAGAGATTTGATGGTAGATATTCGAGTACTCTAGGGTTGAGGACGAAAAGGACCGCATGATTTAGCAACAAAGTTGGTCAATAAGTATGATTAGGAGACTGTATGTGTACAGTATAGTACTGTACAATGCAGGTACAGTACTGTATAGTGAAATGAATTGAATGAAAAGTTTACATCAAATAGTGCAGGTTATCGCGATTTGTTTCAAGACAGTAAAACTTTTGTGCTCGATGGAAGTGGAATTCGTTGTCGAGTAGTGTACAGTACTGTAGTAGCGTATTACGACAATGGCGTACACTACTCGTATATTGCAGTGTTTGTGCAGTACTATGTCATTGAAAAACTGGCTACTGAATTAGGTAAGTACAAGTTTCAACTCAAGTGAAGGCACACAATTGTTACATATACTCAATAAAGTTTCATTACTGTACAGTACTTTGAAAGTACCTCAACCATAAAGTATCTGTTTTGCTGTTGGCAAGTCATATTTCGGGTACTGATGTCAGTGCACCGATGGGCGAATTTCGCATGTTTCCACCACACGACATATCTGCGCCCAAAATTTACTTGTCGAGTTCCTTATATTTCCGTATTGTCTTACAAGTCACCAAGCGCCTTGTTTCGCCCGTTACTCACCATGCACGAGTCGTACGCAGTACGCGTGGACATGCAACTCTAGTCATCTTCACCGTTTCAGAATAAACTTTTACATGTTGGCGTGACCACGCTCAACACTTTTAAGCGTCAACTGTTTGCCATGGCTGAACAGCTGATTACAGTCAGCTTTGCAAGAGACGGATCACTTGAGGGGGGTCATGTAGCAGAATGCGTCCCTCCTAGACCGTTGTGAACAAGCTTTGGGGCTCAAGGTGTTTCTGCTTGTTTGATGGGGCAGAGGTTGTCAAGAAAGGTTGCCTATCACGATAGAAGCCGCTTCTTTTCGCCTTGAGAACTGTGAAGAAATAGAGGGTATTTATAATATTTTTTATCAAGCACTGCCTTATTGATGATTACTGTCACCGATTAGTGCGCGTAGTTTTAATGCCAATTAAAGTTTTGGCCTTTACCATTGGGCAGGTGGACTTTCCATATTGCAAAATACAGTGTCGGAAAGTATATACATGTAGTTAGGAACAGGACTGCCCGTCTGGTTGTTCTTGGAACGCTTGAGGATTCTTTACAGGACATGCTGATAATGACCTCGTCAATAGTTTTACATTATCAATAAAAAAGACGGGGTCGCCTGCTTACGGCTTGAGATTGTAGTACCAACATTCGCAAATGATAGGGCGCGGCATATTTGGTGCACTGTAGGAGCAAGGAACAAGGTTATACGTCTCGCTCTACAGTACTGTCATGGCAGAAATGGAATGACAGACTTTGTCGCATGGCACGGTTCCAATGTATTGTACTGTAACCCGAGCAGAACATTTTTTCGCTTCTACCGGCACCATCTCAGAATGAAAATGGCGTGGGTAGCAATCTATGATAGGATTATTGGAGCTTGACGAGAAAAACCAGATTTGGTGTTGTGCAATATTTCGAGACATGAAAGGCAAAGGAGACCCTTTCTTGAGGATTATTGATGTCACAGGGAATTTGAACTGCTTTCTCTGTCACGAGTGGCACATGCCTGGAGGAAGAAAATTTTTAGGAAATGTTGGATAATAGATGACCCTGGGTGTAAATAAATTCATTAAATAAATATCAAAACTACAGTAGTGGAACAAGTGGCAGTAGCCCAGTAGGATGATTTCCAAGATTTCGGGCGATGACAGGAGCTTATGTTACTTTGACAACTGATCAAAAAATAGTTTTTACTACGAATTCAAAAAAAATTCCACCTGGCAAAACAACAGGAGGGAAACACCGGAGGGATTCGGTTTGAGTGAAGGACTGCGGCTATCCGCCTGTGGAGCTATTTTTTTTTTCAGTTGTTCCAACCTGATCCAGGGCAAAATGATGGACCTTACGTTGGCCTTTTGACATCAAAAACCCGCCAGTCAACAGTCGTACAGACTGTACAGTAGAGTAGAGTACAGTAACAGTACTGTGGTGTACAGTGTATTTTTATTGTAGGATTTTGGGGACCGACTGGAGCTCTCGTGATATTTGGACCGGGTCGGACCAGTTGAAAAATCTAATTGATTAATAATAATGGGTAGCAACGGGGACAATTATCATGTTTAACCGAGGTCCTTGTCTCAAGTTGGACCGTTGGAATTGCTCTCTTTTTCTTGAAAGGCACCACCAAATGTCCTAATATTCCCGCGAAACACCTACTTTTCAAAGTTTTCCGGCCCACCGCCAGTACACTATACACTACGTCGTTCCCCACCCGTGCCCCGCGGCCTTTTTCATCTAAATTTCCCTCAGCCCACTTCCCGCTTCATACGGCATCGTGCAACAGGTGGCTGCCGTCCGACTCAATCCCACTTGCCCACCCACCGTCCGCGATTTCTGACCCACTTCTACACCTCTTCTTATCTCCCCTCGCCGTCGCCTCCCTAACCCCTCCCTCCCCTCCCCCACCTATTGTTTCCCTATCCTCCCATACAACCTCCTACATACCTCTCTCCCCCGCTTTGTGGCATCCCTTTTGCTTGGCACATCACCCCGCTTCCTCGAATCTCCCCCTCCCCGTCGCCGATTCACTTGTCTCCTAACCGCTTCCCTCCCATCCTCCACCACCTTTATTCCTCTTCTTCATATCTTCCCTTCCAAGTTTACCCCAATCGTTTCCACTTGCCTTTCTTGTGGCCGCATCGCTGACGAGTGCTGAGCTCTTCTTGTCTCACGCTCCACGCGACCACAATGCTATGCCCCGCAACTTGTCAACTTTTCATCAACTGATTCTCGCCGTCGTCGTTTAGCAACCCTCCATCTGTGTCCTTTCTCAACACTACATCTTCAACTCTCTTCTTACCCCATCCACCGTTACTCATCATCACATCGTCGCACTCGTCCACCCATTGTTCACCATGGGCGGGTCGTCGTGTTCCGTCCCAAAGTTCATCCCCCCTCGCCTTTCGTCAAGCCCCCGTCCCAGAGCACACCTTCCTCCCAAGCCGGTGTCTCAAAAAAGAACCCGCAATGTGTCTTCCTCCAGTCAGCAATTGCCCCGCCCTCTCAGCCCTCCGCATCCGCCTCCCGTCCCGCTTCTCAACGAGGTTGGGGCCGTCGCAGTGCCAGTTGGACTCCGGAAGAAGATGCCAAGCTCGTCGACTCGTCAACAAGGAAGCATCAATTCCCCCTTCCATCACCGCATCCAAGACATGGTCCCGTGTTGCCGCCCAGCTTACCAACCGCACCGGTAAACAATGCCGTGAGCGTTACCTCAATCAATTGAAGCCGGGCATTCGTCGGGATCCCTGGTCCGCTGAAGAAGAGCATATCCTTCGCGAAGCTCATGCACGCATTGGAAACAAATGGGTGGCTATCGCCGCGCAGTTGCCAGGTCGCACTGATAATTGTGTCAAGAATCATTGGAACTCTATGTTACGTAAGCGACAGAGGCGTGAAGCTGCGCTCAGGCTTGCTCAAGCCGAGGTCGCGGCGGCGCTCAAGAGGGCTCAAGACCCTGCTGGAATGGATGGCGACAGGAGGAGCGATGCTGACTTTTCGTTGCGGACTAGCTGCGCAACGCCTTCGGGTTATCGTCGTCTTATCAGGATGTGCCGACCTCTGGAGTGCCCAGTCCATACACAGCTTCGTCGCCGATTACTCCCAGGAGGGATTCCAAGCTGCAAATTTCAAACCTGGTTGCTTCTTCATCCAAGGACTTGCCGGCCTGGGGCGTGCCGCATGGTTGCGCAGTGGGGCCAGTTGCTTATGCGACAATGTTGCCAGTGGTGCAGATGCCAGGGGTATGAGGCAGGACTTGGCGGTATCAGGCGATTGGATGTGACCCGGGGGAATCTACCGTCCTGCCTCGACCCGGCTGTGCTTCCCCGCAACATGGAATGATGAGGATGTCATCACCAGCGAATGCAGGCGTATCGACTGGTGGACTGCCGCTGAGCGCGCCGTTCTTGACGAAAGATGTGGCGTCACCGATGCAGTGTATCGCGTCGTCGCCACATGTGCCGCAGTTGATGCAAAGTGTCCGTAATGATTGCACCGCGTGAGAGAGGTGATGCGCGACCGGTTCGTCGGAGCTCGAGGTTGCTATCCTCTGGTGCTGGGGAGGGAACGTGGCGGTAACTTCAATCAGTGATCAGGTGAGAGGTTTGGGCAAAAAGAGGTTGCGGCAGGGCGCAGTGTGCAAGATGGTGGTGGAACGAATGCGCTCGCTGCGTTGGCGGCGGCGGCTAGTAGTGTGCCACCGTCGCCGTTGACGCCAGAGTCAAGGTTCAGTACAACTAGCCGGAGCCGGTCTGTGTCTCCGACCCCCTTATGGCCTGCGGAAGGTAACCGCATAGCAGGTTCAAGCAGGACGGATATGAGGATGACGAGGCGGATGACTGCGGAGATGAGCATGGTCAAGGCTGGTTCCGCGGGAGAGTTTCAGGAGCGTGAGGCTATAACGAGAGTGACGGGACGTGTGAGATGAGCAGGAAGTAGCAAGTTGTGTGCTACGTGAGACGTTGCGGTAATCTCTGGGAGAATACGGCGAAGGGATTACTTTTGGTTGGCTTGAAGGCTGTTGGCCGTATACTTTACAACTATTACGAAGATAGACTTAGTGGGTGCTGTTGTGATAACCGGATTTTTTTTCCACCCTGTTTGGTGGATTCAGACATTGATTAGGAAGGAGGGTTAGATGGGGTGGAGAGATGAGGCCCGTGGAGAAGACGAAGGGGTTGGTGATGTCGCGAAGGTGATGGAGGGGTCTGCAGATTTAGTGGCGGATGACGAACCAATTAGTAGAGACGTTAACAATCGAAAAAATGACTGGTGACTAAACCTTGCCATGAGTAGGTACTGGGTTGTTGGCGTCAATGAAACTTCCAGTGATGCAGGTGAGGAAAGTACGGTAATTTTTTTAAGTTAGAAACGATGTCTCTTTTCTTATGAGTAAGGCTTGGCAATAAAAAGAGACTTTGAATGTGTCGATTTGTTGCGTAGGAGTAGAACTCGTTGGGAGTCTATGCAGTGCTGCTTTACACAAGAGGCTTTTTTGAGGATTGATTGAAGGAAATACAGTGAGATAGGGAGTGTCGATTACACTAATTGGATGGTGCAAATGAAGCATTTGTAGGGGTGTGATATGTTTTGTTGCGTAATCCAGGCCTTGATATGAGTAATGTCAAGAGTTGGCAACGAATGTGTGCTGCGCAAGCGTTGCTCTCGTGGGATCTGTATGGAGTAAGTGAGTGTGTGCCTTTTTGAGAGGTGGCATGGTGTTGTAAGCATGGCGATATGTTTATGGAGGTGTTTGTTGATACCTCTTGAACATGTGCAGAATGTATAACGGCGGCGTGGCAACATTTACGTGTTTCTTGGTTGTAGTTAAAGGGATGACACATGGAGTCGAAAGAGTAGAGATGATGGGGGTCGAGCTGCATGTGCCGGGGAGTTTTATTCAGGGGCTGGAAGATTGTTTCAGGGTAGGGGTGGCTTGAGAAATTCCGTTAAGTTGTTTTGTCGGGTGTATTTTGGAGCGTATGGTGTGCTACTGTAGTGTTGCTGTTGTTTTTTTTTGGGGGGGGGGTGCAGGGAATATGGCAATGTGCCAATTAATTCCGATTCGCCGTTTCTGGCGATAGGGGTGCCAGCGAATAAAAATTAGTTCACTTGATGTACTGTACTGTGTCAAAGCTCCGGTTCAGATCCTTTGAAAAATGATCCGTCTATGAAAACGGACATGGCCCAATTGAGCCCCCTGCCACTCTCATCCTCGTTTTTTGTGGTAAGATTAAAAGACACAAATCCAGCAATCGAAGCCATTTAGATCATATCATACTAGATTTTCTCTTTATTTTTCACCAGTTTTATTTTTTTAAAAAAATCAAGCCCCCAAAGGTCCTTTATCAAAGCTGGACCCGATCATAAGATATTTATTTTCAAGGAATGCTGCACTTGCAGTCATTTTGCACCTCCATTTTGCATCCTTTCGATCTTGTGTGTATACACCCGCCAGTTATCAGCCTCGAAACAACCAAAGCGGCACTGGGGACACAAAAGGCACACCATGCGTGCATGCCGAGTCCTTACTGCACATCCTGCTGATAGAGCCTCCCAGCTCTGACAAGCGAGTCATACGTGCCCTGATTTGCTGAATTTTTTCAACCTTTCGCGCCACTGCTATCCCCTTGGAACGTTCCTGGAGTGTGTACTGTACAGTACATCTTCATCTATCTCAGTTGTTCATCAAGAATCGACTCTGATGGAGCGTGAGGCGCTCTCTTCCTTGGTACTGTACTGAGTAGCTCGAACTTTTTGCAAGGAGCAATGGTGCAAAACGTGCACTGTGTCAAGGGGAACAATTTGGGTAATTCGTATTTGGAAGTAATGTCAGTGCAGTGCTCTATGATATACTGTACAGTACTGTTACTGTGCAATAGTCCATTCCCCTCTCTTTTTTGCAACATGTTGACTTTTTCCAAATTTGCAATGATTTTCTGCATAATTTGTAACAAGGAAAGTACTGCGAGTAGATGTAACTGCGGCAACTAATTTAATGCCTCGAAACTTTCGAATAAAATTAATGTTTCGATGTAGCTAATGGTTCTGCGTTTCGTCATCAGGCTAAGCATTTACCGCAGATCAAATTCGTTCCTGCCAGTGATTTTCCTGGTTCCTTTTGCAAAATCCGTTGCAATCCATCATCTTGTTTTTTTGCCGTATATTTATTGGTTTTTAGGGTTTGCCTTTTTCCATTCTTGGACAGGCACTGTAGATGAACAGGTTCCATAATCAACGAACGGCATCTACCAATTGATTCTCGGGTGCAAATTACAAATTGCAAAATTGCGTGTTTTGCAGTAGAGAAACTTTGCCATTTACAAAATCGATAACTTTTCTGATAAATTCTTCGGGACACGGCGCGTGATGGTCCATCAAGAGCCGATGTTGAGCGGCAGTACAGCAGTGTTCCACCCCCAAGCAAAATGAGTTTTCCAACCTTTTCATCACAGTTGGTAATTGGAAACTGTAGAAAATAGAATACACTGTACTGTACTGTACTGTACATACTGCAGCGTGTTTTGTATTTGGCTACAATACAGTACTGTGCAATACAGTACATTATATTGTATTACAATTCAGTCAGAACTTTTCCGAGGCCAATCTGGCCCTTTTTTGGGGTGAGTCATTACAGTAATATAAGTTTGGGATCAAAACTGAGCGCCCCTTCGCCTGAATGTTGTTTGGCGAGGTCAATTGTCCCTTGATCTCCACATTTACATAACTTACAGATTGCTTCAATGGCAAACATATCATAAAGGGCCAGGTGTATGCCCCTTGAATGCCGCGTAAGGGGCCTTCTGGTCCTCTCCATGCTAATTACGACAACACAGCTGTAATTAACTAGTCTGAGGAGACTGTTGCTCGTTACAACTGAAAACCCCAAGCAACCTGTACCTTTCCTACTGTGCTCTCGAAATTGCGGCAACTTGGAATTTGCAGAGCTGCAGAGCCCTGACTGCAACTTGTCAAGTCGCCCGTTCCGCCCGTCGCTTCTTATTTCTTATTCGTCGAATTTTATTTTTTCTCAAGACTCGATAACGTCCCTTGTAATATCGAGGTATCGTTCCGGTAGTGTAGAGCACCTATCTGCCAGATCCACTGATGTCCTTCCTGTCGGGAAATGCCGCAGCCTTTTCAACGGACATTCGCTTCAACCCTTGAGTTTGGGGTGGACAGCTTCGGACCACGCAATCCAATCGACCTTTCAAATTCACCCAGTGTAAATCTGCAGGCAATACAACAATACATCATCGTGATGATTCTTGCCCGCCGTGCTTTCGAGGATGCCGCTCTCGCTGAGCTCCCGCCTAAACGGCTGCAACATGATTCTCTTCATAAATCCACTTAGTCGTGCCATATCTAAACCTCCTTACCCAACAGGCATGTGAGGATTGCACACATGTTATCACTCGGGTCCAAAATCCTTGCATTGACCACCCCCCTCTGCATTATTACGTCGATACCAAAGCCCTGCAAAACGACACCCGCACCGCTCAATCAATCTGCCTTAGCATTCCATGCTCTCTCTCGTTGCAAGCCCTGTACAATATGCGTTACAATTTCTTCAACGCAGCTGCATCTGCAACCTCCAACTACATTGGTTCCCCACAAAAGTACACTACCAACTACATCTACAGGTACATTTCCAGCCCGTTCGGGTCATAGTGCAGAGGACATTTCCAAGCGTCTTGCCGGATTCGTGCTACATTTCGCGTGGAACAACACGCCCACCACCAAAGGGGGACAGCCGTTCCGTTCCACTCTACGATTATGAACAAGTCATCGCAGTCTGTTTCGAGTCGTCTGCATCGCATGCTACTCCAAGCACCCCCGATACAACGGCTGTCGTATTACTTGAAGCGTTTCATTTCGCAACTCGCCAATGGCTCGTTTTACTACCGCATGTGACTGAGAATTTGCGCAACATTTTCTCTTGCACCCGCTAGAGAAAACCTGGTACAATCTACTAGAGGAAACAGCACGCTGGGATGTAAATTTGTGAGAGATTTTCTCATGATGCATGATAGCTGGAACAATACTTTTGTGCATGCCTTGGTTCAGTGACATGGATTTTCTGGGGTATTAATATTCGCAAATTCCTCATATCTAGCTACTTTCATTCCTTGACAATTATGGACACCAGAGTAACGTGCGTCATAGTTGATTTCCGTGTTTACATTAATGGTCAACAATTTTCGGCGAAAGGAATGGGCAACAAGGGAAATATCATGCTGTTCTTTAAAACGTAAAATTTGCGTTGAGAATTGCTCGCTTGCGTGTCAAGCATTTATTTCGACTCCTTAATTTTCGCAACCCCTCTCAGACTACAGGCTGCCTTGACGACTAGCTGCACAATGCGCACATCATCTTGCTTTTGCGCAACATTACCTCTTTCATTGACAATTTACATACGGAAGCTGCAGTTTGAAACGCAACGTTAGCCACAGAATGGCGACGTGGTTGAGGGGGAGGCCGGTCCTAATGAAGGGGTTATTGTTAAGAACGACACTCCTCCCAACCACTGATGATATATTGGAATATTTTGCACTTTTTAGGCTCTCAGCATTACGGAATATTTCGATTCATGCTTGATCTGTTGATTAGCAACCCGCCCTGTGTCTCTGTCCATTTGCAGGCTCTAGACAAGGTGCTAAACCTTGCGGATTTTAAGCACCCGTACGGTAGACCTCGACATGCAGATAAAGTAAAGCCCAAAAATCTACTTGTGATCCAGTTACTTGACGATTGAAACAACTCTTGAGTTGGTTTTCCCGGTGGCTGCCTTGAACGTTTCTCAACCTCCTCGTAATGCTTCACAGAATATGTTCTTGAACATGCCGTCAAATAATGTCGGGGGCAATCGCGCAGATGATTGCCCAGTGAGATGAGTTGGAATGATTGAATTTTGTCCTTGCAAAAAACTACGATTAGATCCCGATCCTCCGTGCCACTCGCGGTAAACCAGCCCCATTTACCCCGTCAGAAATAGACGAGCTGGAGTACTGCTGGATTTTTACGTGCTAAGTTTTGGAATTTGTCGTTAAGTATTTCTGCCTTGACTGAAGGCGATGAAGTTGACGGGCTACTAAGACTTTCGTGAATATGTCATTCTTGAAAACTGTTTCAGTGAAGACTTCTACATACCCTAAACTGAATATTTGTCTCCGGCTTTAGGTCTGTAAAGCTATTATCAACCCGAGATTTGCTGTTAATGAGGCAGGAGTGCCAGATTGTAAAAATCATTAAATTAGCACATATTGAACTGACCTAAGGCTAACCTATCTTTCATTCATTAAACCACACACCTCAATTTTTCCCCATATTGAACTTTGTTTCGAAAAGAACAGCCCAAGTGTTGAAGATCCATACCCAATGAAAATAGCCATTCTGACACATAATTTCGTATTTCAACTCATATCGTACATATACGGTATATTCGTCCCCGCAGCTCAGTTATGGCAGTACAGTACAGTATCGTACTGTACAGTAGAGTACAGTAGCAGTTCCTGGTTTGGTGGGACCTTGACGCAGGTATTCAGGGAGTTAGGGCGGTTGGTCTACCTTCGGAAATACTTTTCTCCTGTCTTTTTCATCTGACATAATGACGTATTGGCCATGGGATTAACTTTCCATGCCATTTATGATTCCTGATCCTCGCCATATTAATCAAAAACGTACCAAGTAGGTGAGCCACGACCCGCGATGACAAACTGCAGAATGGCGAATGCATCAGCTTCGATCGACTCCTCGATAATCACCTCTGCAGACAATTAGCGTATTATAAGCCTTTATGAAATTTTTGATTTTCATGAGCTGTACTGCAATCGAAAAACCGACACCGCTCCTGCGCAATGCCATAATCTAAGAATTTTTCTTACATGTGGTTTCCTTCCTTTCAAAATGGACTTGCGAGATATCTCCGCGACGATAAGGAATGGAGGAAAATAAATCGATGCAGGGAACTTTAGGTGAGTTTCGGTTAAAGTCTCCTTGGCATTGTACCACTCGGAGAATGATATTTGTTCACATGTAGTATTCTGAACGACATTGAATGGAATGTGACCAATTCCACTCGTACTGTAAGGACATTGCGAATGTTGAAGCACGATTCTCGGTAAAGTTATTCCTGAACTACCGGACACAATTAACCAACTTTGTGGCGACATGGAAGCAGAGGTGACTCCTTTGAGTGATACGCAGCTTTTCTGGGAGTTAAACCCATTTTTGGTCCAACCAGTCTAAACTTTCAAAGCTTTTCCCATTGTCCAATTTGGCGATCAAACAAAAGTATAGATCTCGGCTGAAGCTATCTTAAGAGTGTGTACAGAGGAGCGATCGAATATATTTTCCAAGAGTAGAACACCCATACCTTTCCCCAATGGAGAATGTAGCTCTTTGCTCCTGCAATAAACAATGTTACGATTTCGTCCGAAATGTAACGGTTACTAAATTTTTCACAGGACTTGCGTCTTCCCAAACGGAAATGCTACAAAATTTGGATTATCACGAGGCAACCATTCCATAAGATCGGCTCTAGGAGACGGGCTCATGCGTTTGCTAACCGACATAGTAAGGATTACCCACACCTATGCCTTTTATCTGGCCTCATGCCATTCTCTAGTGCTGCACAACTGAAGAAACGCCTAACAAAAAAACCGACCATTCGCGAAAACTTCTTCCGACAGAATTACGGTATGTCCACGAAAAAGAAAAAAGGGAGTGCCTTTACCTCAATATAGTGCCAATGGTCAATGACGTCATGTTTACATCTGAGTACATTTTCTCCAAAAAAATCCTATGGTAAAAAGATATGCGGCCCCGAAAGTTTATTCGTCTAACCTAATGTTCATACAGTTTCACAATTGTTTCTTCAGTAGTTTATTGCATCCTAGCGGATTCCTTATTCATTCATGTGATTAACTTTACTGTTCTCGATGTTCGATATAACCCGAAATAAATTTGACAATCGTTTTGCGAAGAATGGGACCTTTTCTAACTAGAGTCTGAAAAACATTCGGACGCGTGAGTTTGGGAATAGTGGCGGGTAGTTTTTCCGATTTTGGATATCAAGCAAGGTATCGTCACTTGTTATTGCGGTTTTATTTTCATCCCGATCCCATTTTCTCTCTGAATCATTATGTCTGTACGTAGCTCTCAGAAAACGTAGTTACAAACCCAAAGCAGTACTCATGTATCATAAATTACATGTTGAGAAGGCAGAGTGCGCTCGCGGGAGAATCTAAAAAGCAATTTGTTTATACCGGTCGGTTTCGGCTGATAAATTCTTGATGACTTAGTTACTTCCGAATGGAGCGCGCCGACCGCATTGCTTGGAAAATATTCTGATACCGCAGGCTACTAGCCCGAGCATCTCTCGGGATGTTGTAACTAGTACAATAAAAATCTTTCTAATGTGTTTATAAATGGGTAATGTGGTATATATCTATAGAACCAATGGCTTAAACGACCGAAAAATGATGAAATATATACAGCATATCCACGATTAATATAGAGCGGAATTAAGCCCCCAAAGGAGGTCTCCTAGGCGTTATATGCACCGAGAAATGACGTAAATGTGTCGTAAATCAATTGACTCTCCGAGATTAACTCTGTCAAATGATTTCGCGTTTCATCACCTCTCCTTATTCCTCAGCATTTTGTGTATCAAATTATTGGAATAATTATCTCCTTCCTCCCCGAGTGGAGACCAATTTTACAGTACCTCTTACTATGAATAGTCTCCTATAGAACGACCAAGTTATTCCCTTACAGGAGTAGAAGCTGGTACTGATTTGAACAACAAGAACCAACCCAAAAACCCCAACCCGTAACTCTACGAATTGCAACCGCAATCTACCTCCTGTACCTGGGCATGTCAATGCCCGTCCGGTAATTTGATTGTGAAGGTCTCTCGACTGAAGATTACTCCGGGATTCCATACCTGAAATAAATAGTCGCGGACATCCGAGTTCGGCGATTACTCCGGGGATCTTTGCCGTTGATATAACGCGCGCTCGGACTTGCTTTTTCTTATCTTTTCTACTTGGTGCAACATTCATATAACTCTGTAGCTATAGCTAGGCCCATGGAACGAGAAGATGAGTGATGCTGATAATAGAAATGCAGTAAACACTGTGTTGTCCAATTTGACCCACTGTTCTGTGGAAGAAGAGTATCCAGAGTCACAATCACCATGTAATGAGGATACCAACGATGAAGGGAAAGCATACAAGAGAACCTGGATAGATACGACAGTAATTGGTGTAAGATACAGCAAGAGACAGATAGAAACATAGCTGGCATAATCTGGAGCGACTTAGCTTACGATTTTGTAAGATAAATCTAATTTACATTCGTACATACCAGGCTAAAATTATAAGATCTTTACCAATGAAGCGATGGATTGAAGTAAGATATGGTCGCGGGATTTCCCGCAATAAAACACAAATGGAATGCTGGATGGTAGAGAGCTACCCTAAAGCAAATGAAAAGAAAACGAACGATGCAACCGGCAGTAGTGTTCGCCGAAACACAGATGTGGCACTATAAATCGCAGAAGTAACCGTAGAGGTATTCAAAGCTGTAAAAGAAGTTTCAGGCTGTTTCGTAAGCATAGAAACCAAAGAAAAGTCATTATTTGTTTAGAACAATCAGAGCAGGCCAGTGAATAATCTATTGATTGAGAGAGATATTTGGAGTGCAATTGGCACTCGTACTATAATGCCACCGGCAGACCTGGTTTTAATGATCTTTTTAAGATCCAAATTTTATGCGTGCTGGCACACTGCTACCAGCAGACACCGTACTATACAGTAAGGGCAACTTTTGATTGTCGCCCACCATTATTCCCGGTACTGTATGCTCATCCGATAGAGGTCGAGGGTTTACAGTACGGACCATTCGGCCCCCAAATTGGACCTGATATTTTGCCAGGTGAAAGGCACCTATTGGGCCAAGTGTCGACATAACTTATCTCTAACTTGAATCTCCTACTTGGCTGACATTGAATTTACTTACCCCGCGGTCGTAGATAACCCTAACGTAGCCAAATAATATTTATACCTACCTGGCCACTAGGGCCCTAGACTAAACCGACACCCCGGTGTTGGCTCTGAACTTGACTCCCAACTTCCGCCTTTGCAGAAACCTTGCCAATGGCAACTCTGGCTATAGCCACGTTTATACGCCCGGGTTCCCCTTTTTATTCCCCCCTCTCTATCCAATATTATAATACTCATTTTGTTTGTTGTTTGTGATATTACTCACACTTGGCGCCCCGGACTCCGGCGTCTACATAAAAGTAGGAACTTTAAGGTTGTCGTTGTTGACAATATCCTTATCTCCAAAGGAGATATTCAGCACCGGTGACCCATTACTACATCTTTTTTTGTCAAGTATTACACCCCTGGTGTCTACGGTTCTTTGGAATCGATCCTTATCAAGGTTATAGAATTCTGCGGACCACGGTCCCGGCTTAAAGCCCGGAGGACGAGTATACTGTCCAACCGTCCAAGGAATCACCCCCGCTCTTCCAGCTCCACTTCTCCTCGCCGTCGGCGAGCTGTGCTACCACATCGCAGGGTGCTTAAAGAGAAAAAGGGACAGCGAACACCCTGTAGGTCTTGGTGTGGGCGTTGGTTTTCATTGTCCGACGGGTTCCGTTCCTAGACGAGAAGAACTGCGCACCGCGCGTTGCACTACAATATGAAGAATAAAGACTCTCAGACAGGCACTCGAGGCTATACAGGCCGATCGACAGACATGAAAGGATTGATCATCTTCGCTATCGAATAATGTTTTCCAGCATAGCTGTGTTTACTCCACTGGCCATAAAAGAGATATGGAACAAATGGATGCTGCGCTGAAAGACGAGGGTAGGCCCTCCGAACTCAATAGTATAACAGTAGACACATTAGCAAACCGCCCAAGAGTCATGAGTTTACAGCAATATCAAGCATATTGCCGGGAATACAGTTTCTCCGCAGAGATTTCTAAAAAAAACAGATGCATTCATTGAATGGAGAGCGAACACTGCACGATTGGATCAGCTGTTATATCTATACCATTCCCATATATACCGTTCCCGGAATTTGGATTTGTATGTGATGTTCAATTCCACATCATGAAAGAAAACATCCGTATACTACTAAGCCGGAAAGAACTGAAGGATATTGGAACATATATTAGCGTACAGAATGACTGCTTAAATTTTAAGGGTGAAGTTCAAAAGTTGCACTTGGGGAATAATTTCCTTTTGTACAGGTGGGCATCAGATCACGTCTTGTATACATATGCTGAACTTGTTATACTGTACAGATCGTTAGGGTATCCCAACGTGACAGCGCTTGACAAACTGCTAAAACGAACCAGGCCGGAGGAGTACTACAATGAGGTAAGTAAGGCTATAAAAAGTCTAACGGAACGTTGCGATACAAATGTGGAGCTCGATCGTAAACCGAAACGTTTCAAGTGAACCGTCGGTACTGAATATGGACGTTTCAACAGTTTTGTTGCTGTTGACATCATGTATTATAAAAAGATACTAAGCAAAGGCCAGTTCTGGACATCGTCGACGAATCTACACATTTTGCATCAGCAACATTTTTCCGAAACGTTTCTTCCAAAACAGTTTGGAAAGCACTACTTCGCTGTTGGGTACATGTTATATGGGACCACCGGACTACCTACTGGTTGACCAAGGGTCTCAGTTTGTCTCGGAATATTTCTTCAGGACCAGTAAGTGCTGCTGGTATCGAGGTGTTCCAAGAACCGGTGGAGAACCCAGCATCAACGTCCCATGTCGAAAGGTACCACGCACCTTTACGAGCTGGATATGACATACTTCGGAACGACCTGCCGACCAACAGTTCGGATGATTATTGTATATGGCATGTCAATTTGTAAATACCACTGTGTAAGCCGAAGGAGTTCTCCCTACATTATGTGTTTTCAGCGCTTTACGCAGACCCCCTGGAATATACCCTCACCGTAACAAATAGAGCGAGCAAAGGCAATCTACTAGGCAATGGATGAGGTGGCCAGAGTACAAGCGAAAAGTAAGGTTTATTTTACTGAAAAATACAGCGGATCATAGGGATGGAACAGTTAGAATTAAAAGCACTACCTTTTGGAGCTCCAGTTCGAATTTACCTGGCCAAATCTAAGAGATGGGGAGGGCAATTCGAATTTGTTTCGAAAGAAAGAGAAACAGTCTGTGTGGAAATGCCACACGTCAGAAAGCTTTTCAGATCATATGCAGTCAAAATGGACACATCTAGATCCCATTGAGAGACAGGTGCTTCAGAGGCACTAATTACCGATCATGCACTGTACAGAATGACTGGCTCAGAAGACTTCGTTCAGCTTGCTGATGGTGGTACAAGGAAATTGAAGGAATCCTGGATGAAAGAACTCACTGGCCTTAATAAGGCAGGAGTTCTCCATTTCGTGAAGAAGAGTAGGGTACCGAAGTGTTCAGGTCCACACGGAACTTGTTTTGTCGATTTGGTTAAGAAGCAAGTTGGAAGTCCAGACATTCTCAAATCTCGACTAATTGCTCAGAACTATCGGGAAGACAATGCTACAGAGATACCATCTAGGTCACCGATAATTTCAAAGTTCGGACAAATACTTGCCCTCTGTTTGCCTTCTAAGCAACCAGGCCATGATGCGTACACCAGACACATTAACAAGAGTATACACAGGGTAGGAGTAAGCTGGAGCGTCCTGTGTACTTAAAGCCCCCATCTGAGATGAGTTTACCACCAGGATCGGTCTTGCTTGCTATGAAAACACTATATGGAATAAAAGAGTCAGCTTTACACTGTTTTATCACTTAAAGTAACAAACACAATGAGAATCTGGGTATAAAGCAATGCAGTGCAGACCGCTGTATTCTGTACCACCACAGCAAGGGTTCACTACTCAACATCACTATACTTCAAGTGGACGATTCTTTTGGAGTCGGATCTGAATCTTTTCTGGCACAAGAGGAGGTCCAATCGAGCATATTTAAGAAAAAGCCTCGTAAGCTTTTATAAGCTGGTAGTAGTTGCATTTTAAACATTTCATGCATATTTTGTGAGGCTGAGAGAATGTACTCGCTAACATATTCTGGAAAGTTGAAGAATACACAGACTGTATCCTCACAAGCGGAGGCATTTAGTCTCGAGCAAAGATGAAGTATGTTGCGACCAACTTTCGCCCGGATATTTCCAGTTGTGTTCAACTCCTCACCGGTAATATCGAAAAAGGGCTCGAAACATCAGAGAAAAGGCTCATGGGTGTGATATATTACTGACGAGGGACGTATGATATTGGACTTCAATATATCAATTTAGACAAGGGCTCATTGAGATTGACCCTGTTCACAGACCCTTCATTTGTTAATGCAAATAATTTAGCATCTCAAGCTGGTTTTATCGTTGTTCTTGCAGATGAGAATGATAACGGCAAAGTAATACCTAACGGCAATATGAAGTGTCGCAGAGTCATACGATATATGATTGATGCTGAGCTATTGGCGCTTGTAAATGGCTACGATGAGGCATTATATGTGAAATATACATTTTGCGAAGTAATAAGATCTGATATACCGTTAGACGAATATGTTGACTATCGGAAGGCATTCAATTGAGTGGCGAAAAAGCGCACACAATGGAGAATCATTTGAAAATTGACCTCGCTGTGATTCGAGAATCTCTGTTTACCAACCGAGAGATCAGGAATATAGCATGGATCCCAGGGAAGCAGAATTACGCAGATTGATGTACCCGTTCTAAAATTCCACCTCATGACCACCCGCTACTTTTCCTGATGCGAACTAACAATGTAGAATTAACGTCGAAAGGGTGGACCGAAAGCTTTACTCAAGCTTGAAAAAAAGAGAGAGTTCTTAGTGTCGCGAATCAATGGACTCTCCGAGATTAACTCTGTCAAATGATTTCGTGATGCATCACCTTCCTTATTACTCAGCATTTCGTATCAAATTATTGGAATAATTATCTCCTTCCTTCCCGAGTGGAGCCAGTTTTACAGTATCTCTACTATGAATAGTCTCCTATAAAACGACCAAGTTATTCCCTTACAGGAGTAGAAGCTGGTACTGATTTGAACAACAAGAACCAACCCAAAAACCCCAACCCGTAACTCTACGAATTGCAACCGCAATCTACCTCCTGGTACCTGGGTAGTCAATGCCCGTCCGGTAATTTGATTGTGAAGGTCTCTCGACTGAAGATAACTGTAGTGCAATGCACGGGGAAACCTTTATGAAGGTATCAAAAAGAAGTGCCTAAGGCAACGAGTGGGAAAAAGGTCGTGGACCGTGCAACGACAGGCGTCCGAAGGACCCTCTTTCTCTTCAAGCCCTGGTGAAGGGAGTAGCTCGGTGTCTTTGGAGACGTGTGGTAGAGGTTTATAAGCTAGAAAACAATGAAAGTGTACTAGAAGGGATGTGGTGCCAAAGGCGAGAGCTGGGGACGGTCCGGAGAACTGAGGTAAAGCGGCGGAGCCGGGGGCGAAAGAGCGAATTGACAGAAGCAGAGCGCGCAGCGGCGGGCGAGGCTCTGCGAGGGGATTTAGATCCTCCCTCAGGGGAAGGCGGTAAGCCTGCGGGGTGTCAATACACGACCTCGATGGGGAACGGCCACAAGGCCCAAAAGGCAAACGACAAAGTGCGCAACACGCGCAACGGAGGGGGAAAAGTGGCGAAGCATCGGGCGTGATCAAGCCAAGAGGCTACAAAGCGGTGACCGAGGGGTATAAAAAGGCAATAGCCAGCAACGCGGGAGCCGCCTTCGAGTTGGTAAAGGTGAGGCGCGAGGGTGGGAGCGCGGTTCATGGCCAAACCTTTGGTAGCTGTTTACTTTGGGCGCTACTAGTTGCCCGTTAATAAATACCAAAATAGCAGTTAGGTTGATCCAAAGTATATAATAATTGTCGACTATTTAGCTACTTTACACTCAATAAATATCAGGGGCGTTTGTCGGCCAGTGGCACGCCCCTATGGGTCCATGGCCCAGTAGACGCTTGTCCTTTCAGGACAGTAAGAATTAGACGTCTTACGGTGATCGAATTTCGATCGCAAAATGGATCATCGATCCTATACAGTAGACCCGGAGGGTCATTGCACTACAATTATTCTGGGATTCTATACTTGAAATAACTAGTCGCGGACATATGAGTTCGGCGATTACTCCGGAGATCTTTACAGTTGACATAACGCGCGCGCGGACTTTCTTTACTTTATCTTTTCCACGTGGTGTAACAAAATGCGCTTCCTAGGTATACAGAATGCGAAAGTCAGTGTTTCTCTTTCCTAAAATATAGCCTCGGCAATTTTGAAACGAGTGAGTGATTAAGAAGGCATTTGGATAGCGAATTTGAGTAGAAAAAAATGAAATTATCAAACAATCATATACAGCGCAGTTGACTGTGACATGTATTCTTAAATAGTAAAAGTATTCCCGAGATCTATATACTAATCATTTCACCAAATGAATTTGGGATAAGGCAAATGGATCTGGGTGATTTATCAACAGAATAGTGAAGTTAAACGTACAAGGCCACTAAAATTGACTAGCTTTAGAGGGGGAGGCAAAAATCTGCATGTTGCGGACTACTTACAATGACTGAAGCTGCACACGTGGATCAAATGACATAGCTCAGGTTTTGATGAAGCCGAAATGACACCTTCGCCTTATAGAATCCGATGCGGGCCGCGATGACAGCCAAATATTCCTCGACCATCTTAGATGTGGTCACTGACGGGCATCCCATCCTGTGTGGGCTCGTCGAGAAAAGAACCGTGGAGGAAAGGGGCCTCTAGCATCCCAGGAAAGTGTTATTGATGAAGAAACCGCGGACCTTTTACGTATACTTAGCATCTCTGAATATCTAAATTTGGCTCACTCGAATAATCATCGTTACGTTAAAGCAGGATCTATTCCGGTTGGCAGTGGTATCAAGAGTTCCAGCTGTCCACTCAATCTCTCCGAGCAGACGAATGTTGCACCAAAGACCATTGGTACGTCAATCTCACTTTCGAATGATTAGATTATTTATTCGGATAAATTTCGCATGTGACGCATGGTCGCTAAGCTTTCACTACGAACAATATCTCTTCATTACCTTCAGCAATAAATCTGGGAGCTGCCTCCTCAGCGCCCATCGAAGGGTTAGAAAATGTAATCGTAACTCTTCAACAGAGTGGCGCGACAGTCGAATGCATGCTGAAGAACATTCTGCACGTTCCGAGCTTGCGCTATAAATTGCTTTCAGTATCTTTCATGGAAGATCGAAGGATCAACTCTCATTTCGATCGCAAGGAAGTTTCTCTCGTGAGTAATACAAACGGCTCTACCCTTGCCACTGGAACACTTGTTAAAGGTTTATATACATTGGACATGGCCCAGGACTCATCAGTACCTCCTACTCCAGCGGTGTAATTGCTTTATTACCTTTCAGAATGGTACGAACTCCTTGTACAAGTCAATACCAGTGCGATCAAGTCAATGTTCAGAAATGGGGCCGTACAGGGCATTACGCTCAAATAATCAAACGAGAATGACTATTGCGTTGGTTGTATTCTCGGCAAGTCGCATCGTGCCCCGATCCCTAAGACAAGGGATAATCGGTATACAAAGCCCCATGAGTTAGTTCACTAAGATGTTTTGGGACCTGACGAGATTCCTCCGCTTGGCGGCGCAAGGTTTTTTCTATCATTTATTGACGAATACTCCGACTGGACGACCGTCTACACTTTGACGCACAAGTCAAAAGTTCTGGAATGTTTCAAAAAGTACAAGGAACTTGCTGAAAAACGTACTGGTCGATATCTAAGGGAACTTCACGTTCATGAATGTCATAACAATAGTCCCGCTCCAGGAGAGGATCACTCCTCCTCAAAGCTTTACGATCTGACAATGGCGGGGAGTATCTCCATTCTGCTTTCAAGTATTTCCTCGACTCAGAAGATATTAAACATTACCTCATCGTATCACACACGCCTCGGCAAAATGGTGTTGCTGAACGAATGAATCGTACACTTCTCAACCTGGTCCGCTCGATGTTGCATCATAAGAGTCTTCCCAAACACTTCTGGGCAGAAGATACTCCACCGCTGTTTATGTTCTGAACCAAGTAAACTCCAGCGCTCTACCAGATAAATATACCAAATATTTCCTTTGGAACGGGACAATTACAAATATATTGCATCTGCGAGTATTCGGATCACAATTCTGGTATTTAGTCCCTAGAAGAGACCTTAAAAAGTTGAATACGAGGTCAGGGGAGGCCCTTATGATGGGTTACTACTTGAAAAGCAAAGGTTAAAAGCTTTGGGATATCGAGGCAGAGGAAATAGTTGTATCTCGAGACGTAATATTCAATGGGTATGGAAATTCAGAAGTTCAATGTACTACAGAAGATTTCGAAGAGTATTACGAGCGCGAAATTTTCCCAGTTGAAGACAAGTCCTCAGTGGGACACATTTCCACAGATTCCCCTACAGCGCAAGATACTGAAGAAGTATAATTTTCCCTGGAAAGCAACAATCATCCTTCACTTCAGGATGACTCCTTTGCAGTCATCCCTCGTCACTTATATAGAGTATCTAGGAAGGCAAATAGGTGAGGGTATCCTAGCCCCACAGAAGATGTATATCTTATCTCTGATACTCCATCGACCTCCGTCAGCATCCCTGCTTCGTATAAAGACGCTACCTCTCCGAGAAAATCGATTTCTGGATGCCTAGAATCAAGAGGGAAGAAGACTAAATTCGAGAAAATGGAACTTTCTAACTCGTCCCAAGGAAAACAGGAATGCACGTAGTTACTTTTCGCTACGTTTTCTGCGTGAAACCGGAAGTTGGCCGGAAGTCCGCATCCTCGTCAAGGGATTTATTCAGGTCCCTGGATTGGAGTACACCGACAAGTATGCTCCTGTGGTTTCTCTGTCTGTTTTACCCATATTTCTTTGTTTGATAAATCTCCTAGACCTCGAATGTGATCAAATGGACGTCGTTGCCTCATTTTTAACGGAGGTTTAGAAGAGGAGATATATATGAAAGTTCCATCCAGCTTTCGTATGCAAACATTCTTAATCAAGTTTTCAGACTTTAAAAGGCCTTGTACGGGCTGGAGCAGGCCCCACATCAATGGTATGCCAAAATACAAGATTTTCTAACCTCAAATCTTCGATTTGAAAGCAACCCACACGAACCATGCCTTTACGTGTCTATGCATGGTAATTCAGCTTCAATAATTGTGCTACACGTCGATGATATCTTGAATGCAGGGTCCAATAGATCTGGATTGGAAAAAATCAAAACTGAGTTGAAGAGCTGCTTTAAGATGAAAGATCTTAGTCCTGTCAAAGAGTTTCTCGGAATCCACGTTGTCCGTCACCGTGCAAAAAGGTCTTTACACCTTTTTCAGGTCTCCTATACGGAGAAGACACTCGTAAGGTTCAAAATAAGTGACTCAAAGGCCGTAGACACCCTTATGGTGCTTTCAGATGGGGATAAAGCCGAGGAAAAGGACAGTGAGCGTCCTTCGTCGACACTGTATCGCTCTTAAATTGGAAGCCTCATGTCTCTAATGACATAAACTTGCCGATACATTATTTTTGAAGTTGGAAAACTTTCGCGGCACTGCGAAAGGCCTCAGTTGAGTCACTGAAAAGCAGTGAAGCTATTTTATCGCTACATCAACGGAACTATTAATCTTATTTGTTACGGTCCCTCTTCCGCCGCTACGATTATCGGCTGCAGCGACTCCGATTTGGCGGCCTTTCGCTCAACTCGCATATCAACCGAAAGGTTTGTCTTCATAATGTTTGGAGGGCCTATCTCATGGCGCTCCAAGAAGCAAGGATATGTCCCCCTGTCTTCTTGTGAAGCAGAACTTATTTCGCTCTGCACTGTTTCTAAGGAAGACATTTGGCTCTCCAATCTCCTCTGTGAGACAATGGGTGTAAAACGTCCCACACCGATTTCAATCTTTGCAGATAGCCCAGGATCGAATAGCTCTGCAAAGAACTAGTCCATCAATGAGCGAAATGAGCGTACTGATATTCGGTACCACTTCGTTCGTGAGGCATTAGCCGGAAAGCAGATCTGGATATCTCATTGCAGAACCGAAGATCAAGCTTTCCGACAGTCTAACAGAGCCTTTGCTTCGAGTCAATTTTGTGAAGTTTCGACGTAAGGATTATAGTATGATTTTGCCACGAAACGGTGGCATCGCAATACACTGTCTGGCATGATAAAGACGGAACACAACTCAAGGTCCATCAGCGTGCGAATAAGCTTCTTCTTACCATACTTTCTGTCCGCAGTGATCGCACATCCTGTTAAGGGCTCCTCACCGCGGCTTTTTAAAAGCTTCTCAAGCAGCTTGCGAGCAGAAACATCTTGCGGATCACTGCGTCTTCTAAATCGTATTACAAGAGTTACCCTGAAAAGTGCGCCAGCCAGGCGTTGAACTGTGGACTTCTGCTTTCCGTGCATTTAACGTCTTTACTTGATTGTTTGCCGCCCTTGTGTTGTAGAGATCACCGTCAAGGTATTCTAGCATGTACAATGGCTCAAAGAAAACCTTGCGACTCTCATCAAAGGCAATTGTCTCAAATTAAGTTGGATTAGGAGACTGGTCACGTTAAACATTCTTTGTTATCTCGCCGTCTGCTCCCCTTAGTGTTGGTGAGTAAACCAGTATATTATCACAAATGCAACGCATACGATCTAAGTTGGGAGGAGTGCTCCCTGACATATGCAGAATGCAAATAGTCTTCGCAATACGAAGTCCGGTAGTATGACCAAATAAAAAACTGCCACAAACCGATATGTGTCAGAGGGGGACAACTCTTGACTTGTATCTCTTTCCAGATTCTTTTCGAGCCGCACCTTCTCATTCAGCCAGTCCAAGAACTAACTAAGGATCCGTTTCATGAACAATACGATTATTCCTCCCCTTGTAGGTGTTAGCACTTTTACCTCAAGCGCCAAGCGCAACTTGTTTATAGCAGCTTTGGTGTACATTCTTGCTCTGTGCTGTAAGACCTCCTCAAAAAACTCTTTCTCTATCATAATAACACCGAATTGTGTAGCCTCTTCATTTCAACTTGCACTTGAATCCTCAGGCACTCTTCTACTTCTGCTCCTGACTGTACCTCGTCCTATATCCCGTGGTTTTCCCTCGAACTTCCGCGCTCCGCCCCAGAACCATTATTCCTTCCCTGAATAAGGATATACGTAGAAAAATCTTAATTTTCAGTCGGACCTAACGACTGCTTCTGCCTTATCATTGTCAATGTAAGTTGATGCCTTTAGTATAAATTTTCATTTGCGCTGAAATATATAGCTAAAATCCCGATGTAACGTGCGTCCCCTGAACTACACCCATAGGAAACGAGCTCGACCTTGTCGGAAAATTTGATTCTGAAATTTGGTTCAACTGTACGTGCCAGTTTTTCCATTTACTTTAGCAAATTGTTGTGTGGAATTGACCCATGATTGAAGTATCTTCTAAAACTATTGTTAGAGCAGGTAGAAAAATGTTTCAGGCCCATTACGGTGATCTCTAACCATGCGCGTAATCGATTGGATTTATCGAACATTGAAACCAGGTGGTGGTTCGAACGGATTCTTTAGTTTCGTTACCATGCAGTAGAGCAAGACACTAAGGATTAATTGAGTTGATGTTCGAGTGAAGGTTTGTGTAACAGATGCCTTTTTTAATTCGCACTGTTCCGCATTTGCAGCTCCATTTGGTCTTTTCTGTCAAATTCATTGTAAGGAATAGCTCAGCGAGGTTTTTGTTGCGATTATGCCCATAAATCACCAAATACCCTGACAGTATCCCTCCGGTAACCCGTACCAAGGATTTACACTGTAAGAAGACATCATTGCAACTTGTGCACTGTACTCACGCACCAGTGTAAAAGCATAATATCATACCTCTTTGTACCTAGCCAATGACATGGACCCATCATGGCTATCTCGCGTGGTTCTCGAAACATTTCGCACCCACCAATCAGCAACCACTTTATGCCTCCTTGCCAATTGGACCAATAGTACTTTGCCATGATGTTTTTTGCTGTCTGTTATACTGATGGACCTTCATAACCTTGTAGTTTGACACCTCTGGGTCGCTTTTTCTAGAATACCTTTGAATTCAGTACCGTTTAGGTACAATTTATCTCTGCTGGTGTTGAGTACTTTTTCTATATAAACCCTGGTCTGATGTTCCGGCCTGTTTACCGGAAGCATCAACCAACAGTTCAACCATCGATTACCTTTTGTGCGCTCAACACCCACATTTGGTAGCATCGCATATTCGTTTGTCAGTACTGCGAGTTCTTCCAATCCGACAGTAAGTTAAAATCTCTATTAGATTTGACGTTCTGCCCGATTGCAAGCAGAGACTAACATTTTGTTTTTTACTCTGATTCTTTTTGAATAACGCTCAGTGCCGAAAAACAAGACTTCCAGGGACCGCCCCTCGTCGCCGGACGAGTACAACGCAGAAGACTTACAATCGTTCTTCGCCGAAAATTGTCAGGAGCTGACAACGTTCGAGTTTGGAGTGGAGCCAAGAACACCCACCAGAATCGTGGTGGAGGAACCAAGGACACCAAGACCCTCCACTTTCTGCCTTCCCGAGGCTGTATCGCTACCCGCTCTACCGCCGATACCGAGAAGGCCCGCAGTCCCTCGCTCCAAGCCGCAGAAGCCTAAGAAGACCCTACCGATTCTCCCTGACGCGGCTTCCATCGTCATTCAGAGAACCGCCAACCACCGCATTCGTAAGAAGACCAGAAGGCCTCGCCTGACCAAGAACCCGCGATCTTCGCCCTTCCACTGCCGTCACTGTCAAGTCACCTGCACAGGCCGAGTGCAGTACCACGAGCACCTCCGATCCCGCAAGCACCAGCACCGCGCCGATAAGACGAGGCACATCTGCGAAATTTGCAAAATCGAAGTCCCAAGTAAGGCAGACCTTGAGCGCCACCGTCTTGGCCGCCGTCATCGAGAGACTGCCCGTCAGTAGTTAAAATTTGAATAAATTTAGGGAAGAGGAAGCAAGAAAAACTCCAAAAGTTGCTTTCTCAACCGACTTCGTTTGTGCTGTGTTCAACCTCCCGCTGTGGCTACCTTACGAACTCGCTTTCCCCAGTTCCTTGCAGTAGGGCTTGTAAGCCCGTATCGCCGCCAGGTTCTAGACAGGAAAACAACCGTTCTGTAAAGCATCGGAAGGAGGGCTACTATAGCACACCCGACGTGACTGACGTCAAACCCTTACGTCAGAGAAAATCAACTTTCCCAAGTTATCGACTGGGATTCGAACTCGAGACCTCTCACTGGTCTTTCGCTGGTCTAGCCAACTCGGCCACAGTGCATACCGATTCTTACTGGCCAATTTGAAAAAATTCTATTTAAAGAAAAAAAACCCAAAACTACACGTGTGACTCTTTCGACCAATAGGAAAAGACAATGGAAACTTCGGGCATTACTGTAGAGTCTCTGGCACAAGCTGTAAGCGAACTTCAACGCCAGCTGTCAGAGGCTCATAACCAGATCTCCGCACAACAGAACCAGCTCAATAACGCTGCTCGCAAGGTGGGAGCTCTCGAGAATGAGCTTTCTCTCGTCAGGATCAATGCCGGTAGCTCAAATGGTCAAAACGAAACCAAGGACGCCCCTAAGAAGAATAAGCCGGGATCATTCAGCGGAAAAGGGTCCGTCGGGAGCTGGTGCGTGCAGATGCAGAATTATCTTGGTGAAGCAGATGGGCAAGCTACCATGAACATTGCACTAAGCTATCTCTCTGGAAATGCCCATGAGTGGTGGATGGTCCATTCCAAGAGCGCCGCGGGGCAGGAGATTCAAACATGGAAGGAACTGAAGACTGCCTTCTCAATCGCTTCGAGACGTTAAACAAGGAAAAAATCGCCCGAGACAAGCTGGCTCGCTGGAAACAAGTTAAAGACGTTACTGCGTTCAATGAAGATTTTAACAAAATATTGTTGGATATACCAGACATAGGAGTCAAAGATCAGATTGATCGCTATTCACGCGGCCTGAAACCGTACATTTGGAAAGCCTTATGCACGAAAGAATACTCTAAGCTTTCTGATTTAATGGCAGATGCGGAAAGAATCGAAGCTGCTTACAGGCGTTCAGGGCCGTTAGGTAACAACAAATCGATACAAAATCGCTGAACGGAAGTTCAAGTACTGGAAATAGTGCTCCGTGCCCATGGAAATTGGGAACGTGGAAATGAAACCGGGTATACAGTCCTCAAATGTTAACTTACCGAAATTGGATCAAGCAGAACGTGAGAGATGCATACGTGAAGGCCTCTGCTTGAGATGCAGACAGAGAGGGCACATTGCAAAAAACTGCCCAAAAGCCCGAAGGAACTGACTGAAGGTCCTCAATCAGTTCTGGATGACAGAAATCTTATTGTTTCAACAATAAGATCCCAGGAAGCATTTAGGGGAACACCAACCCCAACTTTCCAACGAAATCATAGAGGACTTCTTATTGTTAAAGGAGTCATTTCCAATGGACCAGCAAAAATTCTCATCGACCCAGGTGGTGAGATCAATTTCCTCAGTGAATTGTTCTGCGATTACCATAAGATTAAAACAAGAGAATCAGCAGAGCTTGCCGAAATGGCGAACGGTGCTAACCAGAAGTTGAAAGAAACAGCCGGTCCGGCAATCGTCCAAATAAAGAACTACACAGAACCACTGTACTTCGCCGTGAGCCCCCTCAAGAGATATGATGCAATCCTAGGAAAGGAATGGTGTGGAGCCCATAGAGCAATTATCGACTCTTCAAGCAATCAAGTTTCTTTCAACTACAAGGGTGAAAAGTACTCCGTCACTGCCAATGAAATGACAAAGCACCCTTTCGTTTCTGCAAACTCAGTACTTACTGATTTGGAGAAAAAATGTAGCACTTATGCTTGCTAATTCGACCACTAGACTCAAATCCAAATGTTCCAGATTCTTACCCAGAAGATATTCAAGGTGTACTGAAAAAGTATACAGACGTTTTCCCGGAAAAACTTCCGAAGGGCCTTCCTCCGAAGCGAAAGTATGATTTCAAGATCGAATTGGAAAAAGATGCTAAGCCACAGAAAAAGGGTCTCTACAGACTTTCAGGAAAAGAAATGATGGAGCTTCGTAAACAACTAGATGATCTACTAGAGAGTGAATTCATTAGACCAAGCAAAAGCCCCTGGGGAGCGCCAATACTCTTTGTAACGAAAAAGGACAGCGGTTTGCGTATGTGTGTGGATTACAGAGCACTTAATCGGCTTACTGTAAAAAACAGCTACCCCCTGCCGCGCATCGATGATATCTTTGATCGACTTAAGGGAGCCAGGTACTTCTCGAAAATAGATCTGAGGATGGGTTACCATCAGATCAGACTGGAGGAATCTTCAATCCCTCTCACAGCGTTTCGAACCAGATACGGACATTTTGAATTTCTCGTACTACCTTTTGGATTGACCAACGCACCAGCAACTTTTATGAATCTCATGAACGACATATTCAAAGATGTCCTGGATGTATTCGTTATCGTTTATTTAGATGACATTCTCATCTTCAGTAAGACATGGAAAGAACATTTAGAACACATTGATGTAGTACTAGAGATCTTAGGAAGGAGAATCTGTTCGCAAAATTGTCAAAATGTGTCTTCGGTGTTAAAGAAGTCGAGTATCTTGGACATGTAATCTGTCAAGAGGGAATTGCTGTGGATCCCAACAAGATAAAGGCAGTCATGGAATGGCCCTCACCAAAGAACAAGCAACAGCTTCAGTCATTCTTAGGACTCGTCAACTATTACAGAAGATTCATAAGAGGATGCTCATTGGTTGCTAAACCTCTTACAGAGCTGACGAAGAACGTTTCATTTCTGTGGACAGCTACTCAGGACAAATCATTCCAGACCTTGAAGAAATCGTTATGCAGTGCCCCAGTCCTTAGAACTTTTGACTCTGAACTTCCAATATATGTCACTACAGATGCCTCTCAGTACGCAATTGGAGCTGTGTTGGAACAGGGGGATCCAAAATCCAGAAGACCAGTTGCCTTTGCGTCTAGGACTTTGAATGATGCTGAGCAAAATTATGCCGCTCATGAGAGAGAGCTCTTGGCCATTGTAGAGTGCTTGAAATGGTGGAGAGCATACCTACACGGAAACTTTTTCACAGTTCATTCTGATCACTACCCTTTAAGATACCTCGAGACCCAGGACAATCTGTCCCAAAGACAGGTTAGGTGGTTGGAAAGATTAGCGAACTTTGATTTCAAAATTATACCCATCTCCGGGAAAGCAAACATCGTTGCCGATGCCCTGTCAAGACAACCTCAGAATTATCCCTCACCTAAACATCGAAACAGAGAACTACTCAAGGAAGTGATAACAAAGACATACCTAGAATCGAACAATATATCCGTACCTTATTTTGCGGATTCTGAGCTAGAAGATCTGGCCAAAGATTACAGGCTAGATGAAAACCTGAAAACCCAATACAAAGATCCAAAGGCACCTTTCGAAAAGAAAGGGTTGCTTTTACTAAGGAACGGAAAGATTTGCGTACCAGAAGGAAAATTTAAAGTCAAGCTATTACATGACTACCATTCTACTCCAAATACTGGACATTTGGGAATTTCAAAAACAATCAATAGAATATCACCGAAGTTTTACTGGAAAAACCTTCGTACAGATGTACTTCGATACGTTCGTTCTTGCCACTGCCAAAGAGACAAACCATCAATCAGAAACCCGCAGGTCTTTTACAACCTCTTGATCCACCGAAAACCAAATGGACTCACATAACGATGGACTTTATTACACCCCTTCCAAGGTCAACGGAAGGAAACAATGGCATCTTAACTGTCGTTGACAGATTATCAAAGATGATCAGAATTATACCAACCAAGCCCAAAATAGATGCTCCTTCAACTGCCAGGCTGTTCAAGGATCATGTCTACAGAAACCACGGAATTCCGACGAATATCATTTGTGATAGGGATGCTATTTTTATGAGCAAGTTTTGGAAGAGTCTGTTCCACCTTCTGGGTACCAAGATATCCCCTTCTTCAGCATATCACCCACAAACAGATGGACAATCTGAGATTATGAACAGAAAGATCGAAGAAATGATTCGTTCTTTTGTTAGCTTCGACAAGTCAGATTGGGACAAATACTTGGTAGACTTCGAAGTTGCTTACAACTCATCTATTAATGCCACTACAACATTCTCTCCGTTCTTCCTCAATTATGGAATCCACCCTAGAACTGTCCCTTTGGACATACTCTCCGCAGACAACCCTGCTGCGGCACAGTTCCTAAAAAACATGCAAGAATCACTGAAAAAAGCCCAAGAACAAATCAAAAAATCAAATGAATCCACTGCCTTGTATGTCAACAGAAGTAGAAGACCTTCTTCTTATAAAGTTGGTGACAAAGTCTGGTTGTCCACAAAAAACCTAGCTTTTGAAGATGGTGCAGGATCTCGAAAACTGAACCCAAAGTTTTGTGGTCCATTTCAAATATCTGAGGATATAAACGGAGTTACGTACCGTTTAAATCTTTCCCAGCCAATGATCGACAGGGGAATTCACAATGCTTTCCATGCTAGTCTCCTTAAGCCGTACTTTGAAGATGAATTCTATCGCCAAATTCCGCCGCCACCACCTATACAGGTTCAAGATGGACATAAAGAATACGAAGTCGAATCAATTCTCAGTCACAAGAAAATACGGAAAAAAAATATCTCATTAAATGGAAAGGATATGCAGATCACGAGAACTCATGGCTATCAGAAAATGAACTGAAAAATTGTCAAGATCTGCTATACGAATACAAGAATCGGGGCGATTCTTCTTCGTAGGGGGAGTGATGTTGCGATTATGCCCATAAATCACCAAATACCCTGACAGTATCCCTCCGGTAACCTGTACCAAGGATTTACACTGTAAGAAGACATCATTGCAACTTGTGCACTGTACTCACGCACCAGTGTAAAAGCATAATATCATACCTCTTTGTACCTAGCCAATGACATGGATCCATCATGGCTATCTCGCGTGGTTCTCGAAACATTTCGCACCCACCAATCAGCAACCACTTTATGCCTCCTTGCCAATTGGACCAATGTACTTTGCCATGATGTTTTTGCTGTCTGTTATACTGATGGACCTTCAGAACCTTGTAGTTTGATACCTCTGGGTCGCTTTTCTAGAATACCTTTGAATTCAGTACCGTTTAGTTACAATTTATCTCTGCTGGTGTTGAGTACTTTTTCTATATAAACCCTGGTCTGATGTTCCGGCCTGTTTACCGGAAGCATCAACCAACAGTTCAACCATCGATTACCTTTTGTGCGCTCAACACCCCACAGTTTTTATAACCGACAATTTCGTTTTATAGCGTTTTGTTGTTTTCAGGAAGGGTCTTGATATTGGGCAAGGGAAAAGTTTCAATTTAACCACCCTAGCAAGCGAAACCTGTTCCAAACCCCACTGTCGCCGTATACGAATAAATCGAATAAATCGAATAAATACTCGTATAAAAATGAGACGTTCAGCTGGGGAATTCAAGAGTAAACTGTTTTCCTTCTGTAGGAAATAAAAAATATTTTTCCCATGAAATTTTTTTCATTGCTTATTTCTTAATTTTTTTCTTAATGTATTTTTTTTGAAAAAGTGCTTCCAATTGATTTGTAAGAACGAAAAAAACAAACTGACTACGTAAATTGAATGCGGACGATTATTTCAATCAAATATATAGAAGTGAATCACCATGATAGTAGAGAGCTGTGGAATTTTCAAACAGAGGACACTAAAGATCAACGGCGGTGCCACGAAATTCTCGTATTATAGAAGTAGATAGAGTATAAACGAATGGGCTCAGTTCGTTATGCATACGATTAACTTCAAGCAAAAATGTGTTTAGGAAGGGGTTTAGCAAGGGTACTGAGGTCATCAAAAAAGAAACCTCAATACCTGCGGACATATATACAAGTACTCCCTAGTTTCAATTTCTATTTCTGTTCATTTCAAATCCGCCTATGGCAGCTTTCATCGATGCGTTCCTATGTATATTAATTTGATTCTTATATGATTATATGTGATGATGAACCCATATGAGGAATGAACTTAAAATTAGTACCAAAGTCCAAAACAGCATCGTTTCATTTATCAGAGTTGGTGAATATATCAATTAAAATGAAACCATATACTATGGAAAGGGCAATGATGCAATTCTCTCTGCTTACAGTTAATCTGCGAATTAAGGATGAAACAGATAAACAATCACTATTATTTTGTCATAATCAACATTGATAAAGGGGAAATAGCAATATAACTCCCATAAATGTTCATAGATACATAATAAGATGTCTAAATTGCTAAAATGAACTCCTTTGGGTCAGTTATAGACACATATTTTAGGATTACATCTGACGAAAAAATTAGATGTTTTCCCCAAATTTTAACAATATTGTGTTTATATGAACCCTCTCGTTCTTCTGACCCTAACAACGTTTCAAATCTTCTTCCTATGAACACCAGTAATGTAGGAGATGTCCATGCTTCTATCATTGAAGTTAATTCGACATACATAACTAATGTGTTAGCCAAAAGGAGACTAACTAATGAATATTGAGCTCAAATCCTTTACATACTCCAAAATTGTCTCAAATATGACCGCAGAGGATCTATCAAATTAAATTTTCTGATGTCAATAAATAGTGTCTGCAGTATGAGAAGTATTGCCCAAAGTCAAAATAATATTTTAATCGGGTAACTTTAGCGCTTAGCCGAAATGTAGTTCTTTTCTTATAAGAAAGCCGTCGGAAAATTCAACCATTTACAACAAAAAGCGCTGATAAAAAAAAAAAAAGACGTCACGTGTTGGAAATGAAATCCATAAAATTTATCTTTACCCTTTATTACATTGGAAAAGGCACAAAATTACATCCGAGCCTGCAGTGTAGACATAAATACCCACCCGAACAACCGATTATCCTTATTTCAAGTATTAGCGCACTTTTGAATTTTTGGAATAGGAATTTATCAATTTTTTTTGTCTTAAAACAGTAATTTAACTTATTTTTGTGTAAGAGTATGAGGAAGAAACGAGTCTGAAGATTGCAGAATTTTTTCATTTTAATGCATAACTTTTTGGATCAGCAAAGTCTTAGAAAAATACTTGATCGGATGGATCAGGGAGCGGATACTAATTTTAAGAAGGAAAAGGTTCAATCAATAAATGTAGCGAGTTTAACTAAACTATTACATATTCTCAATAGTAATTTATCAAAAAACTATAGAATCACAATATAATGGACAAATTATTCTTTGTGAGAGATGGATGTTATAGTCCTACACCGAGTTCTGGTGCTCCAAATTAATTTGCTATGGATTTGCTCGATGCAGTTCAACTGCTCTTTCAAATTGTTTTGACGTTCTATGTTTTGATCGTATTCTACATATCATGTGAATCTTCGTATTTTCCACAGAAATTGATGGCGTTCTTAATATTCTGTGCTCAAATATCAAAAGAACTTACCTGAACTGTAAATGTACAATAAATGACAACAAAAAGTGTAGGTATGCAAGCGCTTTGATCAATAAAATAAAAAATTAAGTTTCTCCCATCAATTCTTCAAATATTTCTGTCAACTGTAATGAAAAATTATTATATCAGAATGGCAATCATTAAAATCAGGCCGAAGACCGTGAAAAACAGTGCGCATGTGAAATTATTTTATTTTAAAATAGCTTCGATATCAATGTAGTTACTTTGGTTTTAAGCCATATGTATACAATTTAGAATAAATTGTTCAAGAAAACATATTCTAAAGTATTTGATAGAAGTTCGAAGATTTGCAAATCAATTAATATTCCCAATTAATTTCAGTAATTAATTTAAAATAAGGGGGAAACCGACCACATCTTCCATACATTAAAATAACCCAAAATTCCCCCTCTTTAGAATAAGAGTAGATAGCTAAAACTCTCAAAGTTTCTCTATAACCCAGTGCATTGGTCTAAGCATCGCTTTGATACACTTCATTCTTCTAAATATCAATATCTTTTATGTTTTACAGTGCTTGATACATTCTTATTGGACAAAATGTATTTATTTTCAACATTTCTTTTGAAATCATTTTCCAACAAAAAATCGCTGAAAATAGTATTCTCAATGACCAAATCAAATAATAATGACAACCCTCACCAGAGCACCGTAAACTGAAATTTGAATCTGTAGCAATATAAAAAGACTCGCTTAAATTTTTGCCGTCGAGAAAAATTATGAGTGCTCCCCCCGAATGACACAGGAACAGCGATCGAAGACAAGAACTCAAGTCATATGAACAAATTGAGCAGCAGGTATGAACTACATTCAATCCTTATTTTCTCCCCATTTACCCATAAATAATTCCCCCTTGTGGTTCATGTAGCCCGTTCGAAATCCAAACATTGCAATGTTATAGTAAATATATAATCTGAGCAAGAGAACTCAATGAAATCAATCATTCCTACTCAAAAAAACTATATTGATAACCTTCCTATTTTTTGGTAACATTCTGGTGCTATTTAAAACCCTATGCACTCCATAACCACATGCCTGTATCCTGTAGAGCGTAGGTGAACGTTGAACACTTTATATTGCGGTATTTCAACCTACAGAAGGGAGATTCTGTACTTTCAACGGAGAATTTTCAGTTTCCCCCGGTTCCATTTTATAGGAAATATAAAACATTGAAAATTTGATTTATCCTGCAGGCGCATTTTTGAAACAATATTATCACAGAACATCAACGAAATTTGGGATAGAAAACACCGTTATAATCTTCGTTATGTTTCCAGGTGAGCAAATTCGAGATTTCAATTCTTTTTCTTCAAAACTATTCTGTATAAAGCGGTATACTATTCTTACTCTCTGGGACACGACGTGTCACAGTACTATCCGCAAAATAATCCCTCACGGAGATCCCAAATGCTACCTGGAGTATTCATTCTGTCATTAAACTAAAAGTTTATATAAAGGATTATTTTTACATATTGTAGCAATAGTCGAAAAATTTATCAATAGTCAGAGGAAGGGAGGCGAATTTTTTAATAGCTTCAATTTTCTCTTTTTCTTCGTAAAACGTTTGGAGATGTGTGATTTCCAAATGGGGATCAAACTGAAAGTAATGCGTAAGGGAAGTGAAGATATCTTGGTAGTTACATTCCTCGTGTATGCTGGTAACGGAAGCAACTGCATCATTTGTGGTACACTCAACTCATATATATTATATATGCGTGGATCCCATGGTCCCCTTTTAAGTAGTTAAAAACGACTCGTGCGCCAGCGGAGGTGTTTTCAAGATCATCAAACCAATGTTCCACGCCCGATTTCTCATTCAATCAAACTATGTATAAAACTTTGCCAACAAAATAATGTTATATTCCAATTCGCTCAAATGACAGCCGGCTTTGCAAATATTTTTTAGTTTACTCATTTTATTTACCTCACATTGCCCATCTACATGATCACTCTAGTTTGGTATGAAAATTTTGACACTCAATGTTGTCCCTCGATGCTGAGAAATTTTTTTGTCCCAAGTCTCGACAATAGGCTGGATGCTAGTTTTTCTGCTACAGGCTGTGTGGTACTTCCGTCAAAGACTTAAATAATTCTTTAATAAATGGCTCATATCAACTATTTATCCTCTAATTTACGTCCTACAGCAGGAAAAGAAATGAAAAAAAAATATGTATCCCACATTCACCTAATAATATTTTTTAGTGTCCCCATTTTGTATCAAGTTTATCATTAATTTATGCATTATCCCATATTTCCCAAAAATAAATTTTTTTGCATGATTAAATTGCGGTCTGAAAGGCTTGATACCCTTTCGTTCAGTCTTTCACACTCCTTTTGGCACTTATGTTGGTTTTAATATGTTTCAAAAGGTCCATAGATGCTTTGCTCCTCATTTTCAACCACAGGAAGAATTATATCAACAGAGCTTCCCCTTGGTGCTTTCATTTGTCATTTGATGGGTAAGAGTTCAAAAACTCCATAGTTTCTTTAACAATCTTTCTAACTTATACCTTTACGCCTTTCAAATGCATCAATAAAATTCTCGACAGGCTATAAAACTACAGGGATAACACGTAATTTTCTCTTATTCTGCAAAAAAATAGCGAAGTATTTAGCTACAGCTCTTGTATTCATCTGTATATTTCATTCTTCATTTCCTCCGGTAACCAATTTATAGTGAATATAGCCGCCTTGGACATTATCTTAATATTTTTGATATCAAGTATAAGTTTACTTTCTTGAAAATATTCAAATCCTTTTGTTGAAAGTACATATTCTAACAATACGACATGTTTTGATTGGAAATTTTGAAGACACAGGTTTAATTCTAGAAAAATAATTTAACATTGGTATTGAAATGGATCCTTTCCTCGTTCTGTATATAATTTTTGTGATGGTTTTACGCATTTCAGCGTCTCTTCTACTGTAAACCAGCAGCATTTCAGATAAAGATAGTTCACAACCCACTTGACCGCGGATGATCATTTGTAGTTAGATTTTAAGTTGCTCGATAAAACTTGAAAGTAATTCCATTAGATAGAAATTTGTAAAAATACACTATTGATAAGTATGAGGTGTTTCATATCGACTTATATAATCTAGTATTCTCACACAATTCTATTCGTCACTGCTCATTGTCCATAGCTACAAATTTCTGGATAAATAATATTCCATATATTTCATACATCCTTCAAACTCCCTTACAAGAGCTGGCGAAAGAATGATATAAACGGAGTTAAAGGCTAAGGCGGACCTTCGAAGTAGTGTATTGATACTTGCAAAGGGCTAAAATTTGTAAAATAATTGGGCTGTATGCGTCATTTCGTATCTCTTCAATACTTTCGCTTTAATAAAGTGTAGTATAGTCTACAAGAAGCAATATCTCTAGAATTACGTGTCTCCTTAGCTAACAAAATAATATGAGTAAATAGTTCAAGCCCTTTTGGTTGTAAATGAAGCAAATTTTGACGATCTCTCTCAAAAAGCTCCGGTAAAAGCTATCAGGCTATTATTCCCTCTTTTGCAGCTTCTAAATAGCTTAGCTTCTTTCTATACAACATTTTATTCTCGTTGAAGTTCGTATTTCTTCAAGACACTGAGCTCTCCTGTAATTTTTTACCAATGAAATTATCCAGAACAAAGCACTTAATGTATTGAGAGTTATATTTATCAACAGATCCACATCATTGTCAACATGCTGAAATATGATGCTTACATAAATTATGGTGCTATGAAGGTTTTAAAAGAATCCATGCTAGGCTTCTGTCTTCCCAAAATCATTACTTCTACTTATTTAATAATTAGAGGGCTCACTCAGTTCCTTTCATGATTTAAAAATGTTAAAAGCTATCATATTTATGCCAATATATTTTCATTATTCACGCTCTTTAGAATCCTTCGTAGATTAAATAAATTCTACAAATCAATAAATTAAGAATAAAACCCCAAGATGTATACGTGTTTCTTTAACTATTTAACCACTCTGGGGCCCGAAAATAAGATTCTATAATGCTCGAAGCATTTTCGAAATTCGAAACTGTAATTACCACTGTAAGTATATACTATGATTAAGTGTTTCTTCACCTCCTTAGAGGTTGATTTTTATCAAAACTGTTTCCGTCTTTGATGATACATCTGCTGTCATCAAAAGTGTCGCAGACTCATGGAAAGTGTTATATGTATGAAAAAATTTTGGGGAGCACCAGTCCATACAGGGTGCTCTCGAATTCCAGGTTTGGTTATGATAGGTAATTTATTTCCAACTGGCCATAATTCTCGCCGTCAGATAAAGGCTGTACAAATTTATCCAATTTCCCTCACTAATATCTCCTCCCCGGGATGTATTGATATTTATTTCTCTTGGTTCAAAAAATTTTTCTGATGGAACCGGGAGGTATTGACTTATATTTGATGAGTCCAGGGTATTATTGAGGCTATGGCTGATAGTTCTCAATAAAAGGCAAGTGCGGAGTCAGGAGCTTCCAAAGGTATATATGAGATTATTTTAGTATATATTCCTCCAACAAACTCCCCACATCTTAGTTGGCGATGCAGCCGAAAAAATGACTACGAGTAGGTTTTCGAAGAACTCAATGCCTTGAAATTGTTTTGGGGACGCCTTGTAATTTGTAAAGCGTATTTTTGCGGCAAATTTCTGACATATTTTGATCCTTATTGATATCGATAACAAGAAGCGACAGCCAGCAAAAGATTGATAATATATCAACGCGACAGTTACTTGATTTGAAGTTTATTTAATGTCTTTAGAGTTGACACGGACAGGGAAAGATTATTTAGAGGGGGTGTAGCAAAATTTATTTGGATGAAATAGCGATAAAGTCTATTCTCCTTTTCGACGCTGTATGGCTGCCAAAGCTTATGTTCTGATAAATTCATGATTCTAGAGGTACTGTCTACCACATACCAGTACTTTAGATCCATTACGATGCAATTGAGGCTGAAAGTTAAACGGTCTTTTTGATTGAGCAGTGAAGCTATATGTGCATTGCTGACGACTTGCTTTCATATGGTGCGATTACCACTAGAACAATACGTATATTATATATATACATAAGTATCTGTTCTAGTGGTATATTGTAGATTGAGAGAAGTTTCGTGTATGTTATAAGGAGCCAGGAAAATGTCTGAAGCAATTTATTTTCTCTTGGTTTGAGAGCTCCCAGATCGCGGTAGCAGTACTCTTATTGAACGCTATGTCATATGGGTTGCGCCTAATCTTGTAGAAGATTCAAAGATATGATAACGCTGCTATGAACGCTGAGTATAAGGCTCGAGTCCCCCAAATCCAGTCCGAAATGAGCCCTTTCGAGGAAACGCTGTCGCCAACGAGAAATCTAGGTGACATACTGATTTCCTAAGCGGATGTGAAGTCGATATGGGAGAAGAAAGGCATGAAGTAGATCTTTTTCTAGTGTCTATAATTGAGGAGAAAATGGAAGTAAGGCAGAAATAGATTGCAACGCATATTTGAGGGTAAATCGGTGAATTTCGGCGAGACTGGAATCTTAATCAGAAAAATGCCGTTAGCAGTGCAAATAAAAACAGCGGAAGTGGGACTCTTTTCACATCTAAATGATCTTCTTAACCTTATAATGCTGCTCTCATTTAGCTAATTTGTGGACGAATTAGAGAAGATATGAAGGAATTTTAGCGCCAGCAGTCGCGTGAAAGAGGATCAGAGGATGATAATTCCTGAACTGCAATGAAGGCAGGCAGAAGCAATATGTTCTCAGTTGCTTTTTTTAACTTTAATGAAAGGGCATAAGATAAGAGAAAAGTGAAACGCTGATGACGATGTTTTTTTCTTATTTTAGATGGGTAGAGTCGATCTGGCTGAATATGACGAATCAGATCAATACGAAGTTGATCTATGGAAATGAGAAGTGCTTAGCTACGATAGCTACCTCGGAAAGGTATATTTTGACATAAAAGGAGCGCCTTGTTGATGAAAATTATACTGTTTCCATGTTCAACTCGACAGTATATATTTGTTTCATATGATGTTGTGAGGCTGTAGGCTATTCTGGAATCATCCACTCTAACTCGCTTGATACCTTATTTTTATATTTAATAAACAAAAAGTTGACATGTAGATATGTATGTACAAGTAAAGGGTCTGGGTGTCTGAAAGGCTACATGTAGTCTATAGCAGCTCAAAATATATTCCAAACACTCTTAGCTAATAAGATACAGCGGTATGCTGAAGTTTTTGTACTTATTCAGAGGCGATAACTAATTACTCTCACGTTAGGCCGATCAGGCTATAGTGACAAGCGAAGGATTTACCCACACCAAACTGATACACATAAAGGGAGAGAATACTACTTTTCCTTTCTTGCTACTCTATTTGAGAAATTCGGATGTGCCTGAACCAAGGTGAGTTTGCCTGAAAAACTTGATAACTAATTATATGCTTGCTCAAGCCCAAAAAAATCTCTTCAATTAAATGTAATATCAGCAGTTCAGGAGGTCAATCGTAGGGAGCTCGTTGTCACCAATTGCTGGTGAAATTGATCTTAACCACCTCATATTGGCAATTTGTGATGTATTGTAAAATGAATTACATATGCGCATTAATAGAGAACATAAATCCGAATCGGTGAAGTGATGAAAAACATTATTGATTAAATTTTGAATATTTTAAAAACTTCGTGTGATGATATATGGATTCCAGTGAACCGAACATTTGAAAATTATTTTTTACAATATTGGAATATTCTTACGATCAAAGAGATAATTCAAAGTGTATATATGTACAAATTAGGTTTAAAGTGAATTAATTTTTGCTAGACAGCATTGCGCACTTGAAAATATTGTAATAACATTTTTTATAGATGAACGGATCCATTTCATAATGTACAGGAGTCGAAACTCTAATAAATTTGAAGAGAAATAGATTATTTTACTGTTCAGTACGGAAAAGGCTCGTGTCAGATATGATCGAAAATTTCAGTCGATTGTTTATACTGAACCAATCAAATGCCTTAGATAATTTTTTTGTCTAAATATTTAAATCACTTTACACGAGCAGGAAGATGATTACAACGTGTTTTTTTCCGAAGGGACTCGGAGGTTGAAAAACTAGTCGAAGCCGCATATTCTCAAACGTTTGAGTCGCACTTAGCGCTTCCTACTCTCAATTGCATTTGCTATACTTACATATACATATGCAGATAGGCATCTACAGATAGATGCATATAGCAACCGCATACAAGAATATTATTACTCCCAAAATATATAGCAGTGCGGTCTGAAATATAAAACTGCAACGCCTCTTTGTCTTTTTGGCGTCAAAAATTTACGACAAAGCCTCTCTTTCCTAATGATATCCATTTCAGTCTGATTTGAACCTTTTAAAGAAAGCAACCAATTTGCCCAGAAGGCTGTATAAAAACATTAAACAATCCCTGGTGATGGCATGAAATCATAATATTTGTCCGTTTTTGTCTGGGTTTTTGCCCCATTTTAGATGAAAATGGCTTTTAATATGTACTACTATGGGGCATTTAAATGACTACTTTAACTTATGAGAAAAGTTCCATTTAGATGGTCCCAATATTTTAAGGGTTTAAAGGCACGAATTTTGAGGCATTAAAAAATTTGAATCACCTGCACCAAGGAGAAGATCCAACTATGTTCAGTCATGCTTGTCGTATTTTGAGAGGTACATTTCAGTCATTACAAACGGTTTCTAGAACTTAACAGTCTCTATGAATTGCTGCAATAAGAACTGCTGCTGTTTGCAGCTGTAAGACATAGAGAGAACTGGATACATCCGAGGGATGATGTTGGTTATAATTGTCCTATTTAATCAAGATCCTGTTTTGACACATACTAATTGGATTTTCTACTATTTTATCACTGTAGAAGCCATTTGCTAATTAGTGCAAGTTTATTAAGGCCCTCGTTAAATGGAACAATATTGAGAAAGGATTCTGCAAATTATACTTGTCTCCTTGAAATCCCTATTTTTTGGAGCCAGAGTGTAAGCAATGTTCAAATCATACAACAGTGGTAGCCTTCTTCAATGAAGAGGGGAACAACCATGGAACTTTTGACTTTAAAATCTTGAGGGCTACAGTGCCATTATTATTAATAGTTTCGTCGTTTGCATTTTATAACTTCAGGCCACTGATTTTACGTTCCGATATTTTCGTGGACTCGATCAAAAAAAATATTCGCTGCCGTGTTGCGCATAAGAATTGGCATCAATTTGCAGACTCGATGTAGAAATCTGTGTGAGTAAAGAATAGACTAATCTAGACGATGAAATGGACCAAGAGTTGAAGGCGTCTCTTTGAGGGGTGGAACGAGGTCGTCAAACATAAAGTGAAAACGGAGGCTCATCTGGAATTTGGGTTCGTAAAGCAGATGGAAGTTGGAGTTATTTTAAAAGACACAGAAGGATTGGTCCTTTTTGAAGAGAGAGCCACTGATGGGCTTAAGTAGAACAATTTGAAGCGGGCCAAATTCCTAACAATGACATCAAATGCTAGTGTCAGATTTGGTTGAGTATCCTTTAAGAAAATAACAATACGAGGGGAACGGGGGTTTGTTTGTTGTAACAGGTAAGGTGGCTGATACCCTGTCAACTTGTATAGTGGTAATGAGGATGTACGTGAAAGATTGCAGCAGGCGCTGATGGTGCTTTTCTCTACCAGCAAGTAAATAGCATCTGACTGAAGTTGTATTGGGGACAGTTGTGTAGTTCGAGATGGACACCAGCGCATGAGCAGGGCTTGAGGCTTCAAATTGGTGTAGGAGAAAGGCACTAATCTGCTAGGCAAAGAATGAAAGTTTCAACAGGTGCCAAGGGAATACCCACGACAGTTCCGACCAGAGTTGGTTTGGTTGCAATCAGAAGTTCAGTTTTCAAACATGAATAGAATTTCGTTTACAATCAATCGTGAAAGTCAGAGATACAGTACGTGCCACCTCTACTTGAGATTCTAAATAACTCAACAGAAGGCGATGAAGTGATATGAGTTGTGTGTGATGAGCTGAAGGTTGTAACCAAAGGGCCACGAGATCCATAGATGTGGCTCATTTCAAGGGACATTGTGGTGACGGCCAGTCGGCGCAGCAAGTGAGCTGACGTTTGATTCGGACCAACTGCAGACAAAGGTACAAGGGTCGTTTAGCCAGCCTACGATCGTTGACTAGAAGGGGTTGTCCAGGTCGGGCTCCGCGGGTGCGTCGGGGTGGATGTACAATGACGAGGCACTGTATGTGCGTTGCTCAGGGTGGAAACATGCATAAGATTAGTGCGGTATTTTGAGATATCAGTAGTGCGCGGGTGGACTGTGATTCAGGACTGTACAGTACAGTCCTGTACTGTACTGTCTGGTGGTTTACTCATTAATTTTCTTCAATACTTGTAAAGGGCCACTAAAATTGACTAGCTTTGGAGCGGGAGGCCAACTTCTGCATGTTGCGGGCTACGACCAATCGCTGAAGCTGCACACGTGGACCAAATGGCATAGCTGAGCTTTTGAGAAAGACGAGAGGGTACTTTCGCTTTACAGCTTCCGATACGGGTCGCGATGGCGGCCGCATACTCGGCGACCACCTTGGATGTGGTCTCCGACGGGCATCCCAGGGAATCAAAGGCTAGCGGGACAAACTGCCAGCCGAGAAGCGGGCGTCCCGGTGAAGCATGGCCAGGAATGGCGGCGATTTCGTACTACATATATACACAATATGTACGGTAGTTGTACAGCATCGTGGTGTCGTGATACTGTATGCTTGCTTGAAAATTGCTTGATTTTGAGTCCTTCGGCTATTGTTGTTGGAAACTTGAAACTGGACAATAGCATGTGGTTTTTTTAGTGCAAGGTTAATGCGCGTGCACTTTTGAGGCACTAAATAGTTTGGTACAGTATTATCCAGTTGTACAGTACTAACACGTACCATACTTTGTGGGTTCCGTCACCACAGGCATGACGATGCAATTCAGGGTTTCTGGTACTGCAGTACAGTTTAGTGTCTTGTTTCTTGAGAATCCGAGAAGAATAAGGCTTCCCCTTTGGAATTACTGAATGGCTTGAAGTAAAGATGATTACACATTCTGAATGGCTGATTCGAAAGTCAGGGGCATCCGAAAAACTGCTCCTCAAATAAAATAGACAGAGAATGGCTCAATTTTTGCATTATAAATAGTCAGGTTAAGTACTGGCCTTGATTTCCTTCTGCACCTATCACAAAAGGAAGATCCTGAGATCCCTTTACAGAATTACAGTTTTGGGACGGATCAATTTAATTGCTACATAAGAATTAGGAAGTAAGAAAAGCTCGGAGCCTCCGCGATGCTTATTATGATACTGAGCGACGCCTATTATGATTTACTATTGATGTACAGTACTGCATGTATCTCACGTTGGCAAAGTCCAGCACTCTCTGGTGTTAAATGTTATTTTACACTGCGGTATTAGGCTGGGCTAGGCTAAATTGAAGGGCAAGCCGTAACAAAATTCAAAAATTCTACATGTGTCCAATTATGTACAGGTGTCCAATGATACTGTACGGTTGTAATGTAGATAATATAACGTAACAGTAGGATAATAGTGATATTTTGAATACAGAGTGAGTACACATATACTGTACTGTACAAAACTGCGCTATTAAGTACCGTTGCATCGCAATGTGTAGACGAGGCAACGTAGGTAGGGCCCATGGCGCATGCTTTCGGTTGGCTTGAAGCCGCCGTCAAATAAGCCCTCGGTGCATTTTTTGAAAGCATTCAAGTGCCACATGACGGTTGGCTACTCCTTTTTTAAGGTGAACAGAATGTTCAATCATATTCACCCAAGTGTTTCCTTTTCTTAATAATTGTACTTTATTTTATCGGGATGTACTCGAAAATGTTGAAAATTAAGGCTCCACTGAATTGTTTTCCAGAGCTGCCCTATGTAAGCAGATACTACATATACAGGTAGGTACTGTACACCTCATGATGCCAAGCCTTTGCTTTCGCCTTTCATCCGACTATTGCCGCCGGCAACCCCATCGCCCTGACTACTGACATCGACATTCGACCGAGTCACTCATCCCTACGTCAATCCGCAGCTTTCCTTTCGACCTCCCCGTATCCACATCGCCCTTTCACTTGCGCCCGGAACATTGTTTCAACGATCGCAAACGATTGTTGCTATCCAATCAACCCCGTTAATTGCCTTATTGATTTTCTCTAGCAATCTTTCGCCGCTCCAACACATCCCTCCCATTCTCGATCGATCCGTGCGCACCCGCCGTTCGGATATCCGTTTGTTTCTTGTACTCCACTTCTATTTCCGCGATCTTACCCACCTCTGATCCCGCCTCTACCGCTGACTACAAGTTGCACTTGAATACCCTTTCTCGTGCTTCCTCACCTTTCATCCCTATCCGCTCGTCTTTGTCTGTTCGCTGTACGCTCATGTAGTTGCAGAAATGAAGCACGACGCCAGCACTACAGAATTACTGGACAACTTACAAGAGATGGGCTATACCAGGGAACAGCGAGATCGCGTCGTTAATGCCGGGATCACAAATATAGGCACTGCTATTGAGTTTCTCGAAAAGAATGTTTTTCAATCCAAGGACCACGCTTCTCATCAAATCCCCACTACGCATCAAACTAATAACCAAACGAGCTCATCTTCGTCCATGAAAGTATCGGAGAACCCCAACGCCGTGTCTCGCGGCATTGGTAACGCACGTGATTCAATTGATCTTGGTAGGATTCAAACATCAAACGACGTCCCCACCCGTGATGTAGCCAATGATTCCGACCTTCAAAAGGCAATCATGCTTTCTAGGAGGGAACAAGAAGAACGTGACACGGCAGAAGCTCTCAAGCGCTCAAAGCAGCAAGTTTCGCTTCCTGCTGAAGACCCAGACTTTATGCGTGCCATTGAGGAAAGTTTGAGGGACAATCACGCCCGATCTGGAAATGACCGTGGTGTGACCTGGCACTCCCATGCGTTTAATGACATCAAGGATCGCATGCGCAGTAATCTCGATCAACCAGTTGGGCTTAAGAATATAGGCAATACCTGCTACCTCAACTCCTTGTTGCAGGTCTATTACTATCTACCTGATTTTCGCCGCGCCATCATGTCTTTTCTCCCTCCGGAAGGTTTCCTTTCGTCTGCACAGATTCAAATCGATTCGTTACCTACCCAAAATGCTAGTGGCAATATGGTGTCCGATAATCCAGGAGGTATAACTGCCACATGCGTCCAGTCTGAGCCGAAGAATGCGTCACCACAATTAGACCAAACCCTTGGCCTTGTTCCGAATGGAGAGGAGTTTGTGGCCAACCCACATGTTAGTCCTCAAGATGACTCTACTGCGAACAGAGGTAAGGTCGAGAGGAAGGATGAAAGATCCGCCAACATACATGCGGTTGAATTCGTCGTCGAGCTCCAGAAACTGTTTGCGGCCATGGCGTTGGGAAATCAGAACTGCGTCGATCCCTCTGGAGTCATGCATGCGATGCGCGATCAAGAGGGAAATCCGATTGTTATAGGTGCGCAACAGGACGCATCGGAATTCAACCATCTTTTCCTAGATATAGTCGAACGAGGCCTCAAGTGTGCCTCTGCGAATGGATCAGCGAGCGATACGGGCATTGAAATTGTACCAGTGTCTGACACAGTGAAAGTGAAAGACGGTCAAGTCGGTTCTGCGGATAGAATGGAAGTGGGGGATGTGAACATACCCAGTGCCAATCAGGATGCTGACGGAGGGGGGATGGTTACGGAGGAGGTCGTTAAGATGGATGAAGGCAATGGGGATGGATATCCATACATGGATACTGCTGATGGGGAGAACATGGAAGCGGTCGTAAATGCTAACGTGACGGACACGGGCAATCCGAAAAAACCGACTGAGAAGAACATTGTCAAGGAAATGTTCACTACGCGTTTTCGACAAGAGCTGCAGATATGTGAGGGCGATTCCGTGAATGAAGCAAGGGAAGGACAGGAGAGGATGACTGTGAATGAAGGTGAGACAAACGCAGTCATTGTGGATGCGACGACGACGGAATACCGAAACTTGTACAGCGGATTAGATGACTTTACATACGCGTATGTGGATACTGTAGTGAGCGAAGCAGGGGCGGAACTAAGTGACGGGAGGACTTCAGAGGGCGTCAACGCGAGAATGCAGGGTAGCTCAAATAAGGGGGTGAAACGAGTTTGGTTCACAAGAATGGCGCCGGTAGTAGTGATCTACTTGCAGAGAGTTAGATACAATCGAGACATCTTTCAGGCAGAGAAGGTGTACGACCGGTACGAGTTTGAGACTAACATTTCATTGGACCGTTACATGGAGAAGAATAAGAGGGCCAGTCACGCACGGGAGCAGGTGTTTAAGTTGAGAGAAGAGATGTTGCGTATTACGGATATGTTGAACAAGTTGAAAGAATTTCCCAATGAGGTGGCTGAGAATGAATGCCCGAAGCATACGGCAAAAAAGGCTCGCAAAGAAGACTTTTCCAGCGCCATCAAGAGAGTTGAGATGAGACTGTCGGCAGCGATAGGAGGCACAGATGAGATGTTTCATGTGGAGGATGTGAACGAGGACATGATTCGAGTATCGAGGGGAGTGCTCCAAGCAGTGATGGAGAGGGATGCGAAGGCCTGCGAGAAGATGGAACAGAGTTTGAGACTGCTAGAAGCAGATGAGGAGGAAAGCATATGAAGGATTAAAAGGGACAAATATCGTTTACATGGAGTGCTGGTGCACGACGGAGCGCCCTCAGGGGGCCATTACTGGACGTTTATCAGAAACTGGGGCGGAATTCAGGCTGAGACAGAAGGGAATGAAAAGAAAGGATGGCTGAAGTTGAGTGATTCTAACGTATCGGAAGTTAGCGAGGAGGACATGTTGGAGTGGGCTGTCGGGGGTAAGTCTCTGGCGAGTGCCTACTGCCTGATATACGTGAGTATGCGTGGCGCGGAACAGGGGACTGGTGGAGGGGGAGTGGATGGGAAGAGTCCGGCTGAGGAAAGCAAGATACTGCTACCCAAATTCGGATTGAGGAGGTAGAGTTAGAAAACGTGAGATTTAACGAGGAGGTTTGGAGTGCCAAAAATAGGAATGGCGAGCGTGGGGCGTGAGAAAAGAGGAAGCGACCGTGGATTTGGGAAAGATGTTTGAGGAACTGAAGATCGGAATAGAAAAGTTGATGCAGAGATGTTTGAGAGCGGAGAACAGGAAACAAACAGGGGAAGTGGGGAGTCTTTGGCCAGTAAGACGAGAGAAAAGAAAACTGGTGTAGCTAGAGGAGTTTGAGATTGACCAAAGTTTTACGATGGTGACTAGCCAAAAGTCATCGCAATGGCGAACTTTATCTCGTCAGGTTCATGTCTGTCAGATCAATTGAGATCCTGGGAGAAATGTTCAGGTGCTTGTTACAAGCCATACTGATTCCAGTAAAGACGCCAAGTTGCTCGCGACAAACAGATTTCGTTTTTTCTGATTTTTTCAAGAAGCGTTTTTGACGTTGCCAGTCTCCCTCTCCCGATTTGTTGTCGGCGGCGGCGTAGGCCCCTGAATTTTACTGATTTTCATAGGCTGCTAAAAGCCGTACAGTACCTTTTTCGCAGTGGCAAGCAGGTGGTTGGCAACATGGTCGTACCAGCCTAGTGCTACTCTCCAACTTTTTGCGCGCAACCAACGATCCTTGTCGCGCCAGGATCCTGTCCTCATTCCTCGTCCTATCCATTTCGTCGGCGGTTCCACCCTTCACTGCTCCCCATAATGTCCCTGGTCCCGCTTCAAAGGCTAAGCATTCCAAGAACCGCAACAAGCGCATTTCTCGCTCTCAGATTCAGATTCGCGCTGCTGCCGCCGCGCGTGCTTCATCTTCTACCCCCTCCACTACCTCACCCACATCCTCCACCCTCCCTCCACGGGAAAACGACCAGCAGAAAACCAAATATCCAGAGCAAATGAGGAGGAACCGGATTCCGAACTCGTCTTTGAAGATCCGTACGGCGATGAATTCGAAGAGGAACAGCCTGAGCTTCCCTCTCCCCATACGGCACCCCTATCGTTGATCCTATGCGCGTAAATGATGCTGTCGTGTTTCGGCCGGGAAGAGACCGTGTTGCAGATGGTGAGCAGTTGGTGTGTGATGAGAGTGCGTATGAGGTTTTTCAAAAGTGCACCGTGGAATGGCCGGCCTTGTCGTTTGACTTTGTATGCACGAATGCGGCGGGGGACTACAATAACTTGGAGGCGACTGCAGTTGATACGTATCCGATGAGTATATCATTGATTATGGGTACGCAAGCTGACCGTGCGAATCGGAACAAGTTGGTATGCTTGAAGATGAGTAATATTCATCGGAATAAGGGCGCCAACAGTGGTATTCGATCCACACGTGAACACGATTCAGACTCTGAATCTTCAGATGAGGAGGACGACTCGGACGATGAGGGGGAGGCCACGTCTATCATAAATCGCGACCCTATTTTACAAAGTGCTGAGATTCGCATGGATTCTACCATCAACCGTGTCCGTGCCATGCCGCAACGTGCTAATATAGTCGCAGCTTGGACAGAGTTGGGTCGTGTGTGTCTTGTGGATGCTGCCCCGGCACTGGATACACTACATTTGGATAGTCGGTTAAGGATGCGCGGGCCTGGTGCCATGATGCCTTCTCAGGTGAAGCCGTTTTACTCGTTTAACGGGCATCGAATGGAGGGCTTTGGGTTGGATTGGAGTCGCGTCACGCCGGGACGCTTGTTATCGGGTGCCCTAGATGGAAGCATTTACTTGTCAGAACCTGCAACTGCGGAAGGAGCCTCTTGGACTACTAACCCGAGTCGCTTTCGAGGACATGCAAAGGGCGTAGAGGATATTCAATGGTCGCCGAATGAGGCGAATGTGTTTGCCAGTTGCAGTTCAGATTGCTCGGTGCGCTTTTGGGACGCAAGGGAATACCGGAGATCGGCTTTAAGTATTGACAAGGCGCATGATGTAGATGTGAACGTGATTTCGTGGAATAGGAATGAGACGCATCTGATGGCTAGTGGGGGGGACGATGGTGTGATTCGAGTTTGGGATTTACGAACCTTGAACAGAGGGACAAACGCGGATGCAAAACCGCAGCGGAGTTTACGCAACATCAGAAGGCAATCACGGCGGTGCAATGGCATCCGAGAGATGCATCCATGTTGTGTGCAAGCTCGGAGGATGACACTGTTTCGATCTGGGATTTGGCGGTGGAAAGAGATGCGGAGGAGGAATTGAAAGACGGGGTGGTCCTGACAGGGGCGGACGAGTTTCCACCTCAACTGCTGTTTATTCATATGGGGCAGAGTCAGATCAAAGATGCGCAATGGCATCCGGCGTGCCCGTCACTTGTGGTGAGCACGGGTATGGACGGACTGATGCATTTAAGCAGCCAATGTGGCATTACCCGCGTGAGAATAGTGATGTGAGAATGGTGAGGTGCAGAATTTATGCAAACTTTTCAATAAAGGTGCGGTTGGCGGAAAGAGTAGTGTCGATTGCACGCCCTTACATGCATTGCAATTCAAAAGCACCGTTGGTAGTTGCACAGGAGCTAGTATTGAAGAGCGCATTGAAATGGTATTGTTTCAAGTGATGGCACGCGAAATTACGGCGGAGATGTGTCACGAGGGCAAGTAATGCGGCGGCAGTTGCGGGTAGACATGCTCAATACTGATACGTTGATAACTATGGTGGAGCGTTTGCGTGTTCTTCTCGGTAGTGTGTGGCTCCGGAATGAAGCAGGTTTCGTGTCATTTGTACCAAACAAGAGCGTGTCCATCCGAGGCATCTGTATCACCGTCCAAATCTTTTTGGAGCTGCAGCGGCACTAGAGACCATTCGCAGCAACTCGTCATGATGGATTTGGGCCAGGTCGAGGGATGCGAATCTGATCTGCGTGAGTCGTATTTGCCAAGGTGGAAAGCCATGCAAACATTTGCGGGACGGGAAGGGCGAGGCGGAAACACAAGCAAGACATCAGGCTCCGAGGGCAGCATACCCGATTGACGATCGAGCCACTGAATAATCTGATCGACGGACATTTGGCATCGGTTGTCATATGTGAGACGACGAGCTGCAGCTACCAATGCTGCATTGCCTGCGTGGGGGTGGATAAGGGTTACGATGGGTGTGTTTGAGGAGGTAGGGGGTGGGGTGAGGGGAGGGTATGTTGTTTGGGAACCGTCGGAATGGATTTCATGTATGATGAGAGGAAGGGAGGGATGACGGTTTTGAATTAGGGCGCGAAGAAGCGGGGTGTTGATTGGGGTCCATGGATCGTGTAGGGAGATGTGAGAGACGTTGGATGAGGAGAGACGATAGATGAGGGTGGCGAGGGCGGTGGGGTGTGCGGAGAGTGCGCCGGAAAGGGCTATGTGGGGGGGGATGGGGGGTGATGGGGGGTTGGGGACGGAGAGAGTGGAATAGAGTGCGGATCAAGGTGTCGAGGGTTATGAGAAAGTTGAGGAGGTGGTAGAGGAGGTGGTAGAGTTGACGTTGCATGGCGGATAGGAGGGGGGTGTTGGTGGCGGACATGGTTGGGGTTGGGGTGCGGGTTGTTACACGGGCATTGCGTTTGGGGGGGGGGCGGGGTGGCGGGGATGGGTGAATGGGGATCGAAAGGGGAGGGGGATGGGTTTGGTCGGTTGTGGTGATCGGATGCGTTGGGTAAAGAGGGGTGGCTGGGGACGGCAAGGGGAAGGATGCGGTGGGATGTGTTGATTGACTGATGAGAGTTGGGGAAAATCTGCGAGCTTTTATCAGTTGACCGAATTTTGTGGCGTGTACAGTAGGGATGTTTGACGTTTTATTCGGCATTGCAACAATGGCTCGGTGGAAATTTACTGTCTTTGCAAAACGCTAAAATAAGCAAATGACATTGTACACTACAGTGTATTCTGGCAGGGATCAATCATGGTGGACCATAAAGAGATAGCCTTTTGCGCTGCTTTTAATCAGGAGTCATAAATATTCCACCACAATAGCTAGCATATCCCGTAAACTAACTTGCCGTACCGTACCGGTACCGATGAATAAATCCCAAATTCGCTTAGGGGGAGCTCTGATTGGGTGACGACCCCAGCACGTGCTATAGGCTTGGCCCACCTGTCCGTCCGATCATAGTTTATGTCAGTGTGAGCCACTTCTGTTGAGAAAATGGACCAGTCCGGTCTTTACTGCAGTTTGCCAATTAACCTCTCACCCATTTAATGATGCTGACCTCAATTTGTTGACTGCTGACTCAACCTAGGAAAAGTGCATTCAGTGATCCCCTCGCGGACCTTCACTATTCTCCAAGCCATGCGAGCGCAGGTAGACTCCGGTTAGTGCCCATAAAGTTGCAATGCCCACTTTCCATTGCATCTTTACGCCACCTTTACTGTCTCACTACAATCCTTCCTCCTCGTTGTCCTCCGTGACACCATCTCCTATACTGCTTGTGCATGCATATTTCCAAATAACTAAATAGGTCTCTTCTGTTTCTCAGTACCTCATCATCCCAAAAGCGTTGCACACAACGTACTCATTACAGACCTGCAAGTTTATTGTACCTAGATCGTTGTGTGAGTATTATGGTATGGGTTGAACGAAACCGGTGATTGCCAGGTACGAAGAATACCATAGTCAAGGTGTCAGTCTCGGCTTTGGTATAACTTAGATGTTAGGCCAAGTATTTCGTACTCATTACTTATTTTTAGTTCAGTGACTTTGGATAGCTCAATCCACATATATGCAGTTCTAAATCACTAGCTCTAGAGTATTGCTGAGGTAATCACATACACACAACAAATGTTGTGACGACGATGCATTTGATATTCATAATGCCTCGCTGTGACCAAATGCACGTGCGTCCATGTCAAAAGGACCAGCCTGTATGTTTCATGCTATTGCATGTAAATCTAACACGTTGCATGCCTTATTGCTTCAGTAACTCTCTCTCCAATTCAAAAACTCATTCGATCCATCTGACTGTTATCACCCATGCCCTCAAAACAATACATAGTAGATGTTTTGCAGAAATCTATGTCTCTGATCAGCACGTTCGCACTAAAGACAAAAAATATTCTCCGGCACTCTGCTTTTCCTCGACATTGACGTTATTCGGTGTGAAGATCATTGGAATCATATCTTCCCTGCGTCCCTGCAAGAAATCTGTTCCACTTATCGCACGAATATATCATGATTGCTCGTAAGGAAGCTCCCTGGCACCAGAAGTGTCATTTTCAAATCGTGCACCCTTCATCTTCGATTTGTTGTTGAACCATGCAGTGTTACTCGATGCACAGCCAATCATATCCGTATGTCGCTTCCCCTCAGCGAACCGATCGTCTCATAAGCCTCTTCAATCAGCCAATCCTTATCATCAGATTACATCACCCATTTATGTCCAATCAAATGCAAAGTTCTCAAAGTTTACCCTCCTTATCAGCTATATTCTTTTGTCCACACAATTGCACGGTGCAGGATCTGAAACAACAATAAGCTCTAGTGCACGGTCATCCCAACAGCCGTTTTCCATCCATCTCGCGGGTTCACATTCATTATAAACAGGGGAAAATCCTTTCCTAACGCAGATTCAAGATGTTTTCAACAACTGCCAGGTACCGGCAAAGTTCGCACCCATAGAGCTCCAAATAAGAGACCCGGTCTACAGCTCCCCTACCACTATCCCGAGTAAAACAAATCGCTCTCAGGAATACTGTAAATCCTAGTTTCAAAAAGATGAGCGCTTGCTCGAACGATCTCAATTTCCACCTCGGTTTCCTTCATTATGTCGTCCGCCTTGTTCAGTTACGCCGCCAAGGATGTGTGAAACAGGTTCGGCTACCATTACGACCTCGTCAAACGCTATCGGCTGCAGCCATTTCGTTCGGACGATTCACATTAGATTATTGCGAATTGGTTTGCATCTGACCGTCTATGAAGGTCTAAAGGTGGTCAGGCGGTACCTGACCTCATACTGCAAAAGTTAGGTACTAGTGTAGTTGGAGGGCAACAGAAGAGAGAGTGGGGTTTCATTCTCTGGATGGAGCGGAAGACCATGTTCCTCAATTGCTTCGATGTGAGGTTTTGTTCTCCTTCCACAAAATTTGTATAATGCGGTGCTAACCGATTTCCCGCGGAACGAGGCCGTTCGAGCGATGGAGAGACGTACGGGAAAGTTAGAGAGAGAGATGCTTATTCAGAGGCACGCTGCCGCGACCGTTATGTCGAACGAATCATGCGTGTTCGCTGGCTTGAAGTCGGCCCTGTACGGAAAGCTACTCTGTAATTGTTGCTACCCAGAGACGATTTGTCCCACTCGACACACTGCAAGGGGCTTGGATACCGTGCAACCGACCACATATCCAATACACTAAGTAACCCAAAATCTTCCTTTGAAACAGGATTTATTGGTGTGGTGAAGATTTATTCATTTATTTATTTACTGGTGGATATTGTGTCCTGTAAACAACGGGAGATTTTTTCGTATGACACTGTACTGTACAGTGCACTACCCGAATAAAATAATAGGACCAATATCCAGATGTGGCCCTCTGCAACATCGCCATGTTAAATCTAAAATAGGACGGGGGGACAGTTAGTACTACCAATAAATTCAATTGCTGAACCAATTAGGAAACTGTCACCAATATACGCAGGTAAGTACCCCTGTTTCTTGGTCAACTATGCCCTCGAAAAGCAAATAGGGCCAACGCTCTCTGCACTGGAAAAATCCTAAGAACATAAGAGACTACAAAGCTGGGTTGCAAAACAAAGAAAAGAAACCCAAAAAACCATTTCAGCCTATTTAAGACCTTTCAGGAAATGTCATGGGTAGATCAGTGACACTCAATGACCAACAAAAAAGAGCCATCTTCGCGCCTTTCCAAGAAATGAAGTCCGAAAAGAAAGTAGCACGAATTATCGGCCAGCCTAAAACAGCGGTCCACAACTTTATTGTGTCTCAGGGAGTACCAAAAGATAAACCAAAGCTGTAAAGGCCTAAAAGAATGTATAACACTCAGCTAAGGTTTTTTCTTCGACACGAGTCGACAGGAAATTACAGTACTAGAGATCTTAAATCTGAATTATATTTAAACAGTTTAATCACCTTGTACAGCAACTGTTCTCCGATAGTGATCACATTTTTTTAAGGAAAAAGAACATTCCCGGTATAACAATAGACCATGAACAGGCACATATTAACTTGTATAACGAACACGCCACATAGAGTATGTCAGAATGGAAAGATGGGATATTTAAGAATGAGAAAAATGTACTTTCCCAGGTAGAAATAATTGGAAATCAATATTCCCCGACGTCCGGTGGGATCTGACTCAGAGCTTCTCGATGATCGAGAGCTTCAGCTTCCGAGCAGTGTATCTTATTAATCAATCGTTACCCCTCTAATTCATGTCGTCTGGTAGATAGGCTACCCTTATATACTCATTCTAACCAATCCAGACTACAAATACAGTAAAAATAATCCCGACACTCATCAACTAATTTCACGGATAACTCGCGATCCCAAACAAGTGCTTCAGCATTGAGGTCCCGACCAGAACCTATCACGATTCTTACTCTCGGCCCACTTTAAATGGGAGCGCCGTTATCCCTGACAACCAACTGATCAATAACAGTATTGTTCATACCACATATCATTAACTGATCCAATGCCTTATTCGATCCATCCATCGTAAATGCGTCTGCAATGTTCATTCTTCCAAGAATAAGGCCAATATCAGTGACCTCGAAACGCCTGTACGACTCCCGGAGATAATCATCGTCAAACATCAAAGCTTCTCAGTTGGTAATGATGCTTTGGTCATGACATCAAATAACTGTTTAGAGTCAGTGAGCATTTTCAATGGAATATGCATTCAATAAATGATTTTTAAATAATGCTTCAATAAGTATGCAGCATCAAATCCATCTGAAACTGCATATAGCTCCCCACCTAAAATCGATCTGACTACTCTATTCGATTTTCGACTTTTGAAATCAATCACATGGCATCTAGATCTGTTGTCGCATAGAAGTACGACATAACCAAGCTGGGGGGTTAAAGTCCCAATTGCAACCAAAGGAAGCATCTGCATAAACCCTAAAATGCAAATGTTCGATGTCCGGTTTCACATACTTCAACACAATTCTTTCTTTCCTGACTTTGCGAATTGCTTTGCTCAACATTTTGATGCTATCACTACTGAAATTTGAAGAAATAACTGAGAAGCTCTGTTGACGAGGAAAACGGCAACACTTTTCCTAAGGAAATCTTCAAAGGAAAATTTGTCAAACAGCAATGAGGGCTGATCGATGCATTGCCGTTGGGAAATGCTAGTAGAACTATCATCATTACGTACAATTTCGAGCTTAAAGAAATTATCGTTATTCCATTCCTTCGGTTTGGTTTCAAAACGTTCCGCAATTCGTTCTGTGCTGACTTCAAATGACGTATTGCCACAACCAAGACAGTCATCTACATGTAGTCCATGGCAAATGCCTTCCCGAGAAGCGTGTTGGGAATACAAAGAGCGGTCACCATCAATAGGGGAGAATTTTAAATCATCCTTGAGAAAGGGCTGAAAAGTGAAGATCTAGTAGTCACCAGAGTCACATAAACCATACAAAGGGCGAATCACCTTTAGTAATTGGCTCGTTGAGAGAGCGAAGAAGTGACGATCTCTGTCGCGTGGCTTGATGTAGATCTCTCTTGTCGTCGGAGATTCACTTTGCAAAAAGGCCTGGGTGACATCGTTTGTAAAGATTCTATTTCCAGTAATCGCCGCAAAAGAGGAAACAATTCTCATTGACCGTTGTTGCAATGTAGGAATATCATGCACAACAACGTCTTTGGCGGAGTCTTTATATCCTTGAGCAATATATCGAGCTTTGGATATTTCGTATTCCGTACCAATTTTTTAACTGACAACGTGAAACGTCCTCCGAAGATGTTGGTATCAGTAGGCACACTGCGTTCCTCAACAATTTCAAAATTAACTGTACTCATTATCCCATAGATTTCTTTGCCTTTTACCTTTTCAAAGGCTTCATTGTTACCCGATGGGTCACCATCATCGAGAACTTTCGTGAGGTGCATCTCAGAGGAGGTAAACTTATTGATATCAATCGGGGTGGAAGAGGCATTTTCACGATCTTCATCAACAATTGCCTTCATTTCACCGATGATTTGGTCGATAGATGCAAGGGATTCCGATATGTCCCTTGGTTTGTCCAATACATCACTCGAACTGCGTCCAGCCTGGTCTCTCTTCTATCGTTTCACTTGGTGAATCGAAAAATGAACAGTTCTTCCACGAACGTTTAGAGAAATAAATTTACCAGCAACATCCAAAACGTCGTGAGGGCCTTCCCGTTGCTTATTTTTTTCTCTATATACTAGCACTTCATCGCCAATGTTAATTTACTGGATTGTAGCAGAAGACACATTGCTTCTTAAAGCTTGACTGGTTCGCGAGGCGGCAATCATCTTTGCTATTTCTCCCCGAGCTTTCTCCATGGCATTAATTCGAACAGTTTGTCCCGGCATGTCGGTAGGACGCACAGGGATACGAAGCATGACTACAAACATAAGTAGTGTCAGCACAAACAATTTGGTCGTGCGGAATCATTCAAAGTCTTAACGGCCATTTCGAGAATCCAATGTCTATCGAGCCCAGGTAGTTCGGCTTTCACCTTACGATAGGTTTGCGCGGGAAAGAGTGGTAGCGTTCGCCCACACCGATAGAGTTGTGGTTTTCAACTCCCGATATAGTCAACTTAGTACCGATCAACCGACAGATATTCCTAAAAGTAGCGATCTGAACTGTGGACCAGCATCCGCGTGAATTTCCGTGGTATCAACAGCTTATCGAAGGGCACAAACTCTTCGATATACTTGCCATAGATGTTCCGCTACGTTCCAGAAATGCAGCAGCACTGAATTTTGTGTCCTTGTCAGCAGAATGGAAAAATGTGCTCCCGTCAATGGATATAAGATCGCAGCAAAGTGTGCGGTTGAAGAAGATGTCAGTATCCGGTAGACTGACGCGGAAACGACCAGGTCCACTCTTCAATCGCTGGTAGATATCACAGTTCCCCTCGATTTCTTCAAGAGCTTTAAGTATATCCTGGTCAAACTCTTCCGGTTTAGCTCGGCGAAGAATCTAATACAAACGTTGGGACTCAGGGTGAAAGAAGTGTTTGTGTACTTTGCGTAGTTCTTCTTTCGTACAGAACTTGTCACACGGTTACCACACACTGTAGAAGTGGCCTCTTTTCCTGACCAGGCCAAGTTCCCATTGATTATCCCCGCAGTTATTTTATCGCGGCCAATGAAGTCGACAGTGACATTAAATTGATCGAGTAACTCAAGTCCGAGGAGAAGAGTGAAATTCACATTGACAAACTCAACATCGAAAGACAGAAACTCCCAATTGGGATTGCAATACAGCCAAAACCTTCGTGCCTCTGTTTTCCAAACTTGTAAAACCTGCGATTGTTGCTGTGTTTCTATTTGACAGTGAATGGCATCCCGAAAAACTCACAATATGCTTCCGCCTGAATCCTCCCCATGAGAGATTTTTTTGCCCAAGTATCTACGCATGCACTATGAAATTGATCAATCAATTCTCAATTGACGAGGAGATTTCGAGTACATCCTATGCATCGCCATCGTCGAACACCGTTGTGCAAGTTGCTGAGCCATCAACATCAGCATCGTACTGTTCGATCATATCCTATTCATCATTGTCGTCCTCTGCAGAAAAACCATCTTCAAAGCCATTTGAGAAGAGGGATGTCGGAGAATCAGAAGAAGAATCCAGTTCTAGAGTATGAGAAAATTTTACTAAAAAGTTACATACCATGTTCTCGAGTATTTCACGGTCGGAATACTCTTGTTTCCCATTGTTTTCCTCGCCCTGGGGAGTTTCTACTCTCTGACCGGCATCGAGTTGATAGCAAAGCTCGGCAAGAACTATGTGCGTGTTGGTCTCATTCTATGCGTTCTTTTTGGCGTAGTGGTCCAACTTATTAGCTGCAGCACGTACGACATCTAAAGGCATGGGGCAATACTTAAGAAGGCGGTCAGGTTTACCGCAGTTGAAACATACTGCAATAGATAAAGGATCGAATTTACCGAATCGGGTAGACAGTTTCACCTGAAACAATTTCTGGTGCTTACGGAAGCGAGATTTATTAGGCCTTTGCGCATACATTTTCTCTCCTGAGAAGAGAATACACGGAATTTCCTTGTCATAATACATGTTTTTCCCCTTCGAGCCGAAGAATATCTCGTCCCTGAGAAAGGCAACTTCGGCTTCCTTTGTCAACTGAAGCTGGATATAAGTTCCCCGTAGAGCTGTTGAAATTTCAATCCAACAGTAGCAATACGGGCAAGCGGTTCTTTAGCCCACTCAAACCCTGCGACAGCGGAAGAAAGAAATTCCACTTTGTGAGCATCGCCACGATGGGTTATCGGAGCTTGCCTAGCAAGCTTCGTGATTGTCTTGTAAACTTTCTCCATATCGTCAGACATGTCCATACCACCATTTACAAAGCTACTCATACGGAGAGACTTAAGGGAGTTCTTGACTTTGTCTTACCGGACATTAGAGTTTTACTCTCTCTCAACCATGTCTACTGCCTTTTGAAAAGATGCGGCATAGCCATCAACAACATCCATGTAAAAGAGTTTCGTATCCCCACATAGCAAGTTTTGAAGGTAATGCAGCTTTGTTCTGACGAAAGTCCATAGTCCCTTGCCATGTGCCTATACTTATCCAAAAACTCTTGCCAACATTCGCCAATGTCGCCTGCGAACTTCTTTTCCAATATTTAAAACGCATAGCAACATTTTGGGCAACTTTGTCCGAAGACGTAGTGTGCACCGGTACGCTGGCAGTAGTTCCATCATCAGTTGATGACGTTGTGGGAACACGTGGTGTTGGTGTCATGGACGACTGGCGACCAGCAGCAATGATCCCCCTTACAATGTTCTCTGCAGCCTTCCTGTCCTCTGGGTCTTCATACAGGTTGGTGGCCAAGGTCATCATAATACGGCGAGAGCTGCGTGGAGATAGGTTTGCTCCTTTACGGTCTAGAAAAAGGCAAGGCATAGACCTAAAGTCAACTTCGAGAAGAACAGCAGGAGGAAACATCTCAGCAAAAATGTGAACAAGCGCAGTCCCTACCAGAGTTTCGTCTGCCTAAAGCATCCTGATAGTGGTAAAAATCCCTTCTGAACATTATTCATACTTGACATAACATCTGACGGTAGGCGTGACATGAATGTAGATGATGTCGAATGGTTGGTCGAAGACGTGGGCTGTTCCCGGGTCCATTGGCAGGTTCATACTGTGACATCACGTAGTGTAGGCAAATATCAAACGGCAGTCCTTGAACGACAATCGAAAGTACAGTAACAAAAGTCACTGCGGGCTACGAAGATTGCGGTTCGTTTATTAATTGATGAGGCCCACGTACACCTCGCCTTTGGGACACAGAGCTGAGGTAGAATTCGGTTGCGTGGTGATTAAAACAGGAGCTGAAATGTTTGACAGTGAGTGTGGCAAAAAGAAAACAGTTTTCGTCCTGGCGAAACGAGCAGAAGCACTGCAAGAAAGTTCCAATGTGAGTGTCAAAAAAGGTTTGTGGAACAGTGGTTGCGTGAAAAATCACAGCAGCAAATTGGAGGGGGTTGTGACCGGTGAAAAATTAAGGGAAAATATGATACTAGAACTACTGCGCAATGTAGTTTCACTGGTAGAAATAATTGAAAAAACAAGATCCACCGGCGCCCGGTGGGTCTGACTCAAAGCTTCTCGACGACCAAAAGGTTCAGCTCCCGAGCACTGTATCTTATTAATCAATCTTTACCCCTCTAATTAATGTCGTCGGGTAGATAGGCTACCCTTATATACTCATTCTAACCAATCCAGACTATAAATACAGTAAGCATAATCCCGATATTCATCATCTCATTTCACGGATAACTCGCGACCTCAAACAAATGCTTCAACACTGGGGTCCCGGCCAGAACCTATTCATGATTCTTAAAAAAGTTTAACCTGGAAGGCCCTGATTGTTTCGCGTATTATTGGCACGATTTACGGAGAAATCACCCTATTTTTGATCCCGAAAACAAAGGTAAAGTTCTGTTGTTTCGTGGGGTTGAATTTCTTATTAAAGTGTTTCTAATATGGTTTTAATTTACAAAAATCAGGATTCAAAATTTTACTGTACTGCAATGGAAAAGGATCCCTTACCGTTTGCCGGAAAATATCTTAGGGACTCATTTTTTGCAGCATGAAAATTCTACAACCCATAAGTTCAATCGTGCGACGGATTGCTTAGAGTTCAATGACGTTTCTGCACTACTTTGGCCTGCAAAGTCACCTAGTTTGAACTCAGTAGAAAACATGTGGGTGATTTTGGCATGCTAAGTTTATCAAAAAAACGTCAATTTTCTTCGGATGAGGATTTAGAGAAGAGTATGAATGAAAAGAGATACAAGATCATTACGGGAGTGACTCGGAATCCCTGAAGTCACTACCGAACCTTTGAATCGAGATAATTGAGAAAAAATCATATTTGTACTCACTAATAATCTTGAGTCTAGGTAAAACGTCGAAAAAAATTGCTAGTTAATTTTTTTGGCCCGAGTTTTCGGTCTAATGCAATTTTTAATTTTTTTGACTATGGTATTTAATTCTTTTGCTTTTATGTATGACTAATTGAAGATGTATGAACTTTTTACTACCTTAATAATTTTTTTGTACCGAATCCAGTTACATAAGAGTAAATAATTTTAAATTGGTCCATTTTTCTCCAGGGAGCGTATACTATATATGCAATATGCGTACACTGCAATTTCTAACGGCTTTGAATTTGCGACTCACGGATGAAAAATGGAGTGCATATTTTACCACTGTCTGTCGTCAAGTGCGTTGCTAAGCTGTTAGTGTCGACAAGTTCCTGCCTTTTTATCGAAAGAAGGAAAAATATAATTCTGTGCGCAGTGTTCTTGAATCACCGGGAAATGTCTTTGGTCGGTTTTATTGTCTTGTTACTATAATTGGTGCGCTCGCTATCGTACCCTTGTAAAATCAGGGGATTTGTCGATAGCGTAGGGACACTGTAGGATGGGGGTGGATAGATGGAGAGAAGGTAGGGAGAAAGAAACGAATACTTTTACTGAGAAGGGATGGGTCTGCACACATCGGCTGGACAACGGACTGCAATGTTGAGGTTACTAAGGTTCTCGATTATACTTCGCAAGACAAACGAGCGAGTGGGCGGGCGAGCGCTGACCGTTATATATGCAGCAAGAATGAAGCACTGTAGTTTCTTATTACAGTCCGAATGACAGTAATATACCGCACTTAACGAACTACACCCTGTTGTCAGACGTTGTGCTCATAGACTTGTGTCAAAAAAACTTTATGGTTTTGGTATAAAAGTTGTCTGCTGCAAGATCCCACTATATTTGCTAGCTAAGAGCTGACCGGGTACATTATAATGTAGTCCTAACGCAAATAAAAGGGCTCGTGCACTATATTTGTCTGACCCAATTAGAGCACAGTGGGTACAGTGAAAATCAATCCAGGGATTGCGACAGAGTCCAGAATTAGAGATCCACCAAGGAATAATCAAGGCAGCAAAAAGCAAGCGAAAATGATAATAAATCATGTATGACACTTCTGGGAATTACAACGATCCTCCACATTTCACCGGGTTGAGGAATCTTCCATAACGCAAGAAAGGTCTCAATTCCGAACGTTCATCATACACAAGGAGCGTATCCAAATCACATGAGGGCTGACGCAAAATTTCAAATGACGTAGAAAGGGGTGGAGGACCGCAACCGAACTAATAACAGAATTAATCCACAACTTGATTAATCTCAGCAAAGAGCCAAGTATTCAGACGAAAGCAGCAAAAGCGAACAATTAATCCAGCTTTCTGAGCTCATCTGCAGAGATAACAGCGGCTGGCGGCCATTCTTCAGGAGTGTGCATACACCTGCTAACATGTTCACAGGGAAGCCAAAGGGGAGGCTTCGAAGAAGAAAGCGGGACTCGCAGAAGGGAATGACAGCTGGGCAATCTCATCTGGACATTGAAAAGATCTAGACAATGATCTGGCAGAGCAACGCAGCAGGGGAAGCATGGCAGCGGACAGAAAGGTGAAGCGGGGGAGAGCGGTGTTTGGAACAGAACGGGATGAGCTATCATGATTTTGCAATAAGTTTGTCTCAAGGGCTCATGGTACGCTCGTGTAATTCTAGACTGGATTGTGACTCAATACCATTTTTTCGACCTTGATATCGGAGAGACGGGCGAGATAACCCTTGGTCAGTTAAGATGCGTTTCGGAAGTCCATTGTACATTGCGGACCATTAATGAAATATTGTTTTCCATACATCAAAGAATCTTGCAGCGCTCAATTTCGTACCTTCCATCGACAATGTGTTGAACGGAGGCCCAGTAGATTAAATGATTTCTAGAAGTATTCGTTCGTTAAATTGACCACTTTCAGCTTCTAGAGTTACTCGAAAACTTGTTGGCGCATTTTGAATTTTTTGCCAGGGATCACACTTCCGCTAAATAATCTTGAAGATATTCATCTTTCCTGGAGAGGGGTCTTTTGGGCGCGAGATTTCGGTCATGTTGAAGAGCTTTGTGTCAGATGGGTGGGAAACACTACGGCGTACCTTCGAAAGATGCGTCCTCGGAAGATGTATATCCGAGGAGGGCTGCACAGGTGCGTAGAGGCGATTACTCTGAGACCTGAACATTTTTGTGTACTGATCGTCGATGTAGGCCACTCTTTGGTTCGGAATATTTTGAGTTACTCGTTTTATTAGTCTGTTTGAAACTATATAAGGGGTGAGCGACTCATTTTCTATGGTGCCCATTCCAATAAGCGCCGGTATGTGCGCGTTAAAGATATCGAAATTGAGCTCAACAATGACTCGGTTTCCAGTTCAGAGCCCCACATTCGTGGTATTAATTATTTCGACAGGAATATTCAAAAAGAGCTGTTTGTCCAATGTTTCTATTTCCCTTCTGCTGTCCATTATTCTTATTTGGCCGCATAACGCCTCAAGGGTTGCGATCATAGCGGTTCATATTCGTCAAAATCTCATTACGACCTTAGATTTCATAAATTAAATGTGGAACTGTCCTCGGACTGGTACATAGGCAGAGTTTTATAAGTTTTTGGATCGATTCATGAAGCGTCGTCACAAATTGTTAAATGAGTACCCTTGCGAACGATGTCTTGAATCGGGATATGCCACCAATTTTGAAATTTAGTGACTGCTTTCTTTAGATAGTCGATCTTATGGGGGCCTGTGCAGAACTTGAGCGGTCATTGCGGTGCAATCTCATTGATTTTAGCTACCATATTCGTTAGACCTTCCGGTATATCTGATATGTTTCCCTCTTGCATGGAGGATCTCAATTTCAGCATTTCCAATGTCCCTTCACTTTTAGCTGCCAAGCATCTGAAATGTCCTCGCTTGCCACAATTTTCACGATCCAGGCGTCGTTCATATCGTCACGGTAGCTTCGAGGTAGAAATTGCGAGCAGCACTATCCAGAATTTGAACGTATTAGTCAGACTTCTGATTTTGCGAAAGGTGGTACTGGCGAGAGCAAATTACATACAACTTGAGGGTCTCAGCTATGTCCTGGCTTAACAATCCGGGAAATTTGCAGTCCTTAAACTTTTGCTGGACATTTTTTGCCCTTTTTGAGTCGAGGTCGCAGCTTTTATCACGATTGCGAGGATATTCTTCCCAAGAAGAGGATTCATTCCTGTTCTGCATATCCGCTCGTAGTTTGATGCTTGATTGATTTATTTCCAATGCTTGAATGGAATGATTGCTCCAATTCAGATTTAGGATACCTAGGGCCAGGTCTGCCACGGAGACTTCATTTTTATGTTCGTGACACTCCTGGAAACTCTGCCTTACAGATGGCTGAACTAGGCCCTTCATAGAATCCGGCGCTCGGTCAAGAGAATTCGAATTCAGAAAAGGACTAGCATGACCAAGCCTTATTTTTAACTTTTAAAACACAAGGAAAGCATAGTTCGGGTTGATTTACGCGAAAGACTAGAGCCTAACCAAATTATATAAATGTTTTTCTTCTTTTCCGGGTCTTTGGCAGAAACGGGAATCGTGAATGGCATCGGGATTTCATCGAAACGAGACAATTTCTAGACATCAAACAAACGTATACGAGGAGCATCTGCATACTATAGAAAGTCCCCGTGAAGACTTTATTCAGCGGCGGCAACAAATCGATGAGATACTCGCTAAAGTCGTCGGGTCCGGGGGAGTAAACGATAGGTCAGTAGTTGATCCTCTCGTTCCAGTTTGGTGGGAAAGAATTCTATAGTCAGCTTTGCGGTATTTAAGATCGATAGTGTCGTTTCGCCGGAGAACTAAGCCGTATTTATCTTCCTCATGATCTTATGGAACGTAAAGTCGAAACGAGAGCGGAGATCGGAGTCCGTCAGAATGATTCGAATACGACACAAAATTTCAAGATACTTGGCGGTTCGGTTCTATGCTACAGCGAAGGTTTTGAGATTCACAGGGGTAGGAGAGCAAATCGGTCCCAGCAGAAATGTAGCAAATGAATCCAAAATGTGGTTTTTACTACAATGTGCTCACTACCGTACCTTTGTACAATTAGGGGTATTTTTCGATAGCGTAGAGACACTGTTAGATGGGGTTGGGTAGATTTTGGGACGGACGACGGAGAAATAAGGAATGATTTTTAGTGAGAAGGGTTGGGGCTGGACACCTCGGCTGGACGACAGACTGCAATGTAGACATTCCTAAACTCTCGATGATACCTCGCCAGACGAGCTAGCGCATCGGCGGTTGGGAGCTGATCGTTGCGTATGAAGCACGACGGGGGCACTTTAGTCTCTTATTACAGTGCGCATGACAATAATGCACTGTAATTCAACATTGAAATACAGAAATTGTGTGATTTTTCAAGCGACACTGGTAAAAAGTCAAATTAGCTAAAACATTTTTAGTTAGTGTGACGTTTGACGATACTGTGAAAAGCCGAAACAGGGAGGGAGGTGGGGAGAGGGGAGTAGCCGGCTCTCGTGCGCAGCAGTAAGGTTCGGGATAAGGGAAGGATGGTGAGGATAGTGAGGTCTCGAGATGTTCTGACGTGGGAGGGCTGGCGAGGTCGAAATGGCAGCAAGGGCCTGCCCTCAGGAGCCCGAGATGTTTCCGATAGCGATCCTTTTATTCGCGAATGGGAGAATTCGAAGACTCCCATGTCACCAAGGAAATTAATAAACTGTAAATGTTCAGTGTCGGTTGATGGTGGCCACAATTACAACATGCCGCACACCCGCCAGTGGCACCAAATTCCTACATTTCGCGGAAGACGGACCAACCCAGGAGAGTCAACCTGCATTTGTAATAGCATCCCTGTCGGTGAATAACATTTTTCACCGACTCAAGAGACCACTCATCGGGTTCACAATATATTGTGGGAGGTCGTTCTCCTTTTGAGTTATTCCCTTTTTCACAGTATCCCTTACGTAATTCAACACCTTTTGTGAGCATCACTTCTCTTCCTCATAGTACCCACTTCTGGTCTTATAATAAAATCCCTTTCTCTCAACTACCATCTTTGCTTGCCATCCCATTCAATCCCCCAACCCTTAATCCATTTACTGCACCATCGATACCTTTCCAACTAAAACCACCCTGAACGTCTTACGTCAGCGACCATGCCTTTCCTCTGACTCCAACATTGCGATCATCTAACGCATGCGTGAAGTGTCACCTGCAACCTACAAAGTGCCAAGGCCGGGGTGCAGGTGACGTGGAATGCGTGCGGGAATGGATTGCAGTGACGGTCGGAGGTCTAATGCGTTCTGTCGAGTGCTTTCGCGTGGTGCGCGGATGTGAACGAGATACAGAGTGCGAAGTGATTACAGGCGAAGGTCCAGCGCGCACGACGGTGACGGAGGTTCAGGGTGGGATGAAGTACTACAATGGAAAGGTCATCACGGGCTGGGTTCAGCATTGACAGGAGAAATGGTTCATGGTGGGGACCCTTGTCGCCTCAGGTTGCTCCAAATGAAAGGCAGTGATGAGAAAGTAGCAGATCACATGGACTGGGAGGTAAAACGGTTTATGTTCACCTCTGGGAAGCTGGATAGATACTTAAGTGGTCGGTACTATGCCTCGCATAGGCAGCGCGGAGGCGAGAAGACGTTCTGGCTCGTAGACTTCTACATTTTGGCAACGCAAAGTGTATACGTCGACAAAAAAGTCGGGAGTCCAATTGTTAGCGAGGTAGGTGTAAGATCCAAGTTGGAATCTCCTGCAAGCCTTGTTCAGTTGTCATAGAGCCTCGAGTTAACTCTAGAGTACAGTGGCTGACAAAATAGAAAACAAAGAACAAAAAGCGTCATACAAGTAGTCAAAAAGGGCAGATTTTTGGTGACACTTCAGGAGCAACCAAACCACCCGGCCCCAGATGGAAGTCGGTTGCACCATATAGTACTGACTTGGGGTTGATACAGAAAATCACTGCACTCCCTCTACCATCCCGTTCCAGACCCATACGATCCGCGCCAAAATACTTCCAACGCATCACTTCAGCCCCAGTACTGTCCACCGCCTCATTCAAACATCTGACCTTACCGCGCACGACGTGCCGTCCCCGCTCTGAACGCACGTCGATTCAGGGCAGTTAAAGCCTTTGGGACTGCTCCATCCGTGTTAGTACGAGCGGGGGTTCATACGGCTTTGGACCCATCCGAAAATCCCTCCGTGGATCACTACGATGGCGAAGACTGACCAAACCGCGAAGAAATCAACAGGAGGAAGGGCGCCACCTCGAGAGTTGATGGCGAAGGCGGCTCCTAAGACTGCGGGCAAACCTTTTCCACGGGAAAATCCATTCATCCAAGCCAGAAGTGCGTCTTCATCCCAATCGTACGGAAGGTCGTTACATTTTCCAACAGCCCGACATAATGAAGATACAGAAGTCAAGATTCAGAAGTCTAGAGAACAGGCCCGTCACAATGAAAATTTTGAAGTCAAGGTTCAGAAGTCGAGAGTGCAGGGCCGCTGTTGGAAAATGTAACGACCTTCCTATACTCACCTTTGCATGAAGATTATCAAAGAAGAAATGATCGAGGGTCCGGTACGATTGGGATGAAGAAGCACCTCTGGCTTGGATGACTGGATTTTCCTGTGGAAAAGGTTCGTCCGCAGTCTTAGGAGCCGCCTTCGCCATCAACTCTCGAGGTGGCGCCCTTCCTCCTGTTGACTTCTTCGCGGTTTGGTTAGTCTTTGCCATCGCAGTGATCCACGGAGGGATTTTCGGATGGGTCCAAGGCCGTATGAACCCCGCTCGTACTAACACGGATGGAGCAGTCCCGAGGGCTTTAGCTGCCCTGAATCGACATGCGTTCAGAGCGGGACGGCACCGCGTGCGGGGGAAGTTCAGATGTTTGAATGAGGCGGTGGACAGTGCTGGGGCCGAAGTGACGCGTTGGAAGTATTTTGCAACGGAGGGTATGGAGCTGGAACGCGATGGTAGAGGGGTGGCAGTGAGTTCCTGTATCAACCCCAAGTCAATACTAAATGGTGCACCGGGCTTTCATCTGGGGCCGGGGTGGTGTTGGTTGCTCCTGAAGTGTCACCAAAAATCTGCCCTTTTTGACTACTTGTATGACGCTTTTTGTTCTTAGTTTTCTATTTTGTCAGCTACTGTACTCTAGAATTATTTTTAATTATTTTCTACAGTATTTTAATTATTTTTTAATTATTGTCGGCCTCGCGGTGTGTGGTTCTGGAACGGTCGGCCACACCCGCGATTGCCATATATACAGTGCTGGGCGTTGGTGAAGAGGGGAACGGGCACAGACAGGATACAACAAAAGAATCCCCCCATCCTAGGGTCGCCAACATTTTTTGAATTTTTTTACTTTCCCGACCCTATCAATAACCCTCCAATTGCACTTGTTGATAAATGGAGGTTGTCGCCATGCAACCTAGTCGCTTGGATGCAGGCATGTTTGACATCGACATCAACAATTATGTAGTGCCATTCGAAGTACCAAGTTCAAAACTATTCCCTGCTTGTGTAAATATTGCATTAGCTTCTTTGATAATTAATCATTCAATATTCTCTCTCATGTCTCTGTCACTAGAAACAAGACTGAAGAGACACATGCAGCCCATCACATCGTCTCTATTGAGAGCCGTGGCATGACGATGAAATTCCAAAAACATGGGTGGCTCGGTGGCAAAAATTAAGCACCTCCTGAATAGCGATGAAGGTCGAAACTTTGCGAAGATGATGTCTCTTTCCTTGACCTATATTATGGCGACAGCCATAGTCGGGCATGGCCTGAACACAATCTCTGCTTTTCTGTCAAGGGCCTACGGTGGTGTCATCATTGTCATTGCAATACATACGTCACATAGATGCAACATGTGCTCGAAATGTACCTTGAGCTGATCCTCCTGCGGTATGAACCGGCTCGTCCTGCAAGGGGTAAAGACTCATGTTTCCACCTAGTTTGTCGAACCGCGCATGGTGATGACTGCAAAGCTCTGGGTGTCCATGTGTATGTAGTCATTACAGCGAGTGTAAAAGAGTTGTCAATGGCCTTTCGGCACTGAGAATACGTGATTTTCAGAAATTCAAATCACACGATTGCTTCAGTACAAACTGGAACACTGCTGTTGTATTAGTCCAGTGTAACCCTCGACCCGTACAGTACTCCCTTTTTCAATGTATTGCGTACAGTACTGCATAGTACAGTACAGTACATATGTACTTTGTGCAGTACAATTGCTGTGGATATGTACAGTACGATGCACGGTGATTTATAGTCTACGGCATAACCTAAGTCCATTGTTATAAACTTGTTTCTTTCAATGTTTTTGAATGTTTTACTCTTGACACAATAATGGGGGCACAGGTAAGTACTATACAGTCGGCGGGAACGCGCGAGCAGACGGCAGTGGTGCCGAGGACCCGTTGCTTACGCAGTAACTCTTGCTCCAGTTGCATGTAGACTTGGCTGTTAATCAAGCGGCAGCTGACAGAAATGGTGCGTTTTGACTTGTTCAAAGTCAGCACTTCCCCGCCAAACTCGCTCCCATGCCACCTTGGGGCGGAGAATTACGGGCATTTTGAGTGGAAACTTGGAGCATGTTGCGTACGTCTGGGTTGGCAAATGTGCCACTAGTTTTAGTTTCTGGTGTGAAGGTGGATTGTAGAGTTTAAAACATCAACAGTTGCTGAATACCGGGTTTTCGAAGGGTTTTAACTGTTGCGGCAGATAGCTGGGTCCTGTATAAGATTGGATTCCGTAGTGCGCCCTTTCGCAGGGGAGCGGACGATATTGCGGAGTACGAAAAAGATCGCATTGGCAGTGATGAATCGCTTAAGATTGAGGTACTTTGAGTGGGTAGAAATTGTTGGTAAATGACTCAAAATATGCCAAAGCTCCTCTCGCTGGGCCTTATCTCACATTGGGGGGATTTTGGGTTATTTTAATGTATTATCTCACATCATCTGATGCCTGAAGAGTACCAGCCCGCCCCTGGACCAAAATAATAGCATAATATATATTATTACCGTCTTGCATGTGTTGAATTAGCGCACGTATTTTGGGTTAACTATAAAGTGCGATCGAATGCGGGTGTGAATCATACCGTATGATACCGTGCCGTCTGCAGAAATTGCAGTCGTACGGTAGAAACAAACAATATTACAGTGCAATTTTATAAACTCTGAATACTGGAAGTGCTCGAGCAGTTCTGAGCAGCTTGATAAATTATAAATTATTGCCTGGTACTGCGAAATTTGGCACAGCGGATGAATCCATAGTACAGTAGTATTTACTCTTACAGTATCTCCCAGCCTCGGATAAAGACGGCGAAGAAATTAATCTCGGCATCCGCCAGTTGAGCTGTTTGTTGTAAAGGAGGGAATTTTTGGGTTATTTTAATGCATGGAATGTGGTCGGTTATATCCACGCGGCTAATGCGTGTTGTAAAGTGGATGAGTGTTATTGAAAATTTTTTTTTGAAATGGGGGTTAATTTACTGTGGTAGAATGTGGGTTGGTACCCAGTAAATTTGTACGGGAGCGTAGATACCGTATGTTGGCCAAGCCAATTGTAAAACCGTACAATGCATCGAAAACTGCAGATGGCATTCCAACCTACCAGAAGGTGGAAGGGAGCCAGCGTGATTGATACTAGAACATTGTTCGTGCCACACTAATGAACATAACGTTTACAACAAATGTTTTCAGTTTGTTGTACGGCATGATACAACTATACTGTGCGGTACACTATAGTAGATTACAGTAGGACCTGCAGTAAATGTGCTGTGAAATATAACACTGTGCGATACATTACAGTAATCGTGCAGTTCAATACCTACCTCTTATTCGTCGAGACTTCGGTGCTGCTCGAGGTTTGGCCGTTGCAGAATTGTGAAACCAGAGGCCATGAGCGACTGTCAAATGACAAAAACTATTTACTGCACTGTACTGTACCGTATTACATCCGCCAGCGATGACTTTTTTGCCAACTGTCCCGAAGAGGTCCTGAGCTGACTATGGTCCTTTGCTTCGCCAGAAGTATCATGTACAGTGCTGTATTTAACACACCCGATTATGAAAACAGGGTTATTCTTAAATGAGGCCTGCGACCATTCCCGAAAAATCCAGCGTGTCACCAAAATTGATTCATACCTGTATCCAGCAATGCTTACGGGTCCAAATACTGTAAACATTTCACGGTGGATCTAGCTCTCGTAATCCGGATCAAAGAATTGCACCAACCATGGAGCACCACTTGTTCAAAAAATACATTCAAATTGTATATACTGTAGTTAACACTGCATCTAAACCATTTTGCTCTGGTACCCACGCCGAGTGAACAAGATGTAGGCAAAATACTGTACTGTGTGTGTGCCAAAACGGCTCTCACAGGTTTACACTGCACCTGCGGCAGTGCATCCTGTTAAAGGTACGTGGGTGAGTGGCAAATGGAGAACCGATGAGGACGAAAATATGAATTAGTGCAGTAGGTTTTGTGCAACCGAACGTTGGCACCCGATTTGACTCGCCATCAGAGGTCCTATATTTATGTTGTCTCACTGAAAACGAAACCAGCCAAAAAGGTAAGAATTAAATAACCGAGTGGAATGGAGTCAACCATAGCGCACTGATATTTGAGAAGGTCATCATAAAATGTTCCAATAGGTATCAAAGTCGACCCCACATGCGAACATACAACGCCACCTTATCTCAACAACACCAACATCCACAACCCCTTTTCGTTTCGTTTCCACATCTCACCTGCTACAACTCCTCTCAAACCTCTGCACCGCTACGCTTTCCCCAACTCGCCTCCACCTTCCCTACATACATACAAACTTCCATTCCTATACACCTTCCTCTCTCCCGCAAACAACCAATCCCCTCCCCCTCACATACAATGCCTGCCGCACCTCTCCCCGCCCCCACCATCCCCCCTCTCAGATACAACTTACCAACCACCGTCTCGGTCGCGGCTCCTTTGGCACCGTTCACCGCGGCTATTTCTCTGGTTCCCCGTTGCTATTAAGATATGCAAACTTTCCACCCAAACCCCTCCATCCCCAACCTCCCGTTCCGCACTCATTCAATTCCGACGTGAATCCGCCCGTTACACCTCCCTTCATCACCCTTGCATCACTCAATTCTTCGGTGTCGTATCACAACCCGAATCCACCAACTCCTCCTCGTCACCGAACTTATGAAGGGTGGGTCCTTATACGAAGCCTTGTCCAGTCTTCGAAAGGCCGGCATAAGCGTTTACCCATCGACGCAATGCTCAGAATGGCCCTGGACATCACAAACGGCTTGGCCTACTTACACGCCTCATCGTTTTCCTTTGGCGATTTAAAGACTATGAATGTGCTGTTATCAGGACCCCCGACATCGTCCGTGGTACTATCCCGCTAGACGTCAAAGCAAAGCTCTGTGATTTTGGCCTCTCGCGCAACCTCAAGCATTTAGTTGACTCGGATGCGCCTTTGCGACCCGACGAGACGCTTATTGCCGCACGCAACGGACCAGCAGGGACTTTTGCATATATGGCTCCAGAGGCGTTTAATGGTCTACCTGTAGACGACGCGGAGGCGCCGAAAAGAGCAGATATTTTTGCATTGGCTGTGGTCTTATGGGAGTTGGCTACTATGAGGAAACCGTGGCCGGGCAAGCAAGCGTTTCAGTTGTTGAAATTAGTGGGCATGGATGGACAGCGGTTGAAGTGGGGAGAGAGGTCGCCTGGTTACCAAGGGGTTTGTTAGCTTGGTTGAGTGGTGTTGGAAAGAGGATGCATTACAGCGGCCGACAGTAGAGCAGGTGGCCACGGTTTTGGAGACTTGAAACGCGATTTTGAATCTGGTCATTATGAAGGTTGAGTTCGTTTGATGAAGATGACCGCATGGTAGAATTTCCGCATGGGACGAGTCGGGGAGAGCTTCCTATTCTGGACGACTCTGAGATTCAACACGTAGAGGAGGAGGTGTTGAGCACGGACGAGTTTGAGCATTTTAGGATGAGATTGGGAGTGGGAGTCGGGGGAATCGACAGGCGAGGGAGGGAGACACGGAATTGAGTGATGTGACAGAGTTGCAGCGCACAGCAAGCCATTCGAAAATGTCCGACCTGGAGGCACAGTCGCTGGTTCGTATGTGGAAGACAGAGGAGAGGACCAAATCGATGTTGATGTTGGAAGCTGCTGGGGTTGATGGCGACCTAGAGGAGGAGTTCGACGGTTTTGTTGAGAGTGGAGTTGTGGACGTGGGATGGTGGACTATTTGGAAAAAGAGCAGAAGAGCAAGTTGGTGATGTTGGAGGGGCTTACAGGTCCAAGGGACGGTGGTGGTGACCGTGTTGAGGAGTGCACTGGAGGCGAATGTGAGAATGGCACAGCGGGAGAATATTTAGCAACGGAGGAGAGCAAGAAATCGACGGTAGTGGCAGCGGAGCTCAAGGAGCCTGGTGAGGGAGTGGAGGAGAAGTTCGAGGGGCTAAATTTGGAGGATTCTGGTGATCATAGCGGGAAGGATGGCGGGTGGGAGTATCTCGAGACGGAGGAAAGTCAAAGATGATAATGCAGATGCCAACAGCGATGGAGGAAGGCAGGTTTGAGGTAGAGGGGGAACTAGGCGACTTAGTGGACAAAGTCTGGGAGGAGGAACAGATTGCCCAAGGAGAAGAGACGTACGTTGAAGATTGGAACTTTCCAAATCCAAGCTGATTTCGCCGGTAAGGGTTGAAAGTTCAGGGGGGTGGAGAAATATTTGGGAGCTGTGAATGGGGAAGCAAAACTGTGGGAGGCAATATAGCAGCTGAGGAATGTCGGAGAAAAGGGTGAGGAGCAAATCTTATCTTGTTCCACGGGTATACTCGCTAGAATTGGAACTTGAGATGGAACTAGAGCAATTGGATCGGATACCGTCCAAGGCACCGAGATTCGCGGTATTTGACGGAGAAGAGGAGAAACAGAGGAGATGATAATGGAGACGGGGTATCTAGAAGTTTGAAGAGGCGGAGTGGGAATGTAGTAGAAACGGAAGAAAGAGTGGTGGACATGCGAACGCGGAGGGTGTATGAGGTGGGGGATGTGATTGGTCAGGGACAGAGGAAGAATTATCGCGATGGGAAGAGGGGGAGCTGGATATTGAGCAGAGTGGAGTGAATATGTTTTCGAGGCCGCACTTCAAGTAGGTAGACGACACACTGAAGTCCCTGTGAATGCACTCTCGTAGATGGAGTCCTCAGGGCAGGGTGTTTGAGCAGGGATTGTTTGAGCAGGGATTGTGAACATGTAGGCCGGTGCACGTTGCAAAGGAAGTGACACTGGAAGTCAGATGCAGTAATAGCAGTGAGAAAGGTGATAGATGACTGCGGTGGGATTTGGAATTGCCAGGGTGGCGCGTTTCTTTTTCGAAGGTCGAATGGTACTCAAATTTCGCGGTACTGAGAGAGTTTGAGAATGGATGGTGACCCACTGTAGAGACTGGTTGCGCAGGCGAAGCCATTATCGATGCAAAGTGATGAGAATAATTCAGGTCGGTCGCGGCCCCGTACTTTACTTCTCAGTTGCTGTTTTCCGGACGGACACAAGTTTAACTTGAACGCAGGTGAGATTTAGTTGATCTTGATAAACTGAATGTCAAAATAGAGTGGTGTTGGGGGGAATCACGTTACCGGCACCTCGAGCGCCGTAGCCAAGTTCCGGGGGGATGATGAGTCGACGGCGACCGCCAACCTGCATAGTGGCGATGCCCAAGTCCCAGCCCTTGATAACCTGCCCTTTATCGAAACGATAGCTGTGTCAAAACACGTATGTGCGCAGACGTCATTTCAGAAAGCTATGTAAGGAGTCTTTTTTGCAGAAATTCCGATTCGCAAATTTTTGGGTTGAGGAAAGGATGACAACTACGAGAAAGGATGATTGCGGTCACGAGAAGAGTCAATGGTTTTGCCGTCGAAACCGTCAATGGTGAGGGTGTAGTGGACTGTAAGAGTGTCCCACGGGAGGGAGTGGCCCCTGTGCCGATTTGGACGTCCTCCATTGAATTTGGGAGGCCGACATGGTTTGTTGAGAGAGATGTTCAAAAGGTTGGGCAGGAGGCGGGTTGACTGTTTTCGTAATGTTAGTGGTGGGTCGGAAGTGGGAGAGGGGACTACATATATACTTGCTTTGGAGAGAGCCAGCTAGTTGAAGAGGTTTGTTTTTTGATCAAAGGCGGCGGCATGGTGAAGGTTGCGGGCAGTGTGGCGAGTGTGATGGGTTGATTATGGAAAGGAGTTACAGAAGTGGTTGGAATGAGGGAGAAGTGCCTAGAGAGATAGATATCGTTGTCAATCGGAATCTGGGGCTATAGACAAAGGAATTGAAATTGGACTGGCGCAAGGAATTTGAAGCATTGTTAGTGATAGGATAGTTGAAATCTTTTCGTGGTAAGGCCGAGGTTTCGATCACAACAAGCCTGGTTTACAAGCTTAATTTGCGTCGGCTATGACAAAAGCAAGCGCCGAAAATTTGTTTTGAGCTCTGGTTGCGACCAATAGTTCGTCAGATTATGGTGTCATGTACTGTACATGCCCATACTGTACACTACAGCAAAACTAAGTTGTAGGCATTTCCCAGGTGACCATAGAGAAGATCAGATTCCGCAAAACCATGGAAATCTGCCGCAGCAGCGACAACTTTCTATGTTTAAGCCATTTGCATTTGCATTGCCATCCTTCCAATATGCCTCCGAGCGCCGATGCAAGGCCGAAACCATCCCGCCAAACCAACGCTTTCAACCAAAACACCAAAAACGTGACTCTTACCTTAAGTTGGCAATGTCCTTTTTTTTTACCCACGCTCTTTCGCCCGACTAATAGCAGCCTCTTCTTCATCCTCCACACTCCTCCATTCAATCTGCATTACCAAATCACCTCTGCTTGTCCTGGCAGACTCATTCTGTCTCTCATCTTCCACTATTTGCCCAGCTTAGTACCCCACTCCAAGTAACTCAATGTCAAAGTACAAAGTCTCGTTCGGCCCAATCACATTACCGGCGCCCCTCGCTCCATACCCCAACTCCCCAGGGATCACTAACTTCCTCTTTCCCCCGACTTTCATCCCCTCAACCCCTAAATCCCAACCTCGAATCACCATTCCAGTGTCATATTTATAACTTCATATCCTCACCCAACCATATCCGTACAATCACATAACATCACGAAATCACATGATAAAGACAAACGATAATTCAACCCTCGCGGAACCCCCGCATCAAAAAGAAGAATCCGAACTCGTCAGCAACTCTATTCCACCCAGACACCTGTCGTCCCCACATCAACTTCCCCTCCTCCACAAAAAAATTCACGTATGGAGAAATCTCACCTAAACGGTCGGCCGCGCTTCCTCGACGAATCAACCACGCGCCCCCCATCCCCTTCAAACCCTCCTACTGTCAGCACGTAATGCATCTTCACCAGATCCCCCTTATTGAAACCTTTACCCTCTCCAACCACCGAATCTATTTTCTTCACCTCCACCTCTTCCCCAACCGCCTTCCCCACGCCACCCCTCATGACCAGTCCTAACAAACTCCCTGAAATCCCAAACGTGACCTCACGCCTCCCTACGCACACCCTCCCCGCAGTTACGCTCATTTTGCAGCATGCCTTATTGGTGCTCCCCATGAACGACTGCGTTCGGGAACGGAACGATAAATGCCATGCTTGATGTTTTCTAGTGCTGTGAGGTGATGCCGCCGGGGGTTCTTTTCTGTGTCGCTTGATACTGTGATACAGTGCATTGTACTATTGGCCATGAGCTCACTATCATGGCCTGCTGAATCATACTGTACGTGTACAGAGGCCAGATCAAACTTGAGATGAAGCGCATTACAGTACAGTATAGTCCTGCAAAATACTACCTGTACTGCACTCAACTGTAACTGTTACAATACAGGTACAGTATATGGACTGTACATTACAGAGCAGTATCGATTTGTCTCCTCTACACTGTAATGCAAGCTTTGCAGCACTCAACGTATGATACTGTATCATACTGTGCTCTGCCTAAAATGTCAGGAAGCTGTCCGATGGAGGTAATGAACTGCTGTAAGCTTGTCCCCCTCGCTTTTTCTGGCGCGAAATTCTGCCGCGTGGGGTTCATGATTGGCTTCCTGTAATACCTTTTGGGTACAGCAAGGAGGGTTAGGTGAGCTGGCAAGCTCGGAGGCAACGTGGCCCCGCTTTGTCGTCGAAACTAAAGTAGTTTTGCAGGCAGCTCTACAAACTGCTGTGAGATCATCAGTTAATATCGGAGCGCTCGAGGAGCGAATGCACCACCCCTGATGAGCTACAATGCAATATCTTCGAGGATTGCGAACGCAGTGCGCGCGGCGGAAGCTGTAGACGGTGTCATCTGCGGTGCTGAACTTCTCAATGTAAATTCCTACTGGAGAAAGGGCAGCCAAAACGGAGCACTTCCGTTAAATACAGCATCCTTGCTATCGTTGCAAGAGACGCAGCTTGAGCGACGACGGCTTGGAAAGCAATTTCAGTACAAGTCTCTACTGCGAAATGACACCCCCCTGCTTGCCCGAAGCGTTGCACGGGTATTGGACATCTTTCTAGTATCAAAGACTCACGGCCTGGGGCTGGCAGTGCGGCTTAGCTCTTTAAAGGGTTCGGAGTGCTGCTGCAGTGGCCCAAGACTAGCGTCTGAGGGATGCATGCGGCCTACATCGGTGGCGCAAAAATCCTAGAAAAGAACAACACAAGTCTTCCCTGTGTTGAATGAAAAAGGAGGGCCTGTGTGGGTATACACTAGGGGAAGAAAACTATACTTACTGCGAACCACCATTAGCCCTCTCGGCCAACTTTCCGTTTAACCCGAAGATAAATTTGTACATTTCATCAACCAACGAAAAGTGAAACGTACGCACTTCCCCTACCATGCTTGATGCCCATAGCATCAAGCTCCCGATCTCTCCCTATCTGTACGTGTAGCACGTGTCAAAGAGTAACTTTAAGGATTCTGCCTTCATCGAGGTGCGGAGTCCGCTACGGGTACCAAGGTTTTCCACCTGAAATTTCCTAATAATCGCTTAAACTTCCCTACACAAACTAACGGGGGGGAACATCTTTACGGCGGTGGGAACAAGCACTCAGAGGCGCCGGGGAGGAGTAGGATAGAAACTAATCAGAGGGACGTCGGGAGAGGACCTGACAGGCTTGCATGCCGTGCAGGCAAAAGGTGAAAAGGGAAACGAAATTGTGAAACTCTTGACGGGGAGGGGAATTACGGCGCCTAGCCGCGTGGGCGGCAAGGCGGCGGAAGAACTGTACGCCCGAGGGCACCACAGATGTCGATGCCGATTGGAATAAGCAGGATATCGGAGGAACGGCAAACGTCCCCGTAGTGTGAATGCTTGGACCGCTCGGCGAGGGCTGCTGCGGCGGCTCCGCACAGGGTGCCCTGTTGGACTCGGGACTGGACGAGGGTTGGGCGACAGTAATATCCAAGGCTAGATCGCGGTGAGCGAGACCGTAAGCCCCTGGAATGTCAACATCGACACGAAGCGCCGAAGGCGAAGAAGCAGAGGTGGAGCTAGAATGAAGGGGGTGTTCGAGTAGAGCGGTAATGCAAACATCCTTGCAAAAGCGGTGCAGAGCATTGCGGAGGACACTGTGACGGCGGGTCTGACCGTCTTCGTACTTGCAAGTACGAGCGTGCTACCATCGAGATCGAGAAGCGGGCCACCTCATTAGAGCGCCTTGAGCAGACGGGACAGCGCGTGTTGCCAGGAAAGAGAGGCATGCCGAGACGGGGGATACAGCAACAACCCATGATGCGTGGAGAGGTATGTGCCACGGTGGGGGTGAGGGAGAGTTGAGAACACAGAGCAAGAAGAGGGTTCGCAGGATGAGAGCAAGCGGGCCCAGTTGGCGACAGATGAAGACTGGAAAAGGCGGCCAAACTTCGAAGAAAGCAGTTCAGACACGAAAGTGGATTGGAGGCGTTCACCAGGGACCGGAGCAGTGCAGCGCTCGAAAAGAGCAGTGCTGATCAGGGCAGAGGAAAGTGATGGATGGCGGGTTAAGAGCAGAGAAATAGCCGACCTGGGCACTTCCTGGATGTGAACATCGGCGGAAAACGCGAGGAGAGGAGAGAAGAGGCGAAAAGAATCGATTACAGAGGCAGCGTAGGCAGCTTCTGCGATATCAGTAGCCAGAAGTAAACCAAGGCCGCCCTTGGAGATCGGGAGGGAAGCTTGGTCCCACGAGCGCTCCGAGCAAGGGCCGTGAATCTTTGTGAACACTTCCCCTGCTTCCTGTCGAAGCTGACGGCTAAAGCCGTAGATTGATTGGGGAAAGAGTTCTTAACAGATAGAAGACCTTGCAGGCGCTGGCACAGAAACGAAGCAGATGAAGCCAGCTGAGCGTCATCTAGAGCAACAAGCGGGAGATGACGTGATCGATATCAGCTTAACGGGATGCGAAGAAGTCCGAAATAAAAGCATTAGAACCAACTGGGGGCCCAGAACCGTAAAGCCCTGGGGCGTTGGGCAAGGACAAAGTAGGCTGAGGACCGGGAGAGCAGGGAAATGCCATAAACTTGTGTTTTGGTAAGGTTCAAAGAGAAACCAATCTCTGCGCCATGCTCTTGGAAAAAACGGAGGCAGCGGGAGCAGAAGAGCGAATGACAACCAAATTACCATCATCGCATACCAGGCATTCAAAGGACGGAAGCGTTCCTGAAACGAGAGAACTAGCGGGTGAAGGGCGAGGGCGAAAAATAGAGGTCCAAGGGGGTCGCCCTGTTGAGTCCCAGTCGCGCTGCGAATAGTGAAATCGCCGAAGGAGAGGAAGGACGCGGCTCCGTAGCAGTAATGAACCCAGCGGGCGAGCCCGGGGCATGCTGGATGACTGCATTGAGAATGTGCTGCCAGGAAATGCTGTTGAACGCGTTGTGAGCATCCAGTTGTACCAAGACATGCTGGCGAAATTCAGGACGCTGGGTCAAGCGTCGGACCGCGTGAATGACGGCGTCTGTGCCGTTCTTGACTCCGACTTCCACTTGGTGGGGAAGAAAGTAGGATACTAGGGAAGTCGAAGCTTTGCTGGCGAGGAGGCGGGCGATGAGGCGTCGAAGCAATAACCCGACCGCAATCGGGCGGATGCCGCCGTTGGGCTTGGGGAGGCCTGAAAGGCGCCCACCACAGAAAAAAAGGCCACAAGATTCGGGCAGAAAACCATCGCAGCACAGTTTTGCGAATTTGGTCAGCATATATAAGCAGTCGCGTTGTGGATGGACACCTCCAGCCGGCCGGAGCAAAATTCGAAGGAACACCCGGGAGAAACCGTCGGCTCCGGGGGCGGTTGAGCAGTCAAGGCTATGGATAGCTCGGCGGGCATCAGCGACTGAGAAAGTAAGAGGGGACGGGAGGCGGGAGCTGGGCACAGGAACCACAGCCGAGGGGGGTGACGGGTGTAGGAACTTCAGAGTACGCAGGTTAGCGGAAGTGGCGGGAACCGGCGCCGAAACCTGAAGCAACGCGGCAGTTGCCCGGGAAGGACTGCCTTGATAAACAAATTGCCTGCATCGAAGATGAGGAGAGGGGTGGGGCGATGGAATAGAATTTGGTACAGAGTGCGGTGGTGGTAAATCTTTATGGGTTGTACAATGTCGCACAGAAGCGTGCGCAGGGTATTCACAAATTAACTACGGATGCGGGCGGCGGGTAGAAACCTGTCGCGCCTGCATTATTTGGAGACTAAATGCAAACGGGTAACGAAGTCGCGGAGCTCCTGTTGAGGGGAGGAACCGCGACGGGAAGCAGCGAAGGAAGCAAGGCGGCGGAAAAAACCCTTGCCGTCGTCGCCCAAGGCGCCATAGATATCAATCCCGACGGGGGAGAGGAGGATATCGTTTTGGTTGCAGTAAGTGCCGTAATGACGATGTTTCTCGCGCTCTGCGAGTGTTGCGGCAGCGCCTGCGTAACCGTACTTGGCGAAATGTGGCGGCGTGCGGAGGGGTGGGCAACAGTAACGTCGACGGCGATATCGGTACTGTGAAGCCCGTATGCAGCGGGTATGTAAATGTCCATTCGTAGCGCGGGGGACTCCGAATGCCCAGATGAGTTGGGAACCTGGTAGAGGAGCGGATGTTCGACGAGGGCGACGATCCCAACTTCCTTGCAGTAGCGGGCAAGAACGTTGCGGAGGATGTGATGACGACGAGTCATTCCGTCTTCGTATTTGCAGGTCAACGCGTGTTGACCACTTGGATCTAAGACGGGTGCGATGTCGGCCGAGCGGCGGGAGCAGACCGGACAGCGAGTAGATCCAGGGAATAGCGCGATGCCGAGACGTAGAGCCAGAGCGACTTTCCACGCAGAAGAGGACATGTACGTACCGCGGTGGGGGTGAGGAAGCGAAGAGAAAACAGACGAGCGGAGGATGTGCGCACGGAGAGGAGCCGTGCTCGGTCGTGGGCTGCCGCGGACGAGAACAACCTATCGGACTTCGATAGCATGAGTTCAGTTGTGATCGCAGACTGGAGCCTTTCGCCGGGGACCGGCGATGAACAACGCTCGAAAAGAGCCGTAGCTGTAAGCGACGAAGACAGCTGCGGGTGGCGGGAGGATAAGAGCGAGATGGCGGACCGAGGGATCTCTTCCAAGTGGCGGTCCTGGGAAAGAGTGAGCAGGTCGGAGATAAGTCCAAAAGAATCAATTACAGATGCTGCGTAAGCAGCCTCGGTAATGTCTGAAGTTTGCAGGAGACCTAGACCGCCCATGGAGAAGGGGAGAGAGGCTTGGAGCCAGGCTCGCTCTGGACAGGGCAGCTGCAATTGGTGGAACGCTTCCCTCTGCTTCTGATCGAAGCTAGCGGCGAGTACCGCAGATTGAGTGAAGAGTGCAGCATGCAATGACTACTGAGCTCGTGAACTACAAGTATGATCGCTTCACGGCATTCTCACCCCTGTTTCCAAAACGCGTCATGTATCTACCACTGCTTCCTCGTCCTCATTACCCTTCTCCACTCTTCCACTCAGCGGTAACGGTGCCCGCGCTGCTCCTGAAGTCTGGATTACTATGGTCTGTTTACGTCTCGGCGAGCCACTTTTCTCTGGATCCCGTTCCTGCACCATATGTTCCCGTTCAACTGCCATGCTAGATTTTCATGGTCATCACGCCATGGTGTGCAGTACTGGCGCCGGTAGCGTTCGCCGCCACGACGCACTTCGTGACGAGCTAGCTCGGTCCATCCTCCATACTGCTCTACTCCACGGTGTTCGCGTTTCTCGAGAGCAGCGCTTTCCAGATCCTCCACATCCTTCCTATGGCTTCCTTGTAGCCTCCCAACTGACCAGAGAGGAACAGCAGGCTCGAATTGACCGCATTTATCCTTCTGCTTCTTCCGCGACCCAGCTCTGCCTAGATGTTTTTATTAATGACTCCGAGTTCGCTGCCAGCCCGCAGGCCTTTGATGTCTCTGTCATCAGTCCGCACTCATCCGGGTTTCGTTCTTGTCCTCCACATGGCCATATCTCCAAGAAAGAATCAGAGAAGCGCCACCATTACCATACTTTATGTGAATACTACGGACTGGACCTTCACCCCATGTTTGCTGATGTATATGGTTGCATTGGACCCGAGTTTGATCAAGCTGTGCAACAAGTCGCCCACTTTCTCGCCAGCAAGCGTGGTACATCTGTTGCCGCCGAGAAACATTCGCTCCTCGTTAGATTCGTATGTCTGATTGTCCAATACGTTGCTACGTCCGTTAATCGGCAGCGTCTTGGCCAGACCACCGATTTGGCCCCTGCTGTGTAGTTCCAGGCCCTGCGCTGTATGGCGCTAGCGGTCCCCTGAGTACTGATCATTAAAGGTGATGCTTTCGTACAGAGTCGCAGAAAAGCGACCGCGCTTCCCGAAAAAGATCATCGAAAAGTCTGCTGTAGGCCAGACGAATACGTTCGGCAAGGCCGGAGCAAGTTTATTGCCGGCGGAAACGGCGAGAGAGAGGACTGTTCTGACGGAAGTGAAAGAAGCTCCAGAAGAGCACGTTCTCGATGGGTAGAGGAGGGTGCGGAAATGCCGAGTTGTAAACCACTGTAATACAGATCATATGCACCGGCCTGCAACGGGCGTGGGATGTACGGGAGTACTGGAATACGGGAAGAAAGGAGGACAGGAAAGGAGAGGGACGGTGCCTCAACCGGAAAAGACGAAGATCCAGGACATCGATGAGAATCCGTAGAGCTTGGATGGGTGTTGCTAAAAGGATCAGGCATTATGAGGAAGAGAATTGATTAGCGGCATTAGCAAGTGGCGCATAGTCCTCGGGTGAAGGAATGTATTCGAGCAGAGAGTAGGGGTTAGGCTCCTCTGCATTACGGGAAGACGGAGAAGGATTCGGTACGGTTACTATGGGCTGACGGGGTGAGGAGTCGGTTGGAGCGCTCGGTCCCACAAGAATCCAGCCATGATCTTCTGCATAAGGAGGGGGTGGTGTGTCGAGTTATAAAGGCGTTTGCGTGTTCGGAAGGCGGGGCAGCGGGGTAAGCGGTTCTACGGGACCAGTAGAGGAAAGGGTCTTGAGAGTTTCATAGACGAGAGATTCGACACACGTAGGGACTTTGCGAAGTCGAAAGCAGATACCCAAGTGCAAGTGGGAGCTTTCAAGACCTGCAATTTCAGAGCGGAGCCCAGGCCAGACGGAGGCGAGCTCAGAGTCGGAGAGGTCAATGGAAAGCTGGAGCAGAGCGGAAAAGTCCAGGGCCGGGAACAATGTAGTTTTTGGACTGCTTCGCGAGACGAAAGGCTTAGTATGCAGCTGACAGGGAGCACAAATACCGTTTTGCAGCATAGACAAATAAGATGTGAGGATTTTAGGTACGGACGACTGAACAAGAACCGGGAAACCCACTCTCGGAGATGGCCCGACGAAACTGGGAGGGATCTTGGACAGGGAACTCATTGGGTGACGTGACACGGACAAACTGTTTCTCGTGTCCACCGAAAAGACTGCGGGACGTGCGTCGGACGGCACTGATAAACTTATTAGAGAGGCAGTTAGAGGGAAGAGATCCCTGATCTGTGACACTAGGACGACCGAGAACAGGAAGACGTTGCATAGGCTTCTTCTTAGTGGAACGACGAACAGCATCATCATATGCGGGGGACATAGACTGTCCCGGGAGAGGAGGAAAACCATCAGCGTCGTCGGGAGGTGAGGAAGGTGAAGGTAGGGTGAAGTCCACCAACGCATTCAGCACAGATAACACTGCACGGAATAGGGCGTTATTGCGGAACGAAGTGTGCAAAGCTCGGACAGCGGGTATAGACGGCAACGCGGTAACAATCTGGGAGACAGCAGCAGGATCTGTAAGATCGAGAGAGCCGCTGAGAAGATAAGAAAAAGTAACGAGAAATTCCAGGGCAGCATGGACAAGAGGAACAACAGCCACGGTAGCGGGCCCAGGGGCAGACTGGGAAGCCATGGGAGCGGCAGAAGGAAAGAAGATCACAAGTGAGAGGATAGAGACAAAAGCTTGGACCCAATAGGAAGCGAGAACGGAGATCACAAAATGAAGACCGTTTGATGCGAAAGGCAATTTTCCAAAAGACTGCGTGTAAGCGTGAGGGGTGGCGTAGGAGGCGCTAGTTCGACAGTCGGGTAGTCGCGCACAGGAGCGCCGTCGTAGGGGAGAGAAAGGTGCGAGGGCAGGTGGAGCTGTGGCAAAGAAAAAAATGGGAAGAAGAAAGAAAGAAAAGTTCGTAGACTGTAACTTAGGTATAGATAACTTAAACTTGGCATTGAAATAATGTGAGGGCTGCCAAAACGGCATTGAAAGCCCTCATTACGAGTCACGTTTTGAGTGCTCGAAACGGCCTTCTCGTCGATTTAAGAGACGGCCTAGGCCGTAATATACAGAACCGCCTTCCTAACCTCCTCGCCATCTCAAGTTAGTACAGATTTGCACTGAGCAAAGAGAGTCCCTGGGTCAATATCGACCAATGTTCCATCGAAGTCTTAACAAAAAAACAACCTGCCGCTCCCTATTGTATCGTGGACTTTGTTTTCATCTGACAAAGTGAGGCTGGACGGCATAATTGGGGAGAGATGGAAGAAATGGGGAGATTGGGAGAGAAGGGGAGCGAAAAGAAGAGAAGAGGAGCGAAAGGGATAGCTGAGGAGCGTAAGGGAGTGAAGGGGAGGGGTTCCTGCAGAGTAGCGGCAGTAACTAGGTTGTGCGAAGACAAAGGATAAAATGAATTCAGAGGATCAAAATGGTAAATCTGCGGGAACATACGGCATGCGAAACTGACATAAGTACTGCTAAATATTTATTGATAGTTGTCGCGAAAATTCAAGGTTAGAGTAGAAAAGAGCAGATGGGCGGCGTTAGCGGCGAGTCTGAAAAAACAGTAGACATTTTGCGAGAGTAGATGAGTTGAGTAGGTGACAATAAAATTGTTGATGATAGCTTTTCACTTCAGTGCCCAAAGCTGCTAGCCTTATATAGGTAGCAGATGCCGTCGAATATCTCTAACAAATGTGCTAACTACTAACTAAACTTTTTAGCGGATAGTCTTGCAGAAGATTCTAGTGACCATTGCACTACAACGGTCCTAACAGGCATCGCTAACAGTAAAATAAGACAGAGGAAATATAGAGTAAGTAGGATAGAAATAGTGGTAAGGGCAAATAGCTACACTACAGGCTGTAAATAGCAAGTAAGTAAATTTTATGTATCCTGCATTTCAACCCCCTCTTTTTGCCCCGACCTATTTTTTGCTCCATCATTAGTCACGAATTACCCAATTGTTGAACAGGTAGATCAAAAATTTTGTGAAGGTGTAATTAAGTGCATCAAATGCGAGCTTCGTGAGGGCGTCCGCGGGTTGTACGCAGTCCGTACAAATCCAACATTGGATATTTACTCTTTTACATATGCATCTCTTACAGAAATATTATCAATCATGGGGCGTTTTCCAAAGTGTAGGGACACTTGGTTCCAACATCAAATAGAAATTTGAAGTCCGTAAAAGTTGAGAGTGGATTTCTGATTCCAAGGGTTCAAGGTCGTGCTCAGTCATGTAGCCAATATCGAAGGCATCAACGAAAGCATAAACATCGGCGCCTAGTACAGATCTAGTTTCTCTTCGACTTTTTTGACTAGAATAACTGAGCACATTACAAGTTCCGGTTTTGTCAGTGAGCAAAAAATTGTATCTAAGTTGGGAGGTATTGTCGTCGTTGTTTGCGAATGACGACACAGAATATACTTTTAACCTTGTGAAGTTTTTGTCCAACTTGTCATACTTAAGCGAAGAACTAGGGTTATTCTACACATGATTTACAACTTTGTTCAACTGCTTTATTATTTGTTCCACTGAGAATTTGGTTTCAGTCACTTGCGCGGCCATATTCACGGCACAACATATTTCAGGCTTTGTGTGTGTTAAAAAAGCCCTGAATTTAGGAAAAGAGGCGTCCACTGGCAAATGCGTAACTTCTGAACATACTGGTCCTGGCTTAAATTAAATCCATAATCAGTCCTCTTTACTCTGACACCTGCAAATGCAGTGTCATAGAACTACCTCTCTGTTGCCACAAAGTAGAGAATCGTCCACATATGTTCCAGCTAATCTCTGAAGTTCTCCGTCTGCATGCTTGAGAAGAGTGCGAGATCTCCATCGGTTGGCGTCATACCGAGATATTTCTTCAAGTGTGAACTAACAATGCGATCCAATATTCTATGTATCGCATAATCCGTAAAGAGGTTTCAGTAGCTCTAGTAGCTGATTATCAGATGATCCAAAGTCTTTGGCTGGTCTAAGGTGAACTTTGCGCATCAGACTTTGATCTGACTGTAAATATGCTTGTTTAACATCTTGAAACCAAACTATCAGGCGACGTAATGTTATGAAAATAAGGAAGTATAGGCGCTTGTGGCCGCTATAGCACGCCCGCTAGTTGGCACCATCACCACCTGGTCAACTGATATAAATTTTATTGCAGTTGATAAATCCTAGGCAGTTATCCAATGGTGTTCATGTGTCTTGAATTGTCTTGGAGTACATACTGGCTTCGGACCGCAAAATTTCATGCTGCAAGGTAGATAACATATAGCCTTTTGACTGCCAAACAAGCTCTACCAGCTCCCCAAAGATCCCACCTAGATAAGGATACGTATAACCGAACACCGATTCCAGTTCATACCATGTGTATGCGGACGAAAGGCGACGGGGTACTTTAGAGCACGCCGTTATCGGATCACAGGGATACCGATTCCGAACTGTCCAGCCAGTAACCCAACCAATCACGCGCTTATACGCCCAATCTGAAGCGAACGCTCGTTAATAATTGCTCCTCGGAATAAGTGTTGATGTTGAAAACAGTAGTAAGAGCTGCGTTGATTTTGTATAGATCTTTGCGAATTTACCCTAAATTCAGTTCTACCATATTTGTTCGTACCTTTTATGAAATGAAGATGGCTCTTACCTTCCTATTACACACTGGAGATCTTGAAAATGATATTTCGAGAAAAGCCATACTACGTATTAGGATTTATTTTGGCAGTAATAATTCTTTACTATAATAAGTGAAAGTAGGTTACCCTGTAAATATGCCAAAAACAACCATCTATTGCCTTTTAAGTATTGGAATGGAAAGGATATTTTAATCTCAAGGAGTACTCAAAGAAAGCTCAAGCTATGAAGTTGAAAATGATACCACTGATCTTTTCAACTATACTGGAAGCATTTGCTCGTTTCTGCAGCTAATAAATTTCAATGTTTCATAGGGATATAAAATTAGACAAAATTTTTATCAGAAGTCATGCAGGAATTCGAAGATAAATGGTGTTATAACTTCAATAAAGCGTTTCATCATGGGAATCAAGAAAAATAATCTGAACGTGCGTCATTTATTAGCGGAATAGTATTCCTACAGCAATTATTTGATCATAAAGAAGGGTATGGTAGTCATACAATACTTTTATTTAGTACGAGAAGAACCTTTCACTTTTTGCAATAGTAGGTCTCCCGGAGGCAATGTTGCGGGTGAACTTATTTAGTTTGAGAAAAAAGTCTATTTGTTTTACATTAGGTAAACGGATCAATGCATGAATAAGCAGTTAAAGATACAGGGAGAATACCATTGATCTCGTCAAAAAGTTAATTCAGATTGTTCCTCGACAAGAAATCTCTCGGATTTTTTTACCTTCCTTTCAACCTGTTTTAATGTACCGATTTTACTAGGTCCAGAAGATAAACTGCTTCGTATGCTTAGAAAAATATTGTCTAGTATCACGTTATTCTCAATAAAAGTAAAGAAGTTGTTGGTAATTTTCGGCAATTTTTGCGAGATCAGATCAGAAAGTACATATTGTACTTTAGGTTCCCAACCATGCAACTCAAAAAGGGGTTTGGGAGCTCATGATCTTATTTTACCTAATTATGGCAAGGTCATCACAATTTGGTACCCCTTTATGCCACAAACAATTATGATATAGAAAGAACCAGACTGACTTTCTGAAATGAAATTTTATTTCCTAACTAATTCAAAAATCAACGAGGAGTGATCCAATTCAGGACCCTAAATGTACAAAAGGCTCAAGTATTCAATTTTAGAGACTAAGGCTAGTAAGAAATTCATATTTTTGCACTACGTACCATTTTGATTGTCGAAGTATTGCTTCATTCAATATCCTAGGATGGTATTTTGAAACTCTTTTGTCCCAAATGACATCTGTGCGCTCCACAAATGAGCACATATACGGTAGTTGAGACAGAATGGAATTAAATATGGAATTAAGGCACTAATTCACTCCCAGATTAATGAAGTTAGCAATGCATGGAAATTGAACATTTTAACCTCATATTTATTACCTTCGTCATCATTAAGATATTTAAAAAGCAGATTTAATACCCATTTCATATTAATTGCATTTTAAATGCTAATGAAATGCACTTCATTTCGCAATTCATGTTTCTCAAATTTTTTTTGGAGAATATAGCACGAATTATTGCCGATATGTGGCATATGAAATCCGCGGAAGTCATGAATGGTTCTGCGAATACTATAATTACTACCAATAACGTACGCAGATATTGAAATAATACTTTTATAAAATAATTAAAACTATGTAGTAAACGTAATGATGAAGCGAGAGTGAATGCAGCGGGGAATATACTTGACCGTAATTTCGCCATTTAAAATCCTCCAGAGTTCGTTTAAAGATCGTTGCTGCAATAGGAGAATCTTATTTGAGTGATCCAAATTCATAATTACTTGCATCTTCGCCCTATATAACTGTGGTCAACAGCACATTTTCAACAATCCGCGAGGCTATAAACTTGGTCACATGCTTGGATGTCCCCTCTTTCTAAATGCATATGTCATCTGCAGCTTTCGATGAAAAGTGATTAAAGGCTTTCACATAAATATGTCGAAAAGAAATTCGCGATTCTTTGAATTTAGAGATAAATTTATAATAGAAAGTTGTTAATTAACGAAGAACGACTAACTGATGAATTGAAACAATAAGAAACCTAATCTTCTTTTTCATTCGCTATGAAAAATTGAATTCATGACTGCACTTGCCTTTTGTTTGATTTGCGATAAATATTTACTTCCTTGAAAGCTGTTTGTAAAGAATAATTTTTTGTCTTGACGGCTATATTCGAATTCATGAAATTTAAAAAATCAGTTCGTAACCGGCGTTTATCTTAAAAGGATTTCGTAGTATGATTATTTATTTTTGAATCATGTGCAAGTAATGATCATTGGTAAATCATGCGATTGTACTGGTTCATTTTGAAAACAGAGTGAACAGTAAAGCAGGGCAAAATATCGGTTGTTATGACGATTGCTGAATTTGCGAAGTTTCATTGGAGAATTTATCCTTTCTTGTAAAAGGCAATCCCGCTCAACAAATCATTTTCCGAATCGATTGAAGTGCCTAAGGTACCTCAAGCAGATATTGTCTTTTGAAAACTATTAAATGATCAAAACCAATAATAGAACTCGACAATTCCAGACGTAAATAGTAGAATTCGTCAGCTAACTGCAAGAGTGCGTAGTCCATAAAATTAGGGAAAATTTTCTGCTCAAAAACAAGTCTGAATCGATGCTGAGCTGTCTCGGATGAACAGTAACGTATGTGACTATTTTTTGTATTCGATTTACTAGATGAGACCCTATGGATTCTTCGTGTTAAAAAAAGACCGGGTAGACTTTTTCTCCAACAGTCCCTAAAACGGCTAACATCGTTTCGAATCAGATTTTTGCAGACCTGTTCTTATAGACTTTGCATAATCTTTCATGTAGAAGGTTGGAAACGTATTTTTGGTTCCGAATCCGCTCCGCGGTATTTGCTCTTGACTTCGTTCAAGTTATTGTGACCCAAATCGTGTGCCCTTTCGTCGCCTTAAATTAATTTATAATAATTACGTAAATGTTCAGACTGAGAAGAAGATAAATTAGTCGTGATACGGAATAGCAATGGGTCCTTCGAAAATTTTTCTTTCCTTATAAGAATTAAATTTAATTGTGTTCTAATAAGCATTTTCATTAAAAAATAAACTTAAAATGTTATTTAAAGCATTTCGAAAATATCCTTAGATGAAGGAAATTACTGATTCTCCTTCAAATTTTCCACAAATTTTCCATCTTTTAATCGCTCATAAACATATTTTTGATAAAATAGTCTTCCATAGATGTGCTGCAATACAATTGAAGCATATTTTATCGATAATTGTGATAAAAATGCACGAGAAAGATTGAAGGCGGTATTTCGTAACAGAAAGAATAACTAAGACCGTTCTTTGTTAAGAGTTGTTTTTAAGTCAGATCCATTTGGTGGACAAGAGATAAAATAATTATTGGATACAATATCAAGACTCTGATGAGATTCATATTTGAACAAAAGAGTGATACATGATATTCTAACTCCGAAGAAAATTAACTTCGGAAACTGCTTGGACTAAAGTACATAGTTGAGATCCATTTGGGTGTCCTTGCTGAAAATTTCCCTCTTCGTTCTTTTCAAAAAGCAGAGAAGAGAAAAGAAGTTAAATTAATGTCCATGGTACTTTTAACGCAATAAAACTGCAGAAATAAGTATTTTACAGGTTAATTGTAAGAGATTTAAACTTAATCAATTTTATCCTTATCTTTTATTAGATTTTTTAAGTTTTTGTAAAAGATAAAATATTAGGAATATTACTAAAATGTTTTGTTTTGTTTTGGATAAAGTAAGCATAGAAGTATACAAAACTTAGGGAGTGCTACCACAAGGCTAGAAAATATCTTCCCCTTTTATAGAGATATCGTCAATTATTTGAAGCTCCATCCCAGCCCTTCAGACTTGCGCATCCATCGTACTAATATTTTCATGCTCACAGTGGAAAACATATTATGACCCAAACAAGCAATCAATTTTCCATGTGTTTTGAAAGTATACGATTGGCTGATTCCTGCTTTCAATTCTCCTATCATTCAAAATGAGACAACTCATGAAACATGTGAGTTTCAATGTTGCGCTTGGTAGAATTTATTTGGATCTAGGTTGCATTATTGCTGACAAGTTTCCGTCCAGTAATACACGACATATCTCTGTCAAGTTTAAAGGTATGGAGATTAAACAAAGTTTTCTAACAAATAGCCTAAAAAATGCCTTGTAGTCTAACCATTTCAAAGAACCTGAGCAGAAGACATCTTTAGAATTAGAATTTTGATTATTGGCCATTAAAATAAAAGAAAATTAGTAAAAGGATGTTGATTTATTTCATCCCTTGCTTAGCAAAACTCAATACGGAGACGAAATTATTTTTTTGCTATCGAAAAGCGAAAACCGATTCTGTCTTGAGATTTCATGATGGTATACCAAGAAAGGTCCATAGTGCGGTATTTTTCCTGGTTTTACAGCTACGAGTGTTAAAATGTAGGTTGACGATCATCAATTTTCTAAACAACTCGCAAGAGGGTCTGCATGTCCTTAAGTATAAATAAACCAGAACAAGTATTTGGCTTTCCATTTTGATGCGATGAAAATGGAATTACGATATACCAAAGATGTTAATTTTCCTGGAAATTTTCGCTCAAGGTGAAAAAAATTAGAATTTGAGCCTATTCGAAAAGTTTGGTCAGACTTGGACACCAAATCTGCAAAAAATATTCCGAGGGCGATATGAAAACATAGTAAGGAACTATAAAAAGCATGAGACATCTCCCTATGAATCAGAGGATAGGGAAGTATTTAAACTTTTTCCCGTGTTTTAAGAAATAAGTGCGGAAAAATACTACAGATAATTTGCTGTAAATTTTATCTGTAATTTTTAGTGCTTATAGTTTCCAAACGAAGTATTGTCCACTTTATTGGAGATTTAGATATTTTTGTTGATTCAAATGGAGATCTAAATCCAAGTAAGATCTTTGTTGGAAAATTCTTCGGAACAGATATTTCCGAAAAATGGGGCTCATTAAATGATTCGGAAGTTATTACTCAGAATTGTGGTACAAACAGCACTGAGTTATTTTATTTAGAAATTAAAATTTGGGTATGGACTACCGACATCCATTTTGAAATAATGTAACATAATATGAAAGCTTCTGTGAAGGGTTAGTAGTGCAAAATCTTTCAAAATTCCAGGGTTAACGTAAGAGCATAAATAGTAGATGTATACACTATGTATGTATATTTACCTAAAGAGAAGCATCTTACATACGTTTGTACATAACAAGAACGTGAAAAATTTTCTCATGAACAGTAATCTTCTCCTTGGGGATGGCAAGTGGCTGCATGTTGCTGAAGAAAAGGACCTCTAAAATATACCAAAAACATAACACTCTATGTAAACTTTTCGCGTTAATATCAGAGGTTGTTGTTGAAATAGGTGCCCTAAGTATAAATTTGATTCCATGGTCCGTTCATCATTTTTAAATACTATTAGATGTAATCACTTACACCGCATTCAAATTTTACATCAAGGCGACATTTCATCTTTACCTTTAATTCGTTCGACTCGATAATTTTCGAGAAAATCGCAACTATAAAGGCGAATTTCATTAAAAGTATATGCTTGGAAAACTTTTTATGCTCCATAAGAATCATTTAATACTGTGAGTTTATGTTTAGATCATTATATTAACGTTAATATTCTAGAATGTTTTTGGATACGGCAGACAATGAATTTTTTTGACCAACCATAGGGAATTTTCATGTACTTCCATTTTTGAATTTTCAATGATTTCGGCATTGTGCGAAGCAGAAAGGGAAGTGTTCAATTAAAATACTTCCGGTGGACCTCTTTTAGATAGAAAGCATCGGTACAACAGACGGTTTGTATACTTGGATCCCTTTTCCATTTTTCTTTAGAATATTCACGAAAAAGTTTAGTAAATTAGAGAAAATTCCTGTCAGCAAATTTAACAAGAACATATAATTTGATAGTAGTACCATGCAAATGCAACAAGTTTAAGACGAAGACTAAAAATTTTGCAGACCATACTCTACTTATTCGCAGGTTTCCAGAACATTTTACAGTAAAGGGAAAGTACAGTTGGTTACAGTAACTAAAGGAGTATATAACAAAATTTTATCCTAAATAGTTTCTATAGCGGCTAATTGCACGAAAATGGAAAAATTTGGATAAAGTGTTTAGCCATATGAAATAGCATACGGTCTTATAATTACATCTTTTGAAATGAATAATTTATTTAACTCTTACATCGATACCTCAACTAGCCATATTTTCAAACCGATTTGTTATCAAGTTTGAAGCTTGGTAGTTATGTGCTACCCTTATAATTTTCTTGCTTTTCCCTTTATGATCTAGGCAGTAATAATTCCGATATCAATGATTCCAACAGATCACTTATGTCATCATTGCAATAGCAAAAAGATTCCTGTTGAGTAGCATGATGCTTGCCTCATGCCTCAGTTGTGTGGACGCACCAAAGACCTTTACTCTGGAATTTCGGATGGGCAGCTTGTTAGTGAAGGTGCAGTTGCATTTTTGGTCGGACAAGTCTGCAAAAGGATTATTGTGGCGTCTTAAGCGCACACGAGCAGATCAAGGTAGAACTGTGGTTGAAACTTTGGTTTAGGCTGGCTGGGTTAGGCTGGCTGCTCCAAACCAGGGTTTATATAGAACTGAAGATAGCTACAAACTAAAGGAAAATGCAGTCTAACAGTAGCGAATTCAAAGGTTTTCCCGTAAAACAGTCCTGACGGTATCGTAAGTAGCGCTTTCAGAATTGTCGTCGGCACGAGTGACATACTCTTACAAGATGTAAAAAGTACATTGGTCCAAGTGGCATGGGATAGCAAGGCAACTTTTGATTGGTAAAGCAATGATATAATATCCCAGTGTGCACCTCGCCCGTAACTATTCCAAGGGTACCAATGGGGTCAAACGCTGTGTTCAGAACTGTAAGGAAAGTGTAATGACAGCAAAGTGCCTAGTAGCCCTGGTTGAAAGGTTACCAGAGACTTTAATCTACAGTACAGTAGATGCAGTGAATTCGTGTAAAGCTGTAAGGTCTGTAAAGTGATATACAACAATTACCTTGTCAGGTGTAAGTGGGGAATAAAATGCGTTCACTCTACTCCTGAATAAATTTCGTGGGTCATCCGAAAACATGAAGAATTTTGAGTCTCGCTTGAGCGCTCAAGTTGCAAAGTTTAACCCCATCTCCGCAAAAACAAAGTTGCCGTAATGAATCACCGCGTTAATGCTGATGTCTAACTGTGCTCTCTAAGATGCTTAATGTGTCTCTGTAATGGCAGCTGCAGCTACTATTGCAAAAAACTGATTCGCCGACCACGAACGACCAATATCTTGGTGCTGTGACCTCGGCGTCGGTCGCTTCAGAAATCAAGCAGTGCGATAAGTCACAATCGTCCAGCTCTTTCAACAATAAAGCATTGAATGCCAGCTCCGGTAGATATGTCAACCAGTCGAAAAATAAGAACCGCAAAAATGGCAACCGTGACAGATCCGGAATCTCGCCAACCGTAAAGTATCTGTGCATCATTTGTGACAAATACGGAAACTGGAAACGAAAATCATCGTGCTGATGTGCTCCTTAGCTCCTGGCGTGAAGTCCTTCGACAATCTGCAAGTTCCAACCAGCAATATCTCTCCAACCTGTCCACTAACCAAAGTGCACCCATTGGCTCACCTTCACAAATGGTTTGTATTCCACATGTTTACCCTCCTTTGTGACGTTGTATTTCACAGGCCTTACAGCTTTACACGAATTTACTGCATCTATGCTGTACTGTACTGTAGATTCATACCACCAGTAATCTTTCAATCAGGGCTACTAAGCACTTTGCTGTCATTGGAATTCCTTACAATTATTGACACAACGTTTTACCCCATTGTTACACTTGGAATAGTTTCTGGCGATTGTACACTGGGATGTTGTATCACCACTTTACCAATAAAAGTTTCCTTGTTATTCCATGCCACCTGGACCAATATACGGCTTACGTCTTGTCAAAGTATGTCACTCGTGCCCATTAAAAGTTAAAAAAGCGCTACTTCCGATCCTTTCAGGCTGTTTTACGTGAAAAAAGTTGCGTTCGCTACCGTTAGACTACATTTTCCTTCAGTATGTAGCTATCTCCAGTTCTATATAAATCCTGGTTTGGAGCGGCAGGCTGAAACCAGCCAGCCTCAGCCAAAGTTCCAACTACAGTGCAACCAGATCTGCTCGAGTGCGCTTAGTGATGGACAGAACGAGAGATAGGAAGCGAGGGAGCCAGATAGGAGTGAGGGAGAGAGCGGGAGAGCAGGAGAGAGAGATAGAGAAGGGCAGTAAGAGTGAGGGACCGAGATGGGAGAGAGGGGAGGAGAAGGTGGTGAGGAACTTTACTCAGCTAGAAGATGGAGAGAGACCGGGGCGTATATAGACTTCAAGGCGAGTCGACTGATGCTTCTGTTGATCGAAGGAATTTTCCAGAAGACAAGTAGACGACGGTGATTGTCTAACCCTAAACTTGCTTGAGCTGATCTAAAGTAGATCAGCTCAAGCTTACAGCACTGTACAGTGCATAAACATAACGGTCAAGTTCTAGGTTGAACGGTAAAGTCAGTAATAACTGTAAGCCTCTTTGCGAGTTGTCAGCTGTCAGAAAAAGGCAAAGAAGTGAAATACACTAACATGCCCGCTCAAACTAGAACTGACCTCAGCAGCGCCGCCTCGATCTGAAAACAATAAAAACTAACTTGAAATACCAGGTGGAAAAATGCCCAACTCACTTCGAAACTTCACAAACTTGACGCGAAGCAAAGGTTTCGTTAGAGGGTCAGAGACTTGAGCTTCGGTTCGACAGTGAGTAACGAGATCTGTTTGGACGATACAGCTTCACGAACGAAATGATTCCTAATATCAATTTGCTTGCTCCGTTCATTGATTGATTCGTTCTGGGACGAGCTAATTGCGCCTGAGTTGTCAACTGATATCCTAAAAGTAGGGAATTTCTCATTCATCAAACTGTAGAGAAGGTTTGACAACCAAATAGCTTCTTTAGAGGCAGTGCACAGAGATATGTACTCGCAGGACGAAACATCCTTGCTTCTTGGAGCGGCATGAGATAGGTCCACCAGACATCATGAACACGAAGCTTTCGGTAGACTTGCGAGCAGGTGGCAGCAGCCAGTCAGAGTCACTGAATCCAGTGATGGTGTGAGATGAAGACGGACCGTAACGAATTCCAAGAGTTTTAGATCCGTTCAAGTAGCGATACACACGTTTGACAGCCCTCCAGTGAGTGACCATCGGCTTTTCGCAGAACTGCGGCAGCTTGCCTACAGCGAATCCAATGTCTGGACGAGTGCAGATCATCAAGTACATGAGACTGCCTATTGAAGAACGATATGGTACTGATGAAGGAAGTTATTGATCATTAGTTCCGCCTTGTTGGAATTGCTTTGGACCATTGGAGTATCGACAGGTTTTGAGTCCGCCATTTGGAACCTTTCCAAGATCTCGTCTGTTATATATCGATTGCGAAAGATGCAGCGTTCTCTCAGAGCGGTTTCGCTGCCTTGAATACCAAGGAATTCCTGGACAGGACCTAAGTCTTTCATCTTGAATCTCTTATTCAGTTCTACCTTGATATTATTGAGCATATTTCGACTGCTGCCTGAAATAAGGAGATCATCAACATATAGATTATCATGCAGAACATAGTCTCCTTCCGATGACATAAAGACATGGCTCGTGCGGGTTGCTGACAAAGTTGAGTTGCAAAGTCAGAATGCATCTTTTTTGCATACCATTGGCGACGAGCCTGCTTCAATCCATACAGGGCCTTCAGAAGTCGACAGACGAGGTTGGGCTTGTTTGGATCTTGGAAACCAGCTGGAGTCTCCATCAATATTTCTTCGTCTAAGTCACCGTTCAGAAACGCGGTTACTACGTCCATCTGATCGTATTCCAGATCTGACAGATTTGTCAAGCAGAGGAACATTCGTACAACAGCAATAGAAACGACAGGAGCATACGTTTCTGTGTATTCTAAGCCGTGAACTTTTCTGAATCCTTCAGCGACGATACGAACCTTAGGATCGACGTCGGGTTTCATACAAAAACGTAGCGACATGGAATCACGTGCATTCCTGGTTTCTTGGAATGAGAAAGAAGGTTCTATTCTCACGGATAGATTCTTCTTCCTCTTTGATCTCTGGCATCCAAAAATCAATGTTTTTTGCAGAAGTAGCTTCTCCGTATGTTGCAAGAACACCTGTTGAGAGCAGTGCAGTTTCTGCGACAAGTGACACATTTGAGGAAGAGCTAGAAGGACACCAGAGGATGGGCTTCTTTGAGATCCGAGAGGAACTACGAGGAGCTACTGAATGGGCTTCTTTAGATGACAGTAAATTTCTTCACCGGCAGTGGACTCTTCAGAATCTTCGTTTTCGTCAGCGGAATTCTGTACTCCAAAAACTCTTCAGAAGGAGATTTATCTTCATCAGAGGAAATTTTTTGGCCGTGATCTCCATTCGGTAGCTCGCAGGTGAATTCAGGCTGTGTACAAGTTGCGGTTTCATTGAAAATTACATCTCTAGATATTACCATTCTTTCTGAACCGATATCCCACAGCTTATATCCCTTGTTCTGAGAGGAGTACCCATCATGAGGGCTTCACGGGATTTGAGATCCAACTTCTTGAGTTTTTTCTTTGGCACGACATACAAGCACTGTGCACCAAATACCCGCATGTGAGGTATTTAAGGGGCAATGCCGTTCCAGCGATGGTAAGGAGTTGTGCTCTCTGGAAAAGAGCTTGAAAAAACGCGATTAAGAACATAGACAGCCGTGGAAAGTGCTCCAGCCCATAATTGCTTTGGAAGACCATTGTGGTGTAACATCGAACGGACCAGATTGAGAAGGGTTCGATTCATCCGTTCTGCAGTCCCGTTTTGCTGGGGGATGTGAGCCACAGTGAGCTGATGTTGTATGCCGTTCTCCTTTAGGAAGTTCTTGAACTCGGTTGAGAGGTACCCTCCGCCATTGTCAGACCGTAAAGCCTTAATGAAAAGCTTATCTTCATCCAACGGAGTTTTCATTTCAGGAAACTCATGGACTTGGAGTTATTTCAGAGACTGGCTACTGCGTTTCTCCGCAAAAGCTATGTAGTTTTCAAAGCAATCTATCAAATTTGACCTGTGGCTCATAGGATACACAACCGTCCACTTGGAGTAGTCGTCGATGAATGATACAAATACCTAGCCCTCTCAGAGAAGGTGTTTCAACCGGTCCAAGACATCAGAATAAACCAGTTATAGAGGTTATGCCGAACGGCTTTGTCTTTTCTTCGGGATTGGGCCACGGTGGGATTATCAAGTATGCAGCCGACGCAAACATCATCTTCCTCGTTTCCTTGTGAAAGTTTCACACCTTTCACGACACCGCTTCTGATCATTGATTTGATTCCGGGAGCATGTACGTGCGCCAATCTCTGATGCCAGATTGAAATTGGGCATATCAAGGAAACTTGAGATCCCGTCTGTGGCTTTACTGCGGGCTTGGTGACATCCAAGGAGTATAGGCCATTAGTGAGCGTACCCGTCGCCACAAGAGTAGAATCCAAATGACGAACAAGGGTGACTGTATCGTTATTAAAGCGCGTCTCAATTCCAAGCTTTCCATGACAGATACGGAGAGCAGTGGGTAGCGAAGGTCTGGAACGTGTAATACGTTTTTCATTACACACTTGACAGTTTCTCCCTTCCGTAGTAACGTGAGAGCAACGTCACCGGGGCCAATAATCACAGAATCTTCCCCAAGGTCGATAGTTGAAGGGGACGCGAGAAGGTGATAACTTGTGAAAGCTGAGCGGTCGTAAGTGACATGCGAGGTACATCCTGAATCTATGATCCATTGCATAGATGAGAGAGGAGGGCCTCTGGTAGATTGAAGTGCTACTTGTTGAGCAGGGGAAGTCAACGCAAAAGGGACAAACGACATCTGGGTGTTCGGTAGTTTCAGCAACCTCCGTGGCATTGAGGGATTTTCCTCCACTTCCTCTAGCCTTATCTAGATGAGCTCTAGCTGGATGACCTCTGGGAGCGAGATGAGGGAACTTCTTGTAGCATCGGTTGCTATCACGATGCCTGCCGCAGTGTATGCACATTTCTGCGGAAGTTCCTGTTCGAGGCTTGGAAGACTTGGTCCCAGGAGTGCAGCCGTCGCAGCGACGTTGAGTGCGTCTTGATCTCGTTGAGCATGGCGCTGCTCTTCTTGGAGACATCTACTCTGTACAAATTCGAAAAAAAGCTTGCCATCTTCGATATTGGAAGCATCAAGGGCTTATATGAGGCTGTCAAAGCGATCGGGCAAGCCATTGAGGAAGGCCATGGCCATTTCGCTGTCCTCAACATGCACAGTCATGGATTTTGGAGTGGCCATGAGTTGGAGAATACGGGCAGCAAATAGTAGAATTTTCTCATTTGGGTGCATCTGCGCGGTATAGAAGCGACGTCTTGCGGCGAGCTTGTTTAGCAGAGAATGCTTTTCGAACATATAACAAATGAGTTTCCACATTTACTTGGCTGCGTTGGCATGTTGAACCTGCTCAAGGTGAGCATCTGAAAGTGTGAGTCCAATGATGGCTCTTGCCTTGGCATCTGCATTTGCCATGCGGAGTGAGTTGACGAAGATGCTTCCGGTGGATCAAGTGTAAGATGATTGTCAACCTCCCTGAGAGATAGGATGAGTTGAATTCGAGCTTTCCAAATGTGAAAGTTATCATCACGGAGCTTCTCGAGATTATCAATACGAGGTCCGGCAGAGGAGTCCATGATGAGTATAATGGGACCAAGTGAATCAAAATTTAATTTTTGTGTTTTGTCAATGTGTTTGTTGCGGTCGTGTCTAGTTTGGAAGACGCGGTTACAGTGGGCACAAGGAGTAATAGCCGACTTCCGCTCAGATCTGTTGCGGCACTTCCTACCACCTCTGTGCTGAGCAAGTTGCTTCGGACCCGATACTTTGAGCTGAAAGAGATCACAGGTGAGGAAAGAAGACTTGGGTTCCGAAACAAAGGGTATTATAGGTGCCACAGGAGGTGAGGAGAAGGTACAGTGGACGAAGAAGTGGAGCCAAGAGAGGGGTTCGACAGTAAGCGGAGTCGGGATTCTTAACGCTGGAGGGTCAGCAGGAAGAGGCGGCACCGCAGGCGATAAGGAGACTGGGTGAGAGTGACTGGAGCAAGCTGAGGTGTCGGAGGTGCTGGAGTAGGAGAGATCAAGTTAATAACTTGAACTGGGCAGCTACGTTTGTAACTGGTTTCTTCTGACCCTTTGGTTTCGACAACACGGCTTGCAGAGACGGTAGAGGCTTTGAGCGGAGCTTGACTGGATTATTGGAGTGTTTCCGATTGCGGGCCTTTTCTTTGTACCCAATGCCAAGATGTGTTGAAGAAAATCCTTCTTCTTGGGAGAAATAATCTTCTTTGAGAGTGAAAGGGAGTGAAACGAACGTCTGGAGTGGTGCAGTGGAGGTTATATCACCGCCTTCACCGTCAGACTCAATAGCGAGTCGTCGATGAAACGGCACTTCGGGCGAAGCTGCGGCTTCTCGGATCGGGGCGGGGCTTGGACAGGGTCTAATGAGTCGTCGTCGGAAGTGAAATTGATACGGCGGACGACAGGGTCGTCTGGAGAGATCTTGATTCCTCGAAGGAGACGGAGCGGCAGATGACCACTGGAGGCAGGACGTTGCGAGGTTAGGCGAAGGCTGAGGAAGAAGCGTGAAAGATATAAGGAAGCAAGAGGTTTCGAGGAGATTTGGACTTACTGTTGAAACTAGACACGGGCTGTGAAACAAACCGAGGTATGTGACACAGAGACGAGGCGAGTAGCAACGAGGAGTCGGGCCGCAAAATGGACTTTGTTCTGTGGTGCGGGGATGAAGAACGAGACGAGGCCGCAAAACAACCAAGAGGTAGTGCAGAGACGACGGGCTTGGACAGGCCACAAGAAGAAGGTCAGTGATAGTGCAGAGACGACAAAGAAGTCAGATCAAACCTTAGGTGCTTTTTTTTGGAGCTTCTGTGTTTTCCTCCCTACACGGAGTGTAGGTAGCCTCGAGTGGTTCGCGTCGAACAGGAGCGCGAAGAGATAAGTCGGTGTGCAGCGCTAGCGGCCTGGGCCCATAACCTGATGGACAGAACGAGAGAGAGGGAGCGAGGGAGCCAGACAGGAGTGAGGGAGAGAGCGGGAGAGCAGAGAGAAAGAGAGAAGGGCAGTAAAGTGAGGGACCGAGATGGAGAGATGAGAGAGGAGAAGGTGGTGAGGAACTTTACTCAGGTAGAAGATGGAGAGAGACCGGGGCTTATATAGACTTCAAGGCGAGTCGACTGATGCTTTCTGTTGATCGAAGGAAGTTTCCAGAAGACATGTAGACGACGGTGAGTGTCTAACCCTAAACTTGCTTGAGCTGATCTAAAGTAGATCAGCTCAAGCTTACAGCACTGTACAGTGCATAACATAACAGTCAAGTTCTAGGTTGAACGGTAAAGTACAGTAATAACTGTAAGCCTCTTTGCGAGTTGTCACCTGTCAGAAAAAGGCAAAGAAGTGAAATTACACTAACACTTAGCACCCCATAACTGGTTCATCTTCATCAATTGACTCAAAGAAAAAGATCCTATCATTTGACATGGCCATAATGATTGCTCAACCAATTCTCTGAATAATTTCGGTCCCTTGCTGGATAGTGGCGCATCCTACTCGGCCATCGGCTTGGTCGAAATCAACAGGCTTGCTGACCACCTTCGGTTGCGAACCAAGTTCTCCTTGATCTCATCCCTTCTGCTCTGTCAGAATACACCTTGCCTCAATACAGAAGCGGTAACTATGCAAGTAAACTGCAATAAATTCTCTGTTCAATTGTTTTTGTAGCCAAAACCGACTTAACAACAAATTGCATATACAGAACTTAGTCCTAGATGGCTCCTCTCAATGGGTCATTGGCAGAAACGTTCCAAGCCAGGCGAACAAGAGACTATAGGGCGTAATTATCTAATATTTTTAACAGATTGTACTGAAGATTTCATATCTATTTTGAACAATAACTTTACGCGTTTCATCAAAAACACAAATTTCGCAATTTTGGGATTCGAATTATGAGACCAGACTTAAAATAGAAACTGGTCAGAATATTTAAAAATTGTATACCTCTGGAAGTGTCTAGTCAAGAAGAATACAGCTGTAGTTTTTTCTTCATTTGGAGAACAGAAGCCAAGATAGATGAGTAAGGGCGGAGTGGATCTTTTCATATAGTTTAAGCGTCAAATAAGTTTCATAAGGAAAGCATCACCTTTATTGAACAGTAATATAGAGAGGAAACTAACATCTAGCGGATTCATCAATCTACCTGCCCCGTCTACTTACAAAGGGGAAAATGATAATTTTGTTCACTGGGAGGGGTATGTGGGTTGAAACCCCAACAAGCTAAACGGTTTTTTTAATGTCACATAATCCACTACAAAACGAAAGATGCGCGTGATACGAAGAAGCTACCAAAATTAGAAGCTAGCTAAGTGAGCAGGTATACAGAGTTAAAAGAGACCATTAAAATCTCATGTCAATGAAGTACAAATTACATATTATGATATTGCATGCGAATTACAATATGGATAGATGACGTTTTCAAGTTCTACAACTCAGTACATATGCAATCATATACTAAGTGTATGAATAAATAATTTTATCTTACTACATTTCTTTTTGGCTTACCATAGAGCTTATGCGTGCTACCCAACTCAGACTGCTATGAGTAACTTCAACTGGTATGTTCCTGATACGATTGAGATACCGTGGAGGCATACCGACACAGTTCAACATGAGACCGTTACTGTTGTACCGTGAGACAACCAATATAACAATAAGCTCAACATAATATTATTTTTCTACGATACTGATGCCTATTGTTGTACTTTGCGCATAAAATGATGCCCTATTACTATTTCGCAGTATATTGCCTCTGTAAGCAACTTTTTGATACCCTACTCCCGTTCCATAATTCGTAACTTTATAATATCGTTGTAACAATAATACTCTGACCTTGGGATATTGCTCCTATGCTCGGTTGGCGACAGATTGTGCCACTTATGTGGCCAGGGAAAAAGCATCTAGGCACCAGCCACCGTGCGTAGAGAGAGATTGGGACAGAAGGGAGCCGAATTCTGCCATGCAACTCGGCAATGAACCTCTGGCATTTTGTAGATATTCGGCGTAAACGCCGTTAAACTGGTAAGAGGGCCGAATTTTCTCATTCTCTGATGAAAAGGGACCAGATGATGGAGCAGGGGATCGACAAAAAAAGTATCGAAGTAATTTGTGCCCGCGGTGGCGATGGGTGCCCTGATATCAGGCATAATTCTGCTCTTCGCTGCTAGTCGAGACTCTATGGTAGGGGGCCTTACAGCCAAGCGGAAATTACTGCCTAGTAAAGAAATATGGTCTTCTTGACAGTCAAATAGTAGTTTCTCATATCGGCCATTGATGAGATGATCGCCATCGACACGTAAGTCTCCCGGACAGGAGGCTCTGGAGCAAGGTATTTCATGTGTAAAAAGGGTACTTGGCAAAAATATCGGAAACAGAAGGAGAAATTCCTGGTCGTGGTGACGGTTTTCAGACCTACACTTGGTACACTGTGGACCCAGGCCACCCGGAAGTTTCATAAATGCCTGCAAAACTATTTTACGGCTCTCTCCTTGCAATAATTCATAATAGAATACCGCATGCACTGCGCCGGTCAGTTCCTTTTGCCGGTAAAAGTCGTGTGAGAAAATAAGGGAAAGGGAGAGTATTTTACTGCGTCGACTGGCATTGTGGGAGGGGAAAAATTTTGCCGGGACTTGTAATGGCGGATGGGGAATCGAACAGGGGTCTGCCGTCGTGAGTTAGTAACTATACCAGCGGGTCGAGGCAGACCAGAAGGCATGCGGCGTTAGATAGTACAGCTTGTGCTGCGAGATTGTACATTAGGACCATTTGGGCCTTCGAAAAGCTCTCCATGGTCCGTATGGATACGTTTTTCACCGGATCGTAGAAAGAAGCGTGCGAATCCGGATTAAATACCCCAGTACAGATAATGGTGTCGGGAAAAGCCTCTGCCGTCTTTTTGAAGGGATCATACGCTGGTACCTTGCTTTTGTATATTCACGGTTCCGACGTTGGCTCCGAGTTGAGAGCTGTGGATGTCGCATTTGCTATAATTTTTAGGTTTCAAATGCGGTTCAAAAGACAGAACGAATCAGCATATGTGCGTCATCGGATATCCTATCTATTCAGAGTGGTATATTTTATCACCATCACTTCTCTCGTTATTGTATGCTCTGCATCTAGATATTACTTGAAGTATCGGTGTCTTACTAGGTATCCGTCATACCTGCAGTCAACTGGTATGGCGAAGGGCTTTCATAAGGCCGCTCCTTCCAGCGGCCACTCACCGCCGTTGAGGCATCCAAGGTTAAAGCGCCCGATCGTTCGCCCTCCGCAGGCGCTTGCAAAAATCTCTTCGTCGGGCAGTTCGCATACCACGACATTATACCCATCGCCTTGGTGTGCAGCAGTCTACGCCCGAGATCTACCAACAAACGCCTTTGCTTCTCGACTCAAAGAGTATGAGTTTCGTTGTGCCGGACTGTCGAACACTATGGCGACGTCCAATCCGCAGGAGCTATACTGTACAGTATTGGCATTAATGTCGACAGCCGACCACCATCGGTCTTGGTACCATACAAACACTGGAGTGGGCCTGAGTGCTTCTTATCCGGATTACTCGGCCCCCAACTCGGACCTGATATTTTCGCAGGTGAAAGGCACCTGTCGGGCAAAGTTTAGACTTTTCTTATCTCTACCTTTGATCTCCAGTACTTGGCTGACATTGACTTTCATTAACCCGCCGTCGTAGATAACCCTAACGTTGATAACCATTATTTACGTACCTGGTCACTAGGGCCCCGGAATGAAAAGCCTCTCCGTTGTTGGCTCTGAACTTGACTCCCAACTTCCGCCTTTGCAGCAACCTTCCCAACAGCAACTTTGGCTACAGCCAAATTTATCCGCCCGGGTTCCCCATTTATTTCCCTCCTTTCTATCCAATATTATATACTACCCCTCTCATTGCTTGTTTGCAATATTTACTCACACTTGGCCCCCCGGACTCTGGCCTCTATAAAAATAGGAACTGCAGGATTTTCGTTGTTGACAACCCCCCATTATCTCCAAAGGAGACAATCAGCACTGCTGACCCACTGTTACATCACCTTTGGTCCAATATTTCAGCCCGGTGTCCGCGTTTCTTTAGACTCGATTCTTCTCAAGGTTCTAAGCATTACGTGAATCCCGGCCCAGCTTTACTACCTAGAGGACAAGTATTTCGTCCAGCCGTCCGACGAATCACCCCTTCTACCACTCCAACTTCTCCTCGCGTTGGCGAGCTGTGTCACTTCATCTCAGGGTGATTTAAGATAAATGGGGTCAGTGAAAACCCTGTGAGTGTTAGTGTGTGTGTGTGCTAGTTTTCTCATTGCCTGACGGAACGCCGCAACCAGACAAGAACAACTTAGCACCGTTCAATGCAATAAAATATCCCGAATACGCGCCATGTGCGAAAAATTACAAAAAAACTGAAAGAGACCGTTAAGCCAATATATGCGATAAATTGGCAAAAAGAGTCCATTGGAGATACAAACTTGAGGGCTTGTGGACATGAAACCATCGCAGTAGATCTAATTATGAGATCAAATCCGGATTTAGGATCGTTTCGAAAACCTTCCGCGTTGTCTGATGGTGGGAAACAAGTAAATATTTAACAAAAAGGAAGAAGCAGGAGTCAATCACCGCATAACGGGAGCTAAAGTATCTATTAATACCAAAAATCCGAAGGAAACCATAAAGGCATGTTCAATGTGCGATTTATCGCACATAAAAAATTTTGAGAACCGATCAAGTTCGCCTGGATCGCCTCACTTTCACAGCTTAGAAATTTTTGTTCAAAATCCCAATCACTCTCAAACTTGGTTGAGATGCCAAGAACACCCCTGAAAAACCCCACGTGCCCAGTTTTTAAATGCCAGAAAATTGCCCTAAACTGCAGCCAGTCAAAGTTCGTGTGCTATAAATCGCACATTAAAATCTGGCATTCGGGATTTAATCAACTCTACCGCTAAAGTATTCTACAATTTCTCCAGATCATTTCAGATCGCTTTTTAGGGTACAACAGAGCATATGATGTGAACTTAACCGGATCACTAAAAATATTTGCCATTGCACACAGTTTTGGTAAGAGCACGCCGTTTCTGTTTCTTCTTCTTAGTGCATTATCCTCGGAGACGGATATTTCGTCCCCTATGGAGCCTGTTGGTAGCTCTGCGGCGACTAATTTAGTCGTTTGGTTTCAGTGGATTGTTCTAACAATCAGCACGCTTCTGTTTCGGACGGTTGCATTAGGTGCACTTCAATTTCGTTACTTTGAAGTTTATGCGTATCAGACCTCGGCACCCTCACACTTCGATGATTATTTCCGCAAGGTATTTGAACGTAACACCTGTAGTGCAATAGGCACTCACACTGTGCTGCCATCGGCAGAGCTAATTTTAGTGATCTTTTTTTGATCTGATTCACTGCTAACTCGCGGGCACTGTACTGTACAGTACAGTAAGGGCATTTTCTTTTGTCGCCCACTATTATTTTCGGTACCGTATACCCACCCGATGGGGCTTGAGTGCTTGCCATCTGGACCACTCGGCCCCAAATTGGACCTGATATTTTCGCAAGTGAAAGGTAACTATTGGGCCAAGTGTCGAGTTTTCTTATCTCTAACTGGATCTCCCTAACTCCAATCACCCGCCGTCGTAGATAACCCTAATCTACCTAACTAGTATTATACCTACCTGGCCACAAGGGCCCCAGAGTAAACAGCCACCCCGGTGTTGGCTCTGAACTTGACTCCCAACTTTCGCCTTTGCAGAAACCTTGCCAACGGCAACTTTGGCCATAGCCACGTTTATCCGCCCGGGTCCCCTTTCCATTGCCCCCTCTCTATCCAATGTTAAAATACCCTTTTGTTGTTTTTTGTGATATTTACTCACGCTTGGCCCCCGGACTCCGGTGTCTATATACAAATACGAACTTCAACATACTTATCTCCAAAGGAGATATTCAGCACAGCTGACCCAATAATACATCTTCTTTGTCCATTATTACCCCCCTGGTGTATACGATTCTTTGGAATCGATCCTTATCAAGGTTCTACCATTCGGCGGACCACGGCTCGGCCTTACAACCCGGAGGAAAAGTGTACCGTCCAGCCGTCCAAGGAACTACCCCCGCTCTTCCAACTCCATTTCTCCTCGCCGTCGGCGAGCTGTGCTACTGCATCGCAGGGTGCTTAAAGAGAAAAAGGGACAGCGAACACCCTGTGGGCCTTCGTGTGTGTGTGTTGGGTTTCTCATTGTCTGAAGGTGTTCCGTTCCTAGACGAGAAGAACTGCGCACCGCGCATTGCACTACAATACCATTCTATTTCAACGCATTGATAGCCGCCGTAACGGTTGCAAAGATCTAGAATCTCTACGAAAACTATTGGGATACAGACGGTGAGGATTTAGTCGGCCATATCAGCCAAAATTTGCGGATCTATTTGAAGATTCCACCCATCTCGTCTTTGTGTTTGGCCAATTCTGATATCAGACTATTGAACTGAACGGCAACAAACTCAGAGATCAACGCGATCTTGGAGGCAATTGACGACGACTGATAGCGGGTATCAAGCGTTTCGAACATTTATTTAGATTTTCCTCGAACCGAACGGAAGACATGCATGGCGTGAGCAGTGAAGTCACTCGGAATGATATTACATGCCTGACACTGACGTTCAACAAATTTAGCTTGAGCATCTGAAGTTTCCGGGACGGGAAATAGACAGTACTTAATTGAGATCCTTGGCAGAACAGGTAGTCTCTACAAGAATCTTCCATAGACTATAGACGTACTTCTCATCGAGCGGGAGGGTGCGGAGCTTCCCTTGGTAATACATAGCATCAAACGACCGAGAAACGCAAAACTTAGTATTTCCAGGAATGACTGCGGGACTAGACAAGGGATTCTGGGCTGATAACGTTTTAAAGGTAATGGATTAGTTTTGCCTCTTTAGCGCTGAGTTTGTAACGTAATTTTATCACGTCGAACTAAATATTAAACTGTTCGGTATCAAAATAACGCGAAATTGAACGCATTACTTCAATATATGCTGAATTCACCGTACAGACTAGTAGACTGCTGACACAGCAGGGGCACCACAGAGCACATGCACGAATGTAATATACTTTTTGAATAAACATAGCAATAACAAAAGGCGGGCTAGTGGCTGCCCACTGGTCAACAGGTCCGCCCCATAGCCTGCGACCTTACCGTTGTCTCTCTGTTCAAGCAAGGCGTGCGCACAAGGGCCAGACAAATGGCCGGCGGCGCCACCGACATTGCCAACCGAGACAAAGTCAAAGACCTGGAGCGTAAACTGGCACGCCGGATCCCGCCACCTTCGCACAACACCCTCCAGGAACTGAACTTTGGTTTCAGCCCCTGGCTTTCGATTCCTTGGGTGCCCCATCCCCCGCCTCTATTCTGTTCCTGGAAGACTTAATCCCGCGCATCGCAGAGAAGTTTAACACCACCACGGGAGTGATCCGCAGACGTATTTATCAGCGCATCAGTTGCACACTGTGGTCTTCTGTTGCAATGGCGATTCTACCGCGAGCCCCACTGCACGTGCCTGACGTGGAACATCCAGTTAGTTCTTAGCCGTATAGTCAGACCTGCAGTGTACACGATAGATACTCAATGAAGTAGGCATTTGTCCTCACCGGGATATTGTTGCCTCATTGCAATTACGATACGGTCCAGTAAAACTCTTAAGACATGCGCCATTGTCAATGCCATTGAGAGATGCGATTTCCCGTTCTTGGTAATTAGAATTCGGAAGGCGCACCAGTGAGTCATTCCGACAAATTGGATACTGGCTATGCCAAATCAGATGGTGGATTCTCCAAACTCGGAGAAATCTTAGGGTAATCGCTTCCCACCGTGGATAAAACAGATTGCATTACAGGGGTTTTGTTTATATTGGAAGAGGTGCATTAAGGCACGGCTGTGACTTGCAATTCGAAGCTGCAAAGCACGGACCAGGACGGTAGCTGTACCACTCACTCATGACCCGCGGCATGTCTTGCGGGCGGTCTTACATCAGCGTCGTGAGATATCCCCGCCTCACACTGCCTCCTTTTCAGACCCTCCAATACACAGACCTGCCCTACCCAACACCAGTCCTGAGTGCCACATCCGGGACACGTTGCGCAGACTATAGAGGGGCACTACCGTAGCATGAGATGAGTTGCTGACAAGACTGTTAGTAGCCCATTGTTGGAGTGATAAGTTCACATCAAATAGCCTCTGTGGTGTCCACTGCAGGATCCGACTATAGGGCTAGGAACTAGCCGGATGGTCCACGTCGCCCACGTGCCGTGGCGTTCGCGAGCAGGTAGCCATAGCAAAACACGACCACGAGATGCAACTAAGGCGCTGATACACACGCCGGCGTATCACGCCTGCAGTCGTACCATACTGTTGTTCCGTGCTCTTGGCGGGTTGTAGGGGAGCAAATGACAGTGTAGTACAAGTAGATGTGTAACTTGTGTCCTCATTGTCTTCGGGACGGAGGGCACTTGATTTTGTTTATCTGTTTACCTCTACAGTAGGTGCTACTGCACTCAAAACGACACTGTACCATACCTGTACTGTACTGTACAGTACTACAGTACCGTACTGTATAGACATGCACAGCAGCACTGTACTGTACTGTACAGTACATCCTGATCCGATAGAGCTAACTGTGCCGTGCGAACCATACAACAGATCCGCGTTCAGAAGCCCATAATACTGTGCCGCATTACAGTACTTGGCCTCAATACCGTACTTTACTCAGCATCTATTCATACCGAATTACAGTAAAACGGCTATTTATCACATGTATTAACTACTGCAAAACCCGTATCTTTGACGTCTACCTGACTCTGCCCTGTCCCACCAGCCCACGAAACACATTCACACCCGCCCCTCCTTTCACTCCTTCCAAACCCTCCTACCTCCCATGCATCCAGCCTCCCCCAATCTCTCCCACCCTCCTCCTGTTGAATTTATCGAAGGCAACCGGTCCGCTCCCTCCCCGCCCGTCATTGTGGATGGAACCGACTCCAATCCATTCCCTGCTCCGACTCCCGCCCCGCATCAACCATTCAATTCGCACCTGCCACTGCAGATTCGTCTAGCCATGGTCAAAGTTCATTGAGCGTCGAATTAGTCGCTGTCAAACGGCCTCGGGAAGAGGGCGGTGCGGATCGTGATGACAAGGAAAGCAAGAAGAGAAGAGTGGATGACGGGCAAGCGCAAGAAGTTGATGTAGCACAGGCGGTTGAGGATGTGCTGGTGGCGGGACCGGAGGTTAGTGGTGACGTGACCAAGAATAATGCTCAAACGGAAAGTCGGGGATAAGGCAGTCGACGTCACGAAAATTCTCACTCCCTCCCAACGGGAGGGAGAGAGGGGTGACTTTGGCAGATGGGGCAATTTTTGAAAGGAAAGGAGGCTGGCGACGATGAGGGGAAAAAGCAAGAGCTGAGAAGGGAGGGGTCGACGCGCTGGTAAAGGGATCGATCAGTCTCGTGGGATGGAGAAAAGGGGAGGACAAGGGTAAGGATCTGGCGCAAAGGAAGGGGGTATTCTGTCTAAGAAACAGGAGGGCGCGAAGGAAGGTAATATTCTGTTGAAGCAACAGGAGGGCGCGAAGAAAGGAATATTCTGTTGAAGAAACAGATACCGAAAAAAGTCCACAAAACAAGACACAGAGAACAAGACTGAAGGTACAGCAGTGAAGGTGGAGAAAAGGTGGCTGAGAAGAGGGACGGGAAGGACAAGGGTAAGGCGGCGGAGAAGGCTGGGCCCTCTGGGCAAGATGATGACCTTGGGGATGAAGAAGCGCCATTCAACTTGGCAGCGATGAGCGCGTTTGAATATGAGCAAGTGGCGAAGTTGAATCCGGTGCAGCTACGACGATATGAGCAGTTTCGTCGCAGTGACCTGAAAATGGCAAGGTGAAGAAGGTTTTGGTCAATTTGAACCCAATTTTGACAAAGGCGTCAGAGGCGTATATAATTGCTGTCAAGGGGCTTGCAAAGGTGTTTGTGGGGGATGTGGTAGAGACGGCGATTAACGTGAAGAAGCAGTTAGGGGACAAGGAGCCTTGCAACCAAAGCATTTGAGGGAGGCGTACCGCAGGTTGAGGAAAAACGGCCAAGTTCCGTCCACGCAGGAGCACTCTCCAATGCTGTAGTGCCAGCGAGAAACGACATAGGAAGCGTTATAACCGACGGCGTAGGAATGACTAACTTTAATTGGGTCGTCATCGTGTACAGGGCATTGCGACTACGTAGATTGTTACTTGGGTGTTGCTGGACGGCATTCAACTGCTGAAGTTGTATGTTGTATCTGTGAACGCCTTTTATGAGGTAAACTCTTTCTTCTAGTCCGTTCGTGCATCCATGCCTCCCGCTCACAAGGGGTCATGGCACTAGTCCGGAGCCGCTGGTAGGTCCTTTGTCTTCACCTTCTTTTTCCTCGCCTTGCGCTCTAGGGACTTCATTTCACCGCGAGTCTTTTTCCTTGGCTTGTCACCCACACTTTGGACTTCCTCGGACCACCTCGAATTGTATCTTGACCACAATTAAGGGCGCTTTGATCGGCACGACTTTCAGGGACATCCTGCGTTCCACCAGAATGAGCGTTCATCTTTTCAGATACCCTCCTTCGCTTCGAGTCGTCCTTATCGTCTGGTAATTCCCCTCACCTTCATGCTTCTTCAAGTCCCTACGGGCTATTTGACTCTCAATTTCTTCTCACGTCGTGACGACTTCTGGGACTCGTTTTTTTTTTTTTCGAATCTGCTCCGACTTGACCGCTGCGATGCCTGCTTGCGATTTTGGATTTCAATAAATCTTGGCCACCATCGTTCGTAGATTCCGCTGGCGCTTGTGCCTGTAATTCACAATGACGCCCCCATCCTCGACATTTGTCGCTTCAGACTTTGAGCTCTGCATCTTCTTCCATTTCCTCATCTTCATAAGCTTTAATCTCCGCTTCACTTTAGCCTTTCGTTTTCTTCCCTGCGAAGCTTGTCCTCTTTCTTTCCCCGATTTAGCAGTAAGCTGCGAATCAGCACGAATCTCCTCTGCCGATTCTTTCTCCTTTCTCAACGCACCCGATGTCTTTTTGTCCACTTCAGCCCTTTCCCCAGTGCCCGTATCGTTTGCTTCGTTTCCTTGACGCTTTTCATCGGCTTTTCGTCTCTGTCGCTGCTCGTACTTTTCCACTTTGAGCTGATGCTTCCTAGACTTGACATGCTCCTCCACTTGCTTTTCCGTGAGCAGGCGGCTACCTGGACACAGCTCACATTCCTTCCATTCCGCATATCTCTGGTCCTCAGCCTCGCTTCCAGCCGCTATCTCATCCACTATGTCTTGGTCATTTCCCGCGTCACCGTTTTCCTCCGCACTCCTATCCTCTCCACCTTCATCTTCGCCTTCATCACTGCTGCTGCTGGCATATCTGTCCGCAGACCGTCCCTTCCTCTTACCTAACGTTGGTTTTGCGCCCTGCGTCTCTTCCCTACACCTTCCTCCTCCTCGTCGTCACCTTCATCAGAAGAATCCTGCATTGCTTGAAGCTTTGCATGTAGGTCTCGGCCATATCTGGATCCCGCTCCACAAGCTCTTGTAAGATGGCATTGGCCTGTGCCTGACGCGTGGCTAGGTCTTCATCACCTTCTGCTTCCTCCTCTGAAGAGGATGACAGGCCGCCGTCCGAATCGACTCCGTCGCCGCCTCCATAAAGTACATTCCATTTCAGACGTTTGATCATTTGGACAATGAAGATGCCAGGAAGTGTGAGACCTGCCTGTTGCCTCTCGCTAGCAGGTTGCCCTCTTGGTTGCGTAGAATGATATGCTATGGTATGTAGTAGTAGGGGCTTGACGGCGGTGGTGATCCGTGGCTACAGCACGGGTTGTTCCCGATTAATTTCGGATATTCTGAGGAAATTTTTTTTCTTGAAATTGGATTATTTTAAATTTGGCGGGATCCGTCTGCCAGCAGGCAGTTGATCCATCGCAATTTGCCTAAAATTCCCCGTAGTCGCAACCGTATCGATCGGAATCTTGCGCACAACTCATCCCGTCCCTTCGACGTCACGTTCCGGCGCTTCCAAGAATTTTCCACATTCGTCAATTTCGTTGTTCCTGACTAGCGTCAGCATCACGCAGGAGTACAGATTGCTGTTGATCCGAAATGCAAGCCCCAGTCCTAGTATTAAGTAAGTTACCGTCAAGTCTTGTCTAGGTCAAGTGTCGCCACTAGGATACACCAGTTCCTTGCTAACCAACCTTGTTGTGGTGTTTTCCCTCATAGATCAAAATGCGCAGCGTGAGACAGGTCGCCGAGCCCAGCTCACAAACATCGCAGCCGCTCGAGCTGTTTCGGACATTATTCGCACCACGTTAGGTCCTCGTGCGATGCTTAAGATGATTCTGGATGCCATGGGTAATATTGTACTTACCAACGATGGTAATGCCATTCTCCGTGAAATTGATGTTTCGCATCCCGCGAAAGTCCATGATCGAGTTGTCACGAACTCAAGATGAGGAGGTTGGGGACGGTACCACATCTGTAACCGTGCTTGCTGGGGAGATTTTGTCTCTGTGTGAAGGGTTTTTGAATCGCAACATCCATCCCACTGTGATTGTTTCAGCCTTATTCAGCGCTCTAGAAGATGCTGTCACATTTGCAGAGGAGCTGGCTATAACTGTTGACTTGAAAGATGACAGCAAGTCCTACAGCTTATTAGGTCATGCATAGGGACTAAGTTTGTGACCAGGCACGATGATTTGATTGTCAACATCGCCTATGCAGCAGTTAATATTGTGAGGACCAACGTTGATGGCAAGGAGGTGATGGACATTAAGAACTTTGCCAAGGTTGAAAAGATACCAGGTGGTGATCTGGGTGATAGCCGCGTGTTGGACGGTGTCATGTTCAATAAGGATGTGACGAGTGCCGGAATGAGGCGTCGGATTGAGAATCCCCGTATCATTATGCTGGATTGTCCATTGAGTATAGTAAGGCCGAGTCGACAACGAATGTTGAAATCACAGAGGAGAAGGATTGGAGTCGTCTGATTGAAATTGAGGAAGAGTATGTGATGGGCTTGTGTTCCAAGATAATGCAATTCAAGCCGGATCTCGTGATTACGGAGAAGGGCGTGAGTGATCTTGCATTGCACATGCTGGGCAAGAAGAGGATTTCCGTGATTCGGCGTTACGCAAGACAGACAATACCAGAGTTGCAAAGGCAGCCGGTGGTGTAATTGTTTCGAGGGTTGAAGAGCTGAAGGAATCCGATGTGGGAACGGGAGCTGGATTGTTTGAGATCAAGAAGATTGGAGATGAGTACTTCACGTTTATCACTGGTTGCAAGGACCCAAAGGCGTGCACGATTGTTCTGAGGGGCGGATCAAAGGATGTGTTGATGGAAATGGAGCGCAATTTGCAAGACGCCATGTCTGTGACTCGGAATGTTTTGACGAATCCGAAGATGGTGCCTGGTGGGGGGCGATTGAAATGGCAGTGTCTCATCGTTTGCACGCAAAATCGAAAACGATTACTGGAGTGAGCCAGCATCCGTACCGTGCAGTAGCTGAAGCATTGGAAGTGATCCCTAGGACGTTGATTGAGAATTGCGGGGGTAAGGTTATTCGGGTGTTGACGGCACTGAGGGCCAAGCATTCGGAAGTGAAGGGGAATGAGGCGGAGGAGTCGAGTTTCTGGGGATTGATGGATTGAAGGGGGTATCTGCGGATATGAGGCAAGTAGGGTTTGGGAGCCTTTGGTAGTGAAGACACAAACGATGAAGACTGCAGTGAGGCGGCGGCGATGTTGCTGAGGATTGATGATATCGTGTCTGGGCTATCGAAACGGAAGGATGCATCTGGCGGGGTGCAGGGTGCGGATGGAGATGATGAGTAGAGGAGGTTAGAGCGGATTGGTTGAGAATGGATTTAGGCCATAGTCAGGTCATGTTGCTGTGCGAATTGTGACGTCTGCATTGTGGAGTAGAGGATGCAATTAACTTCACGTGGTAAACTTGTGATTTGTGAGAACATTTGGTTGGTACTCCTGAACCAGTTTTGTAGCCTCGTTCAATCCAACGTAATATGGTGGAAGCCTCAAACAAGATAAACGCTTCGTGTAGGAACGGATATGTGAGAAGGGGCCAGATGTTTGAGTGCGGTGACCAAAAAGTCAGAAACAGTGTGAATCAGCTTTACAAGGCGCGATGAGCTATTCTTGCAGGCAATACTGTTTAAAGGGTCACACTATTTCTCGCGGAGCATTTAAGCCGAGGTTTCGAAAGCAATTTGTGTGGGATTACCTTTACAACTCAGGGCCTAGGACATTCTGGTCCACCCTCCCACCCTTCCACAGCCGAGCCGCCTCTCCCTACCGCCTTTGGGTATGACGGTGGCCTCGGAATTCAAGGCCACCGCCACTGCGAAGGCTACCCGGCTGCCGGTAGCGCCGCCGGTCTCGGCCACCGCAATATGCAGCTCAGGTTCTGGAACGCAAGCTCGCGCTCCTCTCCGACTGCCCAGACGGCGACTTTGGCTTTGACGCCTGCGGCATGGACTTTGACTGGCTGGTTGCATCTGCCCCGGCGCCTGCGCAACTTGCTGGACTGATTTTCCCTCCATAGCGGTCGCCTGTTTCACGCTGTCAACAGTGTGATTCGTGGACGCGTATAAGTTTTGTAGTAGTGCCAATTTGGTCGTCCATCGCTGTGTCTGGTGTGTCCTACACCTTTCTGCACGTGGCCGACGTGGAACATCCGGTTTGAGCCATCCTCTTGGCCGAGTTCAGTACAGTACAGTATTTACACAAGTTGGTTTGTTTTTGCAATAGTGAGGATGAATTCCAATTCTTGTTGAGAAAATTTCCGAAAAACAAAATATTTGTTGGCAGTGATGCTTTGTCATGTGCCCTACCAAGACGCTGACGGGGCGATATGTAACATCAGATAGGCACAAGCAGTATAGTCTGGCTACGCCTTGCTATCCATTCCAGCTTAACGCCCAGTTTACACATTGGTCTGGATCATTAGCTTTTGTCCGACCACATCCAGCCATCGCACGGGCCGTCGTCCTATCTGCTATCCACCCAACCAACCTGCAGCCCAACCCATCCAGACCATTCATACACCCCTCGACACCCCTGGTCCAACAGCGGCAATTCAAACATCATTCCCTACCGCATAAAACCTGCCTACATTCTACTACCACGACTATACAACCCTACGAAACTCGCTTTGCGCAAATCACCGGCTGTTTTCTACGTCTACCACTACTACCACCGCTGTCTCTCAGCCCTCTCTCCTCGCCATCCCGTCCTCCTTTTTCCATTCACAACAACCACACTCAATGTCCAACTGGGACGACGAAGATTGGGAGGCCTCTTCCTCCTCTGCCCCTCCGCCCCTTCCATCCAACCCGACCGGCAACTGGGACGACGAGGATCTTTCCGAAGATGAACCACCCGTGGTTTTAAAGAAGCCTTCCGCCCCTATGAAACAGTCCAAGGCATTGAAACTCGCGCTCAAAGCAAAGGAGGCCGAGGAACAACGTCTAGAAACGGAGCGTATATTGGAACGCGAGCGCAAGCTCAAAGAGATGAGTGTTGTAGAGCGTAAATTGGAGCAACAGCGTATCGTCGAGGAGGCCGACCTGAATAATACTCGTGACTTGTTTATGGATGGGGGGAAGGGGGAGGGTGATATGGCACCGCCCGCGGAACCCACTTTGGATAATTTTAAACCCGTTACAGATGCCGATTTTGAAAAGTTTGCAAAGATGATTGGAGACCGAGGTGCAGAGTTGAATACAAATCCAAAGAAGACGCTGAGATATGTCCAGTTTGTTAAAGATGTTGTCAAGGGGTTAACGAGAGACCTCGGACCTGATGATACAAAGGAGTTATCCACATATGTAGGATTTATCTCCAATGAGAAGAGGGATCAGGTAAAGAGGCAGAGAGGTGTTAAGAAAAGGTCGAATAAGAAGGCCAATGTGCGAGTCGATAGGGCAGATGAGGTGCGTAATGATCCCTACGATGACTTTGCCGACGACTTTATGTAAAAAAAAGTTGGTGCGGGCAATGTCAAGGATGAAACTCGATACCTATGCTGAAGCTGCTGCTTTATCCAAACGTTGCAGTTTCATCCGGACCATCAAGCAAGACATACATATACGTATGTTGCTTTACTAGGCGTGCCTCTTGTACACGGGAGAGAGATGTAAGTGCATAGGGTCGTGCGTCGATCGACCCTGCTTTGAGTATTTTGCACTTGCCTATCTGTAGACTAGTTCTAGTCGAAAACTAAATCAATGTGGCGCATTCATTCGGGTCTTCGATGCTCAGCTCAATTCCTCGGGAACCATCAAACTCTCTGCGTGCGTCATCCTTTACCGCTAGTTGGTCGCACCCATGTTCAGCAGACCGCACGTAAAAGTCAACAAACTTCAATCTTCCGCCATTATATCAGGAGTAGTCCCCCACATCCTCAACAAACCTCACCCAAACCCGGTCGGCTCCATCCAACCCAGTCAAGCATGACAACTTTCGCAGCGATGAATCGCGTAAAGTGTGGTAAGCGCATGCAACTCGTAGACCAAAGCGGAATGTTTAAAAGACAAACCAAGGCGGGCTCCGGCCTGACGAAGGAGCTAGCGTCTGGAACCCCTGGACCTCTTCGATCCTCCCATTGACTCTGCGCGGCCACCATTCGGCGGAGCGGCATCGCCACCATCCGAATATCCCCTCTTCCTGTTCCTCCCACTCCTGCGCTTCGACCTCCTTCCCTCTGGCTTATCGACCTCCTGTCTGTCCTCTTCCCCGGCACTTCCACCTCTCCATCTTCCGCCCTCCTCGCCATAATTCATGTCCCTCCTCCTCCTCTTTCCCCTTCGATCATCCTCCCAGTCCGGACTGCGACTTCTATCCCTCCTTCCATACCCATCTCTCCTATAATCACCCTGACCATGGCCCTGGGCGGGCGACTCGGACGAATTCCTGCCCCTCGACGAAGCTCTCCTCCTCGCCCTCCTCTCATTATTCTCCTTTCTCTCCAACAACCTCTCCTTAACCTCAGGCGGTATATGCAACTCATGTCCATCAAACTCAACGCCTTGCTCGTACGCATAATCCCTTCGACGATCCGAACGTGGCCGATCCCTACGCGTATAACGCCAACGACTCCTCTCATCCAATTCAGCACGTGATAAACCATTTGGTCGTCGGGGGTCATTCCTGGACGGTGTCCAAGGGCGATCCCTGGAGCGATCCCGATGCCTCGAATCGCGAGGCGGGGAAGCACTCGGCGACGGTGAGTGGGAAAAATTGTGGTCGCGAGACGGCGGGAGGGGGCGTGAGTCGGGTGGATGGGAATCTGAGGGCGGAGTGGGGGATGGATGACGCGGTGAAGAGGGGGCAGGCTTCTGATGAACGGGCGGGGAAGGGGGCGGTGGAGTAGGATTGGGGTTTGCGGACGGGGCTTGGGGCGGGGAGGAACGAGGAGGTGGGGCATTGGAGGCGTTGGCGAGCCAGAAGAGATGGGGCGGAGGAGGGAATATGGGTGGGGTGAAGGGGGGCGGAAACGGGGGCACGGGGGCGGGAAGGCCGGGGTTGGGTGTGGGAAAACGGCGGGTGTGCCGGTGGCGGGGCGGCCGGGGCGGCGGGGGGTGCTCAGCGAGGAATGAGGTGATGGCAGCGGGGGTCGGGGTTAGGGTGGTAATTTCAAGGTCAGGGGAAGAGGCGAGTGGGGTGGCGTTGGAGGAGAGCTGGGCCTCGAGGGTTTTCGCGGTTTGAGGGTCGGTGAAGTGGATTATGGCGCGGCCAAGCGACTTGCCGGAATGCGGGTCCGTGGCAATGTGCAGGGATTTGATGGCGGGAGCAGGGGTGGGGGCGGTGGTGGTTATCAGGGCTTCGAGATCGGCGTCGGTCGTCCACCAGGTTAGGTTGGAGAGGGCGAGCGCGCTCATGGTGGGGGTTTGAGGGGAATAAGGGCTGCAAAGTGGAAGGAGATGGAGCAGAAGGGTAGCAGAGTGGTTCGGCAGGATGAGTGTGAAGCGGACGCGGATTTAAACAGATGCCGAAATTTTATGGATTTGTTGACGGGAAATGGCGCAGTGAGTACCGTCTTAATTATGGGACGGAATGATGAATATACTGTAAGGCCTGGATATACTGTAATTGTGCTTGCATGGTACAGTAAGTATCAAGAAAGAATCTGTCCTTTTTTCAATTTTCAACTGTCCGTTCCATTCCAGAGGACGTGGAAAAAGGAAATTCAACTGTCAGTTGTGTGGCATCGTGATGGAATCGTGTAAGCAGAGCTGGACAATTGTGAGTAGCAGACAATGGAAGTGCATCCGACGAGCAAGCTCTGATTGTGCGCGACAGAGCGGCAGCAAGCTTGCGCGCTTTAGACATTTTCTGAAATGGCGTCGTTGTGCGGCGACAAGTTGTACCGCAATGGAACACACCAGATCTGTTGGGGAGAAGAAATATAGCTGCGATTGGACCGGCAATTGCGATGGGGAGGGAGAAAGCGGGGATGAGGTGGGGCCAGCAGCTGCTGACCAAATGCGCACACCAAGTTGGAAAGTGGAAACTGTACAGCACACTTCAGTACAGAATAGTGCAAAGTAATTGGATACAAAGTGCAACTGCAATTGATTTGCTGGACACGTATAAGTTTGAGTAACGCAAATGGCCCAGCGGACCGGAATGCACTGGAGGACAGGGACAGTTGCAGAAATGGAAATATAGCACAGTACAGTATAGTACAGTACTTTTACTGTAAATTAATCTGGAGAGTACGTAGTAATCTTTCTGGACTCTTATACAGTACAGAACAATAACAAATACAAAGTAGGGGACCGTGGCTACGGCAGCTGTGCTGATTGTGGGGCCGTTACCCCAATGAACAGATAGGGCTGCCTTTAATTTCTGAAAATTTCCGATAGCCTCAGAAATATATTCAAAAAAAAGGAAAGGAAAAAATCGTTCTAACGCTCCCATTCCATCTAGCTAGCCGCCCAACCCCCGGTGCTCGAAATGACTCGAAAAAAAAAATTGTTTTATTTTGCGCTAAACTTCCCCCCCCGCCTCTTCCCATGGCTCACTAACTCTTCAAGAGCTGCCCGTTCTGTCAACTCTTACTGCCCCTTCGTAAACTACCCACAAGCCAACCCCCCTCCCCTTCGTCACCACATGCCCTACACCGCCATCAACCACCGCTTCCCTTTAACCTCCTATTTGTATCAACCTTCCCGCAACTCCGCCTTCCACTCCCCAAATTCCCCACTTCCCAACTCGAATCGCAATCCCCATCCCGCACCTCCAATGTCACGTCCCGCATCAGAATCCGTAGGCGCCGTCAAACGCACCCGCACCGCGTCGCTCTGTGCCGAATCTGTCGACCCACCCTATTCGCGCGAACATCTACCCTATCCCCCTCCACTCCCTCCGCCCCCCGCCCCTCCCGCCCCGAGAACCAATCCCCGCAAGCGCTTACGCCCCTTGCCTGCACTCGCCGATAACCCTTCCTCGCATCCCACTTTTGACCTTACTTACCGTTCCGCTTCCGCTTTGCATTATCCTCATAGTGTCACCGAGGCTCGCCCGGCTCCTGGTCCACGCAGATCGGCCGCCGCTGCAAGGCCGGAGCCTAGGAATGTCAGGCAACCTGCACCTCGTTTGGCTCCGGCCGTTTATTCCTTGCCTTGTGAGGATGATGATGAAGGTCATTTGATTTACAAGTTGGGGCAGGGTTTACATCCTAGTCTAGACTTTCCAAATGGCAGGTATAAGATTTTGAGTGAGTTGGGAGAGGGTACCTTCGGAAAAGTTGTCGAGTGTTGGGATAGGCGCCTGGGGCAGAGAGTCGCTATAAAAGTCGTGCGTAGTGTTGCAAAGTACCGGGAGGCTGCAAAGTTGGAGATCGACGTCTTGCTGCATTTGAACAGGCGTGATCCGGATGGCTTGTACCATTGCGTCAAGTTGTATTCCTGGTTTGATTACCGCAAGCATATCTGCATGGTTTTTGAAAAGCTGGGTCCCAGCTTGTATGAGCAGCTTCGTCGCAATCGCTTTCAACCGTTTCCGTTGGAGCAGGTCAGGGAGTATGCCTTTCAATTGCTGGAAAGTGTCAATTTTGTCCATAATTTGACGCTTATCCACACTGATTTGAAACCCGAAAATATCCTCCTCGAGAATGCCGAGCAATCCAATACCATTAAGCTCATCGACTTTGGCAGCGCGACTTTTGAAAAACAGCATCACTCTGCCGTCATTTCCACGAGGCATTATCGAGCCCCGGAGGTGATTCTGGGTCTGGGCTGGACATATCCTTGCGATTTATGGAGCGTCGGATGTATTCTGATCGAGTTGTACACCGGCCAGGCCTTGTTTCAGACTCATGAGAATTTGGAGCATCTAGCGATGATGAGTTGTGTCTTGGGACCCATCCCCGACTCGATGATACGGAGGGCAGACGGCTCGAGTCAGAAATATTTCAGTAGGCAGGCGAGTGGACGAAAAACCCTCAATTGGCCCGCGGGTGCCTCGTCAAAGGCATCTATACGCTCGGTCTGTAGGGTTCGATCGCTCAAGGATATCATTCGTTGTCCAGCTGAGGCCCATGAACTTTTCTTTGATTTGGTCGCTCGCCTGCTCTCTTTTGAACCGGACACTCGCTGTACTTCGGCCGAGGCTCTCAAACACCCTTTTTTTCGGGAAAATACAAACGAGTCAGACCGGCCACTGACAACACCGACTCTCTCCAGTAGAAGCTCAGATTGCGGGTCGAATGCAGGAAACGGCAGCAAGAGCAATAATGCGTCGCGGGAAGATACAGAGGATCGTCACGTAGAAAGTCCGGGGCTCAACAGAATCAGCTCCCTTCAGCACGCCGCATGACGAGACGTGGAAGAAGTGACGCCCGCCAGGTGGAAGATGAAGGCGACGATACCGCCACAGAAATGCCAACCGCTGCGGAGCACAGTGACCATACTATCGTCGCGGTCCCGATCTCGCCGCGCCATCCTGTGGAACAAAGTGGTAGGGTCCGGTGATGGTGGCTTCGTCTAGGGTTATTGGGAAATGATTCGTAGGAGAAGAGTTTTAGGCAATGTCCGCCGTGCACTGTTCGCGGGGTGACTTTCTGCTCAATTTCCTATCGCCGGGTTGCGGTTTTCATCTACTACTCAGAGCCCTGCATCTGCATGCCATTCTGGGCCTCCGCCGATTGAAGGGATTTTCAAGTCTCAGATTTCACAGAGTTCCGGGTTTTGATGAATAGAATTTTGGGGTCGAGCCAACTTCTACCTTTCGTTGCGTAGCGTTTGCTGTTTCAAAGCCACCAAATCAGCATGTGCTGTTTTTCGTCTCACCTGTGCTTATTATACTGAGTAATTTGTTTTATGCGTTAAACTTAAATCGACGTGCTAATTTATAGCAATCATGTGTCCTACAATGGCTCCTGTCGCTAGCCTCAACTGCACCGTACAACGACCCATCAGATTGAATCTAACGCAGAACGCACAACGAAGAACTGCAGTCGAAGAATAATACCACACGGAGCAGTGTGAGCAAAAGTCGCAGCAAAAGTTTTGTCCATCGGAAAAGCGTTCATCAAGCAGCATCCACGACCGCCCAGACCTATAGTTTAGTTCAACTGCAAGGGTGTTAACCTTTTTGCGAGAGTAACAAGTCGCTACATTTCTATCTTGGCACTTCTTCTGGCGGTTCCAACATGGCAACTGTTCACCTTGGCAGCGAATCGGAGGGAGCACAGCGACTCGTTAAAGCTTTGTAGTGCATGTGAGATATTAACAAACATAAGCGTTTTGCAATCGCCACCTAGGGAATCTTGCAGCAGGTGGGTCAGCTTTGAATTCCGGAATGGAATGTGCTTATCCTTATTGGCAAGGGCTGCAATAACGTCGCCAAGTGCTGAAAGACTCTTATTGATGTTCTTAGTCTCCCGGAGTCGGTCTCCCTCGGCTTTGCTATATCGTAATCTTTCGGAGCCAGCAAGGTCAATAAGATTCAAAAGCCCGTTCAGCTTCTGTCCAGTGCTCGCGTTTCTGCCCTCAATGTACAGTCGAAACACGGAATGAGATCGAGAGCTGCGCTCATTGGCCTTCGTCGCCGCCGTTGCCCGATTCTTCATTGACTTGTCCACCAGCCTTTGAACTTGTTCCTCGTTTTGCACGTCCTCCACGGTCAAATCCGCAACTGCAGATAGCTTTGTCTCGTGATTGAAAATGATTCTGTGAACGTCACCCCTCACCTTGCCATCTTGAGAAGCTGAGTTATCCGTAAGCAAATCTCGAACCTGTTCGTTGTAAATTTCCAAAAAGCTGGCTTTCAACTTGAATGACCATTGATCCTTTTCAAGCTGTTTCGCAGTTTCAAAAACTTGTCGCACGGATCGTGGGATCATACCAAGCTCACTTCCCCCATCACCCCGTCGTCCAAGCATGGTGTGCGTTTTGCCAGACCCAGTCTGTCCGTACGCAAAGATACACACTCGATATCCATCCAGTGCACTCTGAACAAGTTGGGAAATTTCCTCGAATATAGTCTCCTGGTCAGAGCTTGGCCCGAATACGCGGTCAAATTTGAACGGATAGGACATTCCAGTGGCTTTCCCATCTTCTGCTTGAGATTTTGCGATAAGACCCTGCCCCTTTTCATTGTAGTCAAACATTTGCTTCGCGACCGAAGCCTCAGGGGCAGTAAGCTCCTTCTCGAGAAGAGGCCGCACTCTGCAGAACACTCTTATGTTTCCTTTGAGTTCTTGGATTGCGTTGTGGAGCTTTCTTCTCAAGGATGCATCCTCACGAGCTTGCTCCTCTAGAGATCGAATCTTCTCAAGGTGAGCCTCCACTTGTTTCTGAAGGCTCGAATATGCATTAGTCTTCTCGGCAACATCCCCTTTGAGGGCTGTAATCTTCGCCTCGAGACTCATCTTTTCGCAGTTTGTCCGAGAGATATTGCTCTCCTGCACAGCGAGAGCGTCACGCATGTGATCAAGCTGTTCAGCGCGGCTCTTCAGTTCAGAGCAGAACCGATCCCTTGCAGCTGTTGCTTCCCCCAAGGCATTTTCAAGGTCCGCTAGCTTCTCTGAGGCACCAGATTCAACAGACTTCAATTGGGCTTCTGCGCTTCGTTTCTCTTCTTCTCGAGTGTTCAGCATACAATCATACTTAACCGTTAGCTCCGCTAACTTCCTGCGTTCCTCTTGAAGCTCAGTATTTTTCCTCGTGAGTTTTGTTTCCAAAACGTCTCTCTCCTCCTCCACGCTGTCCTTCTCCCTGCGGATCTTTCGAATGTCTTTCTCTGCGGACTCAAACTCCGTCTCCGCCATGTCAACCCTTCTTTGCAACTCCTTCATTTTGGATGCGAAACCGCTCGCCTCGTTTTCTAGGCTTTCTTGCGATGTTTTCATCTGCCCAACGACTGTTTGCAGTCGACGTTTCTCATTGTCCGCCTGCTCCAGTTCCTGCTCCGCCTGCTTCAACTGCATTTCCAACGCCGCAACCGTTCCCTTCGCAACCTCCTCCATGCTCTCGTCGGGGGCCTTGAAGCTCTCCAACGTTTCAATGGTAGTCTTCAGTTGCCCAATCTCCTTGTTCAAATCTTCGACTTTGTTCCTCTCCATTCCCAACGTCCATTCCAGCTCGCTTTGAGTCTTCGTCCCCTCCAAAAGTTTAGTTTTTAACTCAAATATCTGTTCCATCAAACTAACGAGCTTCGCATCCCGCTCATTCTCTGAAGACTGCATTTTGTTCCGAATATCCTCCATAACTAACCTTAACTCCTCAGTCATAGCGACCCGAGACTTCTGCGCACTCTCCTGAGAATCCATCTTCTTCAGCAAGTGGTCTGCCTTGGAATGCACCTTCACAAGCAAATCGCTACTCCGAGGATCTCCTATTGGACGTCTAGGTGCAATTCCCTTCGAACTACTTCCCGCTGTAAAAGTCAAACTTGCAGTGCCTCGCCTTGTTGTCTTATCAATAACCCTTGATGCTTTTGTTGGCAACATATTTTGACCATAGACTCGATCAGGAGGGCGTTCAGGTTTTGCCGCCATGCGCGATGGAATAGTCGGTGCAGTTTTCTTGGAGGGGATTCCCGATTGGGTATGACGTCTAGTAGGCGGAGGATAGGGAATACCGGAAGCACGCTCTTGTCGGCGAACAACGGGTTTCGCTGGGCCATTCGGACGGAACTTCGGTGGCATATTCTGCACCTCTGCGAGAGGTTTTCTGTCTTGACTATGGGTGCTCATGATGAACGTGCAGTTTATCGCGATAAAGGAAAACAAAAACCTTGCAGCGGATAGAGCGTAAACGTGTTTCCGGTGGTGACAGTGCGCACAATGCGAAAAAAATGAAAGATACACTCAAGCGAGTCTCGGAGGCACGAAATGGTGGGGGAGGGAGATGAAGTAAAGGATTTGAAGGTGGTGTGAGGTGACGCAAGATCGAAGTCGTCAATGGTGGAATGCGTAGCGCCTTAAGGAACGAGCTGTAGATGCAGAGTTGGATACTGCGAACATTCAGTGAACATTCATAAATTTGGGGTAGAAGAAAAAAAGGTTGCGTACAGGTTGAAATAAGGACGGTGGCAGCGCTTCAACCGATTTTAGCGTAACGGGTCTGTGATGACACAACTTGAGTTTTCTAGGCCGGTAGAAAAAGGACGAAAAGGACGGAGGGAGGGTTTTCCGGGTAGGAGAGTCAGAAGTAGATTGGTGGATGGGGTGGCCGAGATTTTAGTGGTTCCGGGCTTCTTGAAAAGTTTGAGCAGAGCTCAATGGGCTGACAATACAGCCGTTACTCGTTTTCAAGCCGTTTTCGAATTAAAATTTTGAATTTGAAATATTGTTTCCCGCGAACTACTCGTGCAGGACGACGAGTCGTACTGTGGCTCCCATTCTCAAGAGAACAGCTTCTGCGTAAGACCGTCAGAGCTGGTCCGGGCACCTGCACAAAACAACATCATATGTAGAATAAAGGTCAAGATCGGAGGACGCTACTCAATTGAGGAGCCCAAGGGCCCGACAGTTAGGTACGACACGCGCCATTTCACATATCCAAGTAGACAGAGAGACAATGAGTAAAAGCTATCAACCGTATAATCCAGTTCTCTCCTAAGCGGTAAAAATCGATTGCTGCAGGAAATTATTTAGGCAGTGAGCGACAAAAATGTGGATGACTATACCAAATTCAGTGGTCATTCATAGTTCTCACAGGGCTACATCCAAACGATTTTGCAGAACCAACTAAAGCCTAATTTGCACCACGACATTTACACAAACTTTTACGCCGGGTGTCAGAGTAAGTTCATTCAAGCAAGAAGACAGCTTACCTTTTCCTGCATCAATAGAGTGCTGGAAATCTAGCTACAACTGACAAGGAGGAATTGCTGCTGTTGATGTTGACTTTGACATCAACTGCAATAACTCCCTTGTCTTTAGAAAATACGCCCGAATGATGACATCAGCGTGTTCATTCATGTTTACGGCGTAGCCAATAATTGAAGCATCTTGGGAGCAGACGAACCTCATTAAAAAATCCCAGTAACCCTAATCATCGTGTACGAAGCATATAGGTGGCTTCTACCTGAGACGACTGCAGTACGAGTCGTCGTGTTTTACAATACACCAGACTAATCAACTATCGCGAGCACCTATCCTGATCCATGCACAGCCGTGTCTCAAAGCGTTCTCTATCTCGAATCTCTCAAAGGGGCCGTCATATTGAAGACTGGTTTCTCCTCACTCGAATCATCATCTACACAGAAATAACCCATGCGTTCAAACTGAAAACTTGTACCCTTCCCCGCACGAGCTGCACATGGCTCAATCATTCCACCACCTAACACCACCTCACTTTCCTCGTTCAAGTCCGCCAGCCAATCCCCTGCAACCCCCGCGGGGTCTTCGGACTTGAATAGCGTACTGTACAAACGAGCTTCGAACTCGACTGCATCGTCTCCGACCCAGTGCAAAACACCTTTGTTTTCCTGCTCTTGTCATAGTCCATCTCCGCTATCAATTCATTCGCTTCTCCCTTTGGATCCGTCTTCACCTCTAGAATCTTGATAGGGTAAGCATAACGTAGCATAGCACTCTTTCCTGGCGCCAGCCCATAATATCCTTTGCTGTCCTCCATCCTGAAGTCAGTCTTCTCGATGTATACTTGTCTTGTCAACTTTACCTCTCGACTTCCCATACTTGCGTCCTTTGGGTGATTATCCACCGAAAACGTCTCTTCACCCCTGAAATTTGTAATCACTACCTTTATTGGTCTCAAAACTGCCAATACCCGCTTTACGGTGGTGTCCAGCTCCGCTCGCACCCAGTGCTCCAAGACATGCATGCCAATGACATTTGACGACCTGGAGATCCCAACTGCAGAGCAAAAACGATTCAGTGCCGTTGGTGTGTATCCTCTCCGTCTCATGCCGACCAGAGTTGGCATGCGAGGGTCGTCCCAGCCTCGCACATACTTCTTCTCGACAAGCTCCTTTAACTTGCGCTTAGACATCACAGTATACTCCAAATTGAGTCGCGCAGACTCCCACACAAACGGTCGGTACAGGTCCAAAGCCTCTAGTAGCCAGTAGTACGAATCTCTTCGAATTTCAAACTCTAATGTGCACAGTGAATGCGTTATCCATTCCAAGGAATCAACAATGCAGTGCGTATAATCGTATGAAGGATACACGCACCATTTGTCGCCGACATGCGGATGTGGAGAGTGCAAGACGCGGTATGCAACTGGATCTCTCATCACAAGATTAGCATGCTGCATATCGATCTTCATGCGCAATGTCGCCTCCCCTTCGCCATACTTCCCCTTGCGCATGTCTGCGAAGAGTTTCAGGTTTTCCTCCACAGGTCGATTACGCCATGGTGATTCAATACCATCTTTTCTATCACGCGAGATCTCGTCGCCGGTTTGATGACAAACGTATGCCTTGCCTCGCTTAATTAATTCAACAGCCAAGTCATATAATTGCTCGAAATAATCTGAGCTGAAAGTAATCTTCGCGGGTTTGTGCCCCATCCAAGAGACCATCTCCTTGATGGCCTCAATGTATTCCGTCTTCTCCACGGTCGGATTTGTATCATCAAACCTTAAAATGCAATCGCCGCCCATTTTCTTCGCGTAACCAAAATCAATAAACATGGCCTTTGCATGCCCAATATGCAAATAACCATTCGGCTCTGGGGGAACCGTGTGACAATCTTCCCACCAGTCGCTTTTTGATGCTTTTCCAGCAACTCGGGGGTATTCTCCGCACTGGACAAGTCTCGAGCATCGAACCTACTCGGAATACCCTCAAAAGGATCGGTCTCTTTTCCTCTACCGCTACTTTGCTCGTCTGCTTCGGCTGATTTTCCTTTTTCCCGCTTTTGGTTTCTTCACCTTCGGCGGTTTTGCCAAGTCCGCCTCTGTCTTCGGCCCCAAGATGGCTTCCACTTTCTTCTGGATCAATGCACTAACTACTCTCCCATCCGCGAAGCGCAGCTTTTCCATGATCCCCCTCTGCATCAACCCGGTACTAAAACGATACCTTTTCTCCACAAGTGCCTGTCGATTTTCCTCGATAGCATCTTCCACTGCACTCTCCATATCCCTCTCTGTTACAACAACACCCACTCCGGCAGCCTCCTCAAATTCCTTCAGACCAATAATGACCGTACTCTCCTCTACTTTCACGACTGCGTTCGGTACCCCTGCTCCCAATTTCTTGTAAAAGGCTGCTAACCATGCAGCTGCCGCCTCCACATACGGCGTAGAAGACACCCGTCCGTCGGCTATGGCTGCCAATAACATGGAACGCCCGGTCGATCCAACCACTGTACCCATCTTTGAAACTGCTGTGTATACCAGGCCTGCTTTGTGTGTCGCGTCAGAGGCATCTGATATACCTGCCTCCCGTAAGGCAGACAGCATGCTTGACGTTGACTTTTCATTCTTGGATATAGCCGTGGCAAGGCGCAACTCTAATCCGAGTGCTGTGAGGGCCTCAATGCGCTCCGCGACTGCGGATTGCGCAGTGGGTGCGCCGGAAGGCATAGTGGCGGATCACGGATTGTTGCACTTGGTAGACGCTACGAAGTGGAATGTGATGCGGGATTGAGAAGAAACTTACGGCTGTTCGCAAATGAACGAAAAAGAGCTGAGCCAGTGACGACGATGCATAGGCGGTGAAGACTAAATGCTCATGGTCCGTCGTCGCCGACCGCTTGCACGGTTGCAAGCCCAGGTGGCGTTGCCGTTTCGATTGGAAGCTTGTACAGATCAATACTTCTTTCTCGGCGGTATTTGTTGTAACACGTGTCGTTTTGAATACAATTTTAACTTACTTACAGTAAACATTTCTATCTCTCTCTATCCATAACTTGCACACTGGCGATTCCGCTCGCGACCCCCTGTACGTGGCCGACGTGGAACATCCGGTTCTTGAGTATTGGGACAGGTCGATAATGAGGACAAAAGTCGATCCACGTCAGTCGTTTGTTTCAAAATTTATTGAAAAAGTAAGATATCCCAAAAATCGTTAATGGGGACAACTGCCATCTTACTTCCAAAACACAAGCAGCTGATAACGCTGAAAGACGGCAAAACAAGGAATATAACGCCGAATGGATAGTTTCTTCGGCACCCTAGAGTGTCATCGGTGTTGGTTGATTCTGAAACAGCACTTATCATGTTTGAACTAAAAACGTTCAAGTGACTGTACTTACTGAAGAACCGTCGCAATGCTAGTCCGTATGGTAGACGATTAGACCGCCATCTCTCCTCTTTTGGGCTTCAGTCCTCCGCATTGAGGCAGCTTTGGACATCTTATTCTACCATGACATACGCCACCCTTATCAAAGAGCAAAAGCCTGCGTTAGGCGATGAGTTCCAGGCTCGCAAACGTCAGAAACAAATCACCAAATGTCGAGAGCTCGCTAATTCATGCCAACGATAGTTCAAGCCACACACCACACCGGGGAAGTCGACCGTAGCGCGGATAATCCGAGCCTGCGTTAATGAATCCCCGGCAAGGATTGCAGGAATCAGTAAGGGATTCCACACTCGTGGAGGCATCAACCCAAAGCTTGAGGCTGCTCTGTTCTCCTGTATCTGCCATCAAGGGAACCTTCGCCGTATGATCTATATTGTCCAATAATTTAAACAGGAGCCGAACACCTCTTAGAGATGTGCAATGAGTCTCTCCCTGAGAATAAACAGATTACAATGCAGTTAAGCGACGAATGGTTCACCAAATTTAAACACACGTGGGGATTGAAGACTCCCAAAGCACATGGAGTGAGTGAGGGTTCGGACGAAGCAGTGATGAAATATACTCTAACAGCATTAAAGAGCCGGATATACTCTTGGAATTAGAGAACGAACGGTTAGTGGAGGAGCGTGAAAAGCGAGAGAATGAGCGGGTAAGAAATCGCACCCATAGTGGAGGGTAGAAGAAGCTTGAGTATAAGTATTTGGAAACAGTAGGGGAAGGTTTTTAACACAAGTAGCCTTTTTGTAACAATGTCTCCGTTACACCACTGTGTAATAGAGACTTATTCGCTGTCGCTATTCCAGTTCTATATTACACAGTGGTGTAACAGGGAAACTGTATCGTCTTGAATGATTTTAGAAATTTGATTTTCCTCCAACGTTTTTATTTGACGTGGAGCCCCACGTCATCGTTTTTATTTACGTAGTTATGCTCTAGATAGTACAATCCTATAGTTACATCTCTACTTTCTAATAAGTTCTACTGAGCTAACAGAGTATAGAATTTCTAGAGTAGAGTTACCGTACTGTCTATAAAAGGGGGCTCATCTGGATTCTTGTGGGAATCCAGGTACACTCCATACACCCTTTGCCCCCAAACTTTCTGAAACCCATTACCTTCGCCTCTACTGTTTCTTTAGCAGCACCCCGGCTGCCTCCCTCTCTGTTTCACTTTTTATAGGTCTTAAATAAATTTATAATTCCCTTTACGTCATTAAGGTTGCTCTATACGTTTGTAATGTGATATTTGTCGCTACTCTTCACTTTATAAATCAAAATAGGTGTCAAGGGGCGGACATAGCTGCCTTTCAGTTTTTTCGAGGGCGTAGAAGCTGCGAAAAGACTTACATCATTCGACGAGCTACGGGGGATCGCAATCCAACACCTTTGGTAGCTATTGACGTTACCCTCGATCCTCGCTTCGAGCGAGCAGCTACTTCAAGTTAACATAGTGCTGGACACATAGGCTTCGCGCTCCCAATTTTGTTATTCAGTGCTTTTCAACGCCTATTTGGTCTTCTAAAGACGTCGTGATACATTTAATACTATAGATGGCTGATTAGGATGGATTACATTGAGCACATATTTCCAGAACCATAGAACCATTTTCCATTCAAACAAGAGATTTAGAAGTATTCTACGAAAGAATGAATGATTCTCATTTTGACTTTTATTCACTTGCGGTGCATTCAAAGCAACCATTACAGTACTACTGACTGCATTCAAAATTTTGAATGTTTACCCCATTCAATTCATTGACGGCATTCCACACCTTCTGTACTGACGCCATTCAAAACTTTGAATACAGTCAAAGGTCGCAGAACTAAGCCAGTCAAACTTTGGCTGCAACCGTCAGATATTGAGTATCCAGTCAAACAGCATTCAATTCCCGAATACATTAAAGCAAAAGTTCATAAACGTTTTCCTAGAATACTTATAGCAACAGTAAAATCCCACATGATATCTATACCGCGGTTACAACGTGGTCCTTCTTTGACTCAGCAGCAAAAAAAGTGCAATTCACTATGTCTTCTTCCCAGATTTCCAGCGCAATCGCATCTTAAACTCAAATAGATGAACCCTCAAACATGTTTCGTAACACAAGGACACATTTTATCCAGATCGCCTCTTTCATTTTGTACCACCTGATTCTCACTCAGCACTTCCACTTCAAAGCGAAAGCCCAACAAGATCCATAAAATTTGACACCGGTTTAAAAGTCGAACATAATTCGACAAAGCAAAAAATCTGGTACTGTCTGGCACCATAATGAAGGGCTATCATTCATCTGAAAACATCATACTACAACATTAAAGATCATCTAAAGGTTCAACTCAAAACTATCTCAAAAGGAGCAAGAAGTTACAAGAAGGAAAACAAGTTCTGGCAAGTACGGTAGCTAGAAAACATCAAGTTTGTATTCGCACTAAACCCACTCGCTTTCATGCTTTGAATTTAGTGCGGTTAATGATTCGGAACTTCTTACCTTTCTCTTTGGTATCATCTACTTGGTTCAGAACATTTGTCGGTTTTCTAGATCAACGTTCAGAATTAATGCTCATATGCATCCTAGATCTGTCAAAAAATGGTTGTCGAGATGGACACTGCAACAGCTACTGCTTTCCTCAAAGATCTATCAAAAGAGATGTGTAGGACAAAAATTCCTTTATTACATATCATTGCTGATCTGTGGACTTCTAAGCTCTCACGGGATAAATTTTCTGGAATTCATTTATTCTATATTAACACCCCATGGGAACTGAGATCGGTTCTACTCGCAGTCCGCCATTTTTGCCCATCTGCAGACTTGCTTACGGGTAATAGAATCTCTGATGAACTCTAGTTATGGACAAACAGAATTATAATGGATTTTAAAGTCTAGTATGACAACATATTGTCTTCCACGTCTGAAAGTGGATCAGATGTCAAGAGATTGTGTTTTGTCTTGCTATCTGGACGTTGGGATTGGTATCTACCTCATCTGCCTAACTGTGTTCTTGTTGAGACTTTCGGCACCGCCAAAGAACATTCGAAACACTGGTTCAAGGGTTTACTTAAGTATTTAAGGAAAATAATTGAACACCTGAACAAATGTTCAATGATGAAACCGAAGTTCATGGAGCTGCAAGAAAAGCGAAGCAGTGGAAACTAAAACTACCCTCGGATATTTTGCATATGTGGCTTTCTACATTCCGGCTTTTGGAAAGGTTTTTGAAACTCTAGGACTCACTTGTTGTTCACTACAAACGAAATGAGATGAAAAATTTTCCCCTCATTGGCGATAAGGATATTCAAGTTGAGCTATTTTACATTATGTTACCGGTAAGTGATATTATGTGGCAGGCGCAGTGCACAAAGTTCCCCTCCGGTATAGATGCTTATTTAGCCCTCTGTCGTCTTTACAAGCACTTTCTTGACTGTAACGAACCTCTATAAATCTGTTATTCCTCTTCAGAGCGTTAAAATCTCGTAGGCACACTATTCATACAAGAAACGTTTCAGAACTTTGCGACCTGACCACATATACTCGCAAGAGTCTCAAACAGGCGATGCGAAAGCGCTTTTTTGAGGGCTAAAATGGAACAGATCATTCGATGATGTTGGAAATTCAAGTGTTCAGGCATCCTGTATACAGGAAGCTCAACTGTCTGGAGTATATTTTGGATCCTTTGGACGCCAATCAACACCGAAATTGAGTCACAGATGCCATTGCAGATATGTGGGCCAAGAAAAAACAGGCGAGAGATGCTGGAAAAGCTAGAATTGACCATTAATCTACTCACCACAACATAAGTGTGCCCCACTCGCTTGCAGTAGAGAAGACTAGGAAAGTGAATCATCTTTAGGGTTTTGACGAGTTCGCGCGCGATGATGTCCTATTACAACAATCGCCGACTTCTGCCGAAGAAGTCGCCAGGGCTGAAGTGAAATCTTACCTAAATCACGAACGCGCCCATCCTGGAGACGTCACATCAAGAACTCTGCTGAATTGGTGGAAAACAAAGGAATCAAATTATCTTAATTTGAGTATCGTTGCGCGAGCCGTACTGGGACATCTAGTTTCGTCCGCCCAAGTAGAGAGAGACTTTGGTACGGCGGGAAGCTTTCTCAGTAGTCGGCGAAATCGTCTAGAATCTGCATTTGTGGGCATTTCTTTGTTTCTCCGCTGCAATTTGGAACTGGTTCTGACTACATTTCTGAACTATCTAATGAAGATTGGAGATCAAAGATTCCTGCTAGACTGCTTTCAGTGGATGATCAAACGGACTCTCCGCTGCGAAATGCCTTCAATAAAGAAGAAGATTTCGAGCTTAGTTTACTTCAATATCTGTAGAACGACACATATGATTATTTCTTAACGCTCTAGTTGTGAAAGATGGGGGCAGTGCGGTAGTGGCAAGTTTGTGAGCACTTAAGTCGGTTTTTTGCACTGCGTATCCAGGTCCATGACCAGCGTACGCGTAGGTAGTTGAAGCGTGCGGTCACCCCTGTTGCCAAAAAGAAAGTATATTCGCAAGCAACATTGACAGTCATCAGCGTCAGCATGAAGCAGAGTGAAACAATCAGCGTGACGGACGCGCGGATCGAGCATGATGCGCACAAAAATCACTCCGTGAAGTGCGCTGAAGCGTGGAGATGTCGGACGCGTGGCTTTGCGCGTCTTTTGCGCATGTCGTGCTTGTTGATTTGCTGTCGCTCGTGCTGTTGGTGAGGTTGTTTGCGCGATGCTAGGTCCATTGGTGGGTACCTCAGGTATTTTTAGGCGTGTTGTCGCCTGTGCTTTTGATGAGCCTGTTTGGGCGGCGCCGGGTGCGCCATTGGGTGATTGAGGTAGACGGGCGGTGAAAAAATGACTCCCGATCGCTGGGTTTGCTAGTGCTGGCGCGGCTCTGCAGCTTGTTGGCCTTGTGTCGTGTGAACTGGCACGGCGGGGACGCGTTGTATCTTACATAAACTTGGCTGTAACTTGTTGTAGATAATTGGAATATTGCCTCTGTAAAACGTGTACAGTCACGCTTTCGTCAAATTTTGACTGCTGCTCCATTCAAAGTTTAAATGCAGTCAGATATTTTTTGCAGCAGTCAAAAAATACTTCGTTTGGAGGCCAAGTTTGACTATATACCAGTAAAACTTTTGACTGCATTCAAAGTGGACGAATGAAGTTCCAGTTATAGATGGATTCATTTTGACTGCTTCGAATTTGGAAACACTCAAATCTTGACTGCACTCATTTCTCCATTCATCATAACGTAGTAAGGATTTACCTTCCTTTTATAGTCCATTGCGTTGAGTTGCAATTGGATTTGCTTTAATATCCATTTAAATGTAACGCGTCCTCCAGACATCTGCTTTAAGAAGCTTTATCATATTATCGGAAGTTGCTGCATTGATATGGAACACCTAGAAACTATTTGCGACTATATACAGAATCTCCATACACACATAACCAGTTTTTTCCAACTTCTCGTCTCCGTCAGTAGATCGTCTAGTTCACTCCTTACCGACGGCATAAAATGATGATTTTTCCCTAAAGCAGTCCAAATGAATGCAAAATAATCCCTCCAGGATAAAAAATTACTTGGTATTTGAAGCTGTGCTTCCTTTTATGATCAGTATATACCGCTTTCTATTCCATCTATCCTAAAGATCTTGCGATACCAACAACAGTTCTATCTATAAAAAAGACGTAATATTTAGGATCAGTAGTCCTTCGAGGAACAAATTCATGGTATAATGGTCCTCTTCTTTCCATAAATGTCTAACTTAAGCTTTTCTGTAAAATATCACCTCTTTTAACAATTAAATATTCAGCACCCTCCCAGAAATGCTCAAAAATCTGCGCCTGATGCTCTCCAAACGATATTCACGTATCAATTCAACGAGCTAAAGCAAGAATTAGATGTAATAATGGATTGGATCAGTAATGTATTGAGAGCGTACCACTTTCTACTAGTCGCTGTAATGAATTCAGGTCAGTCTACGATCTTCAAAAATTTTCCCATTTCGCCTTTGGCTAACTTGAGTAGTGGCGAACATTCACCTTCACTAAACCGATAAAAATGAACCCGAATTGTGATTTACTGTTTCTGTAGCTTTTAACCATTACCTGGCACAAATACATCCATAAATTTACTTAATTTTATAGCATAATTCTGTGTTTTTCGATGCAGTAGAGTATGCATTTAAGCATCGACGCGGGGCTCCGAACTAGCTATGAAAATGGATTTCTATTGAACTGATATTTTATCACAGAGATTACTTGAAAATAGGTCTGTCTCTTTAAATCAATGATGGTAGTTCTGAGTCTGTGTCGGTAATACTAGAATCCTTCCAAATTTTAATATTCAAATTTATCTGCGCTGTTTGCCAATGCGCAAAAATATTTTCAATATCAGGAATAAATTCCAGAAGTTCTATTCAGCGATTTATCGTACCAGATACATCTGAATACTTGCGAAATTTTGTTTTCGCGTACACTAACTACTCAAGTAGACTTATTTACTTCTTAACAAGTAGCTTTTTTAATAAACTAAGAATGCTAGTAGGCCAGTTTGTCATTTGGATCGTTTTACACTGCTAGAAGATTAGTACTGCAAGTTGCAGGCAGTTTGCACAGTATTAACTCTAGCAGCCGTCCGGAAGCCCCCTTGAGTGACAGAATGGAACTTTTTGGCGTTCAGGTATTATGAATGTAAAATGTACTGCTAAAATAGCTGTGAGCTAACGAGTGCGGTCTTCAAGCTGTACGACAACTACCTTCATCAACTTTAGGAACTCCGAAAATCAAAAGGAAGAAACATTGCGTCAAAAGACTTTTTTGGACAGACTTTTTTGCAAAAGCCAAGTACGATATATAATCTACCAATATCTACGACGACTTTTGATCAAAGTTTGAATTAATTGCATTTTTACGTGATAAAGAAAGCAATAAAGGTATGCATAGTTGATAGTACACAACAAATACTAAAAATGTCCAATTATTTATCATTGAAGGAGATTTAACACCCATGCTGGAGCAAAAGACTTAAAACAACAATTTGCTACCGTTGACCCATCCATACACTTTGTGACGGAGAAGTAAAAGTTTTGCTAGGCCATTTTTTCCCACATGGCACTGATCATGGTCTGTATCCGGTCCAGTGTCCAGTCCAGAAGTAAGATAAAATTTGAGGCCCAATTAATTCCACGAAGATCCAGTCTCCATCAACGCCACGTTCGAAGCACTGCTACAGCGCTACGTAAGGGTCATGACGCCCACCGCAAATGCTAAACTAAAAGATAAAATGCTCATGGAATATATTTCAATTGAAACCTATATGGAAAGGAACAAAAAATTGAGGAAAAGAACATAGCCGACAAATACAGAGAAGTTTCCGAAGAAAGCATAAAAGTGACCTTCAGCAATAAATCCCATTGAAATAGCGGAAAGTTTGGATAGCAGTAGGTCCAGCATTATGTGGCATATGTGGCAGACCAAAAACAGTAGTCAAGGTAGAGGAGGCCCTTCCTTCTGTCGTCTCATTTGAAAAGGCCGTCACACAAGCACTGGCCGCAACGAAATTATTCTCTCACAAGCTGATACATTCCTATACCGCTTCTAAAGGTATCAAGGAATCGATCGGGCTCTATGTACGCTTACGGCACAGAAAAAGAAGGGCTCACCGTGCAGCACCTCACAAAATCTCACTATTTTAGTTAAATGGTCAAAAAATTAGTGTAGGAAGGAGAAAAGTACCGTTCTATGAGTTGCAGAGATCCTAGAGTAATATAAAACTTTGGTAACGATTTGAAGAAATTGCTCTAAGTCTATGCTTGTGCGGATGAGCTTTGTGTTGATGGGGTGCAAAGCGAGGTCCGAATGAACGGATCTCATGTGTAACATTAACGTAGCTTAGTACAAAGTGGTCTGTATCATTTGTATGGTAGGAGGAAAGGTTCCCGCCGTAGAAGTGGAAAAGTGTGAACAACAATTCAACATATTTATTGCAATAGACGAAAACGAGTAAAATTCGTTAGCCTCTTTTATATTCCATTCAAAGAACTTCTCTTACGCAGTCAGTAGTTGTGAAGATGTAGTATACATAGTATTTCGCGATATTACCAGTTTAGGAGATTGCACGCATCTTAAGTCTAACATTCGCGCTTCGACAATAAACTTGCAAATCCTTCTTTTCTATCTCCTGGTTCCACTTCATTTACACTACATCGTAGATGCAACCAGCCGCGCAGAATGTTGCTGCAACAATAAAATATGGTAAATGCAATTTATCTACTCCCACGTCGGGCTTCAGACCTTTATAGCGGACAGACTTGTGGGTGAAGGTATTGCAATCAGCGCATATAATCCCACTAGGCCCGTAAAACTTAGAATTTTGTGGGCGGAAACTAAACTTTGCGTAAACAAGGGCGCTGTAGTGTTTACTATCAACATATGCCAGTAACGTGGAATATAAGTCTTTAATCGTACGCAGCTCTGCGGTAAGCCGCCGAAAGATAGGGATAGGTATTTGAAACATGTAATAGAAAGGTAATTATCAAGGGGTTTGCTTTGCACCTTCGTAAATTCAAAAATAACGAGTGGTTATTGTGGTGTTATATCTGCTTAAGCTCCTGGGCTGACAAAATATCTAGTTTTGTCAGACGGAAACCTACTGACCACTAGCCAAAGAGGATAAGTGAAATAGAAAGCAGGTATTTAACCCTGAGACCTGTGGCCTCGGGTATGTTCCCCAGACTTAATTACGCCTCCAAACAATATCTCGTCGTTCCCGAATTCCGCCTCCATATTTGACACCCCCTTTGTTTGGGTTTCCCACGAGAAAAAATCTTGTAGCTCTTCTTGAAGTGCAGTACCACAAGAACGGAGTTTATCAATGGAAATAGGGAGGCTTTCTTCTGACACCATGCATTTTAGAAGGTCTGCGGTGTGTCCCACATGCGGCTATGCTAATGGATTAGCAGGGTTTTCTTTCCCTTGCACCCACACTATTTCATTGATCTCACCAGATATGTAATGACCACGCAGCAAATTCACCTCGATTAGTATAGACGGATCTCGTGGATTTCGATCAGTTTCCAATGACTAATGAATACCCTTACTCTCTACAACCATGGATGTCAGCAGCTTTTCGCCCGACAGCTGTTCAAATACTGATTGTAAATGTTTTGCTAATCCAAACGCAGATACAGCAGCGACTGCTTCAGCATTACCAATTTATTGTGGACGACGACACCGTTTGCGAGAAATAAACAATATTATATGGAAAACGCTACCGTCGTAACGGCCATGGCTTATTCCCAAGGTGCATCCTTCTTGTGCAGTATTTCGATTCAAACCCTTGTATGGAAATCCAGCATCCGATAATGCTGCTATTCTAACGACTAATTTATCAAGGGCAGAAGGACCAGGGTAAAATAATACAGGCTCACGGCTTTGTATATCGCGAATAATACCGTTGAATTGCTTAAGCACAGATAATGTCATCAATGTCAAGCACTGTTTCAGGTGGTTCACCGCAAATGTAGCACACGGCGATACAAATGTACCGAGTTAGCCAAACTTGACAGCCAATTGACGAACTGCCCTGGTTTCCATGACACTTAAGCTTCTATCCACCTGTTTGCGGCGTGGACGGGAAATATTGAACATATCTAAGTCCCTCTTTTGATATTCTCTCATTTCCACTACAATGCTGTCCGGGGTTTGCATGACATGTGTTTAATTCAAGCTCAGTGGGGTTGGAGCTATTAATTGTAGACCTGTATTAAATGCTTTCTCGATTCCAACAAATACCCATTCCAACTAGGCCCTGCTTTTCGCACACTACGAATTCGTTTTTTAATAATGAAATTTCTTGCATACCTAAAATAATTTTTTCTGATATACCTATTCAATTAAAAAACATTGCCTTATATTGGCCCATGACGGTACCGGCACATGACCAGAACGTCCCGCGAAGACAATGAGGGTAATCCACGTATGATTTAATATTAAAAATTTGAATGTACCGCCAAACTCCAAAATAATAATCTGTTGCACACTAATCATCATGCAACATCTACCACAGATGAAGGTTTACAGCAGACGATTCATATACTGTACAGGTACTAACTTACCATTGAACGTCTAATTCCGAATGCATTGGACACTTCATTTGTTAACTCAGTTCTGCTAGTTCGGCAATTGAAAACATCATATGTAGGGTTTTTTATCACCTCAATTATAATAATAGTTCATTGCATTCCGAGCTTGTACGAGTTCTTCGCAATGGCCGGTGGCATCATATATGAAACCGCTGTATTTTGTTACTTAAGTAAGGGTGACTGTGAAAACGTTGACTCTAAACGATACATATATATAGTGCGAAACGGTGAGGATCGTTTATTTAAATCAAATTAAAGCGATTTAGTTATTTATATTTCGTAGTAACCAACTATCTTGTTACACACATATACGTTGCCACCAAGATACATACAGTCCTCGCAAGCAAATCGCTACCACATCAACAAAACGGTCAATGTGAACCTGACCAGTACTGCATGGGAGTCATATTGTCATGACAGTCGCAACTAAGTCATCATCTTAGCCCCCGGAAACAGTGGTATGTTGCATCAAATGACGCCCCAACGCGAAATAGGTGGATAACACGGTGGTTGATGAGATATAAATATGGGAAACAAAGGTCACACTTTGTCGCAACTAAGTCATCATCTTAGCCCCCGGAAACAGTGGTATGTTGCATCAAATGACGCCCCAACGCGAAATAGGTGGATAACACGGCGGTTGATGAGATATAAATATGGGAAACAAAGGTCACACTTTTGAATTTCAACATCATTCGAAAAATCGCACAAAACGTTTGGGCATCGGGTTGCACAACTGGTGGTGCACATGTCGATGTGATTACCATCCAGATTAATGTTGCAACAAGTGACGCCCTATTTTGTACTGAATTGGGGACATGTACAATAACGCCATTCAGCCCTAGAATCTCACCCTTTCGTAAATGATCATGTCTGTAGCACTCGTAATATACGACAATCGTATAGTTATCCGATTCTCCAAGAGAATGCGGCTGAATCATCTTGATTGGCACTCAAGCCAGATTGATGTTGGAAGAAGTGACGCCCTATCCCGTACGGGATGGGGACAAGTGAGAGTTCGGTTCGACCTATACACGCTCTGCGGTACCCGTCCAAGGCTCCGGCATCTCGTTTGTTCTTGATTTCTGTGTCGCGTGATGTTGAATAATTAGAAAATGGTTACACATAATCTTTCACCGGTACGGGCATGAAGCAGGAGGAGTAATTGACACTGAGGAGTTCCAAAACGTTCAAAATACAACGGAGGGCAGCGAGGGTGTTGACCCAACCAGTACGGGATGGGGCGCCCGACCAATGCATGAGCTAGCGCGGTGACAACTTGGTTCATGCCTTCAATACAAATGTGTTTGGGGATGAGAGAGGGTGGGGGGTCGGTATTGGATACAAATGTTCCATGAACAACTGCCGTCATGAGCTAGGTTCGGCATAGTATATTTTCTAAAAGTACAGCCCTCATAATTCTACTCATTTTTCATAAAAATTCCCTCGATGACGCACGAATTGCTCTGAGACGTTCACTTGCAATGATGACTGGTATGACGGAACGTATAAGGTATTCGATTACTTCCTACGTCCAATAAGATAGAAAAGTATAATACCGTCTCCGTGTGGATGGCTCAAAGCCTTCCACGCCTTTTGACGTTCACAAAAATGTTTTTTAAATTATTTAATATTCTACAAGAGTTGTTGTGTTGTGTAAGAATATATAACTTTAATAAGGCGAGATCAACCTGTATGAATTTGATCCTCATGAACCATTTTATATGATTACCAAATGGTCTTTAAGAGAACACGCGGTACCGCGATGTCAACCAATATTAAGACCAGTAGAATCAACTCTCCTCGGCTTACATCTACGCTACTCTTGGAGGATACCCATTAGGTCTTCGCTGCACAATCATCAAACCTCCGTCAAGCCAGAGCTTGTGTGTTTCACTGAAAAATGGGTTTCAGGGTGAAAAAAATTGTCAATTGTTCCTCCCTTCGCTTCATAGTTGCATCAGTGATATGGTCCAACCATTCTCACACTATCACACATAGCTACCATTTGGATCTGGTCAATACTGACCAGTCCGCCAGGGATATGAACCTTGTCGCTGTCCTTAACAGCGCACTGCACGCATACACAGAGCAGTTCTTCATTATTTGGGCGAAGAATGTAGTTTGCATAGCCAAATGGTTTGTAGAGTTGTTACGAACGATGAATCTGTGAATGACCTCGCTTGCGATAAGAGTTTGAAAGGGGCAGTCCTTCGATAGAGTATTGAACCCATGTGGCTTTCCAATGACTCGACCATCATTTGTTCAACAAGAAAGCCTAGCTTCCATTTATACAGTGTATTTAAACCTTGCAGACATAATCGAGAATTCTTCTTCGTACCTTTTTAAGGAGTATTGTACAATATCTTGTAAAGGTACAGTTACATACAGAACTTCATGTGCGTCTACTGTCCCACTAATTTTCCTTTTACCCATACATGTATTCTGTGATGGGAATCGAAAATAATCCGTACGGATGTCGTTTGCCCATCTTTTAACAAAAGATTTCTTGAAAAGATTCTCGATTACAATATCTGCGTTCTCCCCCAACTCTTTGTGATCACGTCCACCTCTTAAGTCTACATAGTTACTGAGCAGTAGTTTTCTTAAAGCTATCAAGTATGGAGAGCTTTTTTGGTTTCCTTTGTTATATTGGAATGCAGTGTTGCAGCACGGCACAACCAATCCGTACACAAGCAGTGTTCTACTGCGAGAATGTGAGCATGATGATGGTTACTTCTTTCTATACAACATTTCAGAGGTTGGTGAGTGGCTTCTAAAAAATTTTCCATGAACTCCCTACAATGCATACAGCTCAAGGATCCGGTGGAGGTTGGGCTTATCCAGCATAGACAATGCGTAGTCTGAAATCTTGCATAAGTTATTGACTTCTTGTACATATATCTTTGACTTAGTACCAAGTTCCGAAAGGTATTGTGATCGTGGTGGTCCTGTAACAAACTCTGAACAGGCATGACCATCCACTTCTATTTCTGGCCGCAAATAGGTGTAACCAACTAGAGATTGAAATATACTCATTGCTGATACACACTTTCTGATGAGAGTACTCTCATTAGAAGATGCTTTTAATTGTTTGAATACAGGAACAGAGACACAAAGAACTGAGAATATACCTGAGAGTGTCATATTGTTCAAAAATTTTTTCTTCTCGTTGAAAACACACCTTTGATAAACAAGCCCGTTCCGTCTCAGAGCATCAACGACCGCAACATGTGCCGGGCTTCTCTCTGCAGTTTGGAGTACTCCCATACGTACGCGACAGAATATTTTGAGCAAGGCCAGACAGAAGATGGTTTGGAGCAATTAGGTTTGATCTATACAGATCAAATAAGCCAGGGACAACTGGAATTTTTTTATCATTAACGACTATCTTTTTCCTCATCGTATGAATTCGGCGGAGTAGCTCCATTAAAGGGCAGCTCGAGACTGACACTTCATCTGTACTTTTCATTCCGAGATAGTTACAACCCTGGGAAGGTATACTTCTTTGTCGAAGTACTTCGTGCCTAGCAGCGTTACGTAATAAAGAGGAATGCTTTGAAGATATGGATTTCGTGTACCCATATCTTGACTCCGTTGCAATATTTTCTGGTAAACTTCGAAAAGTACACAATGTGCAAGGGGAATTGGCGTTGTGACCTAATACGTCAATTGTGTGTGCCGCTCCAGGCTAGTCATCAATGAACCCAACGACATCCAAGAATATTTTGCATGGAGCACCACCGGGAAGGGTACCGTCGATACCGTTAATGGTATCATTGACGATATCATTAATAATGAAAGAAAGAACATGATTGTTGGATACTCCTGGGGGTGTGAGGTATATTATCCTGACAGTTCTGTTAGTTCGACTCACTTCCGCAGGAAGGCCCAGAGGCAAAAAAATACACGCGATCAGCTGATCCTTGCGGATACATTTTGGAGAACGGATTAAAATCATCACAGTACAGCAACACTCGATAGACAACATATGGCTTTCCACCTTGCAGGATACCGAAGTTCATCCTTCACGCCTGATTCCAAATGTCGTTCAAGTGGCTATTCGGATTAGTACTCATAGAATTTGGATTACCATATGTGCACGAGGGATTCCGTGACAACCGTACTAAATGAATAGACATAATTCTGCCTCGGCGGAGAAAAGCCACTTCCTCCGCTGTTTCATGTATACAAAACAACGTTACTTTTCGTGATGGCGAACACCGCTCGCATCTCCAGAATTTATGGCATATGATCCCGACAATATCCGAGGATTGCTCCCTGTTTGCAGCAGTAACATTTTGACGACGACGTGATGGAATATATATTGTATATAGATCAATAGGTGTGAATAATGGATAGATGTCCGTATCCCTTGAAATGTTTCTCTTTTATCATCCTCTTCTGCTGAGAGATGGGAATTCTGACACGGAACTGCCTAAATATATTTGATAAGTATTTTGAGCTTCTTACCAATCATGAGGGACTGCAGAAGCACTTCTGCAGTTTCAGATGTTGTTTTGGTTTGACTACCATGTGCCATCCTCGTGTTACCAAGAATTCCATTTGACTTGTAGCCATAACATGAGTTTTGTACGACCATCTCGGAAATCGAAGACCAGAAATTGTTAAGAATATGAAGTTCCACACTGGTAACAGGTTTGGCAGAGACAGAAGTTCCATTATTTTAAATATATATGAAAGTGCTGGGATCTAAAACATTCCATCTGTTTGTGACAATGGGACTGTTTTCAATCGTTGGTACTGGTAAATTCCCAGTCGATACATGAATCAAGTTGTCATTGTCAGCTTCCTCTCTCCAAGTAGCTCCTGCAAAATTACCGAACATGAGTTGGAAAATGACTCGATTGAGTACATCATACTTGGCCCAAGAAGTAGGAAGAACAATAAGAACAGGTACCTTTCGCTGTTGTTCTGCGGATTTCTCTGCATCGTTTGAATCAGAGATTGGTGGGAGAGATTGCTCGACACTATCTTCATTGTCTTTTTAATCCAACTCTTTTTCAGCTTCTCTCAGCGCGGCGTCCTATGTTATATCTTCCGCATTCAGGAGTACTCCGGTAGTCTTATCTGAGCTAGAATTGCCAGTGATCTAACGGAATGGTAAGCAATTTTTGATGAACATCGAACTTTATCTTGTTACTAAATTGTAACTTGGAAGCCTACTCCTCCCTGGAGTACTATTTTGATATAAATGTGAACTCAAATGATCGATATCTTCAAGTTCAATGTTGGAATACAGCGAGAATGAATCTGATACTATCTCTGTATTGCAAAAGTCAAGATTAATTATATCCTTAATATAATTGTAGTGCTCGGAAGTGAAGCTTACGCTCCTTGATACCATAGACACAGCGAGTAATGATTTACTATTTTTTTAGTACCAAACCAGAGAGCGGAATAATTTCATGTTACGTATATGTTCTTCAGCATTGAGATACACATTAACCTCGTTTCGCTGGATATTGGTTGGAGCAAGGCGAGTTTCAACCCTCACAGATTGGTCAACATTTGGGACGAGTACTCGGTCCTGATTCGAGGTAAACGTAACACATAATACTCAACTTCTTGAATTTCGAACACATCTTTCTTTCCCAGGTTGGACCCACAATTTTGGTCGGACGGGGATTGATCTTTTTATCAAACTCCTTGTTCAACACACTTTGTGAGTTTAGGCGATTTAATCCTTTGTGCTGTAATGGGTGGTCAGATGGAGTGGAATCACTTCCCGTTTGCTCCAGATTAATACTCTCAGACACTATATTCCTTCGTTGTTTCGATCTTCGGAGTGCATCCAAAAAAACTGAATCAAAAGCCTTTCTTCTCCTCCTTGGCATCCTCCAGAACAGTTGCTTGTACGGAAAATATGAGTACTCCTTCCCTGGTACCAGGTTCTTAAGAATGTCCTGAATACAGTACTCGGGAAAGATTTCAATGTAAGGTCAGTCTACTGGGAAATTTATACATGAATAGAATTTAATCTCGTTTATATGGCGCTCAATTACATGACGCAGAAAGCTTGCGGTTCATAATTGGACCCTACTTCGAAACGTACCCGGAAACCCACATGTAGTCACATATTTTGTAGGATATAGAATGCTTACAAGTAACACAAATGTATCGATAAGTCATAATCGACTATACACTTGATGAATAGGATTGATCCGAAGTATTGCTTGTGAATACAGTTGGATAACCTTAAGTGTAGAAATCGAGCCATGATCTATGCGAAGCTGCTATTAAATCCAGCAATCCAAATTTGAAGCGACCAACTTGATGCAGAGTACTCTTCTCGCATCAAAGGAACTGGATCAAAACACCCACATGCACATGTACTTTTACAATCAGATAGGGAAGGGTACTATCCAAGGTCACAGTCTCCGGCCGCATGTCTTGTAGTTAGGTTACAAGCACACACTATAAGCCTACAACAGGCTTCCGTTGATACCAGTGCCAATAAAAGGTCATCTTTTCAAATAACAGTCGTTATATCAGCACACTGTACAGCACCAACTGTTGATTGCAAAATCATATGTAGCCGAATACGAACACATGTGATGTCTTTAACGAATTTTTCAATTGCATCAAAAGAACCAATGAGTGCTATGACAATGTAATATGCCTGATACAGATATGATAACCCATGCCCATAAGGTGACGTTTTTTCGTAATCTAAGGAAAAGATAACTTAGGGTGAAAAGACTCACCCATCACCGTAGAAGTAGATCATTTCACCACGCTTGGTGATCCAATCACCATTTTACTGGAGATTTCTCCATATAAGGTGGCCAATCACGCTAAAAGTAGAAGATCACCTCCGAGCGCGGTGATTTAGGCGTTTAAAATCACCAAGGGTACCCGTACACTTCCGTGGACTCACCTCAAGGTCAACATATCACCTGCCAAAAAAACATCTCGTCCTGCTCTCACCCACAATAGGCCAGGCTTAAATCGCCGTTTTTCTCTCCAAAACCATGAAACACCTCGTAGAGGCTCATATTATAACCCCTCAAAATCGGAAGTCTCATGGATCACCACGACGCAGAACAACCTCCTCGCAGCCTACTCTTTCTGCATTCCAGCCGTCTCCAGAAAGAGATTCATCCTGGGTACCACTGGGTCAACAAGAATCGCCTTTATCTGAGGACGCTGCTTACTTGTCCTGCCCAGCTTAACAAGACCCTCCTGATAATACCAGTACTCTACTTAATCTTCGTCATTCTGCGGCTGAAATATTACAGGAATCTACGACACGAAAATTGAATTTTGAATCTGAGAGTACTTCAAAGTTATCTGACGACAGTGATAGACACTTCTGGCAAGAACTACAAGCAGATTTGCTCAGCATGAAAAAGGACACAAGCGAGGAGGAAAGAGATATTGTGGATGTTCAGGACGGACTAAACCAGATATCTGATAGTGAGATCGAATGGAATCGGAATCCCACAAGAGCCTTTACTCACGCTGTACAGGACTCCTCCCTACTCAAATGTGAGAAAACAGTCGCAGAGGATCAGTGGTCTGCCCTCTTTGCTGATACTATTCATTTTTTCAGATCAAGACCCCTTGGAAGACCACCACGTAGGCCAAGAAGCTACAGAGTCCGCCAGCGGAGCTGTAGAAGATCATTCTGCACGAAATCAACGTGGTGGGCTGTCTAAATGGGAATACTCTGGCCCTTTGAGCCTGTTTCAATAGAGGTAGACACTGTGGACAAGTACCTTGCAGAGCGCTTTATCAATGAGGCAAACGAGCTCCTTATGTCGGTTGTGGAAGAGGCCTCCGTGAAATACGAATCGGCTGTAACGGCCACCAATTTAACACGAATGGACGCTTTTAACGTGTTTCTACCTAATCACGTTCTTGAAAAAATCACCTCGAACATTAATCGAGTCCTGCAGCTGCGCAACCAAAAAAATGACAGACATATCGGCGCTAAGAGTTATTATTTCCATGCACATACTTGCGGCTTCTTATCATTCTAACGTGTCAACTATAGCTAACCCTTGTAATAAGGACTTCTTTTTCAATCTCGGTATCTCCGCTAAACGGTACAGCGAGTTTTGGTCCTCGTTCTGCCGCACGAGGTATGGAAAGCAGGGGGCGGAAGCAAGTGGGAGTGGCTGGCCAAACAGAACGACAAGGGGGAACGCTTTAATCACTGAACTAGAGCAATAGATAGCCGCCATCAAACGCGTCATTTGTTACGTCCCCGGTGCCACGATATTCAGCCTCGACAACGAACACCAGCGCCTTCGCTCGAGGGCAGTGACACAATTTACTGACCTAAGCCATGTCAAAAACACTCAGAAAGCGCTGGGACCAGTCAACAACGCCCTTTGTTCCACACTCAACCCCACCTTTATTGCCAGTCACTACTCGCGTCCCGACGAGCAGGTTCTCGATACCTGTCAGCGAGTTGCAGGGAGTACCGACCAATGGATCTATCCGTCCCGTAGTCGACGCTATCTTCGAATCCGACCGTGGTTACAACTCCCAGAGCACAATCGCGTTTATTAACGAAACATTGGGGGCCACTGGCCTGGGGACACACAAAAGGTCCCTAGATTTTACTTGGTGTTCGGTGACGGCGCCATCACCAAGCGTCACAAGGGGATGAGGATCAGGGAGAAAGGGGTCCGCGCGGTTAACAGTGCGAAGCGAAAAATGAGCGGCTATCGAGGGAGACCCGTACACGCAGGCGTCTATCGGGAATCGTTTAGCGGACGTATTACAGCAATCTACCGCAACCACCAAACCATGTTCGATATGCACAAATTCACTCTGGTCCCAAAACACAACTACCGGAATCTTGTCTGCATGGAAAATGCACTTTCAAGCCACGCCATGTACCAGAGCAATACTGTCAGTGATATTTCTGGAAGCGGTGGGTCTACGCGCTCCACCACCATGAACACCGCCATCAACATGACGCTTCAACAAACTCTCTCCAACATCACGCATCTCACGCTTCTTCAGTCGGAAGACCCGGCCTGGTTTCTCGCCTGGGCCTTCACGTACACCTCTCGAATCTCACACGGCTTTTTCAGGACAGTGGCGTCTCGATTGGAAGAAAACATGAGGGTGATGGCAAAACAGTTGGCGGAGACGCTTTTGTATCAGTTTAGTAATACTTTACTTGCCAAAGAAGAAGCGGCACGAGTTGAGCTACGATCTAAGTTCTGTTTCATCGTCGACGAGACTTATATGAAGACGAACGAAGAAACCGTGCAGGAGCAGGGCAGCACGGGCGCGTTGGATACGATAGAAGAATACACGTCGCAGTCTCAGGGACCCATGTCGCGCGACCAGCTGTTTGCAATTCTGAGCAGTATTGGGCAGCGTCAGCCCACCACTGCGAAAAAGCATCAGTTAATTGAGAATATTCTGTATTTGCAGACTGAGGCGGCTGCGGGAATGCTCGTCTTGGAGGAGCAAGAGGGGGAGGAGGCAGAGGAGCCAGATGATGATACGCAGAAAGAGCGGTGCTGAAAAGCATCTATCAGGCATCGCTGAGCTGTTGGGTGATGGAGCCACTCATATCCACTCCGGGGATGAGGGAGGGTAGTATGAATGAAGAGCAAGTATTAGGAGCGCTTCTCGGCTTCTTTCGAAAGAAAAATGCAGTGGAGAGCAACAAATTTTGGAGGTTGACGCTGACGTCGACTTGACTGTATCAACCTCTTTTTCGATCGAGCGTATTCAAACGAATGGATTGATACAGTCTAAAACGACCACCATGCTCGCTGATAGTCCCGATGGGATTGCGGCGGTGTTAGGGACAAGTTCTGATGTTGATATTATGCCTACCGATATTAAGAAGATGACCTGGCTGCGCACTATCGAAGAGGTGCGTAAGCAAAGGTCTAAAAGCCATGCAAAAACCTCTCTGAAGGAAATTGCCAGTTTTAATATGTCCTGTTTGTGCTTCCGTGAGCTGGTGCCGTCAGCAGAATACCTAATTCAAGTTCTGCATCATGCAGTGGTATTTGTCAAAAAAGAAGGTTATGTTTGTAGCTGCCAAGGGTGTTCGAAGGGTCACGGGGAAATTACATATGACGTCATCCTACACTTCTCTGAGTTTCTTCGAGTATTCACAAGGCGGCATTTAACTGGATTGGTTTAAGTGCTCATTCGATTCCTCTCATGTACGATGAGCTATTGCAGCATTCGGATGAGTCCGGCTTGAATTCCCTCTGCTCATTTTACAATTTTTTGAATTACTTTACCACAGATATATGCAGGTGCAACATGCATAGTCTTGAATAACCCACCTTTCCGGAGCTCAAACCTTTGACTTTGGAATGCGAAGGGTGTTCGAAGACATGCACCGTCATCTCCCTGACAGTGCCTAGCTCACCGCCCAGCTTCCACTACGTATGGGAAGGCTCGGACTTCCCCTAACCGAAAACATCGCAGAGGCATGCTAAGATAGCCCTGTTCTCTCCTCCTACCCACTTCTTCGCTCCTCCTCGGTGATTGCTTCGACGTCTCGCCCTTGATCTCAACGCCTCTCCCCTCTATCCGGTCCAAATACAGCCTCCCCGACAGTTTCTCTCCCCCGCCGTCCTTGCTGGCCTCCGCGCCTCTTCTTCCCCCGGCCTGTCTGACTTCCAGACAACCGCTACTGCTGAGATCACAAAGGCGCTTCGTGCCAGACTTCTCTCTTCCGTCTACCTCTCCTCCTCCGAAGGCTCCCGGCTGCTCTGCCGCCTAGCTTCCGTCGCTTCTTCCCACGCCTCCCGTCCCTTTCACAACCTCCCGCAGAGCCATCTAAGTACCCGGGCCGCTCCTGAAGTATGGCGAACCATGGTTTTTTTCTCCGTCTTGGTGTCCCCATCTTCTCTGGCTCACAACCCTGCACCTATTGCGCCGCCGCCCACTTCCGCACTGGCCCCACCCTGGATTCCTACGGACAACATGCCTCGGTCTGTCCCTGCGCCGACGGCTCCATTCAGCGCCACAATTTTGTTCGCGACCGCCTCATTTCCGAGGTATCACGCTTATCAATTGGGATTCGCCCTGTCCGGGAATGGACCTTCCCGCAAGACTTGCCCCGACCCTCCAACTCCCGCCGCCGCCTCGACATCTACATCGATGATGTCCAGTTCTATCCCGTCCCGCAGGGCTACGACATCACTGTCATCAGCCCCCACTGCGCTCCATACGCCCAACAGCGGATTCACACGCCCCTTGCTGCCCTTACTGCATCTGAGCGCGCGAAATCTCTCCGCTATGGCCACCTCTGCGCCGAACTACGTATTGACTTCCACCCGATGGCTTTCGATATATACGGGTCTGCCGGTCTTGGTGCCGAACGAGGTCTGTCCAGAATTGCTGAAACCCCCACGATAATACGAACTATTTTCCCTTCCAAAATGTAGTCGATTTCACAACTTCTTGCGAAGAGGCGAAGCTGGTGAGGGAAAATTGCTCTAGGCTTAATCGAGGTCAACAATCTTGAAAAGCTTGTTTTGATCGGCCATCTACACTCATGAACTATTGCGGAGGGACAAGAAATGCGCTGAGGTGAAAAAAGAATTGTATTGAAAAGAAAGGCTAAAAGGTGTTCTCATATGAGTACAACGGTCCAATAGACACTAGCGGCACACACTTCCATCCCAGTTTTGATCGTCCTGGGAGGGCTTCACCGGGGATGGCTGCTACTTTGCTGGTAAGCTCCCTATTTTTCCGTCTTTCCGCTGCATTGGCAATGGCGCGCGCCTCACTCGCTCCAATGGACATGAACCCCTCTTGGAATGGCGATATTACTGTGACGTCGTACGCCACCGGGAGGGGCGGCAAGATGTTGATCCCTTCCGATCTCGGGTACACTAGAATGTCGGCAGGCCGTGCAAACAGTCCGGGAAGTAAGTATTTCACCTCATGTTGGACGCCGACTCCTGCTGCTTTGAATAGTTGTCGGCCAAATACCTTCACCACGGCATTGTGCCGGTTAGTCCATCCCAGGGGTTTTTTGCAAAAATCTGCGGCATGGTCACCTCGGTTGTCCATGGGCCTGTTGCACTCCGCGTATTGCAGCGGCACAGTGTCGTCAAACACTTGAACTCCCAGGTGGCGGCATAGCATCACTGACCACATCTTATTATAGGCCCGGCTGACCACAGACGGATGTACAGTGAGAAAGGCTGCAGCAGGCGTCTCGAAGTATGCCTGGCGGCGGATCCTTCGCCGAATATCAGCTTCCTTATGCAGCGTAGTACTTGGGTACCTCTCCCATTCGTCTTCCCTACAGAATACCTCTGCTGTCGACTTGCACCATGCTTTCATCCGCATACCATTTGTGTAGATGGAGTTGGGTCTGATCGGAAATTTTCTTGCCAGTGGATGTATGACAAGGGAGAACATCAACATAGTTGCTGGGTCCCCTTGTTGCATCCCTTCTTGGCTGGGGATCTCTTGTGTCGAAGCCGCAGGCAAGATAAGGGACGGAATTTGACGGGCATACACCATGTTCAGAAAACAGCATAACGACGGCACTTTAGTTGGCAGGAGGTCGATCATTTTCTGTCTCGAAAAGCGTTTGAACGTATTATGTGCATCCACTGAAACCAGCGCGTAGTCCTCATTTTCACCTTGGGTGGAGACCAGTATTCGGGCTTCGTGTACGATAGAATCCAGTCCACAGTGCACTCCGTTGGCCATCTGTAGTGGAGCGAGGTATTCACTCGTGTCTTCCAATGCCTAGGGTAAGAGCACTTTCGTAACTAGTCGCCGCAAGGCCGTCCCAATTTCAATGGGGCGGATCTTGTCTGGCCGAGGCTGAATCGGCAACAGTGTTGCAGAGGAGATAAGGGGATTGTCTCATTTGGGCGGTCTCCATGTGCTAGTCTCGACACAACAACTGTTAGTACCGAGATACTTGATAGCGGTAAATCGTCGGGAGAAGAGATACTTAGACCCAACTACCCCAAGAAGGAGGTGTTGCAAGCGACAAAAGTGCTACCGTGGTATAGTTGAACGAACAAAAAGGAGTGCATAGGGAAGACAGTTGAAAGGGCTACAAGCAAGTATGGAAGAGGCAGGGTCTACCACCTATGCTTAGTGACTAGCGTAAAATGAACGCTTCTTGGGTCTGAAGTTTACTGTCAACTTCCTAACTATTTGGGACTGGGCTTGAAGTTCTTTGCCAACTTGCTTGATCTCTCCACGAGGAAGCAGTTTACTCAGCTTATATAGACTTTTGGCAACCCTTAAAGTCCGAACAAAACTACAGAAGGTACCAGGAAATGCATACAAACAATTTTTGTGGATGATATACTCTAAACAAAAGATACTTAAGAAACTAACAATGAATGAGGTCCTCTTATTTCCCATTCTCTAAATCAGATCCAAACAACTCCTCTAAAATATCCATGCTGTCCAAGCAGTCCCACAAATATCTGCGAACGGCTCATAGCTCTCTATTCTCTCCTGGGAGATATCTAAACTACTAAAGATATCTCCATCCGGTTCCAGCGTCGGCACCACTTGTTCCACACTCTCCATTCCAGGCCCCACCAGTCCAACACTTTCCATTCCCCTGTTCCCTCATCAACCTCGTCCTCGTCCTCGCCCTCATCATCCTCCTCTTCCTCCTCCTCCTCCTCTTCCTCCTTTTCCTCCTCCCCATCCTCCCCATCCTTCTTCTGCGTGTCGTACACTAGCTCAGGGGCTAACCATTCCTCGAAGGACTCCCCGCTCTCCTCCTCGACTTCCTCAGTCTCATCCTCACTTACCTTCCTCGCCTCTTCTTCTATGAAGAGGCGGCGAACGAACTCGATGATTTTCTTCTTATTTTGCCGCCAGATGTATTCATCGGCATAGGTTGGCCCGTAGGCGGCGAGACGGAGGCCATTGATGGGACGGGAAGGTCGGTTTTTGGAGATAGGGACAGAGGGGCGATTTGACGTCATATTTCTGGAAAAGGGGTGAGCGGGGTTGCGGATGTTGACAGAAAGGGTAATCAGCTTATCTAATTGTTGGTGGTAGGAGTGATGCTTCAGCGGCAATGCTATAGCACTTTAAAAAAGGGGTTTGTCTTTGGTAATCATCATGGTCTTGGTCAAAAAAAGGCGATACTGCGGCCTTGGATTTGCATGAATTCGGGGCATCATAAGAATCTGCGTGATAAAATATCGGAACTGAATTTGGGAAGCGAAGTGACCAAGAATTGAAAGGCGTCTCTTTGAAGGAAAAGGACCAAATATTCACACATAAAATAGAAAATGGAGTTGTACAGTGAATTTGGATTCATAAAGGAAAAAGTTATTCAAAATTTGTTCTGGGAATACAAAGGTAGGACGGTGTACACAGCATCCCCCCTCAGATCGTGGTAATTTACTTGCTCTATTTAGAATAAAATGTCATTTTTTTAATAGCTTTTGCATTGGGGCTCAGCGTTGCACAAGGTACTGCCATGCAGTCATGCATGCTCAATGAAGTAAATTTTCAAATGATGCATGCACAGTTTCGTTATTTTAATTATTATTTTGCGGTAATTTTAATGGGTTTTTTGGAAGTCGGTTCGTTGTGCAGCGATAAAATAAATTAATGACGTACTTTGTGATAATTGCCGACAGTAAATTATTATGATTTTGAATAGTTTGGGAACTCCAAGCACTATGTGGAGCTGTAAGTTATACATCATCACAGCATCCCAACTTCTCCGCAATTTTAGCCTTGCAAATAATAGACCAAAGACAGTACTGTAATTATGAGCAACCAAAATCATTTCCAGGCTCCATGCTCCTGGGAGGCGGAACATAAACTTTTCCTTGAGCCTCTGCAGATGGAGTGTAAGCTCCTCTTATATTGAGCTTTGCTAAAATCAAGCCATACTTTGCTGATAGACAATAAATCAATCTAAAGAAGTACTATTCGCTACGGCTGCATCAGTCCATTGACTTTCACGCTAAATGTCATGATTTCTATGAGCACATATCATTGCGTTCAAAGATAGAATTCAATCCTCACCGTCCTTGACATTATAGAAGATTTATGAGGCTATAACATTTGAATATATCGGCAGATCCTTGATAGGGGCATCTACCTTGTTAGGAGCCCAATTTTTCGCGACTTCATCACATGCGTCCCAGATAAGATATCTTAAAATTCTTATATTGCGAACTGAGAAGTTATCAATACCTCGAGGAAGCGTAGAGAATATTTTGATGTACTTGAGATACATAGAAAAATGTTTGGCAACATGATTAGCAGCCACCGGAAAATAAAGATCCGGTATTCTGCGTTCTGGAGTACTTCGCCTTACTACAGTAGGCTGACTATCTCTTTCACATGGAGAATACTCATCATGGACAACTTTAAAAACCGGTGGTGATATGTTCTCAAGTGGATTGAGTGACTCTTGGTGTGATTGTTTGTCATGTATTTGTGGGCTTGTAGGAAGGGAGTTCGTGCTGAGCTGAAAAACATTCAGATCTCTGTTTTCCATAGGCTGATTTGCTACCTCGGACTCAGCGTCAAAGCTACTCGATAAGGTCTCAGAATTGGAATCATATTCCACAATATCGTCATTACTATACTGTAACTCAGCGCTTATCCCAACCACTGCTGCATCAACCTGACGAATCAAATTTTTGAAATGTACATTACGATTTTGATAACGAGCCATTGATATTTTAACATTTCTTTTCCTAACTTCTATAATAACAGTGTCCGATATACGACAAACTTTAGCGGATATCCCGTGTCCTCCACGTCGCAAGCCTCTCGATAAAATAACTAGGACAAGATCTACTACTTCAACGGTGATTATCTTAGCACTTGGCCTCGATTTCATGACCTTAGCAAGTGAACGAAACATGAATAGTTCAATTTGTGCCTCTCGTATATCGGCGGGTAGATGTACTTGTCAACTTACCGTAATGATAGGAGTGTAACCTCTGGTCATCTTAGACGAAGACGCACGTTGGCTCTCGTGGAACACATTTGAGACAAAATCAGCTTTGGATACTGTGTCGGGGAAGGTTAAGGATGAAAAGAACCTGTCCTTATCAAAAACTCTCAACAATATTCTTAATCACACGATTCTTGCGCTCTTCAAATGCCATTTTCTTATATATGCGTGACGGAAAACCAATGAACCGAATATTTCGCTCTGACATTCAATCAATAACAATATCTTTGTCGAGCTCCTGATCTCCAATGACAATCCCAGGGTATCCGTTGGTGTTTATGCAAACTATTTCAAACATTTCCAGCAGACTCTCTACTTTCCAGTTGTAGATATTTCCAAGTTTTTTTAACTCAGTTGCGTAACAAACGCAGTTCAGTATCATCCTCCCTTTCCAATACATTATATCGATACACGCGATGGTTAAAATTTGTATGCAATGTGCGAAAAGAAATTTTGGGACTCGTTCCTGAGTCTCTGTGTCAGAAACAGACCTGGCATTGCTCTAATATTTGTTGGATAAACGGTTCAATTCCGTACTCTCATGTATTTCCCCCTTTCATAAGAATACGGGGGGATGACGGATGCAAATGTGTATTGTTTTGAATGCCCTTAAGCAGCCCCTTTTTCTCATCAAGGGTCAATGCTTGATTGGAATTAGAGATAATTCCATGTTCCATATCACCTGTGCCATGTCATTATCCCTTTCTTCTCTTTTAAAAGGAAGTAGAGCGTGAATGTCCTCATGCATGTAGGTGTAAAGGCTAACACGGTCTCCACCACCGACAGACACTTCAATATAAATTTGGACTTGCGCTTCAATTGCGTCCAGCTCTCGTAGGGTTTATTTCACCATTAAAAAAGGCTCAAACCGTCAACAAGCATTGTCCGCAGTTATAAATCTACATTTTCCCACAGGATATTGGTATAACCGCGCTTCGATGCATTTTATTTCAGGACGACCATTGCGGGTCGTCCCCGTGAAGTTCCTCCATCGATGGTTCGGTGTCCATTTCATCACAGAACATATCATAGTGTTCCCCTCCTATCACTGTACCAGTTGCACGCCATCAATTATCAAGTCCACTCTTTCATCCCAGTTGAACGTGGTAGATGTCCGCAATGTGATAATTGTCTCCAAGGCATCATTCTTACTGTTTTCGTCTGGAGGGGGTTCGTATTATGACAGGCCCGTGTTTTCCTTCTTTGGGTTTGCGAATGGTAGCTTTGGACTACCTTCATGCACTTTCGGTCAACCTAACCAATAGTACTCATCGTTTTCTCCCATTTTATGCGACATTGTTCATTGCCCTAAACACTTTATTCCCGTTTGCACACATACGAGTTCAGTTTTGGGCACTTAACAGGTCTACTGGATCTTCCTCGACCCCAGCGATTAACCCATCTTCCACTGCGTTTTCCCTTATTCAGGCTTGAGGACAGTGCAACGGCAGTAGTCGTTAGAATTAAAGTAGAGTATTGAGAATACGTAGCATCTTGACTACCGTCCAGTTTCCGAAGCCATACTCTCACTGCTTCTAAATCTAGCAGCGGATGTTACGACGTGAAATTTCCTCTCTTGGTCCTTTTTTGTCGGATATGGACCAAACAATAAATCTATTAGAGACCTCATCCATGGATGCTCTTGCTTTCTTTTCTGCTTCAAAATACAGGGCTAATCGCACCCTGAGATGCTGTAAAATCTCAGTAGTTCCTTTCGCAATATGATAGGGTTAAATCGTCGCGAGAAGAAATACTCAGAACCAATTACCCCAAGAAGGATGTGTTGCAAGCGACAAAAGTGCTACCGTGGTATTGTTGAACGACCAAAAAGGAGTGGGTACGGAAGACAGTTGAGAGGGCTTCAAGCAAGTATAGAAGGGGCAGGGTCTACCAGTGATGCTCTGCGACCAGCGTAGGAAAAATGTTTCCTGTGTTTGTATTTTACTCTAAACTTCCTACTCCTCGGGACTTGACTTGAAGTTGTCTGCTAACTTGCTTGACATCCACAAGAGGCAGCAGTTTACTCAGCTTATATAGACTTTTTGGCGAACCCTAAAGTCTCAACGCAACCTATTGAGAACCATAAACTGCATCAAATGGAATCAAGTGAACGAGAAAGACTAACAGCAGATACTATCACGAAAAACATCTAGATTTCTTCCTTAATATATTAGTCATCTAGATCAGAGCCGAACAGTTCCCCCAAAATATCTATTTCATCCCAGAAGTCCCCACAAATATCCGCGAATGGCCTAGAATTCTCCACTACCTCCTGCGAAATATATAGACCACTGAAGATTCTCCCATCCGGTTCCAGAGCCGGGACCACCTGGCCCATATTTTCCGGCCCCCTCCCCACTATTCCTGCACTTTCCATGTCTCCCTCCCCTCATCCCCCGCATCCTCCTCTTCACCCTTCTCTTCATCTTCGTGAGAAGAGTCAGAGCTCACAATTACTCCCTCAGTCTCCCTTTCCTTCTCCATGGGAGGCCCCCATCATTGTACACTATTGGCTCCCACTGGTCCACCCAGTCCTCCTCTTCCTCCTCCTCTTCCTCTATGTCCTCTTCCTCTTCCTCTTCCTCCTCCACTGCCTCTTCTGCCTGCTCGAAGCAATTGCGGCTGACCCACTCCCGGACGCGTTCCCGGTCCAATCTTCTGCCGTAATCATCGTCTTCGGTTGGACTATTTGCCATCAGGGCCACAAAGTTGAGTGGACAACGGCCTCGGGATGACTTGGTGATGGTGAGGGAAGGGCAGAGGGTGGTCATGTTAAGGGCCAAGAAAGGGGTGAGCCGATGGGGTAGTTGATGGCGTGGGTTTTCCTCAACGACGTCGATTTCGAACTTTAAATACTGCGACGTCTTCGATAGGTATGATAGACTTGGACGTCTAATGAAATCTGTTAATGACAATTTGTATTAAAATAAAAAATCAGCCATGAATTTGCCACACTCATCCAAATTAAAAATATCTTGCAAATTCCGATACTGCATCCGAATTTGGTCCTCTTCTAGATTTTTTTTTCGTATGCGAATTTTGCGCACATTACAATAGCTGCCATGTTGACGATATGATAGAGCTCTGCGTCCGCACACTGGCAGGGGGGTCCTGTATTCAGAGGTCTTCCGTGAACTCCAACTTCCAGTGAAATCACTGGATGCGAAGCGGCCCTCCCTTGGGATCGGATTCACTTCCGCCAAAAACATCGCCGCGGCCGCCTTCCTCGCCTCCAGCGCGGCCACCAACAAGTTGTGCAAAGTCGTCCTGTCCGCTCCTATCAGGAGCCTCACCACCAACAACGACGATTTGGACGCCCACCGGAATTGGTCACTTGCCTGTCTGCAGTCAAGGATTCTTCCATTTAGTGCCTTTTGCTCACGCAATACACCATCGCAAAAGAAACTAACAGAAGCAATCCATGCAGCAGTGCAAGAAAGCATCTCCCTCGGTGATCAAAGAAGGCAGGCATTTCGAGCCTCCATGGCCCTCCCGGGCGCCAAGGAATGGGTGTACTGCGATACGTGCCCCGGCCTCAAGACAAGTATTGACCCCGCGAATTCGAGGTGTGGTTTCAATACTTCTGTCAAGTCCCGCTGTTCCCTTCGGACGTGCCGTGCCCAAGATGAAACTACCCCGAAACCCTCGATTGTTTCAGGGATCATCTCCTTCACTGCAGACATGGTGGGCGCAGAACTCGACGGCATGACCATCAAGTGGCCCTTTTTGCGCAAGGCCTGCAGAAAGCGGCCCGTCACCCCGCCGTCGAACCTCGGGAAGGGGTCCATCGCACAAGGCCAGACATCCGGGCGATGGGAAGCAGTGGAGGTACGGACTTCCTTCACGTGACGTTCGTCAACCCGCTGGCGCCTTCCTACAGGAGGGCCCAAACGTTTAATCCGCTCACCTCGCCCAATGCGGCCGCCTCCGCGAAGCACAGAAGATATGATTCTTTTATTGCAACCTTCGGGAGGAGTAAGCTCGTGCCTATCCCTATATCTACTCTCGGAGGGTGGCACCCGGACGCCTATAGGGTGCTAACCGAGGCCGCGCGGAACGTAGCCGTTAGAGCAATGGAGACATATGGTAAGGTCCGTACAGTACTTACCCAGAGGCACGCTGCCGCGACCGTAATGTCCAACGCAGCCTGTCTGCTGGAGGGCCTTGAACCGGCTTTCTAGGGTAATTTTAGAGGTACTACTGCGCACCTTGTAGCATATTTCGGGCCACAATCGACCATATTTTTCAAATATTAAATCACCCCACATTTCCCCCAATACCTGTGGGCAGTTCAGTATTATCTGATCCTTGAACAGCTAACGCTTCTGTCAAGTTCGTAAGCTGAGTATTAACCTTGCTCAGTGCAGCATCACTTTGTTTTCGGATATCATCCGAATGTAGCTGCATATTAGTGATAATAGATTGAAACGTGTGTTTTACACTAATGTACTCAGTTTGGTCTACCCCTTCCTCCGGGGTTGACTCTTCTATAACATCTCTCGGTGGAGTGGTTTCGATCACTGGATCGCGTGCTACTGACATTCTCGTTGTGGCCTGACCAACGCGTACCCGGTCCCTGCAGCAACAACTATTCTAGAGATTTCTCAGTTTACTTTGCTTGTTTATTGTAAACTTCTTGCCAATGCATGGCCCCTTGTAGAACATTTGTGAGCTCTGACCGCGATAGATTAGCATAATGTACGCAATTACATGCTATTAAATCTTGTAAAGCCACATTGTTCTCCGTGGAGACTTTTTTCGAAAAATACAGCCGGTAGTTCTCAGAGGATTTGTTTGCGGGATGTTCCCAGGCCTGTAGCTTTTCCAAGCTTCCGATTTATTTAGAAACTGTACGTGTCGGTCTATTGGATCAATAGAAGGTTTACGGAGCAAAAATGATTTTCGCTTGTGCGGCATTCGCCGGCAAACGTAGTACACCTGTACTGTGTAAGACGCAAAGTGCTATCGTTGCCATTTCATTTTTCGGTTGCGGGAGCTGTTTGCGAAATAGGGAAAAATACCCGCCAGGGCACCCCTCGCATACGGAGCATATGGGCGGGGCCGCTTGGCGCCAAATGTACAACCAACCATCACCATCTGACCTGAGCATCGCCATCACTACCACTCTTACAACCTCCGACCCGTCCCCTCCTCCATCATGGCGCCCCTTATCGAGGAGTCTCCCGCCTCCGCCGCTCCGACCGCCTCCGCCACTCCGACCGGCGCAAAGAAACGGGGCATCCAGTTCTCTTCCGCGTGGGATATATTACTGCTGAAAGCAGTCTCCGCCGTTGACGCCCACCTCGCTCCACATGGAGAGGCACAGTCGCGCTTTGAAGAGGCTCTCGCTCTCTTCAAGGGGTCCCTTCCTTCTGGATGCTTCGATTCGGTTGCGGCGCCGAGTTGGAAAACGCTCAACGATCGGTTCAAGAAGATCCTAGGCGACCACCGCGAACCTGTGCGAAGCAATGCTGCCGCTTCTGGCATCATAGAGGTCAGAGGAGAAAGAGAAGTGTTGTTGAATGATGTAATGTTGGCCGTGGACGAATGGGAAGAGGCAAAGAGGGCTGAGAGGGATGAACGGACGGAGCTTGACAAGCGTTTGCTACAAGCTGGGAAGGAAATCAGGGAACGAGCTGTAGCGAGGGCTCGCAGTGGAAGTAACAGTGCAGAGACGCCAGCAGTGGTGGTAGATGAGTGCAATAGCGGGGGTGAAGGAAGTGCTGGAACGGCGAGGATGAAGGGAAGGAAGCTGAACCTTTCTTCGGAATCGGACGATGAGGAAGGAACATGCTGAGCGAACACATTCAGGCGCGCAACAGCTTCGAACAGAAGCGCCTGAAGTTAGAGGAACAGCGCATGGACTTTGAAATGAAGCGGAAAGAGCGCGAAGCCGGTCGCTTAGAGCAGGCACAAAAGAACGAGTCCCGGCGCCTCGCGGTAGAAGAGAAGAGGGTAGAGCTCGAGCAGCGTCGCCTTGCAATCGAGAGCGAAGAGAGAAAGGGTGCCATAGAAGAGAGGAAGGAGGTGCTCGCTGTTCTTGGTGTGCTAGTAAAAAAACTGCAGTAACGTCGTTTGCTTCCAGTGAAATTTCTCTTTGCCGCGCGCCGCTTCTCACTCGGCTATCGCGATCTTTTTACGGAATGCCATTCCTCTGCGCTGCCGCGCGTCCTTGCTTCGCTCAGACTCCCGCCACTCGGTCGAAGCGGTGCGCCTGTGCAAAGACACGAGCACTCGACCTCGCTCCCTGTTTACGGCATAATCAGATAGCGCGAGAAACTAGGTGGCGGACATGAGAAATAGCTACTGTTCTGCCCACTGCCATGATGTAGACAGACTTTAACGTTCCATAGCAAGGCTGCAGCGTTTTAGAGCAACGCAATTGGACTCTTTCGTACCCGCAACATACGCTTGTAGTCCTGCGAGGAACAGATTTGTTTCAGGTCCTTATACGCCCACTCGACCGCCTCCCGTACAAAACTCATGCCTTTGTTATAGACCAACTGTTTAGCAGTCGCCAAAGCTCGATCGTAGGCGACCTGAAGCCACGCTCGGAGTATGTACGCGGGATCACCGTACAGTCAATACTGTCGTCCACCTATCACCATTGTAGATTGCAGTTGCTGATCCATGCCGCTTTGACGGTATAGCGTCATGTCGTGACGGCGTCCTACCTCCGGACCGTACAGGTGAAACATCAGTCCATCGGGAGTCGTCACCGTCCGATAGATGAGGCAATGGAACCTTTTGTGTCCCGAGTAACAAGCACGCTGTAGTCTTCCTCTCCCACTGGGTCCACTCATCTGTATCTTCGTACAGTCGATAAATCCAGCACAGTTATCTAAAGGGGCCCCTTTCTCGTAGATGGCCGCGGCGTAGAGCGGGGCCCTTTCGTGTATCAAGTCTGAACGAAAGGTTTCGATGAGACTTCCCCTAGTCGCAATAAAACCCTCCACCACCTCCCAAAATACCTCACAGAGCGCAGAAGCACGCATTCCAAACACAGTTTCCAGGTTCCGCCACCTTGTAGGAAAGGACGAGCGCTTCAGAACGATACAAGTCGCCGTAATAGCCTCGCAACTGTAGCGTGACCGAGCTTTTGGCCCTCCACCCCAGGAAAACACGCCGCACACGGTACCAATTTCGGACTTGCGAAAGCGAAACTCAGAGAGCGACTGCTCTTCACTGTACGCGTTAAGGTTGAAGCGCATGGTGGATATGTGTCGCGATCTCAGCCGAATGTGTCCTACATCGCGTCGCGCTTTAGCCGCGGACTGACTAGTGCGACGTAGAAGTTGCAAGTCCGCATCGCATTCGAGCGCCAGAAGGAATCGCCTTCTTCTGGAGCGAAGACGTTGCCTGGCCTTTCCGATCGAGTAGTCCTTCTGACGCATGCTGCTGAGTGCAGCGGAGTACTAGCGCAAGGGCTCGCCGTCATCATACTCTTTTACTCAAATCACGTGGATTTCGTAATATGCTATTCGGAAACATTTGTGCATAATAATGAGAGCACCACGCGTATCATTTTACAGTGCTTTGCCGAGTGAATTTCTATTTCGTAATCTCTCTAATGATTCCGAGAAAGATGTCTACTATATCATTGAAATGCCTCTGAACGATCTCAGCTGGAACGCGACGAGCGTGAGCATACAATCTCAAACGTTCATTTCCTTCTAAATTCATGAAGAGTGCCTAGAATATATGTCTGAAGCTCATGCTGTCCCTACCAGTAACAGCGAACATGTACAGAATTCAGTTAACAAACTTCCTGTGATACTTTCTACTATCATCACCATCTCGATATACAGGAACAAGACCAGCTTTGACGGCCTTAACCTTCCCATAAAACGTAAAGCGGGGAACTGGGCCCATAAATGTAGAAACTTTCAGCCATGGGGAACATAAGTTTATAATTCTACGCAGCTCTGCGATAAGCCGCGGAAAGATAACGATTGGCATTTGAAACAAATCACAGAAAGATGATTATCAAGGGGATTACTTTACTACTTCGGATAGTCAAAACTCACGACTGTCTTGTTTTTCTTTTTCCTCCATGCCCACAAATGTGTAATTATATCTGCTTGCAGGTATCGGGTAGACAAACTATCTCGTTTTGTCAGATGCCACCCTACTGAACACTAGCTAATGATAATAAGAGAAATTAAAAGCAAGGACTAAACCCTGGGACCTGTGGCCCTGGGTACGTCTTCCATATTTAATTTAGCCTCCGAACAATATATCGTCGTTCCGCATTTCGCCTCCATATTCGGAAGTTACAAAGAAAGAAGTTTAATTAATTCAGTATCCACTGGGGACTGCGCACGTCCCAACTATACGCCTAAGATCTAACCGGACGAACAAACAAGGTTTTCCTTGTATATGGGTTTCGCTGCAAATACGTCGCGCCCCGCGGATGTGTGCTTTGCCAACGACCGTTGCGCGATCAAACCCTCTTGTACATACTACAGGGCAAGAACTAAATTCAGTTCTGTCCCTTTTATGTGGGCGATTGCAAGAGTAGACTAGCTGGAGATAGGCACACCCTGAGAATTCGTTGCGATTTTCGGAAATCCAGATGTAATGTAAAGAAACAGTAATATATGAGAAGGCCTTGATTTAGGGAGTTCTAGACATGATGGCGCGGTGAGAAAGTACCAAAAAGGAGGTCCACCACCACATCATTCGGTTTGGAGAACCAGGAGTTGAGCTCCATGAGCATAGCCAAACTCTTCTTCTCCTGGCAGAGAGTCTGTAAGTCAGAGTTTATAACCTTTTCTCTCGGTTTAATGAGCTGTAGGTTGTCGATGGCGTTCGTCCACGCATCATGCACATTGGCTACTGTAACAGCCTGACGTCTGCATCACAGCTGTTCAACCGTGTTCTGCAACACTACATACCACTGCGGCCTGCAGTCCACCATCGTACAGAAAACTCGCAGAGAGGCCCCGTCTCTGGTGAGATTGGCTAAATACTCACAAACACTGGGCATCATTGTCGATTTCACCCAAGGGTTCGATTTTTAATGCCCCGTGTATTGGAAAACGACGATCGGCTCCGCATTGTGGCTCATACAGGGTGTGCATGACCCTGGACTATCCGAAAAGAGTTCCTACTCAATTAATCCCTCGTTTCCTCCTAAGTCCCGAACCCTGCCTAGAACCTTCCCTTAAGTACCCAATCAGAAATGTACCTATTTCTGCGCCGACAACAGCTTTTAAAAGCCACAAATATTCCCACGGTGTATTCCCACAGCCTTCTGTGCTTAAATCACTACATGTCAATGTAGTGGCGCTGCAGAATCGACATGAAAGGCGGTTGAACTCGTTACTTTCTCATCCTCGGCCTTGGTTTTCGAAAGAATACCGTATCAGACGGAGAACTTAAGAGCAGAGATGAAAAAGAAACCGTTATTCTAGATCAGAATGGGCAACCATTGCCTTATCGCTATCATCAATTGACAGATGAAAAAAGTCGATTATGTGTAGGTGACCAGGAACTTCTGTCTTTTATGATTGGTTTGCGAGATTGGGAGGTCTTTGAAAGGAAGGAAGTTCAAACTAAGGACTGCCTACGAACCCATCCGCTATTTTTTCCGCCGCCTTGCTTCCTTCGCTGCTTCCCGTCGCGGTTCCTCCCCTCAACAGGAGATCCGCGACTTCGTTAACCGTTTTGCATTTATCCTCCAAATAATGCAGGCGCGACAGGTTTCTACCCGCCGCCCGAATCCGTAGTTAATTTATGAATACCCTCCGCACGCCTCTGTGCGACATTGCACGACAAATAAAGATCTACCACCACCATCTGCAGTGAAAGGCCGAAATGTCAGGTCGTCAAACCACCTTGCTTGGTATTTTACGGTCGTTTACATGTGAAACGATACATGTTCAGGAAAAGAGGAACATCGTGCCAGGTATACTGAGCTGACGCCCGGGTCATGACGTTGATTTGCATTCTATTGCATTAGTGGGAGCCTGGACTAAAATTACTAAGGCCTACCAACATGAAGCTTTTGAAAAAGAGCTAATTAGCCATTTAACAAGAACAAGTTTAATGCGTTCAGTATCTACTGTGGACTGCGAACGTCCTAACTATACGGTTAAGATCTAACCGGATGTACTACGTCATTTAAGGATGAAAAGCCTCGAAGCACACAGAAGTGCAAGAAACAGGGGCCTAAATTTAAGTTTGAGAATGGAAATTTTTTATGTCTCGTAAACGATCAGTTAGCAGTCAATATCCCGAACTATGGTACGCTGCAGATGCGTAATATAAGGTCATTCGATTAAACTTCACAATTTCATGCAGATAAAACGTATAACGAATGACCAGGCACATATATTGGCGGGGTATGTATGATGCAGTACGTACCTACTGTTACAGACTTCATTGATTTCATGTGAGTAAGGCTCAAAATAGACTATCTGGAGGTAACTTGCAGTCTCATAGAATTTTAGATATCTGCTGGTACACTTTTTCTATGAATTTCTTGACCGAGCTACCTGTGAATGAACCTTTGAATAAGTATTGGTTGTCGTGGAGAAAATCTCGAAAATATCAATCTCCATTCCAATGACGAAAAAGAGTGACGCGCTTGGTGTTGCTTAGCTTTTGAAATAGTATGTGTTTAAAAAGCACGGAGTACCAAGGAAGTTTATCTGCGATCGGGATCCTAAATTGATATTTAAGTTTCGGGAAGGACTGAAACTTATTTCTGAGGTCGACCTAAATATGTCTACTGCTGACCACCCAGAGAAGGATGGTCAGTCAGAAGTTACGATTAAGACAATATCAAGAATACTACGGCCTGGCAATCGGCGATCACCGAATCAGTGGAGTTATATACTCAACTTTCTAGAATTAGAATATAACTATTCTCGAACCGAGAGCACCTGCCTCTCCCCTGTTGAAGTTGAAATTGGCGTAGTATTATTAACTTTCAATACCAGACGCTATTCAATTGGAGAAGTTACGGGACAGTTAGCAAGATAATTGACGGACCGTCTGGAAGCTTACCGTATACTTGCACGTGAAAATATCGCCACTGCCTGCTCAATGCAACAACGATAAGCGAATCTCCGTACGGATCTAAAACTGTGGTGTGAGGATGACCTGGTTTTATTACGTGCTTGAGGCCTCGGCAGCTTCAAAATATAAACCCTATCATCTAAGTGGCGTCCGTAGTATTTGGGACCATAGCGAGTGTTAGACATGACATGTACTACCATTTATCATTTAGACTTGCCAACAACGATGACACGAGCACATAATGTAATTCATGTTTCCAAGCTCAAACAATATAACCACATTTAGGGTACCACTGGGCCTTTGCAAGTTGATGTGCGCAAATTTGCACACGAAAAGAATCTAGATTGGGACCATAATTGTGTACAGTATCGGAATTGGGAAGGTGTTTTTACAGTTTCTGAATTTGCAAGATAATTTTAATTTGGATGATTGTGGCAAAGTCATCGATTAATTTTTTATTTTAGGACACGATGTCGTAATAGATGTCGGTACAGTCCCAGGTTCTGGGGGATACTACGAGTGACTCTGAAAGGTATAAATAATGGCCACATTTATTCCCGCCACTGGCCGATGGGTGGCTGGCATGGATATGGCACCTAGATATTTACATTGAAAAATATCTTCTAATAGTCTCTCTGGTTCACACGATTCCCGTGAATGCATTTTATGGTTATTAGTATGTTTGTTTGAGACTTTTGAGGAAGCCAAAAGTCTATATAAGCCGAGTAAACTGCTTCTTTTAGTGGAGGTCAAGCAAGTTGGCAGACAACTTCAAGTCAAGCTCCGAGTAGTAGGGAGTTGAGAGTCAACTTCAGACCCAAGAAACATTTTTCCTAAACTGTTCCCAGAGCATTCGTGGTAGACCCTGCCCTTTCCATACTTGCTTGTATCCCTCTCAGCTCTCTTCCATAAAAATTCCTTTTTGTTCGTTTAACTATACCACAGTAGCACTTTTGTCGTCCGCAACACCTCCTTCTTGGGGTAATTGGTTCTGAGTATCTCTTCTCCCAACGATTTACCCCTACCACAAGTCGTCATTGATGCAGAAGGGGCAGTCGAGCACAAAGTGGAACGTATTTTGGACAAAAAAAGGAGAGAATAACAGGATTTATTATCTTTTCCAGTGCAAAGGGTAGTCTGAATCCGAGGCAGCATGGATAGCAAAAGCACATCTAGGCGCTGCAAAGATCTTATTAAGGAATATGAAGAAGTGCTGAGAATATCGTTTCCAAAAAGGGGGCGAGTAACCGGCTTAGGGTTTTTACTGTAATGTGGGCATTTCAAATTTGCTAGCTTAAGGGACAAGCTGTGACCAAACTGTTGGGCAAAGTTGAATATTTGTTGAACAATATTAGACGTCACCCGACCTTGCGGGGGCACCCCGACTCCACCGTGCCCGCATGCTCGAATTACTATTTAACGAGACTAGAAAAACTATAGAGCATCAAGAAAAACACGATAAGGTTTTGAGTAAAACTACCGTGCTTTCCCTATTACAATGTGTACTTCGAATGTACGGCTTACTTTGCATCCTCCATATCACCAATGGTGTTTCAAGACAAGGAATTCGTACGGGAAGATAGTAGGGAGTAAATTCCGTGGAGACGTGTAAATGAAGAGCCCGCGAATCACGCGTGTTCCTAATCTGGCGAAACTTGAAGCATTGAAGTATGTGAAGAGATGAAGAATGTGGACTACCAACCACTGGATATTACTCTAAGGGAGAGAAGACTTGGAAAGAGACGTAAAGTGAAGATGAGGGCTTCTGACGTAGAGAAAAAACGAACTATGACGCTTCTCAGATGGGAAATGGAACATGTCAAAGGACAGCTGCAGTCGCAGTAAATATCAATGGAGTTACCTCGCCAATGCGTGAAGTTGAATAGTATAATGAGTTTTTTCGACAAAACGTGAAGTTGAATCGTGTAATGAGTCCTTCCGCCAACCCAGAGGCACTAAATTACGTCTCTGACAAGTTGGAGAGATTCCTTCGTAATGCTCCATCACTGCCATGGCTGGCCTGAAGGTAGCATTTTAGGGAGTGTAGTTCCTTCCCCATTACTGTGTCGGTATACCCTTTTTAAGTCGATTGTTGTTGTCTGGAAAACCATGGGGTAGATCGGATATATCTTCCAAGAGTAAAACACCCAAACGTTCCCCCCTGCCAGGCTCTGACAGTACATGCACCTGGGTTAGTATGAAGCAGGACATAATCGCTTGCACTACGGTTTGTAGCCTACAGTATTTAGATGTAATTGTTAGTAATGCACATAAAATACCGGGAAGGTACCCTGCGGTCTCCCCCCACCCGATGAAATACCCTCAGTACTCTTCACCAGCTCCTTCCCTTCCATGGAACATTACGTAAGCCCCTCACCAGGGATATGTGTGTAGTGAACAAATACAACTTGGAACCAATAACCTAGTTCTTTCCCGTGTAATAAGATGCTCGGCTCTGCGGTGCGAAGATAGCACCTCACCGTTCTTCTGCTCTGTTGTTGAGCATCTTTTTCCATATTATTCGAACTATGGTGTGGAGAGGAAGATACTGTACCGACACTCACACTCGAGGAATGTTATTGAACACAACTTTCACTACCCAATGAGCACTCTATGGCTGTCTGGGAGCGAAATCCCTACACTTAACCACTTCAGACGACACAAGACCAGTGAACAGCACAAGGATGATGTTCCTAGTTTCATACCATCCTGAATATAGCTTGTTTTAGAACACCATCCGGAGCAGTCCTGGGCACTCTGACTGTGCAGATCCCCTACATTAACGTATGGGGTGTTACTCTTGTAAGAGAGTTGCAACAACTGTTGCCTCAGTTCTTCAGCATGTTAGCGCTCCTATCTCACTCAAATTCGACACGACTGAGAAACTGAATTATTTCCTCGGTGCACGACGGAATAAGACTCTCTTTATAAGCCATTACAGTGATTTTATGCTGTCGCACTGAGGTTTTATGTCATTGAAGATTACTTTCTGCCTTTAATTCAAACAAAGACACCCACGTCACGATTTTCGATTAATACTTCGATTTTCTCTTTCTCCTTCCCCTTTTCCTGCTATGGTATTAGCAGTCTTTATCCTAAACCAACAAACCTTAACAGGTCAATAAATGTCGATATTTACTCGCAGGTTGGGAGAGAAAGAGAGCAATAGAAATGCCGAATTACATTAGTTGCGGCCACCAAGTCCATGCTACGTAAGTTGCAGTCGTCGTCCCTCTTGTGAGGTGGCGAAACGTTCGGTTGCGCTCAGTGGTACAAAATTAAATGTTCATAAGTATACAAAATTTTACATGTAGTCGAAGACCCACGACTATCCCGTAGTTCCCAATCAAACTCGCACTCAGAGATGTGCCAACAACCCAAGTTGCATCTGGGCTTCTTCAATGTGGACATCGAAACAACCAAACTAAGCAACCACAATTTGACCAGAGAGGTGAATCCAGAATTCTCGCCGTAATTTGACATCGCTGATACATTTTGTCATGTGATGACACACCCAAAACTGCCCTCGAGCGACAGATAGCCAACAAAAGCTACCAGATCTATCTCAATAGCTGACAAGGCCTGCCTACCCTCCTCATCACAGAAGGCCAAACAATTCCCCAGTGGTACCACAAGCTTCCTCAACTCCTCCATAATCTGCTGCAAGGCGGACATCATTGCGTTGAGAATTGCCACCACCGCTTTGTTGTCCTTGTAGATCAACAACCGCTTCACCTCGGATCCTGACACGTAGCAGGCTTAGTTCCCTTGGAATAACAGTCGCAACTCCCGCAACTTTCTCAAAGTGATCGAGTGCGATTCCTCCTCGGCTCCCCAATAACTTTGACACTCCCACAAACCCGGCAAACCTGGTCTTTCCTCGAACCCCAACTACCCCCCGTACTCTAAGTCAGCAGCGCCGCTAAACATGTCAATATCCGGCCTTGCCAGCTTCAGTTCTCTCACTACCCACGTTAGTGAATGCTAGAAACCAAAATACTGAACCAGTTGTCTCCCCGGTCGCCCATATTGCCCGAACTCCTGCAATTTTACGGGGGCTCCTATGCTCGCCCCTGTACTCCGTCCCTCCGGTCCCTCGTTTCGCTCGAACGCTCCGGCGCTCCGGCCAGAAGTTTACTCCGGACTTTGCACTCGCCTCTCCCGCTCCACTGCTCGCAACAAACGACGATCCGATCGAGACATATCGAAATAGATCGAGCGCGTGTAGAATAGAGCCATCAGCAGCACCAGCGCAAGGAAGACACACACCAGGCAGAACCTTCGAAGCAGCGTGAGCAGAACCAGACTACGGTTCCTGTTGGCTAAGGCGATGACATCCTTCGAAATTCTCCCCACTTTCTCTGTTAAATCAGCTTTAATCGCCTCGGTGCCCACTAGCACACTTAAATTTTACACCCTCATCGAACCCTCTAACTAAACCTTTTTCAAATGCAGCACTAAACCAATACCCCTATAAAACCCCTTCAACAATACCCTCGCCCTAGCACTGTTCTCTCTTCCTGCCGATTGACCGGACGGGCTTAGGGCCAGCAGAAATCCTTCGACGTATGGCAGCACCCGATACTGTAGCACATGCCTCATATACTTCACCAATGGACTAAGAAGCTTGCCAAACCAGTACCCCGACCGCCCCAACGCAAAACGTAATACAATGAACCGGGAACAGCAAACAGAAAACAGAACGAAAAGAAGTTCCAGAAGTCCGGGTACAAAGCAAAGTGCCGGTACTCGCTTATGAAATCCCGTAACATCAAAACATCTTCCTTTTCCATTTTCACCGCAAAATCTTGCATAGTCTCCAACTTTACAGTGACCTTCTTCCAATGCTTGCATTGCCGGCTGAAGTTTATGAAAAAATCCTCTTCCTCTCCTTTCCCTCTCCTTGGTACGCCAAAAACGACGACTAAACCATCTTCCCTTCCCCTACCTACTACTGCACATTATGCGCTCCCAACTCCTCGAATATGAAAATCGAAACTCTCTTCTCCACCTCCTATTCAGCAAACTCTTTGTCCTCCTTGTTTTGAGATGTCTCCCCCATAACAAACCATTCGGTGAACAAGATCATCTGCATTTCCCTAATCTCAAATTTCACCGCCCTCACCACAACTAGGGACGCTCTAATAGCCGATCACCGAACACAGGCATTGCTCGCCGTCCCCTTCTATAACGACTTCACATCCCCACTCGACTCCACATGCCCCCCTTCCCGAACTTCGCAACATTACTCTTCGTCGGTGGCCAACCCTGGGCCACCCTTCTGTCCTCTCGCCCTCTCTAACATTCTATTCGCAAGTTGCTTCGCTACCTCAGCCTCCAACTTCCCCAGGAGCACCTCCTTCGCACTCCTGTACTATTCCGAAAACAAATGGGTCATGCATTTGCTCAAAAGAAACAAAATCTGCCTTGCAACATTTAGCCCGTGCTCAGTGATGTACCAAAAGGGGTGGGGACGTTTGGTTGTTTTACTCTTTGAAGATATATCCGATCTATCCCATGGTTTTCCAGACAACCACAATCGACTCAAGAAGGGGTCGATTGTGGTTTTTTCTACCGAAAGTACTAGGCACGCATCGAAAAAACATCAACCTTCGCCTTTAATCCCATCTGAGCCAGTTTGCGTTTCCTGGTCAGGTCTTCTTCCCCCTTACTCTCCGTTAGAGCAACTTATAACGCCATCAAACTCAGCTCAGCCTAGACCCCCGCTGCATTAACATGTTCCCACTCATTTGAGGATTGACGATCTTTACTCATCAGTTCGGACAAGAATGCATCCGCAAGGGGCTTGAAACATTTCAAATGAGTAATTGGGACATGCGCATCCCGTTCGAACACACTCTCTTCTACAACCAATTTCGACACATTCAGCTCTGGCACAACCTGGCCGAAATCCTTGCTTCCTCGCTTGAATGTAACACAGGCGGCCTGCAGGCTTGCCGCCGGGTCAGCAGGACCTTATTCCTCGTTGTCCGCAATACGTCGTAGCCAATACGGTCGTACCTCCCAGAATATTCCACAGCTCAGTTGCAACTAGGGTAATTTTTTGACAAGAGAAATAGAAATGCCAAACTACAGTAGTTGCAGTCACCACGCCCGTGCTACCTAATTACCTTCGTCTCCCATCTTGTGACGTTTCCAAACGTTCGGCTGTGCTCAGTACTACCCAATCAAATCTTCACAAGTATAAACCATTGTACACGTAATCAAACAAAACTTCTTTGATCCTTTCAAGCCCACGACCACTAATCCCTACACATGTTACCCCTAAATTAGCAATTGCTCTATTCCAAAAAATTGCAACATCCCCTCTATGTCGACAGCCTCTTCATCACTCCCCTCATCATCTCCTTCAACCAAGTCTCGACTTCCACCATGACCGCCGGCATCATTCCCCTCATCGCTATTGCCACAAGGTGTATGAAGTCTGTTATACGAATCTTTTTTCATTTTTTTCTAGTCCCTTGAAAAGCGTTGAACCTCTTCTTCCGACTCATGTACGAACAGCTCCAATAAGTTCCGCAGTACTCTTTTGTCCTCATCCGTCAAACCGATCAGATCGCATTACCCCTCCTCCCACTGGTCGATTACACACATTTGGAACATCATGGCCACCATGTACGTTATCTTCAACATATCTGTAGATGAATCTATGAACGTGTCTACATTATCAACGTGACAGAAGGATGAAATAAATGAAAGCGCTGCCAAAAGTGGACTGAAGATGAGTCTAAATTCCCGTTTATCTTGCATCAAACCCCTATGAAACTCCACAAAATATTTTGCCAATTTATACATAATCGGATTGTTCTCACAAAATTTACTCCAACCATCTCAATTTTCCATAACTAGTCCCGAATGCAGTAACGGATATGCAGTCACCCTTGCAGACTGCTGGGACAAAAACATATAATTGGAATCCTCCCCTGTAGTTGTAACCAAAATCATGTTAACATCATCATGAAATAAATACTTAAGACTTTGGAATAGATTCTTTCTGGTAGTATTCTTTTCTTGTTCAACCACTATGTCTGCAATTTCAGTAGCCTCTGCTCAACCTCCCTTATTATGTATTCATCATCGACCACACTCGTGCTGCTCCTCGTATCCCCAGTACCACCTCTTCCACCAGTATTCAAACTCCTCCCACTTTAATTCCGCGAAGGCTGCCCAAAGTTGTCTAATACCTTGCTCTCAAGTTTTTATGAGAAAAAGCTTTTAGCTACTACGAAAAGTACAGCGACCTGTTCAGATTGACCTGGACAAGAGAAGGTACAGAACACGGAATAGGAGCGCAGCCAACATCCCATCTGCGTGCTGCGTACCACATTAGGCATTTTATTAAAGTTCTACGAAGCGCAAAGTCTAACTTTCCTTCCTTTGAACTTGTAAACTCTTTTGTCTTCTTTTCTTACGGTAACCTGGAGAATAAAAAAGATTACAGGATTAGAATACCTGTCCAAGCTACAACAGCAGCCTCCGCATCGCCACCCCGACTGTCCTTCGAACCAATAAACTCTTCCATTTCATCGAACATCTCCCTGTAAACGTTCATTCCTAACATGCTCATCGTGTTCAAGAAAATTGATGTAAAGTATTTCCCCACAGAGATTGTTTCAAGTGATTTGAAAAATTCCTGCATCATGGTCCTCTCCTATTCCTTCAGACTATTCACTTGGGATACAGCAGCGAAGAGCTTAATGTTAGGAAAATGCTTAAGCCATGTCAGCAGCGCATCTATCCTTTTCAGCAAAGCAGTTACATCCTCCCTAAGCTGAGTGAATTCCACACCAAAGCCCTCAGATATGTCTTTCATCTCATTACACATCCTTCGCAACTCCGCCAACATGCTAACGTTATTATACCAAATTCTCTTTTTCAGATGGGAAAGGTTGGTTATTTTACGTTTGGAAGATATATTAGATCCAGATTGTTGAGAATAACTACATCCTGAACATGGGCGAAAACAGATGTAGCTCGTACCCCGCTCTCCCCCTGTTCGGCTGTCTTTTCTAATCTATCACAATTATCTCCACCTACACTCTTTCTACATCCGAATCGGTCCTCTTCAAACGGCGATACATGGATGCAATGCGGTCAATATCTCGTGTCTCCTCATTCCTTGTCCCTGTTTGGACAACTTCGTTCCCTCTCTCAGGGCTTAAGTTTGATCCTCTCGTTGGACTGGCCCTCTCCTCTATATACTACTCCTCCGAGATAGGGGTCAAATATCGCATCATTGAGTCGACCGAATTTTCTCAGGCAATTCCTTCTGTCCCCCCACTTCAACCACAGAGGCATTTTTACTCTCGCCTACTGTGCAATTATTATTTGCCCCCAACTCATACCCCCTACTAACCGTTATCTTGACACCCTTCCCAGTCCCCGCACATCCCTCGTGATCTAGTACCGTCCTCCCAACAACTTACCTCTGAATAGCAGCTCCTCTATTCTTCCTCGTTCCAAGACACTATCTTACAGTTCTCTGAGGCTTCCTCACTACACCTTCAGCACCTCTTCTTAAGAGCTCTTCCTTAAGGGGTGGTTATCCCACCCCTAACTGAACGCACTGTTTTTATGTCCCTACCGGCATCAGGGAGCTGGGTAAAATTGGTGTTAGCACTCCTTGTTCTGGGCATGATAGCAAAAGGTGCCAACACTAGCGACTATAAACATGTAATGGAGAGTTTTGAAGAAATAAGGAAAGGAAGACACTATGTTGTAATGAAATATATATCACATTAATACCAGGGAGCAATTATCTATTTTCGTAACCGATTTTAGTGACTGAAGACAATGATAAACCCGAGTTGTCCGCTCACACACAGCAAATTAAAAAAAGCCGCTTGGAATAGAGGGTTTACGCACCCACTTTTCAGAAGTAAATATGACTAATTTTGCATTTTTCATTACAGTATGTAGGTAATTTGTGAAAATATTGTCCAACTTGTGACAAAGGATGCTGAAACCCTGTCCGTTAGTGAAGACCCGTGAGATATGTTTGGCGACAAAATGTGCACCTTACCCCTCAAGGCCCATACGCCTAAAGCCGTTATCCCCCAGTCTACACCTCAACAAATCTTCCAATCACAGTGTCACAAACACACTCCACGCTACCGGCACTTCCCGTCCCTCCAGCACTCCCTATTCATGGTAGATCCGACAGTTCAAGCACCGAGTGGTGCCATCGTCATAGAAGATAGTTCCAACTCGGTGGCTGCCGCCCACACACATCCTCACACAGGAAATTTTCCCCAACAACCATCTACACCAGCCATACTCACTCCACCTCCAAACACAAATGACACTCTTCAGCCTGGGCAAGCCACAGCTGATGCAATTTTCAGATCGACATGGCTTGCCATTTCGATCTGAAAATTGCATCAGCTGCACCTACCCCTGTCAAAATGACACTCCCTTGCACAGACGAAGCCGTCATTCAACTATCAAGTCTTCAATCACAGGCACCATCCTTCCGCAAAGTGCCACACCCTAACCCGACTTCAACTATCGATACTGCAGGTCCAGCAACATCTAGAGAAACGTCTGTTGAAAACAGTAGACAAGGTTCTGATGATGTTGCTGCAGAAGTGATCCCACTTGCCGAAAGTGTTAAGAAAGAAAGAAAAGGCTGGCATTCCCGATTTTACCCTACCAAGGACCTGATCCTCGTGCGCGATGTTGCAGCTGCGAAAGCACATATTGCTTCATACGGGAGTAAGACTAAACGTTTTGAGGAAGCTGCCGAAAACGCAAACAAAAACCCACTCATTCGGCAGAAAATTACTGGAAAGTCACTACAGGATAGATACATGATACTCCAGGCTGCTTTCGATAAGTCTGACAAGCGAGATCAGTTCCGGTCAGGGGCTGGTGGAGAGGTTGGAGAAATGAATGAGCTCTTCATGTTGTGTCGGGAAGCGCGAGAGGATGCAGACGCAAAAAAGGGAGCGGAAAAGAGAGCAGCAAAAGAGCTGGACGATGAAAAGGAAAGCATAGGTATTCAATTGGCCTCCATGACAACCAGCAGACAATCATCTGGTACAGACCGAGAAAGCGGTATCAACAGCCCTTCGGAGTCTTCCCAAGCTCGTTTAACAAAGAGTTATTGGGCCGGTGGGGGAAATGGAGCGCTTTGCATTACATCTTCGTGATACAGACTTGGCCAGGATTGAATTAGACCAAGAAAAACTTGCGCTTGAAAAGTAAAAGCTATCTATGGACGCAATCAAAAGAGAAAAAGAACGAAAAGAGCCACATGAGGCTTTAAAAGCAAACCAGGAGTTGTAGTTGGCGAAATTTCGTCTTCTTCTTGAAACGTTTGCAAAAAGATAGCGTAACAGTAGTAATTGATTTTTTACACCATAATCTTGTGCATTTGCAAGTATTCGTCCAGTGTTGGGGGCTGGCAGTTGAAGTACCTCGACGTTTGCTGGGGATATAAGCAGTTGCCTACATTTTTAAACAGTATCGCTGCAAGGTACAGCGAGCCAACAGGCGACTTAAGTACTTCCATCTTCCGCTTGAAGTCAACAGATGTAAAGTACACTTTGAATTCCTTTTACACCCACCCTACTGTCACCCTTCCCTTCGACATGGCTTTGTTAAAAGATGACTGGTACGGCTGCAAGTGACTGCCCTGTAATGGAATCTCTAAAAACCCTGTGCGATTGTACCCAGAGACTCCGTACAAGCAGTACTTAACGTTCTCAATATGTAAAACGACATGCAGTGTTTCCGCTAGTTCACTGCGGCACCATAGTGTCCAATCATGCCTACGTCCCTCTACAAGGCCATAGGCATGAAGTACCATCCCGTCCGGTCCAGTAACTGTCTGAAACTTTAGAGAGTGTTTCCTTTTGTGGCTATGGTAAGCGATTAGCTGCAGCATTTGCGACCCGCTTGGCCTTGCGATGCCAATCACCGTGCAATAGATAAATCCCACGCAGCGCTTGTGGCCGTTTAGTTTTTTCCTTATTTTATCTGCGTACATTCAAGCCCTCCGCTGCATAAAGGGAAGTGAGAGACCTACCTTCAGTAGGTCCCCCTTGATTTTAGTACCCATTCCAGGCCTTCCCAAAAAATTTCTGAGAGATGGGAGGAGTGATTGCCAAACAAAACTTCGAGGTCCACCTACTTAGATGGCGTTTTCAACCTTCATGGTATAACGCAGCATACTAGAACCTCATCAACAGCGTATCTATCTCTTGATGTAGAGGATTGTGTCGCCGGCCAATCAATAATCATTACCACTTTGTTGATGTCATGTCTCTCGAATCGAAAGAGAGTGAGGCAGTCTCTGTTGCTCAGTGTATTGAAATTGAACGAGAATTTAGAATGACTTATCCGGATACTCCTTTGGAGCATGTTGAAAATGTCCGTCCTCACCGAAGCATACTGTGTTGCAGCTTTTATCAACGCTGATGTAGAAGAGGAGGCTGATTCTCTATTGCGGAGGTGACGTCTGGCTATAAGTAGAAGCGCGATCTTCCAGTTGCGGAGGCGGCCTATACATTATTTGTGTGTGAAGTCCTTTAGCCGACTGGTAGTCATCTTGAATGGTGATGTCGAAGAGATCGAACTGCGTCTGATTATTGCCATGGAGTAATACTCCGAAGTAAAGAGACATACGTTTACTGCGTAATCTCCCTATAGGAGGCATAAGGAAATAAATTCTTCTTTCGCTCGCGAGACTGTATGCTCAGACATAAGCAAAATTCAATTGCTGAATTTCTTTAAGCGTATTCTCTCTAATTTTGAACAATAACTTACTCATCAGCAGTATTACCCATCAGAAAATGTTTTGCACTAAAAAAGTATTGTCTCGGGTCCCGGCACCAGACAGCGTGAAAACAGCTCAAATCATATCCTCGGGATCCACGCTTTCGATTTTCACAGAACTGAATGGCATGCAACCCAAATTCATTAAATTTTGCGCATATTGTATTGCATGATAAACAATGATGTTCCATCCGCAAGCGCGCCCGACCCCAAGCAACAGAAAAACCTCAAAATTTTCTCCGCATTTGATTCACGGCGCATTTGAGCCTGTTGTTCGAACCAAAGTCGAATTTTTCCCGAGATATATTCCTGAAGGTCTTACAGAGTCATCACAAAGAAGTTGAGCCGAATACCAAAGCATCCAGAATGGAAGAGAAGGTTACCGACAAGGATAAGCTGTTTCATGATGCTAAAGGTAGTGGAGCACGAAGAGAAATTCGTAATATAAACAAATGATCCAAAAGAAGCTGAGCAGGTTCTTTTCAAAGCATATGATTCAATTCAAAGAGAAACTGCGGCGAAGTAGGGCGGAAGCAGGTTGATTAAAAACCTGGGTACCCGAGTTGGTGTGTTTACTGGAGACCGGGTCGGTCTTAAGAAGGTTAAAAACGTTCGGTTGGATTGTGCAACAGACAAATACAGTAGCTGTTCACATAGACATGTGTTTTGCGAGCTAAACCAACAAACGGTTCGGATCAAAATCATAACCAGACAAGAACCGCTCGGATGAACCATGACGTGTGAAGCCGGCCATACTCCCCCTTTTAAAGTGCAAGGAAGAGCATCGCTTTCTCAACGAGATGGTGGGGCGTATTCTTGCGCTGCAAAAAGCGCAATAACATTTACATTACGCCCTCGTATACCTAAAGCGGCTGCTCCAGGATATCTTCCGTATCGGATAGTCCTCTTCAACGCACAACAACCGTTAAATCCTTCTTGTTTTCAACGAATCACACCAGGCCCACAACAGGCATTCCAGTTTCAAAAGAGAGGACATGAGGCAATATTGCCAGCTTTCCTAAAGATCCGCCTTTGCAGTACTTCAACCTTGTCCCATGAATGTTTTCTTTGTGATAGTTCTGGAGATCTTCGACTTGAAACACATAGTCATTGAGGCCTCTCACAATCCGCCTCGGTCTAAGCCACCGCAGCGCAAGTTGTCCGCCGCCGAATAAATCTTCCCGCTCGACGAGTACGTATTCCCCTTCGGTAAAGTGAGCGACCACAACGCGCAACGATGCGTTTCTTTTTCGCTCGCGTTCAGACCGTACGGAGTTTTGCACGACAGGGCGCAAATCGGCAACAAATTTTTGGAGCTTGGAAATGTTCAGTATGCGCTCAAGCTTACCAGAATCAACCGTGATCGTAGTTGCTGCTTCGGTCCTTAGAACTATAGAGATGGGGGCGTAGGCTATTTGCCCATGAATGCCATAATCGGAGCAATATTTTTCCTTTACGGTGAATGAGATTGTTGAATGCGCTCTGCTCTACCGGTGACAGGTCTGGCCAACCCTCACCCCGTAAACGGAGTTCAGATTCAACCGATCAGAAAATGCGGAGCAGTTCCTTGTTCAATCTCTCCACTATTCCGTTGCTCCAAGGGCAGTACGGAAGGGTGAAGTGGTGTGGTGTCTTCAGTCCTTTCGCCCACAGCCGGACGGTTTCACTGTGGAAATGTGTATGTCCATCGGACATCAAACCGTTCGGTACCTTAAGTTACAATCGATAAGGGCCTAAGCAGCGTTCTTAGCCGAATTGTTAGCAAACGGGAAAAGCCAGGCATAGTCGGAGTGGTCATCCCTTCTGATAAGTATGTATTTCTCTCCATTCCAACTCGGTCCGATCTCGATGTAGTCAAAATGGACGAGGTCATTTGGCGACGTGCCATGAACCGCAGGTCCGGACGGTCGCTGGATCTTACCCTCTCCTGTTTTCTATAGACAATGGATGCAGGCGCGAACGAAGGATCGTACATCGGATGACGTGGTAGTCCAAAAGAAGGATTTACGAAGGAGAATCTCGGTAGAGTTTTTTCCTCCATGACCGCTCGGACCGGTGTGTGCGATGATGCAAAGGCGGAGTTGAATGTCGGAATCTGCGTCAGAGATCCAGATAGCACCGTTCGGATTGCACAAAAGTTTGTCCTCGACGACTAGACGCGGAGGGTGAGAATCTGCGTGCTGCCTTTGCATAGTAACAATGGCCTTAGGTGATGACCATTCCAATTCCGACGGGACGAATATCGTATCTCGGGAATTCTGACAAGTCTTTTCACCGTACGGGGTGCAGGCCAACGGCCCAATAGGTCTGCCCAAACATTGTCAGTCCCATTGATATGGAAACATGTATAGTGGCACATGACCAACCGAATTGCCAAACGAAGTACCTTGCGGAGGGACGTCTGTGAGATGTCAAGCTCAACTGAAAGGGGATCAAACGAAAAGATAAAGTTGTTATGATCGGTGTGAAAGTCAAATCCGTTCGTTGGAGCAGCAAGCCACTGCATGCGCTCGAGGGACGCAAGCACATCGTAGGCTTCCTCCTCCACGGCAGAACAGCCAAGCTGGGTGGTGTTGAACCGACCGTATATTAATGCGAGCGACTCGTGCCGCTGGGCTGAATGGTATTCCGAAAAATTTTCACGAGGAATTTGGTTGACAATCCCAGACCATACCGTATCGGACGCGTCAGTGTAAAACGCAAGGCGCTTGTTCTCGTCAAGATACGAGGGGGTACCCTGGTGTCCCAAAGCTTGTTTGCAAGCTTCGAATGCTTCTGTCTCAATCTTGTTCCCACCCAAAGCTGTGAGTTGGATGCGCGCTAAAGCGCGTTTGGTGCGCTTCCCCGCTCGGTCATAGACTTGTTCCATAAAATCATGGAGTGGATGGATCAGTTCAGAGTACTGCAGAATACCGTTTCGAGTCCACTGAAGCGCACAAATGAATTGCTGGAAGGGCGCGTTCGTTGACGGAGGTCCACTCACAAGTAGTCAATCCAACTGTCTGGGATCAAATTGAATGCCATCAGCGGAGATTAAAAGTTCACACTAGCGGACCGAAATGGAAAATAGGATGAATGTGGCGGGATTCAACTTGATGTTGAGCTGACTGCAAAACTCAAAAAAACTTCGGAACGTTGCATACCAGACCTACAAAAGACTGGTAGTGTAGAAGAATACCATCCAAACAGTTCAAAAAGGAGTTGGATAGCTCCTGCGGAATGGCTTCGGAAATTGATGATTGAAGGTGCGTGATAGCATGGGTTGTACCCTGCATAACTCGTGTCTGTGAGTAAAATCCGTCCGGTGTAATAAACAACTGCAAATTTTGAGATTCCTGATCGAGGCTCAGCTGCCAGTAGCCATGCGCCAGATCGAAGTTCGCGTAGTACCGTGACTTCGACAACATGGTTAGCGCATGCTCCAAGTTTTTCATTGGGAACTGATACCATACGGTGAGTTTGTTAACCAGTCGGAAGTCAACTGTAAACCTGAATTTTGCCGGTCCTAGTTTTGGGACAGAAAAAGGCGCGCATGCCCATGAAGACGTAGGATTTGGGTATTCCATTTCGTTTCGAACGATTGTTTGGACAAAATTCCTGAGAAACGCACGTTGCCCTTGCGAGTAGCCGCGGAGGCGAACTCTTATAGTTCTTGAGTCAAGTTGAAATTAAATCTTCAGAGGCATGATTTTCGATAGTGGACCTGCTGAAATCTCGTTCGAAAATGTTGATGTGACTCTCAATGAGATCTGAGAGCACTCGCTCGTGGTCTTGTGGTAGATCATTTTTCCATGCGGTAGTTCTCATAGCTTTGATTCCGTTCCTGATTTCAAGTTCTTTGTCAATATCTAGCTGGCCAAGCAAAGATTGATCTGGAAACGGTTCTTCTTCTCTCCGTACGGTGTGAAAACTGACCCTTGGTCTATTGAATTCGGGTTTCGTACGGTCTTCGGAATTTTCGCTTGCGTTCTGAATGCGTTTGATGCGGACAATAAATATTCTGCTGATACCACCGCCTCGGGACAGCGTTGATGTGTTTTCAATATGGCAACAATCTGAACCATCCAACATCGCTCGGTTATTTTCCAAAAGGGTACCGGTGTCTGCTTGCAAGTGTTGCAGAACGGGTAGACCGATGAGGAGTTCTTCACATGCCAATTAATCATCTGCAAACAGGAAAGTTACCTTGGCCAACGCGATTTGGCCACTTGAAAATTGCAAGACCGTACTGGGAGATGTCCATGACCTGAAAAACGAAACGAAAATGTTTGCGGATCCGATCCGGACTTGAGTGCAACACTCAACTGGATCGAACGAATAGATGTTATTTTTCCGATGCCTCGGATGACGGCACGCTCGGCACGGGCAGGTAACACAATTCTGTCATCACTACCGTCGTCAAACAGACCGGAACAGTCAAAGGAAACTTGACCATCAGAAACCGTAATCTGACAAGACGGCTGTAATTCATTTGAAATCCTTGATAAATTTCCATTTATGTTCATGGAAATCCTTCTGGCGACCTTTATGCCGGTTCTCCGTTCGGTGTTTCTTTGCGAGGAGTTTCCATCCGATCGGCTGCGGGTCAATCGAGCAGGACCGTCGGCGGCTTTGCGAGCTTGTATCACTGCTAGATATTTTTTTGTCTTCATCCGTAGCGGCAGGGCAGTCCTTAACAAGGTGGAGGGCTCCCTTGGCCTTGCATGGACCGTGCAAAAAGGGTGGCAAGGGACGAGAATTCTTGTGACCTTTGCCATTGCTGGAATTCGCAGAACCAGATCTGGGTGATGAACTCTTGTTTTCGTTATTTACGTTGCGGTTTTTTGTGATATTTGGTCCAGTCGCGGATGTTCCTATTGTTCCTGGGCCAGTATCCACTAACTGGAAAAAATCAGATACCGTTCGGAAATGTTTCGAAAATCCTTTGAAATCTCTCTTGAGGTCGTGATACGCAAATTCCAAATCGGACTGCAGCCGCTTTCGGAGAGACTTGGAGCGAATTCTGACAGTACATGTCCGAAGGCGACTGCTTGGTTGGTCTAGGTGAGCCAAGATAAACTGTTCCGGCGTAGCAGAGTGATGTAAGAAACAACAGGGAATCAGTACGTGATCGGGCTTCCTTGTCACTAATATCCATACGGAGTTCGGATTCCCCGAGCTTGTCCAAGGTCTAGAGAGTAACCGTTTGTTTGGACCCTTTTTCTTGTCTTCCAAGAATAGAAGAAGTTCCGAATAGTTGATGAATTCATAACTGGTGGCACCAGATATGAGATCGAGGGCAAATGCGGACTCCAGGTACTATGGGTCAACGCAAAACTTGAGATTTACCGGACAGATTCCTTCATTGGTTGTTAAACCCGATTCAGTAAGTTGTTGCGCACGCGCAATGAACCCATTCTTATACTGTTCGTATACGCACAGGAATATCCTGATTGATTGCGCATCCAATCGAAGAAGATGCGGATGCTTGACTGATGTTCCCACAAAAGACGCCCCTTGCGGCTTTATTTCGATCGGTGGGAAAGAAGACTCTTCTGAAATCTTCTGTTATTGATTATTCCGAACAGCAAAGATGGAAGGTGGCGATCTGTGTTAATCGAAGGAACAGACTATTTTGCCTTGCCGGGACTGTAGGTTCAGTTATCACTTTGGTAAAGCCGGGCGGAAGCAGGTTGTTGAACAACTTCGATATCCGAGTGGGTGTGTTTACTGGAGACCGTGTAGGTCTAAAGGAGGGTAAAAATGCTCGTTTATATTCTTCAACTTACAAGTACAGTAGCGATCCACGTATCTACGGTTTTCACTTGCTAAACAAACAAACCGTTTAGGTCAAAAGCATGATCAGACAAGAACCGCTCAAATGAACTATGACCGTGCCGAGCGGATGTTCGATGGGTAAATATGTACATAAATTAGTGTTGTAAGACAGGAGCGTTGGCACGATTGAAGGTGAAGAACACCACGCACATCTCAAAAAAGAAAGTTGGTCATTTTTTGTATGCTACAACCATGGCACAAGTTAGGGAACGACGAATGTTGTCAGAAAGAATTTTCGCTTTTTATGCCAAATATTGCGATGCACACAGGTAGAGGAGAAGCTCAGGTTGCATGTATACAAGGAAAAACCACTTGGAAAAGCTGTAACGTGGAGAAGAGAGAAAAGAAATGTCCATATTACCCGAGTTAATGGGCAAAAAGCTCGAAAAATATACAAGTATGTCAGCGCGTGATGCAGCAGTACTTACGAAGGTATTGAGTATTCTTTCGCACGGAGTGCCACTCAAGGAATAGAAAGGATGTCTTTCTCCTCTTCCTAGGGGAGCTATTATTCGGATTTGCTATAAAAGCACCTCACTACAAGATACATCTCAGGTGACTGCTTTCAGAAACATATCTGGTGCGGTTTTACTTTCTATTTAGGTACTTAATTACTTCCCAGGACTATGGTTGAAAAAGTTAAAGTAGGAAACAGACTAGATTGGCTTCCCTCGGAAAACTTGAATTTTTTATACAAAAGGGGATGCTCTGTAACGTAATGAAACCAGAGGTTCTTTTAAGGATCACATTGCAAGGCCCTGTGCAAAATGAATACACATCCAAAGCTGCTTTTAGTCTTTGTTATTTCATCCAACACTCAATCTAATATCGCTTCAAGAAGCACTGTATGCGTTTTGTGTGTCGGTCAGGCTTAAGTTTCAAAACGTCTCTACATTTAAGGTTGGAGAACGTAAGAGTAGTCTCCACAAACTAAAAAATGACGACCATCGATTAGCATAGAAATTTCAAATACATTCTTGAAGCCGCTGTTCCGTAAGTATCTAATATCATGGCAGTGCCGTACTTTTGGCCCGTAAAAGCAAAAACTAACCTCATCTGTGGTTGAAATCGTTTGTTCTAAGATAAAATAAATATGAATATATCCGGAGTAAAAAGATTCTTCATAGTTCCGGCCTCTCCGGGTCGCGCTGTTCAAATTTCAGAACAGTATATGAACAAAATGAAGCTTTTTAGTGGATATCAACGAGTGAGAGATTGGGAGCAAAGAGCTCCTCTATCTATCGTAAAAGCCGATCTCAACTGAAGCAGAGGGATTTAATACGCTCAAAAAGTACTCAGGACATTCCAAAAACCACAGACTAATTTTTGGGGACTTATAAGAGGAGATTAAATGCCAAACTCATGTTTGACTTCGGAAATTCTGATAGAGCAGGGGAAAGTTCTCAGAAATACCCAAAAGAAAGTAATTGAATAAGAATAGTACTGATTTCGCGCGTTTAAAAATTTGGAAGTTGATTAAACAGTCCAATCGGGCCTATGTCTATTCTCTTTAATCTTAAATTAGTCGGCGCTTGGTTTTCTTCCAAAGAGTTCAACTGCAGTTGTCATAAATTCTTGGCATTAAATTTGCAAGAGGGAGCAGCAAAATTTTTCGCGCATTCCAAGTGCCGCGCATGCAGCGATCCTTTGCCTGATTTTTTTTTGACATTCTTAATTTAGTGACTGGAGAAGATGCGTACAAACGAGAGCGAATATTCTTCCTCATTTTGAGCATGAGGTGGGGAGGTGAGGGGGAATATTATCGATACGGCTGGGATCGATACGGCTGGGGCGGAACCGTGACCATTCTGTAAAGATTTAATTCGGCCTGCCAAATATACAAAATCACGCAAGGGCTAGAGCAATGCCTACGCAATCTCGGCTAGCCGAGAAAGCTCCCAGCTTAAGCGATGTGCTTACAGAAAGCGCAACGGCAGAGACGAATTCTCGAGGTGAGCGATCTTGAGTAACACTAGTACGACAGCAACAGATAAGAAACCTCGCTTGCTTTGACAAAGACAGCATTGGCTGAGTGTGACAGGGTACGCTGAGCATTTCTGAGCCTGAACAAGGAGGAAGGCCTTCCTACCACGCCATTCCCAGATCGACCCAGCGTGCGGTGGGAGGGAGGGATGGCAATCACTCCGGAGAGGCAAAGACCAAAATCTACATCAAGAGTGCTCCGAGGTGAAGACGAGCAATCAGTAAGACCAGCTTATCCTTGATTCATCGGCACACGACTGGTATCTTAAACAGGAAAAAAATATGAAAATTTTTCTGCAGAGTATGCGAGGTCCACTAGGCCTCAGTTTTGTATTCACTGAACCTATTACTTGTGATTGCACTCTCCAACCACAACCTCGGACGATACAATCACTGAAGGTTTAAAACACCGCCGAACACCCTCCCCGAACAGAACTTTACTGTTTAATGGGCTTTTCACGAACCCCAGAACAGTACTGTGCAGTTCTGCTGCAACAGACTATCGAAGCATTACTGTACTGTTTGGTAATTTTACATTTCTCGGTGAGAGTGGAATGTAACATTCTCCAACAGAATTGTGAACGAGAACCCTAAATTCTTTAAAACAAGACCGAATAATTACGAAGAGACAGTTCTTGACTTTTATGTCAATTGACTAATACATAGTGGTTCTCTGATCTTCTTGACAGCCCCGCTACTAATCTTCTTCGTAGATTTTGGCGAATCTAACCCTGGGAGAACAGATTCTACAGCAATTGTTTCTACCCACATCTTTATCTTCCTAGAATTAGGAACCCCATCGCCCTATATTTCCCAGTCTAAGGCGTACCATTGTAATAAGCCTCATTCCATATCACGTTGAGAGCTAATACAGCACAATTACGAAGTCGCGTTGCAGAGAAAATTTCCCTATGCCAGAGCGGCACCCTATACAATGCAGATCCTTGCCCTCGGAGAGCCATGAATTCGTTTGGGCTACACTCCAGATGTTGGGTAAGTTAAATATTACCGAGGCTTTCATGTTCGCCCTGCTTCTTGTCTTCAGACCCAGATACATATGGTGACCAATTCCAATAGTTCCCGTTCATTTGGATTTTGATTTCCAAATTCCATTGAAATGTCTCTGTAATACAGAAAATGGTCCACCCTTCGTGCAATATAGTTAATGGTTCTCCCTTCGTGTAATCCAGCAACTTACAACGATCCCGCCCCTGACTCCGCTTAACGTCCTTTCCAAATTTGCCTACCATCCTCCCTAGATATTTTCATACTGTACCTTCTCCCCCTAATCAACGTTTTACGTCCTTTTTATCTACATTCTTCATCAAATTCACTCCGTATGTAGAAATTACACGCAAATGCGCTACTGAAGTACCGATTTAACTTTTTAGAACTGACTCCAGTCCGCCTCTAAGGTGTAATTAAACCCATTTTACCCAACTTTTTTGAGATTCCCCAACCCCTACACACACTACCCTCCCCCTTATACCCTCTATCCTCCATCCGCAATCGCTTTACTACATTTACAACCAAAATGAACAACCTTCGCGCCTCCGCCTCCATCACCAAAAATCGCCACCCCCGTCCCCTAAACTCCGTTCCCCCACTCTTTTTCGGACCTACTGATCGTGATGAATACCTACACCGATAAACCAAAAAAAGGTGATCGAATTCGTGCGTCGCTTCTTCGTCGAGGAGGAGGCGGAGGAGGTACCTGAGGGGCAGTTAGTGGGAATTCGAGGGGGAGCTGAGGATACCTTCGAGGAGTGGGCAGCCCCGGAATTGGTCTACGAGGTTAACGAGGAGGAGGATGATGAAGACGATGAAAAGGATAATGAGGACGAGGGAGGAGGACGAGGAGGTTGAGGATGAGGGAAAGGGAGTCATGGGAAATGTTGGAGTGGTGGGGGCTGGACTGAAAAGTATGGAACAAGTGGTGCCGACGCTGGAACCGGATGGAGATATCTTTAGTAGTTTAGATATCTCCCAGAAGGAAATAGAGAGCTATGAGCCCTTCGCAGATATTTGTGGGGACTGCTTGGGCAGCATGGATATTTTGGAGGACGTGTTTGGATCTGATGTAGAGAATGGGAAATAAGGGGACCATATCGATTGTTCGTTTCTTAAGTATCTTTTGTTTAGATTATATCATCCAAACAAAGTGTTTTTATGAATTTCCTGGTATCTCATGTAGTTTTGTTTGGACTTTAGTGGTAGCCAAAATTCTATATAATCTGAGTAAACTGCTTTCTCATGGAGAGGTTAAGCAAGTTGGCAGACAACTTCAAGCCGAGTCCCGAGTAGTAGGAAGTTGAGATTCAACTTCAGACCAAAGAAAAAGTTTTCCTACGCTGGCCACATACCATCAGTGGTACACCCTGCCCCTTCCATGCTTTCTTGTAGAACTCTCACCTATCCTCCTTACCTACTTCAATTTGTTGGTCCAACTATACCACGGTAGCAGTTTTGTCGCTTGCAACATCTCCTTTTTGGGGTAGTTGGTTCTGATTATCTCTTCTCCAGACGATTTACCCCCGTCAGTCGCCATTCTCATTTGGGAGATGATGTTTCTGAGCTCTCTCAACTCTTCTATCATTTGGCTTCTTTTTGTTCTAACTTCTTTAGACTTAAAGCGCTTGTTTAATTCAACCAGATTATCAGTACAACGAGTAGTCGTTGGGTTGTCTTCAAAAGGAGGGGAGGAAAATAATGAAGCCGAAAGTAGGCTGCTAGCTATCTGTAGTCACTCGATTCTCTTCGGTTTCATCTAATTTGACATTAGATTGTGCTCCGAAATCTGCATCTCTGCAACCTGCATTCTTTGAGAAGAATTCATAGTCATCTTCCACTTTAACGGAACAACCATCTTTGCATGATGCCTCCAATCTTCGAGGATCTCCATCACTGCTATAGAATTTGAAGTAGCAAAAATGGGAGAATCTTCGTGCATTTGCAAAGAATTTTTCCTGTTTGCAGAGCTCAGAGAATTTGGCGACATGTAGCAACCTCGATACAACTGCTGCAGGAGTATATGAATTTGGCATATCCGTAATTACATCGTTCATTTTGATTGCTGAATCCTCTCGAAGTCTCCTTGATTTACACCTTAAAGCCTGATCTATATCCAAATTGGAGTAGCCAATCGACGGGAAGGACACATGCACATCTTCAAATACTTTCCATGCCACCAGACACTTCGTATATTCTAAACCCCCTTTTCTTATTCTCTCTGGTGCAATTTTCAACATTTATGAATATTTTTTTGGAATGCGGCCCTTCTTTGCCTTTGTGTTAAGCGAGTGAGGTAAGGCTTTAATGAAATGGTTGTCACCAATCCCATATTCTTCTTTCATTATGACTGATCCGTACTCAAGTAGACCAATGAATTTTACCTTGAGACCAGGCCCTTTGTTATTCTTCATAGTAAACTAAAAATGAGGAAGGTCAAATGCGGATTGTCTGCACCGTCAACAATGAGCGATAATTGATATCCAGGATATAATCCTGTCCTCTTGCATTTCTTCATACACCCTCTCCCCTCCGGTCGCATCATATCGTTGTGCTTCTGATTTTGTTCTTTGCATTTGGCTTTTCCTTTATCATTGGTACCAACTTTGGATAAAATATCTCTCAATTGCTCTCATCCGGTGCAAGTAGCGAATTTATGTGTCCTTCTCAGCTTGATGTGAGACACATACCTCTTCCACACATGGAAGAGGTAACATGAAGAGGCCAGTTCTTCAGTGTAAAGCCTCTCGAATTCCTCCATACATAATTCGTAGATAGTCCCCTTCTGCTGGTATGGAAGATTATTCTCCCTAGAATCAGCCATTGGATCCGCTTTACTCTCTTCAAGTCTTTCTAGGAAGCAAATCACTCCATCTTGTTGTAATAACTTGTTCTGCCTATTCCGCCCCTCTGGCTTTTTACTGCATACTATCCCTTTTACAGATGGTTACAAGTCTCCGGAAAACCCTAAGGCCTTCTCTGGAAACCGCAAACAGATGGGACTCCCTTTTACGAATAATATCCCGGAATCAGCTTTCAGGAGACAGGCAGGGTATTCCCTACTCTATGCCCTCGTTCCAAAATGCAAAAGTTCGGATTGGATCGTTGGATACCTTAGCTGTACCTTCCTAGAACACTCCTTCCTTTTTCAGTAATTATTTCGTCGTACATTTCCTTCTACCAGTGTTTTGATTGCATCCTTTCTTCGGTTCTCTAGAATACGTATCCCGTTCTCCTCTCTGCTTTTCTGTTGACATAACTGTATTTTACCTTGCTCTGAGGTTAAAGTTGTTGTAATTTAATGCTTGTAGAACATTTAGAACTTTCTTCAGCAGAACTTGCTTCTTCCTGCAGAGCAATATTACGTGATCCGTCCAGAGAAGGAGTTTTCAGTTCTTGTAATCGCTTCGTCCGCAATGAGAGTGGATTAAGATTCCTATTCTTCTTCTTCTTCGACACTTCTCATTTTGTAAAGGGCCCAAGAGTGAAACTCACCCTTCATGTAAGCAATCATTTTCAACATTTCTTGAACACTACTATATTTGTAAAGTACGATATTTCCGAACAGCTTTTCTTGCTTTTACTTTGTAAACAACGACAGGGTTTAAATTGTGATTCTCACGAAAACTGAGTGAATTGCATGCAGCAAGCGTTTGTATCTTTTTTCTGGAGATGATGGAGGCTGCAACTTTTCCATAGTGACAAAAGCTCCGTAAAAAAGGATTACTACCTATTCAACTGCTTCAAGCAATGGATTCCTCCTCTTAATCCGACGTTTTTTAGCACCAACGAGCATTAGGAATGTGTCCAATGTTTCTTGTGACATCAGATTTTCTCCGCTGTAAGTACCGTAGGCCATATCAGAGCTTATAGGACGTGAAGTACACGAACTGGGTCTAGTAGTAAAATCTAAGACTTCTTTACCACCCTCTCGTGTTTATTTAATAGCATACGTGGTTTTATTGCTATGAAGGACCCCATGTGCTCCGAATGACTTCGTTCTGTTCCAAACCGCAGATATGAGTGGTCATAGAACAGGAAGGTGCTCTTCTGCTTAATATATTGAATATTAAAGCCGCGATAATTGCATCCCAGCAGTACAGGAACAATCATTTCGAAGAGATATTCTGGTGGTAGCCTCCCAATAAATATATCGAGCAATACTGAGAACAGATATATGGCTTTCTTACTGTCCACGTTTCGAAAAACTATTGCGAAAGATAGAGATTCATAGATAGTCAGAATGCGTTATTCTCGAACTTCCAATACTGGCTATCTTAGTGCTTTGTTTCATCAAATGCCAAGAGCAATCCGGCCTAACGAAATTCGCTACTTGCTTCGAGGCTACTTCCCGTACTTGAGGCGGCAGTAGCCCACACTCAAGCGGAGGCATCCCTAAGCAAACACCTTCAGACGCGCGCCTACTAGCTCTGACTTGAAATTGGAAAGTACAACAATGATTGGAGTAATTTCCTTTTTTGATTTTGGTTGTGCGGGGGAGAAGATGGGCGCGGAGGTTGGAGTCAGATAGGAATATTTGGCGAGCAAAGAGAGATTTGTGGATGGAAAATTTCCAATGGCGTGAAGAGGCGCACGTAAGGAAAGCAAATTAAGAGAAAGGGCGCGAGAAGCGCCCGAGGTTGATATTTGTGCAAAAGAACGAGCGCGAGTAGGCGCTTTGAATACCGTTCGCCCGAGGAAGGGCTCGGCGGCGGCGAGCTAGGCTGTCGCCAGATATGCGCGTAACGCAGTAGCGCTACTTACTGTAATGTACACGTACAGTTGAGATACGATTTGCGCGTGGCCGCCGAGGAGGGCTGCTAGACACCGATGCATTACAGCGCAATACGGCGGCCGGCGGCGGCGGGAGAGTACACGTGTAATCTCCAATACCATGGGGCATTGAGGACCCTGAGAGATATAAGTTACCGTGCGACAGTAAAGATCCGGTTACGAGGCCCCAAGTTCGTTTCAATAACGTCCGTCACCGAGTATTACGAGAGGGCCAGGAAAAATATTTAAATTAAGTCTCAAACGTACCTGCAGTACTCATACTGTGTACTGTTGTAATCCGAAGTGTACTACTGCGCAAATCCATAGTTGTGCCTTCGAGGGGAGTTGGGTCTCGATATTGTTTCTCACGGTGCTATAAATGATTTTGACGGGAGATCAGTACAGGTTCCTGTTCTGATGCCAAATAGCAAGCCAAAACAGTATCCCGTTCTGCAGGGTCTTGTTCGGAATCGTATATATCAGTATAGATTGCGGTTTTGATGCTGATTGGCATGTCCTACCATTATTCTGTTCTGCAACGTCCTGCAACGTCCTGTTCTAGTCGCAATGTTAAGTCTTATCAATATCCCGTTCTGCTTAATGCAGTACTGCGATCAAAAATACCGTTCCTAGCCCCAACCTTAGATACCTTTTGTTTATCTGCACAGGGAATTAACATGTATCAGTCCCGTGCGTTAGCATTTACTATTGCCTACAAATATCTATCTTCGCGACATCACGATTCATGAAGTGGGGAAGGCGAGGTCTAGAAGGAGAATGAACATCTAGTAGGGTGAGATAAATGTACAGGACAACTAATTTCCAAGGCTTTTTTCGGCGGATGATTTGCAGAAGAGGGGGACAGCGGCGGTCTTTTCGCTAGGACAGCGGTTCTTAGGAAGGCTGTGACAGTAATTGGCGTTTTTCGATTTGATTTTGCCGAGGGGGATAGCGGAGGGGTTTGAAGGCTTGATGTGACTGTGGAGTGTAGCTGTGTGGTTAGACTGTGGGGTGTGGCATTAATTTTCGGTGAGGCGGGCGACGTGATCTTAGAAAGGGCGGTAGTGGCTGCGGAGCGGGTGGCAGTCTTTAATGAAAGGCCAAGGGTCGGGAGGAGTTGGTGGATTTTGGGTGAAGTGCTGATAAAAGTGGAGAGTGTTGAATAGTTAAAGTACAGTTTCTGGATAATGCGGTTACAGTCCAGTGTTGTAAGGGTTTAGTGAATACGTGTAATTTACACGTTTATTATCAGAGAAGTGCAGTAACAGTACTGTTGCCAATTACTCTTGGCACGGGCACTGGTACCACCTGTAGTCTCGATAGGCCTCAGCACAGGTCATACACCGCTAGTTCTTCACTCATAGGCACCACCTGCAGACTTTCTCTGTACTTCTGTACAGGGTCGGATACCCGTTTCTTTGCCTCCTCTTACACTGTAGGCAATACCTAGGCCTTGAGCCAGTACTTTCTCGGCTCTCTTGCCCTCGACTTAACGCAAACAGGGTTCCCTACTCAGGGTTAATACTATCATGAGTACTCTTGCTTATTCCTGTGAACCTGAAAGCGCTGGCTGAATCCCCATAACACGTATAAGCACAAAAACATCTAGCTTCGCTTGATCGTGCTAGATCATTGCTTCCTTCCTAGCCCTCATTGCTTGCCTTCTCTCCTCTCATCATCTGCTTCCCTACTAGCACTATTATACCCATTGTTTGCCCCCACATTCGCCTTCATACTCTACGTCGTGACCTATAGAGTCCAACGTCATTATTAATTGGTCCCTTTTCTTTACGTACCCCTCCTGTTACTAATTGGTCTCCAGGTCTCAAGTTCAATTAGATGCTGATGCATTGCTAGACCCGGAAACTGTTGCCTTGCTGTGCCCAAGGAAAATGACGTCACAATGATATCTCTCCACGTATTAAACGATCCGATTCGCCTGGTCGCAGTATAGCAGTATTCTTTCAACAACGTACTTAGTCTGTATTTAGTGCTCCTCTGCAAGCTGTTGTGATGACGGCGTTTCTGGCGAAATCGCAAGCTCTAGTTAGACTTGGGAAGAGATTAAGCGACCATATGTATCATGCGAAGAGTGTTAAGGGTCCGCGAACATCGAAGAATGGACAAAGGGTATGCGAATATGAGAAGGCAATTCAGGCGGTAATTTAGTTCCATGAAGTGGAAAATACCATGATGTCCATGTATCTTTCCGATTTTTCTCCAAGAAAGGAGATAAAAATGAAGCTGTGTATCTATTCTGGAACCGTCCAGATATTTTCAAGGGCCTTGAGAAACCTGCACAAATACAGCAAAGAACATCCCTGAAACCCACCGTAGAGCCTTTCTGTGTCTCGAAGCGGAGGAATTGGCCCAAAGAGGAACAGATAAAGCGTGTTTCACTGCAGATGATTATTTCTATTGGGAAAATAGAGCCTTGAGTTTCTATTTGGACTACGAATAATGTGTTGGTGAAGAATATTGACCCAGGAATTCGTCTTACATCCAATTTCCGACGCATTAATTATCTCACTATCACAGACTCTTACCCAATGGAGAACATTCGAGAGATATTGGGCTGGTTGGGCGGTAAGAAGATCTTCTCAGTCTTTGACCTTACCTACGTCTTCTACCAGGTCCCCCTACATCCTCATTCCAAGCCTTTTACGACATAACGCACAGTACTGGACCTGCATTAATACACCCGACTCCTTATGGGATAGAAAAACGCTCCTGAAACTTTCCAACAGGGTAGTCAACAACATATTTTGGTATCGGAAAGGGAGAGATTTACTTGTCTTCTTAGATGATACAAGCATCGGAACCAGCACTGAGGAGGAGCATCTCAATTCCTTAGGTTCCATATTGAATAACCTCCTTGTAGTGCAATTGGCACACATACTGTACTGCCATCGGCAGAGCTAATTTTTGATCTTTTTTTGATCTGATTCACTGCTAACCAGCAGGCACTGTACTATACAGTACAGTAAGGGCAATTTTCTTTTGTCGCCTACTATTATTTTTGGTACTGTATCCTCACCGGATGGGGCTTGAGGGCTTGCAATCTGGACCACTCGGCCCACAAATAGGACCTGATATTTTCGCAAGTGAAAGGCACCTATTGGGCCAAGTGTCGACTTTACTTATTTCTAACTTGGCTGACCCTAACCTCACTCTCCTCGCCGCCCTAGATAACCCTAACCTAGTTAACTAGTATTTATACCTACCTGGCCACCAGGGCTCTAGATTAAACAGCTACCCCGGTGTTGTTGGCTCTGAACTTTACTACCAACTTCCGCCTTTGCAGCAACCTTGCCAACAGCAACTTCGGCTATAGCCACGTTTATCCGCCCGGGTCCCACTTTCTATTCCCCCCCATCCAATATTATACTACCCCTTTTGTTGTTTGTTTGTGATATTCACCCACACTTGGCGCCCCGGACTCCGGCGTCTATATACAAATAGGAACTTCAAGGTTGTCGTTGGTGACAACATCCTAATCTCCAAAGAAGATAATCAGCATATCTGACCCAATACTACAACTTCTTCGTCCTTTATTACACCCCTGGTGTCTACGGATCTACGGTTCTTTGGAATCGACCCATACCAAGTTTCTAGCATTCCGCGGACCACGGTCCGGCCTTACAACCCGGAGGACAAGTATACCGTCCAGCCGTCCAAGGAATTACCCCGCTCTTCCATCCCCATTTCTCCTCGCCGTCGGCGAGCTGTGCTACTGCATCGCAGGGTGCTTAAAGAGAAAGAGGGATAGCGAACACCCTGTGAGTTTCGGTATGTGTGTGTTGGATTTCTCATTTTCTGACGGTGTTCCGTTCCTAGACGAGAAGAACTGCGCACCGCGCATTGCACTACACAAATCTGGTCTCCCGACCTAGAACTTATTGGATAAACTCCGAAAGCGAAGAAGGGATTGAACCTTTATCAACCGTTGTTAATTTTTTGGTTTCTCGTTGTCAAGCCGCCACCGGCGGGTAAGGAATATTTGGACTACGAAGTGGAATGTCTTCCGTTGGATCTATTCTTCCCCGTACTCGAGCGGGCACTGCAACAAAAGGTGTAGCCTCCTCAACAGTACCCGTACGTAGACTCGTTCCAGGTCTGTGGCCGGAGACATACCATCGGTCACGGAAGCACTCCCACAGGACATTGACTCCCGCTGCCGGGAGCATGATGCTTCTCTCCGGGAGGAGATTTGCACTTTGGTGCGCACGGAGATTGACACTGTTAAAGGAGAGATAACTGCAATTCAGGAATCTCTAAAGAAGAGCGAAGTCCGGTTTGATTTTGACTTTCGTCAGCAAGAAGCTCGTCTAAACAGCATTAGTGACTTAAAAATTGTTGCAGGAACCCTGCGGGATGAGGTTGCCACTTTGGGGCAGGATGTTAATCGTTTGCTGGAAGACCTAGGCGTCGAAAAAGGTACGGGTATAGAAAGAGACGAACTTATCAGCACCCGTCTAAGTCGTCTCGAGTGGGAGGCTGTACCGGGTACCAAAACCCTCGATCTTCACCCGGAACAGGGGGTTCTCGGTATTACCGATGTTGAAGGACCTCGTACTAATGACGACGAATGTTATGATAAGGATGGAGATCAACGACGCCGTGACCGTTCGCAAAGAGGAAGAAAAGCAAAGTCCTTAAACAAGAACAGGGTCAAGAAGAACAATAGGAACTTACACAAGGACTCATCTTCGTCTGACTCTTGCTCGTTCGACAGAATTGGAGAAGATGATTCAGAAGATGCGTCTACGGATTCAGATTCGTACCTCTCTTTGGATGACACTGGACGTCCGAAAGGAAGATATGAGAAGGCGCGGGTCGCGAAAAAGTCCAAAAACCGGTCGTATCGAACAAAGATACAAACTGTATCAGCAACCTCTGGTAGATCCACCAGGACCCGAATTGGCCTTCGTGAAGAACCCGGCCCTGGGTGGGTTGGTCTCGAGGAGTTACAGCCAACAAATCATTTGTGCCGTATACTTCTATCTTACCGTACGTATCGCTTGAAGCGAACTTTCCAGTCACTTAACTTCTCTCAGACAGGGAAAGCTCGGACGAAAGCCAGACGTATTGTCCAAAAGATTAAGAGGAAGGACTTTTTCTCTGGTGAAGATCCTATCATGGTGTTGGCTTTTTTGGCGCTGATTGTTAGGGAGTTCAACCTCCATGGAATGACAGAAGCTCAAGCCTTTCGGGTTCTTCCCGACTTCTTAACCGTAATTGCAGAAAGGCAATTTCGCTCTGTCGCCGAAACAACTTCTCCGGAGCAGAGAGGTATCACGAGCTGGCCGGAGGCAGTCTAGTGGATGCTTCGATCCTTCGCTACTGACGATGCCATACACCATGTGGTACTCGCTATGCGAGATGTTCAGCAGCTACCCAACGAAGGCGAACGTGACTACTATTTGCGACTTTCTGACGCCAGCAGCCGTTGAGGTAACGTTCATGACGCCCAAGAGCTTATAACGATGTACATCGACGGCCTGGACCGCAGAATCAAGGGAGTTGTCAGCCATTATCGACGCACAAATAAGGCAGCTACCTTCATAGATATTGTCGAGTACGCTGAGATTCAAGGCATCTCCGTCAGAGCTCGCACTCAAGCGCTCCAAAAGGTCTCGATATAGTCCCGTCCGGTCAAACCTAGTGCCAGAATTACGGCTTCTCGATGGGATACGAAGTCCCCGTCAAAGACATGGACTGTTGCCCTATTAGATTCTCCATACGCATCTCAAGATTCAACGATCGACTATGATGCTGATGGAAATGACTACGAGGCTCACATTATTGACCAAGCCGGTGCTTCGGATATTCCAACTTGTACGACGGAGGAAGGGCTTACTTCAATATCTGAAGAGACCTCTTATGATCCCTCTCTCCTACTCTCGGATCGAGGAAATACTTCCGCACCGCGAATCCCATACGCGGACCGCCACACAAACTTCAACCGCCCAGGTTGGGTAGGGCGAACTTCAGCGCCATCACCGTCACGACTTACAAAATAACAGCAGTTAAGTCGACGTCATAACCTCATTTGCCACACATGCTATGGCCAGGGACATATTTCCCCAGAATGCATTTTACCCTTGCGGGAACTTCCGTCGGTATTACAGAGCTATGAAGCTTTGACCCCTCAAGAGAAGGCCATGGTACCGCAGCCAAGCTATAACCGGGTCACCCGGAGGTTGAACTCGTAAGCCCAGCACCCCACTACGTAATCTAGGGAGGTCGCTAAACCCCATGCTTCGGCGACGCCGATAGGTTTCATACCACCGGTTCCATCCCCGGCGGTCCCGGATAACCTTTCAAAAGAATAGTAAAGGGAGCCTCCCATTGGGAAGAGATTGCCACCTTGGACACAGTTGCAAACCAATCTGGGGCCCCACGGTCCCGCTCCCTTACTCACAGAATTGGTTAGTACTTCAGATACCGCCCCGAATCCCGAAACACAGCGGCTGGGAGTCCCAAAAATTGTAAGTTCCAGTTGCTTCGATCACCTCGTCAAGCTTAAGCGTCCATGGAGAAAGGTTAGGAGGATGAAGCACCAAGGCAGAGCCATGGTTATGGCCCGACGCAATTACAAGGTGTATGCTGATATCGGCCTTAGTCCCGGACTGATGCATCGGACGCTTGCGGTTTTAGACACTGGAGCAGATCCTAACTTCGTCCGAAGTTCGGAACACCCACCGGAAGCGATCAATCGTCTATCTTATGGCCTGCTCCCGTAAATCTGTGATGCAAATAACAATCCGTTGAGAACTCTTGGGACCATTAAAATACCCATCCGGTTGGGAAGATATCTTGCTCTGGTAATGTTCATCGTATGTGAGAAGCTCGCCGCACCAGTTATATTAGGAACGGATTTCTGCGACCATTTTGTGGAATCCATTCGTCCCGGGAGAAGCTCGTTGAGCTCGAAGGAGGAATTACGGTTCCAGTGGTACGAAGGCCTTTAAAAAGGGCACCATGTCAGAGACCGCTACCAACGGAATTGGAGCCACCGTCGAAGGACGGAAGGGCATCGCCCAACATTAGATGTCTACCCGGGTTACTATTCCGCCACAAAGTCAATCATTTGTACCGCTGACAACAGACCGCCACGGCTTGATAGTTGTACAGCCTGACTCAAGTCTCTACAACAAACTCGGATTGGCAGCTGCCAATGGTATTGCACAAGTGGAATCCGGGGTCCCATTTCTGATGTTGATCGCGAACTACAACAAATGTCCTATAACTCTCCATCGGTTGCAAATTGTTGCTCAAGCATTACCTCATTCCTCAATAACAGTACCAAGCCAGCTAAGCTTCGGAGAGGTACTCGGTGTCACCGAGGAAATATCCCCAGGGTATAGTCCACAGCCTCCCCCTCCTCCGCTCTTGAGGAGGGGAGGCTGTGGACTTGTCCGCAAAAATAGAATCAAAATACGACAATAAGGCCGGGAAGTTCACAGAGTTTGATGAAATCGAGATTTCTTTTGACAATGCAGATCAAGTACTATCCATTCAAAACTGAAGTGAAGAAGAATTTGAATGCATTTCTCCGGAAGAGCTCTCCAGGGAACAGTACAAAGACGACTTCTGCCAGAAGATCCGTTCAAGAATAAATGCTGGACACCAGCTCCCCTTCACAATGGAAGCTCCCGGGCACGAAGGATATCTCTGTCGAACAGCATCGGAATACAGTCAGGTCGTCCCATTCAGTTATTGTCGGATAATGGTAGCCAGTTTGCTTCAAAATTTTTTTTGAGCGTATGCTCGATTCTCGGCATCAAAAACTTGTTCACAACCACATACCACCCGCAGGCGAATGGGCAAGCGGAGCGTTTAAACCGCACAATTCTTGCAGCCCTCCGCCACTATGTAGCTGATCACCCGAAGGACTGGGACCTCTTCACGGACGCGTTAACGTTTGCTTAAAACACGCAAGTCCACAGGACAACGAACGTGGCCCCTTCGAACTCGTCTTGTCACGCGCGCCCACTTCCCTAGCAATCCAAGCTCAGCCTACGCTTGAAGAGGACTCATCAACAGTAAAATACCACCACTGGTGGAGGGCTTGGTTAAAAGGTCTTATGTCTACCGTGGACCAATCCATAGAGAAGTAACAAGCAAGATACAAACGTAACTTTGACGAGCGGCTACGAAAACCGGCATACGAAATACCGATCGGATCGTTCGTATTCCTGAGGAGAGAGCCCGGATCGAGCAAAGAACGGCAACACAAGTTGTCTCCCGTGGCAACTGGTCCACACAGAGTCAGGAAGTTCGAGATGACACTGTGGTGATCGAAATTGGAGACACGAAGGAGCGTGTTTCGCGCGACCGAGTCAAGCCTGTACCAATAACGTGGGGTGACGTACAAGACAAGGCCCATCGGAAGCAATTGAAGCCTACACTGGAACAGCACCAAACGGATCACACCACTGCAGCCATCATAACGCGTATCAACTCAAGTGGTACCCCCGAAGGTAGTTCTTTGTCCAAAGGACTGCTTGACCTTCCTTTGATGGAAAATAGAAATGGAAAAATAACTAATGCAGCGCAAAACTCGCTCGAGACTCAGGATTACAACAGGAAGTTGACGGTATCCGAAGAAGCAATCCTCCCTCAGAGGATAAAAGCGGGAATCAGGCGACGCCATCCGCTGCGGGTCGCTCGCGAGAGAACAGTCCCCTAACAAAGACAAGCAATTTGAAGAGAACGGCAGTGATAACCAGCTACATACATGGACCCAACATCAGTCAAGGGAATCTGAGGCTAGGGTACAAAACCCAGAAGTCCCGAGTCGGGAATATGTCATCGAGAACGTTTTATTACACGGCCGAGCTGACGACGAGGAGCTGCTGTTTCGCGTCCATTGGACCGGCTATCCCATCTCTGAGGCAACTTGGGAACCTGTACCGCGCTTCCAAGGAGCAAGGTAGTGCAATACTTCCGGAAAAATAAACTGGCCCTACCACCAGAAGTGGAAACTGCTCAAGTTGGATAAAATCCTCGAGATAATTCGTAATGTATCAATTCTGTTCCAATCTTCAGAAAAAGGATGAGTTACAAACCTAAAAGATAGAGTTTAACCGAGAACTCATCATGTTTCGGCCAACATGGACCGTAGCACAAGGAGGTTTGCAAGAGATTCCGCAAGTAGCAAGTTCCAAAGGGCCCACAGAAGTTAACCGGGAACTTCCAAAACTTTCGGCGCATTGTTGGAAACTATGACTTCCAATTTCTTTACTGTCGATGGGATTCGCCCATTTTGCTACTTATCCATCGATAGAGGGCAGTGCTGCGGAAGATTGACCCGTTCGCCTGTTGCTTGCCGCTCAACGTCCTCTACAAATGCGAACAAACTGCGACGCATCTCTCTCACAGACCACGGGAGAGAACGAACGGAAGCTCCGACTACTTGAGTGACGAAGTAATGAATTATAGCCCAAGCTTCTGCCGAAAAGAACACCCGATCCGGAGACTGAACCTGGGAACCCCAGAGTACAAACAAACCTGTTGTATCCTCCCCATTGATTATTTTCTGGCGGGCATCGATAATGACACTTCGTAGTTGGCCTATCAACTGCTGTACTGTGGAAGCCCAACTTCCCCCTGGAGATGACAGGATGGAATCCAAGAAATTCTTAACAACGTCTACTGCCGTCTCATGATACCCCACCGGTCGGTAATTCATACCTGAGGAAGGAACTGTAGCATCCACAATAGTTGGCGCTTGTTCCACTTCTGGGAGTTCCATACAAGCCGATTCTTCCCGCTTCAAGCGCTTGGAGGGCGGCGAGTCCTCCCCAGAAGAGAGAATGATGACCTCGGAAACTTGAGATTGTCCCGCGAGATGACCATTAGAAGTAACCTGCGAAGATTCCCTACGCGAACGAGTCTCTCCCCGCCTTTCTTCTAATTCGGGGGTTCTGGACTGAACGCCTGACGGAAAAGTGCTCGAGAAGAAGCTTTCCCTGGTTCTTTCGGTTGGCTCATCTTGCCGGGCTGACGAAGAGATTCGGCAAAAGTCCGTGCCTCGCAGATATCCCCTCGTCCCTCAGGGCCCCGACCTCTATTTTCGAAAGACCCTCTAGATGCCGTGCCCGACGGGCGGTCCTGCCGAATCGCCCTGCGACTACGGGCCTCTGCCTCATCAATAACCTGGTTAGACCACGGGTCGTACCAAATGAAGTCTCCCGCCTCCCCAAACCGTGATCGGCAATAAGTGTAGCGCTGAGCGCTGTCACGCTGACTGTTTCTCCGCGGTACCCGCGTCCAGTCTGCTTGATCCACCACTCGCTTTAAGACTAACCAATCACCATACCCTTCCTCACCAAGTACAACTCGCAGCACGTCCGGACCAAGTCGATCGAGCGCATCACGGATTCGAGGAGGTATCCACCACAGCCGATAGGTATCGTACACCTCCCGGATGACGAAGTAGACCACCGATATGGTCCAACCGGTACAGTGTACAACCCAACAAGCAGAGGAGCGATTCGCCAATACATCAGAGCCACGATATGCAAACACTGGAGGAAGCTCGGCCCATACACCCCACGCAACCTCCCACTCTTCCCACCAAGAAGGTACAGCAATGTACCGAGAACGCAGCATCGAAGGTTTCCACCATTCTGCCTCCGGTTGTGCCACTGGATGAAACAGCCGAACTCGGACCGGCAACGCCGTTCGTACCGCACCGTGCTGGACCAGAATGAGGGATCTGCCTTCTTTACCTTGCGGTAATCTTGGAACAACACTTGTTCTGCCTATAGGACCGCCTGTGTATGTACATTGGCCGTAACGCCCATCTCGTTCCAGGTGTGAACCACCTCCTCGATCCTACGCAGAGACTGCGCATACTGGTGTTCCCCAGAAGAACGGCTACACCACAGGTCCAGCGGGCGAGGACCAACATCAAGAAATAAGGGGCCGTTGAGCAACCGCAACTTGTCAGCCAAGCGTTCTACCTTGTCTCTCCGACGGAACTGACGGGAGGTAGTGGCTCCCATCTACCCGCCCTCCACCGACGATAACGCGTGCCCAAGTGTGCAGAGTGCATCGAAACTCGCGCCCCCCACTCGAATAACCGCAACGCATTGGACGGTATTCCGCTGATAGTACCAGCCACGACCCCTCCCACCGCATGTACCTCCGCATACACTCGTCGTCCTGAAACTGCTAAACATCAAGCCACGGAGCACGCGAGAAACTACAGGGTTCCTCCGACATCAGACGGAGCTCATGCTCTTCTTGGACGGAGCGCGGGAACATCCCAAACTGAAAAGCCGCTTGCAGTGAATATTAAGTAACGGGCTTGTGAGAGGATGAAGGGGAACGGGAGCGAGAAGACAGAAGAGGGATTTGGACAGTATGATCTGTGGAGCTGGTGCAGATAATGGCGCACAGAATATACAAGGGGTAGAGCTGGTGCAGATAACGGTGTATAGAGTGGGATGGGAACCTTGCGAATCGGTGAACGGCGAAAAATGACCCAAGCTATGGCAACGAATATTCCGAAAAAGGAACAAAAGGTTGGATGCCAAAACGAGGATTATTCATTTTGGTGATGTTGTCGTAACTACTACATTCGCCGATTCGGCACCCACACAGGCAGTGACCTTACCCATTTTGGGATCTTGCCCCTTCCCGTGGTTGTAATCTCCCGGAGGTGCATCGAAGTACCGAACCTTACAGTTATTGCCAACACATAACTGTACGTCAAAAAACGGTCGAACGTGGAAAACGTGTACAACCCCGATTTAGGATTGATATTTGGGAAGGGCTCCCCAAAAAAGGGGAGACACCGCGCCTCACACCCAGGACCTTCCCGCCAGCCTCCCGAGGTACTCCAAACTGGGCCAAATGGCCCACGTTAGTACTACAGTAACGAATGTCGAAAAAACCACGGTAAGGCGCGCTCAGAAGGGGTATATGTAGTGCAATTGGCACACATACTGTACTGCCATCGGCAGAGCTAATTTTTTGATCTTTTTTTGATCTGATTCACTGCTAACCAGCAGGCACTGTACTGTACAGTACAGTAAGGGCAATTTTCTTTTGTCGCCTACTATTATTTTTGGTACTGTATCCTCACCGGATGGGGCTTGACGGCTTGCAATCTGGACCACTCGGCCCACAAATAGGACCTGATATTTTCGCAAGTGAAAGGCACCTATTGGGCCAAGTGTCGACTTTACTTATTTCTAACTTGGCTGACCCTAACCTCACTCTCCTCGCCGCCCTAGATAACCCTAACCTAGTTAACTAGTATTTATACCTACCTGGCCACCAGGGCTCTAGATTAAACAGCTACCCCGGTGTTGTTGGCTCTGAACTTTACTACCAACTTCCGCCTTTGCAGGAACCTTTCCAACGGCAACTTCGGCTATAGCCACGTTTATCCGCCCGGGTCTCTCTTTCTATTCCCCCCTCTCTACCCAACATTATACTACCCCTTTGTTTTTTGTTTGTTTGTGATATTTACTCACGCTTGGCGCCCCGGACTCCGGCGTCTATATACAAATAGGAACTTCAAGTTTGTCGTTGGTGACAACATCCTTATCTCCAAAGGAGATAATCAGCACAGCTGACCCAATACTACAACTTCTTCCTCCTGTATTACACCCTTAATGTCAACGGTTCTTTGGAATCGACATATACCAAGTTTCTAGCATTCCGCGGACCACGGTCCGGCCTTACAACCCGGAGGACAAGTATACCGTCCAGCCGTCCAAGGAATTACCCCGCTCTTCCATCCCCATTTCTCCTCGCCGTCGGCGAGCTGTGCTACTGCATCGCAGGGTGCTTCAAGAGAAAGAGGGAAGGCGAACACCCTGTGAGTTTCGGTGTGTGTGTGTTGGATTTCTCATTTTCTGACGGTGTTCTGTTCCTAGACGAGAAGAACTGCGCACCGCGCATTGCACTACACTCCTCAAGGCGGGTATGAGACTCAAGTTATCCGAGTGCGCCTTTGGTGTTCGGCGAGCGGAACTTTTGGGTCCTTTAGTGGACGAAGAACGGGTGAGGCCTTCCGACAAGCACATAAAGGATATCAGAAACCTGGTCGGGACAGCATCAGGGGATGAGCTAATAAAGTTTCTGGGGCTCGTAAACTTCTTCGCTGCATTCTTCGACCATTCAGCCGACAAAGCCGCCCCACTCTACGACGTTCTTTAGAGAACGGGGGTTTCCAAAAAAAAGAGACATGGAGATCGACTGATCATCCCGAATTGGTCGGATGGATGGGGTGGAGCGCAAGAGAAGTCCTGAAAAATATTGAAGGATGACTTAAGTAAGCCAGAGGACTTGACCACGCCTGTCCTTGGAGCACACAAAAAGGATAATTACAGATGCTAGCTCATACGGACTCGGAGAGTTTTTCCTTGAAGCCGATGAGGAGGGTCGATGACGTTCCATCTCGTTTGCCAGCAAAGCCCTGAGGAAATCATATGCACCCATGGAGAAAAAAATCTTGGAAATCGTGCATGCTTTAAAAAATTGCGGCAATTTCTGCACGGAGAATATTTGACGATAGTGAGAGACCACTTTTCATTGAAGTGGTTTCTTGGCCTTAATGTGCTTCAGGAGAAACTGGCCAGGTGGGTCATTGTAATTCTGGATTTTGATTGCAAGGCAAGATCGATCGCCGAAGCGGACCAGAACTACTGGTCCCGGACACCCTGAGCAGGGACGCATTCCCAAAGTCCTTATGCTAAAGGTGCGGAGAAATTGATTCCAAGAGTTCTGAAGCGGGCTAGGGGGGATACAGTGAACCATGCCATCTCGAAACTCGCGGAAAACCCTCATGGAGGGAAATCAGAGGTCGAACCAGAGCGGTAACCGTCAGAAAAATAGAGATTGCGTGAGGCAAAGGTGGCATAATGTGAATCTTCAGGCTTACGCACGATCGCGAGATCATTTTTCCTTGGATGGGGACGGTTTTCTGTGGTACCGCGGAATAGATGAGCTTTCTAATACGTTGCCAAAGTAATTGGGGCCTGGAATCCTTAAGTGGGTCCTTGGTTCACAAATGCATAGGTACTATGGTCTCCGACGCACGATCTGCAAGTCTCTTCCTCGGTAGTATTGGAAATGTATGCGACGGGATGCAGCAGAATTCCTGGAGAACTTTCTTCGTTTCACAGTGGCACGGGAGCTTAATTAGGCCCGAAAAGCTCCTTTGCAGGGGGTACATCTGAAGCGAAGGTTTGAACAGGTCTCTTCTGACATCCATACTGTAACTCCAAGGACAGCAGACGGTTTCATAAAGGTTCTGGCAATATTTTATGTCTTCACAAGATTTTAAAATGCCAAGTCCATCCCGGATGTAATTTATGATATTATTTCGAGAGGGCTCATCGATGAATGGATTTGGATATTCGGCCCGATGAAGACCATGATGTCAGATGGGGGTCCAAACTTGACTGGATCGGTAATAAATAGTCTGGCTGATTTCTTGGGAATCGTTAGAATGTAGACCTATCCGTTTCTCCCGCAAGCGAATGGTACGGTAGAAAGATAGTAATGTACCATCATCAAGGGCCTTGCGAGTTTTACGGTCACTGGCACAGAATGTTGGGATGATCATGTCGTTTTACCATGTTTCCGCTATAATAATTGCGTGTGCACAACGACCGGTATCACGCTGTACAAGGCTATGTTTGGGGTGGAAGCATTCCAGTCCTGGAGAGAAGTGGATACAGCCCCGTTTGAAGACGAGCCAGAGGATATTTCCAGAGGATAAGAAGTTATTGATTGCCTCTTACATGACAAATGTCGGGCTTCAAAGTCCAGAACCACGAAACATATGACAAACAGGCCAATACGATCCATATTAAGGAAAGGGATCGCGTCTTGTTATGGTCGGTAAAGTTCAGCAAAAGAGAAGCGGAAGAGTTACGCAAGCCTCAGATTAAACCTTATAGGATCACGAAAAGGACCGTAAGAGTCGGTTATATCTTGGAGTCTGAGGTGTATGGTAAGGTAACCCGCTCAAACGCCAACAGGCTGCGAATAATTAGAGATCAAGATGCAAAAACTGGAAACCCAGCTGATGGTGTGTTTCCAGATTCCTTACAAACAGTGAAGAAAATATCAGGAGAAGAAACAAGCAGGAATAACAAGAGGGAAAAATTGAAGCAGCATTTCAAGGTTCAACCTTCGGGAAAAAGATCGCCAAGATAGATCCCGGAAAGTGAATTACGGAAAATGGTACATTTTTATGACACCCTTGTACCCAAGAGGTTTGAAAAAATGCTCGCTTAAGACTTGCCGGGCTCTCATTGGGAGGCTAAGCTGTGAGATTCGGACATTCTTCAAGAGTCGGACTCCAGGCCCCTATAGATCCTGGAGGTGAGACGCGGTTTCATTGATAACCACATCTTGCGTAAACCATTATGGGCTGGGGACCCCTATATCGTTATAAGGATCCCCAGGTGTCAGACGCCCGTCCATCAGCGATCCGCCAGGTATGGCGTTGTTTCAGCTGTCTGCTTCATCCCCGCACGCACGTGATTTGTGCAAATGACCCTTACGAGACGTTCCGAGGAAGCTATTAGCAGCATACAGTTTTAACCTTTTAACCCAAGCCAGTGTCTTGCAGGAAATTGCGCGGTTAGTTTCAGACAACACTGGGACTGTACGCCACGACACTCTGTCTGCCGTAAATACTCGCTTGCACTCACTGTTATCCGTCCCTAAGGACCAGTAGAGGCAGCCTTGTAGTACATCCGGCATTAGTTCAAGTCTCCAGGCTCGCATCCGTGATAAATCGCATCAACTGCTCGTCGTCCAAACCTTTCTAAAGCTGATGGTGTGGAAGCACCGACCCAAGGCGAGTGGGTGCTAACGGAGGTATGCTCACAGCAGCCACGGTTACTTGGCCTCAATGGTTACTGTACCATGGCCTCAATGGGTGCTGTACAGTACAGTACGTTGTGCCACTGCAAAGGGGGGAACTGGGACCTTCGTGTAATAAAGATAGAAGTGGGCCTGCTGCTTATAGTAAACAGACCCAACTCCGCAAGGGCTAATCTGATGGGACCAAGTCTGCCTCCCCATGCACCTCGGAGGTCAGGGCTTCGAAAGCATCGCCTCCTGCCTCCACGGCGCTGCCGCCGCCAGCATCATTGATGCTGCTTCCGCACGGCAGCGGACTTCCGCATACGCCACGCCGCGTGCTTGTGCACTAGTTTCCGGCCGCTTCCGCGGCGACCGGTCCTTCCTCCTCCGCCAGACTGGGTCTTCGCTCCGCCGTTTCGCCCTGTCCATCCCTGGGATAGTCGACCTTTCCACCCTTGACCCTCCAACTCTAGCTGCTTCACCCACCAACACTCTAACCCTTATCAAACGGGTGCAGCAAGGGGCGGGCAAGAGTACATTGGCATGACGACTCCTGGGCGAATGCTCCAAACCGGACCGCCCATAGCGACGCCGACATTCGACATAGCATCCGTGGCTTAGCGTTACGCCGCAGCCCCGCTGCGGCGTTTCTCTACGCTCACCCCACGGCAGCTACGAAGGTGCGCACCACACACTGGCAGACCACGCTCCGCCGTCACCTCGGACTGCCAGTGTTTGATGACTCCATGGCCCTCAACTGCCACCACTGTGACCAACCCTTGGACACCGTCGGGGATCACGCCACCGACCTCTGCTGCCCTGGATTCGGCCGTCGTCACCGCTATAACTCGCTCTGTAATGCGTTTACGACACACTTTACCCGCGCCGCGGGTCTGGATAACCGGCACGAGGTTCCGTTCCTCGTCCCGGGCACTGAGCTCCGGCCCGCCGATATCCTTGCACAACCGCCCCCAACCCCGGAAGGCACAACATTGCGCCCCATTGCCTGTGACATCACTGTTGGCTCACCGTTTAAGGCCGCAGTTCGCACCAAGGCGACCCAGGTTGCCGGAGGCGCTGCTGAACTGGCGGCCCGCGACAAGGTTACAACTCTGAAACGCAACATCGCCCGACGCCTCTCCGCTCCTCAACTGGCCCATCTTCTGCGCCTTACACACCGAACTTCACGTTTCGACCTCTGGCGTTTGATTCCTTAGGTGCCCCTTCCCCTGGAACCATTGCATTTATCGAGGAGTTAGTTCCGCGGATCGCGTCCAAGTGTCACTCAACACTTGGCGTTATCCGCCGCAGTATCCACCAGCGAATGAGTTGAACCCTCTGGTCATCCATCGCTGAAGCTATCCTGTCGCGAGCCCCGATGCGCATGGACACCGAAGTACATCCGGTTAGATCTTAACCGTATAGTTAGACGTGCACAGTCCCCAGTAGATACTGAACGCATTAAACTTCTTTGCAATGCCTACTCAAGCAAAGGTGACGCAAGAAAATTCCCCCATTGAAATCTCGGCAAGCCGAGAAAGCAACGGTTTGAAAAGAATCTGGCGTAAGCAATGCGTTTACAGAAAGCGGCAACGACAGCAACGAATTCTCGAAGTGTACTGTAAGATGGGGCCACTGTAAGAAATTTCTATCGATGCACGAAGTTCTGGCCCTCGTTCGAGCGACGAGATTGAGGGGGTTGACTGGAAAGTTGCGAGTCGAAGAAAGGGTTAAAGAAGTGAGTGCATCGTGTAGTTCGGGCGACACAGATGAAAGCGCGTGCCCGGAATTTTCGCTGCGAAGAATGTTGACCGGGCAGCGTTTAAAAAAACGGTTTAAAAACGGGTGACCGCAAACTCGTCACGAGCATCCGTCCACAGCCCGTCGCTCGAGGCCACTGCGGAAGCAAAAAAGCAAACTCGGCACCCCAGGTACAACGACAGCGGCAACATCTGCAATAGTGTGGGATGAGTTCGCTGATGTCGTGCCAGACTCGTGTTAACGCGAAATACCTCTTGCATACGATGCAAACAAGCTTCGTTGGGGTTTGCTCATGTGTTCTTCGGTGCCCAGTGAGATTGTTTCGAATTCCAATTCTTTTCCACAGTGGCACTGGCGACTGCGCGTCTTCAAGTATACGGGGTCAATGTGCATCTTCAGGTGCGACTCTTGCCCAAAATTTCGATTGCAACATGTGCACGTCTATTCTTCTCGCCACGATGCGTTGTGACAATGCGCCGCTGAGGGAATCCACTCGATTGAAGGCCGTTGGACAGTCCTGACACCGGTAGCCTCGTCTTGCGCTGTGCTTTGACGACAAGTGCATCTTCAGAAGGTACCGCCGCGTGACCACGCTCCTGCAAATCGGGCAGGATAATCCGTGCGGCGTCGCGACAGAGGTTGAGGATTCCCCTCCAGGCGTTCCGGACGTCGCGCTCGCGTTGATAAGTGAAGGGACGAATTGCGGTTGTGATGTTTGGACTGACGTTGAGGGACTAATAGTCACAGCAGGAAAGAAGGGGATGCGGGCGAGACTGTCCATCATGAGTGGAAGCAGCAATTGACTTCGCCTTTGACCTGGTGAGATCCTGAATGCAAATTTGAATAGACGTGAGACCTTTGCGATACGCTTCATCCAACTTATTCAAAAGGAGTTGCGGTTGTTGACTCCCTTCCCGGCTTGTGTTTCGTCCCAAACGGGATGAGACTGACTGTCAACAGTTCCGCCCTGGCAATAACATCGGAAAAGCCGAAAGCGATGACGTCCCCTGTACCATGACCAGAGAGTTTGGCATTGCTGCGGGCCGCGCTCCGTAAGGCAGGTGAGCCAATGGCTGCGGTACTTGTAGTGGAAAATGTAGTGGATTGTTCTGCACCAATGCAGACGTGTGCTGATTCACCAAGGGGTGCGCAGCGATCGGGACGGCTCGAGGATTCCGGATCTGCGGAACCATAACTTGTCTCTCAATTGCTCGCTGCGATTTGAGTGAGATGGGCATGGCAATATTTGCACCCATATTCAACGGGTCCTGCTCTGCATCCGGCAAAATTGAATCAAGGACTGAAGGGACCTGGACACTCGGAATTTGGTGATGGGGAAATGTCGACGAAACGAGTGCGGCTTGTACAGTATATCCTGAGGTCGGCTCGACAGCCTGGCCAGAGTCATAAGGTCATCCGCAACATCGACGTCATCGGTATGCTTGAAATGAGTCTGTGATAGCCCAGGAAATAGTCCCGAGTGACTTGGATTTTGCAACGTTAGTGCAGCAGAGATGATGGGGAGAGCGGCTGCTGTTCGGGATAAGGAAAGGCGGTCCTTGTTGAGGCACGGGGAAGATGAATGGAACTTTGTTGGGCCACAAGACGGGTGGTGCAGGGGTTAAATAGCGTGGTTTACTCATTATTCCGACAGGGGGGAAAATGTGGGGTGATTTAATATTTGAAAAATATGGTCGGTTGTGGATCGATATATCCTACAGGGTGCCCAGTAATATCTCTAAAATTACCCTAGAAAGCCGGCTCAAGGCCCCCCAGCAGACAGGCTGCGTTGGACATTACGGCCGCGGCAGCGTGCCTCTGAGTAAGTACCGTACGGACCTTACCATCTGTCTCCATCGCTCTAACGGCTACGTTCCGCGCGACGTCGGTTAGCACCCTATAGGCGTCCAGGTGCCACCCTCCGAGAGTAGATATAGGGATAGGCACGAGCTTACTTCTCCCGGAGGTTGCAATAAAAGAATCATATCTTCTATGCTTCGCGGAGGCGGCCGCATTGAGCGAGGTGAGCGGATTAGACGTTTGGGCCCTCCTGTGGGAAGGCGCCAGCGGGTTGACGAACGTCACGTCAAAGAAGTCCGTACCTCCACTGCTTCCCATCGCCCGGATGTCTGGCCTTGTGCGATGGACCCCGTCCCGCGGTTCGACAGCGGGGTGACGGGCCGCTTTCTGCAGGTCTTGCGCAAAAAGGGCCACTTGATGATCATGCCGTCGAGTTCTGTGCCCACCATGTCTGCAGTGAAGGAGATGATCCCCGAAACAATCGAGGGTTTCAGGGCAGTTTCGTACAGTTATTCCTACAGTAACGTTTGGTAAATCTTTTTAAGTTGCCGTGCTTTGTCTCTCACATCACCTGATGCTTGAGTGACCCAGCTCGGTTTAGTGACCATTTAATAAAGGCATGTGTTTGTTGTTTGTTGTTGTACAGTATGGCACAGAAGCCTGCAGAGTACTCAGAAATACATAGTTAACTATGAATGCAGGCTGAGGGTGGAAACCTGTCGCGCCTGCATCACTTGGAGACTTATCGCAAACCGGGTAACGAAGTCGCGGACCTCCTGTTAAGGGGAGGAACCGCGACGGGAAGCAGCGAAGGAAGCAAGGTGGCGGAAAAAACCCTAGCCGTCGTTGCCTTAGGTGCCATAGATATCAACCCCGACAGGAGAGAGGAGTATATCGTTTTGGTCACAGTAAGTGACGTCATGACGATGTTTCTCGTTCTCTGCGAGTGTCGCGGCAGCGCCTGCGGTAACCGTAGTTGGCGAGCAACAGTAACGTCGACGGCGACATCGGTACTGTGAAGCCCGTAGGCAGCGGGAATGTAAATGTCCATTCGTAAGGCGGGGGACCACGAATGCCCAGACGAATTGGAAACCTGGTAGTGGAGCGGTTGCTCGACGAGGATGACGAGCCCAACTTCCTTACAGAAGCCGGCGAGAAAGTTGCTGAGGACGTGATATCGACGAGTCATTCCGTCTTCGTATTTGCAGGTCAGCGTGTGTTAGCCGCTTGGATATAAGACGGGTGCGACGTCGGCCGAGCGCCGGGACCAGACCGCGCTGCGAGTACATCCAAGTAATGGCGCGATGCCGAGACGAAGAGACAGGGCACCTTTCCACGCAGAGGAGGACATGTACGTAACCAGTGGGGGTGAGGAGTGAAATGATGTGACATGGACGTAATCGATGCGCCCGGTAGCAGCAGTCGCTCTGATGTCTTGTCTGGCTTTGTGTCCCGTGGTGGTCTTGGCTTGAGGTGGGGTGCCTCGCGGCAAGGGCGAGGTCGTTGCACAGTAACGATACTTCGTCGTCGTGGCGGGCGATTCTTTGTCGGCCATACTTGCAGTGGAGCAGTTTGTCTCCATGAACGTCCATCGTTTCTGGGCACGAGACTCTTGGGCATGGGGTTCTTCGCGCGAATAGGGGTACCTGACAAAAGTACAGGAGCCAAAATGAGAGGTCCTGCGTGGTAATGGCTGTCTTGAGACTTGCGCTTGGAACGCAGTGGACCCAGATATTAGCACCAGGTTGTTTCATGGATGCCCGAAAGGCTCTTGTGCTGGTGTGGCCCTAAATCAGCTCCTTGTAGATTGCCCCGTGGACTGCATCAGATAGCTGCACTTTTGTGGGTGGGTGGTTGGAAAAAAATATGTTGAATGGCAGTAATCCCTTTGGGCGACAGAAAAAGGACCATGCACTAAATGCGGCTTTGGCCTCGTCGTATGAGCCCAACTCGGTTACAGGCCAGATTGGTGGTACAGAAGGTTACAGGGACAAAAAAAATATGGGTGTTATGGTGAAAATGGAAAGACAATCGCGGCAAGGAAAAGGGGTGACCTTCAATCGGGTGCGGGGATTCAGTATGCTGGGTTGGAATTTATAAACATGCAATTGGCCGCTGCAAAGATAGGGGTGCGACTTTTGGGGAATGTTGATGGGGACCCTTTTTGTTTCGATTTGGACAAGCTGGGTAGGGTTATCGAGAAGTGTAGAAGGGCGCGGCTGTTGGCACTTATGTCTATTAAACCAGCGGAATGGCATGGGTGACGTAGAGAATATAGCTGATGGTATGAACTATGGATAAGGTGCAGCAGGCAACACGACGATCAGATGAGGCAGTTCAGGTCGCGATAGAGTTGGTTAAGGTAATGCAGCGGTGATGGGCTATGCCGCTGGGAGCAGGCATACTGGGAATACAGAAGGCTAGGAGCGAGTAAAGGAGGCTGCTTGGAACGCGTTGGCAGCAGGAGAAAGGGCGATAGAGAAGGTGCTGAGGCTGGAGAGGCTGCTACTAGCGCACAGAAATCGCTGCTGGGTCGCAAGAGTGCGGACAAAGGATGATGATAATGATTTGTTTGTTAAAGAATTGAGACAGAGGCAGCGAGGATGGTTCGCCGGTCAAGTCGGTGTGTATGAGCTGCAATGCAAAGAGTTGGCACTGATGATGGAGAATGGGAGGAAGAGAGGAGCTACAGTGGTGAGTCCCCAGGATCTGAAAGTGGAAGCAGTGTTCTGGAGAACAAGAAATTGAGAGGGGGTGATCTCTTTTTTGATTTTTTTGGTTAGAATTTGTGTGCTTAGTTGTTTATTATTTTTATGTACGCGAGGAGTGCACAAGGTACGAGTGTTAGGGTTCAATTAGTACGTAGTATGCAGACGTGTATTGTAAGCGAAGTGCACTAACACGTGCAGTAGTATTCTGTCTGCAACGAACATAGTCTGCATTTAGTGCTCCTCTGTGGGCAATATAAAATGCTCTGATCTGGTCTCCCGGTCCAGAGAGGCATCAATGATTGTGTGGTAAGCAACCTGATTCGTGCTTTGCAACATTATTGTACTGTGATTTAGATAATATCATTTTTCTCCTTTAAAGCCTACAGTGATATCTTCTCTATCTAATATTTGTCTGTAGAGTAATTTTCAAAAGTAACATGAGGAGAATTGAAGCAGCAGGAGAAGAATTTTTTTGAAAAAATTAAGATGTTGGGCCCTTTTAATCGCATTACAGTCAAAGTCTTAGTTATTTCATTCATACTATTTTATATAGTTGCTGCAACTTAGTTATTAGTTACAGCATACCAGAAGTGAATGAAGTGCACTAGTTTCTGCGGATTCAATTTTTTAATGTGAACTAAATCACCTCTACAAGATAAGTCATATTAAGTAATACTTAATTTCTTCCAGGAAAGAATCGTTTGTTTTTGATTTTTCAGATTGAAATAATCCAATCTTCCCTCTCATGCCTTTGATCACACTGCTTCGGAAAATTATGTCTAAAACTTTTCTAGTAATAATTTTAGATGTATTTCTGCGGAAATATGCACCAATTACCTCTTTCAGATCTTTCCATAACGAAAAAGAGATTTAAGGTACCCGAATGATTCCATGAATTTTTACAACGAATCTCTGCGCTCTGCTATTTATAATTATCCGAACCAAACTACGTTTTATCAGTTATGAGTTGTCCTACGCAACTAGTTTCCCACTTTGGTGAATTACTGTTAGTTCTGTGGTGATACTGAAAATTCGGTCTTTTCAATTATACAAAAATACCTCGATCCGTTCCCATTTTGTATTATGTTACATAGCACAGGAAAGTTCTATGGAAATATTTACGCATGATATGTATAGGTAGCCAGACTTTGATTTTTTTCCGGGTGTATGTGATTTTTTAGCTTTAAATTATTTACCAATAGAAATTATTTCACGACTTTTCTGATCAAAATCAAGTACGCGGAGAAGGTAGGTTAATTCTCCAAAGATTGATCAATTGTCGTTTCTTAAGTATTACTTTCAAATTTCAAAAGCTTTTATGAAATCTTTACGTATATCACCCTTGATATCTCAATAATAATTCAGACGCTTTGAATATTTCAAATGCCAGACGTAAGTTTTTTGTATGAAATTCAGATGAAGTAAAAAAGGAGGAAGTATTTGATAATTAATTTAATGAAAATAATCTTTAAACATATTTTTCCAGATTCCTGTGAAGGACATACTGAAATCCTCAGAGAGACACTATCATGACACCTCTCATCAGTTTAGAAAAAGAAATCAGACAGAAAAATCACATAGATCTAAATCACTTGGGCTAAATTTCATTTTATATCATGTTACCGGTTTAAGATCCGCGCAATAATAATTTCTGCAATTTCGAAAATGAGGTTTCGCATTAATTCCAGCATCTTGGCATCCATAGACCTAAGAGATTACCTAAGACCCCTAGAGATTTGAAATAACTAATTCTGATGCTGCAAATGAAAAAACACTACAGTTTACGATCTGCAATCAATTTCACTGCAATATTTATCTCCTAACTCAATATTTAAATCAACGCTTGTAATTTTTTCAGCTTTACGGCAATTTACATAACAATTTTATTACCTTACAAATCTATATGTATACCAAAATCACTATTTATCAAAATATTATCTTTCTTTATCAAGAACAAATCCTCATCAACAAAGAAACCGACATTATATTTTACATACTCATTTAAGGGGATGTATTATTAATGAATTATATCTATCCATACAAATCAATAACTTGATTCTCTAAAAATAGCCCCATGCGCTCTCGATAATGCGAAATAAAGTTCTTCTCCTACTAATTGTATTGCATGGATGATCAAAGGTGCAAAACATAAACTTCTTACGATGAAATCTTCAAAAGCTGGTACTTGTCCCTGCACTTTCTTAAATACTTCACTTAAGGGTTTCAATAAGACAGAGATGAAATAAGAAGGAACATATCCCAAAAGGAAGAGGCTCTATGGTGAGGTCAGAGTGATCAAGGAAAACAAATGAATTAAGATGGAAGGGAGCGCATTTTACCGGTGACCGAAAGTTACAGGTATAGTAGGGAGTACACACCAGTCTCAAGTTCGTATAATCTCAATTATGGTCTTTTAGGATATTTGTGGGATGAGTGACCAGAAAAAAAGATGCTGAAACCATTATGATAATTTCTTCTGCAAGAGCTTCAGCAATAAACATAATCTATTAATCAAAGCGTAGAATAAATAGGAACGTATTAAAATTCTAAATGCAGATCTACTTCGGTTTTTATTACAATTTTCAAATATTAAGAAATAATTTTCTAACAAATTCGTCCTTACTCCGCTAACATTTTCAGAGTAGAAAGTAACTCTTATCTTAAGGCCTTAAAGATTTCAAATAGAAAGATGAAGCCGAAAAGCGATACCCATACCATCTTCAATTTAATTTAATGAGGTTGAAAGGAAAAACTCGTGGCAAAATTTTTTTTCTTGAGTTTGTAAATAGAATTTAATCTTCGGCTTCGAAGATTAATTTTTTATCTCTAGGCGATGCAGTATAATTTAGTGATCCCTAAGTATTTTGGGCGAAATTTTTGCAATAATGATGCTCGATGGTTTTTAGAGCTCAAAAATAATTTGGTTAATGTCTTTAGCACCTAAAATCTTGACGAGAATTGTCGGAAAATTAGTTTCTTTTTTTATAATATTTCTGTTATGAATTTTAAATAGATTATAAAAATAAGTTTCTTTCGAACGACACAAAATGGCGCGTATATTGCTCTTTCTTTGCAGATATCGCGACACCATTCATTTTATCAGAACGTCTTATTTTTCATGCTTTGGAATTTCTACTCCTCTATTTAAGTACCCTAAATCTCTCACTTTATATTCAAATGACATATATAAACGACCGAAGTGAGAGTGTTCATGTTAAATGGAGGCACGACAGTTGGAAGAAATTGTTGATCAGTACTTGAGAATTTATATTTTGCGAATATCGCAGTTGTTTTCGTATAAAAGTATGCACCGTAGGACACTATACAAGAAAAACATGAGAACACGAAATACCCTGCTAACACAAACGGATCGGTCACAAAATCATTTTCGTGGCCCATCCGTAAAATTAATACACTCTGTCACAGTAAAAAGCCTGTAATAGCCCCGGCTTCACCCGTTTTCAACACGCTCGGCCGCAGAATCAACACTCAACAACCAACTTTTAACCTTTCGTCGCCTCCTTATCTCAACGATCCCCGACCCCTCTCCGCCAGGATTCTCCGAACGCCGGTCGTTCTCCCGCCATGAGCGCCCATGCAGAGCAATGCCCACGATAATACCCTCAAGACTGTCCTCAATCATCACCGAATCAGCCCCCCGATGCTGTTCCATCTCATTCTAACTCCACGAAGCAGAGAAATTCTGTTTTTCCGAAACGTATAAGCTTTGGTTCTGCAAAGTATTCGCGAACATAGAGCTCCCTCCGCGCCCCACGGTGAAATAGACAGGATGTTCCAGAAAGTGCATTCCAGAAAGTGCACGACACATTCCTGAAAAAGGTATCCCCACTTCACCCCTAGCCATGTTTGAAAACGCTAAGGGGCAATTTTCGAAACATGTTATCTGCGCAGCGTACTTCTGTGAGATCTAACGACGGTATTTCTGGGATTTTGAGGAGGTCTCTGAGGGGGACGGACTCATGGATGGCCTCATTCTCGAGAAAGATGAACCCGGGACCCGTCGGAAGGAAAAGAAGAAGGAACTTGCCGAAAGTGAGGAAACTTTGGTTTCGGCAGTAGAGCATCATTGGGTGCGGAGGTAATTTCGGATGACACAGCGCACTCAACAATAAGCCGGAGAACCCCACTTAAACGCAGGTTGGAGGATAAAATGGTGGCAATGGATAATTGGAGCAGCCAGATCACTGAGGATATGAGCAAAAAGAGGAGATCTGACAAGGAGTCCCTGGAGTTAAGACTTCAGGAGCTGCAGGTATAACGTGAGCGATGGTAAGATCACAAGAAGAATAGACAGAAAGGTGGAGAACAAAATCGGCTGCAACTTTAGATGATGAGCTCTTTAATCAAACATTTAAACAAGTGATCACAATTGTTACGCATTTCAATATGCTTCAAAGGATGGTGGCGTAACTTGAAACTGCCCACGTGTTTGCCCTCTTTTTTACATGCATACATGCAAGTTTAGTAGTATGGCTGATGCCCCATCAAGCAGACCGATTGGACCTTTCGAACCTTAAGTTTCCTAGAAAAATCGTTGCTGCTCCAGTATGGCTTAAGATTCTTGTATTTGTGCTCTACAGAGACACGAAAACTGCTCATAATTGATTTTATACTCTTCTCATCGTCCTTTGCTACTTCTCTCAGATAAGGCCTCATCATTCAAGGCCTCAACAAAATATGCAGCACCGCCGTAAATATAGTACTGATTCCAATTAATAATCATGCACTCGGAAAGTGCTTGTTCCCATCCGCTATAATGCAGCAAAGTAGTATCGTGGCGTCGTCCTGCTTCCGGCCCGAATAGGGCAGACATCCGTCCATCTGAAGTACACAAAGACTGATAAATTAGACAGCGAAACACTTTATTTCCTGAGTAGCACGCACGTTGAAGCTGCCATGCCCACCACGTCTCTGCATTCTCATCTCAGTACAGTCTATGAATCTCACGCACTTTTGGTACGGCGAACCAGCTTCGGCGATCACCCTTGCGTAAAGTTCTGCTTTAGATCTCAAAAACGCCCCTCGCAAGTCTAGAACATAATCAAACTTTGATGTGAAGAACTCGGATATTTACCAGAACGTCTCGCTTAACATAGGCGTTTGATGCCCGAGCATATACTCCAAGCCCTTCCATCGCTTATTTGTTGCTAAGCTATGTAACAAATTTCGCTTGCAGTAAGTGGATTGCATCTCCACTTCTTTCTTTTAGCAGCTCCAAGCCAGACTATTAATTCCGCAATGCTCCCGATATCAAACGTTTTGTAGCGAAAGTCTGCCAAGCAGTCTTGTTGGGAGAAAACGTTGAGGTTGAAAGTAGAAACTTTGATATGTCGACTCCGTGTTGCTACTTGAAGAACGTTGGCATGCTAGTAATTCGCCTTTTCAACGGCAAACAATACAAATTGCTCCGAGATTCTCAACAATAACTCCTGTCTTGCGCGGTTCATCCATTGTTTTGGACGGAGTCTGCACCGCCCGACAGCGAAATCCGCGATAAGCATACAGGGTTTTGTGCAATTGATGGATGGGGCAGTGATGCGGTGGCGGAGACCGCGGCGGTTTGTAGATGGGTGCTTATTAAAGGAGAAGGCTTTTGTGGAGAGGTTGCAGCGAGGAACGAGTGCTGGAAACGTCAAGGAAGAGGTGTCAATGCGGGCAGAAGTTAGAAACAGCATAGAGTTGAGTTGGATGGTTGGGTGTTTTGCGTTCTCATACGTCACAACCACTCCAAGGCGAACAGAATGTCATATGATTACTGTATATTACAGTATATGATATTCGTGAACCATAAACATGATTGCACAGTTTCGCTATCTATCATTTTTGAGGGGGTTCGTACGAAAAAAGCTTCGATTTTCGCATACTATAATTTCCCTACTGACAAATTTTTAAAAAATTATGGGATTGATGGCTACAAATCGTATTAAAGTAATTTTCAATGCATCTGGATCTTTCCAACAGGAAAGATTACGTAGAACTTGGAATGTCGTTTTTGAGGGGCTATTCCTGCCTTCGTAAGAAATAATTTAAAAGTCCCCGCATCAAAGTTCGAGTTTTAAACAAAACAAATGACTTATTCCTGATTTCCTGATTATGATATAATGGCTTTGAACCGCGTTTATACAACAGCAAAAAATTGTCCACGTTTAGTTCAAACCCCTCAAGAAATGTTCATTTGAAAAATTCATCATTTGAACTTGAATACTGGCTCATTGAATTCACCGAATGTATAACGTTATGGACTTAAATTTCAATTTGCATAAAATACTCGAGGAAGTGTTAGTTGGGAGTCTTCAACATTGTAAAAGCTATAGAATGAAGTTGCTAACTTTTCGGTTATTTCCCGGTTATATTTATGGCTAAAAGGTGTCAAGATCTATTGCAAAATTCAATCTCAGTTGAAATATACTGCATGTAAAATAAATCGAGGTAGGTTGTCTTCAATTATACGGTCTTCCGGGTTTCACTAAATTTTTGGCACGTGAGATTGTACAAAATTCACTTCCTAGAATTTTATAATTACAAGGCATTGAAATTTCATTTTCCAGAAAATATCAGACGATGTTAAAACTAAAATCCGATAATTTATTGAGTTGATCACAGAAATCAGATCAGCTCCTGTAGTAACGAGAAAACTCTAGATTTAATAATAAGCTTCAGTGCAATTGATTACTGCAAATTTTTCTTATACTAATAGTTTCACTATAAATTTGATTGGCTCATAGCCAAAAAAATATCTCACAGGAAGTGAATTCCCTCTTTTCCCCCGTTTCATCATAGCATCATGCGCATTCAGTGGCAGAAAATGATAAAATCGGGATTTACATCTTGGTCTTGGACTCCTATGTATAGTAAAGGCCTGATACTGAGAATTTAAATAAATACAGTAGGGCCTGAATATGTATTAAAATCATAATTAAATAGTTCTCTAAACTAGATAGTGTTATTCTCATCCAACACCAATTGATTCCTACGTAACTCATAAATAAACTTAGAAATGCTCATAAGACTGCCTCCCACGAGCCTCAATGCCCCTTAACTGCAGATAAATACGTGCCTTACGCCTCTGTCTGTACTTCTCTTGAATACTGCGCCGCTTCAGGACCCGACTTGAGCCAATTTCGTGTATGAAATTGTGCATATAGTGAAACCGATTATTATCGTAAGAGCGCAACCGGTGCCATCGGATGTGAAGCTTTGAAAGGCCCGCTCAAAGCTTAAAATAGTGGTCTTAATTCTTCTCTGCCCACTTCTATTTCCCGTCTACAACATTCCAGAGACCTCCAAGCCGTCCGAAAATTTTCCAACAAAAATACGGTCGCTAGAAATCCTAAGATTTTTATTTTCATAATCTCTCGATAGATTCCCATTATGTAAGTTTTTCTTAGGTGAAATTGTTGTACAAATCTCCGCTGCTCCAGTGTAACCCTTATCCATAAGTATGGCCCACATTTTTGGGTTTTCAACAATCAATACTCCTTGGTCATGAGATTCAAACTCTCCTCATTCCTTCCTGATTTCAAAAGAATAATACTCGTTATTTTCTTGGAAAATTTTTTAATCAGATGTAGACCCTGGATAGTGTAGAGAGCAACCAATCGCAAGACCGTTTGGAAGCACAGATGCTTCAACTTTATACCCACACAATTTATGCTTTCCACTAAAATACTTCTTACCTTCCTGTGCATTTCTGCTGGGTCTGTATGGCTAATGAAAAGTCACATCAGTTGCGTATCGAGCACATTGAAAGGACTGAAATGTATCCTCTTTTAAAATTGTTTTTTGTATCAAATACTACTGACAGCTGTGGCTATAGCTTCAAAAATAAAGTCGTAAATTAAAAAACAAACTTATTCATAAATGATTCAAACGAATGCCCTTTTTTCTCAATAATTAGAGCTATCCATTCCCATTGATCAATAGCTTTCAGCGTTCCTACCATCATAAAAAGAGCATCCTTACCTGTGATGTCGCTTTTTCTCCCCTTTCTAGCATTATAGTTTCGCTTGACGTAAGCTCCAAAAAGATCCGAAAGTTTTTGAAAATTCTCTTCAATGAAATTTATCATGCTTAAAATAGCCGCGGCACCCCACGTCTCATAAAAAGTGTCAAAACGGGCAAAGGGAGCCCTTTTCCTCATTGCTTTCGTAAGCTGGAATTGCGCTGTAAGTTTCTAGTTCTACATCGCGTTCTGCTGCTGTGTCGCTTTGTCAGCTAAAATTAAAAGCGCCTGATTGGGCTGATGGGTAATATTGGGCACTCTTCGCGGTCGGAATCAGTTTGAGATTCTCAGGTGGGTCTGGGCGCTGGGGGAAATTCTGTGGGGCATAGTGCTGTGGTCAATCTGTATCAGTGTTTGTAGGTTGTAAATAGGAGATTTTGGGCTGTTTCTGTCAGTTGGTGGAAAATGGTGGAGAGAGTTTGTAAAGTGCAATTGGTGTCTGCTTGGCGGGAATGAGATCACGTAAACCTTTAAAGACTGACTAATATTGCAATTGTTCGCCACATTCAATTTCAGGCGGTCGACTTTAGTTAGTACTGTATTCTCGGAGCATTGATTTGAATTTTGTGTAGTTCGCGTTCCTTGCAGTAGAGCTGCATAAAATTTGTAATCTCCTTATATTTCATTAAAAATAATGCGTGTTGCTGTATTCGCATTAAACTTCCTCCTCCCTTCAACTGTATAGTACAGTAGTTCTAGAATAATATTGGCTTTTTCGCAGCATCCATCGTATTTTGTTGAGAGGTCTAATGATGAGGCATTTGATGTAACTTGAATGATTTTGGGGGTGTTGCGGTTTGTGTTCTTTGATTTCAGCCTCGATTCTAGTGTCTATTTGACAAGTGTCATCAATTGATTACATATATAATCAATTGGTGTCATCGACGAACAAAAAAATAATTTTAAAATATTCTTTCAACGCCTTCTCTTCGCTTTTCATTTTCCTTCACGTCTCTGCTAGCTGCGCAAGGTTGCCGTTTAGAGCTTTCGCACGTTCACTGACTCGTGAAACCAATTTACTCCTGCGCAAGATATGTTGTGGCGGACGCGCCTGACTTTATTTGTGGTGTTATACAGTAGCTGAAAATCAAAAAATCAGATGCACCATGCATCATTTTTTAAAATTTTTCAATAGTTAGGTCGTTTATTTCTTGTTCCCTTAAGCATCACGTGGGCATTGTTTTCGTCTGTGCTGGGTGGTTACGGTTGGGAGTATCAACGTCAGGAGGATCTGAGCCAGTTGTCCACGCTATACGGTGACTTTAAGAGGAGCATGGTGAATCGGCGGAGTATGCATTGTTAACCGATGACCTTCAAAAGGCTTTTAACTTGGTCAGCCGCAGTGCGATTTTGACGGAGGTCGAACAGAGATTCCCGCAGCTCTTCCCTTGGGTCCATTGCACGTACGCGGTAAACCGGGGTCATCTATGGTGTGGGGATGATATGCTACTGAGCGTGGTTGGCGTGCAGCACGGGGATCCGCTGGGTCTTCTTTAATTCTCCCTTTTGCTGCAAGAAGTGAAGCTGCAAGAAGTGACGTGGGAACTCAAAATCCTCCTGGAAAATGTGGGCGACACCACAGGCGGGCCTTCCCTACTTCTACAACCTGTGGTACTTGACGATGGGTATATACTGTACTGTAGTTGGCACCCATGAAGCCATTCGAACTGCACTACAGTTCCTCTCCTCCCCGGAGGTGCGCAGTTTGGGTGTAGACCAGCAGTTTGGGTGTAGACCTCCACATCGATAAGTGTGCCGGCTGGTGGCCAACCATCCCGACCCTACCTGGTCAGCAGTCCCTCCCATATGAGCTTCGGCAGAACTATGACGACGGGACAAAAGTGCTCCGCGCTCCCATCGGGTCGCACCTAATCATGGAGCGCGAGTTCACAACGCACATCACTTCGTTACAGCCTCTCCTCAAATACCTCTTAACCCTGGAGGATACTCATGTAGCTCTCCACCTACTGCAGACCTGCTTTGGTGTATGTCGGATCAACTACCTCTTACATGTAGTTCTCTCTAATTCCACTCTCAAGGGAGCTGCGGAATTCGACACTGCTGTTGAAGACAGGCTGCGGCGGATGGTGGACGGAGTTCTGGACGCCGACACTTTTCGGGAATTACTACTTCCTATTGCGCCCTTTGAGCCCCGCACGTCAACATTTGGCATCAGGCTCCGCTCCGCTAAGCTGACTGCGGCGGCTGCCTTCCTTTCCTTCGTGTCCCTCACATGTGCCCTGTGCTACTGAACATTGCCCTCCAATCTTACACATCCGCAGTTCAGGCTCATGGAGAGTTGAAGAGCAAGTGGCACCCGAAAAGGTTGTCCAGTTCACGGCTATAGACTCAAGGCAGCGGTTTGGGGAAGGGCAACTCGCTCGCCCAGTTGAGTAAACGGCCTTTGACGCCATGCCAAAGGGGGATGAGAGGACCGCGGCATTCGGAGCCTCGTTGTCAGTGGATGGTTGCAAGGACTGGCTTTCATCCCAACCGGCTCTAGGCCTGGGCACCTACATCTCGGACCGCAATTATAAGACGTGGTTACAGTTTCAGGGCACCACTGCTTCCTCCCGCTTCAAAATGCCACAAGGGGAAATGCCTATGACACGGCTCGCAAGAACGGTTGTTTGTCGCAGACCTCTCCAAAGCCACCCGGCACCCTGTCCTCGAGCCCCCGGCTTCGGTGAGAGCAATTCCGTATAGCGCCTGATAGCAAGACTTCTATTGAGCGTCGAAGGCATCCGCAGCGGGACTGGCTTTCCGGACGATAGACAGGCTGATACACAGAGATGCGTAAAAGTAACTGCAGTATTATATTTTTTGAGAAAAATTTTCCAAATACCCATGTCATCAATTGATGACATTGGCCTTGTCGAATAGACACTCTAGTAACTGTTAGAAGAAGACGCACATATTTATCTTGAGTTCATGTTGTTTCTTGCCGCCCTGGTTCGAAAAATTCTCTTAGAGACATCGTATAGTATTAAGTATGTTTTGCTGATATTTCAAGGATATGTCAAGTTTTAACCGTTCCACTGAGAGAACGAAATTGGGATGGCCACCAGATCCGCCCCATAGCCTGAGACCTTACTGTTGTCTCTCCGTTCAAGCAAGGCGTGCGCACAAGGGCCACACAAATGGCTGGCGCCGCCGCCGACATTGCCCACCGAGACAAAGTCAAAGACTTGGAGCGCAAACTGACACGCCGGATCCCGCCACCTTGGCATAACACCCTCCAGGAACCGAACTTTAAGTTTCAGCCCTGGCATTCGATTTCTTGGGTGCCCCATCCCCCGCCTCCATTCTGTTCCTAGAAGACTTCATCCCGCGCATCGCAGAGAAGTTTAAAACAACCGCAGAAGTGATCCGCAGAAGTCTTTATAGCGCATAAGTTGCACACTGCGGTCTTCGGTTGCAATGGCGATTCTATCGCGAGCCCCACTGCACGTGCCTGACGTGGAGCATCCGGTTAGTTCTTAGCCGTATAGTCAGACCTGCAGTGTACACGATAGATAGTCAATGAAGTAAAGTTTCTTCATTGGATACAAACTTAAGTGCATGTTCGAGTTTGAACAGAGTTTTGAAAGGCAACGTTAGACATAAAACCGTGCTATTATGGTCTGTGTCTGAGTAGAAAGTTAGACGCACCTGCTTCTTCTAGCCAGACCCTGCGCCCTTAGTCTTCCGTCATTTTTCTCCTTCCCTCTTTCCCCAAATTTTACTAGAGACGCACATTTGAAACATGCTTCGATTCTGTTTTGGGACAGTGTGTCATGAGTATCTCATCCGTGCTGATCTGCTCCAATCATGTAACTCACTTTCCGGTACAATCTGTACCTTACCTAGTGATAATGCTCGAAGCATGGCTGTAGAACTGAATTAAGTACGTAAAAGTACAAGTGTACAATGGGGGCAAGGTTTGGGTGTTTTAAACTTGGAAAATATATTCGGCTGTATGGTGCTCGCGTACAACAGTGCTTCTGCGATGTTTTCATCAGCTCGTTTCAGGAGCATCCTGTAACCCGGAATTCCATTGCATGGTACGCGACAATGGGTTTCATGTGAAGATTTGTGGATTTCTAAAACATTCTTGGGTTGGGAGTGTAGGTAGGGCCAGGCTGCGATGCTACTCAAATGCTGGCAACGTTCCAAGATATTTCTCGATTGCGACTCGTTCTAAAGGTATCACGAGTCAATTGCATAGTTTGGCTGCGCTGTGTGAATAGCCCCAAAAAAAATGTTGGAAGTAAGGATGCAGAAATCTGTCAGTCTCGGGAGCTTGGTGACGGAACGAGTTGAAACATGTTCACACATCCATTGAAATGGGCTCGTTTGCCCACGGGCTGCGAATAGCAATCTGATCTAATTATATCTGTATATTGCCTTTGCCAAACTAATCTGTTGTGACTGCCTTCTGGTTTAGAAAGTTCAAAGCAAGTCAATGAAAAAATTCGAAGATTGCCGAGACCTCTTGAAGCTGTTCGAAAATATGAAGCTGTTTAAGCTCGATTCGTGGAAACGTAACTACAGTATGCTCCCTTTAGTTCTTTAAATTGCATTTATCGGATGATTTCAAGGGGTCGGATTTAGTTCTAGGTGCGCCAGCGTAGTACAATACCCAGCGCGAGTACAACAAAGGGATTTTCACGCCATAGGCTCGCTACGACCTTTCTACAGTATTCAGAGATGGTGCCTAAGTGTTGAATGTAAGAATTGCCAGAGTGTAGCTGGCTTTTAGCAGATTGTCGGAGAGCGCTACTGTGCCATCGTATCAATACATGCAGTAGGCACAAAAGAAATGCCTTTCTGTTTGAAGGTATCCAACATCATGAACATGAAAATGTTGTCCAGTGGGATATGTACTGTGGGAGACTTGAGAAGCGTGAGATAAGATATCCTGTTGTAATAGGGGGGGGGGGAATTTGGGTATAATATTTGGATATTGTCGTAATCGTAGTGCGAATAAATGAACCTAAATTCAGTGTAATGCACTATAGTGCTGTAGGTGTGCCGTATTATGCACCGGAGCCGCACCCTTTATTCAAGAAGGGATGCAGCTAAACTTTTAGATAAGGCACACAACAGCATAGAGAAATTGTCTGTTGCTTGTAGTGCAGGTAGTTGCCCCGCGCTGTCCCTTGAAATTGAAGGTCAAGGTCTTCTGCTGATATTAATTCAAATAGTGTTAAAGTAGACGTCCACTTCCAATTGTCGTACTTGTGATAGAAGCAGTGTGTGGCACATTTGTGTTTTACTGGAAATTGTGGGGCTGCGGAGGGCACTGTGGATATTTGCCAGATTGTGAAGCACTGCTTTTTATGATTTGCTCACCTGTACAGCCTGTGATACATAGCTGCCAACAAAGCGGGAAACGGAGGTTTTCGGTATGGATTGGCTCGCAGACGGAGATGTTACTGCTACTCTTTTCTATGGCGGCTTGTGGTGAAATCAAAAGTATTTCGGGGATGTTGTTCTTGAGTCACTGACAAATGTTGTAGAGTCATTGACAAGACGATAGAGTTGTGGGTGAGTGCATTTCAATTTTTAATATTGTTGATGATAATAAATTTCCACGTGCTGTTCCTACAAGCTCAGTAGTTCCAAGAGCAGAAAGATTGAATTGAGTTTTATGAATCTTTCTGCCAAGGCGGTGGAATACGGGGATATTGTGTTTATGTGTGTTTATTGATTTTTAGTAATTAAAAGATTTGAGACAAATACTAATTTTAAGTGACAGTAGTGTACTGTATTTAGTAATGTCTACGGTACTGTAGTACTGTACATGTACTGTACAGTTTGGCGAGATACACACAAGTAGTATGGTTGCGTGTAGCACAGTAATGTATAGCTGTACTAAGTGTACCACATCCTTTATTGCAGTAAAATGTATAAAGAATATCTAGACTATATGTAAACTGAATGTATGAGCGCTCTCGAGTGTGCCTTGAACCTTTACCCTTTTAGCTTTGGATTGCGTTCCACTGTTTTTGGATAAAACAATGAAGATCTATGCATCCAATTAAAAGGACTTTTGGGCAGAGTGGTCATTACCAGATGTACTGCCAATTCAGTTAATGCACGACTTATTCCTAATTTTTGCACACGTCACGATGTGATGTGTTTGTAACTCTAGCTTTGTCGCGGAGCTATATTCTGCCCAAGGTAATGTAGCTAGCGGCGTTGTCAACTTGAACTTTGGAACCCGTCGATTTGTTGAAATTTATTCCAGCTTTCCGGGATAATTTTTATGATAGCAAGTTCGTCATGTTGCAGTTGCAGCTTTCCCAATAATTTTTATGATGCAAGAGGCTTTTGACCACACAATTGGCCTTATTGCTCTAATGTTTGTCGGAAAAACGGCTTTTCCTGATTTATCTCCTTCTCGCTCCCATCCCTGACCTCCAGTGGCTCAATTTGACACATACAGCACATTACAAATTGTTGACTCTCGGTGCCCAGTCAAACAAACATGAGCAGTCACGAGGGTATTTTGAGCGGCGATGGCACGTTACCCCCCCACATACACATAAAAATCGTTGTTTATTTTTATAAGACCGTTTTCTCTCGCATCGGTCTTGCTCTACTAGATTAAATGCGGAGGTCCAATTCTCAAATGACAAGTTCCTTCGCTAGGCATCACAATGATTTCACTTGTCGATTTAATCTTGTTATCGATAACAGCCAGGCCTTATTCAACATAATGTGCCTACCCATGCCACCAACGGCCAAATTCGGCCAATTCTTGCCCCACACCCAAAATAAACCACTACCACTACAGTACCAACCACAGCAAGAACACGTGTCATAGGGCAAGCAGTCCCACCCATGCCGGCCATTCACCTACTGTATCTACGTTTGTGGCACGTTCCCACCCCCTTGCACATCCCTTCGCGACGCATCTATTCCCAACTTTGCCTTTTTCCTCGCACTGCCTTCACCGAGCACTCCTCGCGGACCAAACCGAGCCGAAGGCAGAGCTTGATTGCATTCCTTTTGGAACAGCCTCAGAAACATATCGTAAGTGCAAGGCCTTCCTTCATCATCAATAAGTTTTCTTGATCTCATCCACGATACCTCCCTCATCATTATAGTCACAGTCGCCTCCGGAATGTCCGTCATCGTCGCAATGTTACGCGAGGAAGACAGTCTTTTATCCCAAAAAGACTGCCGTCTTGGACCAGATTGTCGGCCCTCAAACCCCCTGGACACATACGGTTCCGCCATTGTTGTCCCCGCTGCCCCCTGATAAACGTTCCTACCCCCGGCAAGGCTACCCCAACCATCTCCTTGAACAAACACACGGAGTTGTATGACTTGCATACTGCTACCTCCTGTTTCCCCGTCCCCACCCGCCCCGGTCCTTTCAAACTTAAACTTTCGAACCCGCCGTTGCGTCCCTCCCCCATTGGGCATTTCCGTAAATTCAGGGATTCCACTGGTAACAAATTCACTGCTTGAAGAACTTCTGAACGAGTGAGGTTCATTCGAGCATTCGTCGTCAACATAAACGCATGTGGTAAGATGATCCCTCGGAATACTTGTCTGATCATTAATGAGAGTGGTCCGTAATTCAATGGTGGTGCCTGGTCGAGCGATGACATACCAACCCGGTTTCACCGCGTGCGAAGCAGGCCGGTCAGCAGCTGCACGCGGGGGTACGTAAACAAGTGGTAGCCCTTTCTTCTTGCCGTAACGAGGGCTGTTGTAAACACCGAGGCCGAACGGGTAAGGAGAAGATTTCATGTGTGTAGGTGTAGGTACGGTGACATCTCGGGATTCGTAAAGTTCGGCAGGGACAACAACCGCTCGCGGCTCAAACTTCCACATGGTAGCTGCATGTATCTCGACTTGAAACAAGACAAGCCTCAAAAAGCTGGTAATATCGGGAGGCAACCGTGAGATGAACTTTTCAGTCTTGTCGGTTTCCACTTTGTGAGGACGTGAAATGCCTTAAGAGCAAAGGAAATTTTCGTTTTCCCCAGTAGAGGACACTAGTTGCAGGTTTGATTGCAAAGGAGGACTCGGAGTGACAGTACAAATGGTGACAACGACGTCGGCATCTGCTGTACCGTATCGGTAAGTGACGATGATGTCGAAATTTGTAGTGGCAAGAAAGTGAATGTGCTGTTGGTGACACGATCTGGGAGGGAGCGAGGTTGAAGGATGGTGATGTTCTTGTTCATCGTCATCATGTGCACGAGAGTGCCTGTCATGTTGGGCATGATTATTTTGTATTTGTTTTTTGTTTTTTTGGATGTGTACTTAGCGCTCGTTCGCAACACAGCAAATTCGACGAGCATATGTGGATTTGTTTGAAACAAATTGACCGCAGGGCCGAATGGCGAATGGAACAGGAAAGAGTCCGCACGCAGACGCATACGAGATGAAGTTGAATATACACTCATCGAAGCACTGGCAAAGTTCCACCGTCAACCCATTCATTACTACCTGAAGTTGAGGCCAGTGCCGTGGATTGAACACATGTACACTACCTAGATGCTCATTGAACCCTTGAATAAGACCTATTCAGAGAGAGATTACTAGAGAATTCCCCTCCAATCCTACAATGCAGTAACACTTTGTAATTGGTGTGGCGACACCCCTAGCACATGCAGCTACCGCACATCAGATGAGAAGGAAAATGAATATCTAAAATGGGATTGGGCTGGCTATATAACCTCTATGACTTTAATAATTAATAATAATGCCACTTAACTGTACAGCAACAAAACAATATTGTAATTTTCTCGAAACATGTCAACCGCCCCCCAACGGCCTGGGCAAGAGAAACACAAACCACTATTTTCCTCACTTTTGTAACAGTTTTCTTTGCCAGCGATCTCGACGTATCCTCTAGATGCAGTCAGTCATCTATATCCAGTATTTATCAGCGAGATTCATGAGTGCGAAATCAACCGATAAAAGAATGCAATTCAATCTTTTTGTGAATACATGCTTGATACTCAACAATGCTGCTCTAACATGATATTTGAAGCCTCGACACAATCTTCGTTCATTCAATTTTTAAGGAAAAACTTGCAAATTACTGCAACTCTCCTCACTGCACGGCCACTGTAATGTTTTTTTGAGAATCGACTCTAGTCTAGATCCTCAGTGAACCCTTGCAAATTGTGTTCTTCATGACGTCGTTGGCTCTATATTACGTGTACTAGCAGAATAGAATACCGGGAAAAACCTTGTCTTGATCCAAAGAATACCTCTACCGTACTTGATTAAAGAACAAGTGCGACTGGTGTTTATCAAAAGTTGTACATATGATGCAGTACTTTCAAGCCATTACAAGCAGTGCCATGTATAAACAAGCTTTTCAAAAGCTCCCAAGGGAAATAATCCAACGCTACACGTTTACTCCCGCAATAAAATGTCACTGCATTAGAGGAGAGGGTTACAATCTTTCCAATTTTGCTCCGGCAAAAGTCATGCTACGGTTCAGAGCTGATACTCTCACTATCGATAACTTCGTATCCCATCTACAATTCGAATTAACAGCACATGCTGCTCAAATAAAGTTTAAATCTGGAGAATCGACAGGCCAACCACAGTTTCCTTTATCATCATTTAATTTGGGTGCCCCATGAATAACTTATTTTTGTATACCACTAAAAGAATGCAACAACCTCGAAAGCCTTGCTGACCTGCAGCTTGCACCCTCTCGAGGAGCTAACTACCCCAAGCAGAGGGAAAGTTCTGAATCAGTTCAAAATTTCCGCACCATTGCGCTGAAGGGCTAGTGCCCATAACTCTTGAGAGAAGGCAGCAGAAAATTTTTCCAGAGACGCGCGACCCAAACGAATGTTTGAAAATCTATCTGCGAACCAAACGAATTCAGAGGAGTTTTTAGTTGCTGTTGGTGTAGAATTTTCTGCAGTATCTACCTGGCCCGGTTTTGATTTTAGCGAGCTTATGATTGTCTGTTCTAGAGCGAGTCAGATATAGACGCCACAATCTGCAACGCTTTTCTCTGCAGTTCATCTGCGGTATCGTTTCATAACATTTCTGCAAGGTTACTCTTTTTGATGACCACAGCAGTTTGAAAACACTGGGGAAGTATCGGCCGTGGATACGTAGAGAGCGCATAGCCCCGACTACACTCACCCTCATCAACAGTCGACGTGTCATGTTTTGCCAGTTAATCAACAAAGGGTCTAATACTCAAACAAGATTTGGAAATTTTTAGTAGGGGCTGATGATATGATTGGACAAACGTTCCATTTCGGCTCAAAAAAGTTTCTTTATACGCCCTTGCAGATACTGCGCACGCACCTGGAACGTTGCATTCCCCACTCAGTTCTACTAGTCACCCTGTAGGATATTCTGGGCCACAACCGACCATATCTTTCAAATATTAAACCACCCCACATTCCCCACTCGTGCTGTAATGTACGGTACAGCGTCAGACGTCGAGAAATTAAGTTATGCGTGAATTCAATCCACTTGACCCACGCTGGAGTTGTTTCACTCGAATCAGGCCTTCGTTCCCGTATTTAACGTCTTTCCACATGACCAAGATTGTTCGCCCGCAACTTGCGACTCCATATTAATCCACTGGTAGAACGTGTGATGGAAATGCTTAGGTGAATAGAACGTTGCAAAAATGCACACGAGCACAAATAGAAAAGTAGAGCCTGACGTCCATCATGTCCCCGAAGAGTTATGAACGGGAAAGGGGTTAACTTGCTGTTCTTGCACCATGTAAACGCCAACAGGACGGCCCACATCTCCATTCCCGCAGAATGACATCCACAATAAAACAGCTATCCCGTCCCTCCAATACGTTCTTCGAAAAGTTCACTGTGAAACTGTTAAACGTAACCGTGGATAAATTCTAACTGCATTTCCCACCTGCATTACCTTACATTTCGAGGATGGAAGAAGTTCAACACACAGTAGAACGAAGGTTGAATATTTTCATTGCGTTTGTGGGTGAAGTTAAAACTTCTTGCACAACAGAGACCGGCATAAAGTTGATGTAATTATTCAGTCCCCCTATCGGCAAGCAGTACTTTTCCGCAATTAAAACCCAATTTGAACCTCAAGTCCGATGTAAATAATGCACTGACCTAAATCAAGTGACGGGGCCCCCTCTTCCAAGTTATTTATCATGCTCCAAATCCTTCATGCTCAGCACAATGAATACGGAGCTCCGACCGTGATATTTTCTCCTACGCCATGCTTGCGACAGTAAGGTATACCGTTTTCGTGACAGCTTGCCGATATGCGCGACACAACTGCGGATAGTTTCGCAATTGCTTTCCGAAAGTACGGCAGGGGGCCATTTACCTGCCCCATAATAAAGTTTCAACCTAGTACTGACGGAAAATAGACAAAAGCACAGGAAACGATTTCTAGTTGCTTGGTTACCTGGCGGAACCTTTTTTTATTGCTAAGATTCAGAGGCAAATTGAGCACGTTTTGCGTCACTAAAAAGGAACTTAAGATTAATCTTGGGAACAAGACGAGGCCAGATAAAAGTCACAACGGGGGGCGCGAAAGCTGAAGCGAGTGAAGAGTCAATTCTTTAAACATAGACGCCCTAACCAATGAGCAAAAGGGGAAGACGTGAGTTTGGGCTGCTCTGAGTATTGAAGAGTTGGAGCTGCGCCAACTAAGGCGCCTTGGGCAATGAGAGGATTAAAGAGCGCACAAGAAGGAACTACGGTCTGTCGGGATTATTTGAAAAATTGTTGTTGCACTCTTCTAATATGTAATCATCTTTACTTCATGGTTTATAAAGGGCATACAAGCGCATGCACTCTCCTAATCGCCTTTGACAGCAGTGCATTGCATCATGCTGTATGTACCGTAAGCGTAAGGTAAATATCAACTGGTCCTTGCGATGAAATTCCTTTTTCGGCTTTTCCGATCGGAGCCCCTCAACACAATATAGCAGCTACTGTGACATCGGAAGTGTTTTTTTTGCAACGGAGTTTATAACGTAAGGGGAGAGGTTTCAATCTCTCTGGACCCTGAATTTAAATAGAGCGCATTCAGGTCCGTGCGCGAAGGTACCGTATCACTGAGCTACTTATCCAACAAATGCTGAGCTCTGTCGTATGATCCAGTATTATATATGCGCTTCTAGCTGGAATTCTATAACATAACGACGGGAACTTTGATCGTCCTGTTTCAAAACTTATAAAAAAAAGTCCTCAGTACATATCTGTCTCAGCATATCGACATCCCTTTGTTTGGGTCGGGCCCATGTGAGTAGAACTGTGCAAAGATTATACGTGCCGTAACATTGACCGAGTGTCATACGTATCCCAGGCCATAGAAGGATATCTTAACCATGTGCACCTGCCGCTGGCGGCTCACCGACTTCTTAGGCATTTCTCTTTCGCTTTAATCGAGAATGGAGAAGTCTCCTTCGGAAATCCGAACGCCGACATTATCTGTCGGACGTGATGCATATGAATCGTTTCAAGCCATCAGTTGATGCGTTCCCTTCGGAGGACAAGCCTGCATATACATGATCTTTGTAAAGAATTATGCCCAATTTGGCGAATCGGGGCGGAAGCTCTGCTTGATCGATTGAATAGTCCGTAGAAAGCTCTAGCCGCCTAGCAATGTGGATGTCAACGTATAATGCGCAAAGGAGATGGACGCGTTTTGGAAGAGGTAATGAGTGTTGTTATCTTGAATTATGTTTTTAGTACATCTGAAACACGGGCCGTCAATGTAATACAAATTTCCCACAACTGGTAAGGTAACGGCTGTACCTAAATTAGAGAAAAATAGATAGGGCGGAAATCAAGAATTACGGTGAGAGGATTCTGGAATAGGCTTCTAGGGATTGGATACGAGTAACCATTTAGATATGAGAACATTGGATAAAGCTCGTGTGTGCATTGTAGTAAGAATATAGGATTTAAGGTGATGAGGAGGCTATAACAAGATGTTGATGTTGGTGTTAAAACAAGGATATTGGGTGATCTATCCGGGATTTAGCCAGATTCGTTATTCCTTCGGGCATGAAGATACATCATTACCTGCATGCTTAAAGTTTTTCAATCATATGATCGAGAGGGATTTTTGATGGGGACTTTACCACATTCGAACTCTTTTTTGATTGCTTACTCATGGGTCTGGTGCATTTGAAAATTGAAATCATCCCTTTTCGTTATGAATTGAGGAGAGGTTGTATTTACATGATTGACAAAGATATTTTCGGAAAGTTGGGGAAGGCTTGGGTGCCCTATTCTTGGAAGATAAATTCAACTGGGAAGAAAGACAAAAAAATTGCTACATCAAAAACGTCAAGGAACTCGCGAGAACCGTTGCCACCCGCGCAATGGAACGGTTTTCGAAGGTTAGAGCCATTCTTTTACAGCGGCACTCCGCTTTGACAGTAACCTCCAATGCCACTTGTTTGCTGGCTGGCCTCCCTTCCACCTTCTGGTAGATTGGAGTGCCATCCACAGCTTTCGACGCATCGTACGGTTTCGCAATTGGCTTGACAATGATACGATATCTACGCTTCGGTACAAATTTACTGGATACCAACCCACATATCTACCACAGTAAATTAACCCCCCATTTACACAAAAAAAGGTAGTATATAGTTTTTCGGGAGTTGATGTTTTTTCTTGTTGGAGATTATTCATGAATAGAAGGACGCCTGTGCTGAATTGTGTTTTAAGTGCATTTGAAGAGACTATTTATTTATTTAAAGAGACCATGCTCATATTGAAAGGTTCTAAGGAAAGCATTAGAATTTTTTGTTCTGGAAATGCACGAGGACACAATCGTAGAACCACTACCATGATGGAGGAAATGCGGGGGAAGATTGATACCAACAGATTTTTGAGGGTTCATTCGACACGTAGTTGCACACATCCCGCTTCTAACAACTATCGCAAATGGCGACTGGAGCTCTGCCGGAAGTAGCAACATCATCTGTTGAGCTGTACACCGTAAAGGCAAATTTCTCTCCAGTATAAAGGAGAAATTTAGGGTGCTTTTATCCATGAAAAATGAGCTCAGCTGTTCCCTGACGGATGTCGTGATATAAGCAAAAGCTTACAATGTAAAGGATTGGCGGGAAGTATAAAGGCGTCGGCATGATTCAGATACCGCAAAAGAAACCAAAATTGTTCAATGCTTCGAATGCGGTGCCTTTCTGGTAAGTAGCCCGTGTTTTCTCAGTGCACAGGCGGCACTCGTTTCTCCATGTACGCCACCATAGGACATACATATCGTATCTGTGTTTATTGAACCTCTTTGTTCTCACTTTAACAGACCAGTGCAGCGGACAGTAAAACGATGGCGGCTACCCTCAGGGACTGCTGTCTCACATTCTAAGGCCATGACGGTTCACTACACTCATGTACAGTAAAGTACAGTAGAAACTGTAATGACCCGGCAGCCGGACCCTTTAGCCGGGCCTGGCTTGGCCCATACGCAGGACACGATAGTACAGTACTGTGCAGTACCGTATCTATCGCCGTACAGAAAATGTCCGTAATACTCTCGTACATATTGTGTTGATTCAAAAAACTGGTTTTCCAAGCGCAACTAATTTGAAACTGGATACAGGCACAGCATCTGGAAATAAATGGTTGAGCTCCATCTGATTTTGCAGATAGAACTCAAATATCTCCTTCGATGCATCGTGCAAGTCTACCTCCTGGCGATTGAGACACATGCGAAATTGATATCCCGGCGACTGTTCTGTACGCCGGCGGGCGCCCTCGACCACCTTCGCCAAAGAATTTCGGCGACCACATGGTCTGCAATTCCAACATCGATACTAGAGCGTACTCCCAAGTTGGGCAGCCACACACTCCAAATATCCTTGCCTACACGGACAGCTTGGCATTGGATGCTGTTTTACAAATCTTGAAGTTAAGATGAGTACATGTAGCGCCCAGCGCCATTCTTCACACCTTACAGGATGCTGTACAGGATGCCCATAGGTAACGGTGTTTCATTACAGTATATGCCATGGCCACATGTGTGTTACCAACACCATGCCCACGGAGTCAGGCTTACAGTATATCACCTATGACGTTGCTTACTGCGTAAGTCACGTTCCAGCTTCCACGTTCACCTGGCCAGCACAGCACCGGCGGCAGCGACGGCCACCGAACTGGTCGCAGGCGGCAGCATGCCTCCCAGAATAGTATAAATAGCCCACAGGGTCTCTCACCCCAGTAAACGAAAGGTATCGATCATAGCTGGTGGATCGACCAAAACGCCCTTTGGTCTCACCCCTTTTCCTGACGTCCTCATCCGAGGCACGCCATAGTACAGTACATTTGATTTTGCAGGAAAGCATTGAATACAAGAAAGTAAAAGGGCCAAGAGTAGTTTAGTTTTACACTATTTAACCATCAGAGGATACAGAGTTTTTATATTTTCTTCCGTTACCGTTGGCCAACTGCTTTTTTGATAAATGTAATGCCAGAGCATATAAGGAGTACCCTGACATACTCTAGCAGTTAATGTCGCCCACAAGCCTGAAAATAAGTTCACTCAAATGGAATTTTTGCTTCCATACCCTTCTCCTAAGTTTATAGCTTTCCACGTTAATAAAATTTGCACCGAAAGTTTTGCAATAAGGAAGAGCATTCATCTCCATCAGTAAACCACTGTATATTCCTTGTCAACAAAAAAAACTCAGTTCAAACAGTTTTATTATAGTGAACCATCAGTCCAATTGAATGAGATGTACAAAATAACTACTTAATTATCTCTCTTTTTAGCCCCAGGTTGGCACCCATCAGCTTGACTTTACATTTTTATTTTTCGAATGCATTTAGAACCTTCAAAGTATCTCTTTTTAAATTTTCAATTGGATGGGCAATAATAGACCTTACTTGAAATATTTCCTACCGGCAAAACTATTTTCAGCAATGTAACTCAAAAATACAGGGGGGATTTTATTATTTCATTATGTTTTTTATTCTGTCTGAATGGTTACATTAATTAATGAAAGAAAATATGCGTCATGGAAATATCCAAGATGTGTGGATTAATTATTATCATGTCAATAGGATCAATGGATAGGCCCACGTGCATCGTGCTGATTTTAAAGCTCCACTTAAATTCATTAGAAGAAGATCAAAATTTTTTGACCCATCAGTACTTCGCATATTGGAAATATAGCGCTTTTAGATGAGAAAGTCCTTTGAAATGGGTTCTTTCTATACAATGTAACAGTATTGCTTAAAATTACATCAGTGGCTTTAGTTCAGGGACACGTGGGTTCATTTACAGAACTTTAAAAGACTTAAATGAAAAGGGAAACTGAAGTAAAATTATTTTCGTGCCAATATTTGAAATTGTACCAAGAACATTACATTATATCAAGTATTAGAAGTAAATAAACTAGCTTCTGGTGGGATGGAAACTTATAAGGTGAACTTTCTAACCCTTGTGCAAAATTCTACTGCCAAAGGATTTTTATTGGACGCTCGAGACTTAAAACAATTTGATTTATATCTTCCAGGATTTTTCTAAAACTACGCCTGAAATTTTTATTTTGGCACTTTTTACAGAATGAATGAGGCACTTGAAATGAAAATTCTCCATAAGAGGTATTTCAGGTGTCTGATGACACAGAGGTAATCTGAAGAAGAAAGAAGAGACTTAAATCGGCATCAAAACATCTCAATCAAACTATTTAGTTCATAATCCCTCTTATTATATGCAAAAGTACTGAATGAAACAGTTACCCTACAGACACATCACAGATAAAAAGTTTCACAGTCCAAACTATAAAGTGCCAAAATATGGCGGTCGGCAGCGAAAACCTACTAAAAATTCAAAGAACTTAATTCACCGTCACAAAAATAACATGAATGATGCCATTTATCAAGATTTCGTTTGAACAAAGAGTAAGTGTAAGATAAGAAGGCTGTAAAATATAAGCGAATAATTCATGCCGCAAAAGCCCAAAAATTTCATTGCAGCATTTTCTTTCTTGATGTTGTAATGCAAAGAAAAAGTTTTGGAAAAGAAACTGCCTGAATCGAAACTAAAAAAATTCCACTTAAAAAACTTTCATCCTTCGTGACTTTGCAGAGACAGAGAAATGTTTTGAAAGGCTAAGAAAAGCAGCAGAATGTTTCTCGCAGGTTGCTTGATTCTGAAGGAGGAGTATGAGCTACGAGAAACAAGGAGTACTCTCACTATTCCCTAGAACTTCTAAGTTTCAAGCCATCAATTTTTCCGTAATTGAATCAAAAAAGTTCAAAATTTGGAAGCTCACGCAGAGAGTTTTAATTTTCATCAACCGGCGATTAAATACTTCTTACCAACATTTCTGAACTTTTCTTTTAGATAATGCGAAGAAGTTACGTGGAAGGAATACGTTTTAGATACTGCGAAGAAGTTACGTGGAAGGAATACGATACCAGGCTCTACAGAAGAACAATATTTGCTAAGACAGTATCGAGAAATGTATATTCATACCGCGAAAGGGAGAAATATTAGTACTTAGGTTGAAAATATAGCGGCTCTGTAAAGATGTACGTTATAACATTTAAAATCATTCGTCCTAACGATTTGCAAGGAAAAATTTTTCATGAGTTGAAATTTGATTACTTAAAAATCAAGGAGTACTTTACGAGATGTACTAGATTCCTTTCTTGTCTCGCTCAATTTAACAATTTAGTTTGCGAAATTTTGAAAGAAACTACATATTCACGCCGCGGCATTATCATGCGGTGCATGTTACTGAGGAGGGCCTGAGTGACTTATGTGATATTAAACTATTATTCCCAAATGTGAGGTGAACATTTGGTGTTTAATTAGAGAGCATGAAAATGATATATATTTGTTTTTGTAATATTTATTGTATTCGATAGGCGTGTAATAAAGCAAAGTAAATATTTTGTAGAAATGTATCAGACTTGATAATTAATATTATGTTGACCTTCATGCAGGTACTTCATGGAATTTTAGGAGTAATAAATTTGCAAAACGTAAATATGAACTCTCAAAATGAAAAAAAATGAGTTCTAAGCGGTTAAGATAGCGCAAAATAAATAGCGAAAATTGAACTTATGACATAAATTTTACCAAAAACTAGAATAATTATTGTTTAAGCAGTTTCCAAGTTTTTTTCGAAATATATGATCTCGTTATATTTACAAAAAATATCTCGTTATATTTACAAAAAAATATTACCTCTTTTTAAGTAAGGATTTGTTACAAAAGATCGGAAATAGAAGCATGGCAGATAATTTTTTCCCAGATAAAACTATAAAAATTTGCAAAAACAATTAAAAAGTACTCGATTCCATCTTCAACTTGCTGTAGAGTTACAATATCTTATGTTGGAATCAAAGATTACAACATTTTTCATTTTTTACTGGTTTTTCTTGAATTAATGTTATCTTCCGTATTTATTCATCATTTAAAGTAAATTAAAATGCATTGCAGTTTCCTTGGACGACGTCATCACTACAAGGAATGGTTTTTGTAAGATGTAGAGATGTAATGAATTGAGAATTTCGGGAATGCGTTTCTTTTTAATATATTTCCTCATGAAAAATCTAAACCAATTGGTCAATTCTTTTAAAATAAGAACTTCCCTAATTTCACATTTGTTAAGAAATTTTTTTACTATGCTTCATAAAAGTACAGCATTAAAAGTATATATTATTAAACTTGGTGCAATTCATTGAAAAAACTCGATTGCTGTTTACTTAAAAGTTTATCTTAAAACATTTCAAATTCTGAATCATTAATTAATTCTTTTGTGCACTATTTTCGCGACGATATACCAAATTTTGTTTGGAAAAGAGCATAATTACAAATCGTTTGCTTTAAAAACGTTTTGGGTTGGAAACACTGAAAGCACATGAATTGGAGCACAAGAGTTAGTGTGCACTGAAAGAACGAATGCACTTCATTATATCACTACTCAAAAGTATATTCAAAAAAATTGATCCGCGAAAACCGAAGCTGTGAAATGAAAATATTCAGAATTAATGATATGAGTATAATCATAACAAAAATTAGGAAATAAAAATTTAAAAGTTTGTCTGAGGTCTCGAATATATTTTTAATGTTTCAAAACATGGAACAAAACTAGATATTTTAAAAAATAGATGATATGATGGGAAAATTAATTCGGCCTATTGAATCTTACCAACGAAAATATCTGGGAATTTTTTTTCTTAAGCTCTCTAGCGAAAGGCATATGGAGCTATAGAAGTTTAATGAAGCAAAAAATTTATCAATGTAATGAAATCGTACGTACAACGCCGCACTAGACAGTTAAATGCCTTACAGATGAAACTCTAGAGAGTGATAATTTGATGTTTTGACTGGAATTAATTGATTGATGACCCATAAGGTCGCTTTCATTCGTTTCTTAAAATGTACAGAAGAGAAAAGCTTCCACTTCTGACCATGAAGTGTAAGAGGGTACTTCTTTCGAAAATTTACTAATCTACCAATATTGGTACATGAAAGTTTGGGAGCAAAAGACTCTTCACCATTCCCGTTTCTCAAATGCGACAAAATAAACGAAATTTGTACGTTTCTCAACTAATTCCTATACTAGATTGATCTCTATTGATTAACTAAAAGTTGAAATAAGACATGATGACAACTAAGAAAATTTGCGCTGTCAATTCAATAATTTTAAGTAGTTTTCCATATGGAAAAATCGAAATTTTACCGCCTGGGAAGCATTAATGTGAAACATAAGTACTGCTTTATTTTATCACCCATTGTCGATATCGTTAGTGCGCGAAATCAGAGTAATTTTGGAATCACTTATTTTATAGCTTGCACTTGAAAATATAACTCTTTCTTATACTACTTGCACTGGCAGAGAAAAAATGTTAAAAATTTTAATTTCTTTTTTCTTTAAGTTACAGTTGGTTTTAATTTGCTTCAATAGGCTAGTAAATTTTATCTGTAGCGAGAAAGTGACTCACTCACTTTCTTATTCAATTATTGTAGAAACTCTGAGAGCTTTATAGATACATAATATAAATACCAGCGCTAAAAGTTTGGTTTAATCATAATAAAAAATATATTGTATCCTATTTTATGAACTTTAATACCGAATTGGGATATATTTATTCTCTTACAAGTTCCTTTTTATCTGAAATATTCTTCCATACTCATTTGGACTGAATCATGAGCTTATGTTTATATACCATAAGTTATTTTCAATTGCATTTAATTTCATATATGTAAACCTGTCATTCTAAGAAATAACTCCTTTAATTTCAGAAATGCTTGTCCACGAAAAGCTAATATCAGAAAATAAGGTTTCAAAATAATAACTTTATTTCACACCCACTTACATTGGTACATACTCGAATACAAGAAAGGACATAGAAAAGTTGAATTGAGTTTGATTACAAGACAATTTGTGAAAGAGCCATTTTATGCAATTATGAACCCAAAACGGTAGTTACTTAGATTTTCTTTATAAAAAAAAGGAATATCAATTTAAATGAGGGTTCTTTTAAAGAAATTAATAGTAAATAAATGAAAAGAATATTAGTTTACATATTTCAATAGCAAAATTGAAAAGGAAGCACTTTACAGATAAAAAATGCTCAATTTATGTTCATGTACCATGTGATCATTATTCTCGCACGCATCCAATAAAATGGAGTATGAAATCGATTGTTTGCAAACTTTCATGATAGATTCTGTCATGAAAGTATTCATAATTTAAAGCTAGCCTGTCACCACTGATCGCATCTCAGGGATGCGATCAGATTTATAACTAAAAATTTAATTTGTAAAGCACTGCTTAAACCTGCGGAAAAAAACTTCTCCATCCATAATTAGTCTTTTTCTCCGTAATTGAAACTGTTCGGATTTTTAAAAGTATAAGTAATTTGTAGGAGGTTTCAAGAACCACAAATAATTAGAAGATTATCATAAACACATCATGACTGCACGGGGCTACTTTTAAGTTTCCCCTCGTACCTCCATTCCATATCATTTCCATACTGAGGCTTCCCTTTAAAATCATGTCCTAAATGCGTTGATTAATTCATTTGAAACGGTGAAGATTTGTCGAAGTTCATTCAAAATCTCCACTTATAATAAAAATAAACTATTTTCGGTAATCTGCGAGCATATTTAGGAAGCTATATCAATTGGTTAAGGTAAGGTAAAGTGGGATTAAAGGTTAGAGACTTCGTAAATCCAAATAAACATATGATTACATTTTCGAGACATATGTAGAGTATTTCGATACGTAATTATCCTATTTCCAAAAAATATTATAGGAAATCTGATCACGAGTGGTCCTCTTTTTGAGTTATCTAGTCAGCAACCACCGGGTTGGACTGTTCCTCGGAAGCAATCGTCTGGATTTGAATTTGAAAGCATGAGAATTCACTTTTAGCGTGCATTAAGTATAGAAGTACTGAAATTTGGAATTCCTCGGGCTTTACTCCGAAATACCTTTTAATATCTGACTAATTTTAATATCACAACAGTGGAGAGTCTTTTTGGAGAAACAATCTTACATTTAACATAGTTTACTGAAGTTTTGACTGTAGTTCTGAACATATAAGCATATGTTTGGTTCTCGGCGTTCACTTTTTCCCAGTACTTCTTTTCTTTCCAATTACAAGTCAAGTCTCGAAATCTCACGCGAAACTTCTGATCCCACGCGATAAAATAGTGTCTTGAATTACTGCGGTCGTAGGCACTATTCGTATATGTGCGAAAATGTTTTTCGTAGTATAACCCAGAGGGAGTTTTGCTACCTGGCCGAGAGAGTTGACTTCAGGAAAAGCAAAAGCACAAAACACGAAAAAGGCACAAGAATCTTTTTCCAGGTGAGAATAGAACAAGTAAAAATCAGAAAAGCTCTCTACCAGGTAGTTTGGTCAGCGAGAAAAGCATGATGTTTGAGGGAAAAGGAGATCTACCATCAAAACAGCGATATTTAGGAAACATCTCGCTTAAATGGGGCTTTCATATTGCATCCAGCATTTCTACTGCTTGGCAAGCATACGAAAACCTTACTCGGTCAACTTTCATAAAGGTCAAAAACGGCCGTTAATGAGTGTTAGTCTACGATGGCCCAGGAGAGCTGGTCAACAGCCGACATTCCTGGGTAGATTGGTCACAAAGCTGGTCCTAGATAGTGTAGAATAGTTTAGGTCACCATCTATAGTCCAGCTAACTAGATTTTTTGAGTAATCTAAAATCTTGAGTTAGCTGGTATTGAGAATTGTAGGAATATTTGACAGTGGCCACTGTTCCAATTTTTTTTACACTACTGATTATTACAGTGCACTACAAAATGAAAACTTTAGCGGCATTATTTTATACTACCGATCACCGTATAGTAATTTGGTCAAAACACCATCCTGATACTACATTTGGGCAGGGACAGTAGTAGGTTGTAAAAGTGACGAGATAATGTACTTGCAATGGCCGACCTCGAAAAAATGAGAAATCTCTGAGTGACTGTGGCCATTCCCCTTCATATCATTCAAGATTAGTTTTCCTTCGTCCCTGGCCACAACTGCGGAAATTATAGTAAAAATTCTGATCGATAGCAAATATTTTCGTTTCGGGGGACAAGTATTCGACTTTTCTCGATTCTGAAAATGCCAACAGCTCTTTTTTAATCTATGCGTATCTTTTTGCTTGATTGGGTGGTTTTGAAACATTGAGTAGCGTTGGTCTCACTGACTACCTCAACACATATCTGGTTACGATTAAATACTCCAGTAAGCCGAATGATGGGACTCATTCAATTCTTCATTCTTACAAGTTAGAACGCTTTCGCCGTTTACTTGATTCCTAATATTACCTTTTGGTAGTCCTTTTAATGATATTATCTTTTCCTCATCGATATATGCATATCTGAGCGCTGAGAGAAACTTTGGGTAAATGTCTTGTAATGTGCTGTAATTTTTTTAACTACTTGTAAATTACATTTGAATGTCATCTCTCGATTTAGAATGTACACCTACTTACGAGTCATGAAGTTGCAGGCTAGAACCTAGTGATACGAGTTACGCACTCCTTGCACCTTTCTATATCAGTCCAATCCTCCAAAAATATAAAGACGCGCAAAAGTTCCTGTTACTCCAAGTTAAGGCTGGAACGCCCGTCCCTTTTACGTACTAAATTCACTCACCGAACCAAGTAGTCACGCCATTAAGAGTTGCCCACTGGAGATATTATTCGCAAATTATGATTCATTTCATTCTCTATTACACATATATTGAAGTTATTTACTGCACGTGGCTGACATTATTTATCCTGTTAGCTTCTAAATGAGCAAAGTGACCGGAAACATGCACACAGGCAACTTGAAGGTTAATTGCTACCCAAGTATGGTAGAAAACGAGAAGCGGGTCGACTTTTGACGAACTAAGTCACCAACCATATTTTTGGTGTCCAAGGAGATAAGTCGGTCAGGAAAAAAGAAAACAGGCTTGGAGACTGTCCAGGGGCGTGGTGCGTTGGGAGTAGTTTCGTTCTCGGGGGTGGATAATTCTTGCAACTGATCATATCGGTACATAACGGGACGTTTGTTCTTAATGGTTGGCTAATGGTGGGCACAACGGCTGAGTGGAAGTGCAGTGGACTAGGGGCTGTTAGATTCTCTCGGTAGGTTTGCGCCGGAAGGTAACATTTGGGATAGCATAATATTTGAACGAAATGTTCAGCTTGTGTCAATGATTGTAATCCTAGTGCCTCTACATGAGAAAGAATAAGGCCAAGGAGAAAGAATGAGGCCTGTATTTAAATTGCCTGATTCAGGTGGATAAGAGCAAAAATTTAGAGAGAGACAGCCTAAATTTACTAATATTTGAACTTTTTTTTCATGTTCTAAGAAATTATCGAAATTACTTCAGAGGCAAAATTTTTAAAATCAAGTAGTTTCCAGGAAACATTCCAGTGTACTACAACAGTCTGATCCTGAATATTAAGTTACACCAGAGAAAATAAATGTTATACAATACATTTGGTACCCTAGAGTAATGGTACGGTATATTACGGTGCAACTGATAGGTGCTCATACAGTAACCAACGATCTTCTTTAAATATGCCCTTTTTGTAACTGTATCCACTCAGAGTAAATCGATCTTGTTTTTATAGAAACCAATCTGCGCATATCCGTACTGTGCAAAAACTACAGTATCCTTCCGTCCTCCCATCTGCCCCCTTTTATGAGGATGCAGTTCTACTCTATCTATATAGTAGATATTCTATTGATATTTATATCTATGTCAGGTCTATCTATGCCACAGAGTCTATAGATAATTATTACAATAGATATTTATGGATACTCTAGAAAGAGTTATATCCTAGTACTTACAATTTCCTGCTCATGCGAAGCCTAGTCGACAGTGTCGGGATTGTGTACAAGTAGTAGGACTGCCGCACTCCGGTGAGTAAAGGGAGCAACCGATTCATCGATCTTCAACTCAGACTCCGCCATCAAAAACACTTCTGTTTTTTTCAGAGTCACCCGCAAGCCACATTCTGCTTTTTACTTTGAAATTCACGACAATCCGGATTCATCCGTGGATTCAGGTATTTACAACAGTGCGTTTTCGCATCATCCAGTGAGACTAATCCTATTGGTTACTGTTTACAGCGATTTTTGAAGCTTCTTGTAAGTCTGCAAATTCTAGCTATACGATTTACTCTTCTATTCTCCGAACACTCGGTAGTGCCTGAACATCGCGTTGAAAGCACCATAGGCCTCGAATTACTCCGAGTTTGGCTCTAGTCTCGTCGAGATAGAGAACCGCCGAGCAGTCGACATAAGTAGGACAACAAGCTTGCTGAAATTGTGGCTGAGTACTTTCAACCGTCCCATACTTACAGTCACCGAACCCATGAATGCACTGAGATCTCCTCGAGTCATCCGACTGCTGAGTGTTACTTCCACTGCCAATCGGTCCGTATACACTTCTCTGACCAATTATAAATTGCCGAGTAGTGGCCAGAATTCCCCCCTTTCGGAAGTTTTTCTACAAGTGTGAAACCAAGAACCAATCATGTTGCAGAATTATTGAAAACGGCCAATCAAGAAGTAGTAGGGGACGACTACGAGATTGGGGAAGTGACAAGGGGAACCCTTAAAACCCCCATAGTAAATCCCTTTTCAGTGGCTACTCAGAGGCTTCCCCGTGTGCCACGTTTGCCTCGTACGACACCTACAGTGTTTAAAAGAGTTTTGACATTGATTCAACTGCGACCTCCTATACGTCATCGTCGTAAGCTAGATCTTCGTCTCGCATATCGAACAGGGGCTCCTCAGGGAACAACCACCCGAGGACCTCAAGGAATGCGCAATTGCAAGCCGTGCAACGTAACTTGCAACAAACGGAAGACTTTTATCGACCATCATCCTAAGCGCAGACATATTACTCGTCGCGAGATCAAAAAGAACCCGCCCACCTGCCAAACTTGCTCGGTAACCTTTGAAAGCAACTCTCAATTACAGCGTCATCTTAGTGGAAAAGCTCATAGAAACAATTTAACTGACAGTCAGTAGTGTAGGTCTACTCACGCGACTGGATCTAGTAGAGTAAATTGCTTTTGAGATTTGAATTGAAAAATATTTCTGCCTTTGCCTCAAACAAATCAAAAAATCTCAGCGTACAGCAGATTCCACTGCTTTCATAGGAAACAATTCAAAATCGCACAAAAAATCAAGCCAGATGCACACGTGTGCTAAAAATCAGTCAAAAGCCACTCAAAAACAAAGAAAAGATAAAAATAAAAAACCGAAGAAAATACATAAAGGGGGGAATTAAGCTGACTTTTTCCATATACGGAACAAAATGCCGCTGATCGCTGCCGTGCAGTTCGAACAGGAAAATAAATTTGTAAGAATGAGGGAGCATAAAATCCCTCTTCTTTCTTCGGCAAATGAGATTGATCCAATACTGCGCAGTAGAGTTTCTGAGGCTCTCTATAATGGACAGGGGTGCCATGCTCGAGATCCCAGCAACGTCTGTAGGAGCCATAGATATGAAACGCATGGCAAATCAACATCGCTATACAGGCAACGTTGTAACTCGATAGGCGTGCTAAAAAGTAATCAGTGGAAACCAGCAAAATTCGCTGTTGGAGATGTGGTTGTCTCGGGCACAAAATCTCTGATTGCCCCGAGTCCCTCTCACAAAATGTTACTCGTAAGGTGCAATATTAACAAAGATAGGTTCTCGAATGATGCTATAAAAGCCTTAAAAGGGGTTCTCTTTGAGCTTTCCGCCGAGTTAGAGAAATAAAACATGGATGAAGATTGTACTGATGATGATGTTTCGGAACGAAAGGATCCCAATCCGCTGAATATTTCTTTTGCAACATCGTGGACATCGATGCTGACTCAAACGATCTTGACGGTCACATGTCACAAGATGATTTACATGACGAGTCCGATAAAGTGCATGAGCAATTTTTCTCAAGATTCTCCCGTCCTAGATCACCCTATCACTCCTTATTGAAGGTGCTGGAGAATTTTCGGAGAGGAGTGCTCAAATAAGCCTAAGTGCTCCTAACTAAAGGCAAACTATAATAAAATCGGAATGAACCCGCCAAAAAGGAGTTATCTTGCGCCCCTTGACTCAAAAGATGATAAGATATCTGAAAATCGGGGCGCTAACCGCTCAGATCCAAACGTGTACAAGATACTCAATTTCCCCAGCGACGAGATCAGAATAAGGAGTCTCGCGGAGAGATTTCACGGAATGTGCCTTGATACCGGCGCTTAAAATGACTTCATTGGGAAACTTAAAGCTAATACTAACTGCAGATATTTGTGAATCATATTCTAAACGACGACCGCAGAACACCCACTTAAAACCTGGGAATGGTGCTTTCACGAGTATTAGTAAAATACCCATAAGGTTACCGACCACAGATTGTGGCTTCATATGCATCAAGGTGGATGTGGTCGATGCAAACATGCCGTTACTGATCAGACTAGAGATACTCGACTCTCGAAAACTGGCTATGGATGACGTCGACAAAGTTCCGGTATCTAATTCGGCAAATTGAAACATGCCAATTTTTCGAAAAAGAGGACACCTGCATGTCAAATGGGACTTCAATAAGATACAGCTGAAAAGGATTGGGCTGAAGCGGTACCACCTTTACATCTTCCATCTATCATGAGGGAAATTGTTTAATCTGATATCAAAAGCTCAGCGAGAGCAGGCAACACCGGAGACTGGTAAGTTAATAGAGGAGATCAGCGAGTCCTGCAAAACACGCCAGCGCTTTGAGCCAAGTCCGAGATCGTTCCAGGTTACTATAACTAGCGGCATAGTGTTTAATCATATGATTTCCTTTTATATCATTTATCTCGATAAATATACCTGTACTGCATGTAGTTGACACACAAACGCACTTCTCAAAAGCAAAAAAAAACTTTCCTGCACATTTTGTCGACACAGGCAGTATGAAACTCCTTCCTTGAGTATTTGTCAACTATATACACAGGCCACACTGATCGGATGCGCGTTGACCAGGGAAGTCAGTTCGTATCGAAGTCATGGTAGGAACTTATAAAAGAAAGCGTAATTAAGCTCCCCTTATCAGGCGTTGAGACTCATAGCTCTATTGGACCAGGAGAACGATATCATGGTACTCTGCGCCGAATATACCAGGAGATAAGATATTCAGGGCCAGCAGTTGAGCCTGAATTCTTCTTAAGGCATATTGTCAAAGCAATGAATGATACATTGAACCCCAACGAATTCGTTCCGTCCCCTCTTGTCTTTGGTTCTACACCAAGATACCCTGCTATTAATAGCCAGCTCCCAAACTAGGTTGAACAAATGAGAGTACTAAAGATGGCTTGGGCGTAAATGGAAAAGAAATCAGGGACTGAAAGTACTTGTGTATCGTGAGAACGCTAAGCCATATAAGTGGACTGGTCCATACGAGATCACTCGAATTGAAGGTAAACAACTATTCATCGACCGTAATAGATCAGAGGTTCAACACTCTAGGGCAAAGGTTAAGCCTAACTTTGATGATAGATGTGGGTATTTGATTGGATCCCACGTTACCGAGTTACACCATCCAAAGAATCCCAGGTGCTACTCTCAAGCCTTCAGGGAAGACAAATGTATAGAGCTATCGGGGCTAATTAAAAAGACAACTCGGAAGAAAGTGTTGAAAAATGATGTACCCGGAGATTCAAATGTATTGACTAGAAGATTCGTGCTTCCTATGAATGGTATGGGTACCGAGGAGGAATACGCTAAAGCTAGGTTTGTGGTTTAGTGTTACAATAATAAATAAAACAAATTTCTACTCCACGATGCCACTAGTATGAGGCAAAGTTTAATGAGAACTCTAGTAGCGGTAGCAGAGATACTTGGATTCTACATCTGGTCGCAAACTTCAAGCGAGCGTACTTGCAGTTCAAGAGAAAACTTTTGAGAAAGGCTCACTTGAAACCTCCTAAGGGGCTCGAGATATCTGACGGATATCTGCTTGAGCTAATTAAGCTCCTGTACAGAATTTTACACTCTTGAGACTACTGTAACGTGATTACGAGTCTTTGCTTATGGAAGGTAATGGAAATGAGGCGTGACAACGATTATATTTCGTTCTCTAGCAAACATGAAAGCTTTAAGCTGATAGAGATGGTCTTAATGTACGTGGATAACTCATTGTCCTACGAGAATGATCAGTTTAAGAAACTTGCAGAGAAAACGCTTCGAAAATTTATGGCGAGAGAGAGGGATTACGATAATATCATATTTGAGGATTTGAGAGTCCAAAAACATATCTCAGCTTCGAGGTCAGTCAACATCAGTATTCAAAAAGTCTCAAGGTACTCCCATCTGATGGAAACATCTCGGGTTTTAGGTACAAACTGGCTTTTTTACGCAAAAAGGCCGTAGATATGTTATGCAGTCAACATGGCCACTCAAGTAACTGAGAGTAGGTTCTCCAAAGAATACATCAATCACATCAACAAAATCGTCCCGCACGTGAATACTGGCCCATTTATATATCTCAAGTACTATAAACTTGACTTCAACACACTGATTTTAAAAGTCTACGCAGACTCTTCCTTTGCGAAAAATAATGACAATACATCGAAACTAGGATACATTGTGCTCCTTATAGACGAATACGACCGGTGCAATGTACTCACGTACTCGAGTCACAAAAGCCGAGAAGTCACGCGTTCTGTCCTAGGTGTGGACTTTTACGCCTTAGCTGACGCTTTTGATGCAGGCGAAAGCTCTCCCCACAGGACCCCTACCATCTTCTCTAGCAACGCTCATCACCAATAACAACGCCGGATACATTTACAGAGCTTTACTCTCCCACCGGCGCTTCAACAACGCAACCTCAACTAAATTTTCATCGCACCACGCGGAAACGCGGAGGGAAATGAGGAGTAGACATCAAGATGATGAAAAAAGAGCCCTTCCTTTTCGCCGCTCTGATCTACAATAGTGGACGGCAATCGGCCTACCTCGCCAGTACACACACAGCTGGCCTGCAGGAATCCTGATCCCGGTTCACAAAAATGGGTCGTCTCAACGTACTCCAACGAACTACCGCCCACTTTTCCTTTTATATCACTGCATTAAAGCCGTCAAAGGAGGTCTTGCCTCCTTCGCTGCCAATAACACAACATTCCACCCAATTCAGTTTGACGTCCAACGAAGAATAGGGCCCCTTAAAGCCACTATCGCCACTGAAGCTTTCATAAGACAAGGTGGAGCGCGGAATCGAAATCTTGTATATGCACGAGGCCTAGGACCGAGTCAACCGTAAACTGATCCTACAGGACTGCGAACGCATACTCCACTCCCACGACTCTTATTCAACGAATTTTAACGCTGGGTACCCGTCAGACGCATGAACCGGGCACCTAATAAGTGCACAGTGATCACTCTGGGCCCAGCCCACCTACTTCTACCACTCACTATGAAATAGACATTAATCCTTCAATCTGACAAGGCCAATTACTTAGGGATGACAATCAACACCCTAGCATCGACGCGGCCACCTCCTCCAAAAAAAGACCCTCACTTCTGACATAGCCCCCGCCCGACATTGCTATGTCTTTCACGTAGTCTTGCGCAGCACGTACCTACATGAATCTATCCTGCTGAGCTTGTCAACCTGAACAACGCCGACCTCTCTATCCAGTGACAATTCTCGCATCCATTCTCCGCTCGAGAGGCACTTTCAGCACCACCCAATTACCGCGCCTACGACCTATCTTCCAAACCCCTGATCTTAACAGTTTGCTGTAACAACAGGCGTCATAGTTCCTCTTCAAACTCGGCCACCACCCATACAGGCAGAGGCAACCATAATATCTCGGCAACCCGCACATTACACTACTTTATAACCCCCGTATGAAGCCCTGTACACCACAAAACTCTCACCACCCCGCCTAGGCGAGCTAAAACTCACTTTACCTCTCCATCTAGAACACCAGCAATATCCCCTCATGTCGCTGTCAACGTCGCTTCTCGCCCTGCCACGCACCTTCCACAACAAGAATTGGATCATTCCCATCTTACCTCACCTCTTGCATCCTCAGGGAGCATCCTTGTCGCCTCGCACTTCGCAGATTTTCGCGATGGTTCCTACAACACCCAGTGCCTACGAGTATGCCTCACACACCTGCTATCCGGACCATGGACCTCCTTTGTAACAATGCTCTCATTCATAGACAGCTCTCGCAGTAATGGGACGTCATCACTGTACTATATTCCCACCTTTCGCACCCACTTCGCCTGTTGCCACAGCTCTTCAAACTACGTATTAGTGCAGAATCTGCTAGATATCGGCCCCTCCCATTCTTTCCGGAGCGAGAAGGGTAGTTTCGAAAAATAAAAGTTTGTTCCCGTTTTTAATCAGAGTCAAACTCCCTACTGTTGAACTCTACATTGCGAAACTGCAATTTAATCCTCCTGTGCTGCTTTCTCAGATACCTCTCCTTGAAAATTCGACACCTTGTGGCAGTAATATCCCCAATTGAAAATAACTGCTTTTTAAACTGCTTTTGCTAAGTGTTGTCTTCCGAGCGCAAAGGATGCATCTGTCTGTGAATATTTTACAGTGCTGTACAAAGGCGAAAAACGAGATCATAGCGCTGTTCTTTCAAGCACCACTTCCTCCCAACTAGCGCCCACACTGAACATACCCCCCCAAAGAAATGTTCCACAATAATACGATCAGACGACTTTTTTTTGCGGCCGCTTCTTCACGCGTCAAATTTCCATTTCGCGGCTTCTTTTTCGGAATCAATCCCCTAGTCAACTCTACCGCTCCTTGGTACCCTTTATCTATTAATATTTCCCAATGGTTAGTAACTCACCACAGAAGCGACCAATGACGGCTATTGCTCTATCGGATCTTTTCTTCTTGAGGAGGCCTCTGCGAAAGTCAATATTCCGTTGAAATATTTTCAAGTATTTCAACGGAATATTGACTCAGCCTCCGACCCAGGGTAGTTCTTCTAGCAGTTGAGAGCCTTTCCGTATGGTAGCACAGAAACTTTTACATTGAAGGCATAAAGCTCGTGATTACCGCTAAAATAAACCTTCCTTTCCTGTATATTTCCACTTGGCCAAGTGCTTTGTCGGAATATGACATCAGTTGCGTATTTATCATTTGGGTATTACTTGAAATTTGTTTCGTCTTTCAATATCTGACCAAAAGGGAAAAAGAACACATTAGGTTTTACAACTGTTCAAAAGGAAGATCACTAAGCAAATCCATTACTTTTGTCATCATTTTTCGAAATTTGGGACTTTTAAGCTGTTATTTTTCGCTAGGATCTCCCATTGGCCTCCTATTTTCAATTTTGTTAAAATCATAAATAGCATATTCTTTCCTCCACAGTTGCCCTTTCTACGGAGACCTACATTATTACGCTCGCATATAAATAGCTCCACGCTCCCTCAAATAGTGTTTCACGCTGAAGCGTCGAAGTTGGTCATGTCGTGTATGGCTTTGCGGCCGCCTGCTTCGTTGAAGGTGTCGAAAACCAAGTAAAGGGATGAAATTTCCTTGTCAATGGCAGATTCGCTGTCGCTGCCATCAAATGCCTGTAGCCCCGATTTACGCTCTACAGCAGCGTCTGCTAGAATATGCAGAGCACTTGAAACATCTGCCCCTGTTGCTGGGTTTCAACAATGACTGTTGCTGGGTTTCAATAATGACTGTTGCTGGGTTGCAACAATGACTGTTGCTGGGTTGCACCAATGACTGTTGCTGGGTTGGGACAAGGGCAGATGTTTCAGGAATTGGTTTCTGCTGTGGTGAGGGCATTGCAGCTGAAGTGCCGGGAATGGAGAGAGACGAGTAATTGATTGATACTGTAAGAGGGTGGTAGAGAGTTTTTGAGATTGAAGATATTTGCGGCTCTTTTATTTTAACTACATTCTTACAATACAGTACTGTGCTTTTAAAAATGACTAAGTCGTTGACAAAGCGGGCTTGTTTCTAAGGATTGCCTTAATTTCCTGTTGAATTAATTTTGCGTATTCCTTTTTGTCACTGTACGAAATCATTTTCATACTGTGCATACTTTTTCTTTTGTTTTTTAATGGATCATTGGAATATGATCAACTGTGCTTAAAGGGCAACCCTTGTTTCCAGCAATTTACTGGCTCTTTCGGAGTACACCTCATCTATGTTAGAGGGGGATCTACTAGATCTGAAGATATGGTTCTAAAAATGAGGCAATGTTCGCAAATTTGATCTCAGCTATTTTCCACACCAATTCTCTTTTCAGACTGAAAAACGTATCGCACATGCCAATCTTAATCGGTCAAGACATGTATTCGGAAACTGCTTTCCCGACCGATAACGCCTTACCTCAATGGTTGAGATTCAATATCTAAATATCCTGCAAAGTACGGTGGGCCTACACTTTTCTTGTTGGAGTAAGATACCCAAGTTTTTCGTAAGTCCGATCACTTTGGAGGATTCTGTGTTTATTCTAATGGATTTGATAGTCTTTTCCACGAGGGGGCAATGAATTCCCACCGGGAATAGGCGCCATCCTACGACCTTAATGCGAATCTCCCATTCAGTACCTTCTGTTTTAACAAAACACTCTTACAGAAAATACTGACTAATGAGATCCACAAAAGAGTTCAGGCCAATGTACCTATTGGGGGTCAAAGGCGTCAAGGATTCAGAGCTTCGATGGCTTTAACGGGAGCAAAGGACTGGATTTACTGCAGTCCAGCATCCGGTCTGAGGACATCATCCCTACCTGGGAGTTTTTGTACTGCCCAGTCACTTTGGTTGCATCGAACACACCGTGCCCCAGGCCCCCCTGCCCTGAGAATGATGACATTCATGGGGACCACCTGTTACATAGTCAGTACGGCAGCTGCCCTATCGCTCGTCATGACGCTCAAGTTCGATTACTTGCGGCCGACCTGTCGAAAACTGTCCGCCACCCTATGGTAGAGCACAGGCCGTGAGTTGGACATTGGCAGCGCCCAGACATTCAAGCCGTGGGATCTCTTGGTGGGACGGATTTCCTGGATGTTACTCTCGTTAACCCCCTTGGCTGGTAGTACTCCCGAATCAGGAACTTCAACCCCCAAACTTCCCTGAACGCGACCCGATCTGCAAAGCGTACAAAATACGAAGGGCTACTCTCTGCTGAGAGAAGGGAGAGGCTAGTGCGAATCCCGATGTCTGTTCTTGGAGGATGGCACCCAGAGGCATACGCGTTCGTCTCGGAGTTGGCAGCAAATGCGGCCAAGAGGGCAACGGAGAGCTTTCGAGAGCCAAAATGGGCCTCATGCATAGACACGCAGCGCAAGCTGCACTGTCTAATGCCGCATGCCTCCTCGCCTGCCTTGACACGTCGATTTAGTCACAGGATGAGGCGAAACCCCGTTTCTGTTTTCTCCTTTCCTTCTCCCAAAACTCCGTTTAGATTCCCCCGCTAGAAGTGTCAGAAGAGGATGTAAACTACCCCATCGTTACCCTTTTTTCTCTGGACATGACCTGAAACACATGCTCAGCATCAAAATTCCGCCCAGTTGACTTACCGAATTTAGAAATCTTTGCAATGTTGTCACAAGAAAGCAATACACTGTTGTAGTGCTAGTAAGGCGTTTTAAACTCTACATATGCTTCACTAGTGACTCGTTCAAGGACAATGAAACTAATCAGAGATTAGTCTATTTAGATCACCGTATAATCCCGCGGGTAGTCTCCGCAAGGTGCGGTACAACTGCGACTTGGAAAACCTCCTGTTGCCAGGTAGTGATGGCTGCATTGTGATTAAGAGGGCATTACGCTCGGAGCAAAGTGGCGAAAATGAAATTGCAGGAGTGTCAGACGGCCGGAACTATTTCCAAAGAATGTAGGGTCTGTGAAGTTTTTAAGTTTCGATTGTTTAATAGCTTCTAACTTGCTGCAAGGGACGCAGCCGGCGGAACCGATTACTTCGATGTCACTTTCGTGCTCCCCCCCAGTCTCGGAAAATAGCCGTCCTACATCTCTAATTGGTAACGCACCCCAATTTTCCCCCCTTTCGTGAACCCAACGGCCCCTTCTCACTTCAGGATAAGAATATTTAACCCCTTCTTGAGATTGAACGTAGCCAAAGCTGACCAGCTAAGAAAACACCAGGGGTTCATAGCTGAGTTACCTGGTAGAACTGGCCCGTTTTGGTTCCAGTGTCCACGCTTGGAGGCTGGTACCCCAATGCGTTCTCCACGATCAAGGAGGTGGAACGATCGGCCGCAAGCCGAGCCCTGGGCCAAGACGCTAGGGTGAGGGTCATTCTCCATCAACGGCATGCCGCCTTGATGGTCACCTCCAACGCGGCTCGCTCGTTGGCCGGGCTACCATCTACCTAATAGTTAGAAGAAATTCTCCGTTATTCGTACTGCACTGTAGATCCTATCCACTGTGTCGGCACACCTTTTTGACTCGATTGTGGTTGTTTGGAAACTTTAAGATAGATCGCATGTATCTTCTAACAGTAAAAACACCCAAAACTTTCCCCTGTAGATCCTGAATCACAGTTTGAACGCAAATTCATAGTACTCCTAACCTTCGAACCACTCGGAGTAAACGAGCCACATTTACACTTTTTACATAGTGCTCACAGCATTCGTTGGCAGTGCTCGTGGTAAATACCGACGCCATCACTGTTTGGGAAAACCTTAATTCATGGTTGTCCCGTGTTGCTCGAAGAATCGTTTCGCCTCGCGCTCTTCCGCCAACGGAAATCGCATCCTCCAGGAGAACATGGCGGTCGAAGGCCTGTCCGCGAGCAACGCAGCACGATCACAGATATGCTGGTAGTTTGATGTATTGATCATTTATTCAAGACGTTTTAGATACGTGGATACTACTCATCAGGAGGTTTGGGAGTTTTATCCAGGAAAGATATAATTGACTCCATCCCGAATTTCTCAAGACAACAATATCGACTCAAAAGGGCATTCCCAACCAGTTGTAGGGGAGCTGCGCTCTCTTAAAGGCCACCTTAAGACCCGTCATCAGGAGCGCACTTATGTCACCTAGTCATTTAATTGCTGTACGGTGCTAAGAATTGTGTCTCTTGCGTCAGTTTGACATTCTGTATCCTGCCCAGTTTAGTTTTCGTAATGTCTTGATCTAGTTTGATTTTATCAAAAGGTCACACTTCATCCTAAACAATAAGGTCCCAGCCTACCCTCCCCTTCTTGGTGAACTTAGCACTTTCGGTCTGATTGACATCGCTATCCTTCTGAGTGAGTTTGAGGCCCCTATGTCCACCTGGAATATATCGGACCACAAATTATTACATAGTGAAACCATATTGGCTGCAGCTAGCTCCTGCCCTAATAGATCATCATCAGCGCGAAGAGCTTCCTACTACAATTTTGCCGGGCGAGGTCATCAAAACTTTGGACGAAGTCCACTGTAAAATATTTCCCTACAGCGATGTGAAAGGGAATCGATTTAGTTCTTTCATGTTTGAAAAGTGCGGTTCGGCTATCCCCGGTGTATGCTAGACGTGTTCAGGATAATGGGTAATGTCACTCGTGTGCCTAAATGGCTGGCTCGAAGCATGTCAGCAGGCATGATGCATTGGACATCACTGCTGCAGCCGCATGCCTCTGGGTTAAAACCGCTCGAACCGTCCCGCATGTCTCCATTGCCCTAACAGCCACGTTCCGCACCACGTCGGTTAGCACTGCGTAGGCGTCTGAGTGCTAGCTCCCGAGGGTGGATATAGGGAAAGGCATGAGTCCGCTTTGGGCGGCAGTCGCGACAAAAGATTCATATCTTCTATACTTTGCAGCCTTTGCCGCGTTGAGGGATCGATGTGAAAAAGGTGAATACCGAAAAACAGCAATCCCACAAGATCCAAATCCACGTTTCCCTATATCCTGACGAGTAAAGACGATACGCAAAATGACGAAAACATCGGAAATGCATTCCTCTTTCCAACCACCCTCCGATTCTCAGAATAATTTCGGTACCGCCGTGATCATAGCAATTATAGTATCCGTAGTCGTTAGAAGACTGACTTTGACTCGCTTCTGCGAGATCAACGAGTTTTGCTGCAGTGCTGACTTTGACCACGAGGAGTGGAGCTGTTTGACCCAGGAATATTGAACTCGTAGTCGGCGACAGACCTGTCCTCATTGTTCAGCAAATGTCAAAAGCTTGGTCCAAGGCTTGATATCTTGCATTCCTGGAGCAAGTCATAGCAGCTGTCCATCTTTCTTCGAGACTATCAGTCGATCACTTGGTCTGCATCTGGCCTCTATCTGCATGTCTGCGTCCTCTGTTTATTTGAGTCTGATCTCAGGACGACTAGGTAAGATCTCAGCCCTCGTGTCAGGCTCGATACGACCACGGAGCATTCGTTGTGTGACCTTGATACTTTGCAGTTGGGGCGACCCTGAGAAGGATTCAGGTTTGGTGTGTTGGCCGTTGTCTTTCCCGATTTATTCGAATGTAAGACTGAGTCAGATGAGGTGTCACTCAGGCTGACAGTACGGACGTTGGGGTTCACCGGTATCTCAGTTTGTTAAGATTGGGAGAGCGCTGTCCCATAAACTAATATTTGCTATTTTGCAAATGCCCAAGAAAGTACCCTACTTTCTGTTTAAGGTACGACTAACTTGGAAATGGTCTTCAATACTGTGCACCGTAACGCATTCACGTTCCGCTGAGTTGAAGTACAGGAGTTGCAGCACCTCGTCAATAAGTTTTGTGCGTTAGAGTACCAGCAGGCCGCTCTGGAAAAAAATAGAATACAAAGCGAATCCCAAGAACTGTCACACTGGTGCAGTGAGGACAACAGTGACGCCTTGCAAAATACCTTGTGGACAATCGGCACTAGAGATGCGACTTGAAGGCTCCTAATGACACGCTGACCGCGAGTCAGTCGATGAGCACGGGGAGCTTCCTCGCCGGTGGATGTTGCGAGTGAAAGTGAAACCGGAAAATTCGATAGCTGGACTCTTGTAACAACTGACTGTCCAAATGGATTGGAATGCGGGAAGCTGACTGACTCTCGTGTTGTATACCTACACTCAACTAGACCGGATGGGAGCCTTTGGAGGAGTGACGCTGCTGGGTCGATGAATGCGTAGGCGCGGCCCGCCACCAAACTTTTGGTGATTGTGGGTTGTGGAGGGCGGATGGGAAAGGATTGCGATGGGAGGTTTCTGTGGAAAGTTGCAATCGATGAGTCTTCGTGGTGATTGACCGAGATGTTATTGGGTAATTGAGGGGTTGGAAGCGTAATTAGTTTCTGTGCGAGGTGTTTAATGGGGTTCCATTTTGATAAGGGAAGTTCCCCAGTTGATGGTCGTAAAGGCAATGCGAAATGGTCACCCAAGAAAGAAAGTATGATGATCTCCAGATGAGGCAACCTGGGGTTTGGCGGCATGTATGAGCAGTGGGATATAGGTTTGCAGGTAGATGTAGAGAGCTATAAATCATCCCTCGTTCTGTTTCACCATACCATCATTTCAATACTACGACCTTGGACACTGCGCAACACACTCTGCGTTCTGTCTCTTTCCTGTGAGAGCACACAAGTGGTGAAAAGTACCAAATACTCATGCAGAGGAAATAAAGTCCACCGCTTGGATTCATTAAACTTTACTTTAGCCTCCTCTAACAATCGATCCTCGCTTGTATCCTTCATCCGCCTAGCATCTACAACAATCAACACCACAACAAAGCACCATCGACGCGACCTTCCTCTCCCCGTTCTACCAGTACCCTAATCCCACGGCAACCTCCATCCAAACAGCATTTTCGGCATACGCGACCGTACGCAAGCTTCAACAACCACGCCACAAACATGCCCACACAACTAAATTCAGCACAGTCCGACCGATCCCCACCAAGCCAAAGCCTGCCTTGCTTCATATCCCGGAAAACTCGCGCGGCCTCCACTCTCCTATCCCGCGACACCATCTCGCAAACAGTTACCACCATCCCAACCCTCCCAACAGCTCACGAGCCTCCTAACATCTTCTTAACCGCGCCATGATTCATAAACCTCCTCGCCTGCCCCTGAATAGCGGGGTCTGAAATTCTGTCCATCAATCTCCCTTGCAATCCACCCAGCAGTCCTCCCGGCGCGTCATCACCTTCATCCTGCACACTTTGCGGATATCCATCAACCGGAGGTGCGGGTGCGTTGCCTGCATACCCAGCGCCGCCTGCACCACCGCCTCCAGGTGGTGGCGGTGCACTACCCGCATAACCACCACCACCAGCACCTCCAGGAGGAGGCGGTGCACTGCCTGCATAACCACCACCACCAGCACCTCCAGGCGGCGGCGGTGCACTGCCTGCATAACCACCACCACCAGCACCTCCAGGCGGCGGCGGTGCACTGCCGGCATAGCCACCACCAGCAATACCACCAGGAGGTAGCGGTGCGCTGCCCGCATAGCCACCACCACGCCTCCAGGCGGCGGCGGTGCGCTGCCCGCATAGCCACCAGCAGCACCTCCAGGCGGCAGCGGTGCAGTGCCCGCATAGCCAGCACCAGCAGCACCTCCAGGCGGCGGCGGTGCAGTGCCCGCATAGCCAGCACCAGCACCAGCACCAGCACCTCCAGGCGGCAGCGGTGCAGTGCCCGCATAGCCAGCACCAGCAGCACCTCCAGGCGGCGGCGGTGCACTAGCCGCATAACCAGCAGCAGCGGGACCAGACGGGAGCGATGCACCAGGAGGATACGGGGCGGGGGCGTGTGTTTGAGGAGGCGAGGGTGGGATTCCGGTATACCCTGGAGGCGGGGGTGCTTGAACGTGGTGCCATTCTTGCGGAGCGTGCTGTGTGAAGCGTGGAGAGTTGGGGGTCTTGAGTAAGGTAGTGTGGAGGTGTGGTTGGGGGTGGTGGTGGGTTTCCTGGATACGCGGTGGGGTTTTGTTGGGTTTGGTTTGCGGTGTGGTATGGGGTGGTGTTGTGTTGGGGGTTGGTTTGTGGGGGGGGGGGGTACACCGGGGTATGAAGGGGGGGTGGGGGGGGATTGTAGGGTGTGGGTTGTTGGTAGGGTTGGTAGGGGGTTGGGGTGGGATGGGGATTGGAGGGGCTATACCGGGGTATGCGGAGGGGATTGAGGTTGGGTTGTATGGGGCGGGGGAGGGTTGGCGGGGTATGGGGTGGGTGGGTTGGGGTGGTAGGCGTAAGTGTATGGGGTTGGGTAGGGGGAGGGTGGGAGTGGGAAGAAGGTGTATGAGGTGAGGAGGGTGGGTTGGAGCGGGGGGCGAGGGTGGGGTACGGGGCGTAGGGAAGGTAAAAGTTGGGGTGGAGACGATTGTGACGTGACATTGTTGGAGATGATGGGTGGGGGAGAGGGCGGGGAGATGGTGAAGAGAGAGGCTGGGGATGCGGATGGAATGATGCGGCGGGTGCGGGACAGGGGCACAGTTAAATGTGGGTTTTGATCGCGGGTGGAAAGCGCGCTGTGGATTTTTTTTGATGGTAAATTATTTGGTATGCAGGATTCGCATGTGGGAAACTGTTGGGAAGATGATACAGTAAACTGAGGAATGATGTTTCCGTGTTCCCGATCAATGATGACCGCACGAGTAAAAGGTGCGAAAAAGTTTTGGCCAAACTACACTATAATTGACAAAGTTGAGCCAAAGACGTGTACACACTGACACACTGTACAACAAATAGTTTACTGTACAGTTACTGTACAGTTACTCTACAGTACAGTACTGTACAGTACAAGCGTCGGAATGTCCTGGTCAACTCGCATGGCATCATTTCGGTTTTCCTCTTTCAGCGAGTGACTGCACAGTACCGAAGCTGCATCCTTGTCGACGACAAACGCCGAGGTCCTGTTGGACACGCAGAGATCCAAATGTGCCAGTGGTTGCCAGTGCTTTAGGATTTGGTAGCCGCCATACCACAGCAGATATAACTGTAATGGAACATCTGCGCTACTGTATCGGCGATGATGATGCAGGGAGGCTGGGGATCGAATTGGGTCGTCGAATCACGAGAGAGTTTGAGAAAAGCCGGCGGGCGGTGATGGGCGTGGAGTGGTTGACACGGTGGCGTCAGTTACACTTGTGTTTATTGTATTAAAGAAAGGTTTAGGACTCGGCTGATTACTGGACATGATAAACATATTTTCTGAAACCGATCTGCGCCATACTGTAACATCAACCTTCAAAATTCCCCTATTTCGTACCCTAGTTAAATTATATTTATTACCAAGCAATGAATCTACTGTAGCTGTGCTAAGCCAGTACAGTACTTTCCACTTACAGGTAATTCTGTAGATTGCTGTACAGTAGTGTACAGTACAGTATTGTACAGTGCTGTTGAGATTCCGTCGAGGGTACCAAACTTTATTTTTCTGACTTTGCGGAAATCCTGCACCGATACCTTACACACCCTGAATAATCTTTCACCGATTCTGCACACGCCCCTCAATTTCCCTCCAACTCTTCCACCCATCAACAACCGCCACCTTAAATACCCAACAACCCCACTCCACCGCTCTCTCTCGCCCCCCCATCCCCCCACCCCACCTTCTTCCAAAACAAAAATGAGCAGAAAACAAATCAAACGCGACCTTCTCGATAAAGCCGAGGACTTTATCTCCAAATACACGGGCCCTTCAACCCGTCCCACCCGTCCCTCCCATCCCTCCGCCCCGCGTCCCCCAGCCGGCTACCCCTCCGCACGCCCCTCCTCTCGTCCCTCCAACCCTCTCGTCCCGCCCATCCAAGCCCTCATCCGCTCGTCCGCGTCCTCCCAAAGGCTATCCTGCAACCGCTGCGTCTTCATCTCGTCCGCCGCGTCGGTACAACAACATTCACCATTCCTCTACCCCGCCGCCTCCCCCACCGCCGCCGCCGCCGCCTCCGCCGGGCAACCCCCGGGTTATATGGGGCATGCCTCGTCGCCCTACCCCGCCAGTGCCGGCAAGTCGGGCTTGGAGAGGATTCAACAAAAGATCATGGAAAAGGTTAATGACCCGGAAATTCAGGCTAGGGTTGAACAGGTGTTGAAGGAACAGGTTAGGAAGAGGTTGGCAAAGAAGACGCATCATGGGCATGGCAAGTGGTGATGCGGCGAGTTTGCCATGTCCATTGTGCTGGTTATAGAGAGTGTTGCATCTGTTTGTTTAGATATCGCACGTTTGGGCGTCTACGATGCTCTAGCTAGAGTTACCTTGTGATTCTCGTCTAGTTGGTTTTGCACGGTAGAGTTGCGATCTACCGACCGCGTCTACGCGATGCAGCCCAGCGAGTTAGGACAACCATGCGACTTATCAACACTTTACACCAACACAACTATTTCTTAATTCTTCCATCCGCACTCGTAAAGTTAGCATCATGCCTTGATCCTTCAGACTTGAGAACTGCACTTAGCCCCCAATCTTTTGGTAACGAATCGACACCAGCTTGCTCTCAATGTCCGCCACTTCCGCCTCGATGTTTCTCAGCGCGTCCTTTGCAGTGCTCGCAACCGGACTCTTCAAAAAGTATTGTATCTCCCGTAGCACCTTGTTATCAATGCTGTTCACATCCAGATCAATCTCCACCTCGTTGAGAATATCCGGGCGGTTCATACCGTGCGAAATAATATCCGCCACAGCCTTCATCCTCACAAAGTCAAGCCCTGCCACCTCTTCACACATCGCACGCTTCTCATCAAAGGTCATCTCTACCTGTTTCATCTTTTCCAACTCGACGTTCACCTCCACCATAGCCTTTCTCTGCTTCATAAGCTCATCATGCTTGGCCTCCAAGTCCATGACGACCGCACTCTTTCTCCCCCTCTTCTTCTCCATACCAATCGTCGAGACAAAGGCAAATGTAACCTCTCCATTGCCCCCCTCCTGCTCATCACTACTGACACTGCTCGTATTCATCAGCCGCGCGTCACGGCCGCTCTCCCGAGCACGTTGCACTTGCCCCGCTTCGTTGCGCTTGCTCTCCTTGTCCACGCGCACCTGTTTCATCTGTTCCTTTTGCAAAGCCACCTGGACGGCGACTTCCCTCTCCCTCTCCATCCTTTGCCGCATCTGCTGCATCTCGATCACCTTTTCTTGGACTTCCTCCCTACGTTTCCTCTCTGCCTCCTCTGCTTGCTTCTTCATCTTCTCCAGGGCCAGGGCCGTCCTGGCGGCGTCCGCTGCCGCGCTGGCCGCATTCTCCTCTGCCTGCTTCCTCCTTCTCCGCTCGCTATCCTTCTTGACACGTTTGGAGGCGCTTTCCTCCTCGCGGCGGACTTGATTGTGCCAGGTGGAAATTTGTTGATCGACGGAATTTAATAATTCTTCGGCAAGGGCATGGAGTCCACTGTCCGGATCATTGTACAGCATGCAATTTTCAAAGATCAAACGAATATCTTTTGCACAAGCGTCGGGATCAAAACAGTACCTTCTGCCCTCGCGTATGACATAGCGATCAGCCCTCAACTTTTCCTTGACGGTACCCAAATCCATAGGATGCTTGACACGAAGGAGGTAGTTGGGAACCTGATGGGGTTCCCACATCTCCATGACGGGCTTGAGAAAGTCGCTGCATACGGGTTTGGAGATGAGATCGAGCAAGAGGCGGTTGAAGAAGAGAAACGGTTCGGTGTCACGAACTGCGACCTTTGAGTCGACGAGGCAACGCTTTCGCTTGCCTAGTTGAGGTCTGTCGGTAGAGGATTTAGGTTCTTCAAAATACTGAGCATCGCCGCCATCTAATTGCTCCTCCTGGGAGTCCTCGGGTCATGCCTGGCAGGGCGGGAACGGCGACGACTAGAAGGAGTGCGGGTACGGCCTGTAACCATGTTGAAGGAGGAAGAAGAAAGGCGGGTATTAGAGCGGGAATGTGGAGAAAAGAGGAGGGGTGGAGATAGAGAGAGTTGAGACGATTGAAAAAGCCACACAGGGTATGGTGGTGGTTGGTTGGTTGGAGGGAAAGGGGGTGATGGTGTGTTGGCAAGGGGCGCTGCGGACTTTATACGGAAGGGTCGGCGGAAAAGAAAAGCAACGAGGAGAAAGCGCGGATGGGCACGTGGTTTGTACGGCGCTTGAACGAAAAGTAGGCTGACGCAGTACCGTACAGTTCACTGCAGGACAGTTGAGAATTGTCGGCGTTGATGTCAACAATTTACGGCTTGCAGAAATTTGTTTTTTTTATTTCAATTACCAATTTTTGTTAATTTGGCCCGAGTAGAGCACCAAACCACCGCAAGACGCCAAGCGGCATTGCCACTATTCCGACGATTTCCGTCGAAATTTGTCCTGTCCTCGCCAAAAACCGCCAGCGACAGTTAAATTTTTTTTTCCAAAATGCATACACGGCCCCTCCCCCCCAACCCACCACCAAGTCTCTTCAAGCTTCACCAAGGTCACAAGCAACCCCCCAAATCCTCAACGGTCACCACATCCTCCAAGACTCCACCTTCCACACACCACAACCAACCACCCACGCAACACCCCCGTCACCACCCTCGAATTCCGCACACCCCTTCAACTTACACAACATCTGCAACATACACTACAAGCCTCCCGCAACCGGCCCTGCCACGCCAGCTCACCAAATAACGACCCACCCTTAACAACACCAGGTGCTACGCCCATCATGACCAACATACACTCGAAAAAAAACCTCGGCACGGTGCACGCGCGGAGGCGACGGCGTCGACGGCGTCGACTGGCCATCGAGGTCGCCCTCTAGGTTGCCTTGAGATCCCTGAATGCTTGACAATTGCAATCGCTGCATGTGCGAATGAGAATTGACCAAAGAAAATGTAAAATTGACAGTAGCTTACTGTAAGAAGTCGTGTTTGTACAGTACAGTACAGTACAGTACAGTACACAGTACAGTCGGTACAGACGAATTCAACTTGTGCAGGACGGCCCGCGTCTCCCGGCGGCACAATGTCTAACTGGTAACTTTTGACCTCTCCGCGTCGAACCACCTCTCCCCACCACCATTCCACAACCCACCGACCCACCCGTCCATCCCAATCCAATCCACCCCCCCCTCCACACCACAAGAAAAAAAACAACGCAATGGCCGCGACTCCATACGCCGAAGAAGGCGAGATCCTGGAACCCTCCCCCACCTCCGAGGTCATTGAAATATCCTCCGATTCCGACACCCCCCAACCGCCCATCATCGACCTAGATTCCCCTCCTCCCCACGTCTTCCCTACCCACCACCACACAACCACCCTCCTACAACCCACACTTCCCCCCCTCCCGCTGGGCCACCACATCTCTACCCCCTTCCCAAGCTCCACCCCCTCTCACACCTTTGCACCGTCCCGCTTTCAACCCCATCCAACACACCCTGCATCCCGCTCTTGTCCACGTCCATACCCCACATCCCCGCAACCATGGTTTCCCCCAACCTCCGATTCTCATCCCACCCCCGCCTTGCATCCCTCCTCATACCCCTCCACACGTCCTCCCTCACACCCGGGCACCCCTTGGTCGATACCATCTACTCATCTCCAATCCCACCTACTACCAATCCATACCCGACCCATACCCCTACTCACCAGACCGCATCCCCGTCACTGACCATCCCACCGCCCCATCCCTGCATCACCGCCCCGCCTTACATGGTCCCTCACCACCACACCCGGATCTCTTTTCCCGCCCGTGCAACACGCGTCTAGATTATGATCCTACCATCCCTCCGCATGACACATCGCCCTCCTATGTCGACAATATCCCACTCCCCGCTGCTTCATACCCTCGCTTTACTGCACATCCCGCTGTCTCGTCTTCTGTCCCGGAGCAACACCGCCTTGTGTCCGAGGTCCAACCATGCCGCCCGTCTATCAGCCGCTGTCGCGTGAACGAGGCGCCCCGTCATTTGTGCCCGTTGAGGACTCGCGTCACGCTTTGTCGGGGGAAAGTCGTGTCCACGATGTCCGTGCTGTGCTTGCGAGGAGGGAGGGGGAACAGATTCATGACGGGCATCACCCGCGTGATCATGGCAATGGCCATGCTGCTGAGCATGGCGAGTGTGAGGAGGATGAACCTCGCCCGGTGTTTGAACGTGCGCCGCCCGTTGGCATGGATATCGACGTTGAGCACGTCGCACAGCCGCCGGGTCGTCGTTTCGAGGCTGGTGTCGAGGAGGTGAATGGGGCTTCGCAACGTGGCGTCGTGCCGGAGGCAGATGCGAGGCAGGATGTCATGGTGAAGAAGACGTCCAAGCCAAATTTGTTGGAGTTGCGGCGGAAGGTTATGATGAGTATGATGGGCAAGTTGAAGGGTGCTGAGGAGAAGGCCGATGGGGATTCGACGAGGCCGCGGAGGCGGGCGACCGCAGCCTGATTCGGGTATGCAGGTCAAGGTCGTCGCCAAATTTTCTTCGGTGACGTGCCGGCGGATGAGACATTTGCAAAGCATTATTACAAGAGTGCTACACCATCGCTGCATGACCCGCTGTTGGCGAATGTCGTGGTGCACCAGAGACCCCCTTGGTGCAGCTTGAGAGGCTCATTGTGGAACCAGACACTGAATCGGAGGCGTCATGCGCCTCGGAAAGTTCGGATGAGGTCTGTGATGACGAGAATGAGAGGGGGAAAGAATCTGTGGGACCTGGGCTCAAGCAGACACCACGACGCACACGGGAGCAGATATTGAGGAAATGAAGATCCGAACGGCGCAAATAGGAAAATGTCCAGGCATGCTTGATAAGCAGAGAATAAGCAAGCCGAGCCCGTCGGCAATGCGTCCTACGATTTCTTCGCCGATTCCCAAAAGCTCGCCCTCCGACTCTGTTCATGACGATGTGTTGCCCAGGCCAAAAGTGTCTGATGCCGGAACTTCGGGTAGGAATGACGGAGCAAACTAGCGACGACAAGGCAGAAGCTTGATGAATGTGAGGTCAAGCCGGATCTGGTTGTGTCCCCAACCGATGTTGACCCAAAGACGCTAAGTATTGCTCTGCCAAAAGAACCTGTACTAGATTCGGAATCAACCAAAACGGAGCAAATCAGCAGAGACTCATCCACGCGGGATTTGCGGAGGAAGTTAGTTCCTAGTGGCAGTCCCCATGTCGCACCCACAAATGCCCAAAGTGGACCCTCCTCAAATCGGAATAAGAACATCATGTTGCTGAAGAAGAAAATCGCTGACCTAGAGGCGCGGAAAGACCGTCATCGACGGTCAATAGCCTCTGATGTTACCACTAACCCTAGTTTGCTTGTGAATTCCATGCGAATCAGCACCCCTCCTGCGGCAGCCAATCCTTCCATCGCAAAACAAAAAACCTGCATGCAGGAGTCCTCGGCAATACGACCAAGCGGATAGTTGATCCAAATATACGCCAACTCTCGATGCGACTTCAAATGGACGATATTACAGTTGGAGCCCTCAACAAAAAAGACCCTAGATAGCGAAAAGAAGACACGTCCCGAACTGACTCAGAATCCTGTCACATCGAAAAAGCAATCGGGAGATCATGAAAGGGAATTAATACCATGGAACCAAAGAAGAAAGTTGGATGCATTCCAGGACGCAGTCATCGCCGTGCAGACGAAGGACTCGTTGACGACCTGAAATCCGAGCTGGAATCCCAGAAGAAGCAAATCGCTTGTTTCCAGGAATACTCGAGACTTGTGCACGCGTCGGACATGGCGCTTAGTCAGGCTGCGGCAAAAGTATCCTTCAAAAGGCAAAGAGTCCTTAAAATAGAGGAGGATCTAAAGCGTGCCCAGTTTGACTTGCTCGATACTGAGCAGGATTTCGAAAAGATTGAGCATGCTTCGAAGCGATTGCGACTAACACTAGATGACCGTGGTTTATCTGACATGTTTCCACTCCCCGAGATTTCTATTGCTAAGAGCGAGAATATGACCATGGTCACGCCGCCAGCACAGGCAAGGCAAATGTGCAGAGCGCAAGAGAGGGTCAGCAAGCAGGCGTAGATGGTGCTGCGGATATTGAATGTGAATTGGACATTTCTAAGGCGTCTGGCCGAGATCCAATTCTTCAGCAGTCTCCATACTCCCCGTCATCCGGGGATATGTACTTGAGCTGCCTGAGCGGTCTACGAGCGTATGCTACCATCTCTCTTTCTTGGCACTGTTGTTGAAGTTCAGCCATTGTGCACTCTACTGACTTTTCTTGTGGCGTCTCAAACATGTTTTGCGCTTCTCTGGTGAATTCTTTGCCCTGCTTGTATTGCAAAGATTTATCATGCGGATTCCGCACCACAACAAAGCCACAGATCGAAAATCATTCAGCCCCCTATCACCAACCTGGACAATAAGCTTGGACCCTATGAAAGCGATTTGTCCAAGGGAACTACGAAGACCTCGATCTTGTATGGACAAAAAGTGTGAATTTGAGCATTTGCGCGACTTGCGCCAACAAATGGGTCTCGCTCTTGGTCTCGTTGACCGAGTTCAAGCATATCTCGGAGAAACAAGTGTCGCGGCAGAGAAGAAAATATTGCGTGCGAAAATTGATCTCTACTCAGGTAAGGATACAGACGAGACAGTTTCATCCCTAATCTGCTCTTTATTCCCATCTCCGGGCAGTGCTCCCTTTTCAAGGAGTTCGACGTAGCGCCATTTTCCGAAAGACTACGTTTAGTTCCTTCCATAATCCGAAAGCGTGCGTGTGTTAGATTGGATGTACAGAAATATAAAAGGCAGTAGTACCTAAATTATGAGAGCATCTAGACAAAGCAATCCCAAAAGTAACGTGCGGAGCTTCTTAAGTCCGAGATGTCTGGAACTCTAACCGCGGAGTTGTTCACAAAATCTCTTATCTTGATTATATAGCCCCGTTTCGCAAAAGCTTTCCAGATAAGGATGTGACATTGCGCTCACGAGGCATGTACACCAACATGAATCTATGGGCAAAAGTGCATACACACAACATAAAAGTCATTGCGATCACAGGACATGTAGCAGACCTCCAGTAGCGCCCCAGGGGACGACCAATGTCGTGCTGTCGAAACTTGCGATACTCTGATTCCCTCCGCAGACCTCCTCGTTTAGTTGCTCAAAGAACAGCGGCACAAAACGAAAGGCGCACAATAGTGGCAGTCTTACTCCCACTCTATGGTGCCTGGCGGCTTTGAGGTAATGTCGTAGGTAACTCGGTTGACGCCAGCAACTTCATTCACAATTCTGGAGGACGTTCTGCGGAGCATTGGGACCGGAAGATCAAACCAATCCGCCGTCATGTAGTCCGTAGTCTTAACTGCCCGCAATGCGATGACTTCCTCGTAGGTCCTTTTATCACCCATGACACCAACCGCCTTGACAGGCAGCAAAACGGCAAAGGCCTGACCGATCTGTCGGTAAAGATTATCCCTGCGCAATTCCTCCAAAAAGATCGCATCCGCCTCGCGTAAAGCCTTCAACCGTTTCGATGTGACATCGCCGAGGATACGAATCGCAAGTCCAGGACCAGGAAACGGGTGGCGATAAATGCTTTCTTCCTCAATTCCCAGTGCCAGTCCTAAGGCACGGACTTCGTCTTTAAACAAATAACGCAGCGGCTCAATAAGCTTGAGCTTCATGTAGTCCGGTAGTCCTCCAACGTTATGGTGCGTCTTGATGGTTGCGGAGGGCCCTTTGTGTGAAACAGATTCTATAACATCGGGTACAATGTACCCTGCAATAAAAAGTCTGCATTGAGTCTAGAGCCTCCACTTCAAAGCATTCGATGAATGTATTGCCGATAATCTTGCGCTTCTTTCAGGTTCCGTCACTCCAGCGAGCTTGTGCAGAAACTTGTCTGCTGCGTCGATGAGGGTAAGATTGACACCGCAGTTGACTTTCAAGCGTTGCATAACCTCTGAAGCTTCATCCTTCCTCAAGACACCATTATCAACCAAAAAGGCATGGAAACGATGGCCGATAGCCTCCTTCATCAAAACAGCTGCAACGGTGGAATCGACGCCGCCCGAAACAGCACCGATGACGCAACCATCGCCGACGAGTTGACGAATGGCGATCTTGGACTCGGTTACAAAATCGGACATGGACCAATCGCAACGACATGAGCATATGTTGGTTACGAAATTTCGGAGAATTTGGGCGCCGTATTGAGAATGTGTGACTTCGGGATGGAATTGGATTCCGTACAACTGGAGGTCAGGATGGAGTACAACTGCATGCTCTGTGTTATCGAGGAAGCGAGTGGAACAAAGCCTGGGGTAATTTGGCGATTTTATCGCCATGACTCATCCAGACGGAAAACTTGGGTGGAAGATTTTGGAAAAGACCGTGATGAGTTGCAGTAGGGACCAGAGTGACGTGTGCATGACCAAATTCGCGTTTGGTGCCGGGAACGACGTGGCCGCCTAAAGAATGGGCAATCTCTTGAGGCCATAACAAATGCCGAGAATTGGAATGCCGAGTTGGAAAAGAGATGGATCGAGATGAGGTGCAGAGGGTGGTAGACGGAGGAGGGACTGCCGGAAAGAATGAGGGCCTTGGGTTTGAGGGATTGAACGTGGAAGGAGAGATGGAGTAGGGATGGAGTTCGCAATAGACATTGAATTCGCGAAGGCGACGGGCAATGAGGTGGTGTACTGCGAACCAAAGTCGAGAATTAGGACAAGCTGTGAGAAGAGGTGAATGAAGCAGAGGGGGACATGGTTGGGGCTTGCGGGCGATAAAGGGGAAGGACTAGCGAGTGGGGGGGAACAGGGTGGGTTGCGAGATTTAATAAAGCAAGCGACTGCAAAGTACCGTAGATCCCCGACATTGTCGAACGGATGATGGGGATCAAATGCTGCCGCCGCAGTGACCGAGTACACGTGTACTGTAAATTAATGAACTACTGTCATGTACATTGTGACACGTGTCAATTGATTTGCGATTTGCGATGCAGCATTCCGGAACTATAAAGTGCTACTGGACTGAATTGGTCGACAGAGATCAAGAAAGGAAAGCCATAGATACTTTGTGAACATGACCATTCTGCATCTGGCTCCAAATTCGAATTGAGACTCTTCCTCAGCTCTCAGCTCTCAGCTCTCAGCTCTCAGCTCTCAGCTCTCAGCTCTGTTCATTTTCTCATCTCACTTTTCCAAAACCCACCAAACTGATCCGTCCCCTCCCATGCCGCCCACTCGCCTCATGACTGATCCCTTACCAATTCCCCTCATCTTAACCCGACACTATGCACGCACAAAATTCTCCTCTTCTCCCATCTTCTCACTATCTCTCCTCACACGCGCCCACCTCCCCGGTCAGGAGTTTCAATATCTTTCACTCTTTATGCGTCCAGAGCACCACAAGGGTATACTTCATCCCAACTGCGTCGTCTCTCACGTCAGTATGCCCAGCAATCGGAGATGGGACGTATTTTGAATTTGCCCAATCGCAAATTGTTGGATGTAGGCAGTAGTAAAGAAGAGGAGAATGACAAAGTCGAAGGTGATGATTCGCCTAGTGGTAAGTTTTTCGCCGAAGATTGGTCCGTGACCCGGTTGACGGATAGTGACATGGACGACGGCACACAGGACGACCACGGCAATGCCACAGAGGAGGAAGAAGGGGAAGAAAGACTGACGATGAAGAGGCAGGGGAAGAGGAAGAGGAAGGTACGGCGAAAGAAGAGCAGGACGGGATGTACCGAGCCGTCAGCTTTTGGAAAACACAAGGGTGGGATTACAAGTTCGGGGGGAAGCGCGGCGAGAACGGGAGGGCAGGGGGTGGCTAGACGGAATGGGAGAATGTGACCCAATTGTCGACTATGTTGATGAAAATTATTCGTCAATATAATGTGCGCAGTATGTTGGATGTGCCTTGCCGAGCACATGCGCATTGGATGCCGCGGTTTGTAGGGGAGTTGAGGAGGACGAGGGGATGGAGGGGTTCAAGTATATGTGTGTTGATACCAATCGGGAGGTTTTGAAGGAGATGAAGAAGAGGGTTGGCGAGGGTGGGATGTCGACAAAGTTTATCATGAAGCGGTTCTGGGAGGACCCCTTGCCTAGGGCGGATTTGGTGTTTTCATGGGCCGGTTTGGACAATATGAGGGAAGGAAATGTGGTCAAGTATGTGGAAAAGTTGGCGAGCTCGAGGAGGAGGCATAAGTTGGTGTTGCTGGGAAGTCATTCGGGTAGGTTGGAGTTGGGCGGAGGCCAGGAAAAGATTGCTCGATTTACGCTTGGGGGAAGGCCGATTAACTTTAGAAAGAGGCCGTTCTACTTGGCAAAGCCGATGAGGATTGTTGAGGACGTGTCTATTGGGGTAATGACAAGAAATTATTTGTGTATCGCCCTGAGGAAATGGTTGAGGATTCGTGACGTTTCTATGCGAGGAGAGGGGAGCTGTAGCATCTCTTTTAGCATGAGGTATTATGGCTTGTTGCGGCCTAAATTACTCTATGCACTGCCGCTGAAGGTGAGCGGCTGAATTTATGGAGTCTTGTTTCCTCAATACATACCTGCTAAACCCGCGTATGGTATCATATTCGCGTTTTCATTGCCTGCATCAACCAAAGTTTACGTCAAAAGCCGTCTGCCCCAAACAAAGGGTGTAATCTGGGAGATTTGTGTCGATTAAAAACGTAAGCCATTTTCAATCGAATGTGTATGGTTTGCCCGAAAACGGGTCATGGCCGCAGTTTGCGACCGTAACTTACAATTCTCACCTACCTTCCCAGCAGGTGAGTTTGAACGCGTGGTTTGATCCAATCAAGGAATGGTCCGTTTGCGCCCGCGGTTGTCCTTTTTGTATAGCACCGCTGTTTGTACTGTACAGTGTGCAGACAATACGCAAGAACGATTAGACTCGGAATCTGAAAACGTATAATATCATAGACTGCAGTGTCGGCTTTGGTCCGGTAGGTTGGTTTCATGCGAAAGTCCTCTCCTTGAAATGAGCTGATGAAGGACAGCAGATGGTCTGCCGGGATTTTTCCTCAGTTTTTGGGGTACTCTATACATTTAGCTCTGCTCTTTTTGATCCTTACACTAGCCGATTTGTCTTTGTCAATCTTGGCAATGTCAGTACTTGCTCTACAAAGGACCACCTCACGAGCAGTCAACTCTGTGAACAATGTAAAGATAGGAAACGGAAACTGTGTTTGGCGAAAGCATATTCTAGGAAATCACTGCTTGTGTGATCGACGAATATCCACTTTTAGCCGCTAGTTCCAACTCGGATTCCAGTGAATCTGTTTCCTGATAATCACCTCGTCCTTCAATGGCTCATTAGACTTTGGTGAGTGTTTTATGAAAGATGGGGACAGGGAGGTGTGCAGACGGCCTTCGGACGGGAGGCGAGCACGATAATATATTTTATGTAAGCAGTCGCATGTATGCAAAATGAGTGATATCATAGCAACTCTTGTATTACAAAATTGGAATTGGGTCAAGACCATTGACCAAGCAGACATCCAAGCGGCGTCTGCAGTTGGACAAATTGCTTACATTACGTGGAGCAAGCGGACTTCACAATCGTCATAAACAGGTGTACTCGGAATTCAATATGCAGTGCAATAGTGCACTGTACGTATCGACAGAGAGTATTACGGACGATACAGTAGCGTGGTGGTTATGACCCTAGTTATTGACGAGAGTGATATATGGATTGGGAAGCGATGGATGGGGGGTTTGATGGAGGGTGGGGCAGTAATTTTTGTCAAGATGAAGGGCAGTGATGGTGGGCTGGAGTAGAATCACTTTCGGGATGTAAGGGGAGGGTGCGGATGAATGGCGGGGCCTGTGTGGCATTGTAAAAGGTAAAACTTGCCGGGATGGGAGGGATGTTGCAAGTGGATTGGGTGAATGCAAACAAGGAATGTTTTGTAAAGGGGTATGGATAGCGTTGTGGGGATGGTGGACAAGGCAAGACAAGGGCAATAGACCGTCGAGGTAGAGGTGAAGAAAAGATGAGTGGGCAGGGGATGGGGGTGCGGTAGGGAGGATGAGGAGATGAGTATTGGTTGGTGCGGGGTGGGGCTGGTGCAAGGGGCGAGGTGTTTTGCAAGTTTGGACGGAAGGGAGATTTGTTGTGTAGTGTACACGTGTAGGTTACTGTACAGTAGTGTATACTGTACTATGGACTTGCTGCAATTCACGTCTCTATTGTCGTGTGCATCATGCTGATGCCCTGCTCGGATTGCCTCTGCAAGTACTCAAGTGAGACAGGTGTTGGAGAATGAATGATAGAAAGGGCACATTGGTTATTTGTTTGCAGTTTGTTGCAGTTGGGGGTTGGGTGCAAGTGGACACGAGGTTACAGGTGTACAGCGATGGGGTGGGGGAGGGTTGGGTTGGTGAGTTGTTTTGTAGGCTTGTAGACGGTGGGACATGGGAATGTTTGGTGCATAGGATGTGTAAATTCGAAATGCGTGTGTCGGGGGGATTGCGTTGGATGGGATGGGGTGGGGCACTAGTCGTTGGTTGTTGCTTGGGTATCGTGCCGTACCGTTGGTGGTAACCAAGGGTGGCGGATGGCAACGACCAAATGTTCATAGCACTGCACGGTTTGTGACTGCTGGACACCTACATAGTGTACAGTACAGTACAGTACAGTACAGTACAGTACTGAACAGTACACGAGAGGATTTTGCAGAGGTAAACTCTTGCTCTACAGACTCGCGCTCCTCACCAACACACAACGACCTGTCCATTTCTACACGACAGGAAGGCGCAAAGCGGCGGTCATGGCGCAATTTCACCTAGTCATCCAAACGCGCCTTGGTCACGACTCACGGCCCCGGGGCATGCATGCCTAGCATGCGTGCCCCTGGCGGAAACGGTCAGCATGAGCCACGCGACAGTGTTGACCCGAGACGCACAAAATCCAGCATTCCAAAATGGCATACGCCTCTTGTTTCGGCAGAGAAAAACAAAGCAGTGCCCCACTGCCACAGCCCACTCGACAACGACTGGCAGTCGACGCCATTTGCAAACGTACAACAAAAAAAGGACAGCTGACATGTGTGGATGCAGTGGACCTTTCGGCCTTTGCAAGTGAAAGCGGAGGTTTGTTTTTCACGTTGTAACGGTGCGGTGCGGTGCGGTGCGGTGCGGTGCGGTGTGGTGGTTGGGCGGATGGTGCTTGAAGCATTTGGTCTTTGTAAGGTAGAGTATCTGGGGTGGGGTTTTGCAATGGTGTGATTGGTGCGATTGGTGTTTGTGGTTTTTTTTGTATGGTTTTTTTGTTTTTTTACGGGACAAAGGGATTTTCGTGAGGTTTTGGAATCTTTTTTGTCCACCACAGCATGTGGGCTGCGGATAATGAATTGGAATGATAGGTGTAGACAAGTGAGGGCGTGTCAAAAAAGAGGTATCTCTAGTACATACAGTCTATAATTTGGAATTAGTTGTCATTGGAAAATGTGCAAGTAGAAATGTGAGAAATAATATGAAACAAAGAGGGTGTTGGTGTAGTGATGATGACGTATGGATGATTGTTTATTGTATCCGACAGCGGCGGGTGTGGCGAGGGGTTGCTGGTTGCATTCGCCTTGAATAAAACGACACTATTTTTCCTTACAACCAGCCAATACTTGGTGTACTGTACAGTACAGTAAAGTACAGTAAAGTAGGCTGGGTTGTATCCATGCGGGGCATAGGCCATAGGGCTTTTATACACCTCGATCCACAACACAACCCTCTCATCGACTTTCTGTCCACTTTCTGCCCAACTCGACTTTAAAACCAAAATTTCCTCCACCGCTTCGCTCAAACCTCTCTCCCACATTAATCCCCATTATAAATCCCCCCTCCCTCTCCAACCCTACTCCCTTCCCGACCACCCCACCACCCCATCACCACCATCACCACCATCACCACCATCCACACACACCCACACTCAAACACACACTCGCCACAATGCGCCCGCCCTCCCCCTCCTCCCCTCGACCTCCCCTGCTCCGCCCTCCTCCGCCGCACCCAACCCACCCGCTCCTCCCCCGTCGCCCCCAACCCACCAAAGACCCAACTCTCCACCACCTGGCGATCCGTCGTCGCCGCACGCACCGCACGCACCGCCTCTACCATGAATGCAGAGATTGTCGGCGTCGCACTACTCGCCGCAGAGGCCCGTCGTCGCGGTGGAATCATGGCCCGTGAACGACTCTTTGTCGGGCGAAAGGGCAATGACGCCTCGCCCTTGCTCCGTTCCAGAGTCCGTCTGTTGGAAAAGGATGTCGATGCTATCGTCAAAACTATGGTCAAGGCAAAGCAGAGGGTCCGTGCAAAGCTTAGGGGGAGGCCTGTTCGACTTATTGCAAAGATGTCTTCTTGACCCTGCCGCCGTCTTTTGCATTGTGTATATTCTAGGTGCCCCTATTTCCATCCCCTCCCAATTCCACGCTTTACGTCTTTTTCGACTCGGCCCGTCCCCCCTCTCTACATGTAAATATTCGCTTCAGCTTTCGTGTCTTCATCTGCATAGTCGAAGATCACGCCCTGCTTCAAATATCCCATCCGCCCCAACACCCCTCCCTCGCTACAACCACACTCCAATGCGCCGCATTCACTGCACCATGCATCGCGCCATCTACTTTATTCCCACACACCTACATCATTTTCACATTACTAAAGTCCATCTCCGGGTGCTGCTGCTTAAACTTTTCCAACGCCTCCATCTTTTGCTTCTCCTCACTCGTCGGCAAGCCCATCGCCTTTTGCCTCTGATCATACATCATCTTCTCCACCATACCCCTCGTCTCCCCGTCCAGCTCCTCCAGTCGACTATTCCCAGGCTCCACCTTACTCACATCAATCTCTTCATCCCCCTCCATCACACAACCCCACCAATTCATCCCGTCCACCTTCTCCAACGACACCGTCAACGTCCCATCCGACCGATCCAACTGCCAAAACGACTCCTCCGCTTTCACCCGCGTGCAAACTACCATCCACCAAAGCATCCCCATCCCAACCCGCACCTCATTCCAACATCCGTGATCCTTACCTCCACCTCCTTGGCTCGCGTCTCAACACCCACCTCGAATACAACCGTCACTTCAGACAACGTTTGCGACCAGCTATACTTGTCCGTCCTCCCCCGTTCCCACGATTCGGCTCCTGCTTCCCTTCCGTCCCCTTTCTCATTCCAACATCCAACACATCACGCATCACGCAACGCACTCCCGTTAGTATCTCCCATTTCCACCCCACACTCCCCCAAACCACCAATGCCTTAAAACACACCCCCACTTACCAGACTTTGACGCCGACGACATGCCCTCTCGATCGCTACGTACGCCCGTTGTCACAACGCCTCGTGCAAGATTCCCACCGCTTGCGCACCGCGTCTTCCTTGGTTACACTTTTACACACGCTATCAATCACCGCCGAACAGGGTCCTGCACTGTCGTTCAAAACGCCCAACTTGTCCGGAAATATGTACGTGCCAATTTCGCGCCCTGTTTTTTCACGTTTAATTTCGTTGCCATCCCCGTTTGGTACATAAATCACACCGTTGGCGAATGTGCGCGCGAATCGGGCAATCGCCCACCCTCCACCCAGGGTGCGTGCGTGGAGGGTGGAAACGTGTGAAACGGAGCTATGCGCTTGCGGTGTATGTGGTGGCGCGGGGGCGTGTTGCGGCGATTCAACCCGGATGCAATGCCGGGGGGACATCCCGTGCGGATGCCGTCCGCTGTGGTGTGGATGCATGCGCGGAAGCGGACGGTTCGAGGGGCTGGCGTTTTGCTGGGCGCTTGTGTTTTTGGATGGCGTTGACGCTATTGCAAGGGGGGTTTGTGTATAGGCAATGGGTAAAGGACCAGGCCATGTGTCGTGTACGTTTGTAATGACAAGGGCGCAATGACGGCTGCGGTTGAATGAGGTGAGGACTGGTGTTTGCTGTTGAGTTGCGCATGACATCCGTGCATGTTTTTCATGCGTGCCGCGACGCTGCGGGTTGTATGCAGAGTGCAGCTGGTGATTCAACGAGCAGCTTCAGCATAAAAGATACTGGAAGCGACGCCAACGCTGCGAGTTGGCCGCGCATTGCACCGAGTTTGTCTTTGGTATGCAAATTTATTGCGTTTGTACAGATGGGTCATTGTGGTCATCGTGCGTACCCCGCATTTCTAGCCGGGACCTTTGCTGGTGCAAATCTCGCTCTCCCTCCTGGCGTCGGATACAACCAGCGACAACATGTCTTGATTAATGTTTGCAGTCACAAACTGCCCAGGTCTCAGATTGCATGCCACATTCGATCTTGAGAGATACATAGCAATCCATTACTCTCGTAGAGCCCAGAGACCAACTACCTTTCCCAACATCATCATCGCATGCGAGACACCGAAACAACAGCCACCATCCCCTACCTCCTCCCGCCCAACGTAGCAAAAATGCTTGTTACAAAAGCTCCACTTTCTATGCTACCAACTCAAATTATCCTCAAGTCCCTTTCACACTCATCAGAGTCCACTCTGTCAACTACCGCTCCCCCAAACTCATCCAAACGCCTTCTGTGTGATTCCTCCCCAACATGCCTACTCGTCCTCCTCTTCCCCAACTTGGCCTCATCATCCGGATGATATCCATTCTCAGCCCCTCCCGCTTCCTCGTCCATCCTGAAAAACTCCTCCGACGGTTTCACCATCCCAAAACACCTCCGCGCCTCCTCAAACACCCTCTCCGCTTCCCATTCTCCCCATTCCGATCCCACCACCTCCACCCCGACTTCAAATTCCCCTCCTCCACCAATACTACGCTCATACGCAATACCCCACACAAGCCTCGGCTTCCGCATCGCCTGCATCCCCCCAATTACTTCATCCTCTTCCTCCGAATGACAGTTCCAATACTCGTCCTCCCCCCAGTTCACATATCGCCCCAACTCTCTCTTCAGGTGCTCCAACGCGACCCCTCCTTGCCCTTCCACATGTATCACACGCCACTCATCCCCGCAAACCTTTACTCCCTCATCCAACATCCAAATCCTACACACTCCCTCATGTATCAATGCCCGTTTCACATCTCCATCCCTCACCAGATTACCGTCTACCACCCCGCAGATTCTCCAAAGCGTCTCCTCACCCTGGCTTTCTTGCACCAGTTCACTTCCGATAAACACGTTACCGGTCTCTACCACCTCACCTTCGGTGGTTACAACCGCCATTTTACTGGCGTCCTCACTCTCAACCACGGCATCAATGCCACGTCCAAGCACATAGACGCCACCATGCACTGCACACAACCTACAAAACGCTTGGGCCAACTCGCCGGTGCCATAATCAGGGTAGAGGTATGGGGTGGGGGTTTGGAAGCGGGATAGAGATTGTTGAAAGGTGCGAATGTTATCAATGGCTTGTTCCGCAGGAACAAGCAAACCGACGTTGGCAACACAGGTGGAGAGAAAATTCTTGAGATTCGGGGTGAGAGACATGGCAGAAAGAAGCGCATCGAAACTTCTATTGTTGGCCTGGGTAGGGACCGGGTATGGGTTGAGACAGTATTGGAGAAAACGCATGAGGAGACGCTTCTCGCGCATGTCCAGGAAGGTGGACTGAAAGACTGCGGAACGGGAGCATGGAGGATTTGCAGGTTGTGCGGCCATCCAAAAAGGTTGTAAATTGCATCGAAAGGACGAAAGGAGAGGTAATGGCCGAGATTTGTGCGGGCCAAAAGAGAGAGAAGGGATCCAGAGGCGAGAAGCGGCTTGCAGATGAGGTCGAGATGAATCTGGGAGCACAGATGCGGCGAAAGAGGAGGCGGGTGAGGATGCGGAGCGAGAGCGGTTACACCGTGCGGAAAGAGGGGGGAGGGCGGGGGCAGATTCGAGTTATGGTGGGTTGAGTGCCATAGGCGGTGGGTAGATCAGGGATGGGGGCGGGGAGGGAGGTGCGGCGGGATTGAAGTGAGGGTTAGTTGGTCAATAGAGAGCGTAGTCCAGTTGGAGGAGTAGAATTGATTGGGGTCTAGGTGTAGCACGGTGCAACCTGACATGGCGAGGGAGGCGGCCAGCAGCGAGCAAGGCAGGCTTGTGCCAACGATGGTCACGTCGTAACGAACGCCGGTGGGAAGAAGGGGGCTTGGGGGGCCATTACGGGCACGAGTGGGATTGGAGTTGGATCACGAAGCGGATCAAGACGGGGATGTGAACGGCTGCGTGTGCTGGTTTGCTGACCGACTTGAATAGTCTTAATAGTCGGTCCGTGAGTGTACACTCCGAAAACATCATAAGTGCATCGAGTGGAAATTGAAACGTGGATATGCTGGAGACGTGGGAGACGTGGGAGACATGGATTTGTCGGGAATGTGGATCGCGTGTTAAATGTTGAAACAAGTGTATGGATTGACCCGGAAGATTTTTCCCAGGCCGACCTTGCCCGCGCCCGCGCCCTCCTTGCCACCGTCACCGACAACCCTTGCCGCCTCGACCCCCGCACGGGCGAACCCGAACCCGTTCGCCCGCCTGCCCCCGACCTCCTCCACGTGGGATTCGCCCCGTCTCCTACGTCCGCCTTCCCATCCTTCGACACAGCCCACCGCCAGCTCTGCTTGGCCGCCGCCCTTGCCAAGACCAACCTGCCCCCCTTCGTCCTAGTCCCGCTCGTCGGGAAATTGTTCTACCTATATTTTCCCGCCCCGGCCCGCCCTGACGTTTTCAACGTCCTCGCTCACCTCCGTCTGACGTACCCGGACCTGTACGTTTCGCCTCTCACGCTCACGCAACACTGCGCCACGGTGGATATCTCTGCCGCCCACGGTGTGGCCACCCGCCTCCAACGTGAAGCGGCTCGCCTGGTGAGCCCCAAACTGCGTTCGTGGGTTGCCCCTCACGTCCGCAACGCCATGGCGATAGCCCTCCGTCACGATGCCCGCCTCATTGCTGAGGCGCGCCGCCCGACCCGCGGGAATCCCGCCCGCACGCCCGCTCAAACACCGACCGAACATCCCGCAAAACCCACCGCCCCGGCCCCGACCAAAACCGTCGCGGCCTCACCCGGCCCCGCACAAGCCCCCAAACGCCCCAACGGGGGCACACCCTCCTCCCCCCCTGCCGCTCCCCGCCCCGCCGCTGGACACACTCCGGACCTCACACTCCGCTCCCCGGGCTCTTCCCCGTCGGCGTCAAAACGCCGATGCCCCGCAACTGAAGAAGCCCAGGCATCGGAGTTCCTCATGGTGCCCAACGCAACACCGGCGCCCAGGGCCGCTCTCCCTCCCACCGTCGCCTCCGCGGCAACGATGGGTAACGAGTCCGCACCGGTCGTTTCCATGAAGCCAATGATGGCTGCCGTACAAGGTGCGCAGGGGCCCAACCATCAGTCAACAGGCCAGTCGGCCTAACTCCGCTCCTCCCCACCATGGACTCGGTCCACCCCATGGAATCGGACCCCACGCCGCATGATACATCGGCGTCATTCCCCTTGCCCACTCCCCTGGAAATCCTCTCAACACCCTACCGCGACAGGGATATCTTCCAAGATATTCCCGCCCCCTGCCTCTCGCAATTTATCCTCCTGTTTATCAAGTTGGTGAAAGCTGCGGCGAACGCTCGTGGGGAAGACGCCACCAACGAGCATTCCTTCACCTCCACATGCTGCCCACGGCTGTCCTCCGTCGCTGTCTTCGAGGAGAGCGCGGATGGCGGGACCCCAAGAGCCAACGGATCGCCCTCCGAGAGCGCCTCCGTCGTGCGCACACGGGCTCACAGTGGGGAGCACTATGGGCCGAAGCTCTCGCAGCACACCAAGCACGGCTTGAATGGTGGGAACGAAACACGCTGTATGCCCCAACGGTCCCCGGCGACATCGGGCGCGCCCGTCGTGCAGAGGCCCTTTGCGCTGATGCGCGATACGGTAAGGCCATGCGCGCCCTCCACAATGGCCCGCTCGCCGACGTCAACGACCCGGCGACGATTCAGCGGCTCAGGGATCTGCACCCGACCCCGCCGCGCCCTGTCTCGCCGCTCCCGGAAGGACGACTCCCGCCGCCCCCGTGCATCACTGAGGCCGCTGTGGAACACGCGGTCCGCGGCGTCCCGCGGGACACCACCGCCGGACCCGAACGAACGCCGTCCCGCTGGTTCCACCTCTTGGTTAAGACTCGCGTCAGTCCTGAGGCCGGCGTGACTGGTCTGCGTGTCCTGACACAGCTCGTTTCCCGGCTCGCACGGGGGAACTCCCGGACGCTGTGCTTCCCCTCGTGGCAGCGGCGACGCTCCTCCCGCTGCAGCCGACTCCCGACAAGGTCCGCCCGATCGCCATCGGGTCTGTGCTTCGCAGGATAGTGACGAAGGCACTGCTCCCCGCCGCAATAGCCGATTCACACTCGGTTCTGTCGCCGCATCAGACGGCCAATGGTGTTAAAGCCGGGTTGGACTCTATTGTCCACGACACCCGCACGACACTACGCCGCTTCTCCGCCACCCCGAACGTCGCCACGGTCCTCATAGACGCCAACAACGCCTTTAACCGCGTTGATCGGCAGTCTATGCTGGACCACCTACCAATGCTCGCCCCCTCGCTAGCCCGCTTCGCAAACATGATCTATGGCCGAATGCAACCGCCATTGCTTGTCCCGAACCGGGATCGCACCGTCATACCAAGTGCCCAGGGCACCCAACAGGGTGACCCGGCCAGCATGTTGTTGTTCTCGCTAACGATTCAACCCCTCATCCGTCGGGTTGCTGAGATCCCCAACATTGCTCTCTGCCAATGGTACGCCGATGACGGCACGATCGTCGGGAACCTTGGCGCCATCCGTCAGGCGCTCCGGCTCCTTGCCCGAGATGGTCCCACGGTTGGGTTCCACGTCAACCAACGGAAGACACGCATACATTGGCCTCACGTCATGCCGCCGGATCGAGCAGCCCTCTAGCGGAATTCCCTCTCGCCGAATGCTCGCGGGACGGCTTTCCGCTTCTAGGGGCCCCCATTGGGAACAAAACGTTCACGGAGAGTTTTCTCCGGTCTAAGATTGCTCAGTGCCGCCGTACCCTGGACCGCCTCCTGCTGGTCCGCGACGCCCGCGCCCGGTTCCACATGCACCGGATCTGTGCCTCTGCATGCCTCCTATCGCATGCATTCAAGCTCTCAGATCCGCGCTTAGCAGAGTCCGCCGCTGAAGAATTTGATGATCTACAACGGTCATCATATGAAAAGTTACACGGCATAGCTCTCACGGACCGAGCCTGGGACCAAGTGTGCCTCCCCATGCACCTCGGAGGCCAGGGCTTCGAAAGCATCGCCTCGTGCCTCCACGGCGCTGCCGCCGCCAGCATCATTGATGCTGCGCCCGCACGGCAGCGAACTTCCGCATACGCCACGCCGCGTGCTTGTGCACTAGCTTCTGGCCGCTACCGCGGCGACCGGTCCTTCCTCCTCCGTCAGGCTGGGCCTTCTCTCCGCCGTTTCGCCCTCTCCATCCCCGGAATAGTCGACCTTTCCACCCTTGACCCTCCAACTCTAGCTGCTTCACCCACCAACACACTAACCCTTCTCAAACGGGTGCAGCAAGAGGCGCGGGCAAGAGTACATTGGCACGACGACTCCTGGGAGAATGCCCCAAACCCGACCGCCACAGCGACGCCGACATTCGACATCGCATCCGTGGCCTAGCGTTCCGCCGCAGCCCCGCTGCGGCGTTTCTCTTCGCTCATCCCACGGCAGCTACGAAGGTCCACACTACACACTGGCAGACCATGCTCCGCCGTCACCTCGGACTGCCAGTGTATGATGACTCCATGGCCCTCAACTGCCACCACTGTGACCACCCCTTGGACACCCTCGGGGATCACGCCGCCGACCTCTGCTGCCCTGGTTTCGGCCGTCGTCACCGCCACAACTCGCTATGTAATGCGATTGCGACGCACGTTACCCGCGCCGCGGGTCTGGATACTCGGCAAGAGGTTCCGTTCCTCGTCCCGGGCACTGAGCTCCGCCCCGCCGATATCCTTGTACAACCACCACCAACCCCGGAAGGCACAACGTTGCGCCCCATTGCCTGTGACATCACCGTCGTTTCACCGTTCAAGGCCGCAGTTCGCACCAAGGCGACCCAGGTTGCCGGAGGCGCTGCTGAACTGGCGGCCCGCGACAAGGTTACAACCCTGGAACGCAACATCGCCCGACGACTCCCCGCTCCATCCACTGGCCCATCTTCTGCGCCTTACACGCCGAACTTCACGTTTCGACCTCTGGCGTTTGATTCCCTAGGTGCCCCTTCCCCTGGAACTATTGCATTTATCGAGGAGTTAGTTCCGCGGATCGCGTCCAAGTGTCACTCGACAGTTGGCATTGTCCGCCGCCGTATCTACCAGCGACTGAGTTGCACCCTGTGGTCCTCCATCGCCGAAGCTATCCTGTCCCGAGCACCGATGCGCACGGACGACGAAGTACATCCGGTTAGATCTTAACCGTATAGTTAGGACGTGCGCAGTCCACAGTAGATACTGAACGCATTAAACTTCCTCATGATCCCAAGTTTCACGCATGCGATAATCTATTCCCAAACTTTGGATCCCGCACGTGATCCAGTAGATGTCGAAACCAGCACTTTATTCAATTACAGTAAAAGGAAAACCCACTCCTCCACTACATCACTGTAAATATCCCTAGTTTAAACTGTCTCTGTGCAGTACTGTACAGTGTTCGGTGAGCTCATGTCGACAGCCACATCAGCAGCCCGATGTTGCAAATTGAGTGCGACAGAGAATGGACATAGCGATGGACGACCACATGACACCACTGAGCCGCTGGTTGATGTGACGACGAATCACACCGTCGGAAGTGCAGTACTGGCGACCTGTACGGGGGATAAATTCGTCCAGTACTGCAGTTGGAAAGTCGACTCAATCGACTGCGCCACACTGCAGCTTGACTTTGCTCTGTCGGATCTTGTCCATGGATCTTTTCTGAAAAGATTTGATGCGAATTAGGGACGTTTGAAAACGGGATCGGACGGGGTTCGTCGACAGTAACTCTAAGGTTCGGGCTTTTCGAGAAAAGTGAAAGAGAATCTTCTCGGGTATCCCTTTTGTCGGATCGCCAAGTTAGGTTGGAGCCCTTGAATTAGATCCCAAGTTGTGAACAGATTTGTGGCAAACCCATACAGATGAACATCTTTGTATCTCTGAAAGGGGTGGTTTCGAATGGTCTACAGGTTGATTGAGTCTCCTCCCGGCAGTCATGTACTTGAAAAGTCCAGTGGTCAACAGATCGTCTCGGAAAACAGACACTCCGGATTCCAAGAAAGACAACACTAAGAGTTGAGCTTATCTACAATACCGATGTTTAAATATATCCTGAGCACATTACAATGGGAATACCTTCTCAACAAGCTCCATATGCTCTCGCATCCCAACCAATTCATTCGCCGCGATCAACCCAGCTGCTGCGCTACTCGGCACCCCGATCCCTGGAAATGCAGAGTCACTGCATCTCTTTAAACCCTTTATCGGTATGTCGCCTGGCCACTCAAACTCTTCCTTTCCAGCATCAATCGCAGCCCCGTATGTGCCCTTATATCTCCGATTGAATCTTGCATGTGTCAACGGACTTCCCAACATAACAAGGCTCCCTTCCCTTTCCAACCGTTGATCCAAATCCGGAATTACATGCCGTATAGCCCGAAACAACGGCTCTGCTGCCTTCTCCTTTGCTGCTTCATACGACTTGCGATCCTTCTTTAGCGCTGGCCACCGGTCATATGGTTCTAGTGTGTAGGCGTGAATAATATGCCAGCCCTCCGGGGCAAGTTCGGGGCTCCACAATGTCGGAATACTGAGCATAACTACATTTCCTGGAACCGCAATATCTATATCGGAATCAATGATAATCGCATGATGTCCGATGATGTTATCCAATCCGTCCCGTGGAATCGCCATATGAGCGTGCATAAAGGACTCTACTACCGGAGTTCCCATGGCTCGTCGTCGATACGAGTTGGGAAGGGCTTCGTGCGGCAGCAGATGTTGAACAGTATCCCAAAGTGACGCGTTGGAGAAAATATGCTGCGCGTAAAGCCTCTCGCCACCCTTTTGCAGTTCCACACCAATGGCAACGCCGTTCTCTACCAATATTTGTTTGACATGCGATCGCAATCTCACCTCACCACCCTTACGCTCTATTCCCCTTACTAGAGAGTCTATTATACTGGTAGCACCACCTATAGGATACTCCATGGAGCCCTTCTTGGCTCGCTCCCCGACCATAAAGGCAATTTCTGCGGTGATGGTTTTGTCCGCCTTCAATCCCGATAGCAAGAAGGCTTCTGTATCCAATACGCGTCTTACAAAAGGGTCAGTTACTCCCAGCCTATCGATCAGCCTACCAACGGGAGCACGAATGTCATTGACATAAGGCAGTAGGCGTAACATGCTCGGGGCCCACTTTTTGGCCAACATGGGAATTGCTTTCCAATCACCTCTCAAGGCTATGGCCGGGACATCCATAACTGCATGCATGGAATTCATGGCAGCATAAAAACGCTCCAACTGGCGCCGAGGTTCGCGACCAACCAGGCGCTGGACATTCTCTAAGGTCTGCATCTCATCCTGACATACGTGTAGGGTACCGACGTTTAAATCATCGATGCAAAAACGATCGTAACTCACACATTGAACACGCTCATCGACAGCATCCAATGCATGTTTCACAGGACATAAGCTGGCGTGTGTAGATAAACCACAAAAAAAGCTAGGGCCAGTATCGAAATGAAATTGACCTGCACTAGAAGAAGCGGTGAAACCGTGTGCTACACCACCCGGGGCGTAGTGCGACTCCAGTACAAGAGGTCGGAAACCGTATGCAGTGAGGGCGGCAGCACAGGAAAGACCACCGAAACCAGAGCCGATAATAATAGCGTCGAACTTGGAGGACGAATTGGAGTTGGGCGGCGGGGGCTTGGTGGCAAGACAATATGGAGATTGAGAATGAGAGGTGTGTGTGATGGATGGGGTGAGATGGTGGAGATGGAGGGGAGGGATGCTGGTGATATTGGTGCGGGATAGGGGAAGCGGGACGGAGGACAGAAAGGCTGGCAGTGGCAGTGGCATGGCTGGCGTGTGCTGGGTAAGTGGGGGAGTGACAGTAAAAGTGGTCAAACGGAGTCGGGAAGGTGTGCGCGAAGGGGAGAGGGTGAATTGTGTGCAGGATATGTATGAACTGCAAGAGGAATACTGATCCGAATTAGGAGAGATTACTGTAGCATAACATGCGCACTTTCGAGGGGTTTATACACTCTGAAAGGCCAATTAACTGAGATCTGACTCGATGATGCACGTCGGCCACATGCATTTTGAGGCCGGGAGATGAAGGCCGTCGCCACCGAGGCCAACATGACACGGCTGAGGCGCTGGTGGATGCGCATCTGAATGGTTGTGTTATTCGTGTGATGCTGTACCAATCCTGTTGGGTTGCAATAGAATTTAACCAAACGTACTGTAACACCGTACACATTATGAAGGGGTACCTGTGATGTACACTACTATACATTACAGTGACACCTGTCCTGCGACACACTATCCGGCGCTGGCTCGCTCCCTCTCCCGCCAAGGGATATCATCCTCGATTAGTAGCGGCGTCACGGACGACGTAGCCCGGTTGACTTGTTTAGCCCCAACATTTCTTAATAAAAGCATGTTGCTTTCCCTACCTACATTGCCCTACTGCCGATTTATCTACCCCCACACCCGCTGCGTTTCCCAATCCCTGGTTGAACAAGAGTGCAGTTGTCGGGCAGCCAAAGCAGTAACTATGATACTGTAATCCGGATTGTGCGTTCTGCGGGGTCAGTTGATTTGAGAAGAGGCAAAGCATTTGTTTGTAAAGATGGCTGGTGAAGAATTTACCTTGGAGTCATTACAACTCACACGGCTTCGTTCCTTGTCACTATGGAACAATGACGATGGACACACGGCGCTGCCTCCCGATGGTGCGATCGGAGGCCTGGCTTTGCTCCGAGGACACTACTTAAGCTCCTCTTTTCAACTTTGGCGTCCTTTCGCCCTTTCAATTAAAAGACGTACACTACCTAACACAATAAACACCCTTTCGGGATTTAAACATACTGCAAGTCACAGCAGAAGCTGTACGTCATGACACGGCCCCATGAAGTTAGCGTTAGCGTTAAGTAACTTCAATTAGTAAAGTTACAGATTCTGCAGGCCTTAGCCTTCAAATCCCGCTGCCCAGCGCTGGCTAGAAAGTCTTCTAAGGGGGAACGTGTTGGTGTTTTACTCTTGGAAGATATATCCGATCTATTTCTAAGAGATGGGGAGAATTTCAAACGCTGAGCTCAGTGGCTCCCAGGTTTGATCGACGGTATCCGGGAAACCTTGCCATTCAACTAAAATATCAATTTGCCCGTTTTATCTGCGAATATTAAGCAACTTCTTTGCGCTCTGGTACGTTGTCTCAGAGTGCTCTGCATATTTCAATCACTGGGGTCAACAGGTAGATTTTGTAGCGCTCCTTTATACAAGGTAATCCTGCACACATGTACCTGTTCAATTCTTCCTCCCAGTAGACCCTTAACATCATAAGCCCATGTGGATTGTGTTCCAAAGATTTTTCTGGGAGTCCTCCAACGGAATTGCATTTTGTGCCCGTGCTTTTGAGCCTTACGTACTAGCACGTAGTAATTTATAACAAACCTGACTGGGCTCACATTTGTACGTTCATTTTGCCTGACAATGCACTCTTTTGGTCGCGCTGACACTTTCTCGCTCACATCTATATGCATACTGTCTTTTTTTCAATCTGTGTCTGCTCTATCTCTACAAGTTGCCTTGCGCGGACTTCTGACAGCGTCGGAAGGTTCGTGTACCTCTGCATTGACATAGCCTGAAGTAGCGGTATAGTAGGCCTCAGTCCCGTGAATAAATCCAACGGTGAGCGATAAAATCCTGTAAAACCCTCACGCAGTCCTATATGCTTCAGCGACGCCTGGTTCAAGATGCTCTGCGCACATTACGTAACAGCAGACCAATCATTTTCATCGAGATGAAACTCATGTAGGACGGCGAGACACGCACGTTTCACTTCTTGACACACTCTCTCGACTGTCCCATTAGCCCACGGGGAGTACGTAGTGGTGAAGTGATGGCTGATTTTGAACTCCCCGCCTATGAGTTTGAACAGCTCATTCTTAAAATGGGACCCCCGATCTGATACCATGAACTCCATCACCCCGAAAATCGCAATCCAAGTACACAGTGCATCAGCAGCAGCTTTACTAGAGACTGCAGTCGTGGGCCAGATCCAAGTGAATGAAATGATCATCCCTAATGAGTAGCACGTAATGTAGATTTTCTACACTCTCACTTATATACAGAAAGTAGAAATATATCCCCTCATTCGGTCTTTCGCCGTGCAGCTCTGAGCGTAAAGGACGTGGAAAGGTCTCCCCTGTATGAGTCACTAGATATTGCAAGCAACATTCTTTAAAGTCCCGTACATTCGACGTCATTCCTCGCTAGTTAAAGTTCTCACGAAGTGTAATTTCGGTCGCATATATCCCCGGTGTCCGACACTTCTGCAGTGTGATATGTAGGATGATTTTCTTTAGTTTTAGTTCGGTAGCCGCTACTGGGATCCAAATTAATGAACCATCATACAGCAACTCGCTATCAACCTTCCTCAAGCGGGACGGTGCGTCGTCCTTGAACTGCATACGACTGATCTCCTCCATGCTTGGCCATTCCAATTTGTCTCTCGGCGGCGACACCTTGGCTGCAGTCTGTAATAGGCTGAACACCCTGTTAGAGCTGAATTTTTGTTTTCTGTACTCCCTCGTCTACCTAGTGAGTATAACTGCGAAAAAGTTCTCATACCCGGGGATGTGGTTTATATTTACTCAAAATTAGAGAGGAAGACAGCCCACCGCTGTACCTCCGCCACAATGTGCTGGCTAATAGACTTCTGCATCGCATATGGCGCAAACACGAACAGTAGATTCCGATGGTCAGTAAAAAATTGATGGGGTGCTCGTTCATGAAAAGATAATCTAAATTATCGAACGTCCTGACAATCGCGATTTCTTCCTGCTCATAAAGTGCTCCAGTTACATTGGCCCCCCTTAAAGGAACCACCTAGAAATGCAAGCGGCTTGTTCTCTTGCTGATTGAACGCCCTCTACAACGTTTTAGGATCTGCGTGGGTAACCGCACCTGACCAGTGGTGGTCCGAGGCATCCGTGAACACATATATGGTATTCCCCTTCTGGGGGTGAGACAAATAAACGGCATTAAGAAGACTGTCCTGAATATCACCGAACGCTTGCGTCTCCTCACGGCTCCAGGACATTGAGTGTAATGTAATGCCCTTGACAGCGCGCTTCTTCCTCCGGCCGGCCTTCTCATAGGCCCTCTCGAAGACGGCTGCCGACGGAGCAATCCGTTTGTCAAAGTCGAGGATAGCTGTTGTCATCCACAGACAGCAATGAATGAATTCACACAACTTACCGCTATCTTCGGCTCATGCATATCGAGGAGTCCCTCCACCTTCGCTGGATCCATCGTATAACCGTCCCCATTTACCAATCTACCGCATCACTTGATTTCCTTAGCAAAGAAGTGGCTCTTCTTGGCTGACGCGAGTAGCCCATACTCCTAGCGTATCTCAAAGAAAAGATGCAGCACACTGAGCAGTTTGTCCTCTATCCCAACATGCAGATAGAAGTCGTCTATCCATGATTTTAAATTAGCCCGGAGCTCCTTAAAAAGCGGTTCCACTGTCGATTGGAAACGTGCCGCAGCATTAGTCAACTCAGGAATTACTCTAGTAAATGAAAAGGTCCCATCCGGGCACACATCTCCACATGCACCGTAACATTCAGGGTGTAGTGGCAACTGCCAATAGCCGTGCACAAAGTATATCAAGGCGAAGCACCGACTCCCGGCGAAGTCCTGTACTTCCGAATCCAGATGTGCATCGGCCACGACTGCGTAATCGTAGCAGCATTAACAGGTTGAATATCGATTGCACAGCGGAATCTAGCCTTACAGCACGTCTTTGGCACTAGCAGCGGTGCTGCTTGCCAGTCTGCATTGGAGTTTGGGATGAATATCCCAAGCTCTACTAGTTTAGCTGTGTACGCTTTTAGAAAAAACCTTTTGTGGCACCGGGTTCCGACGCGCCTTGACTTTCAACGACCGCGTGTCAGGATCTAAGTTTACTCTTATTGCCGGCAGTCGGTCTGGGTCGGATTTCCCCAGCCTAATCGAAAATCGACTTGAACTCATTAATCATAACGGATAGCGTCTCCACACCCTCAGCCGACATGCAATTGTCGCTTTCTCCCTTAGTTAATCCCTGAAACTACTGTGCTATGACCTCGGGCTCATCTTCGCCCAGGTCAATGTAGACGCGTGAGTCATCTAAGCCATCTTCGACCTCAGAGGCATTACTGTGGAATACTTCACCATGCTCCAGTGCGCGAATAAATCCCGCTTTCTGCACTTGCCTCTTCTTTGGATCCTCAGATAATGCATCAGTTATATTAATTATCCCATCATTGCGGTCGCAGGCCGCTGCTAAAATGGCTTTGTTGTCACATTTGATAGACTCTAACAAACCCTGCCAATAACGACCTCATCAATTGCCGCTTCTCCCACCTTCCACACCATGAACCGTAGCAGTAGCTTTGTTCCATGCCTGATGCGGAGCTGTACGTCCAGTGTGATCTCATGTGTACACATGATCGCATCAAAATCCTTACCAATACCTTGATACAACTCTGTGGGGACAGTTCTCTCAACTGAAGAGAAGGCACTGCCTCTTTAATGTTACGGAAAAACTTAGCTGTAATCAAATTAATGCCTGGTCCTTGATCGCCCATGACTACAACCTCAACAGACCCGTCACAAAAAAACGCACTGAATAAGGACGAGTGGCTGTCAATTTGCGCTGCGCCTATACGTCGCAGTTTTTCTTTGGAAGATCTACCCTCTTGTTTCTTCCGTCTGTTGTCGCGCCTCTTCTGCGACTTCTATTCCTTCAAGAGCTTTTGTTTAAGCTGATAAGAAGTCTTTGGACAGATTATCTCGTAGTGGTGGCCATCGCAATCAGGATTAAAACAGTCGGGAAAAGGCATCTGTGAGCTGCTCTCCCTGGCGTCATTTTCAGCGCTCATCACAAGCGGCCTCTTCTTACCTTTGTTCTTTCTACCCTTCTTACGGACAATCACATCGAGAATTTCCTTTGTTCGCGAATGTGATGAGTTGGAGTCGTCTTCATCAGCCTCTATAGACCTCTCTGACTGTCTCTCCTCCTCAAACTTCTTCGCTTGAATTTAAAGCTCCCACATGAACGCCCCAGAATCTTTTTTAATTCTGCATCTGTAATCCATGTGTCTGCAGCATTAAAATTCAATTATAGTGTAATGTCCAAACTCGCTCTTCCGGGTGCTTCAACGACATTTCCATTTTTACACGGCGCACAATCTCCTCAGTACAGGTCAAGTCATCGCCCTCAGGCTTAAAACTGGCATGCTGACGTACACACTCCTGTATCTGCTCCTCTGATATCCGTTACGATATCAGCCGAAATCCATCCTGCAGTCCGAAAGATGTCTAAAAAAGATTCATCCACTGCTGCCTTGTAGGATGAAGGGTGACGTTCACACCTGGTTGATGGTTTTTCTCAGCTATTTATTTCTTGGTTGCTATCCCCTTGAGCCTTGGAGCCTCGAGGCTCGTTAGGATAGTCTGGAGTACCGTGCAGTCCTTCTCAAGACTCTCTATGTCCGTCATAGTAAAACGTTGTCCGGGTTGGTTTCTAGAAACAGCAGTAATCACTGTTGCAACTCACGCGGCTTCGTTCCTTGTCACTATGGGAACAATGATGATGGGTAAACTGCTTTGCCTCCCGATGGTGCGACCGCATGCCTACCTTTACTCCGACGACTCTACTTAAGCTCCTCGTTTCAACTTTGGCGTCCTTTCGCCCTTTCAATTAAAAGACGTACAATAACTAACACACTAAACACCCTTTGGGATCTTACCATACTTTTCGTCACAGCATAAGCTGTACGTCATGACAGAGTAGACATGGTATCAAATTACTTCTATGCTACCACGACCGAATGGAGATGCTTATTTGATGGTTCCAAGAAACCAGTAGTCCAATGCTGCAGTTAAACAGATACGGTTTCAACTTGACATCGGAACGATAGAAACTAAGGGACTTTGCGACCAAAATCTCCGCCATTACTGGCCAAAGTTCACCTGGACCCCCGTAACTCGGATGGCAGTTTATGCCTCTAGCTTTTGACTCCCTCGGATGCCGTCGGTGACCACACCTAAGGTGGTCGATGAGGTTGCGGCTGCCATCGCGTTCAGTATTGGAAGCTGTAAAGCGAGAGTGTCATCTCGGCTTCATCAAAAGCTGAGCTATGCCATTTGGTCCACGTGTGCAGCTTCAGTGATTGGTCGTAGCCCGCAACATGCAGATTTTTGCCTCCCCCTCCAAAGCTAGTCAATTTTGGAGGCTCTTCATGTTGCGCTTCCCTCTTTTCCCTCTTTTCTGTTGATGAAGCAAATATAAGAAACTTAAAATTGCAAACAATTGCATGGAATAAAACGATTTGATGGGACGAAAGGCGACCTTTTAATGTAAAATTGTGAAGTGGAGACAGAGACTATCTGGCTCAGCAGTCGGAAGTATTATTGAGACCTGTCGCTAGTGAAACGTATTTGCGATAATTCGTCATAACAGCCGTGTACCGGAGGACGAACGATATGACAAATGTACGCAGGGAATGAAACCCAGTATGATGGTGTCTCCCTCGCCTCTCAGCCATGAAGTCGCTAAGGTTTTGGAGAGCCTTGAGACCACATTTTCCAATCTGTCCGTTGATTTCAATGGCGAGGGGATGAGTTGTAAGCCTTTGATTGTGCAGTTCGTAATAGAAAAAATATCATCTTGAAGACAAAAATCGTTTTTTGATGGAGATAGCCCGAAATCGAACAGACATGCAACTTTACTGCGATTAGCCTCCGGAAAATAGCTGTCCTGCATCTTTAATCAGTAAAGCGCACCAATTCCATACCTTTCCTGCGATCCACAAATATCTTGAAATTGAAAAGGCGGCCATGAAAACGACCGCCAAGCATTCGAGAAGACTGTCTATTCATCAAAGTACACAGTCTCACTCCCAAGAGTAGTACTCCGAGCTCCCGATAATGGCCAAAATTGTGGTCCTCCTCACAATAAAACGCCTTAGCATCACGTATTCTCCTGCAATGCTGCAGTCTTCCGCCACTATCACTCTAACAATGTCCTGCACTCCTCCCGGCCCAATCAGCATCAGTAGTGCATCGCATGGACTTCGTACACTGGTAGTTGCTGCGATAGAGCGAGGTGTACAAACTAAAGCGTAAAATGGGGACGACTGCTATGACTTTCATGATGAAAATGACACCGGGTGTCTAATCTTCGACTGCTTTCAGGAGGCTGGTGGAAGGTACGCGATTATCAAGATGACCAACTTAAATCCAGAAGAGTCCGATTATATTTGGGGCTTTTTTCTTATCTCATATTAATGAGCTACGATATAGGGCGGGGTCGAAAAAGTGATTTTAGGGAGAAGGATGCATTTTTTGATGATTGTGGTTGCCAAAAATGCGGAACAGAGGGATTTTTCAGCACGCGTTGTTGATAAAAAGGAACCATTATTCGAGAGTTTAATCAACGTTTTCGTCCGAACAATAAGTGATTTTATGTTGGAGGCAGCAGCAGATTCAGTTGGTGAACAATGTAGCATGGATATGCTAAGAAATGATGGGAATTTAGTCAGATGTAATAGTTATGCTAGATACGCTACATAAGTTACCTTTCAGCGGGCGTTTAGACCTAGTGGTAGTATGCAGGACGGAAAAGCATTTTTTAGCGGTAGGCATAAACTTAACAGAATTGGCACTGATGGCCCCATTTAGCGAGCTGCTGCCGGTGCACTTAGACGGCGGGCGTGTTTCACTGCAAAACAAGCCTCCACGAACCAACAACCATCAACTCGAAATCCGAGTTGTGAAAAGAATAGAGCAAACTCAGTCAATTCGTCACTGAGAACCAATCGCTGAAAGGTTCAAGTATGCCCTATCGCTGATAAGTTTAATGTTACACAATAGATGGTACAATCTGCAGAAGAAGATGGAGAGAAAAAAGTATTTCTAGAACTATCCTGCAATTCCCTTAATTCTTTCTTGGAACAGAGAAAACAAACATGCAAAAAGCGAGAACGTGGGGGCGGAATCTTGTTCAAACACAACAGCTCAAATCTGATACAAAGCGAGGAAATGGAATATCCGGCGACAAAACGGACGAGGTGAAAGGAGCGCGATTCAAAGCAATGTCAGGGAGAGGAAGGAAGAGGAGTGAGTGGGCAAAGGCTCTTTTCGCAGAGTTTTTAAGTGGATTTCAAATAATTCGAAAGGTTGGGGTCAAGTTTTCGGCATCAGGATTGCCGCTGCTCGCAAGTAATATAATTTATAAAGCTGAAGTGGGGTGTGTTTGTGAGGTGTTAAGCGCACACGAGTAGATGTAGGTTGAACTGTGGCTGAAACTTGGGTTGAAGCCGGCTGGTTAAGCCGGCCGCTCCAAATCAGGACTCATATAGAACTAGAGGTAGCTTCATACTAAAGGAAAATGTAGTCTAAGAGTAGCGAATGCAAATTTTTCCCATAAAACAGCCCTGAAGGAATCGTAAGCAGCGCTTTCAGAAATAATTTCGGCACAAGTGACATACCCTGAACAGATGTAAGACGTTTATTGGTACAAGTTGCATAGGATAGCAAGGTAGGTTTTTATTCGTAAAGCAGTGATACTATGTCCCAGTGTGCAACTCGCCCGTAACTACTGCAAGTGTACCATGTTCAGAACTTCAACGGAAAGTGTAATGTCGGCAACGTGCCTAGTAGCCTTGGTTGCAAGTTTACCGGAGGTTGAATCTACAGCAGAGTAGGTGCAATGAATTCTTGATAAGCTGTAGGGCCTGTGAAGTGAAATATAATAGGACTTTTCACTCCTTGATTGTCGAAAATCGCCTTCTAATTTCTCCGCCTATTACAAGTCGATGGGTTCAACATTTTATAAACTCTATCAGAATGTTGCTCCGGGAGCAGACTGGAAAACTACTGACAAGCCCATCAAAAACAATATAAATTAAAAGGTCTATAGAATTTTATTTGAGTGAATTGAAGACATGTTTTGAGGCGAAAGTATATAAGGAATCAAATTGAAAACGCTGATGAAACTCACTTTGTATTTAAAATGGATAATGGGAATAAATTGGGGTTTAAAGTCGATTTAGATGTGAAGTATGCTGATGTAACGTCCAGAGGAGATCGTAATACATTGATGGTCCGATTTTCCGAGGACGTGAATGCTCTCATTGGGACACCAATGTTAATATTCAAAAACTAAAACAGATGATAACCTGTAAGGGGTCTTCAGAACAATGTGCCAGGTGTTTGTTACCGCTCTGGTCCCGTTTCTAAGGCATGGCTTTCTGCGCTTCGGACTATCAAGCCTCATCTAAATTCGGAGCGGTGTATTTTTTTGTCGAGAATTGCTCTGGTAATGCCGTGGATGAAGAATTTGAGTCGTTGGTTTTGAAGAATAGAACTATTTACATATTTTTGCCGCCAAATGCAACCCGTCTAGGACAACCTAATGATTCATTTATTATCCAGAAAATCATAAGTTCCTGGCGCAAAAGGTGGGAGGATTACAAATATGAATGTATCAGATTGAAACAGTAGACTGAAGGGAGTGGTGAGCTACTGAATCATGGAAAGCGGTTTTCTTCAGATTGGCTGTAGCCGCTGTCCAAGATGTCAATAATAAGCGAGAAAGGGGTGGCATTTGGTGCACGAGGAAAACAAAGATCCGTACAGGGTTGTTCTAAAAAGTGAATGGTAGATGGGAGAAAAGCAAATAAGTGGCGATCTGTAGCGTCTTATTGATAGGAATCGAAAGCATTTTGAAGGGAAGAAAGTAGGCGGAGAGCACGCACGTAATGAAGAATAGACTTTTTTTGACCTCATGCATTTTTGCTGTTGCATTATTCAACTGGGATAGTCCTTTTTGCGGTACACTTAATTGTATTGGGCGCATATTTTTATTGGTCCAATTTTTTAACTGCGCACAGTTGCAAATCAGACGGTTTGAATTTAGAATGGCCCAATCTAGATCCAGTAATTGGTATAGTGCTGAAGAGACAAGAGAGGATTCGGGGGAGTTGTCGGAGGAGTATCCGTAGTTTTGGGCTGTTTTGACAGATAAAGGGTATCAAGATATTGGTGAGTTTACGAGGGCTTGTTCGTCCAAAATGAAAACGCAGAATGGAAATTTATCAAGGAGTGAACAGGCGCGCAACGCCCATGTTTCACCGGATCGAGTTCTAGTCGAGAACTATTTTGGACTGCTGTTTGGGCTTTGGGCTATAGTGCCAGAAAAGTGGAGGTGGGGCGAGTATGGGTACGACAAATACTTTAAAATATACATGGCGCCAATAAACCTGCAAATACGCATTCATCCGCAACGAAGCGATGACCTGGACGCGCATCGCCGTATTCGGAGCAGGCTGCTTTATATAGAGGTGCCTACTGCTGAGAAGCGGGGGTAGGTACAGAAAAACAATCGGCTTAATTGGAGTGTGAGGATGGATTTTTCGGTTCCGTCTAATTTTAAGTTTACGCCCCGGGAGACATTCCTTTGCAGACCATTGAGCCAGTGATATAATAAATATTAAGATTTTTTTTCTCGTGTTCGGCTAAAGCGTGCGTCGATGCCGGTCGAAACCCGGTTGGCGAAGTTCCAGGCTGCCAGATGCCAGCCCCCCAATGTGGAGAATGTAAGGGCAATGAAACGATTTACAGGACCCTTCGTTCGAATCAGTTCGGCCAATTTAGTTTCCTTGCCGGGTCGGACATTGTTAAGGGACTTGAGCGACCAGCTCACCAAGTAGGGGAGGCATATGAGGGTCAAGGAATAGATGGCAGCTGCGTTGTAACAGTCTGTGGCCCCATCCTCTCCAAGCGATTTTATGTCTGAGCGGACTGAATGGCCGCGTTTTGGGGCTCGAGGACAGGGTTACGGGAAGCTTTGAAGAGGTCTGGCGCAAAAAACGTGCCAGCGATTCATGCTGTCTCTCACGGGTTAACCTGTGGGCACAGTACAGTGCATAGTCACGATACTGATCTTATAGTGTCATGCATCCCCCTTGTGGAATTTAGAGGCGGGAATAACCAGTGGTACGCGGCAGTAGTACTGCAACTACGTTTCGTAATTTCAGTCTGAGATAAGAGTACCTCAGTCTGGAGGCCGTTGACATGAAAGCCAGTCTTTAAAACCGTCCACTGATAAAGAGGCTCGGAATGCCCCAGAACTCTTATATAACTTCGGCATAGCATCAAAGTCCTTTTTCATCAACTGAGCGGACAAGTTGTAGCGCTCCAAACCACTGACTTGAGTGGAAAGCCGTCACAAGAATAACCTTATCGGAGGAGACTTGTGTTTTTTATTCTTCGTGCGCCCGACCTGAGTATCTGTATTGGGATAAATGGGCAAAATGGGGTTGGTAAACTGCGGGTACGTAAAGTTTGACTGTAGTGTGGGGAGATCTTGAACGTTAAGAACTGTAAGATTCATACAGTTTGTTATATGATATCTAATTTTTAGGTCAATTGGGTGTATTTCAGCAGTTTGGCTTATTTTTTCGTTTACTATAATCTCTTTTACCATGTGCTTGTGCACCCTTTGTATTAGATCATTCCCACCGGTTAGGCTTAACAGAGCAAAAAAATTGCCATATGCTTTGATTTAATTGGGTAATATCAACTTTTCTTCTTTTTATTTTTGACCCCCGTGTGAAATCCCCACCGGAAGTGATGATTTCAACTTTCTGTGCGACAAATATACCCTCGTGCTTACGTCTTACTCATCCAAGTGCAGTGCTGCAGCGCTGCCAACCATCTTCTGAACTGATCTCCAAACCAAACAAATTTGCACAATGCAGTCTACAGTTCTCCAGGAGTTTGTCAGTGACGAGGCCTTCAAAATAATCGACACTCTACTTAATTCGAGTAGTGATGAATAAAAAGTCCAATGAGGGGGTTCCCAACCGGGACGCGCACCGAATATTGAGCGCTACCGTATACAGGGTGCTCGAAGGCTGTACGAAGACTACTTCTCCCCACATCCGGTGTACAACGACCTTTTATTCAAGAGAAGGTATCGCCTTTCCCGGAAAACGTTTATGAAAATTTTTATGGATTTGGAAACGAATCCGTACTTTGTTCAAAGGCGGGATTGTACTGGAAAGCTGGGAATTTCTGGGCTACAAAAGGCTACGGCAGCTATACGAATTCTTGCCTATGGTTGCGCATCAGATTCTGTCGATGAATACGTAAGACAGGGAGATTCAACCACGGATAGGTCGCTTCGTGAGTTTGTAAAGACGCTAATAGAGGCGTTCTCAAACGAATATATTCGCGCACCTACAGAGCAAGATATTAAAAGGCTGTTACGTCACGCGGAGAAGAGATAATTTACGTGGATGTTGGGTAGCTTGGATTGTTGTAAATGGATGTGGGAAAATTGTCCAACCGCCTAGCATGGCCAATTCGAGGACAAGGAGGGAGTCCCAGCTATCACTCTGGAAGCCATTGCAGATCATACGCTCTGGATATGGCATGCCTTTTTTGGCATGCCTGGATCATGCAATGACATAAAAGTCCTTGACAACTCCCCACTCCCCACCAATATATCTACGGGAAAGTATCCAACTCCAATGAAATACACGATATTAGGACAAAAGCGCAACATCCCTTAACGGCTTGTTGATGGAATTTATCCGAAATGGCCTCGATTTTTACAAACTATCGTAGATCCGGTTACAGAAAAAGAGCAATTGTTGGCAGAAGCCCAGGAATCTACCCGAAAGGATTTTGAGAGGACATTTGGAGTCCTCCAGAGCAAATGGAATATCATTTCACGACCAGGGCGGTTCATGTCTAAACCTTTCATGGCGAATATTATCAAATTCTGCATAATATTTCACAATATTGGTGTTGAAGAGAGGTAATTTACAGAAGGTAGGGCGTTACATGAGCAGGATCAAGCACCTGATGTGATAGTTGGCTAAAATGAAGTTCCCATGTGCGGAAACCTTGACCCAATTGGTGATATTACGTATCCACCTCCTGGATCTCTAGCCGCTCTTTGTGAGCTCAACGTCTTCACATTGAATAAAACCGAATATTGGAACACAAAAAAGCTTGTTATGGATCATCATTGGCAGCTCAAAGGCAGCTCAAAACTATAAGCGGATGACTGTGTCCAGAAAAACAATAAGGGAGCAGGTTTTAATGCATCACATGGTTTTCGTTGGAGCCTGGGCCGTCACATTCTAAAATACTAATATCATCAGCGTTGTAAGGGGCATGTACAGATAAAGAAGGTATCTGTAACGGCGAAGAAGATATATTACTAGTGCAACTTGAGGCAGCTCGTGCGCGAGCTTTCTGCAAAGCCTCTGCTCGCAGTAAGTTGAAAAATTCAACGGTTTCATCCGGGTCACACTGTGAAGAAGCCTTTGAAAAGAGCATAATCTCATTATGCCTCTCCAATGCTTCATTTCTCGCTCACTGCAAAGCAACAGATTTTTCTGCTAGTTTCAACTTCTTTTGTGATGTAGCGTGTTTGATTACCTGATCCTTTGCCTTACGGTGACCTATGGGCCGTTGTGAAGATTCAGCACAATCCGTGCTCTGCGGAGTATTGTTTTCGCTCTCCGTGACAACGACGGCTGCTGATGCATTCTTTGTACTGATACCCGAATCGTGAACTTGTCAACCAGCACCAATAAACTTCGGATGATTACGAAGGAGCTTCCATGCGTCAAAGAACTTAAATGCCTTACCGCAGTCATCAGAGGCGGATTGAACTTTTATGCCATTGTAGAGAGCCGTGGCCATTTGGTAGATCTCAAGTTCAGCCACACCAGTCGGTTTCATACTTGTAACACGCGTGACACATCCTGAATAATTTACGCTTTCCTTATTAATAAGTTTAAGTCTTGCTGAAAGGGACTCCATTGATCTCATTTTCGTTGTAGGGGGCTTAAACCTGGAAAACATATCAGAAACCCTGTTGAAGAAATTCAAATATTTCTGCTCCGAACCAACTATCGGGTCTTCGGAAACTCTCAACCATTCGCGCGCAAGAGCGCAATCATCCAGAATTATGTAATTAGCTCCTCTCGATCTTATTGGTTGAGAAGAAGCCGAAGAGGCCCCCAAGTGTTGCGTAGAAGTAGTGGCTTGTTGGTCTAAGGGCTCATTAGAAAGAGGGGTATGCTGGGAAGGCGTGGAGTTTGTCCTGCTATCGGATGGAGTTTGTTTCTGGCTGTGATCCGAAAAGTAGACATTACTCATCGCGATGGATCGATCCAAAAAGACAACTCTTTTTTAGAGAAGAAATCACAGTGAAAGCCACATGCGATTCGGTTAGTCGATGTTGTGGGAGAACAGGCAGTAGCGCTTGCCGCGAGTGCAGTATACCAACAGCACTGTTGGCGGGAAAAGGAACCATTCGCCAATGAAATTATGCCAGCTGTTTGTTCTAGTATGGGCAAAGTGTAAATGTTGGTGTTATTTTCGGTCGAGTTTAACCCCAGATTTTAAACCTGGGGTAAATTTTTGCTTTATTAAGGGACCGGTGGGGACGTGCCAACTGCGATCAAATTACAAATTATATTTGTTTGATCATTTGAATCAACCAGTGGGGGTGCGCTTAGGTATTGTACGGTAGGCCTACTTGCATTGGGGGTCATCTTCAAGGATATGGGGTCATTTGCGCGTTGGCAAATATTTCGCCAGACATCGAGAAGTAGCTTTCAGAGCTAGTGTGCTAGTGCTGATCATTGTGACAAAATGTATTCAGCAATATCGATGTGATGAGAACTATGCCAAAAAATATTCAGCAGGTTGCTGTTGCAGTCTGGTCCACTACGGTAAGTAGTGAACGAAGAGAAGAATCGACCTCTATCACAGAGAGTGAATAGGCAAACAACGCCCCTTTTCTCACTTTTTCAACCTTTACGACTAGTATCTTTCAATATTTGTTTCGTATAGCTCTGGGCCCGGTCATGACTGGCGCTGGAGCCGAGGCATCAAGGTCATGCGGGTCTTATGGATCTTCCATCATATTTTTGGTGCCGTCGCGATGTCGATTTCTGCTTTTTTCGCTCTGGTTGGAGTGTCATCCCTCGCCCTCAGTGCAAGTTGGGTCGATCTCTGAATGGCATGTAAGGAATGCCGCCGTGCTCGATCGGGATCAGCAATTTTCATCGTACCCTGTTGCACTAAACTAGTGCTGTTTTTTTCACTGCAAGCGACGGGGGCTAGCTGTTGCTGTGATTTTGGTGATACTCAAGATCGCTCACTTGAATACTTCGACGTTGTCGTCTTCGCTTTATGAAAGCACATCTATTATACTGGTAAGTTTCAACCCGTTTCTTTCCCGGCTTGCCGAGATTGCAGGTGGAGGATTTCCCTCCGTCCCATTAGCTGGAGTAGGCATCAGTTAAGCACTTGCCTGGTTGTGTCTGTTGAAAAGGCTCGCATATATGTTTAAATAAAGGTCCCAGTTTCTTTCTTATGAAATACGTCTTTGCGATAACACGACCCCATCGGTTACTACCCAGGGGGAATTACAGTCACGAAATGGTTTAATTGTGTTTTGGATGCGACTCCTTTCCGAGAATTTTAATATGAGGGTCCGCTAGATTCTAGCACGACTCAATGGACAATACAGTACATCATCTTAACTGTACGATGTTCCACCATGGATTGTGTTGTAGAAATTTCGTAGGCCTTGAACCGTTCTGTCTACTAATTTGTGCTCAAATTATCCTGATTAAGCCTTATGGGACATTCCTGTGTGTCACTTATCTCAGGCAAACAAAGCTCAAAACGAATTAACTCATCGGACGTATAGCTAGAGAGCGATATATTAAGCCTCTGAAGTTGTTTGCACAGTACATTACCGCATAATAATACCCCAAACTAGAAGAGGACCAGGTAGTCCGGGTGGGAGCATCTCGTATTGTCATACCTCGCCCAGTTTTCAGCAATTGAAGCAGTCTGGGTAACTTCGTGATGGTCTTCGCAGACCATGATTACATCTTCAGAAGTGTGAGTCAGATTCCTTCTAGGACGCTGCAGTCATTTCCAATGAACTATAGTATCCACATGAAACATGAAAAGAATAGGGACCTTTGTGGCAATATATGAACGGATTCTCGTCAAAAGGTACAGTAACGCCCCGAAAATCTTCAAATATGGATTTTCTTTAAAACATACCAGGACTTTTCAGTGTTCTCTTCCCATTTCTTTCATATGGGTGTGATATTGGTAGTAGCGTATATTTTGTATTGGAAGGTGTGATTCTTGCAACTTTAATGAAATTTATTTAATGATTTTCCTAGTATACGATTTTTGGGTCATTAATAGTAACTTCGAAAGCTGAGCGAACTTCGTTCCGAGGAATTAAATGCTATGCCAGAGATGCTGGATTATGGTATCTACCCAAGTTCCGTCGTACCATCTGAAATGATCCTTGAGTCTTCAACGAACACAGTTGCCCATGCATGATACATAATAAAGTGGAAATCGCCTGTTATTGACTTTCTGAGGCTATCACGAGACGTTGCTCAAGTGAATTGCTCATATGTAACCAAGTAAGATACAATATTCCATTGGATGACATATTTAGGCTACTAGATTTATGCATTCCTTTCTTTTGTCATTGCTCTCCTAAGCGGCATATTTAGATGAACCAGCTTCCTGTACTGTGGACCTTTCAGTGGTCTATACTTTAGGGATCACACTAAATATCGCACCTGAATTTGTGACAACGCACCCTGTCTATAGCTAGTATAGAATGACTCGTTGTCATTAGATGCCTATCTCCTGAAGAGTGCAACCTCTACTTAGACCGTCTCACATAGTAAGCAAGAGAGGAGGAGAGCCAGACGCACTAAAAAACGTGATGGTAAATCTTTATGGGTCCTACAATGTCGCACAGAGGCGTGCCGAGGGTAATCATAAATTAATTACGGATGCGGGCGGCGGATAAAAACCTGTCGCGCCTGCATTATTTGGAGACTAAATGCAAAACGGGTAACGAAGTCGCGGAGCTCCTGTTGAGGGGAGGAACCGCGACGGGGAGTAGCGAAAGAAGCAAGGCGGCAGAAAAAACCCTTGCCGTCGTCGCCCAAGGCGCCATAAATATCAATACCAACGTGGGAGAGGAGGATATCGTAAAAAACGGAGCAAAAACATTTCCTATTGATTTTACTCGTCTTCCTTCTGGCAAGCTAGCTATGCATACCAAAGCTTAGAAGCTTACTGTTATCCAAAGAGAGATTTCTGAGGTTCCCAACTTGGCCTACAGTCGCCTTAAGACTTTCAATTTATGGCAGGCGGATCCAAATATTTTGTTCCCGTGCACTTTACTTCCCAGAGTTGCGTCATTGAAGTCGAGTTGATTAATTTCACATTATTTAAAACCAAAATGGAGAGTAGAATTAGGAGAAATAAATGTATGGGACTTGTGTATAAGTTTCAGTCTAATCAAACAGATTGGATTAAATGCTACCTGGAGCGAAAAGACGAGCCTTATATCCCCTCACTGATCCTGAGAATCTGGCTTGAGCTCAAGAAAGATACTGGGTAGATATAATCTGGCATTAGGGGGAGAATTTCCATCTAGGTCCATGTTTAATTATCTGTGAGTGTCTAAAAAACTTCCTTAACGTCTGAAAACAAATTTATCGAACGAAACAAATGGAAGTGGTTTTTAACTTTGGCTCTTTATTAAGAATGATGAGCTGCTTCTGCGCCGTGTGGTCTCAGTCTATTCCTTGCCTCGGCTGGAGGTTGTATCCGCTGTTCCGAATATTACCTGTCTGACCATTCTCTGTTTCAGTGGATACAAGAAATTAGTTTCATTCGTAAGGAAATTGTACTCATCCATAACCAATCTATACAGAACATCAGTGAGTTCTTCAAACGGATGAATATCGTCTTTTGAATTTTAGTCGGTCTCTTCTGCACTAAGTGAGATATAAAGTAAAGCAGAGTCATCAAGTACGTCTGGGAAAGAAGAAGAATAACCCAAATAGGATGACAGGGAACTTGATACGGGTCGCGGTATCTTGTAAGAGATTCAAAAGGCTGATTGGCCTCAACGGAATTAGAAAAAAATTATCTGTACGGTAGCTGTAGTTCACCCAGACTCCATGTATCCACTGTGAGACCGGCCTAGGACTCATCGATATGATTTCTACTCGTACTTCCAAGTAAGACTCGTCACTGTTCAATTTCGTGTTTATAGACTTTTGATAATATTTTCAAGGATAAGGTACCCCTGAGGTTTTCACCAAAAAGGTTTGTTGAACAAAAAATAGAGACCAATCCCGCCCAGAAACCACCGAACAGACCTATGTAACAATTTTACCCTGCTGAGCTTCTGGAAGTAAAGAAGCACGTAACCTAGCTGCCCTGATCGAAGAAAATTAGGAAAAGTAGGTCACCGTACGGAGATTCTCTCTTCATCGTTATAGAAATTGGTAATTTAAGGTGCGTTATAGACGACAGTAACCTTATCTATATAAAACAAGGATTAAGACATCGGGGCCAAGGTATGACGAGATGTTCGGCAAGCTATGGGAAGTGAAGTATTTCTCGAAGCTTGAACTCTGTAACGGTGCTACCAGATGTGGGGTGCTAAGTAACTTTTCTATGTAAACCCGGGTCTGATGCTTCGGCCTGTTTACGGGAAGCATCAACAAAGAGTTCAACCGTCGATTAACTTTTGTGCGCTCAACACACTACAACCTCAAGGCAGTTTTTCGCCAGAGAAGACAACTTCTAGCGGACTTAGAGAGTACTGACTTCAAGACTCGTTAAGGCCAGTTTGGGTATTTTGTAATGCGCTTTGTTTTCTGTAACCATCCAGAAACGTCCAAAAATTAATAAAATCTATATTTTACAAATTTCTAGACGTTTCATTAGTGATAATAATGGAATTTATCCTGGTTTTGAGTAAGGAAGGAGGAAAACATAAGAAAAACCTCGACATTGTGTCTCGCGGTTGACATCAGAATAGCTGTTTGATTCAAGAGAAATGTATTCATTTCTTCTGAACGAGACTGAGTTTCTATGACTGATTTTATGGAAAGGAGGAAATATCGTTAACAACGACAAATCAAGGTCATCCGTAAATAGCCTAAGCAGACGTATGTTTCAGATCTCCGTAGCATTATTGGGGTTTGGCAGCTTTTTTTCGCTTTATTAAGAAGTTCTCGATTATTGCCGCAACTTTAACAGAATTAACTCAGAAAGGGATCGGAATTCATGAGTGGGATCATAATTGCGATTATTCAATTGAAACTCTTCGAAAAGTATTAAAAAAGGGACCTTTATTTGTCTCACCGTACTTGTCAAAATCGGTGCTTTCGACGGTGATGCAATTGAAAAAGCTTTCGGAGGGACATTAACGCGACTTGATGATGATGTGAAATAACGTCTAATTGCTTACTTTTCACGAAAGATATCTGAAACACAGCAGGTGTATAATACAAGTAATCGCGAATTAAGTGGTCTTGTGAACTGCTTGAAGATATTTAGTTGATATTTTAATGAAGAATATTTCGATTTACTTGAAGAGAAAAAAGTATCAAAAAGCGTTTTCACGAATCCAAGCCTTACAAAAAAGGAAGCAAGATGGCTTTGACTTCTCCGCTCAGTTTGGAATTTCTTTAGTTTCATTTCAGGCCGGGCATTTTCATGTGCTCGGCGATGTCTTTTGTAGAGCTCTTCGGTTTATGCCAGGAGGGCTAGAAATACATAACATGGAGATATTCAACGCGAGGGTAGATTTAAAATCCGAGCAGATATATATGCAAAATCAACTGTTCGGGCTGGTTTTCGCATCACGTAATGACATATGGTCTTCTTATGAAACCTAGCTTAAACGGTTGCAACTTTTAATGGCTTCATATAGAATTGAAAATCCGTTACCTATGTATAAGGAAAAAGTATGCGTCACAAGAGAATGTATTCAACCCGTGCGCATTTGGCGCATGATCACCGTTTCTGCCATATCGGAGTGGCAAAAAAACCTCGGAAATCTCGATAATTTCCCGTAGAAACGAAAATAAAGGATGTCACCAAGTAGTGTGAAGGGTTCCTTTTTTCTACAGTACAAATCTATAAAAAATAGAAAATCACGACTCCTGATTCAATTGTGATATCTAATCATATATGAGAGTGTATTGCTACAGATTTCATTCTTCATTCCCGTATTTAAAATGGCTATGACGTCATCAAAAGTTAGGTGGATCAGCTAACTCGATATGTTCGGTTCATACCAGGCCAGATACCGCGAAATAGGTTCATCTGCTCTTCTTCCGGTATATTATTCCACACAATAGACTCGCGGATGATATAATAAGTGGTCAAGACCCCAAGTTCACGTAAAAGTTCTGACTGGAACTCAATTAATTATGTGGAATTACTTTTAAACTATCCACCAGTCACCATACGCAAACTGACGGACTTTCTGAGGTAATGAACCGCATGGTTGAAAATTATCCTCGGTTTTATTGTTTGTTTAATCAAAAAAGTTTGGATATATCGTTACCGGGCATATAATACTCTCATAGCTCAACCGTTACTGATTAAATGGTCATAAGCCCATTTAGCATGGACTTCATATGGAATTCGCGATTTGCAGTGGATTTTGATTCTAGGACTTTCAATACACCTATTGAGAGTTTCTCGGAATAGAAAAGATGAGCCTCTACTTGCATAGATGACGCTAAGTTTTATTTTGTGCTCATCAAAGCACTTCAAGTGGCAAATCACAGTGCGAAGTGTCTCAAACATCAATACGCACTGGGGGATGAGGTTTGGCTCGAGAAGACGCTTTTCAAAGATGTTATTTCGCGAATACAGTTATCAAAGAAGCCTGCACTCGGGGATATCGCTATTTGAAGAGAACAAAATGTTGCAGACTGAGCTTAGTTTGCCCTGTTCCGAGAGTTTAAATTTGATGAGAGAAGATTTTTCTACTCAAATAACCGAGCTCTCACATTTTTTCACTTAATATCCTTCTTCGCAAGGATTCTAATGGCTTCCGTGACAGATTGAAGTTATGGTACAACTACAGATGCAACTGATACTACAATAGAGGTTGACGCTGCCGTTCTGGTTCCTATCGGTGTAAGTTGCTCTAGAATTCTGGCGATTAAGGCAATTTGTCCGCTCAGGTTTTCCGGTAAGCTTGTCTACCGCGAAGAAACAAGTTCAGAAATCTTGAAGAGCAAAACCGCGATGAGCTTGGAGTCGTAGCCCAGTTCCAGCTTGAGGAAATTTCGCTCGTGTTTCTACCTCCGTTCGGACTACTCGAAGCGCTTCCTCACTGAAATCAGTGAAAATGATTTTTTTGCCTCTGCTTGTGTTACATCATGGTTCTGTTATCTGAAGTAAACAAATATACAGTTATTGTTACTTCTGCATTGATCTAAAGCTGCATACGAATGCCCCAAAGTGGATAGTTGCTCTTATAATGGAGAAGTAGAATGAAAAATTTTAAAAATTGGTCACGTTTGGTAACCTGGAATATACTTTGGACATAATTAACGATTTAATATGGTGAAAAAATGAAAACGAAGTAGTTTGTTAGAGAACAGGCAGGGCTAGAAGTCTGGACCCACAACTGACTATTATAAATCGGTTATTTTGGCAGAGGCAAAGTAAATTGTTGTGAATATGTTCATCTTAGAATCTACTTTGGAGCAGGGACGGTATCACATTACTTATATGCTTCTATGACCGAAAGGAGATGCTGATTTGACTGCGCGAAGATATAATTGTACTGGTGCTAAGAGTTTTTGCAACAGATTTAAAGCAAAAACTATATAAATTGTGCTATCAATTGTGGCAAAACGTTTACAGCAAGGTTGCAATGTTGAGAATTGTGACAACAAGTTTAACCCAGGTTTTTTTCGAAGTATAGCCTACTTAGTAGTGACTGAATAGAAAAATGACCACAATCATTACCGAGTGAGTAGCTATACGTCCCACTAAAAGGAGTAACATTGAGAATTATTAGATTAGAGCTCGTAAAAAAACCGCGAGCGGTTTGTGGGAAATTTTTTTGGGATAAAACTAAACAACCTTAGTGATAAGGGTTGTAATTAAAATTAAAAAACGGGCATCGCAATCGCCAGTGATGCTACAAGCCCCCAACCGCACAAGCACCTGCATCCACAAGAAATACCACTCCCCCCCACTGGCACTCGCACCCGCACCCGCACCCCGCCGCTCCCGCATCCACAACACACGACCCGCACAAGCACAAGCACCCGCAAACCCTCCACCCTAACAAGTACGCGCACCGCCCTCACCCGCCCTTCCATCCCATCCTAGACCTCACTCCCAAGCACAATCGACCACCTCAGTCCCAAAGCCACGGGAGCTCCACAGGATGCTGCCTATTGTCTCAACGAGTGCCGCTCCCCGGGATTCGTAGTCTTTGACTCCGCAAGCTCATGCCCCTGCCCTGATGCAACACTTCCTCCGTTAGTCTTCCTCGCCAACCCGGCGTCCGTTCCGATCGGGAACAACTTTACTGCGATCGTCGTTGAGTCAGTCGAATCGTCTATAGCAAAAGCGACACTAGTGTTACATCTTTCATGCAGCACGGGCTCCGCGGGCGCTCTACATGGAGCAGAAGTAGTCAAAGTCGACGATGATGTTATCAATGTGGTGAATGGGGCTGCTACGGTGAGAAAAAAACAAACTGAAGAGATTTAACTAAAATGACTTTTAACTTGTACCTGGCAATGGCTGTTCGCGAAGTCGATGCGCACAAGGCTGGCCATGGGCAAAAAATTAAGGTTTACGACAATATGAAGGGGATTTTTCTAGCAGAAGTGCTGTCAATGGTATTTAAGTACCAAGAGAAGTCAAGCGCTACATGACCGCATCAATCATATCGTGGAGATTTGCTGCAATGACTTGAGGTGCACTGTTCTGTCGTCTGGGATACCGGAGACGGTAACTGAGAAGGAACAGCTGATGGACGATTTAATTCTGGAATTGGATGAATTTGAGGAGGCGGGGAGAATAAAGAGGGAGGACATGGGAGAAGCGGAGAGGATTTTAGTTCAGGCAGGTATGCCGACTATTGGTAGCATATTTGAGCGCAAGCGCAAGAATAGCATTGTTGAAAGTGACAATTTTAGTAGTTCTGCGAAGATGAAGGAAGAGAAGAGCGAGAGGGGGAAAGGGGGACTACTCTGAAGTGGTTCAAAGCGTGCACGATGCCATCCCTGAGAATTATAAGCGTCCTCGGGAGGTTGAGGAAAGGAACTTGGAGGTTTGCAAGCGCTCCTTGCCTTCGAGCGCGAGCGTGCAGCAAAAGAGGACGTACAGGTTGAGAGGAGATTACCAGTGGACGAAGCTGGAGTGCAAATGTATAAAGAAGAGCGGAGGGAGGCTAGGAAAGAAAGGACTGAAATCCTGTAACTAATGGACGAAAGGCTTGTTAAGCTTGCCTAGGGCCCTCGAAATGGAGTATAGACGATAATAGAGCATACGAGGGGGGCGACTAGTTACTTTATGGGCCCCGGAATGGTTGAAGTCCATTCCTTGACTTGACCATAGTAAAAAAACCTCCAAATTTTTCGTTAACTCGGACTCAATGTATTGTTGTAGGGAGGACGGTGTGCACTGGAAGTAGCAAGAGATCTGCTAGCCCCTATCTATACATGTTTTAAAGTTTAGCAAAATGGAAAAAGCCTGATAAAGAAGCGCAACAGGTGCCATCCATACCTTTAATCCGCGAACAAAATCATTCCGACACCACTGTTGCTTGGAATCGTTATAGCCCCATTCAAAGATGATTCAAAGCTGGGTAATGGCAGTGTTGATAGCCTTCTTATCAGGTGTGTCGATCATTCGGTCGAAGTGCCTAATCATGTACGACCTCATGATGTAAGCGGAACCTCCGTATACGTCGTATTGCACACCATCAATTAAAAGGGCTGCTGATAGCTTCTCCTCCATTTCGTTCTCCCAAAAATGCTTGAGAACATGTCTTCGGCCGTCCCGCGGTCCATGAAAGCAAAATATAAAGCTATCCGGAGTCACAATTATCTGGTATACGAGGCAGTGCATACGCTTATGTCCTGAATGGCTGCTTCGCTGCATAGTTCTGTGTCCCGCGGGCCTCATCATTAGGATCTCGGTACGATCAATAAAACCAACACAGCTATCCAGTAGACATCCATTCTACTCCATTGCCTTTGCGTACGCAATTGATGCCATCCAGGGCATCGATCTAGAGCGATGCCCTGGATGGCATCAATTACGGACGAAATTAGATATGATGCCGCTTGGCCTCCATAAATACCTCCGTGCTATCCCAAAATACCTCACTCAATCTTGAATAGTGCATACAAAATTCTTCCTCGATATCCACTATACTAATGGGGTACAAAAGTATTCGCAAAAAATACAGCGAGAAGTGACAGGGTCACAAAAATAGCGACTGAGCTTCGTGATTATTCCTTCAAGGTGTACATAGTCCACCAGCACCCCAATTTGCTCTAATAGTAGCTAAATCAAATAGTTTCCAGTAAAGCAGCTATGAAAGTATCGCCAAAATAGCTTTCGGAACTTGTAATAAGCACGAGCGAAACACACCGGAAACATGTAAGACGCAAATTGGTCCAGGTGGTACGGGATAGGAAGAAATATTCTGATTGGTAAAAAAGTAATAAAATATACCAGCGAGCACCTTCCTTGTATCTGTTACAAATGTACCATTGAGGGCAAAAGTTGTGTCAGGAACTTAACGGAAAATTCGAGTGACATCAAAGCGCCTGGTGGCTCTTGAGATGAGGCTACTGGCGGTTTGAGTTTATAGTGGATGCAAAGATTTGCGTAATTCTGCAAGGTCCGTGAAATTCCACCTTAAAAAAGTAAGGAGAACCCGTGGAAGGCAGCAGTCAGACTAGTTCTTGGAAGGAGAGCTGTTTTTGTTGGATTGGTGCTACTGGCTTGATATTGGGGGATTAAGTTCTGTATACAGAGTTTTCAGCCCTGGATCTGGCTGCGGGGCTATCCACGGGTGCCGACCTAAAATATTTAATGGAAATTGTGACGAAGACGGGATTAGGTGCCGGTATTTTTCCTTATATCGCATTTTGAAAACACCTTCAGCTGCTTTGAGTCATCTTCGAGGCGTCTTATCGCGCAATTTATCAACTTGACTCCAATATTGCACTCTAATTTCGACCTGTTTGTACAGGTGAATTTAACTTGGTAGAGAATTTAAGAAAGTACATTTTGGTTTGCTCAAAGATTCTACTTATAAATTATGTTTATGAACTATTTCATGACTGTGGCGAACTTTTCTGAAAGCGAAGAGTTTCTGAAGGAAAATTCAATTTTCGGGCTGAATTAAGGATCTATTCGGGGTTCCCGCGACTTCTCTATTAACCTGCCCCATTATTTGCCACAGGGCTTCCCCACATTGCGAATTTAACTTACTTCAAAGCCTCTTCATTTACCCCCCGTACTCGGGACTCTATTAAAGCCGACCTTAAAGGTTACGAAAAGCGCCTACTTACGTTTTTAGTATAAAAACTGCCTGCCTTGATTCTCTGCCTCCACTGTCCGCTTGCATCTTCAGACCGCACTCACTCTGTCTGACCAGAACTTCTTACTCACATTCAACCCACACCGCCAGCTTCCAACAACTGCTTCTCTGCTCGCTCAATAAATGCCTCAAAGCTTACTAACATTTCGAGGACGCTCTCAAAGCTCTTTTTCTCACCCCTGGCGCCTAAGGATGTGGTCCCACCCCCACACCAAGATGTCACTACCACTTCTGCCTGCTTCAGATATTCAGAAACTATTAGTAAAAGTATTGATAGCAGTCACTCCCTTGCCCGTATCACTGCCGCTGCTGCCAGCCATTATATCAGCTGGTACCCATACGCTCCCGGTAACGACAGAATTAAAACTTTGCAGCGACTGAAGATCGAACCGGCTCTTAACGCATTAATTTCACGTCATTACGAACAAAATGCTTACCTGATAATAGGATCTTATTGCATTAGCTGAGTATCTACCTTCTACAGCGAAAATCACGTAACAATCCCATTTTTGTTTGAATAGGTCCTGAGTTTCGCGCTGGAAACGATACCACTGTCTTCTATTGTAGATATATTTTCCTCCATTTTTAGTCTTACGTTGTTATGACATGAATATAGTGCAACTTGAGAACTGATCCGCGCAATGGAACGGTTTAATTTCTTGTAAAACTTTTTTGACATCCCCGTGTCTTTTCAGCTTCGAATATTTTCTCACAGGCCAGAATAAGAAAAGTTGTCACCTTTCTGGTATGAAGAAACCCCCTGTTCCATTTGTTCTTCAACGCCGATGGATGTGCCACCTGAACTGTACGCAATTAGAACGTTATTATATTCCTCGGGTACAACCAGAAAAGAAACATAGTGTTTATTTGGGGTCAAAGACTGGGATATACATGTTAAGGAAAGAAAGGCGTGAAAGGACTTGAAAAAGAAGCATTTCACGGAAAATAGAAAAGTACCTCTAATAAACTCTGTGCTTTCTATTTACGTTTTAAAGCTATGTTAAAAATTGAACACGAAACGATGTTGCATGGAACTCAAACGATAGACATTGACTCTGCAAAATCATGACACAAAGCCACCCCCTTTTCCGCTCCCAACCTCCAAAACTGTTCAGGTAGCTGTCGCTCCACATGGATTTTGAGGCCCATCAATGGTTACAGTAACGCAACCCATTTAACTCCATTTCCTGCAACGACGACAGGAACATATATAAACGTTCACAAATAGAGTCGACAAAGATAGACGGATAATCACGGTGACGAGGATCTCGAAGATCTTTTATATATCTCATCTATGTATCAAAAGCGAAGTTGAGCCCCTTAGATTGAATCAGTTGGCAGATGTTTCTAAATGAGAAGCCCAATACTATACAGAATACATCCCCAGATAAGATGTATCGAAGCTCTGAAGCACAAGCTTGACAAGATTGTCTACATTCAGAAGAAAACTGAGACCTGATATGCCCTGTGCATGTGTGTAGAGCTAAGAACGGAGTCAGGGGCGTTACGGGTAAAGCACAACATTTCCTAGCAGGCAGCTAAACTAAAGACTAGGAAGATGATCTTATTGCAGAGTCAGCAGAAGTTGAACACAAGCCTAGGGCCCCGTGTAATGGTGCAACATTAAGAAATATATGCGCTAATGTAATGCAGCGCTAGTGTGGAGCCGCAAAAGAATTGAAGCGATATGGTCGCACACAATTTGAATGTGCCATGAGAAAACACGGCGCTCTTTAAATTAAGATCGGCAAAAACTGCAGAACGTGATAAGGGAACACAAATTACATCCGTGGGTGTACATCTTGGATTTCAGCATGCGCCAGAGGACCATATTTTTAATGTTCAACGTATAAAATAGGACGTGATAAGATTCTCGGAAGCCTAGTTGAATAATTACCGTGAAGATGATATACAGGAAGACTTTCGAAAGATTGAAAATCGGCGGTAGGCAACAATAGGCAGCAATATTATCTGGGGAAACCAGGAACCAAGATTTAATGGGACGAAAAATCTGTAAAAATAGGCTGAAAATAATTCTACGCATTGAATATTACAGAATAATCGTGAGGTCTACGGAATTTTCAAGAAAATAGCAACTTCTTCTGTCCTCAGGCGCCATTAAGAAGAATTAAAAGGATTTATATGATGTCTAAGCCTGGATTTGCAAAAATCTGGTTCATTTTTCTAAACAACTCGGAAATTATTTCCTTTCGTTCCCATTTTGCAGAGTTTGATCAGGTTCTTGGTCATTCAAAATTTTTTGAAAAACTCTGCTGTGTTTTAGTGTATTTTTCGATTCTGCGGTGAACTCTTCGTTTGACGCAAAGTTATCTCAGCAAAATTCGAAAGTAGCGCCACACAGTTGCGCGAGAAAAATAATCATTTTATTCTTGTCATGTTTGGGCACTACGCTGAAATAGAACTTTACTTCTTAAACAGGGCACTTGACCCTTTCAGTTAAATGTAGCTATTAATCTTGCCACTGATACTATTAATCGCAGCCAATTTACACAAATTATCCCATACAGGATTTTATCATATCAGTTTCAAACGGTTTCATCAGGGTGTAAGACAACACAAGGAAATAAATTCCATTTATTGTAATAGTTCCCTGATTCTTAAAATTTCAAAGCATAGATGAGCTGTACCCAGATTGAAGTTTAAGAAAACAACAGAGAAAATATTTTTCATATGGTTTCTTATTCTTCAAACTTCACTAGATATTTATCAAAGCTTCTCAAATATATTCATCCTTGTTATGTCACTAGAAGCAGTTAGATTTTCCTGACACCTGATTAATTTGAAGTATGATTATTCATTTCATTATTAATTTACTTTCCTATTGAAGACTGTAGATATGAGGCCGGAATTTACTAGAAGGAGAACTAGATGTTTGGATTAAAACGAATTAACTGAAACTAGCTGTGTTCACCAAAATTGGCAATCATCATAAGCATAATAATAGTTTCCCATAGTAGTGTAATGTAGAGTATGATGCAAAGTATGAAAAAATTAGAAGACGGATAAACATGGAAATAGTATTTAGTGACTTCTTCAGACATATGTCTCGGCTTAAAAGGATTATTGTAGGGAAAATGGGAACTATACAGCACTTCTTGACTCTAATTGGACATCACTGGATAAATTCAGTAGATTCAAATATTTATATTTTCAGAAGTATTTAATATGCACCTAAATCTTTCCGAAGTTTTATATTTAAATATATTAATTCCGTTCCGGATTTTTCAGGCTATTTTAGAGTATAGAATAATTCAAAATGAAGGCAAATTGTGGAATTCTTTAAGGATCCCAGGACTTGCTTACCTATAAAGTAATGTAAAGAATATTAATGCTATATTTGCTTAATTAATAGAGCTACTCATAAAAGGAATCGAGTTGGCGTGTTATTTCACTAAATTTAAATCATTTTGAGAGGAATTGAGATTCTTTAGCGACCCTATTGCATTTTAATTTACTTGCTGTTATTCATTCTGTCTTCAGTTGTAATGAAAAAATTACACGGAGAGGCTTTCATATTATATTTTATATTTAGGAAATAAAGGGGGCTCATTCACACAATAGATGCTCATTCTACGTTTTGAACCTACCATTGACGTTTCTAGGACTTTCTTTGGTTCTTCAGCTCTAATTGCTCTTGAAAAAGACCTAGATACCCATCAATATTTCATGAATTTCTGTAACAATAAACCAGGTAACCGATCTGATTCTATCCAGAAACGGTAAAGAACTTCAGTCTTAAATAGTGTTCAGTTTATTTCTCTATGCAATGAGGGTATCTAAAGGAGAGTGAAGTAGAATATTACATATATTAACAGTGATTTTGCATTGGAACAGAGAAAGGGCCCTTACACTGACCCAGAAAGGAATACACCGAACCCGGAGAAATTATCCATTAAATGAAAATAGAAAGGGACCGCCGGAGTCGGGTCGAGTACTTGTATCAATGGATATAAGTATTTGATAGTAAAAAGAAATTAGGTGACTTTGAAAGAGTTAAAGAGATAAAGTTTGGAATAAAACGAAGTTTTGAGTGGAGAATTGAGATATTTTGTGACCAAGAATAGTTTTACTCGGGGTATGAAAAGCCATTAGTGCTTTACTGCGTTGAGTAAAAGCGATGATTCACATCATGGTGAATGATTGGGTATTGATAAAGCCCCAGGAAAATATTTCCAGAATTAAAATCCTTTTGAGGCTATAAAATATTGAAGATGCTTATAAAGCATCTTCTCAAATTTTTCTTACATAGAAAGCGATCTGGTACCACTTTTTCGATCTATAACCAACCCACTTTCGACGCAATTCAAAAAAAATTCCCAAGGAGCTCGCAGAAATCATTTCTCCGTTAGTGATACCACGTAAAAGGAACTTGCCTGATGATGTAGTTAGTGAATGTTTCAGTACAACGATAATTTTCATAACTTTAGATGCATTATTTACAGAGAAACCGATGTCTATAAAACTTTTACATTTCTGTTTTATTTAGGAGTAGGGAGACTTCCATATAAAGCTTAGTTGTAGCGATAAAATCGGCAAATTCCTTTTTGACGTACTGTTATTAGAGAACGAGATGAGTGGGAGGCGATTCTGCAACCTGGGATGCAAAACTTCATTTTTTGCTCATTGATGCCGAAGAAAACGAAAATTTGTGCTCATATGATGGAAATGATGGTGGGGATGAAGTACCTCAAAAAAAGTCACGTATAAGAGTTTAGAGAATGAAACTGGAGAAAGGCATAACGCTTTTCTGTGGCTCTGTAAGAGCGACAGTATTATGGAATGATTTCGTTTGAAGCGAACGGCGCTTTTGTGAGGTGCTCGATTTGCTGTTTCCGTAGATGGTCAAATGATTCGCTTTAATGGGAGAGATTAACAGGATAGAAAAAAGCCAATTGGAGAATTCTATTGGTTGTCGTGCTTGTTGATGCGAAATCGGCTTTGTTTAGTCATTTCGTGCCAAATGGCTGAGTTAAAAGGCAGCGCAAAGAAGTTTATATTGTGTCGGAGAGCAAGATTACAAGGGGAGGGAAACTTCTAAAGAACTTTTGATAAAAATGCTAGGTCAAAATCCGTTCGCAACAGGACTTTGACGAAGGAGTTATTTTGTTGTGGTTTTCATGGACAATTAATTTACTTCGCCAAATGTCATGTCATTGATACGAGATAAGAGTGTGAAATGTGCTAGATAAGCACAAGGTAGGAAAGAATGGCCTCCTGTTAACCTTCAAGTGAATGCACATAACACTTTTAAGGAAGTTTTCTGGTGCTTTAACGATAAAAATGTACTTCTAGTGCAATAGACTAAAAGTAACATCATTTCATCGGATTCTACAGTGAATAGACTAAATTAACATTTTGTGCTAGCAGGCAGTAACACGGATCAGTTCAAAGCTTTGTACAGAAGCCTTCTCAAGAAAATGACTGGTAAAGCTCGCCTGTAACGTTTCGCGTCTTTCATATAGTTACTCAAGCACAAATAGATGTCCCCCGTTGCTGTGGAAAGAGGTAAAGAAGGGACCGCACACAGAGTTGGCAAAGCGTACCGAGTGTCCTCCCAAAGTCCCGGTACCGCGACAATGCTGCTGCTTTTATTTTGAATCTCACCCAAGCGGGTACATTACTCTGTACTCTCACACTCTACACCGCCCGTATCATGCGACGGTGGTGGAATGTAAGCCAGAATTACCCATGTCACGCGAAGATTTGCCCATGGTATTGTAGCTGACACTAAGCGAATACTAGCCAGCTTTGATTAGCGCATAGCGCCCGAGCGTTGAATGCTCGTAATGCTCAGTCTAGGATGTGACCTCCGGTCTGCATCCGACGCAGAGTCCATTGATTTTGGGTTAAATCTGAGCGCTGCAGGATATAGTTCGAAGCTTTGTCGAGCTCCTCATCCCGGGCAAGCGCAAGGCATTACATTGCCCCAATGCTTAAACCTGTTTATCGATTAGAGCCTCAAGCTTTCATCTTATATTGCACCGTGCGAAGCCTCTTTTTTTCAAAGTCCGGGCCCCTGGCGCTTTGAGAAAGTGTTCTAACACCCCTGGAACATCGTTGTTTGCATGCATCAGAGGCTCCCATATCCATTCGTTCTCGTCCGGTAGAACTTACCATTCCAATTGTATGTGGAGTGTTCCTTAAATGTCTTTAATGTTTGGTAACGTCTCGAAGATTTGATAGCCCATTTCGGAATGCTCCGCAGCCTAAAGCAACGCCAGAATCACTTCTTTTCCATCCGTATCGGCCCTTTACAAATGCAAGCGTCTTAAGTGAACAACTTCTTCTTGTGAGTGAGGATATTCTCCACCTCGTAAACCCAGTCAGAACGTACTTAGGAAATCCTGCGCAGGCCTGTCCAGAAGAATTGCAGTTTGTGGCCCCTGGATAGCGCCCGCCTGACCAGAACGAAGTATCCTTCCGTAAATTTCCAACACTGTACATTCGTCTTCCGATTGTGTCGCTCGACATGTCGCTTGCGAGAAGCAATTGTGAGACCATGGAAATCTATATGAATCCCTTCTAATGCAGATTGAATTTCTTCGATTCTTACGATCTTGCGCATGTTTGCTTCGTCATCCGTTTTGGCAAAGCGCTACTTGGGCATCTTCAATGCTCTTATTAGCGGTAGTACTGTCCCATGCCCTGTAAATAATTCAAGCAAAGCTCTGTAAACTACTGTTTCTTCCTTATTACGCAAGCCCAATCTGCGCATCGGTGCATGGTTCGACAAGATTTGAACAGCTTCCAGTACTGAAGGCCAGTCCCTGGCTCCTAGCTTCCATTCACTGAGCAAGGCCTTTGTAGACCTTAACTCTTCCCGAAAAAGTTGTTCAACGGATCCGTTAGTCCATGGAGAATAAGCTGTGGTGAAGTGATGCTTCGCCCGGATCTCCTTAGTGGGAGCGCCGACGAGCTCATTCTTAAAATGTGGGCCTTGGTCGCTAACCAGCCACGTCATAGAACCAAACATGCCCAAATATACATTAGGAGCTTCCGCTGCTCTAGCTTCTGAGGCGCCTTCTGTAGGCCATAGCCGTACGTAGGAGGACAAATCGTCTCGAATGAAGGGCACATACCTGTAGTCATCCTGTCCTTGCCCGATGTACAGGAAGTCCATGTGCACAACCTCGTTTGGTTTTTCGACATGTAGTGCATGACCAAGTGGTCTGGGCACGACTTCCCCGCATCTCATGACGATGCAGTGTAAGCATCTGCGCATCAACGCAGTGACATCTTGCTCAATTGTAGACCAGCAGAAGTTTTCTCTGATGACGCTTGTTGTAGCCTGTACCCCGCGATGATCCATCATACTGCAGTATGAGCACGCCATTGTTTTGAGATGTAGCTCCAGATCCTAGTCAGGTACCCAGATCTTTCCCTCTCGTTTCCAGACTCACTCGAACTCGTCGAATAATAGCTCATATCATGTAATATGTTTCTCTTGCCATAATCGTATAGCGTCTATGTCTGTCCATGTAATCCAAACAGCCGGCGGTACCATCTGCTTAGCTCACTCAAGCAAGATACTGCAACGCCCACGTTTTTCGTTGCGATAACCCCTCTTCCATCGATTAAGTGTCAGCACAACCATTGTCTCCCCACATATGTGTTCTATTACGTAGCTAAACTTCGAAAGGAATAATGACCACCACTGAAACTTCGATTCAATGTGCCTTCCCAATGATGGCTCAAGCGCATGAGGCGCAAACACAAACAAAAAGTTTCCGTGATCTGTAAAAACGTGTACATGCAGATCTGCGAGTAACATATAGTCCAACTTTTCGAAAGTCTGAAAAACAGCGTATGCCTCTTTCTTGAATGTTGACCAATTAACAAGTGTTCCTTTAAGCTCGGCGCCAAGAAGCTCTAGTGGTTCAGGACGTTGTTTTCCCAACGGCTTCTGCAGTTCTGATACTGAGCATTGCATGACAACCCCTGCCCAAAACCGATCGGATGCGTCAGTAAATACTCATATGGCATTTGATGTGCGCAAAATTCGCACAAGAAAAAAATCTAGAACAGGACCAGTTTGGATACATTATCGGAATTTGGGGGATATTTTTACAGTTTCTGAATTTGCAAGATATTTTTAATTTGGATGAGTGTGGCAAAATCATGGGTTGTTTTTTTTTATATTAAGACGCGGTGTAATTAATGGATGTCATTACTGCACACGGCCAAGGTAGTCATACTTTTTGAAGACGTCGCAGTATGAGGCAACCCCTCGCCATCAACTACCCCATCGGCTCACCCCTTCTTTCGGTCCTTAACATGACCAACCTCCGCCCTTCCCTCAAAATCACCAAGTCATCCCGAGGCCGTCATCCACTCAACGCTCTGGCCCTGAGGGCAAATGGTCCAGCCGACTACGATGATTACTGTAGCAGGTTGGAAAGGGAACGCGTTCGGGAGTGGGTCCGCCGTAACTGCTTCGAGCAGGCAGAAGAGGAAGAGGAGGAAGAGGAGGATGAAGAGAAGGACTGGGTGGACTCATGGGAGCCACTAGTTTATAACTGTGGTGGGGCTCCCATGGAGAACGAAGGGGAGACTGAGGGAGTAATTGTGATCTCTGACTCTTCTGACGAAGATGAGGAGAGGAGTGAAGAGGATGATGACGGTGAGGGAGATATAGAAAGTGCTGAATTAGTGTGGAAATTGGCCAGAAAATGTGGACTAGTTGGTTCAGACTCTGGAACCGGATGGGGGCATTCTCAGTGGTCTAGTTATTTCGCAGAAGGCAATGGAGAATTCTAAGCCGTTCGCGGATATTTGTGTGAACTGCCTGGGTGGAATGGATATTTTTGGGGAACTTTTTGGCTTTGAAGTAGAATATTATATATTAAGGAAGAATTCTAGATATTTATCCTAATAGTATCTGTTGTTAGTCTTTCTCGTTCACACGATTCCAATCGATGCATTTTATGGTTCTTAGTATGTTTCTTTGAGACTTTAGGTTTTGCAAAAAAGTCTACATAAGCCTAGTAAACTGCTTCCTCTTGTGGAGTTCAAGCAAGTTGGCAGACAAATTCAAGTCAAGTCCCGAGTAGTAGGAACTTGGGAGTCAACTTAAGACCCAAGAAAAATTTTTCCTACGCTGGTCACAGAGCATCAGTGATAGACCCTGTCCCTTCTATACTCGCTTGGAGCCCTCTCAAATGTCTTCCGTATCCACTCCTTTTTTTCGTTCAAATATACCACGGTAGCACTTTTGTCGCTTGCAACACCTCTTTCTTGGGGTAGTTGGTTCTGATTATCTCTTCTCCCGACAATTTACCCCATATCAGATTTATCAAAATAGTGGTAGGATGACGTTACAGCAGCTCGTAGGCTGTCTTCTAAATCAAAATGATTCCTCCTGCGCAGACCCCCAAGACGGCGTATGAAGTGCGATCCTCTCGATAGATTTTTTCGCTTGTTTGCCTGCCCGACAGTATGCCTGCTCCATAGCGTCATTCAAAGGTTTAATACTTGGAGCAAAGATATGTAAGGCCATTGACATCCATCTACAACAGTAGATAAACTGCGCACGTTCGGCAGCAGTCTTCGGCAAGCTCATTTCTAGGAATACAAAATGCCTTGTTGGATCTATTTGATAGCCTTCTGCAGAGATCAATCTGCCGCACCACTGAAGCATTGTGCAAAAAGGCTTTGTGCTCCTCGCCGATATCCAAAGACGTTTTTATGACATGTGCGAAAGAACTGTTCAAGCGTATCCGAAAGGTGTTTTTCTGATTTTCCGTGACAGAAAAAGTCATCTATCCAGGCTTTGAAGTTAGCGCGAAGCCCTGAAATGAAGGGCTCTACAGAACTTTGAAAGTATGCACAAGCATTTGCAAGCCCTGGTAGAACACGTTTCGATATTAAAACACCCCGTGGTTTCATAATTTCACACTTCGTGTATGATTCAGAATGTAGCGGCAATTGACAGTAACTGGACACAAGGTTTGTCGAAGCGAAGCACGTACTGCCGGCAAAGTCAAAAATCTCACTGTCCATATGTGCCATGGGCCAGAATTCCTTAATGGTGGCGCTATTGACAGGTCGCATGTCTGCTGTCATCCTCCACTCCACTCTCGATCCTGGCTTTGGTAGAATAAGAGGCGTTGCCTGCCACTCCGCAGAGGGCATGTCTTCAAAAAACCAATTTCCTTAAGGGTATCAACATACTTGTTCATAAACAGCCGTCGCTCTCCACTGTAACGGCGCGCCTTGCCCCTGACTGGTTGGTATCCGTGTTGGAACCGAGCCCTCCTGGTTGCATCCCGGCTGGGGGGGATTTTCCCAGCCGAAGTCGAAAACCGGATACTTGTCCATCATATTCTTTAGCCTACAGGCCCCATTATTACAGAGACCATTTGATTTTTCTTCCTCAATCATATTGGAGAGCGTTTGACTACGATCTTTAGGAGAGTGTTTCCCAAGATCGATGTAAACGTTAGACTCCCCCAAGTAATCTTCCTCGGCACCCCTTTCACTACGAAAAGTGTTCCCGAGATCTATGCTGCGGTCATAAAGAATGGAGAGAATCGATTCCCGAGCAACTGTTGATTCTCCGACAGCATGCCCATCTCCTCTGAGGAGGAAAGGCTCGTCAACAATTCTTCCATGACGATCTGCAGCAGCAGCACAGAGCACACGGTTGTTCAGTCCTAAGGCATCCAAGACATGTCGCGCCACAAAAACGTAATACAGTTCCTTCTCAGATACTAAGCACCTCATGCCACGGAGTATTAGTTTCGTTCCAAGACGGATACGAAGCATGAAGTAAGCACAGATTTCCAGACAGAAAACGATTTTTCCGTCTTGCTGTTCACGTTTGAAAATTGAATGCGCTCAGAAAGAGCTTTGATCCTCATAGATGGATTAGACTTGATCATTCTATTGAGAACAGATGGAGATATAATGTTCCCATCTGATCCTTGGTCAGTAAGGACCATTGCGTCGACGGCTCCATTGCAAAAAGTTACTGAAAACAATGATGTGTATTTCCATCATCATCAAACTTGTCAATTGTGGCTCCAACAGTCTTTCCTTTGTTTTGGCCGTAGTTCTTAGCGGCTGATTGGCACATTTCGCTGTATTCATTCTTCAGGCAAGCCGCGTCGACCTGCGTTGTAATAGGGCAGTCTTGTACCCAGTGATGGCCATTAAATTTTGGATTCAGGCAGTTCGGAGCTGATTGCATGTGCCGGGTCCTGTCGTTTTCATCGGGACCCCTATTTTTCACCCCGGCAACATGTTCTCTTGTCCCTCTCTGCGCGTTGTCGCGGGAACACTTGATTCTACTTCGATATCGAGGGACCAAGCCGCTTAGGCCGCGCCCGCTGACGAGGCAGTGGATCAATGTTCAGGAACTCCAAGGAATCTGAAGCCAGTGGTTTGTAATTTCGGGCGGTATGCATTCTGTCCATAACATCGGCTTTCGACGACGTCTTTCTAACAATATCATGACAGTTCTTCCGAAAATCCTCTTCGTTCATCAATTTGGCAGTCATCACCATTTGGTTTCGCAAGTATGCCACACTTATCCGTTTGATCATATGCTATACAGCAAGCTTCGGATGCTCATCGACGAAGTCTGCGTAACCTAGTCGGTTTAGCAACTTTGTGTATTCCAGGACGAAATTCCACACGCAAGACTCTAAGATTTGTTCACTCGACGGTTTAAGCATTATAAGACCACGCAGCTGTTTCTCAAGCTTGGAATGGTCATAATTTTTCGGCGCAACTACTGCATGCGCTTCAATGCACTCCTTGAGATGATCTTCAGAAATCAACGTAACTTTATCGACAGGGACCTAGTCCCCAATTGCAAAGATCTGCAATACTGAGGGATCGATTGAATCTTTGTAGGAATTCAAAGGCACATGAAGATTAGGATCACCATTATTCTCCTTTCGTATATCTCTCTGTTCTCCCTGAACTTCAAAACGTCAGCTGTCATGAGCCCTGTTAGCCTTGGTGCTTGTCGATACAGTACTCGATCTGACATCATCGAAGGACAACCGGATCGTCTAGCCTTGGACTCCGGTCTACTCGATACAATCGATAAGCCCAGCTGTAACTCAGAGCTGATTTGATATATCGCCATAGTTTTCTGATATTACTAGGGCTTTTACAAGCAGTATTAGGCACCTTGGAAGCGGTAGTTGTTGAATCAGCTAGGGAAAAGACCACAGACCAAATAGCACAGTAGGATAGCTCTGCTTCCTGGTGCAGTACTTAAGCAGTAGTTTATGTTCTATAAGTGGTAATGATTTAGTTCTTTAATTTTTGAAAAGTGTCTTTCAGCTATCCCCCAGTGTATGCTAGACATATTATATAAGTCCATATCTAAAAAGCAAAGAAGTAAGAATCAAATACAAAACCACCGACCTACTCAACTCAACCCTGGGGAGCTTTCAATCCGAGTAGTTCGCCTTGTGCAACCTTTTGTCGCAACAGTGCTTCTATTGTCTCGACAATTGTTTGCCTCACCGTGTTCTGTGTCTATTTTCCATCATCCCGACGTGATGATCCAGCATGTCTCGTGGTCCTTCTTATTGTCATTCTTCTTGAAACAACCCGCAAAAAGTCGCGATACAACCTCGCGAGAAAGTAATTACTGTAAGTGTGGACATCGATCTGTGCTTGAGTAACTTTTCGACTCGAAACGTTACAGTAATTACTGTAACGTTTCGCGTCTTTCGAATAGCTACTCAAGTACAGATCGATGTCCCCCGTTGCCGCGGAAAGAGGTAAAGGAGGGACCGCGCAAAGAGTTGGCAAAGCGTACCGAGTGTCCTCCGGAAGTTCTGGTACCGCGACAATGCTGCTGCCTTTATTTTGAATCTCACCCAAGCGGGTACATCACTCTGTACTCTCACAGTCGGCACGGGCCGTATCATGCGACGGCGGTCGACTGTAAGACCGAATCATCCATGACACGCAACGATTGGCCCATGGCATTGTAGCTGACTCCAAGGGAGTACAAGCCAGCTTTGATTAGCCCATAGCGCCCGAGCATTGATTTCTCGTACTACTCAGTCTAGGATGTGACCTCCGGCCTGCATCCGACGCAGATTCCATTGATTTGGGGTCAAATCTGCAGCATTGCTGGATATAGTTCGAAGCTTTGTCGAGCTTCTCATCCCGATCAAGCGCAGGGCATTACACGCTATATCGACGACTAAGAGCAAAAAATGCTCGGAATTGACCTTTCTGATCAACTGAAACATTAATTTGCGCCAATTCTACGCTTATGATATCTAGGATGCCTTCAATGATTCATTGCCTAAGAATGTTTTGGCACAAGTATTTTTGAGTTACAAGAACTTTCACAAAGCGGCATAAGCAAGTAATGCACGTAAGAAAATCACATTGCATATGGTGACTTTGTTCCTGGGTGGCGCAGGTAAAGCTTTTACAGGGAAGACTCAGAACGAGACTGTAGCCCAGTTCCCAGTTATGGAATCCTGAATCAATCGTAGTACCCTACAAAAGAATGAAAACAAGTTTGAAATGTCCTACTCCTCCATACGGAAGACTTTAAAGCCTGTTTCTATGCAGCCAGTCTTAATGTCTGTAAATAAGCGACCTTTCCCTTTCTTCTGCTATATTCGTGCAAAATTTGTTAAGGAACGGGTGGGAGGCAGTAGCTCTGCACCGAAACCTAAGAAAAACCTGAAAAGATACCGAAGGTCCGTTTGTATTCCAATGTGCATCTATACAGTGAAATGTTTTATATTTACCAAAGTTTGCTAGCTCAGATGCAGTTGGCTATCCAAACTTTGCGAAGCGATTCAGTAGGACCTGCGCATCAGTCAAGTATAACAAAATATTTTTTTTATTCAGTTTATGTTACATTGTTTATCCAAATGGGGGTGAACCGTTAAGGGATAGAAGTGTTCATAAATCTTATCAAGCTGCTATGGCTAAAGAGAACACCAAAGAATTATTTGCTGATAAAAATTATATAGCCATACCTATACAAAATATTTTGGAACGTAGAAGTTTTGTAGATGTATTTCCGTCGGGAGGTTTAATCCGCCAAACAGATTAAAATACTAAGACCTATCCAATCTTGAGTTAATACAGTAATAACAAACAAAAATTATGTTTCTAAGATCCAAGCACAACAACAAGAAAGAACCTATAGTAAAAAAATGTTCAAAAGACATTGTGTTGGTGACGAAATATTTTTTACGTTTAACGCGGAATAAATAGAAACAATATTTGCTAGAAACGCTTTATGAATCAAATTTTTTATCTTCAAAGAAATACGAAATACAGTTTTCCTGTTATTCTCGCTTTTTTCCTTATGGGGGAACATTTTGCGTTATTTTAATGCATGAAAGATGTGGTCGGTTATATCCACGCGGCTAATGCGTTATGCGGGATAATTTATCATTATGTGCAGATTCTTCTTTGCAGTCTAAGGTAAAAAGCTTACCACTAGTACTCCCCAAAAGAGTTGTAAAGTTTATTAATTCAGAAACTTTCAAGTGGCTTTTTTAAAAATGATCACTCTCAAAATTCAATATTCAATCTTTTCTTTGCAAAATTGCGAAAAACGTAAATTTTAAACGAAAAAATCTTCATTTTTAACTTAAAAAGTCACAAAAAACCTTCAAGAGCTATGTATTTTTTGTTAAGGCGGTTGAATTTTACGGTAATTATGAATTTAAAAAGAAACCCTAGGACAATACGGCGGCTAACTAGTTAATAAATTAGGCGATGCTACTGCAACTACCAATGAAATATTAGGCTAGCTACCTTTATTTTTTAAAAAAAAGTATCCAAAATAACCCAGCCTGTAATTTAGAAACAATAATTTGAAGATTTCAAATCTTTGTTCTAGAATTTTCTTCTCAAGCATTTGAATTCTCTAGGTAATTTGTTATTTTTCACATGTTTGGAAACATCAAATGCGACGATTATACGCAAAAGAAAACTCAAAATTCTCGAATCTTTGTAAGTTTGAAATATTATTTCTATCAATTATTTCGCCTTTACGCAGGGAAAATCCAAGATGGACTTAAATTTATGAATATAACATATATTTAGACCATTACGATTCCCACTACCTAGGATAATGACATAAGAGACCAAAGTGATAAGACTCAAATATTCTCCACAAAGCCGTTTGACAGTAAGTAGGGCAACTAACACTTGAATTATCAAAGTGAAAAAATACTAATAATAGAAAGACGAACAAATTTCACTACTAAAAATTCAAATTAAATTACAGCAGAATAATCTCATGTATTACGCCAATATATTACATTTTAAACGAAAAGCAACTCCTTCCAGAAGTTTCGAAATAATCTGGCGCGCCTATGTCGGGAATTTTTCACTATATTTTCTTGTTGTATACCGCAAATACTTCACCGATATCGGTCCATTTCAGTAACGAGTGTTATTTAGTAAGTAGGCTATAAAAATTCTCATCTTTGGTAGCGAAAGCTACAACATAGTTCAGAAAAGCTGATCATTTCACGTGTCAGTATTTAATACTGCTCCTACTCGCTAGTTCACTCCCGAGATACTTTAAAATCTTCCTCAAGCAATGTTAACGAGAAATGTAAGTAATATAATGAGAAATATTATTGTAATTCATACAAAATATAAACATTCTATCGGAATGTAGTTATTTGTAATGATGATAATTCTCAGCCAAATCAAATATCACTATTTTAATCTAATTCAGTGTAAAGAAATACCTTATGTGTTTAAGTACTGCTTCACTGGAATTATACCTGCAGAAGTTTAGTCTTGTTCAAAATGTTTGAGGCAAAATGAATAATTATCTGTACTATTTCCAAGCAAAATACTGCAATGGCTGTAGAAAAAATATTTCCATTCACATTCTAACGGAAGAGAAGGAGTTTCAATTTTATTTCTTTTGAAAAAACAACTAAACGTATCTCTCAATAGAATCAAAAATGGCCGGATCGTGTATTCCAATATATGTACTGCAGAAGTATTGTTTTCAATGACGTCATAAAATTTATTTAATACATTCACAGTACAGCTTATACTAAACTGTTGATATTCGTAGTCTACAAATGTATTGTGAAAGTAAAAATATCCACTAAAATTTTGGGAAGAGTGCTTAGTGTTCTTCTAGTTCAATTGCCGTCCTTTCTATGGACGAGCATATGGATAAAAAATACTAAAACTGAAGGTTTATATCCAATTTGTTAAATAATTGAAGATACAAATTGACGAGGATTACTATTTATAGAATGTATGGATGCTGTATTATTGAACATATGTAATTAACATTATGCCTTCAAAAGAATAACGTACCTTGAAATGCGAAATATTCAGTTCAAAGTAATTGTTTCAAACGAGAAACAATATTGGGGTGTCCAGGTGTCGTCCTGAATTGTTTGAATAAATAAGTGATTACATAATTGAGTTTATGCGTCTTATAAATACTCATTTTATGTACCAAAATAATTTCTGCGTATCCCTGAAATTTTTCGCGCACTATGGAGCTGTAAAATTAGACATGGTATGTAATTATATAAAAATTGGTGGTCCATTTTCGTTTGGAATTTATGGAACTTCCTTAATGGAAAAAAGAGGAACAAATTTTACTCGACTTATTCACTTAAAATACTCGCAGTCTGCAGTATGACTAGGCTTGCGTAAAGTTCTGAAATGATAAATAGTGTTCAAATTAAAAGCAATTTAGTAAATTATTCTTTTCAAAAAATAAGTTTCGGATTAATTTTTAAAGTAGAAGCAAAGTCCCAACAAATTAACTTGAATATACGCATGTTCTAAGGTGCCACTTTAGGTTCCAGGAAAATGTCGCCAAGATAAAATGAAAAAGTGCCAATCTTGCGTTTTTCTCCAAAGACATATCTCATGTTACATAATAGTTGCGTTAGGTTTAGAGTTAGATACAACCTTCGTATTTTTGTTGAGGAGACTAAATTTGGAGGTTAATTATGGAACACGTCGAGATTTGTAATCACTTTACGTGAACATAATGTGCCCAATGTATTCTACCAAAGGAATAAATTTTAGTTGATAGAGTCGCCACATATTTTACCAAGGCCAATTTTTTTTTGCAAGGAGATACCTAAAATATCCAGATTGAGTTTCCTACGCGTTTCAGCATTTAAGAACATTTTTTTGGATAAATTTGATTCAAAACGAAGGCTAAAAATTATGTAATCTATTCAATGAATTGTGACGGAAAACTATTATTCATTACAAAAAAGGTCAAGCTAAAAGATTTTAGTGTGACTTCAAGGCCAACTAAAAATCTTTCTTTAGCTACGATGTTGCTACTGTAGTTAAAGTACCTATAATTGTTTAATTCTATGCCATTAAAGTATCAAAATAGTACTCTTTCCCTACTTGGACCCAAGCAGTACTTTGGAGCCAGCTTTAATATTGAAACTTCAGTCAAATAATCGATCTCTTTCCGTATTCAAACTAGCTTCTTACTTAATAAGTATCGGTCTAATGTAACTAACCATGATTTTTGTGCAGAATTAGGAACATAGGATAACGCGAGACAGGACTAGATTCTTCATTTTGCTTGATAAAATTTAAAAAAACGAAATTCCTTCGAACATTTGCTCTGGGAGATATTTTTAGATTTTGGAATAGAGGAGAGTTAGGGAGAACTTGAAACTGGCCGCTTTTGTAGCCCAACTTAGAGATTACAAAGTAAATTGAAAGTTTTCATTCCACAGTCAGAGAGTTTCTCCACCTTCAATCTCAATTCCTTTGCAGGGGGAATGTTTTGGTTAAATGGTGTTTACTTTAATGCTTATGTAAATTTAGTGGTACCGTTTAATTAATTTTCCTGATTAAGACAATAAAGGCCTATTTTGGGTAGTCACTGGCAGAAATGTTTGGGTTGGCTTACTGTCAGCGGAGAATAGGGTGAAATTTCAAATCTTTTGCAGTACTGTACGTAGAAGTCCATTTTATAGCTGTCCAAATATTAGCAATTTCAAAGGAGGTAAGAATACGAACGTTCTCCATAACTCATTTGGCATATATATATATATATATGAATTAGTGCACTGCAGAACCTATAAGAAACCATTTGGGCCAATCAAATGGCTAAAACAGATTTTTTTGCCCAAAGTCAATTTTAATATCTTTTTAGAGAATGAGGTATGTTTTTTTGGTAATATATCATTAGAAAAATTCCTATGTACCCACCAGTGCTTGAATTTCTCCTTATTCAAGTTGGGACTAAGAAATAAATCTTGAGTGTCTTACTTTCCAAAAAATTTTCAAAAGTTCACTCATTTAATAAAAAAGTATTCTACTCGTAGCAAATCATTTAATTGAAAATATAGTAAACACGAAATTTGAAAAATTTAATGCAAAATCTCAAGCAATCGATGAAAAGGTATTCATGTCACGGTTTTAACCCAATAAAGGATGTTTAACTCTTAAAGTAATTTCATAAGTTAAAAGTTTTGAACTTTAAGCTCTGAATCGCTTTATCAGTTATCTATCATTATATCGAAATTTTCAGACAATACTGCTTAGATAAATACTACAAGAATCGGTGGTAATCTCAAATTTACGAAAAGAATTCTTTCGCCACAAATAAAGTATTAATGGAGCAAAAATTAGCTTAATGACTCTATGCTCTTGGAACAGATATTATTTCCATTACATATAAACAAATATGATATTTTCGTGGGAACAGTACAGCGTCTTGTTTCCAAAGCGATTTAATGGCCTTTTCTCCCGATGACGGGCTACAGAAAGCGTTCTCTTTGCATATGACCCGATTTTCCGAAGTATTCCAGAAACATTCTGTGCAAGATAGTAAGCACTGATATCCAGCTAAAAAAAGAAATTGTAAATGGTTCCAGAGCTCAGAATTTGTACAACCTTGGCGTATTTATTTCCAAAAGTGTTTATTTTGTTTAAATAACTTCTTGGATTGGAAAATTAGAACTATTTGAACATTTCAAGTGTTCCGTGTATTAAATATGTCAGCTGTTGGCCCATCTTTTTTACTGAAACATTCTATACAGAAAATTATTCTACTCTCTACCTCAATATTATTTTTGAAATGTTTGTTATTTTCTGTTTGATCCTGACAGAAAGAACAATAAGAATATGAACATGATTGTCTCATATCTTTCAAACATTTCAATGTACTCAATAAATTCCTTGAAATTTACATAATCTCCAGTTGCTCAATGCTGTGAATAATGCCAAAATAGCATAATTATTTGTATTTCAAGAGCTCCTTCTGCTCTCAAAAATGAAATTTCATGGTAATGAAGCTTTAAGAATTATTTAACTTGATATTAAGACGTCATAAAATGAGATAATCATTCCAAGCAAGTTTTTCATGTATTTGTGATACTTTTGATAGCTCAAAATACTCATTAGCTTTAAGATATGTGATGAAAGAATAAGTTTCTTTTTTTGTACTTTTCAACTAGTGAAACTGAATCATGGATAGATGTACTATCAATTTAAATAATAATAATAATATTTTTACATGGACTTCAAGATCATTTTAGTGATACAGTAAAGCGTTGAAGTATTTACAACCAACTCCAAAGTAATTCAGAATATTCTTGTAAGAGCAGTAATATATTGTTAGCTCTTTTACTAAATTAAATACGTATCAGAGTAAGTAAACTTCAATTTTGAAACGAAATGAAACTGATAACGTGATCAAATGGAGCTTGAGTATATATTGTGGCCCTCTTCTTGGAGACGCTTTTGAAAATAGCTGTAAATTCTCTTTCAATGTAGCACAACAATAAATTAAAAGCTTGAGCTTTTTCTCCTTGTAAATTTGAAGTTTTGACGGAAGCCCCTTTATGAACCAAATAAACATTACTCTTTCCCTCGAACGAATATTTTTATCTTTAAAAAAGATTAAGGCTACATTCTCTAGGTCCTGAATATTAAAAATTTCCCTGAACCCCTATATTAAGATTTTCAATACTATCTGAACGTTGAAAATTATATTGTAGTCATAACAGCTAGTTCATCTATCTCTTATATCGATTTACTATGTTTGAACTGAATTTTCACAATTTTTATTGAGTCGAAGAAAATATTTCATTGTTTGTTGCTACTTTTCGTCAAAACTGTAAATTGTCTTTCTCGCAGCACAAGAAAGAATTGTTGAATCCATGACTTCCGTCAATCTATCCAGATTGTCGAAAACTTATTAAAACCATGATAAATCATGGTCACTATATAATCTTTCTTTCTCGTAATTGAAGTCATATTGTATTACTCTTACCCTTTAAAGACGAGCTGCCCCGTTTTACAGATAATAGTTAGTTTTTTCTCTTAGGAAAGACTTTTTTGAATGACAAAGAACTTTGCACTCTATTTTATTTTATTTAATTCTAAGTCTCGAAATTTGATAAACGTTTTCCGAATTTAATCATTTAAATCTGCTTCTAATGAATTGAACTTTTCCCCTGCGCATCAGAGCCACGTAGATTAAAATATTTAAGAAGTAAGAAAACTACCATTAGAATAACAAAATAATTTTAATTTCAAATATACTGATTAAAAGTTTCACTCCTAAAAAAGTACAAATAAATATAGAAACATTGAAGCTTAAATTTCGCCGCAAATTGGTACTTTTTAATAAAAACCCCCGTTTTAGCGTCTCTCATAGTACCCTTAACAAATTAGAGTGCAATTATTATAGAAAATGTCGTGATATACTACTGTCAGTGGTGCATGCGAGCCCTATTCTGATTATAATAACTCATATAATATTTATTCTGTAATTTATCCCATTTCATTTGACTGTCCGTCACTATTTGATGAAAGCGAGGTTTCAGCTCACCTCTTGTTGGATTATTTACGTACATTGAAAATGAACCCTTTAGAACATTCTAAATACAGAAGAAATATGTATAATGAATATAATTTGGCTTACTTCTTACAACAAAGCACTCTACTATTAGTGACTTCCAATATATTATACTCTACTGTTAGTAACCCCTGCTTCTGTATTCCTGTATTGATTAGTTGTTATTAAATCCTTGATAATCCTGAATTTATTAAATATTAGTTCCCCCTCTTCCATATTTCATAAATATAAGACAAGATTTAGAAACAGAATAGAAACCAATTCAAACAATCCAACTCCGCCTCTTTCATCCCTATTCAATTAAATTAATAATCATTTCTGAAGACGATGATCGCAAAGAATAAAGTACTTGAATTCCAAAATTTGTATTATTTGAGTAGACGCAGTATATGTAATTCATGTCGATCCTCTCCCCGTGAGGAACTTTTTCGATGATAGAAGTGGAAAAACTATGTCAGAAATGGTCAGTGCATAAAAATTATTTGAAATTTTTATACTACCGAAGGCACTTAATCGAACGGAGCTCTCCACGTCCAAATAGTCTTGACAAAGATATTCTTCGTGTCCATCCCACTAATGATTTTTTAATTGGCATATATTTTTCAAAATGACAGTTAAAATCACTAATTAAAGCGAATATTAAGTACAGAATGGTGCGCCGATCTTTGCAAGGGTATGCGAGGATAAATATTCTATCTGAAATTAAATTGAATGGCAAGTACTCTCCTCAAGTAAAAATATAACTCCATCTTTTATTTATATTTAAACAAAGTTGAGAACTGCTTGAAGAAATTCGGCATGAAATTTGTTACAAACGACTGCAAAGGACCTTCATTTTACAGTAAAGATTATTTCTCGCAACTTTCTTTACAAAGATAAAACTAAAACTTATAAAAATAGATTAATGATGAAGAAAGAGGCTCCAATTTTCATATATATATATATGAGTGTTAATTAGCTTTTCTGCTGATAGAGGCGGAAATTTAACACTCAGCGTAAAATTCTTGTATCCCTATACTGGTATGGGGCTTGTGTTTGTTACTATTTTGATTTTTTGTTGGATCTGTTGGTCTGTTATTAAAGAGACACACAATCCATTACAAGGGCACCACTGAATTCTTACGACCACGTTGGACCTATGGGCAATTGAAGATGATGTCGCATGATACTACCAAAAATTTAAACATACCACTTACCTAAACACTATATCGATATTTTCAATCACGATTAGATAAATACAAAGCTCACTATTCATACAACTAATCTAACGAAAAACCAAATTATCAACTGTCACCGCCTCTATATATCACTAGCTGTATAGATAAACTCCCTGGGAGGCCGGATAGTATACTTCTGACTTCAGTCAGTAACAACTAACCCTCCTGTTTGTTAATTTACCCTTTAGCCGGCCCAGTATCTTACGGCCTATTATAAAGTACTTATTATTTCTGATTAGACTCAAATAAAATGCCTCATATAGGAGAATTATTCCCTAGAATATAAAAATCTTAGTCTTCAGAAAGCATCATCTCTATTTTCTATCTACCATAGCACTGTCCTCATATTAGGCACACTTTGTCCTCATGTGAGGAAAAATCTCTTTGTTATACAAATATTTAAGTGATACAATTAAAACGTTTTGTTGGGGCCTGTAATATTTGAAATACCTAAATGCAAAGATATAGAAATTCGCAGTGGATTGATTAATCATTTTTTACTAGTTATACCGATTTTTCATTCTATTTAGCGCATATTGGATACTTAAGAGTTACTGCAAGCGATTTAATTTAAATATACCGAAAGAAACACGCTTTTAAATTTCAACTTGGGTGGATCAGATAGCAACTAATTATTAAAATCCAAAAATTGTGTTGCTAAAATTTCCACATTTGTAATGATGTGGAATAATTTCTCAAAATAATTCCAGCATGGCATTGGTGGTACTCTTTAGTTCAAGATTGCTCGGTAAATCTAATTGAGCAGAAATAATATTTGTTTTGTGCTGTTTTCTTACTTTTTCACTGGCCTCTAAAAATCGATTTCCGCACATTTCCCAATTCTATCTAAACTTTACCCTGAATAAATTCGTTAACAATAAATTTAATTATACTTCTTTTTCTAGTCTGTCTGAAACTGCACAAACGAGCCATTGGGCCCAAGCGCTATCTTCATGATGTAGAAAATAATAGAGCTATAACTTCCACCTACTTTTAAAAAAGCCCACCAACAACTCGGGAGATGTTTCCGACTTCCGAATGATCTTTGAAACAAATAAGATGAAGGGGATGAAAAACTACGAAGCAGATTTGGTAAAACTGCGGAGAAATAAAAACTATTTTATGCACTTCGTTCCTCTTCATTTTCTCGTCGAGACACACTTAGGACAATTGAAAATTTGTATCTCGCATGGAAACTGTACGATACTAAACTTTTTTATGTGAAGAATAAGTATTAAGTTGATTCATATTGGATGTAGAAATATCATCAATTATTTGAGATTTGTTGTTAAAATGAGTCTTCTCATAATATTTTGGAATACAAGCACTTCGCAGAGAATATTCGGAGAAAACACAAGTAAAATGGTGAAGTAGGCAAAACTTTTACCACCTTGATTTGCATCTTTAAGTTATTTTCAAGGTTTCCAACGGACTGTCTGTTCCCATTTGCATATACTAGTTTGAATTCTGAATTTTACCGAACAATTCCTTCAGAATATTCTCCACCAATACATGTGAATTGTGGTGTATCACTGTTCTGCGGTTTATGATTTGATATTTTTCTCATAATAGTCCAATTACAGTACAGTGAGATGCATCGAAGGTGGAACTTCTAAAACTGTTTCCTGTTACACTAAAAAGAAAATAATATACCCTTTCAGTATAATCAATACATTTTTATGTGTTAAATAAGAGGTAAAGAAGGAAGGATTAGTTATTTTAAGGTTTAAAGGAGATATAAGATGAGGCAGAGCGGAGCAAAGGGTTTGTAGCAGGGAGGCTAACTTGAACGAGCACCGAGTGGTACTATACTTTATTTCAGTCGATGAACCGCAAACATATTCTTATAGAACTAGAGAGAGACTGATTATAACGCTAAGAAACAGTATTTATTTGCACCGGCGGAACCTGAGCTGTCCAAACGGCGGGTTAGTTTTGAGATGAGCTGCTCACTGTAATGAAACTCCTTACCCTTGTTTGTATCCGTTGCGCGCCCAATTCTGCACAGTTGCTGGTTTTTATGAAAATAAATCATGATTGGCCCAGTGGATAACATAAAGAGTTGAATGGTGGAAAGTCTGTATAGTGAGTAGGAGAAAACAGAACAGGAAAAATTGCAGAAAATGCTAAACCACAATTGAAAACTGTACTTACTAAGCACTAAATTTTACTATTCTTGTGATTATTACACATCAACTTTGCCGGCGTCCGTCGCAAACGCAATTTTCCACACCGGTTAGATGGTGAGGTAAGAAGACTAACACATCGGCATTGAATAGACCGACACCGCCGCAGGCTGCGTACGCTTTGCCTGGCCGCTCACACTGATGAACCAGTGAGGTTCGTGACTCTTTCATAGGGACTTCTGCGAAAGGCTTGTACGGATGTACAAAACACTCAACATCTGCATGCAACATATGCTACGTACATCCTTTAATCTTAATAAGTACTCAGAAGAGTAGTATACTCACTGCTCTTGATTCTGACAGCGCGATACAGGCCAAATTTGAGAGGCTTTTGGATGGTTTGGTAGGCGTAATACGCATAAAATGTATCGTTTGGAACCTGCTACGACATTTTGTGTAGTTTTGCGGCGCTTGGCATCTGTCTGCAGGTGGTATGATCTACAAGTATGCCTCTGCATTCGAACTCACATCTTAATGAGATTTCCTGAAGTAATGGAGCACTACTGGCAGGAAAAAGTTCATCTGGTTGCTAATTTTTAGCAAGGTGGCTTATATGCATAAGCAATTAACGAATCAGTTGTTCCCCTTTATAAAAATGTGTAGGTTTCATAGGCTGCACTAAAACTAAGATATACAGACCGGGTGTCACTAAGAAAAATCAATGGTTCTGCTATTCTGACCGTAAGAGAATATACGTCCTGGTGTACCAGAAAGTAACGACGACAGACGGCCTGATGTTTTCTGTTTGGTGCTGAAGCTGAACTAAGGCATAATACGACCGTTTTCAGGCGCTTTGGAATCGAGAAGGGTTGTCACAGGCGTTAAATACGGACAGACAGCATCCCCACATGTTCGGTGCTGCAGCTAATGCGCCTTGACCATACCTTAACACTTCGTTTGATAAAAGCAGCGCAAAAAATTTGCACGTGGTGTGCAACATCACCATGAATAGCATACGGACATCGGTTGAAAGGAGCTACAAATATCTAAATCATATAAACAAACGTGGTCCAGAAACGACTATGTCAGTCTATTTACGGTAGGAATGATCCCATCAGGTTTACTGCACGTTGTATCCGCGTTGATTTTAAAATTTAAGAATTGATTTTAAAATATAATACTTAATTTTAAAATTTAAGATTTGCATAGCGAATCGAAGCCAAATAAGCCACTATTTCGCCAGTGAAGCTCCTGAACTTGAACAGCGTATTTCACTGTAACACTGAGTAAACCAACCGATGATTGAGCGAGGCGCGGAGCGGCAAGCGCAAAGTCCGCAGCGAAGGGAGTCGTGGGCGAGCCGAGCGGGGGACATGTGCCAAGCGCACGAAGCATGCGCCTCAATCATTGGCTCGCTCCGTCAAAAAGCGCCTCGCAAGAGCGCCCAACGCACTTTCTATCTGCTTCTTCTCCTCTATGGCTAGCAGGCGTTACTCTCTCTCCAACGCGAATTTCTTCTCATATAAGTTCAGACAGCGATTGTTTGCACTCTGTATGTATTTGAAGCGTTGCGCTTCTTTTTTAACGATTACGCTCAATATCAAAATTCGTCTCCTCCAACACAATTCTCTTCTGTTCCAGTTCACATTGCTCTCGCACTTCGGTTATGGGCACAGCAGATACGTACCTTTTGTCGGAATTCACGGTTCCAGCCTTTCGTGTGCACTACTGTCCTGAACTTGAGGCACCGCCAGGGCTGGTAAAACTGTATTTGTCCTCCTTTTTGCTGTCGTGTTCCAACTGACGCTTCAGTGCCATTCCACGGGTATATTCCTCAGCAGCAACGAGGCACTTTTCATGTTCCATTTGCTCGTTCTTTTCGAAACGAGTAACCTTGGCTTTATTGTCTATTTCTTCGATAAGTTCACCAAGTGACTCCTCTTGCGACCTGCTCTTCTCTAATATCCGAGATACATCTGCATTTCTATTGCGCTCTTCTCGGCGCAGCTTGACCAAACGCCTAAAATGATCGCTTCGCGTCTTCACGGAACGCTTGTGCATATGACTGAAAACAACAGACGGCAAGAGATGCATGAAGGTCTTGTGAACTTTCCCTAAAATTCGTGTCTGCCTGCCCCCATTCAGAAGTATGGACGTCATCGTCATGGGAAAAACGCAGAATAAACACGTCTTATGTTTCTAAGAAGCGAAAGCACTCCAGTCTTTGTGCTTTTTCTGCGCTGTTTGTTTGACAGACAAAGGCGTGGTCATAGGAAGTGGAACAGGCGGAAAAACGGACGGTAGCGGCAGTTTAATCAGCTTTAGGGACAATTGGGGTCTCCGTGTCCGGAAAAATCGCTCCATTGCGCGGTAGTACTGGTTACTGCTCTTTTCAATCTCAGATAAGGTGCACATTTATCGCCAAAACTATAATAGAAACTTGTCTTACAGAAAAACGCCCATAGGATAATTTCGCATCGGCTATTTTTACCTTTCTCGTGCACGTGTTCAGTTGTTCATCGTGCAATATGTTTATACCGAAATTGGACGAAAACTGATACGCGCAAGTTCTCTAATAAAGGAAATTTGATGTTAATGAGGGAAATTTGAAAGTCGGGAGAAGCATAAATAGAGGTTGCACAGGCGATGAGAATGCGATTTTTAGGCCTCAGAAAGCATTTTAAGGACTGTAATGCTCCATTTAAGTGTCTGTTGTAAAGTATCTTGTTTAGGGCTTCATAAATTTTGTGGATTAGTCTTATGTAGAGTTACCGTTTATAAGGATGAAACTTCAACAATGGATAGCGAGGATGCTGAGCTGGGACAACGTTGATGCGTACGCATACGGCTGTAAGAGTAACATGTAGCATTACAGTGCCGCCGGCACTGGTAAGCACAGCGTTCGCCGCGGAGGCACGACTGATTCCATCCTATGCCTCTCTCGTTTTGATACTCTCAGACTTTTTAGCAGTAGGCGCTTTAAAAATAATCCAACGCACCGGAAAGAGCGAACAAAAAGTTTGAAAATCAACCACATCTACCTCGATCGATAACAGTCTATCCTCCGTTGATGATCTGACCACTAAGTCTAAACAATTGCCAAGGGGAGAAACTCGCAGCCGCCTGCATCGTATCGGTATGGTTTATGGCATACACAGAAATTGCGCGACGTTGTCGCGACGATCGCGTGCTCGGTTTGTCCCGCTACCTATATGACCCCTGAACTACCGTATCTGCTTTCATAGGAGGCTTCTTTGAGCACCCAAATTGGCCGATCAGCCTAGAACTCGAACGCCAGGCAAGCAAGAAGCCAATTACGATACACTAATCCAAAAATACTAACGCAACCAGATACTAGCTCTCGTTCCACGAAGCCACCACTCAGTTACGCCACAAGACGTTGGAGGCCAAGAACCAAGACAAGGCATAAAAGTACGATTTTGGGGCTCTGATGTCCGTCAGGTACGGTTTGAAGTGCTCTGTCTCCATACTGAGTCCTACAAGATGGCCGCTGACGATCCTGTAACGGTAAAGATAATCGCACCGGGCCTGGAACGTCACATTGATATGCCCACAGCTGACAATATGGTGGAGCCTATGGATACTCTCGACTCACACATGATCTCACAGCTCATGGAGGCGGTTGAGACCTTTCAAACCTCCACGCAAAAAAACGGCTGGTAGTAAGAATGGTGGCGCCGCCGATGAGTAGTGAAATTTCAAATAATGGGGCGCCCGCTATGGTGCGAAACTCAAACTCGCATGGATTGCTGGCGCCAACTGGGTTTCTGGCAGTATATTTGTCGCGCCATCGAGTTCGCCATCTTCGAGAAACCCAACACACCTTTTCGGAGAGGGAAAGGAGTGATGTTGCCTCCCTTCGCACAGTCGGCCGAGGACCGGGCTTGTAGAAAGGTCTGTCTAGAAGCCGGTTGCAGGGAAGACATATATCATGAGGTCTCGTCCACGCACGCCGAGCAGGCGAGAAGAAATTAGGCTGTCATTTCGTCCGCATTAACAGTGCGGGAGGACGTATCGGAAGGGAGAAAGTGAAGGTTTGTCGTGAAGTTTCACCGAAAATCGAGGCATTGGAAATAGGGAAGCCTGCGAATGTAATCTTTACCGGAGTTCGCCTGTTGCATCCAGAGAGGCGATTACTTCCTTCCGATGCACATCCGCAAAGTTATCTCAGCTTCCGTTCGACGCCGTCAGTGAGGTGCTGGTTCATATTCCACCACGACGGGAAGTTCTACAAATGTTTGTCACTGCAGTTCGGATGGGGTTGTTCCCCACTGTGTTTCACACGTCTCATGGCTGTGTTCGTACGAGAATTGCGACGACGACAGTTGCGCGTCTTAGCGTATCTGGACGATTTCATGATGGTCCTTTCGCCTCCTGGGACGGAGGCAAGCTAAGGCGACTGCGATCGGGCTCGATCTGAAGTCAAAAGACTGCTTCAGAAGCTCGGTTTTCTCGACACCCAGAGAAAGGAGATTGGGAAGGATCTCAGGTGTTGACACACCTTGAGTCGAGCTGGATACTACCACGATGCGTTTTAAGGTCGCGCCGCACAAGGTAAGCAAAGTCAGAAGTCTGGTAACCGAGCTGTTACGCTAAGCTCAGATGGACCGACGCTGAGTCTGCTCACGGATTTTGGCAAATTTCTGCAGGATTTGCGTCTCTCTGTATTTTGCCATGCCCCGGGCTCGCTTCTACACACGAACTCTGTACTGAGACCTGACAGAGAATAGCCAGCCCAACAAACGTGGCAGGTGCAAGCTGAGCCTCCACAGCGTCAGGGACCTCATATGGTGGAAGAGAATGGCAGGAGCGTATCTTGTGTCTATACGACCATGCCTTGTCCTCATATGAGGCACACTTTGTCCTCATATGAGGACAGTTTCCGTTACATTTTGGAAAGGTAAATGTTTTGGAAGGCAGAAAATTTTACTGGAAAAAAGGTTTTTCATGTTAAGTTACAGTACAGTAATTTTTACTGTACGTCGCCCTCGTTTCTGAAACCCCCTTCGATAATACGAACTATTTTCCTTCCAAAATGTAGTCGTTTTCACATCTTCTTGCGAAGAGCGGAAGCTGGTGAGGGAAAATTGCTCTAGGCTTAACCGAGGTCAACAATCTTGAAAAGTTTGTTTTGATCGGCCATCTACACTCATGAACTAATGCGGAGGGACAAGAAATGCGCTGAGGTAAAAGAGAATTGTATTGAAAAAAAGGGCTAAAAGCTGTCCTCATATGAGGACAACGGTCCAATAGACACTAGGTGGGCGCGCCATCACTACTCTTCCCGTACATGCGGCGATTCAAATCGACGCAGCCGAAGTCGGATTCGGTGCAATCCTGAACCTCGAGGACATACGCCCTGGGAAAGATGGTCAGCTTCATGTTAGTTTAATTACTTTCTGTTGCCTCTGCTGACAGGCTACAGCTAGCAAAAATGCTCACAGACGTCTGTTACTGTAGTTTCCTGTACAACCTAGAATTTTAAAGTTACACCGTTGCACTGTACAGTGCTGACAGCTTAAGCTGATCTTCTCCAGATCAGCTCAACCAGTTATAGAGTTAGCCTCTTACCGTCGTCTACATGGCTTCTGCAAACGTACTTCGATCGTCCGGAAGCACTAGTCGACTCGCGTCGAGTTCTTTATAAGCACCGGTCTCCCTCCATTTTCTGTCTGAGTAAATTCCCTCACCACCTTCTCTCCTCTCAACTCTCTTCCTTGGTCCCTCACTCCTTCTCTCTCTAACTCTCTTTTTCACTCTCCTTCTCTCCCTTCCTCGCCCCATCTCCTTATTACTTCTATCACTTCAAGTCCAAGGGTCTGAGGCTAGAATTACCGTGCCAGTTCAATCATATATCGCGAGTTGAAGGCAATCAGGCTGCCACTGATGAGCAGCCTTGGCAGGAACATCCGCACCATGGGCTCTCTGGATCTTCTGCTCCACGTAGACAGTCAAGCTGAAGTTGAAGTCACAAACACCATTGTTTCACCGAGACGTGTAATGATGACAGTGTTACGCCGCCTCAAACGTGTTCTAAACGCTCATAAGCTTCATACCCGTTCAAAATGGCTTCCTTCGGTGGCAAACAAGTTCACAGATGCGCTTTCGCAACGTTTCTCCCTCGGAGACCTCCTGATTCGTCTACATCTGTGGCTTTACGTCTCGGATGGTATGGAAGCCCCAGTGGACTCATTTCTATACCGTCCGCTCGGCAAGCAGCCGTTGTTTCTGCGTCGCTAGGCGTGGGCGGAGGTAGAAGGCGCGTGGGACAGGGACCAGGTACGAATACTTTGCCCACCGGTGTACCTGCTCACACCGACCCTCATCAAGCTCCGCCAGACGGGCTGTCCAACTCTGCTGCTTATCCCTAAGTTTTCTCGGCAGTCGTGGTACTGAACAGCCCTGGGAATTGCTGCGAGGGTGAAGGAGCCTCCGCATTCGCCGGAAGAAGTTTGGAGTGCGTACCGAACTCTCAACCCAGCTTGGAGCCTTCTCTTGATGGAAATCAACGTTTAACGCTGCAACGGCTGGCGACGGAAAAATTTCATGTAGATCAACGAGAAAGTTATTCTATGAGCCAGTCTGATCGCTTGTTGAAGAATCACGGCTGGTGTGCGCGTACTTGTCGCACGAGGGACACCCACTGACGGATGTACCTTGAGTTTCGCGCTGCAGACGGAAAAGACCCGTTGTCGGTCATGGAGGCCCACTTCATCGCATTCATCGGTTAGCTAGCTGACGAAAGAGAAGCCGGCCAGGGATCTATCGGGCATTCATGGTTGCCGCAATACCTCTCCGCAGTTCGACAGCGTCATTTCATTGCCGTGGTTACAGACTTACCTTCATTCCCGTTTCTTTCCCATGTATTGCACGCATAAAGAACTGGGAGAAGCAGGTCTACCAGCGGCGTACCGTGCGCTGTGGCTTGAGTGCTGCCTAGATGAAAATTGTTTGCAATTCGAGTATGGCGCTGCATCTCCAGAAGCAGTCCGCGACGCTGCAATCGGCCCTTTTGCGTGCAGAGCTTCAATAGCCTCCGTGAAGTTTCCGTCTGTTCACTGTAGTCACAGTAAGAGCGATTGACATGCCGTCTTCATGTGGTGAAGTGCCAAAGAGCAAGCAGGATGCCCTTGATTCGATTATCAGCTCGGGAGGCCCAGTCGAGGCCCCATCTAATTTCGACTTGTGGGGAAGATGGTCACACATTTGTCCCGATCGCACTAGGTTCTGCGCCTTAGCTCAAGATCCGGTGCGGTGGTCTCCTCACGAATTTTCCAAATCTTGGATCGAAGTCCTCAAACCAGTGGGATCGCGCCACCATTGGGGTGAAAGTAAAGGTCTCACAGCCTGAGGATTTGCGCAGACGTAGAGCAGGTACTTCTTGGAATTTCACTTTAAGTACGGCTTGCAAGATTTGGATGTTGTCCACGGAGCTCAGAGATGGCTTGCGTATACTTCGACAGTACTTTGCTGTCTACGCCAGCTTCGGTCTGAATATTCAGGGCAGCGTCAGCGACTCCTTCTCACTCCGGTTTCACCTCAGTATGTTGAGGCGTCGCTTTGCTTCGGCGAAGGCTCTGGTTTTTGTCTTGTGTAGACTTACCGTTTATACAGATGAAACGTCAACAATGGGTAGCGAGCATGCTGGGCTGGGGCGACAACGTTGATGCTTACGCATACGGCTGTAAGGGTAAACTATCGCATTACAGTGCCACTGGTACTAATAAGCACAGCGTTCCCCCCGGCGCGCGGTGGATGCCATCCCATGCCTCTCCCTTACCACTCACCCATCATTTTGACTTACAGTCTGACCTTCATGCCCCTCTCTTTTGAATTACCGTCAGTGGGCACGTCATGTGTACACATGTACCGTGTACACGTGTAGAAAAAATTTGGACACCCCAGGACCCGGACAATACAGGTGCGGCGAAAGTCATACGGCGGTATGGGATGGTCAAGAAAGTGGGTTTTGGGTACTTGTTCTCTCCTGGTGCTGTCACCGTCTCTCAGCGTTTGTTTTACGTAAACACCCAACTCATAAGCTGTCTGATGACTTGAGAAGAGTCTTAACGCCGACATAAAAACGCTTTTCTACCGCAATGTTCTGACCTCTACGGGGCAAAGAGGGGTAAAGGTATGTGAGGGTGATCAGTCCCCGCCGAAGACTGGCGAGGGAAGTTGTTGGGGTTGCTGCGCTGGGCGCATTTGAATACAGAATGTTGAGCTGCAAGGGCGAGCATAAAAAGTGCAGAGATCGCTTGAGGCTGTTGCAAGTCCCGGACGTACGTGCAGACTTGAATTTTGAGTTTTGGACCCCGTTATATTTTGGACCTAAAAAGAAAACTGTTTCAAAGCAGAATAAATTGGTCGTGCTTTTTGAGACAAACTCGGAATAAGACAGATCTGTGCAGTTTGATCCTTTATAGATCTTCATATGTTCTGGAAGGTTGTTTTCTAAGAGGTTTTGGAACCATTTTTGCGTTTTTATACACAGTTAAAACTTCTTCAACGGCAACTGCAGCTCATATGCAGAGTATGGGTCAGCTTACCTGCAGCAATTTGAGTGCTAAGGTCCGAACTTTTTTATGCTATAACTTGTAGATTGTGGATGCTCTGCGAAAGTTCGAAAATCTATTGCGGGCTTCCCGTTTAGTTTTTATGCTCTGAACTGTTATACGTGCTCATCCAAAGAATTCGTTATTAGTCCCGCTGAGATAATGATTTTCTTGTCACCAGATATGAAATTATCCGGTAATTGCGGATGAGTAAATTGGTATGTTTCACGTTTATTATGAGTCTAACTGTTATATCGGATATGATTCTTCCGATGTGTACAGATCTAAGTCTAACATTTTGCAAGGCACCCTTGATGTTCATGTGGCAGGCATCACGGCTGTACGCATTTTGTATGACAGAGCTCATTTCGGAGAAAGTCAAATCGCCGTAATTGAATATGTTGTGGAGGAAGGAGCGACGGACAAACATATCTAGTGAATATGAACCAGTAAGTCAAATTCCTGATAACGAGTAAGTTTGCATTGCCCTGGTAAGTTAGAATACATCTGCAGTGTCTAACCAACGTCTTCAGAGGTATCATGAGAGAATCTGAGGTGCTTGAATGTCTTGCTGTATTTTTTCACTTTCCGTCATGTCTCCATCTCGCAAAGCGTTTTCTAAGCTTGTTTAAGACTTTCATGGCCAAATGGTGATGTTTTTTCTTGGAGTCTCATGGAGATGAACTCACAAGATTGGGTCCGATCTCTTTTGAGATCTCTTTTTGTAATTTACCGGCGATTCAGCACGGTGGAAGCCAGAAATCATACAAGATGTTGGTATTAAAGTCTTCAGCTGATTGTGCTGGTTATAAGTGAGAATTTATCGTGATATCCCCGTAATATCAGGAGATAGGGGCACTTGAGAGACTTAGATCGCCAAGTATGTTCTTTGGAGTGCGAGAAAAGGTTTCATTGCTATCATTTGAACAAATCAAATGAATTCCACTCATTAAGCGCAATAATATGATATGATATGAGAAATACCAAAAAATGAAATGATTTTACGCTACCAGTTTTCATTTCTGAGGAAAAAATAGAGGCAAAAATCACATCTCTGCGTGACAAAAGAGCCCGTAATTACGCTTAACGGCAGTACAAAGACCTTGGAAGCTTTATAATCACCATGGATAGAAGATAAGGAAAACATATCTCCCGAATGGTATAAGACAACGATTAAAAACATGAGCATCTTTAAATACACCGAGGTGACTAGATTACTGATATGATGCAACAATTATTTCAAAACACTTATGAAACAGGTGTATCCCCGGTATTTGAATAGATTCTTTCAGCTCAGTAAAAGTAGCCGCAAACATGTCAATATCTGCTATTTCAGTCTTTACTTTAGTAAAAGTATTCTCTTCTTCAAAAAATGTTTCTTTTAACACTTTAAGGACACTCTCAGTCTTCACATAGACCTAAGAAGGAGTAAGCGGAGTCCATTTTGAGTTCCCATATGATCTTCCTTAATCTCTCTGTCCTCATATGGGTACAGAAATCAATTTATAATGATTATGATAGACAACAATAATGGGAGAGGTGGAAAATTTAATTTAAACATTTACTGCATGGAATTTTGATTACAATAAATTATTCTTTTTAAAGATTGAGCCCTTACATCTCCAAAAGTACCCTTCTTGAACACAGTATCCTGCAAGTAACCGTAAGGAAGAAATGAACATTGTATCTATACTCCAATGCAACTTGTGCCTTGTACCTAGACACCAGTACAAAGCACAATTTCATACTACATTGTACTAAGTCAATGAGAGGGAGAAGTCATGGCTATCTCTTCTGGCTTTCGAAACTTCTTAAGCCTCACCAATAAGCAATTACTTTATTGCTTCTTTCCGATCGTACCAATGGAACTTTTACAAGTTGTTAAGTCGTTTAAATGTCATTGATGGCTACTGTATGAGCCTTTATAATCTTGTAGTTTGATACTGTTAGGGCCGCTTTTCGATAATGCCTTTGAACTCAATCCTTTTTTGCTTTAAATCTATCTCGGCTGTGGTTGAGTTATTTTTCCATATAAGCTCTGGTCTGAAGTCCCGACCTGTTCATCCAAAGCTTCAACCTACAGCTCAAAAGTATATTACACTTTTTGTGCTCAACTGCCGTTACTGGGTCATATTTTGCACTCTACATATAGCCACCGATGTTGTGCAGCTTCAAATGTTGAACTTAATCCCCTGTTTCCTACTGCTATAGATTTGTTCTTTTTTCTAAATTTTTAGCTTCTCATTCAGTTATACTTAGTTTGAATATCACTGTGATTATTTTAGAAGACCTAAAAGTTTACCAAGAACTCTAATGGTTCTGGAAAGCTGCAATCTCAATACGCCAATATGCATCCACTTTAACATGAGATAAAATACCACTATATCTCATAAAGGGGTGGAAAATTACGTAAATAGGCAGCACATTTCTCTTATAAACAAAACTACAGAAAGAACAGCGCGGTAATTGCAAAGAAAAATTATTAAAAGTTTTCCACTTTAACCATAAATTTATTACTTCAATTTTTCTCCCTCATTTGTATACAGATGATTATTTTCGTTCATATTTTTCAGAGGACCCCTTTTTTACTTTCATGTTTTAGAAAGATGTCGCTAATTTCATCTTGCCGGCGAGTATAAAAAGTAAATTTTGTTATATTAACCTTACATGCACAACAGAGTCCCTGAGTAACTACGTTGACAAGCTCGCTATTTCCCAGTTTCCTCTTCTTTTTGGCTACCGCAAGATCAAGTCCAACTCTAATGACCAGTAGTTTTTTCTAAAACCTTGGTTTAGTTTTTAATTTATTAAGATCTCTTAACAACGAGTTTCATTTTGAAGTAATTAAGATGAAGTTCGAAATACAGAACTAAACTTGTTCTCAATTAGCTCTTTAACCAGTTATTCACAAAAAATAGACTATGGGGAAGAAACCCGCTGTCCCAATGATTACTTGAACATAAAAAACAAGAGTACACGATCATGATTGGAAGGAGAGTATAATTGATTCAAAGGAAACATCTAATCGCTTAAAAATTCCTCTCGATTCCAAGATAATCTTGTGTTTATATATCGTTACAGTCGATCTTAAGGAAATTTTCATATATTAAACCCATCCAAAACATCTGAAACTGGTATGTGGAGTTTCACTTTCATAATTTCCGTGTAGAAAAGTATCCATGTTTCTCATCAAACTAAGAATCCTTGATTTTTTATCTGTAAATAGCTGATAAAATATCTCCCTTCCCTTTCCATCTGTTAATTAACTATCAAATATTTGCAAGATTACGCTTTCCGCTACAACCTAGATAGGATCTTCATACTTTATGAGGTCCCTAAGTTGCAACATTTTGCATCTAAAACTCCATAACTTCATTACTGTCCTCTCGAATAAACCCCCTTTCCGTATCCACTGCTTACTTTCACAGTTGACACGCATATAAATAATTAATATGGGCATAATTTGCAACCTTTTTCGCCTTCCATCACATGTGTACAAAACAAAGACTAATTTTGGCACTGTGAAAAAACCATTTCAAGTCGCGCCTCCATTCACCTGTTTTTCATTACCAGCTCAATCCTTAATATTATTCTGGACTGCTAAAATGTAGTAGCCTTCATCTAATATCGTCCTTCATTATCTTTGTCGTAATCTCGGAATTAAAGTAATTAAGGAGTCCTTTCTTGTTCAGTCACGTCCAATTCAGTGCAATCTTCATATAATTTCATTAAAACATATATTCTAATTTGCCGCTAGATAATCCTGCTGTAGTCATTTACTGCTCTCATAATACCTCTAGTAAGTGATACTCCTTTCTTTTAATTGGTCTTCAGTCTCGCAACGGTTGGGTGGCAAAACAGATATTAGTCAGAATTAATTCACAAACTTCTGCGTGTATGGACACCGAAAAGGTGTATGCTTGTATATACTTCGAGCTACATTCTTTTTTAGTTCACAGCTGCTTTAAAAAATGTTTCCAATACTAAGATCATTCCAAAGATCGGCAAAAGCCCGTCCGATATACTCGGCTGCGAGAAAGAAAAATTTTATTTCCTAATTGTGACATCTCGCATCAAACTGGGCTGGAAAGCGGAACCTGTTCTTAAGACCCTAAAGAAGAGACAATTTTCTAAAGTCAAGATCATATGGGAGTGTGTCACTGGAGAATGTAGTTACCTTGCGTGATATTTCTACCTCATTTCCATTATCCTTTGATAACGAATCCTGATTGGTCTACTCTTTCTTTGTGCCAGTTCGGTTGCATCTGATTGGAGCACCGCGTAAGCTTCCGAGTTTTACCGGCACTGGTTGTATTGGCTGTAAATCTACTACATTTTCAACTGCGTCTCTAACAGAAAACTTGGAAGAGCTTTTTTTTCCTTCATTTCCGTGAAATATAACGGCTCCATTCATTTTGACAATGTTGACCTTGACTAAATTGACACGGAGACGCATTTCTTTCAACTGAATCTCTTTTCCAGTTATAAATGTCTATTGGTAGGTTAGTTAATTTCTTTGGGGTCAATTTACTCTGTTAGACTAACAAATTGAGACTATTACATTCGGTATGTGACAAAAAGAGGGAACCGAAGCTGAATAAATTAGTTCCTTGGATGGTTCATGGATCCATTATTCGGATAGCAAACGGAAAATAGAATTTAGATAGTTTTTTCAATCTCTCTACTGTCTTATTGCCATATCATTGTCCTCATATGAGGCACACTTTGTCCTCATATGAGGAAGGTTTCCGTTACATTTTGGAAAGGTAAATTTTTTGGAAGCCCGAAATTTTTACAGCAAAAAAGTTCTTACTGTACCTGTGCCTTGTTTCTGAAACCCCCACGATAATAAGAACTATATTGCCTTCCAAAATGAAGTCGTTTCTGTAGCTTCTTGCGAAGAGCAAAAGCTGGTGAGGGAAAATTGCTCTAGTCTTAACCGAGGTCAACAATCTTGAAATATTAGTTTTGATCGACCGTCTACACTCATGAACTAATGCGGTGGAGCAAAAAGATGCGCTAAGGTAAAAACATTTTGTATTGAAAAATAAATGTTAAAAGTATTCCTCATATGAGGAAAACGGTATAATAGACAATAGGGCTTCGAAAATGTTACTAACTCTTTTTATATTTGTTCTGATGAATACACTTATTTTTAAATGTAGATTTGAGAATCAAAGCAGTGATTTTTTCAATTTTTGCAAGAGATAGCGCGATTTTTAGTACTATTCAGTAGTTCAATGTTAATAAAGACATCAAAGAGTAGTTAGAAGGTAGATGAACGACTTTTTAATATTCGAAGAACATTTTGTGGTGCAGTGAATTTCCAGCGCGCATCCGCAGATGTTAAAAAAGGCCGATAATTGAGGGGAATTTCGTTATATTTTCAGGAATTAGCACTTAGCACAGTAGCTATTTTCAATTCTTAGTTTTCTTCTACTAGTATATTCTATCTGAATATAAGGATCAATTAATATTTACGCAGAGAAATATTTCAATAGAACAAGCTTTTACCTTGCCAATCGCCAAAGAACGACCCCAGTTGGAGTTTCTGTCTGTTCAATTCGGTACACAAGTCTGGCGCGACAATTTCTGGTTTAAGATCCTGTTCATCCCAGTTTTCTTTACAGCCATGAGATAACACTGTGATGTTTACGGTTTAATTTACTTCAATGAAAGAAGGGAAATGAGAATAAACCATTTTTAGATAAATTAATTCTAGTATTTTTATATTAGATAGAAAATACGTTTAAAGCTCATAGATTACCTTAGGCAATTTGTGAGTATTTTAGAAGGGAGGACAAAATTTGTACAGGGCGAGATGAGCGACATTCTACAGAGCGGAATGAGGAATTATTAGGAAGTCATCGATGAAAAAATATGTGAAACATAGATTCAATAATTCAGTTTAAAATCTTATTTCTAACTTATTTCTAAATGCAAGATTTTTTCTCCGCTTCCTTTTATCGCTCTCAACGTTTTTTGTAGTACCCTGCGTTTTTTTTGCGTGGTAGGAAGAAAAATCTTCTCCATGGCGCTTTCTAGCAGTTTCATGCATCGAAGTGCTACTCCGTGTCAGCTTATCCTCTTGTTGTGTATTTGTATTTCCCCATTTAGTGATTTTCTTTTTCAGAATTCCGTTTTCTTCCAAACACTTCAGAATTCCAATACCATCAAAATGGAATAAGTCAGTAACCAAATTATTGTTAAGAAATATAATAATAATAATTGGGGTTCCAAGTGATCCATTCCAATCATTCGAAAATCAAAAATTCTTTTCGCACAAAGAATTTTGTGAAGAAATAGCATTTACCTGCAGCGACCGGACTTTTGGACACTTAGTTTTGCTTTCAAACCCAGCCGAAGTGGCCAAAGATCAGCTCTTTTGGAACTTTACATTACACATATATTCGTAGCATTCTTTTAAGGACTTAACTTTACATTACACATATATTCGTAGCATTCTTTTAAGGAATATATTTGATGTTTCAAAAAATTCAAAGATTCTTCCGTAACGCATAATATGGGTAAATCAGTTCAAACCTGTAGGCTATAGCACCTACCAATTAGGGTACGGAATTTACAAGGAAGAAAAGATTACTACGGAGTTCAATGGGCGGACGGTCTACCTACCCATGTGAAGGAGTTTGGGGAGTTGGAGTCAGCTTGAAAACTGAATTAAATTTCATATGGTGCTTGTATCGTTACGAAACCATTAATTCTCAAGAAACCTATATACGGTATTGAAAAGCCCTTACCCGTCGTCCTACCACTGCAAAGGATCTATTATTGCATAGGTAGCTAGCTTCATCCATCGAGGGTACCGACATCCAATCCAGCCCCTGGAGAAAGAGTGATCCTTTAGTTCACATTTCAAAACCCCTCAAGATTCACAACGAACGGATACCTGTAGCATTTACATGATGGCTGTAATGTATCCAAATGAAATTGTATGGATCTCCTGGCTGGGCCTAAACTCTCAGTCAATGATGGATAGCAATGTACGTCATACAGCCAGCGCTAAAAATACACCCAATAACTCTGCTTAGATCATTCCAAGAGGAAACGAACGGAAACACGGAAGAAATTGCATGTATCATCGATCAAGGAAGCTCTCCCAGCTCTGACTTCCTGAATACATGGAACACATCGCAACTATGAATGACTTCTATTGGCTCAACCATGCCAATAGTTAGTTTCGATTGGTGATTCAGAAAAAGAACTGTCCTTCTCAAGATCTTATTCCTTTGTAATTCACTTCTTTTTGGGAATCCGCCCACATCCGCGCAGAGCTAGAATGTTTTTCCCACATAGAAGCCTTGATAAACAACCCTCAGAATAGTTAGGTTTCTTTCCGCGTTAATCCCCGTCTCATCTCTCTCACCGAACCATGGATTTAGTCTTGGTGGTTGCCCGAAAGTTGGCTGTTCGGTACTGATACCTGTTACAGGCATAACCGGTGATTCTTTCCTATCATAATACAGACTATTTCCTACGGGAAATTACGTATGGGACAAAATTTCTATGTCCATTGTCCGGATTGGTGGGGTCAAATTGATGTTCTAAGACATTCCTGTTTTGATTTCTACCGTTTTGATCTATTTTGGATCCCTCATCATCAACTGTTAGGACAAAAAATTGTTTAGGCAATTTGAAAGACGTGTATGGTTGTTTCCGTTGCTGCAGCCTTTTTTTCAAGCTGCCAAATATGGAATATCGTGGAATCCTGAATGCCACGAACCGGGGTACGGATCTTCTTTTGACCTTGCAATTGGTCTTCTTTGGCGCTTTTCGTCCTTTTGAAGGAGCGAGATCCGACATTCTGGTGTAAGCAACATCAGCAGTGAGAGTAGATGCAAAACAGAACATCTTGAGCGTCTTCTGCTTCTATCCGTCAAGTACTAATGGATGTTCTCCGATTCATTAGGGACCCTCAATTTCCCTTGGAAAACCGTTTCAGCTCTTCGCAGTGAAATTATCCGCCTGCACTATCGTGTTGGGTTAGGAGTGGTCACGTATTATCCTATTGACTATGCTCATTATTCGGCTGCGAAAACATTTGGGACACCGGGAGTTATTCCCAAGAGGTGGAACAACCGAAAGAGCGTCATAATATGGATCGATCGGAGTACACGCCTCTTTAGTTCCACAGGGATACTCCAGATGCAATCCCTTTGGCTCCTCCTAGTCCCAATCTGGTTCCTCTTAGGCTTTTCTTTGAATTTTTCAGCATCGAACTCAATCCCTGGAGGAAATTCAAACCGTCAGTAGATGTAGTACAGAATGTGTGGTGTCCACTGATTTCTTATATACAACCAAACTGGGGGAGCATCGTGACTCCTTTTCTTCCACGGGGGTTGAAGGAGGCCCCCTGTAGCGTGGGTGAGTTGTTCCAAATGTTCTTCCTTATACTCGCACCTATTATCGTAAGAATTGGCATTCTTCAGAGATGAAAACCATCAGAGTAACATACCAGGGGCTGGTTCAGAGGTTACTCATCCAGTTAGGGCAAGCCACCAAAATTATAAGACTTGATTTGATGTGATACAGACTGCTACGGGGAGGGCTCCAATATTTTCGCACGAGTCTTACAAGAAGTTGGTACATCCCTCTTAGACACCGGAAGCACCTAAATTTTATCTTCTTACCCTCCCATATCCGGATGAAAATTCTCCTACAGTAAAGACACCTCGCTTCCATTAGGCCCTCGTTGCCAGTCCATTGCGTTTTTAACTTCCTTATAAACTATTCCGTGCTGAGTTCTTCTCTTTTCTCTACGTTTTTATGTATTCAATCCTCCTGGTTCTCCTGTACCAATCCGCATTGGTATTCATTCCACTTCAGTTTTCTCTCACGTAAACTTTATCTTGATTTCCAGTAAGCACGGTATCCTATAGTTTTATGATATTCATAGGTGTAGATGCAAACGTATAAAAGTAAAACCTTTGGTAATCACTTCGAAAAGGATAACTCCCTAAGAGTAAAACAAATCAAATCCGTCAACTAATCGTATAATGGCAGAACTGGCATCAAAATAAGGGGTCTGCACCATCCAAAAAGAGAGTACCGAGCCAAATAGGTAACCTCACCCTAGAAAAATCTATCCCCCAAAATCTATATCCCTTGCTTGAGGTAAGACGAGTCCCAAACGTTAGGTTTGATACCTTTTGTGGGGTTTTATCTCTTTGTAGTGCCAATAACTGACGAAAAAATGCTCTGGGATTTCTGGTTTGCCTTCCAAGGTGTCAGCCGCTGGGGTAAACTCTACCAAAGAATCTTAAGCAGGTGCCCTGATCTATGCCGTCGATAACGAACCAATCGGTCACCAGCGAACTCATTTGACTCGGTTTCATTTCCAAAGATGGTTTTTTTGCAGGTTCCGTAATATTTGTTTAGTCCTCTGTTTTTGTAGCTTCCTGTCTGTGTAGTTTGACCCATGTGCCGTCCTTTCTCAATTTTTTACGGATTATAACGTCCTCTTTGATAGATACCTTATGATTTTGTGCTTCAATATCATTAAAGAAACCGTTGGTTTTCAAACTTTTCTTTTTGCAGAGTTTCTCTTCTTCCCTCAATCTTTTGCAGTCATCGTGTAATTACTTTTTAACGAAGGGCAACCTAGGAGCACTTCACCACCAGCATTAAGTAAATCACGGTTCAAAGTTTTCTAATCGAAGTTAGCTTTATACTTACGTTTGACTGCATTATATTTGATTGTTGCTGCCTTTAAGTCTTCTGGTAACTTTGTAGTTCTATCTTCATAAATTTGGCAGCCGTCATGCTTTCATCAACTTACCTGGATGCATACACTGAGGGTCTGGAGCCACATTTACCGATTGCGGTTGCTCCGTTTCAATTGCTCTATGTACCTGCGACTCCTACACATAGACGAGTGGCTCCACGTAGCAAATACATTCTCTTTGGTTTTCCGCTACATAATGTCACAAACGCTGCGGGACGGTCTTGTTTTTTCGCTTAAATATCTCATTGATTTGTGTATGATACTCCGTAGTGAACCATAAATAATAAAACAGAAGTTTCCGTACCGCGGCAAAGAACTCGCTCGGAAATTGTGGACCATTATCCATTAGTACATAAGGGAACACCATATTCATAGAACCAGTGTGTTTGGACAGCTTGAGCCACTGTGGTAGACTTTCTATCTGCTAGAAGAACTGCTCCGTTTATCTTTGGGAAAATGTTAGTAATTATCAGGAATGCCTGCTCCCACCTTTGATATTAGTCAGCAGCCCTATTAGGTCCATCCTACAAATCCCAAACGTCCCAGCAGCCTGGAATGTCTTCAGGTTGTTCTTATGCTCCTAAGGTTCCTCTTGCCTTCACACATTGGTCACAATCCGCAACAGTATCGAATAAGCCATTTGTCACTTGGGGCAAATATAACTCACACCTGAGGGAGTAATAGATTCTTGTACCATCATTGTTTCAGGCCAAAATGGAATAGTGAGCCTTTGCTTGGATCCTTGCCTTGAGATATTTTCGTAAGACTGACTGTACGTTTTCGTCCAACCTGGACGGGCCAAACTTTAGGCCTGATCTCGCAATATGGAGCTTAGTCACCCAATTCCATCTTAATTTTTAAGTACTCCACAACGTTGCACATTTGAACTGTACACCAGTGATAAAAGAGTAGTACGAATATAGATGTTTAAATTACTCAAAATGCTTGTAATGTAATGCAAGACCAGAAAAGCCCGTAATTTACGAGTAATTTGCTATTTCAAAGCAGAGTCAAACTATCAGCATGGGTCATTCTGATCTGGATCAGAGCGTAGAATATGATCTAGATTCTCTGGTATCACTGACCATTCCACATCATCAGCATCCCAGATGGAACTGTCGGGGAAGAGGTAAAGTTCAAACTGCACATCTTCCCACCCATTATCATTGCTGCTCTTCTGATACTCCTCAAACCCTTGTAACATCATGTTCTCCACTGGACTGTCGCTGGCCGTAGCCAGCACAGCACATGATACCCTGTTCAACTGATTTGAATTAATAATCAATGAACACTGTATATACCCCTTTTTTCATCTGCTAACCTATTGCGCGTTTTTGAATGAACGCGGCTTCGTGTTTTAAAGGACCTTTCTGGTCCAGCAGAAGATGTCATCAAACAGAACACCCTCGACGCCAGCTTTGATAGAACGGTTTCGATCATAAAACCAGAGTTACGCCACCAGAGCTGCGGGTGATAGCAGGTAACAGATGAATCGTAGCGTCTATTACTGCCCACCCACACAGCGAGTCGTCGACGCTTGTCCGACACTTCAGAGTCATCTAGATCCATACATTCGCAATCCTTTTGTAATGCAGATGTCACGACAGCCATTAACGAACGATCCTTCAATAGCCATTGAACAGAATGCAAACGCTCTTGAGAAACCAATGGGTCTAAAATCAAACACAGAAAATGGACTTCGCTCTCAGTCCTAGAGAAACGTTCGAAAAGCTTGCCCTGCACAGTGTGGTACTCGTCCAAAGGTAGTACAAAGCGGCATGCATCCAGTATGCCCGTGAATGCCAGGTGAACAAGTGACATGGGGCACAAGTCCGACTCCATGAAAGTAACTGCCGCCATGATCAAATTGTAAAGAGGTGTGCGTATCCCTAGTTTAGTCCAAAACTCACCATTCGTTGCAGTCAGATGAACCTTTTAGGCCGTGTCTCTATTGATGTGAACGTTTAGTAAGGCCTCGTATGCCTGTTTCATCTTTTCCTCTACTACTAGGTTCACCACTGGCTTTCTGTTTTGTAAAACAGAGGAAAACATTTCCGACACGCCGTTCCATCTAGTGGGGGAAAACAACTTGACCATTTTCGGAGCAGGGGTCTCTGCTTTATGGCGCTTACTAAGCTCTGTGTTGGCGAGATGAGTATGGCGAAAATAACTAGCGACCATTGCCACCAACTTGAATAATGAAGATGTACTGGGCAAGGCTAAAGAGTCTTTCACAACGAGGGAAACAGAATGACAACAGCATCTATAGAAAATCAAACATGGTTTGAACCAGGCGCATGTACTCCAGATGCGAGTCTCTGTGTCTTAACTATTACATTGGGGAGTCGGTGACAAGGCCATAGGCTTTCGTAAACTTGTACCCGTCCCCAAAGCATTTCTTAAACGTCTCGGCTAGGGTATGATCTAAATTGGTGGACGTCTCTCTGCATGATCGTAGTTGAAAGGAAGAGGCATGGAATGGAATCGGACCGCCACAAAGGTAGTGGAACACCGGCTTCGAGTCAATATCAGAGAAACCGTCAATGCTAATACAAACGGCAGGTAAAATTCGTATATTTCGGGCAACGTGCCCATTGCACTCTTCGAACCCCTGCTGAAGATAGCTGATATGTATCAGTTCTCGATTTGGAGGCTTGTAACAGTTCCCAAAAACGAAATCCCAAAAAGGCTCCCAGTTTGAGCCATTCAAGCTCCCAAATGGCATTCCATCCTATACAACTGCCATTGCGAATGCATTGTCAATTGCATCTTTTTGGTTCTTATTTAGAGACTGAACGAACGGTAGAACCAAAGTTTGAGACTGCATTGCGGACGAAACGGTACGTGCAGTGCTTGAAGAGTTCACATTAGAAGAAAATCTCTTTACGTCTCTAAGCTGGCGAAACACTTCAGGGAATTTGCGTCGAAACGAAAGACATGACATAAAATGATTGCACACTCGTGTAGAATTGAATCGCTTCTTTTCCTTACAGCATTTGTACATATTACCAAAGATTGGACTATTGTCTAATCTTTGGACAAAAGGCTCAAAATTGAGCGCTTTTGTTCGCCTCTACTTGATTTCGGGAGTGAGGCGCTCTGCTTCCGTGTTGCCTCGACAGGAGCATCGATGGCATCAGTTATGGGGTTCTTGTTTGAGGTTGGTCGTGGCTGAATAAAATGGATGGGGCAGAGAGAGCGATAATCAGTGTCTGAGTGCAGTTTTAATGAGGTGTTGTGGGATTGCCGTGACCTGGATCTCTGTGTTAATACTGGTTTCGGACAAAGCGGCCACTTTGCGATGTAATATACCGTACTACTGTATTGTATTATTGCAACTGTTACTTTTGTTTGAATTCTAATCAGAGCTTCTTACCTTACCGTTAACTCGCAGTCGTGGCCCTGGTGATCAGGGCCTGATGAGCTCATAACTGATAATGGTTAGCGTCCCTGAGATGCAAATGCACTAGATTGAATCCATTGTGGTTGGTATATTAGACCTAGTTTCAGAGATTTAGTCATCTAATTGTCTACTGATTGATTGTCCTCTGAAAGCTCAACCAGCGTAATAGACCGGCTGGCTGTTCAGCTTCTGAAGTCATGCTACGTAAGCATTAAGTCAAGAGTCACCTCTTTGGCTTGTTATGGAGCTAATTTTGGCATTATTCAACCGTTCATCCTCAACGACATTGTTAACAATGTCTTTGTTAACAATGTCGTTGAGACTCTTTAAGTGCAGTTACCGTTGATCGGCAGCTCAAGCAGTTTGTGTGTCCAGCAATGCATCAGCCAGTGGCTTTTGGTCATACCTGGACACATAACCTGAGTTTCAAGACCAGATCCCCTCGCTTAAAACCAGGGGTGTTCCCCGGTACCCTTCCGGGTTCTTGACTGTAAAACCAATTATCCATGTGTAATTTACACAGAATCATCAGAAATACTTGTAAATTACATTGAAATTTTTAATTTACTGGCCTTGCAAATTAAGAGCGGCATCTTTAAGTACGAAGGAGTAACTAGGTGCGTCCACTTTTTTCACCTCCTTGTAATAGATATCGTTGGCTTGCTTCTGTAGTGTTTCTTCTACTGTACTGTAATGGGTAAATCCTAATTGTCTATAATTATTCTAGCACGAACCTTGCGTAAAGTAGTGTAGATCTAACCGGCGAGTTCATAACCCAACGTGAAACATGGTACGTCGTCATCCAGCTCAGAATGCTCGTCACTCTAGGTTTTCAAACGAGACATGGAATCCGCTAGGGTGTATTTCCTCCTAGTATAGTACAAAAACTCGGGGTCGAAGTATTAAAGGCAGATAAGCCGTCGAACCAGTATCTCTGAACAATTTATTTATTTATGATATCAAGCCACAATAAAGCTTGATGATCCGTTCAGATAATGAACTTGGTTCATTCCACGTACGGTTGCAAAATGAACAAACTCCTGAAAACGTACAAACATTCGTTTCGGTGGTCGTGTAATTCTGCTCTGGTTTCATCAGATTATATCTGCAATATCATATTGGTTTCATCGCCTTGCCTTGTTTCTAGAGGCTTCCCATGTGAGAACTAGAGGCGTCAGTATCTTCATAATAGGTCTGACCAAGGCCGGCTCAAGTCAAAATTTGAGGATGAAGCAAAGCCAAATGGAGAGGTTCAAAGGCCTTTGTCCCCACCCGCTAAGGTTTCCAATCTTTTTGGTTGGTCTTTTCCGAAGTTTCGTTCTGTAAAACCCACGATCTTTGCGAAATAGGGAAAAAAACTTGCGGCAATCATTGGAGATGTACAAAAAGGAACTTAGTTCCGACCATTTTGTTAAGAGCCGCACATTCTTTAAGGCCTGAAAGTTCTTTTTCGCGAATTTCAATATACTTTGACGGATTATTTAACCCAAACAGTCATCGAAAGACTCTAAGAAGCTGTACTTCTTCAATGTGATGAATTAAACAGCCGCTTGGAGCTATAGTTGAATCATTTTCAAGATGTGCAGAATGTTCCGTACGGTTCTATGAGTATACAATGGCATATTCGGGATATATTAATGAATAGTGCCCCTTTCAATGGGCGAGGTTGATATCGAAAGTCCTCTGGAGTGTCTTGGGAGCATATTTCAGTCCAAGTGGAGCGCAAATGAAACAACTGAATCTTTAATGTAAAAAAAAGACTTTTTTTCCTCATCAGAATGGTTTACTGCGACCTTCTAATATCTGCAATTTGAATCCAAAGTCTTAAATACTTCCGCATCGGCCAATGCGTCAATGCAGTCATCTATTGTTGGTATGAAATAATATTACATAGCTTTGAAGCCGTTGAGCTGCCTGTAGCACACGCAGAAGCGAAGAGCACCATCCGATTTAGGGATGAGGACCACAGGGTACGCCTCTTGGGACTTCGGGGGCTCGATTGTACCTTCCTTCAGAAGTGTAGCCACATGTGTTCGTAAAACCTCTCGGTCTTTTATTCCTGAGCAGTAAAGCTGCTCATGAACCATTTCGGCATCTGTAACGAGATTAATTCTATAATTTGTGACGTTTATTTTCGCAGGGCATCTTAACGAATATGCTTGGCAAAATATTATCCCTTTAGCTTCGTATGTTTCTGAAGCGCTTACCCAAGTTCTTATGTTGCTTGGCCAATTGGCCAGGTTCCCATTCATTATTTAAATGCGTTCACAGTGGTTCTATTTTATGCGCCGGCTGAGTCGATGCGCAAGACTTGCAATATAAAAGCCCCTGCGAAGTACTTCATATCGATTAAACAGGATTTTTCCTGAAAGATTTTTTTTGCTTAGAAACAAGGAGAAGCTTCTAATTAGTTCTGTAGGAGTTAATGCGACGTGACTGAGAGTTAATTTTCAATATGGGAACCACAAGTCCTTTCTACTACGCTTGAGCGGCCTCGGCGTTTGTTTAGCTACTACTGTACTACTGAAATATTTCTGGCGGAAAAGTAAGAGATGAATAATGTGCTGAGAAAGTTGGAGCACAGAAGCCACCGTAGAGAGCACACTGTACGACGGAGATCAAAGTTACTCCTATCGGGCAAACAGAGACTGTGTACTAAAATCCGCGGGAGTAACCCCAAGAAGCACCAAAAGAAAGAACAAGAAAACCACAGGGTCACGGATTCCTGCCAAATAGAAGAACTTTGATCGCTCTGGGGATCATTCCTGGCACTAAATCGTCGATTGGAAACTGTTTTCTCCAATATAAGAATACTGTTTTAACTATGCCGCGGTTCAGAGGCTGGTTGTTGGCACTGGAGGGTCAATGCGAACTATAATAACGAAGAGGGTCGGCTGGCTGTCTGGCTAGGAGGTATAGTATCCGATCAGGGAGGAAAAGCAGTAATGAATCGCGGAAATTTAGCGGAAGATCAGTTTTTAATCGCTGGCATGGATCAGGTTTTCCTAGAGCTCATACCTTTGGAGGAGGTCGACTACAATACACTGGTACCATTTTCAAAGGACCCATTTCTCGCAGCTCCAAAACAGTGGCCCAACACCGCCTCACAAAACCCCTATCTTTGTGGACATTCTCTGCCTTCTCTAAAAGAGAGCTTCACAACCCACACCCCAGTCATGTTGCATATACCGAAAAAGTTCTGCGGTTGTCTAGTAGAGGTGTATGCAAAGTCTATGGACTTCTGTTGACAGCAATTGACTCAAAGCGAAACGTATGACTGATGTAGCATCAAACTCTGGCATCAGCTCAGCTGCCAATACACTCTATACAATTCCAATGGTCTTCAAAATGCCGTTGTGCACTACATTCCCTGAGTCATATTCATCTATAAATACCATATAAGAACCCAACTGCGATGAAAAATCAGATGTCTTGGCGAATCCAGACATAAAACAGTAACCTGGGATATGAACCATCCAACAACTTACAGATGTGCCGATTTAGAACATTAACAGCTCTTCTGCCAGGGTCCAGTGCCTAGGTTGCAACCGAAAAACTATATGAAAGATTTAGACGACAAACGGCTGCAATATACGTTCCATTCGCTCAATGAGCTACGTATTACTTCTTTTCAGGGCTTTCCTCTTATAAGGAAAAGAGTTTCTGGACTTATTATGGTTGCATGATGGAGTAGCATCCATCTCTGAGTAAGATTACAGCCCCACTGAATCGACGATCATCACCATTTCTCAATGTCAGTGCAGGTTTGCACTCGAACTTCATTGACTTAGCAATTTCCATTCTCATAAAATTCTGATTGCCACCACTAGCAGTGTTGTGAATATGTAGACAGGTTATATTCCTCAGCCTAGCTGAGGAAGATGATAAAAATTCCATATTAACTGGATAAAAGGAAGCGAATGTCGTTTCATGCGGGACACATACTAATGTCGACCAAGTGGTGCTTTTGGTGAGTAGCAACCACAACTTAGAATCTCGCCGAGAGATACCTGCAATGACATTTGGATACAGTATAGCGATCATGGAATTGCGGCAGTAATCCGTAAAGTATCTATCGTAACCGGTTTCGGAAGGTGAGCTCAATGCTCAACATTCCTATTGGAGCTAGACTGGGTATCGGTACCTTCGATAGCTGGTTGTAGTTATATTTGTGGCATTTGATCTTTTAAAATGGTAAGGACGGCGAGATAGAGCTTCCCACTGTATAAATTCGTTGATAGTTTATGTTTTAGCAAAGATGCAGGCATCATATGTGCCATAATTCTGTTTTAAGGCCACCCGAAACTCCCTGGATTCCTTCACCCCAGTATTCAGGACATTTAACGCCGTATTAAGACTTGATTCCCTGCAAATTATGCATCCAATTGGTATTTCTTTCACACTATAGGTTTGACCTCCTCTATGTCTATTCTATGCTATTGAAGGGCTTATCGGATTAGTTTCCATAATTTGATCTGCAGGCCTAGAAACGTTCTCCTGTATTTCTTTGTGTCAGTTAATCCGGTATTACCAGGTGGAAAAGAGTGACCCAGAGGCTTTACCATATCAGCCTGTATCAGGAATCTTCCAAAATTTCCCCTGATGTCAGACAATAATTTTATATCTACTTGTAGATCCAGTACCAGTATCAGAATAAGAGAAGATGGTTAGAAGATATCATGTTGGTACGCCCAAAATCCGAACTGGTTTAGTGTCTACGTCTTTTTTCGGAACTACACCTGCCCAGCCCATAGTGGCGTCCTCACAGCCGATGTGTAACAATCGCCAGCATTGCTCAACACTGAGTTGGCCTCAAGGGTAACTCAATGGCTCCAGATCGAGTAAGAGTGGAGAATACACATGTCAGTGACACCGCTGGTTGGGCAGTTCATCAAGGGGATGTGCACTACAGCCCCCCCGAAAAGGTTTAAGTCGCGATGTGCAACCTATGGGAGGAGTGGAAGTCGTCACTGGAGTCAAATCAAATTGAGAAAATCGCGCGCCCGTTGTAATACAAAATGGTTGCGGCCACTCTCAACGTCCGTTTGTATGCTTTCAATTTACTTAAGTTAGCTTACGTGGAAGATTATCTGAGTTACGGTGTGGAAACTGCACACCCATAAATTGATCATTCTGACGGAAAAATGAGTAGAAAATCTCCCAGAAAGGTTTATTCCTGTAGTAGATGGGGACTCGTGTGAGCCGCCATCGGCAGATGGCATCCGCCGGAATGGTCATCTGCCAGGCAGTAAAAGTAAGGATAAGAATTAAAAGCGGGATAGAAAGAATAGCAACAAACGGAGTTCTTCTTAGTAATTTTCGAAAGGAAGCTCTTCTGAGTATGAAAGGTAGAGTTCCAAGGAGTATCGTAGTAGTTGCTGGGGTAATCGTACACGGAAACGTACAGATCGAGTGGTACCGTTGAATGACTTGTTACACGAGTGGTGGACTACCATTCCTCTATGTTTGGGAACGGTTCGATGCTATGCGTGACGACCAAGGCCAATTGGATACCATCCATTTCCGAGAGGTTTGCAGTAAATACGCCCGTGGAAAGGTTAACCTACAGGGATACCATCATGGTTTAGAAATCCTAAAGGAGTTTTGAAACGCATGTGACCATATTGAAGCTTCACAAGTACTATTCCTCTTTTTTCAGTTCTTCACGAATGCAACCGCTAAATAGAATCTCCAGTCAAGATTACAGAAGAGAAGGAGCACGTTCATAGAGGAAGAGGACAGCCACTACAGAATCAGTACTGACAAGGAAGCTGTCAACTTTGCGCTGAAACCTTATGCTACCGATGAATTTATTGCAGGGGCCTACACGGAATTGATTAACATAAAATAAGCACTGAACATGAAGGAGGAAAAAATCGCGGAATTGATTCGAACGAAAGCTCACCGTTGCGGTTATGTGGTTTCAAAAATGGTAATGAAGTCCATATTTGCGGATGGCTTGCATCGTAGCATTCAAGCTTAGAAGAGAAATAATATGTCCATAAATAATAATTTAAACATTTCGAATATCGAGAATAATGCCATATCAGAGGGAATTATGAAAGAAGAAACCCCAAAAAATCCAAGGAGATCAACTATTCAATGAGGAAGAACGAGAAATAATTTCGGTAAGTCCACATGGTTACTGAAGCAGACTAGAAATCAATGGATATTGTAATGTAAAAGCACTAAGGGGCAGCTCAGAAGGAATTTGCATGTAGAGAAGTCGACGATTCTCCACGATGCACACCAATCAATGCAAGCGCAACAAGATTCCAAAAAATTGCTAAAGGAAGCAAGAGGATAAGTTTATCAAGTTTTACCCTCCAACTTCAACGTTTTATCAAATGCCGACTACTTAGGATTATTTAAATTCGAGAAATCTCACGTTGAAATTGTCGCCAGAATCCTATCATGTCCGGCCTCTAAGACTGCAACAATTTGAAACTGTTACGCTGTTAATAAGTTATTGCTTACCTTCTTGGTACTGAGAGGGCTTCCCACCATTGTCAGGTGATCTGAACCAGAGTTTTTATTCGGAAAAAACTCATCGCAACTGTCCAAAATCTTTATGGAATTGGTTGAGTGGCTTATAATGATACGTCGCTCTCTCCTGACTTTGTTATTGACGACAACATTCATGAAATGCAAGGCTGCTCTATATGAATATTGTATTAGAGCAAAACATAATGGTCTGCACAGTTGTGTTAGATTCATAGACGGCATTTTAATTGGAATTTTGAGGCCTAGAAGGAGTCAGATGCTCCACGAGTTCCAACTTGTGGCGTGAAAGGGACATAAGCGAAAGAACGCAATGAAATTTCAAACTGTAGCAGCCCGGATGTGCTCGCTTTGTACTCATTTGGTCCTCTTGAGAGAAAGACGCATAATTAGACCTTTTACTTGAGAATTAATTTGGGGGGACTCATTCTCTCTGTTCTTAACGTTTATGTAACACAGTACTGTCTCTATGGTGACTCTGGTTGCAATAGAAGATGGTTTATGGAGGTAGCTTATGATGGTAGCAATCTGCAACAATTCTAAACTCCATTTAACGAGGTAATTTTACTAGGACGTCTCACGGTTGAATGTATATTCAATGAGTTCACGGCATACTTCACAACAGTAGACTTCAACAGGAAGATTAAGTTTTTTGAGCCGCCTGCATGCTCCCTATACTTAGCATCCAATGTTTTTTAATTTGCGAGTTTGCATTTACCCACCACACACATCCAAGTACTTCAACTCCAGAAGTACATTGAACTGGCAGGAATGGGCAAAGAGTACAAACATATTCATATCTTTACTAGGGTTTCGAGTGCGACTTCAAGAAGCGAAGACGAACACGGCAAGACGAAGCCCAAGCAAAGCCAGGGTGGACTTTGCCCATGTAGGCGAAAATCTTGAAATTCGCAACATGATCTAAAATTTCGCAATATTAAAAAGCACCTTAAATACAAGCTGGACGGAAAACTCGTTTGCGTGTAAAATCCTCCATTAACAGCCTGAAGTTCACCGATTCAAGCTTCTGCAATGCTTATATTTCGCGTCGCCTTTCAATCCTATCCTTCTCCCTCACGGCGTATTCAAACACCTTACGGTCACTCTCTAGTTGTAGGCGATGCTTCTCGACTTGCACACGTGCGAGTTATGCCTCTCGAAGATGTAAAGCAAACCTGTCCATTTCACCAAAGGCTGCAAAATAACCACTCATCCATTCTGCTCTACAGAGGCGTGGCGAACCTGACTTTCCTCCTGAATGACCTGGTCTGGGGCTTTTCCAGTTGTCAGACTCTTCTCTACTTGTCGCCATTGCAATAAGTTCCCTTCCAAATCTCTCCTTCTCGTCATCAAAGTCACGTGCAGCACTTTTCTCGAGTCCTTTCTTTGTCTCCAGATCATCTCTTGCCTCCTTTATCGTGAGTAGGAGCTCGTCCAACCCCCCAATACCGCCTCACACACAAGAGCGAAACTGTTATTTCCCGTTCAACTCGTCAAAAAGTATTTTGCAGCCTTTCTTACCTGTGTCGAGCGCACTTCGCGGGCACCTTTGTTTTATCTTCGGATATTCATTAATTTTTTTCAGTTCCAGCCTTGAACCGCTTTCATACTGAACCATAGGACGCTATCCGTGCCTTCACTTCAGCGACTTCACGCACGATTATGGGATCCGCTTCAGTGGTGAACTTCAAGTGTCTATCCTTCGTCTATTTTTCCGGCGACGATGGGGGTAAGACTTCGGCTCCACTGAGGCCAAGCTTTTGGAGTTCCCTTACCTGGTCAGAGGACGCTGCTAGATGAATCCCGTGGGGGGGATTATCGGAGGAGTGGGTGGTGAGTTTCGCGATAGAGGGTGCACGTTGACCATGTTACTTGTGAGCATTCTGTGTGTGAGGTGGAGAGTGGGAGGGGGAGGGTATATTCTTTAGGGATGGGAGCGGGGTTGGATGGGGGGGAGATGGGCGTAAGAGATCGGGGATGTGGTGCTGAAGTTCGGAGGACGGAGTGTGTGGTAGGGTTGGTGGTGGGGTGAGGCTACTGGGGTTAGCTTTTTTCTCTTTTTGCCACGCCGTGTCATGCCAACGTGGAGTGCTCCCTGCGGGAACGTTCCTCACAGGTGTTCACTAATGACTGCTATTTCAGGTACTTTGCTCACAACATCCTTCAATAATTTTGCAATTTATGGATTTACGCAGTAAAGATTTCAGAAAAGGATTTCAGAAATAACTTTTTTTTATTTACAGAAATAATATTCTGAAATGTCAATAAGAAAATTGAAAAATGCACTTACACAAATTAAAATATGAGTGTTACTGTAGTGTACATTGAGTAGGAGCAAAGTACAAGCACCAACAAACATCCTTCCTCAACATGGCTTTGGGTCGGCTCAGAGATCACACTTTCACCAAGGCAACGATCCGCAAGAGGCGTTGGAAGGCGGCCACAGTTCTAATGATTCGATCCCAATCTACTAGGAGGTCACGCTTCCCCCTTGGTTCAAGTGTCATTCTCCACAGCGCTGAACAATTTGCAGCTTACAAAAATGAGCAGTACCGTTACATCCTTCGACTTAATGCTATTTTTGCCACTAGCTTTACCTTCAACTTCAACGCTATAAAAGCGATACGCCGTGGACCCTTTACTTGTAACATGCGTCGTTCTACGGCGTCTATGTAGTCCCGCCCGATGGATGGACATGGAATTACTATTCGGGCGTCACGCGTCTCAGCTCTCTGAGATCTTCTGGGAAGACATTGAGCAGTTTCTAGATACCTGTAGAGATCTATTAATGGGCCCATATCGTCAACGTTCATCTCTCGTAATGCTGAACGGTACGCGAATGCTGTACAAGAAGCGGGTGGCGCTTTGGATAACTGCGTGGGGTTCATAGATGGGACCGTAATTGGAATTGCTCGTCCAGGGGGTCATGAGAAGCAACGCGTGGCATACAACGGCCACAAGAGGAAGCACGCCCTCAAATATCAGGCCGTCACGACTCCGGATGGAATGATACTACATGCTTCTGGGCCAATGGAGGGGCGTCGACATGATTGGACGTTATACATTAGGAGTGGTCTGGACGAGACGCTTGGGGAATTGCTTTATATAGATGAAAAGCAGTACGTAATATATGGTGATTCAGGCTACAACGTGTGTGCATTTATGGAGGTACCGTTCCAAGGGTCGAACCTAACGGCACACTGCCAAGCGTTCAACAAAGCGATGTCCACGGTGCGCGTGAAAGTAGAGTGGATCTTCAAAGAGATCAAACTCTACTGGACCACGGTGGAGTTCAAGCGCAAAATGAGGATGGCGGAATCTCCTGTAGGAGCTCTTTATGTAACGGCTATGTTGCTGATGAACATGAGAAACTGCATCGATCCGAACACGATAGCGCAGTTCTTCAAATGTACTCCTCCCTCATTGGAGGAATATCTCAACGGTCAGTAGAGTACGAGGAAAAAGTCCGCAAATGCGAGGGACGAGCTTTAAACGCCACTTTGGGAGATTTTTTGTTGCTTCTTGCTGCTTCTATTAGGTAAAAATCGTCCGAAAAGTCTGTAAACAGACAAACGGCGCAATCTTTACATAGCCTACTTCCGTGCGGATGCAAAGGTATCCATCATGAGCTTAAACTTATCTAGCTCCAGCTTGTCCCTCGCTTCCCGCTCCTCCCTCCCGAAGTCCCGCTCCGCCGCCCGATCCGCCACCTCTTTCTCCATTTGGTCTCCATCCAATGCCAACCTCTCCCCCTCGATCTCTACCCTTGCCATATCGGTCTCGCGCAGTGAGACGGCGAGAACCTCCAGTACCTCATCCCTCTCTCCAACCAGCATACGGCGCCGCTTGCCCCCCCTTCCCATTCTCTCCAGCATCGCCATTCCCGCCACCAAGTTCCATTGCCGTTTCCATTAACCGACGACCGGCCTCCTCTTTGTCATTTTCCTGCGCCTCCTTCAGCGTCTTCTCCGCATTCTTCGTCGCTTCCAGTTCCCTCTGCGCGTCCAACATTGCGCTAAGCAGATCCTCCACCTCACCCAACTCGCTGCCCACGCCCGACATCGTCCGCTCTCTAGCATCCTTCTTCGCGAACGCGTCCATAAGCTTCTTGTAACGATCTTGTAATCGTTTCGGCGTTATCTTCGCGGAGAGGTTGGGGTTTTGGTTGGCATTCTCCGCGGCTTCGGCGAATCGCTTTAACACTTCACCGAACGGGGCTATGTGCGCCTTAGCCGCCGCCACCTCCCGGACGATTATGACGTCATCGTCGGGAGTGAACGTAGGACGGCTGCCCTGTTTCGTTCCGGAACCGGGTGGGTGTGGCTGCGGTTGAGGGGATGGGGATGGCGGAGGAGGTGTTTGAGGAGAAGGGGAAAGAGGACTGGGGCTAGGGGAGGTAGTGGTTATCTTGGCCATGTTGCGAGTTATTGGGAGGGATGGAGAAGGAAAATTGATTGTCTTCTCTGGTACCCTCTTCCCGACGAAACGATTCATTTGTGCAACGTGTTAAGCGTGTATTACTGAAATGGATTTCACTATTTAATCACATTTCAGGAAAGATAGTCACATCTCTTCTGCAAATTTCCGCAACGTGTGACACTAGTGTAATTACATTTACTGAAATTTACATTTTGCTTTAGTGAAATCTTTTGCCTAAATCATCTATTGAATTGTAATTTGTTTCCCAAATTTAGTCATTTTTTGTTCTGAAAAGTGCATACATAAACTTTATTATCTTGAGTGAAAGGAGAGAGTTTTCTTCTCAAAATAGTTCAAAGTTTGATTTGTAATGCATGTTTTTTGCTGTAATGATCACTGTAATGCAAACAACAGCAGGTACTGTACCGTACGTGCGTTGTGTGAAAGTGCCATCCTGGTTTGCTGTACAAGGCGTGAGGGCTCACAACGTCCCGTACTGTAGAACCACAGGTACGACAACATGCAATCGCATGTACCCCTTTCTCAAATCGCTCCTTCACCGCAGCCAAGCCCCACCACAATGCCTCCCCGCCTCTCTTTCATACCCAGTGTCCCTCCTCTCCGCCCTTTTTGTCTCTCCTCCCACCCCCGTGACGGCTTTCTCCAAACGCGTGTTGTCCCTCGACCTCATAACCCGCACCACGGCGCACGTACATGAGATCAGCCTCTCCAGCCTCTCTTTCCAAATCTGAAAAATTAGTGTTACGCCTTGTGAACCGAGGTGTCGATCGTTTCCTGGCGCAACGTATCATCGGTTGTGCAGAGAATTCCATGCGCAACTGGACATGTGATAGGTCTGAAATTCTAACGCCACCGGAAAGCGCGGCGGTTGTTGAGGTGTTGGGGGATGCGAAAGGGTTGATGGTTAGATTTTGGGGGGATATGAAGAGGCTGAGCGGGGTGTAGTGGTTATGGCGCATGAGAAGGTTGAGGAGTGGGGTTGGGGTTAGAGTTGTTGGGAATATGGGGGCGATTTGACGGGGAGAAAGGTATGTTTGGCTTGGTGCATGAGTTGAGGTAATGGTGTGTTTGAGTGATGGTCCTAACAGGTGTGGGCCTTGTTTTTCTTTTGGTGTCTCTTTTTTAATTGTGCGGTGGTTGTGTGTTGGGTATGACGGACGCGCGGGCATGGAGGGGATGTAACAGTGTCGCATCGAGATTTTTTGGGAGCTGTGTTAAATGCAGGGGTGAATCGCGGGAAAGTGGGAGATATCATTGTGTTGGAGGGGCGCGGGGCTCAAGTAGTGGTGTGTGAGGAAGTGGCGGACTTTTTGAAAGGCGCCATTGGTTCGGTTCGGAATGTTAAGGTGGATGTGAGACGGATGGAGTGGGAGGAGATGGAGGTTCCAGAAAAGCGAGTCAAGGAGGTGATGAGCGTGGAAAAGTCGTTACGGTTGGATGCCGTGGTAAGTGCAGGGTTGAACATGAGTCGCACCAAGCTGGCTGACATGATGAAAAGTGGGTTAGTGTTTTTGAACTATAAAGTTACAAAGGGAGGGGGAAGTTGGTGAAGACGGGGGATGTGGTGAGTGTGCGAGGAGTTGGCAAAGTGGAAATTGGCGAATGGGAAACAACGGCGAAAGGGAGGTACAGGGTAGTGATGAAACGGTACATTTAGAACGATGGGGAAGCAAATTCAAGTGTTTTTCGGAAATAACTTGAATCGGGGGCGGGGCGGAGATTTGACAAAGTTGCCAGCGGCAACATTCGCGACCTGGTGAATGTGCGGAACAGTACCGAAACTTCCATTGCATATGTCGCTACTGGAAAGCAAACTGTGCAGTTCTATCTTGTTGTCAAAAACAATTGGCAGGTCGCCATTGGATGTAACATGGTCCAGTATTCAATTGCATGCAACTTCATTGTACAGTACTTTACTGCACAGAACCTACAAGTAATCAGAATTTTGTGCAAAGTAAATTTAGCTACACGTGTACTAGGTAGATACGGGCCATGACAAGTCAACATTCGTTGGATCCCTGCTTTCGGAGAGATCCCAGTACAGTACTGAGTTGTACTGTACAACAGAACAACTGTGCAGTACAGTACAGTACATGTACAGTACAGTACAGTGTACAGTACAGTGCTCTCATTCCATTTCACTCCGTACAGAAATATGCAGGTGCATGCAAATTCCTGAATACGCTATTGTACTCGATATCAACAAATGTCCGTCTGATTCAAATTTCATCTGTTAGTAGCATACAGCTTGTCATGTTTCAGCAACTGAATCCATCCGACAAACACGCACGGACGCTCCAACGCCTTGGAATGCATGCCAAACACATTTGTGCATCTGCTTGCTGATCGTCGCTGCAGTGGGCGTCTCCAAATTGGGCAGTGTTTGTCCAACTACTCTGCCCACCTGATTCGTGTCGATATCAAATGGTCAATACTCCCCCGTCTCCAGTCCCTGCCAATTGATACCTGCCATAGGCCCACGCATCAATTCTTGTGCTGGACAAGCTCATGAAAATCGCAATGGCACTGCAGCTCATGGTTTCCCCAGTCTTTTTCAACTGGCGCCAAACATGCTATGTCGCCCTCTACATCGCTTCCTTGGAAGCTCAGTGAGTGCTTGATATTTACTGGCATCTACTAAACTGAACTGAATAGGAGGTAATGGAATAAGCAATTACTCTTCTATCGATAAGAGTTACCCAAACGTTCCATGTTGCGATGCGTTATGCAACAGTCAAGCGTGTGAAGGACCGCGTAACACGAGAACAGTACATATGTAGCAGACATTGCGTGTTTTGTTTTTCTAATCTGCTGGACTTACAGACAAGGTGACGCAGGTATTTCGTTCTTAGACGCAGGGGACATGATTCCCTCGAACCATTGTTGAGACAAACCCACCGTTACTGGCCTGTATCTGGTTTCCGTAGAGCCCACCATCCGCTCCATGGCCCGCACCGACTGCATCGAAAATTCAATCTAGAGATATGCCAACTAGGATTGGATATTCGAACCATGTCTGGATACGTCTCCTTGAACCGCAACTGGTGCTTCTCTTCCGTGGACAATACAAGGGACCCTTGCCGGTCTTGTGAATGTCGTAACCGTGAGTCTCCCGGGACCTGGAGACGGTATTGGTGTACGATACATGGCACCATATTACAGTGGCCGATTTGCGCAGATGCAATGGTATGGTACTGTACAGTAAATTTCGGGAAAACCTAGTGTCGCCTGGTCTTTGTTGTTACAGAAAGGAGTGCTGCTACAGCGGTATAAGAAAGCCTGGCTGCTACAGTCTGGGTCGATACGCCCTCCCTTTCTATCACTTTGTTTCTAGAGTCATAACATCGTTTGTGGGTTTGAAATTCATGGTGAATGGACGATGGTTGTTGCCATGTGCTCGAGCGGTAATCCAGTCCTTGAGGTTCATACGGATCGAATGGCTCAAATGTAACACCTCTGCACTAGCTACTTGTGATGGACGTTGGTAGTCAAAATTTCACGTTTGAAATGGAACACATTAGTTGTGAGCTCAAACTCAGGAGAAGTGAGGAAATCGCAGAGAATCATTTTTCCATCTTGAGTTTCTTTCGACGCTCTCAGGTGCTTGAACCTCAACCTTCAAGCTTGAAACAGGCGAAATGAAAACTGTGCAATACACAAAAGGTTGGAACACGTGGGTCCATACTGGGTAGGTGTGCGGTGTCCAGTCGGACACTCTATTTATGGGCAACGGCAATGAAATGGAATATGGTAAGAAATTTATTAAATAGGAGGTCTTTATTCAGTTTAAACCTTGATTGAATCTAATAGAAATTGAACAAAAAATTAAATATTTTTCACAATTGGTTCATCTGCAGGTAGAGTCTGCAGAGACGTAACGCTACCATATTCTTGTAAAGCTTATTACAAATCCACCCCCACAGGGATTTGACCGGATTTTGTGAAAAATTTTTGTCAATAAAAAATGTGATGCAGAATTAAGAAATATGATAAAGCGCCCTGTTAAATACTTGTGGAATATTTGGGGATGCTTTTAAAAGGGATTTCAATATGGATCTATTTTTGTCCTTCGCCTTCAATTATAGGGGGGAGCACGAACAAGTTTGTTACCATACTGCACCATTTGAAAATGTTGGCCACCGACCGACTCAGACGGGCTTTGGTATGCTTTGTCATACAGACAGCGGCACAAATTGCAGGGCAGGATATTTTACTAGTTCATGGAGATAATTTTCTATTTGTTTTTGTTTGTACTAATGGACGTCGTAGCGGATACTTACATAATCACTTCATGCAGTATTGTTTTTCGCCGAAACCGCTGTACTGTATCCCCCCCCCTGAACTGAACGAGTATTTACATATTTTGAGCAAAAAAGATTCAGAGCATTAAGCTGCACAGAACGGTCTATAGGACATTTACGTACACTTCTAGTAGCTGTTGTTCAACTGAACGTCTACAGAAATAATAATGAAAAACCGCGTTGCGCAAGCCTTTAAGAGCTTAATTAGGACTAATTATGTTCCCCCAGCGCCGCAAGATGCAGGAATGTTGCAGCACTACGCTATAACGAGGGTACCAGGTCAGCATTTCACTTCATTTAGCCACTAAAGAAGTACTACATACCTTAAATACTGTAGTACCGCAACAGACCTCCTGTGCAGTACTACTCAATAACCAGCATCACGTGTACAACTGCCAACTACCATTCATGAAGAATACATCCTGCGAATAGCGCACACAAGTACTGTGCTGTGTCATGCTATTCAAGATGTGATTGGGCGGCGCATTTGCCAGGGCCTTACTTGCGTTCTCCAGTTGTACATTGTAATGGCTTTTCTCTTTCTTGCCCAACTCCCCATGGCTATCGTAGTGTGCCTGGTTAGTTCTGAACCTTGCAGTCGGATCCGTCAGAGGATACGGTCAGGAATCGTCAACCTAACTTCATAAAGTAATGTTGTGGTAACACAAATTCCCAACTATAATCGGCAGTATGACAGCGCCAGAGAAGGATTTTCCTGAAGGTCTAGTGGTAACGCCGAATAGCGATAAGAACAAGGCATCATTACCGGATTGCCTGACAGCAGCAACCCCGCTCCCATCTCCACGCTTGAAGTATGGCAACCAAAGGTGTTCTCTGTCGTCACAAGTGACATGATCTGTTGCTGACTGGGCCATATGTTCATTGGCCAAAGTGCGGGCAATCCTCCTACAACGAAACTTACACCGCGTTACTCGTCGCTCCTAACGCTACTCGTCTGTTATCGGTGCTACTACCTTTATTATTCAGTAGTTCCTGTAATCCCCAGTCTCCCATAGCTCCTTTGACATCCCATGAGGACAAGTTTACCCGTGTCCACCCCATTGAACACTCGCAGTAAATTGACCCTCTCCTACCTATCTGAGGGTATGTACAGTAAGTGGTTACCCTACTTACAGTAGTCCTAGTGTGCGATTGCTCTTAGCAGGAAAATTAAGTATACCAACCCATTCAAGTAAACCCAATTTACCCTCTCCTACCTCTTCCCCTTTTACCATGGGGAGAAATTCTGTGTACATCAGTATGCTTTTTATTCTCAGCTGCCTTTTGAATAACTCACCATCATTACTCACCCCACCGCTCCTAGTCGTCTCATGCTGCAGCCATCGACTCGGAACATTTGAAAATGCTGCTTATGGATATGAGATTATATTCCCGTCGGTATCACCGCATATCCTCCAGTCGCGAGTCCCCCTCATTTTCAACCCAAGGTTCAAAACTGTATACACGTCTGCATTGAAAAACATTTTCGCTGTTAATGTACAGCACTCATGCAATCAAGGCATTTTCACAATCCCAAGTACCGTGATCACCTGCTTCCTGACAACTTCATGCACTGTTCCATCCGTTTTGATTAACAATAACACGTTATAGTTCCCACATACAACTTCGCAACTTTTAGTACCAGTGCTGTATAAAGATAACTGCAGCACTGCGGGGGATTCTTGACCTGCCCATTACAGTATATGACATGCAGGCAAATTACAGTATGTATTGTAAGTCACGTATTTTGTCTGCACTGACTTGTTCTGTACGCGCCCACCGCACACGGACTAGATGATGTGACCATTGTCAGCCCTCACTCCGCGCTGTATCACTAGCCACATTGATTTCTCTCAGAATTGACCCAGGCTGAACGGCGGAAAAAAGAACACCATGCGAAACCGTGTCGTGCCGAAGGTATTGACCCTCTACCTACCCCATTGTTATCTGCCGGCAAAACGGATCAACCGGACTTTAGGTTCCTCATGACCTTAGCAACTTTCAGCTGATTGTCGAGGGAAGCCCCCCTTCTCCGAATTCTGGAATGTCAAGACACACGTCTCGGCGTTTGTTCTACAGTACACCGCGGTCATGCTGTATCACCGAAAACTTTGCACATACCCCACCACCTGACCCCCAGACGGGGCTCATGCGTTGTCCCCCCTGAACTCTATGAATTAAAAGGTCTCTTTTTCTCTCTTTCCCTGATTGTATTGTCTAATACAACATGTGCAATTCATTTTCACCTCTGCACATATCCACTCGCTCAAAAAGTCTTTCCATAAACTGCAGTATTATTACGCATTTACGAAATTTGCAATTTGTAATTTGTAATACATACCGCAAAGTCTTTTTCTAACTTGCACTGCTTTTGGAAGCTAAAATTGCTACTCTTTGTTCCATGTTTGGCGGCATGTAAGAGAGCACGGGTCGAATGAATCGTCGGACAAAAAAGGGAGGATTTCACCCCTGCCCAGAAAAAACGAAACGATGCTGGGGGCCTTAAAACGTTTCTTATCAACTCCTATGTCATATCAGTGAGAGGCCCTGGACATACACTTTACCTGTTCTTGTTGTAATTTGAACATTTCTGTCCAAATCGAATCAGCTCATTGAAAGTAGGGAAGTACAGATCTGGTCTTCAGCAAAGAAAAAACGCCCTTCTGTCAATCTTCGTGCGTCCATCAGCAAGCCTTGACGAAAATCTCATATCGTCACTAACCCTGAATCTAAACACCCCAAACTCACTGGCAAATCAACGCCACCTATGCCGCTTGCAAAGCTGTTTTTGATACCCAATTCTACTCGAGCGGTGAAAGTAGAACGATATTTCAGCGCTGCGTCATTCGATACCTGACACTTAGAAGGCAATGACACAGAAGGGTAATGGAATGCGAGTAAGAGCTCTCCAATTAACAAGTCACTTCTTCCCACCTATTGTCATAATTGCGTCTCAATTTACTCCTGGCTTTATTTCCTTACAGAAGCGCTTTAAAATGAATAAAAATCTGAAGCCGTAGAAATCCGTAAATGAAAGCAATTATCGCAGATTTACTCGAGAAAAGCTTTAGTTTCTAAAGTATCTTCAAGAAAGGTCGCTGACAGAAAAACGATAGACTGTAAACCTGGGTATCTGGGACTCTGGGCTTAGACTGTTGGATCAGTGCAAAAGATGGACAGAAAAGAGAAAGCACAACGTATGGCGGGTGTACACATTTTCATGACCAACGTTGCAAGGGGATCTTTTGTGCTCTTTGTGTATAGCCAATACCAAAGAACGCCATGTTCTGTTTTATGGTCGGCGATAGTGCTGAATTCGAGGTTAACTGATTTCAAGGAGTTGTGCCAAATATAGCTAGAGATCTGAGGTTACGAAAAAGATGATTTAGTGAGGACAGAAAGCATCAAGAGGATCCTCTATGGGGTGGACAATTTCGGAATTTGTACAGTAGTTTTGGTACCTGCTAGCGTAGAGTTCGCCACTGTGTGACGCTTCGAGGTGTCACGAAACTATTTTTCTTCATAGATGCTGCTCTAGCAGCTTCAGACTGTTCCGGTGGATGTGACGAGCTGTGGAGAGTTTCCGTTTCCGGCTACAGAAGCCGTGAAAAATGGTATCGATCTGCAGTTGCCTGTTACCGATACGTTTAAAAAATGCATTTCTGAATTCAGTTTGGTCTAACCCTCTGATCGAAATTCTTTTTCCTGCACATGTTTTCATGAATTTTATTGCTCCATAACGTTTTCGCCGTATAGGCCATCACTATTTTACGGATAGAGTTGGCTACCATCTGCAAGGAATGATTCTAGAAACACATAACCTTTGGTTTTATAATTCCGCAATTCCGCTGATTCTTTGAAAAATGATCCTTACCTTTGTCTTCAAAGGCATAGCAGCTTTTTTAAAAAAAAGGGTAGCAATAGTTGCAGCTCTTGCTTTTCAGTTTTCTTTGCACAGACATCGTTTTTGTGATACATCCAAATTTGGAATTGGTGTTGGTTGGAAGCTGAACAAAATTGCTCAATGAAGGCCTGTGTATTGTCTCTTATACCACAAAGAAGAAAACATGAACTTTTTGCATGGGAGGCCTCTTATCCTGCTCCTGGCAACGCTTATATATGCAGCCTCGATTCTGATCCTTCAAACGCCAGTGGATAGTGGATAAACCAAACATGTTCGGATCATCGACCCAGTAGCTGTAGTATTTTTTCTCCCAATTGAAACACTATCAGCAATATGTAAGACTCGTGATGTACTTTGCGGGATGAACGTGGAGTGCATCAGGATCTGTTTTTGGAGCAGATTTCCTTGACTCGATTCTAATCGATCAGTTGATGCAATACGACGTTAACAGTTTTTCCATGGAGATGAAGGGATTCTCTCCAAGAACACTCGTTTCTCGTTGTACGCACCTACTTCCAACAGGTACTATCATCGTATTTCTGATTTCTGGCTCAGCTGCGGCTAACGGAGTGAATAAACATGAGTGGACGCAAACATTGCCAGGTCAATAAATTTTGACATGGCCTGAAGTTTAAATCTGCTCAAAGGTATCGACTTGTATCGATTGCACCACAGCGAAATACTGCGAATTTTCTCTTTTCTGTTTTGGCACTCAGGTGGTTCACAGTTCTCGCTTGGATAAATCTCTCGAAGGGAGAAGCGTTTGTTTACTGCAGCAGCCCTCTGTTTCGCTCCATGTAGAAGCGCTTCATCACTACTTGACAGTCCTAAGGAATATTGCTTGGATTCAGCTTTGGATGAGCTTTCGTCCTATACAGACTCTGGCGAATTAACCATTGATGACAGGATATCATTTAGACTTCTAGGCGTAGGCTTCTGGATTTGTCGTCTGCTAGTAACAGATTACCAGAAATACGATTGCAGCACAATTCTGTGCATGAATTAATGCTGTTTCCAGCAGCATCTGAACTAGAACTCTCCATGAAGTTTTCTGGCTAAAATAATGGGCGGAAAGGAGTGGTACGCAGTGGTTCTGGCAACATTTTTCGATTTTTCTCGGATAGCTTACCAGCCAGGCTTTCCATACGACTTGAGCTGTAACAGATTGATGCCTCGGAACAATCATATTTGATGATTTTATCCATTTGAGCCACTAATACGTTGAAATTACTATCTACAAGTTGGCGTGCACGGCAGGGTTCTGTAAATCAAATGAGGAACGAGCGTAAGCTATTTGTCGATGCTCAGTTCCCCATGGTCAGAGGGAGGGAGAGAGCTTAGCTCCCTACGTTGTGCAAATCGGATACATGTAATGATAATTGGGGACGTACTGTGACTTGATTGCTAACGATGTTTGCTCAAACACATCGAGAAATTTACAGAGAGAGATGGCCAACTTGCCGTCAATTGCGAGTTTACGCGTGCAGTGTCCTTGTCCCTCGTTTTCGAAAGACCATGTTTGTGGGGGGGATGTGTTATTGGAATATAGTTACCTTCACAAGGTTGTCGCGACAGAGCTACGTAGATGAGGCATTTGTCTTGTTTCCGATCGAGACGCAGCATGCGCTCGTAAACGCTGTATATCATTTTATTACATTAGTATTCACTAGCTAGCTACAGTAGTGTTGATTGATATGTATCATTTCACAGGCAAACTACTTTGTAACGCAGTAATTTCTATGATCGACACCGGGCCTCTATTCTGACACCATAGTGGACCGGCATTCACTGCAAAATCGCGAGAATACGCTGTATTCGATAGGTTTGTATAAAGTACCCTTCCGGTAAGACAAAATCATGCAAGATGTTGGCCAAAGCCATGTATGAAATACGGCTTGGGCAACAATTGCAGGCAAAGAAATGGCTTGAATATTTTATGTAATATTTCGACGCAGCTAGTCTGGAGCAATGCCAAAATAATAATTATTGACTCGTTTTGCCATCATCGGCTGCAATGTCTGTCGATTACTGGCAGAGGCATACCCACGAGCATATGTCCCTTCCGCATGGGGCCTATGTAAAAGGAATAGGAGAAACAGAGGGGAGAGATTTAAACATTGTGTCGCAGGAATAAACGTCATCACATTCGAATACCTAGAGAAAATCACAAAAGCTGTGAAAATGTTCGTTAGGCTTTGAAGGGCAGAAAGGAGGGGACTGAACAAAAGTCGCAGTGTGCTGCAGGAGAAAAAGTTTGGGTAGTTGAAATATTTGGAAAGTAATGTCATTTGCTGAAGTGGGGCGAGATGTTCCTTCCATTAGGGATTGAGGCGAGTGGGGGTGGTGAGCAAATAGGTCCTTTGCAGAGGTAGCGGAACTCAGACGCAGGTTTTCTGGTTTTGAAAGGGGGATTTTTGGGTTATTTGGATGTAAGGAAGATGTGGTCGGTTGTATGCAGTCGGCTTTTAGAAAGGGGGGGGGGGGATTGTAGGACGGGTATTTTCCGAGACTAGGGTGGGGGGGCAGGTCTGTGTAGTGGAGATTGTAACTAGCTAGGAGGCGGAATCGGGCTATTAGAATGGTCAAGTACAAAGCGATGAAAGACTTGTACAGTACAGTACAGTACAGTACAGTAGAGGTAGTGGTAAGCAGATATGGAGTGATATGCGGCAAAGGCTTTAACAGAAGCAGGGAGATTCAGATGAAAAAAAGAAAAAGGATTGTGGGACCGTTTTGTTTACGTTTGTAAGTTGAAAATGGGGAATAGAAGGGAGCGTTTCTGCGGCGGCAACAATTGATGATGTGGCCAAGGGACGGCTGCACCAAGAGAGTATGTAGGTAGTGGGGAGATGGATGGGTCGACATGAATAGCGGTTAGTAGAGTGGGAGTGAGATGGTCGAATGTGGGGACGCGATCACGTGAGGAGGAAATGAACAGGATGAATGAATACTGGGTTGAGGGGCTCAGGGTGACGGACGATTGTAGAAAGGGGGGTGTATAAAAGGGACGAAGATTGTTGAAGGAAACGTTGGAGGTGAAGAGAATGACATGTGAGAAGCTGATATTTGTTATTCATTGAAAATTTGGAGGTTGAGGTACAAAATTTAAAAGTCGGGCCACGTGAACATGGTGCTGTCGTTGAATTGGATTTTGTATGCAGGTGGATTTTGTCGGTGGAAGATACCACCTTTGTTGTTGACCATGTTGGTCGAGGATTTGGGCAAGAAAATTAGTTGCACTGTATGCTGCGCCACAAGGGCGAAGGAAATGAGCAATATTTGTATCCTCCCTTTGAAACTATTGCGAGTGTTTTAAGCACTGGAGGAGCTGTTACTTTGTAGAATAAATTGTTTAAAGCATGCTTTGGCCGTGATGGTGTCATAAAAAATGAGTAGATGATTTTTTCAAGTTGACAATGGTAATCATAATAATATAGTGGAACACGCAAACAGATGTGATTTGGGCTGTTATAGAATTAATTTAAAAAATGGAATGAAACTGGGAAATGATTGGTGTACTTGTACAACCTCAGCAATGCGGTCAATACGGAATAGATCAAAGTTGGTTGGATAATACTGAAATACGGTATTGATGATAGTGTATCGGGGAGACTGTGGAAGTGAAAAAATACATGTAAACCCCAATGTGTAAAGGGGTAGAGTCTAAGAATACAGGAGAACCTTTGGTTATTTTTTTTCTTTTGACAATTTGATACACGAGTTACTTGAGACTGGTGTTTTCCTCAAGTTCGAGAGTTGAGTTGCTACTGTAACGAAAATTTGAGGTTTTAAAATTTTGGAGCGTTTCTGTAAGCGATCTACATACTGTACTGTGCTGTACAGTATTGTCCTGTACAGTACTGTAGCGGAACCGAAAACGGAGCGACCCAAAGTTGCTAGTTTGGCAAGTTTGGGGCTGTTGGCTTTTTGTAGGCAGTGATAACAACAACAGTGACGCATGCAATAGTTCCACAACCTATGGTTTCATAATTGCGACCGGAATCAAACATTGAAAGAAATTGAGCGACGAGCTGGCGGAGGAACGATTTGTGATATATCATACGATTTCTGTTATCATAAGATTTATCATACAAATGTACTTTATAATGTGATGAATAGGAGAATGTTTATTCCATAAAGCATTGGATTGGCCGAGAGTGAGGGGGAAATATTGGGGTTTGGAGAGGCAGTGTTTCAAAACAGCAACAAGACAGCGGTAGCATTGCTGAGAATATCATACCCGTATCAGAATCACTGTTATTTTCCACTGGTTGTCTTGGAGTGGTGAGTTTGAAAATGCGAAAACTATGCGGTTTCAATGCCGTACAAGCCTTTGTACACCACTGTTTTCTATCCGACGGAATGTTGTTAGCCTTGATGATTTGCTAATTGAAAAATACTGTATACTCTAATATTCTGGTTATTTTTATGGGGGAAATCTGCAACCTTGTGTTTGACAGCGTTAGCCTGAAAGGCTCTTTGTACTGTACCAACTTTACATTGTCGGGATAATGGAGACTGCACAAACTGTACTGTACTGTACTGTACTGTACTGTACTGTACAGCATACAGTGTGCAGTTGAATACTGTACGTCGCTGTACAAAGTGGGTACTATACAGTACAGTACAGTGTTACAGGACTGCGGTTTGTGGGGCCAAAGAAAGGAAAGACATGCGACCGGCTCGAGCACAAATGCAGTCCACTGAGCGACGTCTCACAAATCTGGTTTACCGAGGCAAAAGCGACATTTGCCATTGCAGGCTGCGTGGTAGCAAAATTCTGTTGAGGGCATGGAATGTCGAGTTGTTCGAGTAGGTGACAGGTTCCCATTTGTACCCGACCCGTACCCGTACCTGTACTATGTTTCTTGGCGGTCGGGTGCATATTGGCAAGCAGTCGTCTGGGCACATCTAACCGTGGAACCTCAAAAATAGTTGTGTACTGCACAGTTGTGCTGCAGCATTGCAATGTCCACGGTTAACGTCAACAATAGCTTTATTAAACGAATATAATCAGTGCGCGGCCCCCCGGATGGCTCTTGTTGGGAGTTGTTGGCGGCACTGCCGTCAGATATTATTATTATTACAAAATATTTTTTAGAAAAATGATTATAATACTATAAATGCCAGTACAGTATTCTGTACGGTACGGTACAAATATGCACAGTGCGGGCGTAAAAGAGGAAAAACCAGAATCCACCTATGTACCGTACATTCGTCGACTTGCGCAAACAGCACGTGGTTTTTTTTGTTTTTTTTGTTTTTTTTTGTTTTTTTGTTTTTTTGATTCAGGCTGAGTTTGTCAATTTTCGACCTGTGACCAGACGGGGAAACGCCATCTCAAACCAAGAGTTGAATCGCCATCGGTCTGCCTGTGTTACCAAAAAGGAAAAACCCTTACAAAAAAAAGCGGACGGAATGGTTGTTGATGTTAACAGGCCGCTAGTGTGCAGAAGCAGAAGGATCGCGGTGATTAGTTGACCTCAATTTGGAGGCAGCGCAGGCAACTCGCCGTAGATGCACAACGCAAAGTGATCCTCATCGCCTTCAAGTCGTCTAGCACTGACCAGCTTTTGTTTTTTATATACTGTATATAAATTATTTTTCTTTTTTTTTTTTTGTTTATATTATGGCAACGTCCAGGATTCAGTAGGAGCAGAGCAGAGCGGAGCAGCACAGAGCAAAACAGAGCAGAGCGGTAGAGAGGTACGGTTTACCTGTTTTCTAACCCTTTCTGGTTGGTATTTTTTTGTTGTTTTTTTTGCGCCATCTCCCGACATCCGTTACAGCCCGCTAAAATACCCCCGGCCCCCTTCTGTCCTGGACCTGCGGCGCACCCCTCTTCTGTCTCAGCACACACCTCCTCAAATCCTGCCCCGCGCCATATTTTCACCGCCGCCTTCGCCGCCTTGCGCCACCTATTCCCACTTGCATCTATCTATCTATCTATCCCTACCCCACCTCCACCTCCACCCCCCCTCCCCCATATCCGCCACATCGCTATCCACCATATCCATTCCCCGCCCCTACCCATCCTCCCCTCCCAACCCCCTTGTCTTCACCCTTTCCACTCCTTCCATCCACATCTCGTCTAACCTAACCTTCAACCCCACCCCCCGTCGTTCAACACCCCCCTCCAAACCCTTACCCTTGCGCACTTTGCATTTTCTGCACATTCCAGTCAATCTCCCCTTTCTCCATCGATTGCGTCCGCTATTGTTTGCAATACCCCCCTTAATTCAAACCTTGTCTTCCACTCTCACCTACCTACCTCCCCTTGTCCCGCTCCACATCCTTCCTTCAATCCGATCCCGCTGCCCCCCATCTCTAATTTAATTCCCTTTCTCCGCCACTCTCATCCTCTGCCACCCGTTAATTCCATTCCATCGCTCAATCTTTCATCAAGTATTCCCCACCCCTGGATCTCCTCGATCTTGCCCACAAATCGTCTGCTCCGTTCTTCCACCGCTGTGCCCCTCTACCCCAAACCTAACCCACCTATTCTCCGCCTCCCTCTCACCGCACATGTCGTTAGGCCTTCAATCTCCACTCCCGGTCTCCGCCTCCATCACCAACAAGAACTTTCGTAACTCCCCTCAAGCAGTGCTTCCCTCACCTCCTGCCAATCCAATCTCGGATTTTCCAATGGCCAATGTCCCTGGCCAAGGGGATGACGACGCCCCCCCAAAAGACGCCTTTGACAATGCCGCCGCCGCTGCCGCCGCTGCCGCCGCCATTCGTCCTACACCAAATCCATCACCCTATGCCACCCAACCTGCCGCTGCTGCTGCCGCAGCCGCTGCCGCAGCCTCAAAGCTCAACCCGTCCTTTCCGCAACAGGTCCATCTACCTCCGCAGGGCCCGGGCGCTCCGGCGCAATTGGTCCACTCCGCCCAAATGGTCCATGCCGCCGGCATCTTGGCACAGCCCACTTCGCTTGGACAGCCGAGTCCGTTGGGGCAGAATGTCCAATATGCAGCCACAGTCGAAAAGCCCCGCGATCAGCTGCAATCTTATGAGCTGTTTCCCGAAATCACCGTCCCTAACATCGTCCCAACCACTCAGGATTTGGCACGCGAGGCGCCACTACTTTCCCTATCGATCCCAAAATCGCGCACCAATCCCCTCCGCCGCAAGCCGCTACCTCCATGTATGACCGCAAGCCGCCCGAGTCCATGTTTTATGCAACTATGCCTGTTGCGGGCCCTGCTTCTCGTATCACAAAGCGCTCTAGTAGGGGTGAGCTCAACGACAATAGCCCTAGCCCATCCTTGCAATCTCCGGCCACCCCGCGTGCCCTGTCCGGTCTCTCCCCAGCAACGCCGCGGGGTTTGTCCGGGCAGTCAAGTCTTGAGCGCAGAAAGGCCCACAGGGCCTATACTCAGAAGAGTAGGAACAAGGTGAATTCGAGGTTTGAGGCGTTGCTGGATGCGTTGCCGACGCCGCCACCGCGTTTGAATCCAAGGTCAAAGGCCGAAATTTTGGAGTATGCAACGGAAACTGTGATCCGACTCGTGTCCCAGAACAACAAGCTGGAATTGCATCTGGCGCTGTCCAGTTCTCCGCAGTTGGAGGCATGGTTGACTGATCAGACCAGAGTGCAAGAACTGTCAAGGAGGTTTGTCATCCCATAATGAGGTTGTTCACGATAGGACTTGAATGGAAGGGAGCTGAAGTCTGGGCCATTGATTCCCGAGCCCCGACGAGCACAGCGTCGTTAGGCCAGGCATGGACGTTTGTTCCGCCGCCTTCGGGAAGGGGCCCATCGCGAGAGGAGGAGGCCAAAATATCCGAGTTGGGTGGTTTTCTCGATTCTGGGAAGGGTGTGTATTACAGCACAACTTCGAATGAAGCATTGGCTGTCGTGTATCGTTCAGGGAAACCCGCGTGGCTCAGTTGTGAATACAAGGCCCAATTCGGTTTTGAGGAGCAGGATTACACGACGGAGAGGACGCGACAAGCGCAGAGCTACGGAATTTCGGACGTGCTCTTTGTTCCGTTGATTCTCTACAACCATGTACAGACTGTGGTGACTTTTTACAATATGAGATCGCGGGGTCCTACTGGCACTCTGGTTTGCAACCGCAAATAGATCCAAAGTCGTCGATCAAAGTGGCAACGGAGGCTATCGGGATCATTGCGAGGCGTTTCTGCTCGCTTCCGGGAGTCAGTGAGTTTGCTGAACAGTCTTGAGGGACTAGAGCTTGTTTGGGTCTAGGTAGCAGGAAAGAGCAAACGCCATCGCACATGGGTCGCAGTCAACACCTCCGCGAGCCCTCAACGTTGGGTAGGGACATTTGGCCCTGCACAACGTAATGAGAGAGTGTTTTCGCATCTCCTCCAATGAGGAAGTAAAGGGTAGTGATCTGAAATCCTAGCGTTGTTAGTTTCAGTGATAATGTAGACGCACTGAAACAATATGTTGTGGTATGTCTCAGAAATTGAAGGGCGATTTTTGTCTGGTACTCTTTACAAGGCGACGGTACATAGGCTATGGTAGTTGTGAGACGCGGCAAGTTTTATAGATATGCCTGGGGCCGCGATAAGTCGGTAAAGCGCCTGGGACCGATATTCTGGAAACCGATGCTTTCGCGGAAAGTTCGAATAAGCTATATCGATGAGATGGTTATTGTACATACTGTACTCTATTCGTCTGTAAAATTCACATTTATCGGTTAAACACGTCGGGGTGATCTTTCTCTATGCACGGAAAAAAATGCAGCGTTCACGCGCGCAGGCCACGAGACAGGTAACTGTTCGGTCAGGGCCTACCGTAGGTACTACCTCTCGCCTGTGTTCGTATCTCGTGCTGTATATTTGTGACTTATGCCACGCATGATGATGTGTCGAAGTTATTGCTTGTTTACATTTGTGAAACAGTGAGTCGTTGCTATGCATTTCGACGAAAGCCAACATGTTGCGCCTGTGATGTTCATGTAAACTTTTGTTCTATGTGTTTGTGGACAGTTTCTTATGCCGCAAGAGTACCTCTTACGTACCGCTTCTCGAAAACAGGGTAGACCGACAGGGCTTTGATAATATTCGCAAATGTACACGGCAGCCTCTAAACGGCTGAACACACATGAGCCTGTCAAGAATTGACGGCTGTCCAAGTCTTGGATTAGAAAAATAAAACTCTTGAAAATGTCTTGTGAATGCAAGGCGTGGGTAATTTTTTTGTGCGGTAGCTGATCAATTTCGTGATTGTTTTGTTGTTGTCGTGAACATGAAAGACTTTTAGCAAAGAGCGGGGTCAAAGAAATCTTGTGTTGTATCCAATCAACGCCATGAATGACGCTCAAGTAAGGTTAGTGTGTTACATCAGCATTTGAGGTAAAACGGCACTGGATGACTCGGGAGTTTTTAAATCCTTATCTTGCAAAGATTGTTTAGGAAACAACGAGGAAGCAGTGCACGTAGACCCGAATCCCGCAAAGCATATCCAACGGCGGTTAGCCGAGTACGGATGGTGAGAAGAAGCCGCAAAGTCTGCCCGTCTGGGAGTTGAAACGACGATTTTTTTGGTAGGCCCAGTTTCAAATACGGACTTTTTTAATACTGAAATTTTTAATTTATGTGGCAATCTAGACAAAAAATAACAAGCGGACATAACGATAAATAGTGTTGACAATATCTGCTGCAAGATAATTCAGCTTTCGGGACGATATATAAAACATTGATTTGTTCCGTTGGAACTGATCTCTGTCGTCAACCGATTAATTCCCATGGTCAGGTTGACTACCCAGAAAGTTCCTTGTTTGGGCTGCACTTGCTCCAAACGCTCACTTGCCACAGTTGTTGGTGCTTGGTTCACAAGCAACCAGTGCAGCACCAGCATTTGCACTTCTGTTTGAGCAACGATGCTCAAAGCAATATTCTCAACTACGAGCATTCAGGAATAGAGCATAAAGCGATCTCAACTTCATTCTTTGAAGCTGCTATACTGTACAACAATTCGTTGGGCTTGTCATCATTCCCAACAGATGCGCCTTGTGGTCGACGGTGGCTATGGCCATCATATCACAAGCCCCACTGCACGTGACCGATTTGGTCCATCCAGTTAGCTCTTACCTGGAGAGTCAGTCAGTCGGTGCACACTCTGGATAAGTACTGAGTAAATCTCTCTCTCTCTCTTTCTCACATTGTATTTTACTTTCTGGACATGGTCAAGAGCAGTTTAGTGTCAGCCCGTGTACTTTGTTCTACTTCAAAAGCATCACATCTCTCATTGACACTAGCTTTAAAAGTCGAGTCCACAATCACCAATAAACTGATATGTTTCAATCCGATTACATTGCGACAACTTCAGTTATGGGCCGTTTTCAAGTAGTTCAGTGCAGTAGCTATCTCTACTGCTGCAGGGAGCAACGGCTTACTACCAACGTGAATAGTAAATAGAAACTGAACCAGCACTTTTGCTTGACACGGAAAGTAGGTGTCGTCAGCAACAACTGTAAGGTATCTTCAGCACCACAGCACGACCATTTCATTGACGGAAAATACTCTTCAAATTACCTCCCAGCTATTCCATTTCCTACATTTCCCTAGTAAACGATCAAATCTCTAACGAAACCATAACTTAGCCTAGTACTTTTTTAGGAAGCAAATTACAACCGCTGCTTGCTCAAAATTCCAAAAAGACGATTTCTAATCCCTAAGACAACATGCCTAGTGACCATTAACCTCTTCTGCTGCTGACAGTTTGCACCTATACATTCGGATGATTCTCATAAACTTAGTTGAAAAATTAAGCAGTTGGCATGCTCAGAGTATTACAGTACAACTGTCAGTTTTCTGACGGAGCAGAGACTATGCTCCTCTACCTCTACCAGCCTCGTGGAATGAGGGGTTGTTGATAGGGACGAAGTCCAGAGGCGTTCCATGCTGTGTGTTGTGGGGCGTGTAGCGGGCAAAACAAGTGCGGCCTGCGGAAACTAGAATACCAGTTTACTTTGCACATCAGCGTCTGAGTTATGACATCACAGCTTCAGCACGGTAACTTTGTCTACATAGAATGTTTTTCTTAGACTGCTCGATTGTCCAATAGACGTCGAGGCCATGCTGAAAAGCTCGGCTCTAGGCAAAGGCCCGGAGAACGTGAAAGATACGGGTAAGCGTTGTTGTGCTCGTTCATTGAGGCATTTGCCTCAAATGCCTCTTGTCTTGTACTGAAACAAGCCCAGCAAAATATAAACTATGGAATTTCTTTGGATGGTTTGCTGAATAGAATGGCGAACTTTGAATCGATCTTGGATGCAATATCAAGTGGTATGGGAATGAGCTCGTGACCGGCCTCGAAAGAGTCCTCGACGGACTAAAGCCCTCTCGAGAAATTGTAGATCGCATTATTTGGATCATACACAATGTTGTGATAATCGCAAGAGGCCTTGAAGGAACAGGCTGCGACGAAAAGATGCAGTTTGATGGATCGAGCGGGAGATATTGGAATGATGATCTCCGGGGAATGAAATTCAGTACGGCACACTTTCTCGATAATTGACCAGAGGATTTTCAAAATGACATCCTGTTTGATTTTGGAATAGTGCGCACTTATCGAGACATGGATAGTCTGAATCTCAAATCAAATTGCTATTTTGTAGCCATTGTCCCCGCCGTACTGTACAGGTGGCATGTCCTGGCTACACGTGGCACAAACTCTTCGATAAATAATGCGCTATCCGGAGAAGGGGCACCGAGGGAGTCGAAAACCAAAGCCTGGAATCGGAAACCTGGGTCGCGGGAGGGCAGAGAGGGGGGACCAGGCGCCTTGACAGCTTGTGCTGCAGGTTCTGGACCTTGCGGTGGTGCGTGAGGGCGGCAGCTCCACCGGCGACTTGCGTCGCTTTGGTGATGCAGGTCTGCTTGAACGGTGACGTGACGGCGACGTCTCACACGCAATGGATCGGTCTGGTAGGTCAGCTTCAGTGTCATGGGGGGTGCACGAGGATAATGTCAGCGCGCCTCTAGTCCGTCCCGGGGAGGAGATTCTCAGCTTCGAACTCGTAGTCAAGGCCGGCGGCGCGGAACACGTGCCACGCGAACACATTGCGAACGGAGTTGTGGCGGTGAATGCGCCCAAACTCTGAGACGCAGCGGTCGGCGGCATGGTCACCGTGGACATCCATGTCCCGCTGGCAGTGGTGCCATTTCAATGGCACCGAGTCTGTGTAGACTTGGAGACCGAGGTGCCTGCCCAGCATGATGCTCCAGTGTGCTGATGACACCTTCGTCGCAGTGGTGGGGTGGGCCCATAGGAACGCCGCTGCACCGGTGTTACGGAAGGCCAAGCCTCGAATCCGGCGACGTGTGGACGTGTCGGAGTGGCAGCTAGGATGATGCACTCTCTCCCATAGTTCATCCTCCCAAAACTCCTTTGCCCTGGCTTAGTGCTGCGCCCGATTTAGATGAGATTGTAGGTTGACGGGCATGGCGGCAAGGGAGGCGGGTTCAAAGGGGCCTAGGTCGGTAGCAAACGGGTCATCTTGGATCTGTCGGAAGAAATCGCGCTGGAGCCGGCGTGCCTGGTTGACGAGGAAGTATCGATCGCCCCGTGCCTGTTTCCCAAGGACAGCGATGGAGCGGGGTGTTGCATAGTCTACGGTGCGTAGGCAGGCGGGGGCAGCGTCCAGAATGCTGGCAGCGACAGCCGCGTGCAGTGCAGGGCCAATCCTGGAGAACCCGTGCCCCCGAGACGAAGGGGGAGACAAGCTTGTTCCCAGGCGTCGTCGGTGAGGGGATCTTATGCAGCGTGCCTTAGGCGGCTCGCTGCAGGGAATCAAACTCCACTGCAGGCTCCGCGGCGTGCTGAGGGCCAGCAAGCCGAAACGCGTGAAGCACCCGGCATGCGGATGCACATAAGCGATGCATGTGGAAGCGGGCCCTGGGCTCTTGGACCCCTTCCAGCAGCGCCAGGGTGCGACGGCACCCCTCTACCTTGCTGCGTAATAATGTTTTCGTGAAGGCAGCGTTACCCAACGGGGCCCCGAGGAGCTCGAAACCGTCGCCGGCGCATTCTGCAAGCGGGAACTCGGCCAGGAAAACAGCGCGGTCAGTTGGCGAAGTGTGCGGCCAGGAGATGCGTGTCTTGCGAGGGTTAATGAACAGACCGTAAGACGAACCGTTGAGCGCGAGGGACAGTAGTGCTCGCCGTAGGTCCTCAAGTGACCCAATTATTGCACCGTCGTCGGCGTACCACTGATTTAAAATGATACCCTGCTCATCGGCAACCCGCCTGATGAGCGGTTGTATCGTCAACGAGAACAACAGCATACCCGCAAGGTCCCCTTGCTGGGTTCTCTGGGCGCTAGAAAGAATCGTCTGCTCCCTGTTTGGGACCATTAGCGGTGGTCGGGATCGACCATACCCCATGTTTGCGAATCGGGCAAGTGAAGGGGCACGGGATGGCAGCATGTCGAGCATTGCTTGCCGATCGACGCAGTTGAAAGCGTTTCGGGCATCAATGAGGACGGTGGCAACGTTTGGATCCGACGACACCCTTCGCAGCATCGTGCGAACGTCATGGATGATCGCATCCATGCCTGCCTTGATGCCATTGGCAGTCTGGAATGGGGCCAAAAATGCCCGGGAGTCATCAATAGCCGACGTTCGTTAACATTCAGTCTACCATTTTCGTGTCTTCAGCATTACGACTTGTCAACCGCCGTTTTTATCATCTCCCATGAGCCCTCCGCTTGTGCATCCTATCATTCCAGACCTTGCAGCATCAAAAAGTGCGCATTTCCACCGTCCTCGTCACCACTGAAGCGCGCAAGTACGGTGCCCTGGGCCGCACGGATGCCCTTGTGTGTAGAGGTCAGCTATCTTTACAAGAAGCCGTCGTGAAGCAAAGTGAAGATGTTGCGTAGGGCGGGATGATAGATGGTGACTTTTGCTGGGATCAACGCAAAGATCTAGATCTGCTAGATCAAGAGCTTGTAGAACTGCATGCAAAATACAAAGCACTTTGGCTTCAATGATGGAGTTAGCATAGCGCAAGAGAAAAGCGCCCGGGTAGCACGCCTCAGCCATGGTTTTCTCCGTGCAACGCGGCTTACAGGCACTCGATATTGGTTCTCCAGAAAGTGAGAAAACTAGCATTGTTCATGATGAAAGTTAAAGTTGCATTAGGCGCATTTGGAATTCGCTTAGGGGTTACTGTTACAGGTCAGCCCGGTATCGGAAAAACTAGAGATCGCATGATGTATACCGTCCACGCTCTATTGTACTTGAGCAGTGCTGATACGTCGGGTATTAGTCGCGGATAATGCCGAGTATGTCAAGCATCGCTTTTTGGAGAATTAAGACGTCTAACTTTAACGAGACGGGATTTCAGAATGCCGATCGTGTTATAGCAGTCATCGATTCGCCAGAAAGAACAACATTTGTTAATGATACGAAATGCAGAGTCCTAAAGCTTGTTTCGAACGATGTGGAAAAACATTTCAGGAGTTGGGAAAAGGACGACATGTTCCTCGTGACTTCGATGACCCCTAGAAAAAAGCCGTTAACCATAGGAAAAAGGTCGTTTCCAGGAAGTGAGTCCTCCGGGACGACGAGGATTTTCTCCATGACCATGGCACATCAATGAACTCAGTTCCATGGGAGAGAACGAGAGGACTTAACAAGAGAATAAAATCAGTGGAGCGATTCCTCTTCAATGCTTGCTCTGAACCTGTTTGATGAGGAGGATGCCGACGCAGGGTGCCTTCAAAGTGCAGTGAAGGGTGCTGCAGAGTAATTTTGATTAAAAACCTCACTGCACCCGTGTGACCAACACTATTCTCTTGGAATATTGTGCACTGCTGCACAAGACTTGGAGTGAGCGAAGAAAGCACAGACTTATTAACCAGCTAACCCTTATCGCGACACTTGTGCTTTAGGATTCCCTGACGGAAAGCGGGTAGTGTCGCTGAGGGCAGAAAATTTCGAATATTTGGCTTCCGATTGGTTCTGAGAGAGTAGATACTCGTCATGAGATTCAGTACATTCTACGAAGAAGTTTAATGCATTCAGTAACTACTGGGGACTGCGCACGTCCTAACTATACGGCTCGGAGGGCGAGCACGGTCCATCATTCCGCAAGAATAGTTCACTAAGCAGAAAACCATCGAATTATCATCACACTGCGCACTCCGATCATTAATTTCACTGCTAACTGCTCGACATGATAAAACGCCGAGCCCATTTCTGCAGTAGGTATGCGATGTTTCAGGAGAATTTGACAAGGGATGTAGTCCACAGCAAATCTACCGATGACGTATACTGTAGAGTATCCTAACGTAGAGCAAATCTGTACTTACTGTGCTAGTAATGGCAAGGTAGAGCTATGGTTGCACGACCCAACTTTTGGATTAATCTTTTTTGTGGACAAGTGATCTTGACTGTATCGAACGTATTTGAGATGTCGCAATATTGATAGGCTTTAGGATCACATTGATCGAAAGCAGATAACCTTTGATGACCTCGAGAAACAGGGAGCGGTTGGTCTGCTTTGGGCGCTCGTCGTATGTGTCATGGCAACGCAAATATTGTCATGACGTAGAGATGTGTTCCATCTCGACTGGATATAGTAGAATGATGCTGCCAAGTCGAAATGATACTGAAGGGTTTATAGAAACTTTGTGCGCCTTACAATTTATTTGTGATCCCTATGCTGAAGAAAGTTAATTGCGTTTACTGCAGGCAGGTTGCAGACTTTGCGTTCGGACGCTGTGCATCAGTTGATTGTGAAATTATCTATCTTGAAAGTACTTGAGTAGCCACAGGGTTGTGAGGCTATACATCAGCCAATCCTTTATAGCTTGACCGCTCAAGTTGTTAGAATGGGTACATAGATAGGATAGAGGAGTAGAGATGTCCGTGTTCGGATGGAGTAAAGATGATGTTACTGTACTTTTTCACCCTCCAAACTAAATCTGCTGTCGAAAACAGGGCGTTACTTCCAAACGCGGGGAATTTTTGGCATGATCTAGAGATCGGAAAATGTCGTTCGCAGATTAAAAAGCCAACTACTTCGATTAAGTGCTGAGCTTGGCGTCTCTATGGATGTCTCGTAATTAGAATACTTCTTTATTGAAGCAGATCCCCATGTTCGATGTCACTCAATTGTCTACGTGTACTGAACTTCGGGAGGCACCGTTGGCAAAGAAATTCTTGATCAATCATGTCACATACAGTATGAGACTAATGTATTTCAATAAAACTTTTATAACAGAAAACTGCTAGAGTCACTACCATACGGTGTTCGGAGAGGGTTCATTCTGGAATCTACAAGAATATATGATCTGCTTGTGATTACCCTACAAGGATAGTTCCATATTTTGACGGCTTTCTCTGATTCCGGTAGGAGAGCCTTGGTTCCGACAGTAGTTTTCGTTATCGAGGGAAAGAAATAAACATTCTAGAACCCAGCATTTCACAGCTTCAACCCATTATTGAACGGACATGCACTATTCTTTGGAATATGCCCGTAATAATTCATTTTATCGATGAGATACTCCTCCACATTCAGTCCCGCACTAGTCCCGTAATCTGCAGTATGTCACTTGTTGTGTAGTCGGACAGTAGGGTATTTCCCCTTCTGTGTGATTGCAGAGGACTTCTCCGCCTTACCGGCATCTATCATTTGCTTCTGGAAGTCTCGACTATGTAGCCGAAGTGTCATGAGCTGTGATGGCTTTGCTGCAATCCACGTTAATAAATTTGGGTCTTCACCAAGAACACTTACATTTACTCAAGTACTGAATTCAGGTAGATATGTGCGATTGATTCCTTCATAAAACAATCAAATGGATCATCTTCGTTTAACTACTGTAAACAATATCAGGAAAAAAAGAATCTCTTCCAAAATCAGCGACAATGACCAAGGTGAGTATAACAACGCCTCCCTAAATGCAATGAGGGTTTCAGCTTCGAGGAAATCGATAATGAGTTGTTAGGCTGCAGTTTCACTGGAATGAGAATGATAGGTAGCGATCACTGGGAAATCCTAAGGAAAAATCCCTTACGCTGTTTGAGGACGATAACCAAATTAATTTGTACCATCATTCCTTTTGTGATAAGGGAAGCGTTCCGACGATAGTAGATTTAAATGACTCTCTGCTAATTATTTCTCCTCTTTTGTGAATGATTCAAACAAATGGAAGAAACAAACAGCAAACTGGTTGCAGAAAACCATGTATTGCAAAATTAATGAGATATAGTTTTCGAAAACGCTCATTCACGGAAGTTACTCGGACAGGAGAAGCACACTAAAATCTGTGAGAAGTCACAGGTGGTAGGAACAGTAAAACATTTATTCCGTTACAATAAAATGCATCTCACTTGGTACAGCTTGGTAAAAAGAATGAACGACGACCAAGAGGCCTTTTATATTTACACGTTTATTCACTAAAGTGGAAAGGATCCGGGGGATTTCATGCAAAGGCACCCTGCAGCAGCCGTCATGTCCAATGTGGGCTGCTTGATGGCTGGCCTTCCAGGCCTTTTAGGGAGCGTAGTTCATCCCTTATCTTTATCAGCATGCCCTTTTGAGTCGATTCTGCTTGTATACAAATGGATAGATCGAATATATCTTCCAAAAGTAAAACACCCCACTCTTTCCCCTTCATTATAGCTCACGAAGATTCTGAATAAAATTGTCAGATGTCTCAGCAACTGATATTTAGAAGAGATCCCCTTTAATGTCTTTAGTTCAAACTGTGTCTGCGCAGCACGTTGACTGGTCCGACTATTGGACTAAGAGCTAATCGGATGTGCCACATCGAAGGAAAGGAATCATAGCCCGTAAAAATAAAACGAATGGCTCGAATTCTGCATAAGGAAATGCAGTACTCTTTTTTGTTGACGAAGCATCATCCACAAGAAAGATTATTTCGTGTAGTTACGAGGAAATTATGGTACTTTCCATCTCCTCGATTTTACTCTGCAAACAAGCTACTACTGGCACACTGCTCTGAAAAATTTTGAATATTGATACTTGCACAGATACCTCAAAGATTCAAGAGGCATTGATGGTTCTGATTCCATGACTCATTGCGAAAGTTTACAATAGATAACCTTTCAATAACACAAAAGCGGTACACAAATAATCATTTTCTTCTGAGACCGAGCTTGGATGTTTGCTATTTCGCTGTTTTGTAAAGTGGACTTTGTATACCGAGAGCAATGAGGTCGCTGGAAAAAATTAGTGTTCCGTTTCGTGTTCTCCTCCGCTTGACATTAAGTATTATAAATGTCATTTAGATAAGATGATATAGGACATATATGACACAAAAAGCTGGGATCGCTAATATGGTGCAAATACTACTTGATCCGTCATGATCTTCAATATATTACAGAGAGGGGCAGAAACCTGGCGCTATCTCTTGAATTCCTACAGAGATGTTCTTAGAAGATTAAAATTGGAATCGTGGATTCTATTCATAGCCCTACGTAGTTTGGCTCGAAAACAGAACCCTGTCTTTCAGGGTTTCAAATATGCTATCTCACAAATTAAAAAAAACTAGCACATTCAAAGATTGTTATCCATAGTATCCGTCTCTTTATAGCAGTGTAGAAATGCCTAACGAAGCAGCCTCCCAGTTGACGCAAGGAGCATCCTTTGACTTTACGATGGAAGGGTATTTTTTGATGGATGTGAGAATTCAGTTCAAGGCAAGGTTTTTTGAATGCCAAGGAAGCAAAACTAGAACTACTCTTCATTCACGTTCCACCACGTAAGGCGCTTTAATCGCCAGGCAGCGATGTTGCTTTTAGGAAAAACACTTCTACCTTTGACAACTCCCAGGAAATTGATATTTTTTACAGAATATCGGACGGTACCCAAAATAATGTATCATTTGAAACTAGCAAAAATCCCTGCTACCACAATTCAGTGAAGAGTGTTTTGATTCCACAATGGCAACTTCCATCCGATTGCATTCAAACTGCTGCAGTACTGCCATGCTGCTCCAAGAATCAAAGACGACCAGTTACACATCACTGATCATGGAGTGCTAAATTTGGCCATGCTGCTCCCACAAAGATTATATTTTGCAATTCAGTTCCACTAAACTCAATTAAGGGCACTTGATTCGGCTCTGATGGGTTCTTTACGTCTTTTTCGTCCTTGTAATTCCAGCTCCAGCACAATCAGTACGGATGCAACTTAATGTTTTGGACACCCTGCAGTTCACCGAGGTAATGAAAGAAGGAAATCGGAAGCTTATTTTTCTGTCGGAAGGACTAGCCCTACTTCTCACGGGTAAGCGCATGTGCATAATATATCGCAATAACTGGGCTGCATCACGTTTCATAGGAGGATGCCTTCCCTGTTGCGCACTGCATGTCGAATGTTTCTCGCGATAGCACATAGCGCTTTATGAATTAATGAATGAAGAAATATCTTCTTCATTAAACTAAAACTTACTAATTTCCAGGAAATTGTGGATACAGCAATCTGAAACTAAATGGATACAGTGAGAAAAACCCTTTCGTCAGTGTCCAACCTTACCTAAATGCGAACTAAGGTTTAACAATGTCCTCTGGAATTGAGATCCTCCCCATTTCTGTGTCGGCATGCCTTTTGAGTCGATTGTGGTTATATGGAGTGCTTTAGGATAGAGTCGAATATATTTTCCACGAGTTAAACACGATTACCTTCCCGCACTGAGGATTGGGGAAATGGCATGCCTTATCCGGAAATCTCGATTGTTGTTGTCAAGGCCGTTTGATCGATATTTTACTCTCTTAAATGATTCTGAAGCGCTTTACTTTTAATCAATGTGCTAATGAACCAGGTCAATTATGGCTTTGCAATAGATCAATGAATCCCATTAGAAAAGCCGTAACAAAGCAGAGAGTTTTAAATTATGAGCATAAAGCTTACCACGCTTACGATAAAAAGTGTTGTTCTGTAGAATGCGGATACTTGCCGCAATGAGTAAGGCGAAAGTCAGCAGCAATTGCTGTCGGGAGTATTGCATTGATATGAGATGCAGAGGTAGTTCCTGCCACAGGAATACGGGGAATATCGGGGGGACGGACTAGAACTTGGAAAATCCCACAGCAACCGGAATCTCCTGGGGTTTGTACCAGGAGCAGTTGAACAAGTTATCGAAGAAATGTAATTCTTGCTCTTAGCAAAGATGGAAGGAGGACGCTTGATCACTGATCATAACCAGGGGCCACTATTAAGCAGTTTCGTCCAGAGAACCTCAGAGCGACGAAGGGGAATCTGGGGGGTCGTTTATTGTAATAGGTAAGCTGGCTGATACCCAGTCAACTTCTGTGATAGTGTGCATGTAAGTGCGATAAATGCCGTGAAAAGTTAGTTGCAGTGTACAGGATAAAGCAAGAGATTGGGGTATGGAGGTTTTCGGTGGATTTCTTTGATCGGCGCCGAACGAAAAAAGAACTGAGGAAGCACAGGACTTTTTTAGGGGTCATACCAAGGCTACTGTGACTATCGAGGCAAACGGTTTATCGTAGAAACTTCCCTTTGTTTGGGCAACGCCCGAAGTAGCGTCCGTTCTTTCGTTCCTCCATTCCCAAAGTGGCATCCTTTTAGCGAGTTCGGGAGGCGGACATAGCGCACGATTTTTGGGAGCAAAATAAAGAAAATATCTGCGGCTTTCTGGCAACGCTAGGTTCTTGGTCATCAATCGCACTACCTTGGCCGTGTTGTTCGTCCGGTAGTGCGTCTACTCTGCCTGGGAGTCTGGAATTCATTCTAAGTATATAGATTGCGGTCAGACGGCGTGTAAAGGTGATCTTGCCATCACCATTGTCAACAAGGCGCGAGGAAGCAGCTAATGACATCAAATATATAGGACGATAGAGATAAATAGCCGAAGCACAGTACACTCGACCTGCTGGCGGAGCAGTCAATTATGATTTGCAGGAGGCGTCCTCGACACTACAGTCTTTAGGGAGTTGCGACTCCTGCACAAATCAATTGGGAACAAAAAATTCTCTCGATCGGAATCACTTCAGCCAGCGACGTCGCAGCAGCCGTATTCCTCGCCCCGAACTTTCAAATAAATACGCTGCGTGATAGATGCCTACCGTCAGCAGTGACTAACTTGGCTACTTACCCAGAGGCCAAGACTGCATTCACCCAGTGAAGTTTATCTTGCCGTCCTCTTGACAGGCGTCCCTTCAGTTCCTTTTGCTCTAACCCTCCATCGCAAAAATCGCTGACCGGCGCAGTCCGAGCGACAGTGTACGAAGAGCTTCCCTTGCCGCTCACAGGCCTTCCGGGCCTCAATAAATCTCCCGAGGGCCAAGGGATGGGTCCACTACCCTTCGTCAGCAGGTTTGACGGCCGCCACTCGGGGGGAATGATGGGGTAGTTTACTTTGTCGTCTGATACTTATAGCGGGGGGAATCTAAACGGAGTTTGGAGAGAAGGAAAGGAGAAAACAGAAACGAGTCTGCGCCTCCGTGATCTTGTGACTTTAGCCGTTGGCAGTTGACATTTCTCCATGGTTCAAATATTTTCTGTCAGGCCCTATTGTTCAACTCGGAAACCGTATGCCCAAAGGCCGGGTGTCTGGAAACCCGGGACATATACTGCGATCAACTCATCCACCGCAGATACTGCCCTCAGCGAATCGTCCGCCAGGGTGACGAGGTCACTTTGCTGAGTAGCGACCTCAGCCTAGGTGAAAGGAATCCCACTATCGAACCCGGTCGCACGCAGACACAAGACCAGGCCAGATATCAAGGCAAAGGGCGCTGTCAGAAGCACGGATAACACTTTCCTGAACTTGCTGGCCCCTTCTCATCTCAGAATGAGAGCATTTAACCCTCTTATGAGCTTGAACGCAGCCCACGCCGACAAGCTACGAAAATACCAGAGGGTTATAACCGGATCACCTGGTAGGAACACGTTCGTTCCTGCCGCTGTCTCCAGGCTCGGAGGGTGGCATCCCGATTCGTTCTCTAACATCAAGGAGGCGGCTCGATTGGAGGCCAGCTGGGCCTTGGACCAATACTCGAGGGGGGCCCGGGGGTGTTGTTTACTGTAACAAATAAGCTGGCTGATACCCAATCACCTTGTATGGTGGTGCTAAGCTTGTAGATGGAACGATTCGGCCGCCGCTGATGGCGTTTCACTATGCCAGCAAGTAAAGTGGAGACCAGTGTTATTACAAAAAACAAAAACGGTCTTTCTGTAGGAGAGCGGTCCTCTCCACAAACTTCTGTCTTCTGCTTCCCTGTGAGTTTTCAAAAACAACTCTTCCCATCAATTTTCTTTTACGAACAAAATCATGAAACGAATTTTCCCCATGAATCCAAATTCACTGTGCAACTCCATTTCTATTTTGTCTTTGAGCATTTTGGTACTCCTTTTTCAAAAAAGAAACCTTTCGACTCGTGATCCACTTCGTATTCCAAATTCAGTTTCGTTGTTTTATCAAGCAGATTTTTAGTTATTACCCTGATTGCATATAAATTCAAAGCTGCGACACTGCCTTTTAAAATAAATGTATATATATAACATTTATTTCGTCCAAGGCCATGAAACTTTCCGAAGAGGCCGCCCTATTTAAAATTCGAAATCAAAGTCATTGAGGAAACCCTCCCTGCCATCAACTAACCCATCGTCTCAGCCCTTTTTTTGCCTTCAACAAGACCAACCTCCGCCCGTCCCTCACCATCGCCAAGTCATCCCGAGGCCATCGACCCGCAACGCGCTGGCTCTGATGGCCAATGGACCGATCCATTTTGATGATTAATGTATAAAAATGAACCGGGAACGCGTTCGGGAGTGGGACCGCTGGCACTGCTTCGAGGAGGCAGAAAAGGCAGGACAGGAGGTAGAGGAAGAGGAGGTAGAGGAAGGGGATGCGTAAGATGAGGATTAAGAGGAGGACTGGGTAGCCCGGTGGGATCCACTAGTGACAACGGTGGGGGAGCTGCTGTGGAGTACGAAGGGGAGACTGAGGGATTAATTGATATCTCTGACTCTTCTGACAAGGATTAAGAGGAGGATGAAAAGGGGGACGATGAGGATGAGAAGGAGCGAGAAATGGAAAGTACTGGAATATTGAGGAAGGGGCCAGAAAGTATGGACCATGTGGTCCCGACGCTGGAACCGGATGGGGCATCTTTAGTGGTTTAGATATCTCTCAGGAGGAAATAGAGAATTGTAAACCGTTCTCGGATATTTGTGGGGACTGATTGGGTGGAATGGATAATTTGAAGGAATTTTTTGGCTCTGATCTAGAGGCTTAGGGTTGTAAGGAAGAAGTCTAGATATTTATCCTGATAGTATCTGTTATTAGTCGTTTTCGTTGACAAAGTTCCATTTGATGCATTTTGTGGTACTTGGTATGTTTGTTTGAGACTTTAGGGTTAGCCAAAATAGTCTATATAAGCTGAGTAAACTGCTTACTCTTGTGGAGGTCAAGAAAGTTGGGAAACAACTTCAAGTCAAGTCCTGAGTAGTAGGAAGTTGAGACTCAACTTCAGAACCAAGAACCATTTCTCATACGTTGGTCACAGAGCATCAGCAGGAGACCCTGCCCCTTCTATACTTTCTTGTAGCGCTCTCAACTGTCGTCCTTACCCAACCATTTTTATTCTTCCAACTATACCACGGTCGCACCTTTGTCGCTTGGAACACATCTTTCTTGGGGGAAATGGTTCTTAGTATCTCTTATCCCGACAATTTACCCCAATCAGCCAGTAAACAAATAAGCTGCACTGAAGGTCACTGCCACTGCCGAGTGTCGCTGTACAAGAATAACATAGACCTTCGAAACCCATTCCATCGAGCGGCTGGCGACATTTCTCACATGTTCCTTGACAACGGCGAACCCCTCTGGATGCTAGCCTACGAGAGTTAAGATGGGGACGGGAACTAGACAGCTTTTACCGGCAATTCAGCAAAAAATTTGTTGTTATAAAACCTTTAATTTCTGTAGGAAAGCGGTTCTCTCCACAAACGCCTATACTATTCATCCTTGACCTATGATTTTTCGAAACAATTCTTCCCACTTGTTTTCTTTTGAGAACAAAATCCTGAAACTATTTCCCCCTACGAATCCAAGTTCACTGTAAGAATCCATTTTTTGTTTTATCCCTGAGGATTTTGGTCCTCCTATTTCAAAAAAGAAATCTTTGGACACGTGATCCGCTTCGTCCTCCAGATTCAGTTCCAATATTCCATCAAGCATATTTTTATTGCCGTTAATGGATGTTAATTCAAAGCCGCGACATTGCCTGACGTGTTTATTTCGCCTAAGGCCGTGAAACTTTTCGAATACATTACCCTATTCAAGGTTCGATATCAAGGTCGTTTAAGCAACGCGCCTTCCATCAACCACCCCACCGACTCACCCCCTTTTGTCGTCAACACGACCCGCCTTCGACCGTTTCTCACCATATCCAAATCATACAAAGCCCACCGTCCCCTCAAAGCCCTGGCCTTGATGACCAGTGGGCATACCGAGTTCGAATATGATTACAAAAGGATGTACCAGGAACACGTTCGGGAGTGGGTCCGCCGGCAGTGCTTCGAGGAGGCAGAGGATACAGAGGAAGAGTAAGAGGAGGCAATGGAGGAAGTGGGAGAGGAGGAAGGTGAGGCTGATGTGGAATGATCGGAAAGTGTGAGCATCTGGTGGACCCTTGGGGGCCACCGGTGTACAACAACTCACAGGGATCTGCTGTGGAGGACAAAGGGGAGAGTGAGGGAATAATATTTATTTCTCAGTCCTCTGCTAGGGATGAGGCGAAGGTTAAGTCTCGATACTAGGGATTGCAGGATCTTGATACGTATGTTTGAGGAGGCTTTCTATCATACTGAGACGTTCGATGGAATTTGAAGGGATTAAATTGGGGTATATATGTCTTGGAGGAATTGATTGGCTCTGATCTCAAGGAATAAGATTATGAGGGGGAAATATAGATATTTATCTTAATAGTATATGCTGTAAGTCTTTCCTGTTCAAACGGTTCTATCTACTGCCTTTTATGGTACTTAGTATGTTTATTTGAGACTTTAGGGTTAGCCTAAATTTATACATAAGATGAGTGAACTGTTTCCTCTTGTAGGGTTCAAGCAAGTTAGGAGACTCACAGAGGTGCACATTAAAGTAGGGCAGAGGTTGAAAGTCGACTTCTGACTCAAAAGCATTTCTTCAACACTAGTCCCTGAGCATAGGTGGTAGATCCTGCCCCTTTTGTACTACCTTGTAGCTTTTTGCCCCTCCTTTCTTGCCCATATCTTTTCGTCCCCACAAAAAACTTTGGTAGCACTATTTTCGCTTGCAAGACCTCTGTAATTGGATAATTGGCTCTAAGAATATCTTCCCCCGTAGATTTACCCCAACGTATGCTTCACCTCCATTCTAACCAGCTCGACCCTACCTTCTGTAACACCGATCTTCAACAATGAAATCACCATTAAACCCTAGTATATTCATTATAGAAATGCATCCTTACCCGTTTAGGACTGTAATATAAGAGGGAAGAACATTAAAAATTGTACTTGAAGAGTTTAGAAAAAAATCTATGCGTATATGCCACAGCTTGCAGTACTCTTCACCTATGCACCCGTTTATGAGAGTGTAGTTCTACTTTGGCTATAAAGTAGATATTCTATTGATATTTTATGTTTGCTGCGGTCTATTTTTTTTACTTCTTTAGGTAATTGTGGAAACTCTAAGAATACCTTTATTGTAGTAGGCGCAACTTACTGTTCATGCTCGTGCTAGAATAAAATGCCGGAGTTGTGTGTAAGTAGTGGGGGAACCACGTCAGATTTGGTAAAGGGCATACAAAACTCAATAATTTTATCAACACACAAGCCAACCTTCCAAAGCAAAAACTCTGGCTTTTTTCAGAGGCACCCGCAAGTGGCACTCTGCTTTTTTACTTTTAAATTAAGGATGAAGAGAGCCAGGTACAGTACCTGTACATGGCTCTAGAACGGAAGTAATTGACTCTCACAGCCCAAAATAAGTTAGTAAACTGTCTAATAGCTCAAAAATTAGCACGGCTCGTTGGCTGTTTGAAGTTGGAAAGACCTAATGCCAACAATCTGCAGGCCTCTTGCCCTTGTTGACATACGTGGGTGATGTAGCATGAAAAAAATCGTGCTATTAGGTTACATTCCCTCATCCATGATCGGTACCATTGACCGCAGGTCGTATATTTTTGAGTAACTTAATTCCGAATCACGAACTTGATATTAGAGAAAACAACTGCTAACATATGCTAACATATACTAAGGGCTAGCCGCGTAATGTGGGGTCGAAACATGTAGACGAGTAAAAGTAGCCGAATGTGGAAGCGAATCCAACCGTTTGAGCAGAAGTATCTTTATGGAAGAGAGGAATAGTACTATGAATTCGAGGCGAGTACCGAAGGAAATGAAGGAGCGAAGTTTAGGGTGTTTTAACCGTGACAGATATATTAGACCCTATCTCAAAATACCTCAAACAACCTCAAACGACTGGAAAGGGCTTTATATTACAGTACTGGGGGAGGAACCTCGCCCCCTAAAAGGCTAACATAATCGCAGCCATCAAACAGTACAAATTGGACATGAAGGCTGCTGCAGTGTGCTTTTGCATCAAAACCACTCAAACGGAAGGAGGGCCGACTCGGCTACATCAGTAGCTAAGTAGAGCTACATTGTTCCCTTGGGCGGCGTTTACGCTGCTTTATGTCTCACCAAGCGCCATACGAAATTTAGACACCCTCTATAAGCGTACAGTATTTGTTTAGATATTTGACTGTCATTTGTTTACTAAAGTCATCAACGACTGTATATGCTCCACCTGCGGTAGGTAATGTAGAATTTGGGTTAAGAAAATTTCTAGGGCGCTATTTTCGGGTTAGCAGGTGAAAGAAACAGTCCCCGCCCGCGTCCCTCCCCTCCAGGGACGCCAATAGCGTTTAGTATGCAGCATAGTAAGTCGAACACTATTTGGATTAAACATGGATTTCAGTAACTTGGAGCTCACCTCCAGGTGCGGATAATATCTCCATCCTTTGTGCACATAAGTATCTTAATTCCAATTAAGTTGATACCACTTTACACTTAATCTGACACCTCCCCTCGGGAGTAGCTTTAAGGATTGAACCTGGAACCTCACCGTTCCAAAAATGCAAATTACCAACTGTTCTTACCACACATCGGCCAAAGAAAAATTATCTAAGAAAACAATATGTGTGAGATCTGGCCACACTTTGGCAGAAAAGATTCACTCCAATTATGATTACACGCATATAGTACCATTAAATTCATCACACCATCAAGTTTATGCTATAATAATCCATGAGTTGCGTAGCTGCACTTTATTCTGAACAATGTTAAAACCAAACCCACCGAGGTATCGCAACCCTAGAGGTTGTTAGCTCGTAAGAGGTCCAATTAGTCTTTCTGATGAAAGTGTAAGTGACCTAAGTGGTTGGACTCAAGCGTAGGTGGCTTATAAACTTAATAATATAAAATTATTTCCGACTTAATCGTCGAAACATACCAGATGGCAAAGCATTTTCCCTCACTGCTAGTCCATAATGTCCCTTGGTTCTGCTTCGGTCAACATATCCGCAACTTGATCTTGAGTAAGCACGTGCTGCAATTCAAAATGACAGTTGTTTATCTGTTTGCGCACATGATGGTACTTGAATTCGATGTGCTTGCTCTTGGAGCTGATATTTTCTCGCTTAGCCATACCTAGAGGTGCGGTACTGTTGATGCACATAATTTTTCGCGGTATATGCGCTTCCTCCGTAAACAGCTCCCTATTTTGCAACTCCCATACTAGACGACGTATCCAAGTTAAGTCCTTGGTGCCACTTGACATCATAATGTATTCAGCTTCTCCGGAAGATAATGCAACTACGGTTTGCTTGAGACTCTTCCATGACATGGGTACAAAACTGTTATGGAGTGCCTTGTTTTTTTTCATTCATCCCATTCCGAATCCGCAAGGGCTTGCAAACCTTCATGTCGGTTTCCACTTCGAGAATCTAATATCCCCAAGTCCCCAGTACCAGCCAAATAACTCATGAATGGCTTCAGAAATTGCATATGGAACGATGCTGGTGCATGGAAGTGATGTGCAATTGCACCAACTGCAAACGAAATATCCGGTCGTGAGCAGACTGCTGCATAAAAAAGCCCTCCAACTGACGTCCGGTACTTGGAATGAAGTGACTTATTAAACAAAATTCCTTTTCTGGTGCGGGTCAGAATTGACAGCCATAGGTGTCCAGGCTGTATTTGCTTTTTCAAGTCAAATAATAGTGCACGACATTTCGCACTTATTTCTTGCATGAATATTTCCGCAACAAAATTCCTTTGTGGTGCATAAAGTGGAGAGTATTCCCAAGTTAATTACTTCTCAACTTGAATTTTCCCTAATAAAATTGCTGCGACTATCACCAGCTCCATCTAAGCGGAAATTATGCAGACGGAAACCGGTTGCATGTTAAATTCTGGCTTGGTACTCAATGATTTTGTTTAAAATTTCTCTCTTATCCCTAGCAAACTGAACATCTGTCTTGGCCGTTCGATCATCCAATGTTCCGAGTGAAAATCCGAGACTAGAAAGCGAAGGTGGATTCATTGGTCCAAGCATTTCAACCTGGACCAGTTTCAAAAGTTCTTGAGTAATGCGGGGAGAAAGTGTAGTTGGTGCTCGCTTCATCTTAGCTTGAATACATGTAACTCAGGTGATACTCTTCAACGTCTCCATAAGGAACATAAGAATTTACTTGAACATGAGTGCAAGTATGAAATAGCGCTCTGCATTTAGGTGGCCTAGAATTCCATGCTATTATAAAGCAATATTGATGTAGGTCTTAGTACCTGGCCCGGTAGTGTTAATACAGGTTGTTGGTGTAGTGGACAATTTTAACTGATATTTATTGTCATTAAGATCGTCTGAGTACTATCCATCTGTAGTTTCCTTTTTGAAAAAATTTCCTCCGTCTTAATACGATATAAGAAGCATAGGCTAACTTCATTAACAGCAGGAGGATCTACCGTGAAGAGGATATTGAAAAAATTGGATAGAAGTCCGAAAGATAAAATATTTGTTCAGAAGTCCGGTGTGGGATATCCATGAACATACATTCCACCATCCAATGGAATAAATACTTGAAAATTTACAATAACGTTAGAAAGACCTGAAGCAATTAAAAAATATTCTGGTGGAAGTTTTTTGTAATTCAAAAAGGAAGAAAATCTGTAAAAGAAGTGATTGAAGCGCTCTTCGGATTCCCATGCGCTCTTCGGATGAACATTCCCATGTATCGATGAACATTCCCATGTTCATCCGAAGACCGCTTGAACCAACACTCATTGCGTAATGAACAAGTTTAACACAAACGAAGCAGCGCAATTTTGTTCTTCTTCTTGCTGAGAGAGCCACCATGAATTTCTGGACTTGAAACTTTTCTACAGGCTTTTGAAATATCTATACTTGGAGTAATTTCAAACTTCTTTTTGTCCAACTTGATATTTGTCCAACTAGATAGTTCCCCTTTGACAGCAATTACAACAAGATTCAACTAAAGTTCACTTGCTTATGCCACAATGGCAAGCGGAACGAAGTATTCAGGTAGTGTACGTAGTAACTTTGAAAACTTGTCTTCATCGTTGACTGGCGAATCGTAAGCTGACCATTTTCCATGGATCTCATCAAACTTCTCGATGTTGGACTCCCAATTGTCTCCATCCCTGTATCGAAGGGTTTCCAATTAATTCTCCAAGTTAACTATGGATTATGCATTATACGTGGCGTAGAGGCGAGATAGTGCATCCCAAAGTTCCTTGGTCGTACGGTCATTGACATCGATAATAGTACTCACATGGGCCAACGGTACCGACCCGAGACTGAGAACAATGTCTGACTTGGCCTTTATTATGACTTCAAGCCACTTATTTCTAGCGACTACGGTACCACCGGTCGGTTCATCATTGAAAAAAAGAAGTTCAAAATCATCACGTCGAATTTAGGCACGAGCAGGGCGACGCTAATGAATGGATTCCTTTGACGAAGAGACTTTTGGAAACTTGGTGACCTGATCTTGCTGGCTGCTTATGATGCGAGCCCTTTTGAAGCCGGAGAAAAGATCGAGTAAAAGTGGTGCACGGTAAGGAGGTTTGAAGCACGATAAGAAGGTTTCAATTCAACGCGATGCTACCATGAAACGAACAGGCTCCCTCCCGATGTTTGTCCCCTCCTGGGACCCCACCAGCGTTTATTAAGTAGCCTAATAAGTTGAAAATTCTTTGATTTAAACATGGCTACCAGTAACCTCGGAGCTTACCTCCAGGTGCGGGCAATATCTCTATCCTTTGCGCACCCACGTGTCTTAATTCCAGTTAAGCTGATAGAGCTTTACACTTAATCTGACAAAAGGTAAGCTTAATGCAAAAATAAAACAAACTTGACTGAAGTGATCGGGGAGAGGTATGTGAGATACCGCATGTCAATGAAACAGAGACGATTGTAATGTTTTGTTACCTAGCTAATTACGGCAAAAATGGATAATAAAATAATCAGTAGTCTTTGGTCCAATAGGATCAGCTTAAGAAAGGAAGTGCTATCAGTAGAGCTATTTCAATATCTTACAGCATGTACCTCAATTTTATATGTAAGCCCCGTCCGCCGGAGGATAAGGCCGGTGAGTGAGGTAGTAAGGAAAAAAGAGTAATTATCCACGACAATATCCATTATAGGAGGTTAAAAGGGAATTGTACCTTTGAACTGTAGACTTTGTACAGTATGAGTGGTTTTGTCCCCCAATACAGTATTTTGATAACCAGATCGCTGTACCTGATTCTAATCAACGCTAGGTCAGCAACTATATAATCGAAAGTTTCAAAAAAAGCCGTGCACTTCTGCACGGCGACAGTCAAAACTACGGACTCTGCATTATAATTTATTGTCACGGTAATGTGTACCACGTATTTCAATTCAATTCGCACCCTGCATATTGGATATGACTGGGAAAGGCGTGAAAGGAGGGTCATCCTCCTCAATAAGACCACGCAACGCCCATCATACCATGCCCCACTCAGTCATCGCTGTGTTTCTCGCGACAATCGGCTGGAACTAGCTTTTCCTGCTTTTTATTACTCAAGATCACTCTTTTCGTCGCTGTCGTCATCTCCTTCTGTAAGCAAAACGATTACAACGTGAGACTTTTGAGCTATTGTTTTCTTGGCTTGCCGAGATTTTGTTGAGGAAATTTTCTTTCAACCTTCTTGCTGGCGTAGGCACTGGTGAAGGCTCTATCAGGGTGTGTTTATTCAGCGGGGTCACTTTGATACTTAATTAAAGGTCCTACTTCTCTACTTTCTGCCAATTGAAACTGAACATGGTACAGGACTTCCCGGTTAAACAATTCAAATTGGTAGACTTGTTTCACCTGCACCGTAAGCGGGAAATGCACATAGACGAGAATGGATCTAAGAGCCTACTAAATCACACTACATTAAAGTACTGTTAGGTCCAGCTCAATTCAGGAAGCTGTGGGAATTACATGCTTTCGAATAAAACAGTAAAATTTATTTCGTGAACCGTACGTATTTAAAATTTTTTGGCTCAAAAAGCACTAATATATGTACCTATTCGAGCAAAAAATCCTACAATAAATCTACAATTATACCGACTATCAACTACCAGTTGATTACGGTTTACAAAACAATTTGAATGGGAAAAGGGACATCAGGGTTCTAGACAGCATAAGACTGCTCTTCAATCAAACGTAACCAAACGTTCACCATGCGTGTAGAGCTATTGAACCATACGTAATAACGCTACTACCACAGAAAATAATAAAACCTAAACAGCAACCTTATTCGACCTGTAGACGTAATTTTCTCTTGTACCCATCCCTGGTGCTCACGTAATATCATATCGAATCCCAAACCCTTTGCATGCGAAACACGGCGGATTGAAGAGTCTTCTAGCCTGTCACATATCTCTTATAGGAGATCTGGGCTCAAAAGCTAGGCAGTCTGTGCAACCTAGACCTCCAACACGTTTTCACCATCCCAAACTCGCAGCTGATAGTCACTGGAGAACACTACAGTAGGTAGTACAATAGACACAGACAGCCCATTTATGGTCGTGTTCTCTACGTACCAAATTGAGTAGTCATGTACAGAGCGGAAGTATATGTATGAGACCAATCTTGTACGGCGATAGGGATTGTACAGTTGGGGCAAGCGCAGGCCAAGCTGGGTCCGGATTGAGGGTCCATGAATTACTTTACCGTACTTGGGCTACTGTAACTTAGTAAGAAACAGGCCTGAGTATTCGTCGAACATTAGATAGAAGTCCCAAAGATTTGCAGCTGAGGTGTTGCTGTAGGGAACAGTGGTCGGTAGGAACACGACTGCAAAGGGTCAATAAATACCGAGGTGAGAGGGTCGATGATGATGTGTCCTGAAACAAAACACAGATCGAAAAACTGATTCTTATTTGTTAGAATCGCTCGAGTTCTGCTGGCTTACTTCTTCCAATAAAACATCACATCGCGTTCATTCTTTATTACATCACTATCCCATTGATATTTTCCTAGATGTCCATTGAGGATGAACCGCTCAGAAAAGTTCCAAGATTAACTGGAAAGAAGGAATAAAACTCTTGGGGGAGAATACTGGAGGGTGACATTCAGTGAAACAATTTGGAATTAGTTGCAATACAACAGAAACCAGAAGATGTGACGGCAGCTCAAGTATCTCGTTGGAATAAGGCACGTATTCGTGAAAAGAATGCCATAATTTTTACTCTGACCAGCGAGCATATGGCTCAAACGAGCAAAATTATTGATGACGATGAAAAATGCGCAGAGGACCTTTGGGATGCCTGGGCTTGTCTTTTAACTTCATCAAATGAGCAAAGAATCAGACATATTGACAAGAATTGGTGAAATTGCAATTCAACGAAGAGTAAAAATCAGACGAGCATTTAAACAAGTTTCAAGACATTTGAAGTAAAACCACTTCGCTTGATAAAGCTGTTTCTGATTACGAGAAATATTCGAAGCTAATTTGTATGCTTCCGGAGCACTGTGCTCCGATCACCATGGATTCGAGCAAATTTACATAAGGCGAGCTTCTCAAAACAAATTAAACTAATATATCTCGACGTAGAGGTGAGATGCTAGATTGGAATAATATTTTTGAGATAGGGAAAGCCTCAAGTGCTGGAGCAAGGAACAAAGTTCGCAGTGAAATACAAGTAGGGGAAATTTAAAAGGGTAATGGTAGGAATAGTAATATTGATTTCTGCTGGGTCTGCGGGCGTCATAGACATCCTTTCAAGGATTGATTTTGTCGTGCATAATCGTTGCGCGACACACCTAGAGGACACGAGAGAGATCGCACTTGAGGATTTGGATGAGATCAGTTGCGTACAAGTCATGTCAGTATGGAGCCGTACTATACTAATGATTATGCAAATGTGTCAAATGATTTTACCGATCAATTACAAAAAGAAATTTGGAGTACTAGAACTAATTACCATATCAAATGTATTCGTGGAATTTCTGGTGGGGCAGGCCCATCAGCACTCCCAGCTCTCGCTACGGATAAAGAGCCACCGCGTTATCATGGAAAAGATTATCATCAAGGGAGAAACAGTAGATAAGATAATCTTCCATACGGTTTCATAGCTCAGATTAAATTCAATACATAGGTTGCGAGATGTGGTATGTATAAATCATTGGACACAATCATTTAATCTTACGCTTCTCACTATTTATTTCATTCAAAGAACTACTTTATCGTTAATGAACGCATTGAGCCAGAAAGCGTCCAAGCAGAATCTGAGCTATCGATCTTAGTCGAAAAAGTTAGAGTTTAGATCCCGTCAGCAGACGGATTCTACATGGAGTCGTACTATGCACCTCATTTTCCAAACGAACATAATTTATGTGGGTGTCCTCACTCTACGCCAAAACATTTTGTTTACAATGGACCATCCTGCCAAGGATGGAAGAACTTGTCTCATTTCTCCGCGTGGTTCTACCCAATATTCAAAAGAAATTGAGATGGATAGAGATGGATTATACCGAGATAAAGTACCTAAGGTCAAGGGGATCAATAATCAGATGCATCACATTGGTCAAGTTCTCGAGTACGAGAATGATACCGGATTCTATTATAGCCATTACTTTGGACCCCCTCGTAAAAAACAGATTTATAACTGGTTCCGATTGGCATTATCGTTAAGGACACCCAAAACCTGGGAGATGCATGAAGCTGTCAAACATTTTCCCTGAAAATAATCAATTTCAGGGAACAATTCTGGAAGAAATAATCTATGTCCCATGCGCCATTGCCAAAGCAAGTCGAAATACAATAGAATAGATCTTGCATATCACTTTTTACCCACTCGAGATTGTCCACGATTGTCCACGTAGACATAAGCGGCAAAGTAGCCCAGCAGTCACTTGGGAGCACTCATTATGCAATTGGATTCGTTCATGAACAAGAAGTCAGATCTATTCCACACTCTTAAGTACTACATGTGTTGATCAGAAAAGAACACTGGGATCAAAGTTGTAATTATTTGCGTCGATGGAGCAGAAGAGAATCTTTCCGCGGCTGTCAAATAATTTGCGCTTATAATCGGAATAAGATTAGAGATAAATCCACGACACGCTCCTCAAAGCAATGGCGTAGCTAGTAATTTTTATGAAAAAGTTGGGTGTTAGTGCGCACTTACTGCTATTCGCATCAAAGCTTGGCAACGAGTTTTGGGCAGCCGACATGAGTCACAGTAATTGGTTACGAAGTGGAAGCCGTCTCCCGCCAAACAGAGTAAACGGAAACATTCTATTTATCCTTTAGGATACCTGTACCAGGAAGCGTATCTGTTTAGAAGAATTTACAATCTTTCGGTCAGCAAGGGTTTGCTTTTTTTACCAGTCCCCTACTCGGCCAGCTAAGAAATTACCCACAAGGGCTGCTCATGGACACTTTGTTGGTCTCGAGAGCGAACAGACTATGTATCGTTTCTACCTTTCTGACCGAAAGAATATCATAATCACACGCGCTAAAGACTTCCGTACACACACTGCGGACCAAATCTTCAGCATATCGTCACTTGTAAACGGAATCTCAAGACAAGCGTTCTTAAACCACACAGGCTCGCAACGATAGTGACATAGATGAATTATTAACAGAGGCACTTTCTGTTTATTGTGCGTCTCTTACTCAGATATGTCCCCAAGTTATATATGTCGTAAGCGTTCTGATCCTCGACTACCTAGTTATTTTCAAGAGGCAATTCAAAACCGTCTTTGGTGCGAGGCGATTGATCTAGAATATCTTGCATCTAGTAAACGAGAAACATGGAAATATGTTCAACGCGTACCTTCTCTCAATATTATTCCATCACGCGGGATTTCGCCTCAAACTAAAGAAAAAATGATAGTAATTAATTTCTCTATCGAGCGAGCTGTGTAATTCTGGGAGAAATGCAGTTACTTAGAGTAGACTTAGATCTGGATTTCTTAAATGCTTCGGTCGCATCAAAAGAAGCTATTACAATTCTACTGGCTTTGTCCGCTGCAACCGGTCTCATATTTGAAGAAGAGGATGTGAGTATCGACTATATTTATGGGTAAATTGATACCACTGTGTGCGTTGAGCAGCCTACGGATTTGATCGGAAAAAAGAGCACCCTGGTTACGTCTGGAAGTTGAAGAAGTCCATCTACCGACTTTTCCAAGCTGTAATTATTGGAGGTTCTCTCTTCGTTCAAAACTACAATTCTGAGGTGAGATTTGAGCTACCTACAATTGATGCGAGAGTTTTTTTATAAGGTTATTGGAATAGAATTTATCATTCTTGTTCTCATTATAGATGACATGGCATTTGCTAGTAGCTCACATAATCTTCTAGAGCACTTCTAGAAAAGTTTAAGGGAGGAGTTCGGTTTAAAATTATTTGCATAGTTGGCTTTATTCTTGGGCTGGGAAATACAACACAACCAAGATGGAATCAAGTTCTCCCAACACCGCTTTGGCGAGCATTTTTTTTGGATACATACGGAATCTAGGAAAGGAATGTAGTCTGGAATCTACTCACCGAAAAAAACAACACCACTTTGGGTGGAGACTCAAAAATATCACTGGGAAAGATATAACACTCAAGCTATAGTGTAATTATCGGATAAATTCTTCACTTAGCAGTCTGTACTCGGCCAGATGTTTCGGTCGCCGTAAATAAGCTTGCAAGCCAAGTTAACAGTCCGGCATTGCGTCAAGCTTGACTGATGAAACTACTGCTCCGTTGTGTATCAAGAACACGTCGATTGGTTATAAGATTTACGCGAAGCATGGTGAAAAAATTATGAAGTCCTTGGAAAATGCAAGCAATTGTGAACTCAGATTGGCCAGGACATAAATAAATCAGGAAATAAAGTACATGATTTGTAGTTATGTTCAATGACGCGAATGTCGCGCGGAAAAGAAGGAGGCCATCGGTCGATGCTTTGTCATCAGCAGAAGTTGAATATGTTGCTATCTCATGTTGCGTAAAGGAGTTGCTATGGATGAGCGGACTATTCTGAGAAATGGTCAATTGCGAACCATATGAAGTAAATGTGAGTATTACGGAGAAAAAAGCCATCAAAAACAACAGAGCTGATATTTCAATTGATGAGAAGGACCAGGTTTCTGCAAAAGCAAGCATATTGAGGTGACGTACAACCATGTAAGAGGCCACACCAAAAATGGAGCAGTCAGGATTAAGCACACTGAGACCACCGAAAACGTTGTAGATATACTAAAAAGTCAGTTTACAGGCGCATATTACAAAGATACCGCGCATGCGTGCTGTGTTGGAGATTAGTTTTCAAGATGTGGTCGGTTTTACAATTCTCAGTTTACCCAGAAGCTCAAAAGTGGAAAATAATGACGTACCAGTTTCACAGACAATCCCTCTTTCTCACCAATACCACTTGATAGATTTTATCGTGGGCCCTTAATTAGCTAATTCGATCAGTTAATTTGCTGAGCGGAGGAAGGAAACATGGTACTTATAACTTGCACGGAGAAAACATGCAAATTCACTGGCGTTACAAAGTCTAGGACAGATCTCCGAACTTGAACCTCCACACGGTTACCGATGTGCGGCTACGCATACGCGTTCTAGCGTTCTACAAAGGCCCCGATGCCGATTTTCTCAACCTAAATCTCTCCGCTGACACGGCGGTGTACGCGTTACACTGGAAGACGATGCCACATCGCTACTTTGAACTGCCCTTTTACGATTAATTGCTTCCCGGAACTGTGGGCATTGTAAACGACATATGGAGAAATAAATAGAACAAGCTGTGTAATGTGCCCCTCTGAGTTTGATGCTCTGAATGTCAAAGTGAACAGATTCAATCAAGCGCGGGTAAACAGCGGGAGTAACTATGACTAGGCACTGAACTGCAACCCGCAGACATACTTATCCACCCATCAGCAGCTCCAGATGACGCTGTGGCCCGACTGATCTCCTCCAATGTCAAAGTTTTCTCTCCCTATAAGGAATATGTACGAAAATGAGCCACAGGGGAAGTGGGCGACGCTGCTGCAACTGCGCACAGCAACAAAATGGCTGAAATGGAGCGAAAACTGTCTCTTCGACCCCCCACTCCTAGATAACCCTATACTGGCCCCAAATTACGAATGTAAACCGCTAGCTTTAGATTTCCTGGGTTTCTCTCCGCTTCAACCATACGCTTCGTGGATAGTCTGTTGCTCCGCATCGTGGAAAAATTCATCAGGTCCGTTGGAGTTATCCGTACAGGGATCTCTAGGCGCAACACTAGCACAATCTGTTCTTCTTATGCACGATCTATTTTTTCCCGCATGTCGCTGCACGTGGACGACATGGAACAACCGGTTAGCTCTTAGCCAGCAGTATAGTTTGATCCTGCGGACCAGTCATAGAGCAACTTTATGGCATCAGTATGACGGTTTTTCGCTGCAGGATCCGACTATATTCTTGATACTAATACCATAGCGTTCTTCCTTCATTTTTTCGCAGAAACTAAGGAACTCTACACGTAGCCGAAAATTTCGGATTTTTTGATGAATGCTTGAAACTATTGCTAGCCTAGCCTAGTCGAATACGAGGTATGACACGCCTATTAGAATACTCAGCTCTAGTACCACCGAACCGAATTGAACAGTTAAGTATTGGAACGCATTGTACCATGTAGAAAAGCTAGCGCAGAGGAATGGTGTTGGAGGCAAGTACTGTACGGGGCTAAGGACTGTACAGTTGGGGCCTGCGCAGGGCCAAGCCGGGTCCAAATGGAGGAACCATGAATAAATTTACCTTACTTGGGCTACCTTACCTTATTGAGAAAGATACCCTAGTATTCCTGGGACATTGGAGCATCAGAGCCTGAGGTAAGCCCAGATGATACTAATTAAATTGGAATATCTTTATCGAAACAAAAATCTTCCAAATTAGAAAATTGCCACTGCAAACACGCGAAAAATGATGCTAAAAGTTTTTAAACCCCCTTTTTATATAATTTCGTATTATTTTCTTATTTTTAGAAGGCAATTTTCCGGTTCACATACTCATTTCGGATGCCAAGTTTTATTTTCATGGTTTCATTCTTTATTAACCAAACCTTTGAAAATGAAAAAGAATAAAAAATACAACCAGAAAACGATGCCTACAAAGTTTATATTTTTAATTAAGTTTCTTGAGGATATTTTCGCGAGAATTTCGGATCTGAATTTCTCAAATATGAAAGTTCCTTTGTGTGGACAATTTACACAAGCACATACATTTTAGCTCACCACTATATTTAAAAAGTGGTTGCTTTGAAATAATTGTAGCTATTTCTTCGCTAATTGAGGAAAAACAATATATCGAGAACTTTTCTTGAATTTTAAAAATATTAGTAGATTCAAGTTAAATGGATGAACTCTACTAGAGAGGAGTTTTCCTATAAAGAGCAGGTATTATAATCAGAAGAACTATAACTACTATTCGTTGATACACATTAAAAAAAAAACAGATGGTTAAAAAAAATGAAATATTTTTATAAAAGCTTAACGATAAGTATAGTCTAGTAGAAAAATATGAAATAATATTTGAAGAAAAAAGTTCAGCAAAATAATTTTTCTAAACCGTCAGTTGAGACCCGTGAGTTCATTCTTTTCCACGCTAATTATTATTAATGAAAAACTTCAGAACAACTACTGAAACTTTAAGATTGTTTGAAACTACTACATTTGTGACTGCTTTTAATTTATCATGGTAATCTAGTATAAAAATTTCACCCAAAATTTTCGAATGAAACTCAATCAAATGAATTAGGATTGATGCAGAAGCACCTTATATTGCTAAATAACTTTGCAATGGCGACGCTATCAAAAGTCACCCTATCAACATTTTGACCTTTTTCTCCTTATTGAGGAGTTTCTACGTCATTCGCTTACTTTATCCACAATTTTGGGGTGATTTATATATTTTTGGAGTAAATGCTTTGGTTTGATACAAATAATGTCTTTTAGTCTCGGAAAGATTGCAAAAAGGTACTATTCCAGTCCATCTTCTCTGGTCGTTTTTGTTATTCGAAATGATATGATTCTGAATTTAATAATTGCACACTTATGGGTTCTGATGAGGAAAAATCGAAAATGGACCTGGAAGGTAAGTAATTGGATCGCGTAAATTAGCCTAGTTTGCCTTGTTCCCAGTAACTAATTTGATTCAGATTTATTGGCCATATTGACTCCAAAATCTGGCATTTTTCGCTCCTATGCTTCTGATGACAAACCTGATACCCTGTTATGAGCCTGGAGAGTTTGATAGTCGCTGTTAAACTCATAATTTTCATTGCGCAGGATTAATAGATGGAGTTGCGGTGGAAAATACTAGTGGAGATAGCGTATAGATACACGGATCGTTTCCGTGTGGAAATTATCTGGATTTTAATATTTATAGGATGAATTTTAGAAGGCAGTTGATGGATAGTGAAATGGTTTTTTGCATATATTCCAATCCTATATAGCTACGCGGACTAGGGTCCCAAATGAATTCAAACTGTTTACAGCAATGTCCTGCTTGGTTCAGATTATTTTTGAAACTGAACTCCTTTCCTAGAATTTTGGTTAGTTTACATCTCATGGTTAAAATTCAATTTATTTGGCTAAAGTTTATCAAGATTTTTTTCGGTTTTCAATTTCTCCATTGAGTATGCATTGCGTGCTGAAGTCTAGTGATTATCAAATTCAGGTCCACTACCATGTGCTTTCCTCGAATCTTTTCAGTAATACCTAATTAGAAGCTTGATTTTCGGATTCTCTTGTTTCCTTCGAAGTAATTTAGTTCTCTTACGGATTGGAAATATTTTAGGTTCTAGAACAGGGTTGGCATGGCCCAGGGGTAAAAAGATCGGCTCCGAAAGAAATCAATTTTTTATTTTACTACCATTTTCTCGCATACACCAGCAGCAGGAATCATGGGAAGGACTAATAACTTGGCCACAGACATACATCCATACAAATCCACACCATCCGGCCCATGACAGTTGAACATTTTCTCGTCGCGTCAAACAACTTTCCCCCCACCAGTTATCGCTCTTATTCGAAAATTTTCTTGTGAATTAAATTTGGGCACCGCGGTGTGTTTACTGTATAGGAGGCTTTCCTTTAATTTACTTGTAGCATAGAAAGCCTAAACCATTGAGAATCGCTCTTGTCCGGCTCGGCGAAATCGGAACATTGAGTTCATTTTGCATTGTTCTTGAGCTTTTTGAGGAGTTTTATGCTGCCCGCAGCAGCCTTCTTTCGTCTCTTGAAGTCATTTTTCTACGATTTGCTCGTAAATTACTGCTTTTAAATGTTTTTGGACTCTTCAGGAACGATGAAACAACTGCTTGCGATTGACCAAGCTGTTTGACAATATCCTAAATCGATGAACCAGCTTTTTTCAAGCCTGAAATTTGGGCTCGTTCATTTAAGCTTAATTGAGTTCCTTTTAGAATTTTGACAAAGTGGGGTGCTGTATTCTCTCCAGTAGGCTTAGTAGGGATTAAGGAATTGTAAAAAAGAGTGATAGAGCTCTCCACAGCCTGTTAGTTTATGGTCAGGTGTACATGTCGTATGACATCAGTCACCCCCTTTTTCCCTTTCCATAGTCCTCCAACGATGCCACGTGTACTTCACGTTCTAAAAGCAACCCTCTAAAAGTTACCTTTGTCGAGCTTTTCATCGGTGGAAACTGTCTTTTAAATAGACGCTCGGAGGTTGCAAATATCAGCGAAAAAGGGGGTGTCGTATGGCATCAGTCGGGAGTGTACTGTAGAAACATATGCATCTACAGTTTTTACAACTTGAATTTAACTGAAAAGTATTATTGAGATATAATCGTGATGTACTGGAATGCGTCTAAAAAATCAATGTTTCATATATGGGTCAATTTAGGAAAATTTATGGACTTTGGATCGATTATGTTTGCATTTTGATAGAGTAACCATGACAGACTTTCCTGCAACAGAAGTAACACAAAAGTACGCCGTAGACACGCAACACAGAAAAAATAAAGAGTCAACCCAGTACCGATCTCGCAGGTTATGGGCAGCACCCCGCTAACCACTTCATCCGCACTCACCGCACAACAGTGTAATAACCCACCCAACAAGACACTGAGGCAGAAATATCCCTCCCGGCTACACCGCACTCCCACAGAGCCACCAAGCGGGCAACCTACGCCCCACTCGCTGACCTCACACAAGAGCTGCTAAGCTTAGCACGCCTCACAACAACAGACATACACAACCCGATCGATCACACAGCCCACACCATGACCACGCCCAATATTCCAACGATCAATCAACTCGACAGAGATGAAGCCGCCTCCTGGCTCATCTCCATCATGGCGGGCGCCACCGCACTCAACGCCAGAGTATTTCTCACAACAGATCCGGGTCCTCCAAAAGACCCAGCCCAATTCAAGCACTACATGGACAAACGAGATCTGCTACTTAGCGCACTCATCGAAATCATACCAAAAGACATCCACGCCCTCATAATCCCCAAAACTGGCCGGCCCACACCTCACAGCGTCACTGAGGCAGTCAAAAATCACCCGGACTCCACTCGACCCGAATACCATGAACAACTCAAGCCCATCGCCGACACAATCGTACTCAGGCTAGACATGCCAATCAACGAGTACCAGAGACAGCACGAAGCCCTTCACGCCCACATGCGCACTGCACACAGTACCCGGACATAGTAGACCCCATGACTACTGTCAGGTTCATGATTACTGGATTACGAGAAAACCCAGAATCCGAAAACCTCGGCACCCAGAGGTTACTCAACAAACCCAAAACACCGAGAGACTTTTTCCACAAATGCAAAGAAATAACCAGCTTCAAAAACAGACGAACCAGAGCTGCTGGACCTGCTACAACAGCGAAAGAAACAGCAACAACCAAAATCCCCCTAGCAGAAGCCCTCAAGCAACTCGCAGCCGTACACAAGGGCCGGCGCACTACACGTCCACAGTTACAACCCTTCCGCAACCACTTATCACTGGGGATACCCAACCCGCGCCACACGGACGCACAATGTAGGGATCCAAACCACCCACGCAATCACAAATCAGGAGCCAATGCCCAAGAATGAAACATTGACATCGCTGCCATCGTCAAGGAACTCCAAGGTGCAGTTGCGCACGAAGCCGTCGGACCTGAAAACGACGATAAATCAAGTACGTACAGATTTGACTCAGGAGAAAATCCCAAATTACTTACCCGTCCGCAACCCGGCATGGAGAACTCGCCGCCCCAATCCCAACCGCTAACGCCACATTACAAACCTTGCACTGCACCTTTGGTGGAACATACGCAATCCAAACGAAAACCTACGAACTCCGGCTACCAGCCTTGACCAAGCCACGACTGCGCAACAGCCTGATCTCCACCCACGACTTTGCGCGCACATATGGATCCGTCATCTACAGAAATACAACCGCTATCGCAACTGATACAAGACGACCAAACCCACGCGTCATAGCCATCGCACCATGGCAGAAAAAGTCACAAGCGTACGTCCTCCAACAAGAAACCAGGTCCAAAGCTCAAAACAGTCTACACAGGACCCTCCTACCCGCCCAGCATAAACGGAAACCGGGAGAACCTCCTACAAACCAAAGACACCGCCACACCTCACCAAACCCTCCGCAACGCCACCCCAACCCAAAAAGAACAACCACCGCACCCCACCCTCAACCCCTCAACAGCCAAACAAACTTCCCACATATTGGCAGCCACACATGGCGCTGAACTGGTGACAGTCGGCGAAACCCAAACCTTCAAATGGATCCACAACAACAAAATCCCCAAACACGCCAAAGTAGTACCTTTGAAAATGACATACATAAACAAGCATTCGCCCACTCTCCAGCTAGACCGCCAAGTCAGGTGCTCAGTGCGCGGCGATCGCATGCAACCCTATCCACACTACGACCCCAACAGCACCTCCTTATACATGGCTGAAAAAGCCACCCTATGAACCCTACTAGCCATAGCAGCCCACAACAAATGGCACATCAACCACTTCGACATAAAGGCCACCTACTTGTACGAATCATAGAAACACCCCGACCGGTGTACATCAAAGAGCAACCCAAATTCGATGGCACAATCAGCCAGCGCGGACACACGGGGGTACTCCTGCGAAACTTGTACAGTACACCACCCGTAGCCAACATCTACATAAAAGGACTACTCCAGCACCTAACATAACGAAGATACAAGCAGAGACACGTCGATCCATGCCTATTCACCAAACTCAAGGAATGAACCCCTATTTAATAGCTGTAAGCATGGATTTCCTCGGACAAAAAAACTAATCAACGACTTAGTTGCCACAATGCAGCCCAAATACACCATTAAAATCATCGGACAACCAACAAAATATCTCAAATGGCATATAAACGCCAGACCCAACGGCACAATCCACATCTGCCAGCCGCATGTAGTGCACACCCTCCTCCACAAAACACATCTCACGCAGACTAAACCTCGTCACACACCAGTACCGGAAAACACAAGCTGGACCGAAGCACTGATAGCCGCAGAACTGAGCGCACAACAAGTCGGGCAATCTCAAACCATAATTGGATATTTACGCTACCTCACCTCAATGACAGTACAATAACTGATTTCATGTTTTCGGTGAACAAACTCTCCGAACAAATGCACCAACCGACAAAACGACATCAGCAACTTCCACAATGGCTAATCCAATATCTCAAAGCGACAGCAGGCTTTGGCATTAGCTGTGGAATACAGGCCACCAGTCACCCGAGTTCGCACGCCTAATATCGTTCTGTGACGCAGACCTCTCGAACGATCGCGACCAACGATCACGATTGGGCATAATACACCCAGTGTACAGTGAACCTGTAGCATTGACCAGCTCCAAACCATGCACAGTGGCAGAATCAACGTGCAATGCCGAGTACTTGGCTGGCTCTAAAACCACACAACAACCAATATGGATGCAGCGACTTCTGGCAGACTGCGGCTTACATCCATCACTAGCCTCAAAACTACTCATTGAAAATGGCGCCACAATCCAAGTTGCGAATAACTCAGCCGGCACCAAACGCAGGACAATAATAGACCTAACACACTACCACCTGCAAGATAACGTCAAAAAGGCAAAATCCAAGTCCAATATGTCCCAACGCACCTCAACGCAGCCGATGCACTCACCAAAGCACTTGGCAAACTCATGACCAAGCGCCACCGTGCCAGCATGTGCATCGGAACACCCATCTCAACTGAAACAAGCCAAACAGCAAGTACGCCCCCACCAGCCCGCCCGCACTCAAGAGTCACAACAAGTGGCCAACAGACAACAAAAACGGCTAAATTTGTCCTCTGTTTTCACCACAGACTGACAAAGAAACCAAGAACAACTGAAGGAAACGCAAAGCAATTTTTCAATCAACGAAGCAACCAAGAGAAGAAGGAGTTTAATGCATTCAGTATCTATTGGGGACTGCGCACGTCCTAACTATACAGCTAAGATCCAACCGGGTGTACTTCATCGTCCATGCGCATCAGGGCTCGGGACAGGATAGCTTGAGCAATGGATGACCAGAGGGTGCAACTCAGTCGCTGGTAGATATGGGGGCGGATAACGCCAAGTGTCGAGTGACACTTGGACGCGATCCACAGAACTAACTTCTCGAAAAACGCAAATTTACACAGGGAAGGGGCACCCAGGCAATCAAACGCCAGAGGTCGAAACGTGAAGATCGGCGGATTGTAAGGCGCAGAAGACAGACTGTCCTGCCACAGATACACTATGAAGTTCCGTAGTAGACACGCAACACAAAAAAAGTAAAGGGTCAACAGAGTACCGATCTCACAGATTTTTTATAATGTGGAAATTGCGCATACCTGTACCGTAGACGGTATGATTTGATAAACACTGTAATACCTGTAACCCTAGCTAGCTAGCCAGAGAAAACAACCGAGTTTCAACTATGTCTGCTCAGTACTGTACAGATCTGGACAGTACAATACATTGGCTAGTCTGCTGGTTGGCCTCCCATCGACTTTCTGGTAGAGTTGCTGGTGCTAGCATTCGACAGCAATGATTTCTACATTGCCTCGACCATTGGTACATGTATTTAATATGACATGCAGATTTGCAACTCCAAATGGGTTCCAGCCAATCCATACATCTCAATAAAGACACCCCCTGTTTCCCATTGGCTAGTCGACTACACGTATTCGGTTGTGGGTGTACTTGATCTTACACGTTGGCCTACACGTGTACAGTACAGTACTGTACAATACGTACGTTACTGCTGTACGTCACCAAGCACACGTGTAAAATGTGGCCCATCAAGAAAAGGAGCATTAGTCATATTTAACGGTTACTTACAGTATCTGCTTTACAGTACTCGAGTCTAAGGCGCTCAGGTGGAGTGCATTGCTGGATTTCGAAGTCCTCAAAGCAACCCCCAAAGTACCTCGTGAAATTGAGGGAAAGACAAAAAACTAAATCACGAATTCAAGTGAAAATTTCGTTAAAAGTTGCGTACTTTTTAGAATGCATTACACTGCCCCACAAATTTTAGGTGTCAGGAAAGCTGACGATGTTCGCCTGGAGTTCCAATTTCGCACCGAGGCTTCTGAAGCACTTCATTGTCTTCCTCACACTATGTGCAATTGCAACAGTTTGAAGGTTTGACAACAAGTTTCCATCACAAGCTTCCCCAGTCAAAGATACCCTTCAACCAACAATTTTCCTTCATAGCAAAAACTGCTGAGAGATGCAATGGAGGACCTCGCCTCTGCCCAAGCGGAAATATCACGGTTGCAGGGGCAACTTGCTGAAACGAAGTCCAACGCGGAGAGTCGTATTGAGACAATGAGAATGCAGCAACTAGAAGCACGAAATCGTGCAAAGGCGATTATTCAAAAGCAAAGGCAACAGGCTCAGGAAAAAGTTGCGGAATATGAGAAAACGGTGAAAGCACAAGCAGCGGAACTCGAGAGATTTAAGGGAGTTGAAGGTGATCGCGATCGATTAAGGGATAGGACAGAGGAACTAGATGCGCTAGTGATCAGCAGAGGGACAGACTTGGAAAAAGTTTTGGAAGAGAAGGCGGCCTGCGACAGAAAGATATCGAACTTGCAAGAAGAACTTTCCAAAAAGCGGGATGAATCTTCCAGTCATCGCGTTTCACTAGAACAGAAAATTACGGACCTGGAAAACAAACTTTGTCAACAAACAGAGGCAGAAGCGAGGCGGCAGAACGAGGGTGCTCTTGAAGCCGCAAACGTGTCCGTCGATCGAGATTTCGAGGAGGCTAAGGCGCGTATTCTAGAGCTAGAGAGAGTATGCGAGGAGCTGAGAACGGAAAACGCACGCATGGCGAAAACTTCAGTGAACCAGGATGAAGTTGCGAGTGGTTTAACAGGCAACAATGAAAATGGGATTTCGCTGGATCACGATCGTCAAGCCACATCCTCCGCGATTTAAGGACAGAGGCTAGGGAAGCGAAAGAACAGGCGGAGCGACTGGTAGAGGAGGTTGCCAAGACTAAGGAGGAATTCAGGAATAAACAAAAAGACCTCGAAGTGCTTCTTGACGAATCAAGAAAGGAAAACAAAGACTTGGAACAAAAGTTATTGGATGTGGAGAACCAGTTATCAGAAACGCAGGAAACACTCAGGAAAAATGGACTTGCTTTGCAAACAGAGCGGGAAAAGGTTTTGAGCGCGCAAAGGAACGCGTCAGAAGCAATAACGAACGGCGATGAGGGGAAAAAGATGCTCGAGGCAAAGATAGCGGAGATGGAGCGCGTAATTTCGTCAAAACAAGCGGACATAGCGAAAGTTCGGGAAAAGGCACGTACTTATTTGAAGGATATCAATGCAGAAAAGCGAGAGATGGAAGAGAGGATGAAGAAAAAAGTTGAGGGCTTGCAGGGGAACTTAGTCAAAGCGAAAAAAAGCTGAAGGCTGCAGAGAGCCGTGCGGAAGCCACGGCATCCGAGCTTGACAATTGCCTCGCTCTTATACGGGATAAGCAAAAGATTATTCAAATGCTCAGGATGACAATTAGCACTGAGATAAAAGGGGCAGAAGAGGCTCGTAAAGCCACAGAGGCTGTGCGGGCTGAGTTTGCGGCCTACAAGGAGAGGGCGCGAGTGGCTCTAGATGAGAAAAGCAGTACGGCGGAAAGTTCTAGTGACATTATTGAAGAAGCTACGCAAGCAGCGCGCCAAGACTTGCAGAAAACAAGAAAAGAGAATTCAGTGCTTCGCGAGCAGATTGCCGAGCTTCGAGAAGCTCAAGGAGCCATGGAGAAGCTGAGAGAACGTGCTGAGAAGGCTGAGGCTGCAGTAGATTTACTTAGAAAGGACGTTTCAGGCTTTTCGCAGACCCTGAACTACAGCCGGGTAGACATTTTGGAAGAGAAATTAGCGGCAACGGCGAGCGAGTTACGAGCAGCGCAGAGTGGGTGTGCTGATGCTGAAGATCGACATCAAACCACAAAAATGCGGCTTGAAGCAGCAGAGAGGGCCCTCCGTGGAACTGAAGTTCGCGCTGAGGAAGCCGCAAGACTTTCTGCCAGAACCATTGCAGGATTACAGGAGGAAGTAGAGAGGCTAGAACAGGAATTAGACAGAGCGATCAAGTCATCAGCGGCTGCCCAGCGTACTGCTGCAGCTGCGGCAAAAGCCCTCACCTTCAACGAGTCAGGAAACCCTTCAAAAGTCGACGCCTCCTATCAGGATTTAATGAAAAGCCCAACCTCGCAGGACAAGAAAGCGGACGAACTGACCGAGGTCACTAGTCATGAGGGAATGGAGCCGAGCCGTGCAACGTTCTTGGCGGCGATGGAAGGCTATTCAGACAGTCTTGGACTGAATATGGGACATTCAAGCGTTGTGACAGAGTTAGAAGGGACATCCAAAGCAGATATCGTATCAAGAGATAAGCAAATAGCAGTGCTTACGTCACAGGTCGCGGAACTTGGTGCATTGCTGGACGAAGCCCAACAAGAGACGACTTTGAAATCAGAGCAAACTGACCTTTTAAAGACAGAGGTTAAAAACCTGGACGCGAAACTAGCGGCCGCCGAGAGGCTCAAAAACGGCGCACCATTTAGTTACCTCCGAACTATCGTCGTCAGGTATTTGGAAACAGAGGACCCTACACTGCTTCCGGTTATATCAAATGTTTTGAGCTTCACCGATGAGGAAAATGAGCGAGTGAAAAACGGACGCGGTTCGGGACTCTCTGTAACATCCACACCGGGCTCATCACAAAAGTCAAGTTACTTTTCTCTTTCGTTCCTGGGGTCATGACGACGGCATAAATTCTGTACTAACCTTTATCTCGTACAAATTTCAAGCAAATGTAAAGACGCCAGCATCTTGGCATGGTCTGCCTATCCAATATCCTATTCAGAAACCAAACGCGAAGCTGGTAACCTTGTCGTCTCGAAATCCGCCGCCCGAATTTCTTGATGTGTCACCTCCGTGTCTTTCTGTTTCCTCCGGCAGTGGTCCCTTTGTCCGGAGTGATTCCCACAAACCAATTCTCCGCTTTTTCACCACAGGAATTGTGTCACGGTGCTTCATCGCTGAATGCGCTCTACTGAAATCTGGCAAGAATGGTGCAAGCTTCTGCTCCAAAGCTGGAAACTCTTGTATTACAGAACTGGCAAACTCCTTAACAATGAATTCACGTTGCTCTGCCGATCTACAACCACTTACCTGGGTTGGCTTGTCTCGCAACCATTTCACAACTTCCTTGACATTGCTTTCACTCACATAATTCTGAGTCACTGCAACGCCAGCATCCACATTCAGAACGCAATGCCACCATCCCATGGGCACAAAAATACATTCGCCTTCCCGTACAAGACACTCTCTCCCACCCAAACTTTCAACCGCCTTTCTATCATAAAAGTTCAAAAACCATTCTGTCACACTGACAGGAGCTACCACGTCCCCTTCATCACCACTCGGCACCACACCAGGAGGAGGGCACTCTGGCGGAAACAGAATCCATTTCTTGCTCCCTCTTATCACGGCATTCCACGCGGAAGTTCCATTCGGATCTTTGTGAAAAGACGAGCCACTCCTCGTCGGTCCCATTATCAACCACCGATAATCCGGTCGTTGCTCTCCTAGTACTCTAAACATATCCTGGGCAAAGTATTTCGGCACTTCATAATCACTAACCAACTTCGGCGCCTTTTCTCCAAAGCGTTGATCAAACACATACAACGGTTGATCGTCATGACCCTCAATCGCATCGCAGTACTTCCAGTAATCATTCAGTCCAAACTGATACCCCCCTGCGTTAAACTTGACGTTTTCACAACGCTTCTGCAAGCCCTGGCGTGTCCAGTCGTGAAAAGCCGGCCATACATCCACTACCCCCGTATGACGACAGGTTTTGCAGGCTCTTCAAAGCGGCGGCGGAATTCCCGGACTGAAACATTTCTCGCATCAATGCGCGGAACATCGTCATGCTGAAGCCATTCCTGATGTATTGGTGTATGCAGACAATGCCATTTTAGAAAAAGAACATCTGAAAAGAAAGGCTTGCTATTGATACAAGAATTTGGGTGGTAGGGGTTTCCACCCGCTAATTTGATGAACGTGTGTCGCCAACTATAGCTAAATTGAGAGAGAAGATGAACTGGGAATTGCGAAAGGGTTAGACGCCGCCAGAGGTCTTCATCGTAAGAAAACTGGCGAAGTGCTGTTGAAAGTGCGGAAAGGACAGAGAGCAAGTGAGCCGATTGGAGTGGAGGGATGTAAGGGGGGAGGAGAAAATCGATGATACGGAGGATAAGAGAGTCGGAGAGTTGGTGAAAGAGCCCTAGTGATTTGGAGCGAGGCGTTGGAGATGCAGTTGCGGTGAGAAGGTTGCCCAAGGGATAAAGATTGAACGGATGTTTGAGCATTGAAATGATGAAGCCGCCGAACGGCGAACGGCAAATTGCGAAGGCACTGGGGCACAGATGCAGCTTCACGATAGGATTCGCGTAGCAAGTCTCCACACCACGCCAAAGCTCTACCCGGACATCGCCCGAAGTCTCGTATCGGATCAATTGCCGCGCGGGCAAAATTTGGAGGAATTTTTGGGTTATTTTAATTTACAGACGATGTGGTCGGTTGAACGCCGCTAGTGCGTTGTGCGGATAAGTCGTCACTGATGGGTAACACTAAATAACATTCCTTACAGGGCCGGCTCAATTCCAAAAAATGAGCAGTATTTAACTAGAATTGAGAGTTGCCCAAAACGGAAATTTCCAAAAATTACTGCGCACCCTGTAGGATATTTCGGGCCACAACCGACCATATTTTTCAAATATTAAATCACCCCACATTTTCCCCCGTATCCACGTATGCCACATTGTATACGAGAGAACCAAGTACATGTAAATCTTAAATTCATTCTCATTCTCCGACAGTTTTCCCAGTGGCTCCGACATCACTGCCAAGTCCCGCTGTTTGCTCCTGGCACACCATGTCCAAGAGCAAATTGTCCCCACACCTTAGACGTCTATGGTGACCACCTCCTCCACTGCCTGCACGGCCCGCACAGGAGCATCCTTCACGACCGACAAGTGAACCTTTTGGCTAGGGACCTGGCCAAAGCCGCCCGCCATCCCGTCGTAGAGCCGCGAGAGGGCCTCCACCGCACGAGACCGGATATTCGGGGAATGAGAGGCCGCGGGGGACTGAATTCTTCGACATCACCTTTGTCAATCCTCTCGCGCCATCAAACAGGGGAGTCAACACGTTCAACCCCTGGACCTCCCTTAACGCAGTCCGAGCAGCGAAGCACAGAAAGCACCAATCTTTCATCGCCAATTCCTTTCGAGGCAGACTCGTCCCCGTGCCCTTATCTACCCTTGGCGGTTGGCATCCAAACGCTTACGCCGTCATAACCGAAGAGGCAAGAATCGTTGCAGTCAGGGCCATGGAATCATACGGGAAGGTTCGCGGGATATTCATGCAAAGGCACGCTGCGGCCGCTGCCACGTCCACCGCGGAATGCCTGCTGGCTGGTCTCGCGTCGGCCTTCTAGCGACTTTGAACCGGATAAACTCCGTTTCTTGGTTCCCCCATGCCGACCACTTGTACCAATTATTTGATGCGCTTTGGAACATGGGGTAAGCTATTTTTCAATCAATAAAACACCCCAATTCCTCCACCCTCCTCATGAGGGAAATGTTTTTCATGCCGATCAATGACTGTCAAATTCTTGAGTATACTGTGAAGGGCACACTGAAGTGCACAGTGTAGGAAGCAGTGATTTACTGGTGGTGGATGATCGGATCAGAGGTGCCTCGGAGGGGACTGGGTAGCCGGTACTTTATGTGTGGTGATACTATACTTACTCTAATGTCCTACATTCCCTCTTCTCTCCTCTTTCAAAAGTTATCACACTGACTTTGGCCAAAAAATACAGGTTTAGGGCGACGACACGATAAATTCGACAACTATTCCGGGCTCCTTTGACGACCGTTTCCAGGTCGATCTTTTCCGGATTTCCGGCCGATGCTTTTGACTCCAGAGAATTCTATGTAAAAGGTAGACCGGTAGCAGTAAAGTCATGAAGTCTTCGGCGTATCCACCATCTCGATGAGTGCGAGGTGCTACTGTTGGCCTAAGTCACTACGTTGCTCAGTTTGAGCGACGTAAATGGACTGTGTCCACTCTAGCCCAGCATGGTGGGGTGAGAGCTGTCCGACACTAGGTGCGCTGAATTATCGCGAACCCTTCGGTTGGAGTGCTGCTTGTTGGACAGTGCTTGATCCTCCGAGCCCCTATGGGGTGGGTTCTGGGTTAGGGGACTACGACTTCGTGAAGCTGGTTGTGGTGTCTCCTGCGAGCCGGAATGGTGGGTGCTTGTAAGACGTTCGGATGGGTGACTAACCATTGTGATCTCTGCCTTGTGTGTTTCTCTTCTTTGTCCCGAGTCGCAGTTTTCACCGTTCGTCCTATCGTCAGGCATGGGGACCCTTGTGGTTGGAATCCAATTAAGGTGATGATAAGGTGAGTCCTGCAGCATGAAGACGCGTTTGCATGGAGTGACGCATTTGTTTGTTTTCAGTATGGATTGAAGCATCTTGTTGGGATTCGCTTTGGTCATCGCATATGCGGGATTGAACGTGCCGGGGATAAAGCATACAGCGGCGGTTTTTCTTCTAAAGATGAGCTCGCGACATCGGTATCCAATTTTTGGAATGGATGGCACTGTTTCATTCATCACGTTGGCCCACAAGCTCTCGCAATCGATGAACGCGACAACCGGAACTACTTTCTTCGCAAGGTCGAAGAAGACGTGCGATATGTTTTCAACGCTGCGGAAGTCGACGTCTAAGGCCACGAGTTCGGACTCCTCCGTGGAGCGGGAGCGTCTTGGTGTGGAAGAACTGTGACAGAATACGACGTTGATGTGGTTGTCTTTGTCGGCAAGTCCGATGATGAATCCGACCTGAGAGTGCGTAGTGTCCAGCTTTTGGAATAAGGCGTCCGAATACAGACGGATATGGGGTGTGTCAGGGTCGAGTTGGATGTACCAGACGGCTGGCACATCGTTTTTCTGGACTGATGAAAGTACTTGACGTGTGCTTTGTAGTACCGAAAGAGAGGGGAATCATTGGTCCATGTTCTTCTGGAGTGCGACGCTTGCTTGGAAGGATGAACAAGGGCTCGTTCCGACTGCAATAAATGCGCGTTTTCTGGTGTCGGAGCGTAGCTTGGATGTTTCGTCTGAGGTCAAGGGCCTATTAAGTTCGGGTTTCGGTAACTTGTTAATTTCATCCAGAATTGTTATCTTCGAAACATAGGCGTGCTGCGTAATGGTGATGTCGAATCCGTGATGTTGGATATCAATACCTTTGAAATCGGTGGGGGGTGTTTGGCGTCTCTGCAAAGGAATCTCTTTGCGAGATTTGCCTCTTCTGAAATCTTGGATGTCGGCATCGCGTTTGTTGCGTCGTCGATTCATATGGCTGTCGCGGCGTACTTGGTCGGGCTGAGAAGAGAGGAGGGTCATACAAAAACTGCTTGTAGTCAAGGATTTTCTCGCATATCCACGGGATAACTGTTCCGTTCCAGTATCTGCCGGCCTCTACCTCGTCATACATCTGGACGTTGGCTCTCCAGATGAATCTGCTGTTCTCGGGGTAAAGCTTGAAGTTCTCCGGTCGAGTTTCATACTATATGAGCTGTTTTGTGGGATTTCTATGGAGGTAGGCCTTTGTGACGTTTCGGACAATCAGTGTGAGGGAGTCACCTTGAGATTGGAGTTTTGCGTCCTAAGTTGGAATTATGGATAGTAAGATACGGAGAGAGCTCAAGGCGATGGTCGGTACGTTGTCGATTACGGAGTGGCGTAGTGAGGAGAGGTGTGCCGCGCTCACAAGTCTTGCTCGGAATCGAATAGGTGGGGAGGCGGTTGGAGATCGTTTGATGATCGAGGTCCACTTTACCGGTTGAAGTTCGCTGGGGTCGTCTAGGATGGTCTGTGGAACAGCAGTGACCGGCCCTGTTATCATGAATCATATTTCTTCTTCCTTGGCATCTGTGAATGACTTTTGTTGATTGGCTGGGAGTTTTGATAGAGATCGGATTTTCTCGGCGGATGTGATGAGCACGAGTTGGTCCCGTTTTTCTTTGATCATAATTGTCGTCGGCACGAATTCAAACTCGGTTGCGTCTATTACACCGCATAGAGAGTGAGATAGTCGAAGGTAGATGACGGTATCGTCTGTCGAGATGTGTTTTGTGCGATTATTCTCTTTCGACTTTGCGATGTAAACTGTGCTGGGAAGAGCGTTGAGGGTCATAACGGGGCGTGGTTCGGATTCGACTGCTTGACTGAGGTACTCTGCTGTTGACGCGGTTGGATACGGTTTGTTGAGTGCGCCGGCGTCGTCTGAATCATCATGTTACTTTATCTCGGGAGACAGGTATATTTCTCCGAAGAACGGCCGGATCCGAGTCCCGTGGGTCGGGTACTGCTTTCCCTCGAAGGTCACTGTGACTTGAGGTTTCGCAACTATTGCGACGATTCCTTGGCGTCATCCTCTGCGCTTTCTGTGGAACAATATTTTTTGACCGGCAGAAAAGATCTGTAGGTTGAGGACTTGGCGATGTTGTGGGTTGAATGCGTTCTGAATGACTTCGTTTGTACGGAGCTTCTCAGTTTCAGTGCGTCCTACCTCCGCGAGTGCGATGATCTCGCGAGTGGAGGGTGCGTCTGTCATTTCGCCGAGGACGCAAGGCATTGTTCAGAATCGATTGAAGTGCATTAGCACGCGTTTTGTGTGTTGCGTGAAGTTCCAGGTCATCTCCACCTCAGCCATGAGCTGCTCGTACCCGGGACCTGGTTCGAATTGCAGGGTGAGAAGGAGTTTGTTAATCGCTTTGTGCAGGAACCGATGTAATATTTTATTAAAGCCGAGATACCATGGAGATTCTGTCCGTATCGCGCAGAGTTGGGAATTAAGGGGCGAAGGTTATCGACCATGAGCTTGTTGACCAGATTGGATCCCCGATAGACGATGGGGAAGAGCGGTGAGTCGAATTTGGATATTTTTCATCGGTATGGATATGCGAGGAAGGCTGTTTGTGCTGAGTCATCGCGGAGGTATGCCAGTTTCAGGATATTTTCCCCATAATCTAACATGAATAAAAATTCGACGAAGGATGAAAACACGTTGGACGGCATGAAAGCTGGAGACACTGCGATGTTTGGAGTCGCCAGAGCTGGAATTGCCAGTTTAGGGACACAGGAAAGTTCGGCCGTTTCGGCGCCTTGTCTGCAATTGACCAATGACAGTTAACCCCAACGTAAGACCGTTTTGCTTCTGACTTGGCCGAAATCATCCGAATCTTTAGTGCTCGCATGATCACAACCGTGTGTGGGAGTCATTCATACCCGACCAGATAGCAGTCGCAGTTTCAGTACTTGTTTCCGTTCCCAAACCACGTGAGACCGCGAAGGCCAAGGGTTTCGTTGTCTCTCCACTGTGTTACCCTATCGACACAATTACCTGTGTCATCTACTGATATCAAGTGAAGTGTGGCTGCAATTCATGGTGCTGATCCTGATGTTCAGAACCAGATCGCGCACGAAATCAACTCCTTGGACATAAGGTATCCTGTGGACAAGACACTAGCAGTAAATAGAATCGACCAAGCTGCAATTAACCTGCTTCTTTCTTTCGCCGACCCCGACATTCTCGTTGAGGCCAATGAAAATGAGCGCTTGTTCTGGTTCTCTACAGTTCCGTTTAGCCAGATTATGTTTTCTATTCTAGACCAGGATGGAAACCATTTTTCCAAAACAGTGTAAATGACTGTTGCTGATGGCTTACTAGAAACGTTTAGTGATGTGTTGTGTTCTACTCGAGAAGGGAAGCTATCGAAAATCAAGTCGAAAGTGGTTTGCACCTATCACGAACAAAGAATTGCAGAGTACCACACTATGCTGTCTTGTCTAATGAAAATTGGAGTGAAAGGAAGAATGCTGAAATCCGCTCTTAGTGATATAAACGCGGCAATTGACGAACTGAAGACTCAATTTAGGTAATGCCATAGAAGAACAGCACCAAAAGTGAGCAGGAAAAGAAAGTTGGGTGTGTTCTAGAGAGCAAAAGAGCGTCAGTTTCATTTCGATTGAAGCAAAATGTGCGCTTTATGATGTCTACAGGTTCAATATCTCCTGGTTTTGACCTATCTTCTTTTCATATTATTTTTGTTTCAGGGTGTTTCTTGTTTATGAAGGGAATTGAGGTATGGGCTGATTCGGTGGGAATTGCTTTTACAGGAAGGTTTGGAAAGGAATTGATGAGAGACTGAGTTCAATATTTGGCATCTCAACTACTAGATTGTGATACATTCTTTGTTGTCGAAGGTAGCGTCAAAATTGGAAAGAAAAGTGCAGTACCTGCTGGACTTTCTCAAAGATAGGACACAGTTGTGGGACTTCTTTTACCAGGAGCTCTCTAATTCGGAAAAGGAAGTAAAGAAATTTACGATGTTCATTTATGAATCTGGAGGCCTGGACTAGTAAAGTAATAAGTGGAAGGAGTTCAGAGATAACGGAAGGTTTGTAAAGTTATCATCAAGTCGCGGTCTGCCGACCGCAATTAACTGGATTTTGGGACGCCTTCGATCTGTTATCTGCAGGGAATAGGCAAGTACTGCTATAGAGAAGGATTATTCTGGGTTTCTCTCCTAATTGCAGGAGGGGGAAGATATCGCTGTTTTGCATAGAAAGATGCAGGGGAATAATCAAACAACGTTTTCGAATACTACTTTTGCCGGTTATATAGAGGACAGTAGGTTTTACTGTCAAGTAAAAGGGGCTTTCGTGCGGAAGTTGTGGTCGCAGGTCGAAAGGCTTGACTCGTTTCTGCAGGAACTCTACGGCTTTCATGTTACTGTTATGGAACAGGAAGTTACAGATGGAGAAAATAAAGAGAGCAACCCACCAATTGAAATGGAAGAGGCAGTGTATAAGGTAGCTCCGGTTCTCTTGCAGGTTCTTACTGTATGTCATCGGATGTGTGAAGACATTTTTGCCAACTTTTCGTTGTATTCCATGGTCGATATAGTAGAATCAGCAAAAAAGACAAAAGTACAGTCTGCGTTCCTGAGTTCGATGCTATCAGCGAAACAGTTTTTTTTCAAGACCTTCGGCGAGCGCAGTCGTAAGCGGCGAAAATATGAGCCCGAAAAAGCCTATGCTGGGGGTGATAGTAATACTGGAACAAGCCCAGCGCCATTTTCGCGTCGAGGGATCAATACAAGTAATGCATGTATTGCTCAGACAGGAATAGACATCCTACAAGATGAATTTACATCCATAGAGATCCAATGACAGTGCGCAACAGCAGAGACGGGGCCGGAAGGAGTGCTTCATATGACACAGGCGGTTCAGCCTCAAGTTGTAGAGAAAGAAAATTTGGTTGGCGGCTTAGTAGGTGTAGTTGGAGGTCACGTTTTCGACGGTATTTGCAAGTCTTGCTTGATTTTTGACTCTGAGGGGCCTCTTGAGATTGCAAAGTTCTCAAACGCACAGAAGCAGGGACATGAGGGCAACGAAAGGGAGACGAAGATGCAGAAAGAAAGGGGCGACGATGGGGATTCCCCCGCTGATGAGGAGGATAACAACGGGATGAGTAGTTCGTGTTCAATTTTGGACACTTGGTTAGTCGTGATACTGATCGATTATGTAACACACTCCAAATAAATGAAGAGTTTAAAAGAATGTGAACATTCGTTCTTGTGCCTCTTTACTCAACAGTGTTTCACTGTCATATATGTACTTTGCTACCAAAGATAATCGCTCCTCTATTGTTCTTTACCCCCGAGAATACCGAGAGCTCTCTGGCTTCATCCAGATATCTCGACCCTCGTAATGAAATTGTAAAGCACATATGTCCAGCACTCCTCCTCGACGGTCACGATCATTCACAAATATAACACTTGCGTAGCATACCTCACAACTTTTCGCTAACTATTCCTTCTCGATAAAGTTCAATTTGTCGTCCGCCAGACGAAAGAAGACGAGAATTGATTCACACAATGTACTCGCCTGGCTAAATACTTCTGTGATAAAATAGTCCCAATTAATTTCATAACTTCGCCTTTTCAGAAATTTGATTTCACACAATGTGCCCGTTTGGCCCCATTTTCAGAAATAATTTAATACAATGTGCTCACATGGCTCCATTTTCTCCCCCTCCAGGGTATATATATAAATCGTGCCTCTTGCAAATGTTGCATCCTTCTCGATTTCAACAAGAACCTCAACCGCTTCATTAAGCTTCACTACTTACTCCACTAACCGACTCCGATCGTATCATTACCGACTCCTTGTCGCTTCCGTAATTCGTTCCAGCGCTAGTCCCGCACTTTCCGATGCTAACATGATCACAGTGATTTCCCAGACTTTCTTTTAATGTCGCCCGAACAAAGAAGAATCATTATACTGTACTTTTAGATCCGGACGCAAAGCCAGTACCACTGGCAACTTGACACAATTGGATAGAACTGAGTCCTCAAAGCAATTGCAGAAATCTTAGAAGTCGGTGCAGAACCCTGTACGCAACAGGCTTTGCCAAAATATCTGGTACGTTGTTTTTGGATAGGGATACACTCAGCATTGATAAATCCCCGTTTCCATAATCTTTAACGTGATGCACTTTGATGTCAATGTGTTTGTTCCGTCCCGCAACCGTTTCGTTTGGCACCAAAGCCAGGGCTACCGTATTGTCTGATAATATACGGTTTGGGGGTAAGCAAGTTGAATATTCTACGTTGAATGGCGTTCTGGTTTTTATTCCCCACAGGACTCGTCGTATCCATGTAACTTTTCTCGCAAATGCGAAAAGTACAACATATTCCGACTCAGCCGTTGATAGTGCGATAACCGTTTGTTGCTGACTTTTCTATTGTACTGGTCCTTCGTTAAAACTTATGATGAAACCGCTAGTCGAATGCCCAGTCTCGCTGCTACCCCCAGTCGGCATCGACTTTTTGCAGAAAGTGAATCCCTTGTGATTGGCTTTCGACGGTATTTCAGACCGTAATTTGTGGTTCCGGCCAGGTATCGTAAAACGCGCTTGAGCAATGAAAAGGGGCGCGCAGTTTGGACATATAAATGACTTATGAGTGCGCAGATGGCGAAGAACAAGTCCACTCGCGTGCAGACGGCCAAGTTAATAAGTGCTCTGATGATTGATCGTTACTCAGAATGTAATTCAGTACTCAACGGGGAGTCGCCTTCATTTCATGATGTGAGATAGGCGTCGCTTGGTAATGGCGTCCATGATGATTTACATTTATCCATGCCTCATCTCATGAGCAAGTCTTTGGCATACCAGGTTTAACTTACTTTGATCCCATTTTCTTGGTAACCTATTTCCCATCCAGTTAAGGTTTGAAGACGTCCGAGTAACTTGACATCAAACGATGATGAAATTTTCTGCTTAAGCCAAGAATTCATTGCTGTGGAGTTTGAAACGAACTTCATGTCATCTACAACGATGACAATAATAACGAATTGCATCCCCAATTGGAGGTAGAACATGTGCTTCTCAATTTTTGATATGCGGAAACCTCACGATAGAATTGTATTGAAAAGGAGGGACCCCCGTATTTCACCGGTTTTTATAGCCTATAAATTGACTTTAACAGAGAGCAAACTGTTCCAGGTCGCGCTTTAACCCCGGAAGGGTCTGTCGGCTGGGCCATGAAGATAATAATATTCAATTCACTGTAAACGTAAGCGATACTGATGTCGGCGCCTTCAATTGAGATGTTTTCAGCTGCAGCTTATGCGATAAGGATGCGAATAGCTTCATGGCATGCGACCTGCGCATAGAAATTTTGCGGATCGAAGTGAACATACGCTTGTTGTCGATCGCCTCGTATAAGGCACCGCGGTTTTTTCAAGAATATTGTTCCCTCCTTGTCTAAAGGTTTCAACCGAAGTACCCAAGTGAACGGAACTGGTCGAATATTATCGGTTCTGGGTAAATAGTCCCAGGTTCTGCGATCTCCATTGGACTTGTATTCGCGATCGATTGCTTCTTTCCATGTAGGAATTTCGATAGCCTCCCGGAACGAACGATGTAGATGTGAATCCAACTTCAAAGAACGAAAGAATTGTCTCTGCAAGCCGCTGTTCTGGTAACAACCGTTTGGAAGTGACGAAGCAAATGCTTGTAAATCCTGATGTAAAACAGTTTCTGCTTGGCCGTCTGTGTTGCTCAGACCTTCGATTTCGGCTTGTATTGCTAGTCTATCAAGCAGAGAAGCAACGCTTGGTAATAATGCTTCGCTGTACTGCCGGAGGTCTTCAGCTTGGGTCCTAAGAATGGACTTGGTTTCGGGAACCTATATGCAAAATAGGGTTTCCTAACTCTCGATCCCGACAAAATGTCCATGTACGGGTCTGAAAAGGAACTTTTTGTTTAGAACCGTGTCTTACTGGTACCGAAAGGCGAATGCAAGTTGCCAAAATAAAAGACCTTTGGAGAACTCTATTATTTTTGAAAGTTTCCACTGGAGAATCGGTATTTGATTATTAGCGTGCAAAACTGAATATATATTTCGAATCCAGTTGGTGTGGTTCATCGCCTCCGCCCATAGTGGTTCAGGGAGCTTTGAGGCGAACAGATTCCCTCTTCTTCTTGCCCAGAGTTCTTGTATGAGGCGTTCCGCGGTACTATTACTTTCATGGGCGTAAGGAGGAGACAGTGTGAGTTCTATTCCGTTGTAGATGCAGAATCTTTCAACAGCTCCATCTGTGTTTTCTCCCGCTCCATCAAGTCTTATCTTCCTTAATTTGCATCCAGTTTGAATTTTCGACATGGCTTTGCACTTCACCAAGCACGTTGAGAACTTGCTTTCTTTTTGAGGAAAAAAACATCAGATTTTGCCGTCTTCGTATCTATGAATAATACCGAATAGATATTTCCTGATGAGGATGGTACTACAGTTACGGAAATGCTGTGTGAACAAGTTCAAGCGGAAGCGAAACATTCATATGACTTCCTAGTATGACAGACCTTCTTGCCTTTCCTTACTAACATGGAACACAAAATATATGGTCCAAAGCGTTTCTCGTGAAGTAGGGGACATCATGGAACATCTGAGAATCTTTGAGTATTTTGCTGGGCTAGGTTTCTCGGTTCGGAAGTGCCAATGAAGAGGCTTGTTCTCAGCTAGCAATAGGATTGGACATAATTGCTCTGGATTTTCAATTTGAGCTGTAGCGTTCTTGGAGACTGCGTAGTCAATGGCATTTGGATTTTAAGAGAACGGAATGAACTCAGATGTAGTGGAGACGTTGTGAGATCTAGGGACCTGCATCTGCATCTTGTATAGTCCATCAGTTTCGGTGCACTTGAAGATGTTATTGCAGGTGAACTTGGATTTCATGCAGCAAGTGCTTATGTCACCGCTTTCATCAGACGAGAAGATAATGTCGAAAAACATTGCCAGTTTGGAGACAGAAAGGATAATATCCCCAAACTGAGGAGCATCGTATGCTTCAACGTACATCCCTCCGTCGAGAGGGACATAAGCGTGACCGACACCGACGATAATAGACAAACCTGATGCAGAATGCACATATTCCGGGCTGATCTGATGGTGGTTGCTGAAGGACTTTTTAAAATGGGAGAAGAGGTGGGTCGCCCCGGAATAAATAAGAGCATCTTTTGACTTCTGTTTGGACACTGATGAGAGGCTTGAGCGTTTCAGGCGAGCCGTAACCCACTGGAAGTAAGTATCCTGACCAGTTTTCTGCTGTGATGAGTAGTAAGGAAACTGTTGGACGTTTGACTGTGGAAGAAGATTTGATGCCATCCGTTTTCTGTATTCATTTAACTAACAAGTTGCATGGTTCCAACTAGAGTAAAAAACATATGTTTGTTGACCGCCTCTAAAGGTTCTCCGTGGAAAGTCATTGAGTAACCACCACGACCGCGACCGCGTGGTTTTCGGAAGCCACGAAGTCCTCGAGAAGCTCCTCACCCACGATCTTGTTCGGTATATCCATCAACACAATACAAACATTTAGAAGCGCAGTGAACTGGTCGGCCACAAAAGTAACAGTGCGCATCAGTTTCTTTAGGTCTATTATTGGTGCCGAGACCGACATAGTTTCCGCGTTTAGATATCTTCTTCCATTTTTTAGACATATGTGCTGCTTTTGAAGTCCCTTCAGTCTTACTGGAAGGATCCCTAGAAATCTTACGACGAGATACTTCGGCATGCATAGAATAAAAAAGCGCTCTATCTCAAGGTCTTGGACTCGTGCAATCATGGCGAAGCCACTGAAACTCTCTGACAAAGTTCGGAGCAGCTTGGACGCTTTCTCCTTTTTTGAAAACTCTTCGTCATTTGTAGCCAGCTTGCTGAGAAGAGCTTGCTGATAAGTTCAGTAAATTTGTTCACATGGTTGTCCCAGCTCTTCACTTTCCCATAACGTTGATCATCCATTTCACGACGAAGATTTCGGATACACTGAGCATTCGAGGCTGTATATGTCTTTTCGAGCTCATCCCAAAGATTCTTATCCGTAACATCTTCATCTTCTTTCAAACGGCGAGCTTTGGCCAAAAGAGAGTCTACAAGACAGGAAATGATTGTACTCTTGGCCTCGATCATCTGCTGAAACCAATTCTTTCGAACCGAAGGAGTAGTGCTCGGATACTCATTGAGGAAGCCGACAAGTTCGACATCTGACTTCCGGATTTTAAGCAAATGCACGACTTTTCCATAAGATCTAGTCATCAGATTTGCATAGCTTGGGAAGTTTGCTGACAGTGTCATTTTGCGGTTCAGAAATCATGTAAGATAAGTGTGAAGATAAAAGAGTTCAACACAATTGTTAATTCAAAAGGAGAAGATAGTGCGGCGATGCTACCATAAAAGAATTTGAGCATCCGTTCTTGTGCCTCTTTACTGAACAGTTTCTCACTGTCATAAATGTACTTCGCTACCAAATAGAATTGCTCCTCGATTTTCCTTTATCTCTCGAGATTACCAAGAGCTCTCTGGCTTAATCCAGATATCTCGACCGTCGTAATGAAACTGTAAAGCACATGTGTACAGCAGAGTTGATTGTGTTTTGGTATGTTATTTTGTCAATACCAAGACATCAAGTTGATCTGCGTGTGTCTGACCACTGTTATAGGATGGACATATCCCAGAAATTGTGTTCCACCCTCAGGGTGCATGAGGGTCATGGAATAAGCGAAAAAAACTTTATTTTTTTGCCAGTGCGACAAAGGATAAATTGTGTCGACTCAGTGACACTGTACTTTTGTTGCCTGTAAGACACAGGATACATTGTGTCAACCCATCAGCAAATTACTTGTGTTTACTTTTTTGGCAGTACAACACACTATAAGTTGTGTTGACCCGGTGAAACATTTATTTTGTTGCCTGTGCGACACAGGATAAATTGTGTGAACGCAGCGACACATTTTACTTCGTTTTCTTCACAATGATCCATTTATACCCCAATTACGCACTGCATATCTCCAGCCATACTGATGAATGTAAAGGTGTCCAAAACTTCGCAATCTCCTCAACTCACTTCACCTTAAGCATTGATTGTGATACTATCCCACAAAAATTAACAAATATATATCGATGCGATTCTTATGAAATCAGCGTTCCAAACAGCGCTCTTGTACAGGAGGACAGCCTCTGTCCGTTATGGAGTGATCCGACGGCAACATAATTGCCTCAGTCAATCATATCTTCCGCACATCTACATCTGAAGAATGGTGCGTTATGGCGGACCTCCCATGCATATGGAGTCACTGCAGTGGAGCGCTGGCAGCAATACATCTCAACTCCCTCCCATTCCCACATCGGCAGGCCACCGACTCGGCCATGCAGACGGTGTATCTTTTTTGATTGTTCGTCTTGAAATACGCTCCCCAATCCTCACCATTCTTCATCAATTCCCTCCCAAAAAAAATCCAAACCCAATTAAACTACCACTCTCACTCCAACTCTGAGAGTGATTCTTAGAGTATTACAATTCTCTCCCTACTGACTCCATATCTTCCCCACCCTCTTTTCCTGCAGGCACCATCCTTACAAACGACACCCTAGTATATGCATCCAACAAACATCCCTGCAAAACACCACGTAATTCAACGATCTTCTTCCATACTCCACCATGTCCACATGCACTCCTTATGGTGGCTTCTTTATAAGCCTCCAACAATTTCACCGCATTCTACCACCGTACAAATGGATCTTCATGTACATGTCTGAACTGTGTGGGCTGTACAATGGTGGGCCTTTCCTGCCCTTGACGATCACCAGACTTGTAGCTGACCTATTAAATTGTTATAATTGATATCAATATTGTGAGACAGGTAAATTATCATGTTAGTAGCAGTAGATTTCCACTGCGTAAGGTACCAGATTGGGCAGCCTCACTCTCACCACCCTGGAAATATACATGTGTTACCGTATCAACATATTTATGGTACTTCTCATCATTCACGCAGTACTTCATGCAGTCCATACGTCATATTTGGTTCTCTTCATCTGCTCATAATCGCACTACATACGCAACTTATCGAGCATAAAAATCCGCAACTGTGTTCATTGGGCCTGACCTGCTTTCTGTACATGATAACCTACACTATTCCCTATCGCAATCAGACATCCTCCGCATCCACCAATCTCAGCAGTTTGATTTTGCTTCACCTGTTGTGCCAATGGTCTTGTAGACTGTTTCTTTTGTGTCTACAGGAACAATGTCCTCTAACGATTATGTGAGAGAGTTCGATCAGGCCTTCGAAGACTTCGTGCTCACTCAGCTGGCTGCACGACTGAATATAACTTCCTCCGAGGCTCTTATTAGCGAAAAATTGTTCCTAATATATGTAAAGGAACGTAGCATATTGAGGAGCGCTAATGAGCCGAAGGTAAACACAACCGGAAACTTGAAAAGGCTCGCAAATGGGTTCATTATAAGACAGAATCGTTGGGCAGTTCATGACTCGGATGTGGCAGCGAAGAATTGGAAAGGAAGAACTGTAAAACTCCCTTCATCGGCAGTATTACTGCCACAACTAGCCCAGGATTTATCAACGCTCCTTGCGATGACTTCAGTGACGTTATGTGCGGCAATTTTGGTCGGTTATGTATCGACCTTGCATGCTTGTGTTCTTCATGGTTCTCATTCTGCTTACGCCCATTTCACGCCACATGTGTCAAATACATCGACACAACTACATGGAAATACGACGACATTGGAAATGCCATAAATGTTGTGTGCTTCAACTGCACTGTTGACTCGGAAGACGAAAACTGATTCCTTCGAACAACTACATGGCTTCTTTACTGTCCAGTTCTTCACTCAGATGTCTCCTAACTGCCCTTTTGAGGCTCTTTAGTTCAACAATTGTCACATTATCTCGATCGTCCATCACAATAAAAGCATCTCGTCCCAGTCTTATGTAATAACTTCTCCGCTATTAGTTTCCTGTGGTGATATTTAGACTTAATGCGGATGTACGAGCTCTATCAGACCAGTCCTTTAGAGCGACGACGAGATTCTTTTGGGAGCATCCCGACTCCCAGTGGACAATTACCGCCCTCCAGTTTTGAACTTTTGTTATTGATATGCATTTGCCGACAATGTCGATAAGCGCCAGTGCTTCTGCAGCTCCATTTCCAATCTCATTCCCACCCCGCCCTCATTTGTTCTTTCCAAGTTATTGCTTTGACTGGCGGTAAATCTGGGCATCGTACGCCACTAATTTTCTTTCACTGCTTCTGTGACCTTGGCAGTCTGGACGGAAATTTACAACTTGATCCGCTGTTCCATATCATTAAACGACTTCCCAACCTCATCCCTGAAACCTGATATTTACTTTCCCAGATCCTCAGTTGTCTGCATAGGTGCTCTCAAATCTAATTCATTACCTCTAGTGAATAAATAATGACTGTAACTCTCTTCGTATTTCCACGCCTCCTCAAGCAAATACCTCATGGTAGTGTTAACATCATCTCCTGACCCCTATCCACCCCACTACTTCAGTACATATAAAGGACACCGATTAAGACTAGTTAGAAACCTGTGCTGGGTTCGTCCCCGACGGAAACAATGCAAAGTGAACTTTCTAAGTTCCTCCCCCGTAACACTGCGAGGAATTATACTGCACCTGTCAACCGACATGTATTTCGTCTTCATGAAATTCTGTGTGTTCATTTTCTCCCCCACAGCCAGTTATTTAACCAAATCGTCTGCGCGGGGAAAAAGTGGTTCGTCTTCTGAGAGATCGCTGTTCAAAAATCTTTGATACGTTCTAACCCAAGGTGCAAATGTGTGAATGCACATGTCCAGGGCTCATCCTGCATTTGATATAGCCCGTACAGGTTTCCTGCGCTTGACTGCTCGAACTTGCGACTCCTCAGCATTAATTCAATATGGGGCATCCTTTGATTATTCATAGCGTCTAATTTCACATCGCCCCATCTACGTCTATTCGCAACCATAGGGTGAAAAATAAAGCTGCGGCAGCCATCATATACGTCGCTTCTAGCGATTCAGATCCAATTTTTCGTGCATAGTGCATCATCTTGCCCATAAATTTGTAGCGGGACGGTGGTGCTCTCTTGTAACGGACATCCATCTTTTGGCTCTGGTAATATTTCATACATCCTTCGATTTCCGACGCATCAACAGGACTCCCCTCTGTCCTCCCCCAGAAACGTCCTCCATCTTCCCTCCCTTCCAAAACGGCGCTTTTAAACGATTGCTAATGCCTATCGTATGTTAACTACCTCACCTGAATTACACCCTAGCTCATCTACTTTGTAATGAAAAAATCAGCTACTTTCCCAACTATCGCTTCGCTGGATTCTCTTGGGCTGCCAAGATCAACTACATGACTTCTCCCACCCTGAAAGCTTTACTTCAAACAAAAAGAGCGAGACTGCTTCCATTTTAGATCATAAACAGACTGACTAGACTCTCGTACGAACTCCTTTGTTGTGATTGAGGCTTCTAATCGACGATCTTCATCTTTCATCACTCTTAATCGCTTCTCAGATGGAACCATTTCCCATTCAGCGATACTAACCACAACAAATACTCACTTCACTGACTTTGTTGCATAGAAAGCTAGAAAACGTTAGTTTTTACGCTTCATACCTTGTATGGCTTGTGATTAAATGAGAATATTGGTGGAGAAACAATAGGCTAGATCGTATTATTAGCACACTGAAGCATTCAGTAAAAGTTCCGGAATGGATCAACTGGAATTGATGCAGTTCCGGATTGGAGATATAGGTTTGAGCAACTTGGAAAATGCTTTTCTTTCAAAAACATAAAGAGAAGGTTGGCCAAGACATTAAGTATGGCAAGTGGATGGCTCAGTGGCGTGAAACAGAAGTCTAACTGACGGTAAGCTCTAGATGACAAGGTGAGAGAGTTGACAGAACGGGTTCTGTGACGAAATATGCCGGCTTATGTGATTTAAGCAGTGATGATTCTTAGCCGCGATGATGGGAGAGCCAAGGGAATGAAAATGGCAATGAAGATGATGCTATGATTATGCAGGGGTATTGATGACCTAACAGATGGAATCGGAAATAATATTGGGTTTTTGTCAGCGAGACCGAGATCGCGGGTGGGAGCAAGGACGAGGTGGAATCTGGATGAAAGTCAGGTGGATAACTAGACGGAGACAGGGTGCGAGCCAGAGCGAGACTCAAAGCGAGAACAAGAGCGGGAGCGGGACTGAGATCAGTCTGCTGATAGCCTGCGAGATAAAGTAAAGTAGTTGTTAGCGTTGACAGAAATGTAACTACGAAAAGACGATGATATACGTTGATAGTTATTGGATGTTAAAAGGAGGTGTGGGTGGAGGTTGTGATGATGTTGGTGATCGGGTTGAGTATAACGGAAGGAAGAGTGATATAGGTAATCGCGGTGAGGTTCAGTCTGATGAGCATGTCCACGCTTTGTGTCGCTATAACGACACAAGTGTAGAAATTCAGTTTTGCTGTGTTAACCCCTTTTCTGCACTAATAGAACTGTGTCGTACCCCCGACAACGTTATAGATTTGTGTCGCACCACAGACACAATTGTAGATTTCTGATGCCCACCGATACAGTTCAAAACTTTTTGTCGACCCTCTGCGATCACAAATACTTATCACCGTCCATTTATCATTAAATTCACGTGAGTTGTAATGAGTATCAAAACTGCGTACATCCGAGAGTGTTGGTACAGTACACCACTATTCCTGTGTGTCTTTACTTCTTGTTCATGTTTTACATCCTCAACAACACTTGAAAATCTTCTAACTATTACAATGAAATTCATATTGGTGTTATTATTATTAATAACAACATTATCATGTTAACATTAATATGAAAGTGATTTCGATGCCAAATAGTGATAGAGTTAGGTGATAAAAGTATGACCCTTGAAGCATCTCGTAGCTCCTAATATTCTGCTCCTCAATGCTAGCCTTTTAGCGGCTCTAGTTTTTGTTAAACCCACACAACAACCAATACCACCATCAAGTTTGTCACCAAAACTAGGTAAATACTTGTCCTTTTTCATTTTTTAAATCTATGTACACTCAAAAAACCACCTATACTTGCCCATCACCCCAGCAGTAGCGAAAATGCCGCCTCTACATTCGGGCCCTCTATACGGCTTGAAAGGTGACATGATACGACCGTGTAAGTATACAATTCTCCAAAAATGGCTTGCAAGCGAGACGATTTTGGCCGCCACCGGTCCAACTTCACGCACACCCCATAAAAAGTAATGAAGAATGTACATACGACTCGCAAGCTCGCTTCCGGCGCATATTTTACCATTTAGCATGACATGGCCTAATATGGCCGTATGTACATAAGATGTCAATACTGTGAGTATGATTCCACTTCAACCCCGCTCTTAGTCCCCATGAGGCAGAATGACTACGCCATAGAGCGTGCCAGGCAACGTAAGCGCAATGGACGGCATCTATTACATCTTGCTGTGATGGAAGACGTTGACGACGAAGTTTTGTTCAGACTGCAGCGTTTCCATCACTCGGCGGCATCGGATGTTCGCCTCACACTCATCCACTCTGCTGCCCTCAGTAGTACGTCGTTCAATATCAACAGCCTCACAATTGAAAGATGTCGTACTCTTTTTCGTTTTCCGCCTTCCCAGATCAACTTTGTAAGCGAATTGACCTGTTGCGGAGGTAGAAGGAAAACGCGCTCCCGCCATAAGGTGACCACGTTTACCGCTACGTGTATTATTATTTTTAGCTTATCCTCCAAACTAATTTGGGTGGCCATAGAGCCCATGTATGAAATAAGGCTTTCGGCTTTATCAGAAGTGTTTTGGGGACTAGTGGAAACTCTAATTGAAACCAAGAAGGATCTTTTGGAATCGTTTTGTGTCTCCATGATGCTTAGGCGCGCTTCAAAATACGCATCCGTAGTACACGAGAAAGAGGCTCCGCTCGCCAACTGCGTAGGTTTCATATACTGTACGAAGATAGATATATGCAGACTTGGTGGTCAGGCAGCTGTGTAGAGATGCTGCTATTCGGGGCATAAAGGATTTTATTATCCCATGTACCACTCCGTGACCATTCTGGATGGATTTGTGTTTCACCTATATGGACTGGAGGTACGACGGCGTCATGATATGACGTTCTACGGAGGCAGCGGACTAGATTCTGTTATTCCAGATGAGCTTTTAAGAGATGGTCTGCAGTTTTGCTTATATAGAGACGCAACGTACATTTTGCGCCCCTGGCTCCATACAGCATTCTCGCGTGTAGACGCGAGCGCGCAGGAGACCGCCTACAACACTGCGACTAGCAGTGTGCGCGAGGCGACGTAGTGGACATATAAGTATCTGAAGCAACCATTGTTGTCACAAAACTTCGAGCGGTAACTCAAAGTTAGGCAGTCACCTATACAGTATCTCTGTTCTACAATTCTGCGGCCCTACTATCAAATTTTTGAGTCTGTATAGCGATTGGTGGACAATTTGCCTCTTATTTCAACTGCCCACTACTAGCATTGAGCGAATAAAATGAAACATAGGCTTCCTTCCTTTTCTGTAGTTTCTTCGCGGAATCATTTCAGACCCCTAGCATATCCTTGCGCTCTGCAGTAGACTGGTGCCGCTCATCCCGTTCCAACACTGCTTTATCAGCCTCGAGCTCCATACGCTTCTCCTCAACTCTCAAGCGTTTCGTCTATTAGTCTTTAGTGCGCTGCATGCGAAAGTTCAAGCACTCTTCCCGCTCACGCTCAAAGCAGAATCGCTCATCCTCTATTTTGGGTCGGCGCTCTTCCAATTCACAAGGGAAAGTAACAGTCTCGTTGATGAAATCACGCTCCTCTTCATCAGAGTCAACAACTATGGCTCTCTTTCGATTTTGCCGAACAGATCCTGGCGTCGACTGCCGCTCCTTGCTAAATTTCTCTCGACCCGCCCTCCCTCACTATTGCCCTAGCACAGATTTTCTCACTAGCGGCCGCTAGCCTTCTCTACAGCCTAGTCCTGCTCTATTCTTCGCTACTCTTCCAATTCATTCATTGCTAAGATTAAGTCCTCAAATAGCGTTTCTTGTTTAACTCTAACTTCAAATGTCCCAGAAACGGCCTCATTTGATCGACGGGCAACGCGGTGGCCGACTAAAATATTCTTAAATATGTCGCTAAGCGTCTTCCAAGACGGAGCGTAAACTCAATCAAGCGAATAAGCCGGAATTGCACCAGTAAAAATTTGAAGTGGTTATTCATAACGCTTTTCCGCCTCTCTATGTGGAGAAATGTGGGCATCAACAGCGGTGAATGATTTGAGCAGTATGATATCCCACGAGGTAGCGAAGCGGAGCCTGCGGCTCTGGAACAGTAGATGGAGATTAGGGCGGCGACTTCATAGTGAGGAGTGGGGATGAGGTTGTCGTAAGAGTAGCCATGATGGTTGTTTTGTGCGGGAGAAATCGGACGGGTGACGAAGATTGACTCGCCGGTAGGTAAATTACGATGTCATTTTGGCGCAAATTTTTTTCGCTTTAACGGCCCACAACCGAAAAATGAGATGACTTTGAACCGGGATTTGTTGATCACTTGTTCAACGTTCATCACCCGAAATTTGCAAGTCATGTGAAAAATGAGACGTTGCGTAAATTTTCTATTTAAACACCGAAATTTTTCCTGTAAAATGGGTGCACCAGAAAATAGCAAAATTGACAAATGGAAAAACATTTTGCCAATCACGGAGCTACAACGCTAGCGGAATGAATCCGGATTTTATGATTTGGTTCGATCCTTCGTGGGTCGAACTAGGTCGCCAAATACCGTTCATTTGACTTTGGAGATATCTAGTGACGCAAATAAGGCATAGCGTCAAGTTGGCGCTACCATACAGCTGCACTAGTAGCTTCCGTAGCTTCTACTAGTGCTCCTCTCCTTGTCCTGATAGTGGACCGAAGAAAAAGATCACTCAGAAGGACCAAAAAAAGATCCAGAAAGCCAGAGAAATATCGCCGAGCTACCTTTATACGTTTCGTTCTCAGTGACCGACTTAAGCCCTCACTTGAACGATAACTTTGTCTTCTCTACAAAATTTAGAGAACTGCCTGTTCTGGAGTTTATTCTCCCAGGATTGGAAATAGGAGAAAATTTTTAACTTCCTGGAAGTCCATTCCGAAAAGGCTCTAAACGTAGAGATAAGCAGCTGCTACTTCAACCTGAGGACCTTTTGGGAATGATGTTGTGGTGTCTAAAGAGAAAGCACATTTGTATCGTCTTTTTCTATCTCTGGTGTGGCCGATAGCACAATTCGGGTATGAATGAATCACGGACTGAAAGTCCTAAAATATATTCTTTGCCCTATGGCCTCCAGTCTTCTTTATTAATTGAAAAAATTGACAAGTCGAGATTAGAAGTTGCACCTGTCACAGCCGATGTGCGAGTAAGGAATAATTCCAGCTTCAAGAGGAACCCGCTATGTTTACTTGTTAAATACTCAATCAACGATATGTATTTTCTTCCTGGTTCTTTTCTGACACTCAAAACTACGCAAAATGATTACTACGCCTTTGTGTGTTGTCTTGTCAATATCCACAAAGAATTTGTCGACATGCTAATTACCTAATTATTAGAACTAGGTACCGTCTTCAGGTATGAAAACTTCTATAAATAAATATTTGTTGACGCAACTCATGGCCAACGTTGACACCTACTTGTGGGCATGACCGTGAAAATCTGTTTGTCTACGTCAACCACACACTGGCATCGTCATGCATACCAGATCAGTATTGTCTCCTGGAAAAAACGGTTTCTTGCAAAAGTTGACAAAATTGAAATTCACCGCCGCAGATTGCACATGAATTAATTCAATTTTCAACATTATTAAGGAAAGAAGGGACTTTAGAATTTTCTGCTACTACAGGGCTTTAATTTAGATCAATATTCTCGACCATAATCCAATATCACTTATCAATGAATGTATTGAGAAGTGACCCGTGACCGCGTTGGTCCCGCCTAGCGTCCCTCATGTGGACGGTGAGAACCCGTACGGGTCTCATCAGGCGAACCTGCGTCGTTAGTCATCGAGGGGTGAGAGTCGTTACGACCATTGGTCGAGTCCCGGGTATCAATACTCACGTTCCGGGTCGTACGGTCGACCTTCAAGCTGGGCGTCTACGAGCACCGGCGTTCGGGAATATCCGTCCATGGATGACTTCGACGGCCTGATCATGGAAGATCGTCCCGACTTCTTCCTCACTGCCCGGTGGTTTTGTCCACATGTTGTGCAGCATCTTGAGGATATCAAAGCCGAGTTCGCCGACTCTCGTGGGCGTTTGCCGGGTCCCTTGCCAACGGAGGCAATTACGTGTCCAGAGTGGACATTGTGCATGGCTGTTCCGATGCAGTCTATTCGAGCTTCGGCTTTCCGCTCGCGTTCCCGAGGTTCGAGTTCCTCGTTTGCAGAAGCCTTGTTACATCGATTCGCGTTAATCACGACGGATAAGATCATCTCAGCCGAGTGTAACGCAGACACATGGGTATACCGCACTAACGACGAAGGGCTATACTTGGATGCACTCATGGAATGGGGTCACGAAGATACGGTCCGACACGCTCATGACCTCTGGTCTGGCCAGTTGTCCGCTCAACAAGAGGCCATATCCTACCGAAGACCGATTCTCCTGACTCACTATCGAAGTGACAAGCGTGGTGACGCGTTGTTCTACAACAGTACCATTCGTCTCGAACGACAATTCCGTTCTGCTACGGGTTACTTTGCAGCGTGGTAAATGAGGGAAGCTCGGGAGTTTAAGCGTGAAGAGTTACGATCTCAGTACATACGCCTCCCGAGCTGGTGGTCTCGGTACGAAGTCCCCGTCGGACTGTGGGCAATATTGGGCCCGATGTACATGTACTTTGGACTCGTGCTCCAAGATTACCAACAAGGGCTGTGGACAGTATTCCTCACCGAATGGTGTTGTCAAGTTGCAGCATCGTTGCTGTGGGAGACCTTCGACTCAGGTAAGCTGTGGTACCTTCCGCCGGACCTGCGCTTCGAGATGCGCAAACTTGATCTCTCCGGGATCCTCGATGATCAGGATGGTCATTCACGCGTGACCCGGTGTCTCGATCTCATCGATGAGATTGACTGGAGTCTGATGCCGAGCTACCAAGTGTCCCGTAAGCGAGGGAGGTCGTCGAACTACTCCATGGGGCGTAATGAGGCGCAAGGAGGCGACTTTGTGTGGTTCAACCCGTACACACAGGAGTGTTGCTCTAAAGCTGCAGCGTTGCAGGTGACGTTGGGCAAGGCGCCTCGTGCTCCCCTTCCATCGACAGAAACGTTCGCCTTTTTGAAACCCAACAAGAGAACCGATTCTCCGGAAGGACAAGGGCAAGGTGTACTGACAGCCCAGGGTGAAAGCACCATCTCCGATCCCGTTGATCATGATGAGATCACACCAGTGATAATGAACCACGATGTCCGGGAAGTTGATTCCAGGGCAACGCTACATGAACGGGCTGCGACTGATTGCGAGGGATCACGATCTCCGTCTACAGGTCGTCCACCATTGCTACCGCGGCAGATGGTAACCTGACCCCCTCAGCGGCCCCGTATCCGCTCCGTGCCACGCCCGAAGGCAACTGGGGTCACAAAAAGGTTATCCGTACGCCCGGCCATTCGCAAGCCGTCTCGTGGCAGTCGCGAGCCAAGTCCTTCTTCCGGAGCGGCGTTGCTCCTTGGCTTGGCCTCGACTCTGGATGAGCCAGATGCTCCAGCTCCATCCAAACCTACGACGGTTAGTCCTCCCATTGTTTCGACGATGGAACCCGACTCCATTGAACCTGCATCGAGGCAGACGTCCTCCGCGGAGTTAACTCCTCCAGTTCCGATGCAGCTCGCATCTCGCGGTCAACGCCCGTCGGCGGTGGATGTACAAGGGGCTTCGTTACACATGCGAGACTCTCGTCTAGGAATCCTCTACCGCGGCATGCTGCACGCCCGTGGCATCGATGCCAATTGGTTGGCCGACTTGCCTCTCGAGGATCTGCGGAACCTGTCCCAACTCGCCGCGAGTTTGCCGCCTGAGGCGTCCATCTCCTGGCCTTCTGCTTAGGACGCTTATCGTTTGGGACCTATGCAGGGACTAGACTTGACGTGGAGTCATCAGTAAACGTTGCATGTTTTTTGAACCTCGATGTTCCGTATGCCCTGATTCATCCCTTTGTGCATCGTGCACTTGGTCTTTTCCCCCTTCTGAAGACGATCGATCGTCTAGTAATAGTTGCGCAATGCGACGTAACCATTCGGAGGTTAAGTGAGCGTCACCAACGAAGTGAGGCCAAGTCATGCAGCATGCATGCGAATTATCTCACTTGGGCAACGCAACCCACAAGTTGCGAAGTGGCGGTCAACGCCTCGTATGGCGACTTGGGTTGTGGGTTGTGCACACATCGCACATTCGATTGTGCAGTCTCTTGGCATCGTGCCTTCGCATCGCATACGTCATCCACGTCTCTCAAGAGCTTGTTCTCTTTGTGTATACATGTCCGCGGTGACTTTTGCGACTTATCTTCCACATGCGCATTGATGCGCTCGTATTAATTATGCCTTCTCTGCAATCGTTGCCTTGTGTTACCATGGTACCACGCACTCGGTTGTCGTGCATACCATTCATTCATGTGCGTCGAAGCACCAGCTTAGCACGCCATGGCTCGATTTACCTGCGACGTTATAGGAAGCTTCTTGCGTCGGAAGTAGGACATTACCAAGCTTCGCGGTAAGCTGGTAACAGATTCCCATGTGGCGTCGCTGGCATCGTAGCCATACCACTCGACCTTTAGTAGTAGCCTTTGGTTATCGTAACCATGATCACTGATCTTGTCGATCACATACTCAACCTCCGTGTCATCGCGACCAGTTTGTGGAGCATCGATCACGTCCATCGGGGACTCGTTTTCTTTCACATCATAACCTCTGCGCGGCGCGAGCGCATCTTCTGCGCCTTTACTAAAGGACTCGGCCACCTTAATGACTTCTTCCGATGAGGTGCGATCCTCAGTTTCATTATTGTCCCTCGCTCCGGGCGCGTGTACTTCCCCCTTCTGAGTCTCGGGTCCAGCGATGGCGACGCGTGCCTTGGGGGTGAACCTGGACTAATGTTTGTCCTTGCGTACAACGTGCGTTCGACGGGCACTTCCACTCCTTGCAACGATTGCAATGCCTGACTCAACCCTGCACCCCGCAGTAGTGCGATCGGACTCGGCGCGAGCTCTACGCGATCTCGGGATACGCATTCCCATTTGCCGTCCTTCTCTACGACAATCGTGTCAGAGCGACTCTCCCGCACACGATGCGGTCCCGTAGCGACGCGGGCTAACTTGTGCTTCGGCTCCGATGCCGTTCCTTGTTCCTTACGTAGGAAGACATACGATCCAACGGGGATCTCGTATCATGGCTTACGTAGCCTTCCGTCAAAGTTGCGCTTGTAACGCGCCTGTTCTTTGGCTAAGCTCTGTGTAAGGTTGGACATTAGGTTTTGCAACCAAGATTGCCACTTGAGATAATAGTGCCTGGAGGATTCGAACTCCTGTATCTTGGGTTGCTCTTGAATTGCGAGACTTCTCGGTGCTCTCGCTAGCACAAGCTCGAGTGGAGCGAGGTTGGTGGTACGATGCACCTGCGTGTTGTACGCGTAATTAATCGCATCACTGAAGATATCCCAATTCTTCGGATGCTCCCCAACGTATTTACAAAGTGCAGCGAGCAATGTACGGTTGAATCGTTCAACTTGCCCGTTCGTCTGGGCATGGTATGTCGTGATAAATAGGTTACGAGTGCCTAAGATGCGACATACGTTCTGGAAGAACTTTGAAACAAACTGTTTCCCGTTTTCCGATAACAACTTGACCGGTGGTCGGTAGACAAAGACCCAATGGTGCACGAATGCCCCGCGACTTCCGCAGCCGTGATCTTCTTCAGCGGAACGGTCCGCAAGAGCTTGGAGAACCGGTCGCTAATGACCAACAGGTAACGATTACCTCGACGGGTACGGATTAGTTCACCGAGTATGTCATTCGCGACAAACTCTAACGGCGCGTGCGCCGGGAACAAGGTCATTTCCTTTGCGTTCTTTCGCAACTTGACCCTTTCACGTGCGCAGTCTGGACAGTGCCGAGCGACGGTGTAGCAGCCCATGGCCATCGCTGGCCAGTATGCCCAACGACGTAGCGTCTTGTATAACTTCCTACCGCCCGGATGACGGCCGAGCTTTGAGTAGTGACTCATGCTTAGGACTCGGTCCTTTAGGGAGGCAAGGATAACGACCTGTATGTACTCAGCGGCAGTACGGCAAAGAGAACCTTCGAACTCTGGCGCTTCCATCGTGAACGATCGAGTTCGGTCTTTATCCAGTTCATCCCGAACATGTTTGCAGAAGGTATCCGAGAGATGCTCGCGAGCTAACTATTCGGGAGTTATTGCTTGGTACGAGAAAACCGGAGGCGCGCCACCCCCCCTCAAGAGTGAGGAGCTCTTCGGTGCAGAATGCATCTTCGTGATCATGGAGATCGTTTTCATCCTCGGAGTCGTTCTCGGTGTTGAACAAAGCGTCATTGGACGCGCGGTCAACGAGACCTTGTGTGATTCCCGCTTCAGCAATGAAGCAAGGAAGAGCGTCTTCGATCGGGGCTATCGTTTCGCCCTTAGTGGGAAGGCTGGATAAAGCATCGGCTTGCGCGTTCGTTTTCCCTTTCTTGTACACAACCTCGAAGTCGAATTCGGAGAGACGTAATCTCCAGCGAATAAGACGACCACTGGGGTCGGCAATGTTAAGAAGCCAACGCAACGATGCGTGATCAGTATGCACAACGAATTGCTCGCAGAACAAATATGGTCTGAGCGTTTGAAGGAGCCATACGACGGCCAGGCATTCCTTCTCCGACACGGAGTAGTTCCGTTCCGCGGATGACAAAGTCCATGAGAAGAAGCCAATGGGCTAACGTTGGCGATCCTCATGGGTCTGGAAAAGGCAGCACCTATCTGATGATTCGTAGCATCGGTGTCTACAGAATAAGGAAGACCCTTACGAGGTAAAGCGAGTACCTTTGGCGAGAGGATAGCGTCCTTCAATGTTTGATATGAGGCTCGACACTCATCGCTTGGATCGTCCAAGGTAATCGGCATGCCTTTTCTCAACAACGCGTTGAGTGGTGCGGCTATCTTGGCGTAATGAGGAAAGAACCTCTGGTACACGTTTCACAATCCCAAGAAACTTCGCAACTGCGTCTGCGTTGACGGATACTGCACTTGTTGGAGTGCTTCGGTGCGAGCTTGGTCCACTTCGATAGTGCCGGGTCGTACGACATGACCGAGATACTTGATAAGTTAACGAAGAACTCGCATGTACGGAGTTTCAACTTGACTCCTGCGTCACGTAATATGGATGAGATGTCATCAACGTGAGCAACGTGCTCATTCCAACGTACGGGAAAACATTATCACGCCATCGAGATAGACGAGGCAGGACTTCCACTTGAAGGGTGACAACAGAATGTCCATTGCACGCTGAAACGATGTGGGGGCATTCGTGAGCCCGAAGGCATTCTTTTAAATTGGTACAACCCTGCGGGGCACGTGAACGCCGTCTTGTGTCTATCATCATCGGGGATGGGGATCTGCCAGTAATCGCAGATGGCGTCCAGTGCTGAGAACACTTTCATATCACCCAGTGAATCGAGACACTCGTCCATCCTCGGTAATGGGTAGGTATCTTTGATCGTCACCGCATTCAACTTTCGATAGTCGACGCAAAAGCGGAGCGATCCATCTGGCTTCGGTACCAGTAATACAGATGATGCCACTCGGATTGGGCGGGTTCAATGACTGCGGCGGAGATCATCTTCTGGACTTCGGCGTCCTCGATCTCTCTAGCTCTCGCACCGGCGCGATAAGGCGCTTGAGCAATGGGCCTCGTGCCCGGGATAAGATCTATCCGGTGCTTCGCAACCTTCATCTCACCTAGTGTACCTTCCCACATAGAATTGTACTTACGAAGCATGTTGCGGAACTTATCGCGCAAGTTATCCGGGACATGCGATAAGTCCAGTTCATACACACTCGGCGGTGGTGGTTCTATTCGTTTCTCAGGTATCAATGACTGCGTCTTGAGGTCAGCTTCGCGGTTGGCGTCGATACCCGAGCATGAGTGGTGACCTGTGTTCTTGTCTAGGACTTCGCCTAGAGTGAGAGCACTCTCTATCACCGCTCGAGGGTGAGGTAATACTTCAGCCACGATCTGATGCTTGTGTAACAATACCGGAATCGTTCCGAAGTTTGCGACAAGCAACGTGAACGGCGTGTTCGGTGTCACTTGAATTACCCCGTTGGTCGCGACCAACTTGTGCTTTTCGTGCAACGGTCCATAAGGTTGCACAACGACCAGTCCTGACCTCTCGGTCGTGCACTGCACTAACGTTTGAGTGCCGGGTTCAATCCTTACGGGCTTCGCTACCCGGACTCTTATAGACACACGGCCTTCTTTCAAAGCGTCGTTTTGCTCTAGTATAGACCTGTCGTGTCTTGATACGTATCGACGTACGATCGGGACTTCCGAATAGTCCGCTAACACGAGTTTCTTACGTCGGGGAAGTATTGCCTCGACAAACCTGTCGCAATAGTCCGCACCCACGATAAGGGGGACGATCAAGACTTCGCAAACAAAGAACTCGACGTTCGCTGCAAATTGTCCGAGTCGTATGGACAGGTGTACTGAACCTACGATGTTCAATGGTCGGTTGTTCGCATCACCTATGTCAGGTGCGGGTCCGCACGCGATGTGCTTGTGCATACCTGGAGGTAACTCCGACTTGCGAATAAGATTCGGGCCGGCGCCCGTGTCGAAAACGGCGGTCATGCAACGCATTATCCAACGGATGCGAATAGGTCGACGTGAACCTTGTAGTTCTGACTATTTAGAACTAATATGTGCTCAGGATGCACAGGACGCTTGACGCGGTGCCAAAGGCGACAAAGATTACGAGCAACGGCTTCGAATTTCTTTATCACCTTAACCACGCGTCGTACGCTAGGTTCAACTCGACGGTCGTCGTCATCTGCCATCGAGGGCAGCTCCGATTTGCGCTCAGGGGAACAAGGCTCGATTCCCTTTACGCAATGCCCATCGCTAGGCATCTCTCCCGTCGTATCCCGGGAGGTTCCCCATGCTAGTTTTTGACTTGGGTAACGAGGCCCTGGGTAACGCGGCGTTCGCTGCGGTCGCAAACGACGGCGTCGGCGGGTTCTCAATTGTCGATCCACTTGGTGCACTTCATTGTTCCTGTGCTTCGAAAATCTTCTTCACCCGAACATAGCTGTTCGATGGGATGCCAAGCCGCTCCATGGGCTTGAGTGCCTCATAGTTTCGGATGACGTTCTCGATGACCTTAACGAAAGGATGCACGTGGGCGACGTATGCCCTTTTTGTAGCACGTTTAGCAGATCAACGCGTGCTGCTTATTGTTCGGCACCGATGACTACGGATGGTCAGGACGGGGTGCATGATTCACCCAACCAGGACGACTGAACCTGGTACTTCGTCTTCCTGTGCCAGCCTCGGAGCTGGGGTGTGTCTTTTTCGGTCACGGAACGCCAGTATAGGATCTGGGTCTAACTCTTCCGCGTCAGACATCGTGTCTTGTTCAAACTTCGAGCTCTCGAACTCGGTGTCGCGGGTGTTACTTGTTACACCGTGGGATTCCTCGAACTCGATGTCGTTTGATTCTCCTTCTAATACCATCACAGCAGTAGACGGACCGGGCTCATGAGTATCGATCGACTCACCCATACTTGACACGCGGTAAATGACATTCGCGGAGCGGCGCGGCCTCCAGTTCGGGTGGAGTGTTTTGGTCTTCACCAACTCTCTCGAGGAGGGTGCGTGAATGGACACGCGTAGTCCGGTCTTCTCCATTGCCCTCGCGGCAGTGCCAAGCGCTTTGGCGTAGTTCACGATACCTAAGTACGACACTTCGGGTCGGTCCTGTCGATACTGCGACACTATGGTTTGACATCTGGAACGAGTCCCTCGATTAACATGGAGACCTGCTCTTGCACCGGGTAAACGTTACCACAGCGGTTGCTAGCGTCGGTCAATCGGATGTAATACGTCATCTCGTCTTCACCCGGTGACTGTTTCACCTCGCGCATTGCCAACACGGCCTCACGGATGGCTTCGTCAGTAGCGAAACTGCTGAGAAGCCATTGACCGGCTTCCGGTCAAACGTTAACCTTCCCATGGTGGGAGCCAGCGGTTTGCGAGACGCTAGTGAATTGTCGAAGAGCTACGCCGCTCAGGAATTCAGGCAACAGCCGGATGGCTTCGCCTTCGTTCATCTCCTGAGTATCGAACTCTTGTATATCTTGGCTAGAAAGTCTAAGACCATGATTCCATCATCACCAGCGCAGGAGTTGTCTTTTTTTACCTTTAGTGGTATATCACGGCGGATCTTCCTTACCGCGGCGCGTCTATCGCGAGACAGGAACGTGCGCGGTTCACGGAGTCGATACGTTCGGTAACTCAGCAAGTGCGCGAACAAGTGGTTTGTTGGCTTGAGTTCCTTCATATCTTCCCATCGTGGGCCTCTTCTGGACGCAATGTCCTGGGGTTCAGCATCCTTTTAACGGAGTATCGCCGAGATGCTTGAACTTTCCTGTCCCTCGATTGGACGTGATCTTATCTTGAGCTTGCGATGGCTCGTCGACGCACGGCGTGATTGATCACGTATGGGTTCCTCGGACACGTCCGACGAAGCATCGAGCTTGCCAGCGCGTGAGTCATTGGACTCGGAGTCGCTCCCGTTGTACTGCGACGAGTCGTACCCTCTACGAGATGACTTACTACGTTCGTTACGTGAGTGTTTCTTGTTCCATTTGGAACCGACGGAAGCCGAGCGACGATGCTCGCGGCGTGGGGTACGATCATCCCAAGCACGATGCGTGTGTGCAGTTACTCGAGTGTCCCTCCTCATACTTTTGTCATCGTCGACAACCTCTTCTTCTCCATCGATCGACCCCTCATCATCGTGATGACGCTTCGGGCTATCGATAAGCCCTTGCTCCAACGTGCCAAGACGTTCGGCAACGCGACCAAAGCGAACTTCGAGATCGTCTCGAGCTTTGGCTTGGGCTTCCATAGCCTCGTTGACATCGCGTCGAGTGTCGCGGACCGACTCCTTCAACGAGTCAACAATCTCGGGGTCAATCGTCACATGATCTTTCGCTTGCTCTTCCAACTTACCAACGCGAGTAACGATCCCGGTCAAGGCCACATTGAAGGCTTCTCCCTGCAGATCGAGCTGCTCGCGAAGGGTATCCATCTCACGAGTGAGTTCTTCTTTCAACTCACTGCGGAGTTCATCAACCAAACGGACGACGTTTTCGTAGTTAAGGGGTACTTCCCTGCGGCCTGCCCCGGTTGGGCGGCTATCTTTTCAGCAGCGGCTGTGGAACTTGCGCGACTGCGCGTGAGTGGGCCTTGTGCGGCGACTGCACTTGAGGGCCCCGCAACGGGTGCGTATTTATGAGATCTAGGTCTCCTTACCCCCACGTTATTGCGAGAGGTCATGTCAATCGATTGACTATACTTGAACTTAGGATCGTCCAAATTGCTTGTTCAGCGACAACTTGTGTCTCCTAGACGTCGAATTCTATGCCGTGAACTTGTTCCACTTGTCACAGCGACTTGTTCTAGGGCGGGACACCACTTTATGTGGTGCAACGTCCAACGACGGACGAGGGAAAAACCACCAGGGCGTTCGTGACCCTCTTTCCCTTGACAGCAGCTGGCAGCTGCCGTAGCTCAACTCCTAACAAAGGCGGTGGTAGAGGCTGTCGGTAGCCACGCGCTGCTCGATGCACTTCGAGCAGGGTTGTAAGGCCTATGCCAACGTGGCTGCCGGAAAGCAAGTAGCGACGATGCTACGGGGAAGGGATAAGGAATGCACGGCGTGTGCAGGTAAAAGGGACCCAAGCCAGATGATTACAAAGTATACCGAGAGCGGCGGAGCTGAGAGAGGTTGCTACTACACGGGTGGTCGAAACACCGGGACTTGGTTAACTTTACATGTCTATGGTAGACAGGGGCTATATACAGCCGAGTTCCTACTAACGGAACGGGATCTAAAGTGACCATTACACTAGAGCTAATCTAACTAGATCATGTCCTGACACTGTCTTTCATGCGCCACGAGGACCACAGACAACGAGTGTCATGCAAAAAGTAACTACTAAATCTAAACGTGTACGACACGTGGTGCCATGCGGGCACACGTGACAATCGATGTCATAACACTATTAGTGCTGGCCCAGTGTGGCTTAGCCTAGTGCACGATGCACACGTGGATAGTCTGTGCACGTTGCACTACACACAGTAAGGGCAATTTTCGCTTGTCGCCACTATTATTCCTGGTACTGTATACTCACCCGATGGGGCTTGAGGCTTTCAATATGGACCACTCGGCGTGATATTTTCGCAGGTAAAAAGCACCTATTGGGCCAAGTGTCGACCTTACTTATCTCTAACTTTGCTGAACCTAAAATCACTCACCCCGTCGTCGTAGACCTTAACCTAGGTAACTATTATTTATACCTATCTGGCCACTAGGGCCCAGATTAAACAGCCATCCCGGTGTTGGCTCTGAACTTGACCCCCAACTTCCGTCTTTGCAGAAACCTTGCCAACGGCAACTTTGGATACAGTCACATTTATCCGCCGGGGTACCCTTTCTATTTCCCCCTCTCCATCCAATATTACAATACCCTTTTTTTGTTTGTTTGTGATATATACTCACGCTTGGCGCCCGGACTCCGGCGTCTATATACAAATAGAAACTTCAAGGTTGTCGTTGGTGACAACATCCTTATCTCCAAAGGAGATATTCAGCACAGCTGACCCAATACTACATCTTCCTTGTCTAGTATTACACCCTTGGTGTCTACGGTTCTTTGGAAGCGACCCATTTCAAGTTTCTAGCATTCCGCGGTCCACAGTCCGGCCTTACAACCCAGAGGACGAGTATTCCGTCCAGCCGTCCAAGGAATTACCCCCGCTCTTCCAACTCCATTTCTCCTCGCCGTCGGCGAGCTGTGCTACTGCATCGCAGGGTGCTTAAAGAGAAAGGTGGACAGCGAACACCCTGTGGGTCTTCGTGTGTGTGTGTTAGGTTTCTTATTTTCTGACGGTGTTCCGTTCTTGAACGAGAAGAACTGCGCACCTCGCATTGCACTGCAGACAAGGATAAACTTTCCAAGTCAAATTAATTTAAGGATATCAGCAAGATTCTGAAGATTGAGCTAAATAAACCGTCAAATGGACACGTTGAAGCAGGTGGATAGCCTGAAAATATGATCAGGGCATTCCCTTCAATGACTAGTACCACAGTTCTGAACAACTCAGAGGAATGCCACCTTAAGTTAAGCGAAATATAACTTCATTACAACTCTAAACCTAATAAGAAAACATATATATTTCCTTTTGAAGTCAACATTGGTCTTGCACCTGAATCTGAACTCTCACGAAATATTGAAAGGGACAGCACAAGCTATACAGGAACAGAAGAAGAAATTGTGAGACGAGAGGTCTTTTTTTAAGCTGCAAAAGACAGCTTAGTAGTTGCAATTTTGAGAGAAGAGCACTACTCTAACAATAGGCGAAAGAATGTGGAGTTTCAGATTGGTGATTTGGCGTTTCTTAAGGCCCAATATAGTGGTCCTTCAAAGAAAGCAAATCTTACTGAGAATTGTAACCAAAATTCATGGTACCCTTTCAATAATGGAAGTGATGAGATCTGTCACGCAAAAGAAAGAATTGCCGTCATCCATGAAAAAGGCTCATAACGTGCTTAATGTTTCCAAACTACGTAATTTTAATCGAAGAAAGGTTTAATATAGTATAATAAAGGCATTGCAACCAGTCATAAATGTATGTAAGTATTTGATTTTTGAATCCAGTGTTTTAGTCAGGTCAAATTCAAAGGTTCGCGAAATTTCGTGACTGCGTAGCTGCTGTCAGGCAAAATAGTATAAAAATTGAACAAACTAAGGTACTTCAACTCTTGAGTGGAAGCTCCGAGGGTTGATTGAGTATTTAAAGCATCAGTAAGAGGCTACTCTTACAATGTGATCCATGAAAAAAATAAAACTGTGCTTAAGACTCGATGTTCAGCAGTCGAAGAGATGAGCCATCTGCGGTGTTACTTGAAAAAAAGAGTATTTGGACAGTATCTGAAAGTTATGTTTGCTGCTATGGATTAAGGCTGTATGTCGCGCGCGGATTATACTGTTGGCGATATTTAGCACTCCTAATTTTCGAAGATTTGCCAAGGAGTTTTTGTGATGAATCTCTTTGTGCTTAAGTCCTTTGAAATCTAGTACATGTCGCCGTAAACTATCCGTGAAGGTAAATATGAAACTAAACTTGCAACAGTATCCGGCTGCATTTTCCCAGGCTTTCCAGAGAACACGCACCTTCCGGGACTGAGATTATTGGAATTATTGTCATGTTAATAATTAAAAGATATCCAATTAAAAGATAAATCGGGAACGAAAATAAAATGAGGTCTCAGATATGCCGGATTCCGCACTATTGATCTTCTGCTATAGCGTGTAATTCCAAATGAAAGCACAAAGGCTTGAGTGGGGTGTGCGAGCTATAAAGTCTATCTTGGCGATAGATGAAGTCCATTTACCTGCTAGTTCCGAAACATTCCCGCGAATGTTGCCAATTTATTGTAATAAATATGCAATCTTCTTATGCTTAAGGTGAGTCTCAATCAGAATAGAACGTCCTTTGATATAAATAAGTTTACAATATTGCGAGAAAATCTCCATTGATTCTGCGATAATCTCACTACCGTTTCGCTCATCCATTTCAGGAAGTCATTCATAAGGCGCATAGTTTCTTCAATTACTGCTTTGACGACGTGCTTAATATCTATCTCATTCATATAAGGGGCCTATTTGGCATGAATTGGAAGGCAAATAGCCTCTATCTGATCTGCCTTTTGAAAATCACTGGCATCAAAATCAGCTTCCACGCTGTTGGAATTTTTTAGAAGGCGTGGACTTAAGCCCAGGCTTTCTTTTTTATTGTAGCAATGATCTCAGAGCCTTCAGTTTCCGATCTTCCTCCCTCTGTCTTACCCTTTAATTCATCCTTACTAGCGTCTTTTTCCTGCCATCATCGTCACTACACCGAACTCCAGCAGCACATCTGTGGCTATTGTGGCTTGCAATGTTTTTTAAATGGACGCAAGGAAGCGGGATACTAAGTTTCGCCTATTTTCCCTCCTTTTAATAGACACAATAAACTTGTAGAACTAACTGTATACTATGTGCTCGTAGAGATAATTTTGTCGGGAGAGGGAAACACATGTTGTTTGAAGTGCTAACAGCAATGCTACGAACACAGAACTCCACATTGGTCATAATATGAACCGCTGAAGCTAAAGACGCCTTACTTAGCCCTCCCCTCCCTTCCACCGCACATAATAGATCCGCTTATAAATCCCATACATCTCTTCAATCCCTCAACATGCCCAAGAATTCATGTTCTATTATCTACAACAAGCACCGCTCCAACTGTACAGTTGCAAAGGACGTTGGAGTGTCCGTAGAGTTCGTTTAAGTGGACACGGGCCTGACTACAGCAGCAGATCCGAAGATACTCACGTTTTACTCAGAATATAAAACAAGTGCAATATTTGCAAGCCAAGGGACCGCACTGTCCGCAACTTTACGTTAAGTTGAGCCGAGATGCAAGTTGATCCCAAAGGAGTGCACACGCTTCGCGATATGCTTCAATAGCGTGAGGCGACTGAAAGAGAGCTTCACGTACCACGAAAACAAACTGTGGGTAACCACGGCGCTGCTAAATAATTTAAAGTAGAAAACCTGCCTGGCAGCACAGGTAATAAGTTTTTGCTTTGACGATTATTGGAAGATATATCGCGACTTACCTAGGAACAAAGAGTCAAACAACCGCGTAAACCCCACAAAAGAACAGTAGAGACGACCCAGAAGAATCCAGCGACAGTAATTTTGAGTCCAATTACAGCCATAGATGCAATCCATTATATCTAGAAGAGTTCGTTGCCTCAGGACCTTCAAAATGCCTCGCTGATCAACTGTATTTGGTAAACGGTTATAATCTTCACTACGATTCGCGGAAAATCTTCACAGAGGGGCAGCATACTGCCCCAACCATCTTCTTGAAAATTCTAAAGCTCTCTAACAATGTGCCATAGCAAATTACATAGGCAGGGTATGAAACTCCGCAGTGATTTTCAGAATAGACTGATTTCAAATTTTACCGGTAGTGTTGCTCTTTTGCTCAAACTATCTATTATAGCCCACAAATGCGTTTAAAACGCGCTCTCAAACGGGTTGAGAAACAAGATAGTGGCGCTTGAGCATCGCATCGTTTTAGATTGGGCTGTCCGTGAAATACATCTGTTTGATACGAATTACAGCCTTTTCGTGACGCATTTTAATGTTCCCGGCCTTTCGCGGAACTAATTCAATCCGCTCTCCTTTCTCTCCTTAAAAATTTAAATTTTAGTAGTTCCAAGATTTCCTCGAACACTGATACATCTCCCATTGGCTCGTCGGGATCCATGCCCGTTGCGGTCGTGAGGGATGGCAAGATACCACCTGGTTATGTCACTGTAGTTCTGTAGTAAATTATCAAAAAGCCATAAAATGCCTTATCCAATGAGAATAGAAACTGCGCTCAAATGAGTTACCCATTTGCTCATTTTCCTCGACGATTAGTGGCTGTACTCTAAGTTAGTAAAATAACTTGAAAATATTTCACACGCACACAAAAGCCATTTCCTCCCTCCACTTTCTATATATTCAGAGGAAATTTTTGACTCCATTGCTCAACTAATAGATCTAAATTGCCCACCACGGTTGCTTAAATCGAAAATAATGGCCTCTAAAGGCTCCCCATGCCAAAAATACGACTTGGTACATATATATTAGGAGATCCTCTAGAGTTCAATGCTTTATAACCGATTAAATATTCTAGTAGGATATAGTTCTATTTCTTTTCATCACAAAAAGAAAAGTTTGAAATAGACCTAAAATACACAGAACTGTCGTTGAACTGCTGTCTTTATGTCATAAATACTAGGTACAGGATGCAATAATGGCTGAATTGCCGTTTTAATCCCACAGGTAGAAACCACATTGTGTTAAGAAGCCCGTTCGAAAATATTTCGAAATTCTCAGGATAAATTCTAGAGCAAAACTTGCGTCACGTCTGCGTGCTCGCGAAAACCGAAGGACGCACAAATCTTCAAATCCGAAAAGCCAGTATCTTTGTTTAACATCTTGCACAAGTCGTTCTAGGAAAATCCCGGTCCCATAAAGGGAAGTTAATCGTCATTTTATGGGTTTTCATAACTGGACTATCAGAGCAGACATGTTTTTGAAGGTAATTTTCTCTTCAGAAAAGATATATTCCAAGAAAATTTAGATAGCACAACTACACTCGAGCTCGTAGATCTCCGGCTGCAGCGATAAGGCGACAATATGTCGGGAAAATTGAGAAAATCCCCTGATATATACTTAAGCTGTCTTTAAGTGGAAAGAATTCATTTGATCTAAACTTCCTCGACTAAAAAGCTGGCAGTCCACTTAAACGTCACCTAAATATCCCTAAGTGATTATTCGCAACTTTTACGGAAAAAAATCCCTGTAATAATGTAAAAAATAACTTAAACTGAAGAGTATGGACCAAAACTTCTTTCGAAATGATATTTTTGGTCATTTCGGATAATCCGGGAGACTGCAAAGATAGACTTTCTAAGCATCATAAGTTGTAGTATTCAACGCTGGTCCATTCGAATTGAATACCAAGCGCTAAACTAAAGTATGTCTGTCACCTGCAGTAGCGGAATAACAGTCAATATCGTTTTGCGTAGAGTAGCTTCTTTGGATGGAAAGAATCTGTTGCGAAATTTTCGTGGGCAAACTATTCATTGAAATGACTTCTCCATCCAGTTTCGTCGTCTACAGTGCTTTTTCTTATTCTCTATCACCGTGAAACATAAAATGGAAAGCTTATGTATTCTGTATTGAGTTCATATTTTTGGAGAAGTGAAGAGCAAGGTAAGGTTGTGATCAAGAAGTCTGGACCTTGGAGGAAAATATGGGGTTTGATTAAGACTGCTTTATCTGTCTTTGTAAACATATCAGCTGTATTTTCTCGTAAAGTTCAGGAGGGAAAGGGAGATGTGGTAATATATATACTCATTTTTAATGAATTATTTCGTACAGGTTAGGGGAGGGACAGATTTGAGCGATAAGGTGAGTTTAGCTGTAATGATCAATGGATGGAGTGAAAATTCAAGTTCATTTTTCACTAAAGCGATTGTAAAGAAATGGGCTTATGGGAAGAGTAAATGCAGGGTGTAATTAGATAATCGAATGACCCATGTTTTTTTCCCCCTCCCTGAGCGTGGGATTGTGTTTTTACAATGAAAATATGAGTGATGGCGAGCCAAAGCCAGATCGGATCTAAGTAGGGTGTCGGATCTGACGTCGGGGATAGCTCTAGTCTTGCAGTGTCTAGGTCTTCGCCCTTCCAATATATATGTGCTATCTACTACACTCAATGCGGCACAGTACTAAACTGTTAACAAAGCGGTAATTCAGGCGTCTTTAGAAGGGATAATATGAAGTGAAACATTCTGATGTGTTGGCGGCTTTCTGACAAATGTGTGCTTTGGGGAAATTTTTGTCCCTCTGTTTCTCAACGAAGACTATGTCTACTTTGGTAGCTGCTTTTCGTTCATGTCAACTCGATTCTATACGGAATTTTATGCTACTATTTATTTCAAATCTGATTCATTTGAAGTACATCTAGCAACTTTTTACTCTTGAAACCCCTGGTCGTCCAGAAAGTAGATTTGAAAGCATTACTACACTTTCTAGTGCGATTTATTCTAAATTATGATCAAACATTGCTGCTTCATCGCCAAGTTCGCCTCTCAAGTTTAATGATCTGTCCAAATCCATCATAATATAGATAAATTTTGAACACTTCCCAGAAAATTTCATTGTACATCACAAATTTTAGGCGGACGACAGCAAACTTTTTCTCTATGAAGATTGACACATACTTGGATGTACAATCTTTCTTCCCCATTAAATATTTATCTTGTTCATTCTATAATTCGATGTAAAATGACTGGAATAAAAAATAATCTCTCTAAATTACAATGACATTGGGAACTAAGCACAGTAATATTTTTTTGTCACCTGAAAAAATCATTACTCCGTATATAGACTGAAATAATCCGAAATAAATCCTTACTGAAATTTATACTCAGAACTAAAATTCTGAGAGGTCTAGTTCTTCGGTGAAACTACGACTCGATACCTATTTGGCATATAGATGTCAAACTTTCACTCCAAAGAAGGAATAGCTTCCAGTTTGTCTTAATAATGCTCTAATCTTGACTGTCCTTCGCATTTTTTGTACTTTACGCATTACTATCTCTCATTTTCTTTGCTTTTGTCTTTAAATCGTATCGTCATTCAGCATTAAGGTCATTGATCTGCACTAAAAATCGAAACAAGGGCTCCAATAGCAAACTGTGAATCCCTAATCCCTTTAGTTACTAGTTATATTTGTAATCTGTGCATTAATACAACTACTAGCGCTACTTATACGCTGCATAGCCCATGCTTAGAGGGATAAGGAGAATTTTCAATCTCAAAATAATTTAATGTCTTTGTTTTAGCAGTATATAGCTATATATATATCTTTAAACGATAATAGCTTTCCCATGCAGCACTTCACATAGGTTCCATCTCTTGAAAAACTCCTTCACCTCCAGAAATCTTGCTCCCTTCTGAATTACATCACCATTGTTCATGGTGCAATAATTCAATCCTTGAATCCTTTTAGAGGCCTCCGGGGTACTAATCGGCGCGCGTCCAAATCCTGCAAATTCAATTGGCTTCGCCTATATTTGTAATATCAGCAGTATTTCCAAAGCCATAGTGGTCATAATGAATTTTTTTATCAAATTAGCCTTAATTTTACGGTAATGTGTCGCACATCTCCTTCGAATATAAACCTATTTTCAACTCTTATTTTACGGCGACGTCCAGGTCCAATTCAAGAATGTACTTCCCTCTTTCAATAGTTTGAGGGAAATCATCTCTTGTTCTGCACTTACTACAGTCAAAGAATATAAAGCATTAAAATAAGAATAGAATCAATCTCTGTATTTATACTACTTCTCAAAAACAGTCTCCGGACAGAAATGCCTGAAAGTCTCAGTGTGCCGGGTTTACACCGTTTGCTGGTGACCCTCAGCCAGCTCAGTGGAGAAACTTTTCTTATTATAGTTTCACCGCCGATATATTTGATACAAGAAGACTCCGCTGGTAAACTTTACTTAAAAACTGAATTTTCAAACATACTTGCAGTTTTCTACAATCACCGCAGTCTAATAGAGATTTCCAATGTATTGCTGCTACAATCCTATTTTTTAAAATATTTCGCTCCTCTTTCGACTCTCTGCGGCTATTTTAATTTCCGTCCCACCCTTTTTTAGCAAGCTACATTCATCAATTCACCATACGAAGAAAGTTATCAGATTCTTGAAACCATGAGCAACGTTGACAACTCATGTGCCTTTCCCAAAATATTAAGAACCCATCTATGTCATCGACTCGTTCTATGAGAATTTCCTAGACATGGCTTTGTTTATTGGCAGTGATTAGTCCTGAATTTTATTGCTATAAGAGTTTACAGGATTAAGTTCAAGCCTTCCCATTGTCAGTAGTCTTGGTGAAACCCTTTCTCTAACAATAAACTTTTAAAATGCTTCTTTCATCATTTACACATATTTTAGTACTCCGGCTCTTTTCGAAACAGTGTTACCTGTGGAAATAAGGAATTTATTGCTCGACAATTCTTTTCCTCTGATGATCCTTAGAAGCTCATTCAGAAAATTCTTCTTTCTTGTTTCTTCCCATTCGTCTAAAATTTATGACACGTATCCTTAATGAATTCCTTCGGGTAATGTATTTTTTTCGCATCTCACTTAGTCCAAATGAAATGCTTCTAAGTTTTACCCACAGTATTCATTCGCACTTGATAATTTGTTTCCAACATATTGTAAACAAACTCTATCAGCTTCCTTTCAGTACTCTTGCATCTGACTCTCATCCCTTTGAATATGAATTTATGAAGACCATACTGCAATTCAACAACCTTTATTAGCGCTTTTACCGGAATAGTTTTCAAATCTGTAGTGAAATATGCAACCAATTCACGCACTTCAAAATATCCCTTCCTTATTCCTCATTTTGTCCCCAGTCCTCTTCCCTACATTTTATTTCTACTTAAAACGTCCTTAACGAAAGTCGAGAACTTTAGGGTTCCTAGAGAAGCTCGAAAAAAAATCTAGAAGACGTTCAAAACCCTCTAGTATATGTACACTGTTATCTCCGTGTTGTAGAACATGCAAACCTTTTTTCTCCTTTAAATCGGAGCACAGTGTTCCGTATAATTCCAAGGTCACCTTGTATATTTCCGCAAAATTTCAGGTACTCAAGGCTACTACCACACGTCAAAGGTACTATCTTCCATTCCAGTGACATTCATCTTCAACTGTGTTGTACATCTGGACGTTGTATTTTCACACAGCTCCTTGTGTTTCAGGGTACATGGAGAAAATTTAGGGTGGAAGACGGTAGTAGATAAGTCGCTTGGCGATTACTCTGAAAGTACGACTTCGTGACAGCGTGTAAAGCGAGAGTTATGGGGTCATTGACAGGGCCAGGTTTTCAAAACGACGTCTTGATGAGGGAGGAGGATGCGAAGCGATCTCAGACTAGCGGCGATGAAGTTTCCTATGATTGAATGCAGAAAGGATTATATGTGGTCAGCGCCTAGGAGACACGCGCAGTAACGGATGAATAGTGATGCCCTCAGTGACTTCTTAGAGATTATTGTCCCCATTTTATAGGTTGTAGCTCAGAGGGGTCAGCCGTAGCTGTCTATGGAACAATAGAAACGAGACTACCGATAAGGAACTTGATTTCCACTCTTTTTGCCTCATGTCATTCTTGTTGATTACAGAATGAAAATTTCACACAGTGTGGAATTTTTCGGCCCATGTGAGCAGAAAATGCTCTTAGTCTGCTTATGCAGGGTATATGGAAGGCGGGAGAAATTAAATTTTCAATTCTTTGATATAATCGCATGTGGATGAAGATATTAGGGGAACCACAGTGTTGTTAGCCGTCGATACCACTATTTTACGTGTAGTATGAGTAGCTTTTCAGACGAAGTATGAGCTTCTCGTGGTCTAGGAGCAGGTCCACAGGTTCTGCCTGCAATCTGTCATGTTCAGGGTGTCCCTCTCTTTGTCATTGGCATAATGACTGAATTTCGGGCGGAAGACAGAATGTTCCGAAGAATTGACTTATTCTTGCTTCACGTGTAGGAAACATTTTCTTATCGTATGACACGGTGACTTGCAGCTTTGGGATTGAGGCGAGGATACCTTGGCTTCATTCTTTCCTCCTACGATGAAACCACACCTGTTTCCGGGAAAGTGTGTTTGGAGCTTTAGTACTTTGCTTTGGCGGTATTTTAACAGATTTTTCATTACTCAGTCTGATCTGAGTCATCCATTCTCTGTACGGGCCGCATTTCTTTAGGTCAATGCGTTCTCGTGTATTCGTTTTGTATGCATGTTCTCCAAGGATTCTCCGAAACGGCCATATTGAGGAAGCAGAAGGATGGCTTGCCGCGTGAAATTCTAGCTCAGTTCCTTTTCTGCTATGATGTTCTCGTAGTCGGTTCCAAGCTCGATTTTAGGGTTGAGGAGTAGATTGTCCTTAATTTTGTTGAGAAATCCGTGGGAACGACCTTTTGGCCCAAGTGGCCGTGATTATTCTTTTGTTTGTAAAAGAGCACAGTATGGAGTCAAGCCTGCTGAGATTGTTGGCAATTTCGGAACTAACTGGTCTGGAGTACCTGTAAACGACGGTATGGTCGGGAGGGTTGATGCTAGATATCCATTGATATGTATATGCCCGTAAATCGGTCGCGGCAGAGTCGCCGTGAATGTATTCCAACGTGAGAAGTCTGTCGCTATGTAAAGCATGATTATAAGCTTTATTACTTTCGAGATTATTTTGCGCTGCACTACCTCTAAGGAAACCGTGATTTTGTTGTGGCGGGGGGATGGAGAGCTTTGAAATGTAGGTTAGCTCTGCGTTCTCTTTATAAGTTCGACGGGATGGTTTTCTGGCCATATTTAGTTCTATCAACGACGAATGTAAGATGTTGCCGTTGTTCAGTTTGTGGAAGAGGTGCAGAAGTGCGTAAAGTTTTGGATGAAAAAGTGCGAGATGGAGTCTTTGAATGTTGTACGCGGAAAATTTAGTTCGTCAGGCGACCCATCCCAGGGAGGGGCGACTGTGGGAATAGCCCGGAGGAGGTTGGATCCAGAAGCAGTGATTTGCGTTTTGAGTGTCAAGAAGGTTGCTCTATTGAATGAGGGTCATAACTTTTTTAGATGGGTTGTAATTTGATCTAAATGTGAACTTTGAAGGCGGGCGAATGCTTTAAGTCCCGTTTGATGATGCGGATATGTTTTCTGTGAGCCTCTTCTCGGGTATATAAGTCAATGGTGATTTTGTGTCTAAGGAACCAGTAGAAATTAAATATGTGACAGGGAGGATGAAAAGTATCACTTGGAATATTTTGGTTGTGCCAGATTTGTCCTAGAGCGGGAAGAAGAGGTAGACTGCGAAGAGAGTTGAGATCATTGCTACATGTGAATGAACTCTTGATTGGCTGTAACTGTATGGTGCGGACGGGATTCCATCCTACGATCTTGAAATATTTGCCGGAATAAATCTTTTCGGCGAATGCAGAGGTATATCAGCATATGGTTTAATACGTTCTGAACGAGGTTGAAATTCACCTCATTCAGACCAAACTGAAGCGATTAAAATAAGAAGTAAGAGGCTTATTTTGATTCTAAACCGCACACCGTGGGAGCAGCTTGAAATTTATCCCGGAAGTATAGGAGGTCTAAAAACCTTACGTTAAATTCCGTTGCATGATATTCATCTTCAGTCAGAGAGTTGGAAGTATTGTCATGGATGTACTGTACTAGTTCTTCAATGTGTTCTTCTGGGCCTTTGTAAACGATAGTCATGAGGATGTGGGCAGAATTGCCGGTGACCCTGAACATATGCGTTATAGAGAGTTGCTTGTGTTTTCCGAGACATAAATGCAGAAAATTTTCTGGTCATGGCAGTCAATTTGCCCTCTAATCGGCGAGGGATATACTGAACGACGAATTTAGTCCTCAATGTCTGGGGTGAGGCGTAAAAGATAGCTCTAGGCTGAATTTTTCAAGAGGGTGTGGATTTTTTGAATGTTGGATGGAATTCGTTGACGAGTATCAGCACATCGCCAAGGACTATAATCTCACCGCACCCCAAAAGCTAGACTTCTTTCACAACGTCTCGCGCTGTGATTCTATACGGTTCTATGTGGGTAAGCTCCAACTTTATGCTCAAACGTTCCAACAGGTGGTGGACGTGATGAATAAGGAGTACAACTCGGCGGTGAGGCAGATCAGGGTCAAAAACTATCTCTCGTCGCTAAGAGTATCCGGCTTTGTACAATCTGGCTCTGAGGCTTCTGTTACACTGTCCATAGTGTAAAAGCTTATCACATGTTGTCTCGCATGATCCCCTCTTCCCACATAGGTAATGCACTTCGCATCGAGTTTCTCAGGAATACTGCTGCTTGTTACAACTAGTCTAATGAGCCCTTGAATAGAGTAACTACCCATTCACTCACGTTCAAACAGTTATATGGGTAACTTGAAGCAGCACCACAACTGGAAAAAGAGGCTAGGATAGATACTGCCCGAGACCGTGCCCAACATTCATCAGATTTCAGAGATACATTGTACATTCGCAATGCAGGACAATCTCAATACGGGAGGAGACCACGTGATGTGCGACGCAACAAAGGAAGAAGAGCAAATATTAAACCACTTTATATCGTCAAATGTTTCAACTATGGCAGAAAGAAAGACATGCTGAAGGAATGACCCCAGTTAGTTAATAATGCGATAGCTGCAGCGCGGAAACTTGAGTACTACTGCAAAGAAGATGCTGGCTCTCATGCAGTCCATCTAGTCCTCGCTGACTTCTGCAAACAGGTTGAACAAGTCGTTAAATTGGACGATGCGTCAGCAGGTTCTGAGGACGATGCGAACAATGACATCGCGTTGTTCAACGCTGCTCTTGCTAACAGTGATTCATCGAATGATGAGCAAGTGGATGTTGAGAGTGAAGATTCTGAGAGTTACATACCCGAGATCCTGGTACTAAGTCATGAATGGCATAAGCCTATTAGCAAAGAGTTCCAAGGTGCATGCATTGATTCAAGGGCAGAGAAAACATGAATAGGTGAACCACAGGCAGCCCCATACTGTGCTCTAGCTAACTTTGATATCAGCAACGTTCTATCTGCTCACAAAAAACTATACCGTTTTGGTAAGCACAAACACAGCGGTATAGTAACAATGGAGATACGGTTCCCTGTGTATACTTCCGACTTTGTAAAATTTACGGCTGACGTCTTCTCGCCGTATTTACCTCTTATTTTTGATTCTTGACTTATTGACACGATACGGAACGAAGCTCGACTTTAATAACGACTTTATTTGGTCAAAAGATGATGGATGATGTGTTCCTCTCGTCCGAAAGCTCGGTCATGTATATGTTGAATTGTCAGTAAGTATATTATATAAACAGAGCTAGCTTAGACGCATATATCGTCATTTTTATCACCCTCACTCCTCCTAGCTGTGTGAGGTCATGAAATGATCCGATCCAGGGAAATCATCTCCCTCCATGTTGCAAGGCCTATAAAAAGTTAGTAGTACTTGCAATTTTTTTCAACGAGAAGCTGATGCTCCTCATCGGTTCCGGTTTCGATACCTGAAGAAGATTGTGTCTTCAAAAGGACCGTATGCCTGTACCACTTGTGGCTTGAGGGTAAACTAGTACTGCGTTTGGTCGACAAGGATACAAACTTCAGTTCCGCATGTTTCTTATCTGTAGCGTCCACAAAGAATGTACGGGGATCCTTTGTACGTGATTGGAGTTCTCCATGCATTTGATACCCGGCCGTCATAGTTTGCGACCAAGAGCCTCATTTTGTATCATTTTAGGTAGTCTCTCCTCCACGATGCAGGTATCAAGGAGCTTTCTTCAGGCGTGGAGAGTCACAACGCACTTGGCGTGGTGTGGTGTAGCGCTACCGTAGCTACCTTCGACGCACATAATAAAAGATATGTGCAGACAGGCTAGAGTTGACCAATGAGATGACTCTCTTCCTTGCCATGAAGGCAATGAATGATACTGCTAGGCCTTCTTTACTTCTGCCCACCTTTTTGGTTTTCGGTGCCATCCCTCGTATACCCTTGCTCAAGAAGGACCTATCAAATAAAATTGAACTTATGAAAAACTTGAGTCTGCAGGTAGGGAGATGACTATTATATCCCACAAGGTCAAAATGGACCGAGCTTCTAGGTCCAGAGTACCTGCAGCAGCTCGCAAGGATATCGGGGTTGGAGAGCTAGTCTCAGTCTTCAGGGAGAAGCCCATGAACAAGTGGTTCGGTCCCTATATGGTAATGGACCGTGAAATAAAAACATTAATTGTGGTTAAGGGCGATCGAAACATGCATGTTTCTTCTTACAGGATCAAGCTTTACCACGAACAACCTGATGATCGCGGTGTATCCGATGATGAACTTGGTGACGGTATGATGGAGGATACTACACCTTTTACTGAGAATGAACCGGTGTTTACCCTTGACTTTTCAAGTTTAACCGACTCTATACTATTGCCCATAGAGTTAAAAAAGTAACTACAGGTTTAACAGCGTGGCATGGACGGTATACTTAACACTACTTGTGAAGCGGAAACACTGGAGGTTGATGCGGAAATTGCTTATCAGACTTCTTCACATGCTCCTTCTGTTCCTCATATCTGAATTCTTCTCATCTCAGTCCCTAAACCCAGTGACCCTCGCCATAATTCATCTGAATTCGTCGACGCTAAATGTAAAGAAGCGCAAGGTTTGAAGAAAATAAATGTCTCGAAAACTTTCAATAAGGCCGATATGCCTCCTAAAGCTAATACTCTAGGGTTTCGGTGTATTCCCGCTATGAAGAATGTGAATACTCTAAAAGAGAAACCAAAAGCAATGTATATGACGCAACGCCATAATGATAAAGGCAAGCCCTACATGGTGAATTACACGGCAAATTTGCGTATTGCAACAGTCAGAGTTATTGTGAGCTGCGTTTCGATTCTCAAATTGTGAATATTCTAGCATGATGCAGACCAAGCCTACCTTCATATTAAGGAAAATTTGAAGTGACAGATATATATACTTCCCGAAAGTAAGGACCTCGAAATAATCGAATTTGCCGAGGAACAACTTTTGGAGCTTATCATACCCTTGTACGGTCTTTGTGATGCTGGGAACTATTAAAGGGCTACTATTAAACATCATCTTGAAAATCACCTTGGCATGTAACCCGCAGTTGAGTATGCAGCCCTCTACGTCAAAACGGATGATATTAACACCACTGAGATGATCGGTGTGTATGTTGACGACAGCCTCATTACTGTAAATGATGAAAATTATCGTCTGACCGAGCAGTCTCTCAAAGTTTGAGTCAAACCCCAGATTCTTCGATGACTTTGAGTTCTTTGGATGCTCAATAAGGACATTGGGCGAAAGTAGCTTTTCTATATCTCAGTTTGAGTATGCCAAAAGGCTACCTAGTTTGGACAAGACCTGCTCTTTCGAGTAATACCAGCAATACAGATCAATGCTTTCTCGTCTATCCCATACTCGCCCTGACTTTTGTTATTATATTAACCATGCCGCTCATGGAACTGGAAAACGATATGTGCAGAGAGGGTTACGGAATACAACAAAGCGTTGAGGATAGTGAAAAAGAAGTAAAGCTCTGCTTTGGTTTATCTTACCTTATAATGGGATTCTCTAGTCATGAAGGTACATGCAAATGCGGCATTTGTTACAAACGATTATTTATCGTCTCAGCTTGGATACATCATTCTTCTATGCGATTCTTCAAAACTTTTTCGTGTATTGGGCTTTTCAAGTAAGAAATCAAAGCAAATTGTACGTTTTTTGATGGCTACAGAAGTTTATTATATGCCTGATGCATATGACAGAGCTTTCATGTTGCTTAATAACTTTATTTAACTCTTAGGACTTCGTCCTCGTATCTATTTGCTGTCCGATTCGAAACAGCTATTTGATGCTTTGATAAAGGGTCAGCAAACAACGGAAAAACGACTGATGATGGACGTATCCGCTTTGGTATTATGATTGGAAAATTATGGGTGAATGTATCGAGAGGCTTCATCGTGTCTGCCTTCCATCACTACAAGCAAGTCACGCGTGACAGGCTGGTTCCTATTGTAGCAGTCTATCATAAGTACACCAACTCTGAGCCAACGTGTCTATCTGGTAAGGTTTTCGTGTTCAATTACTTGCGCAAGTGCAAAGGCAACCCGTTGAACAGGGCTATATAACCTTCGACTTTGGTCACCACCGCTGCTGTCTCTGCTCCCCAAGTCGTCGCTTGTTCTCACCATTCGAACCAGCTCTAGACGAATCAACCGTCTAGGCCGACCTTCACACTTCACACATCAACATGTCTAATGAGTCCTCCTCATCCTCTCCTGCACCATCCGCCAACTCTCGTCTTGACACCCTGGAGGACAAGGTTTTTGGCATCGAAGGCCAACTCTCCGAAATCATCAACCTTTTCCCGCCGAAGTCCGGATCTGCTATCCCGCAACTCCTGCCGTGGCCCAAGCAAGAGACGCAGAGAATCCGACGGACCCTGCCGCCGTCAACCCTACATCGGATACCGAAGTCGTTCGTCCCGCTACCGAGGCGTTCCAGGTTAGTAACCTGCAGTTCTCGCTACCTCCGCCCTCTGCAGAAGCCGTGGCCGAAACCTTTGGTACCCGTCGAGCATACACCGCTACCGGAAAGCTCAACAAGTTTCAGAAACCGTCTACCGTTGCCCCCTTCCCTGCAAATCGGTTCATCTCGGAACCGGAAGGTTTATTCGGTCGTATCAAGTCAGCTGACCAACGTGACGGTTGGGAAGCAAAAGTCCTGTGGAATATTGGGGAAAACTGCGAGAACGCTCTTGCAACAGCCCACAAGGTTACCGAAGCTCTCGTGGCTAAGGACGTCGAGGCCGCTGCCGAGGCATTTGCCGTTCTTCATCACTTTCTTCAAGCATCTTATTCTCGCGTTTTGGAACGCGTCGACTTCTTCACCGACGCTTTGGAATCTGGCAAGTCCGAGGCCACTCTCTTGCAGAAGTACCTCCGCGAAGACGATTTCAATTACTCCTCCGAACTCTACCGCTCCACCAAGCACAAGTTCGCCGAGCTCCATTCCCAAGCCTACGCTAAGGAGTTCAATAAGCAGCAGGCCTCCTCTAGTACCCGGCGTCAAAACCGGCCTCAAGGAAGAGGTAGCTCCCAGGACCCTAAGCCTGCTCGCAAGTAAACCGGTCGCAGCCGCGACCTTTTCTTTCTGCTATGTCGCACGTTCTATGGCGCAACAGTCAGAGAGCAGCTTCGTATTGGTCCGAACACCTCCACGCCACTGAATTCCTCGAACGTGCAATTCGGTTCGGAGTATACGAAGCACCCATACAGACTTATCTTTCCCTTACCCAATTCAAACTCCCTCAAATCCCTGTCGACCCAAAAAACCGGGAGTTCTTCGACTCGGCTATCGCGGACGCCTTACATCGGAAGACCTACGAGGAAATCTCACCCGCCACGGCTCTCAAGTTACACCGCCAAGGATACCCAATATCCAATGCTTTCGTAGCAGTATCTGGAGGCAAGCAACGATTGGTGGTCAACCTCTCTCGTCAATCGACGTTGTTCAGGGACGTGCCGGTCAAGATGGAAACGTTAGAAGGATTCGCTCCGGAACTCAAACAAGCAGATTTCACGTTTTCCTTCGACATCGCGAAGGGGTACCACCACTTCCGCCTACACCCCGATATCCTGAACTGGTTCCTGTATAAAGTGGAAAACCGTTATTTTCGATGTACTGCCCTACCGTTCGGCTGGAAACTTTCCCCCGCATATTTTATCAAGTTTATGCGCCCGTTCGTCCGTTACATTCGCCAGCACTACCGTCTGCGAATTCACCCTTACATGGACGACTTCCTAATCGCTGTAAGAAGCCGCTCTCGCCTACGAAAGGCTCGTCAACAAATCGATCATCTCCTGTAATCCTGCGGACTGTTGCGCAAGGAGGACAAAGGAAACTGGGCTGGTACTCGCCGTATCGAGCATTTGGGTTTCATCCTGGACACATCGCGTATGGTTTTTGGTATTTCGGCTCGTCGAATGGAAAAGCTTCGTGGAATTGCCCAGCAATTGTTACGCCAAAGTCGCCGGAACCGCCGCCTGGTCGACGTCCAGCTGTTACGCCACTTCACAGGAGTAGCAGTGTCTTGTTCTCCGCAATGCCTCTCGCTCGATTTTACACTCGCTCGATGTACGACTCCCTGAAACTCAAGACCAAGTCAGGGAAAATAGTTCGGCTGCTACACGCAGCTATTCGGGACCTCTGGTTTTGGCGGGAACTTCCAGTAAGCCCGCCAGGACGGCCAATATCATCCCCATCCCCTACTCTGGCGATGCACTCAGACGCATCGACCTCCATCGGTCAGGGAGGGACTTTGGGATCGGATCTTCGGCGGGAGCACAAGGTACGTGGGAAGCTCGAGGACTTTGGAATCCAGTACTTCGCGTGAAACCAATCACTTCCCTGGAATTACGCGCAGTCACGGACAACATCAGATCGTTTGCAAGGATTTTACGCTCTGGAACCCACCTCAAGATCTGGGAGGACAATCAAGCAATGGTATCAATTTTGAACGCTATGACAACGAAATCCAAACCGCTCATGAGAGAGCTCCGACTGTTACACCGATTGCTTACTCGTCTCGGCATATCATCGAATCTCATTACCTCCCGTCTGCTGTGAACCGATTCGCCGACAGGCTATCTCGCCTGCATACAATGGACGATTGGAGGATAAATCTGGAACCGCTGCGACCCCTCTTGCAAGGTATCCCCCACGATGGACCGCTTCGCAGACAGTTTGAACAAGATTTGCCCGCGCTTCAACAGCGAGCATGCGTGTCCCGGATCCCTTGCCATAGACGCTCTCACGCAAGATTGGAGTCAGGAGATCAACTTCTGGAATCCGCCGCTCAAATTGATCCCTCTAGTCGTTACCAAGATCTGTCAGGAAAAAGCCACCGGAATATTGGTAACGCCGTATCGGCCCGCGCAGCAGTGGTTCACTCGCTGCTGCATTTGACAACCCCGCATTGTTTCGACGCCGAAAATCTCTATCTTTCACCAGTCTGGGCTCCCAAGACAACGCCCGCTCCGCCGTGGAAACTCGCCGTTTGGAAAATCTCGAGCAAGACGCATCAACACTCCACTAGCTGTCACGCTCCAGCAATCTGTTTTGGCTGCCGCTGGCCATGGCAATTCGGGGGGTGGTGTAACCATTGCGCAACTCAGGCCAAGGCTCGTGCAAACAACACTTGGCGCTCCAATGAGATTCTGTGGAAAAAATGGCTACAGTTTTGTATGGCAGATGGTATTGACCCCTTTGCTGCATCCGAAGGGGCGTTTCTCCGCTATTTGGGTTGGCTGTTTACACAAGACAAGGTTAGCGGCTCGTCAGTTCGTAACTACCTCTCGGCTGTCACTACCGCTCATTCTCGCATTGGAAATTCCGTTACTTTCACCCCTCTCCTACAGCTAGCTATGGTCGCCTATCAGCAAAGCGATCGGGAAAGTAAACTCCTCAGCGATCCGGACTCGGTGAAAGAAAGGCGTGCATTGCCCAGTTCCGTGGCACGTACAATATTCGAGGCTGCGCTTGCTTCGCAGTCTACAGAAATCGAGTTTCTGCGTGACGCAACAGCTGTCCTGGTTAATTATGTTTTCTTTGAAAGAGGAGAAGCCGGAGTCTCTCTTCTACTTTCAAACATTTCGGTCACGGCTGATTCAATCAACATCGCTATAGCCTTGCGCAAGAATCAGCAGCGAGTGGCTCACACTCTCTCCTATCGGAGGAACAGGAATTTTCAAACAAGTCTTCTGGATCTGGTCGCTCGTTATGACTCACTTCGCCGCAACAACCGTTCACAAACAAGTACTATTGGGCTCTCCCGGGCGTTAGACTGTCGACCAGTGCTCGCACCATTACAGTATGGTTAAGTAATTGCCTGGATAGGGTCAAGGTATCTCCACCTCCTCAAGTCTCGTGGTCCTCGCACTCTCTCCGTATGGGTGCAGCATCCGAATTTGCTGCAATCGGGGTGCAGGAATATCGCATCCTAATCTGGGGCGACTGGTCTAACAGTCGCACATTCCGCGAATCGTATCTGATGGGCGTGTGTTGCAGTGTGATGATTCTCTGCTTTTCTTAGGTCATATGTTGTGACCTCACCCTCGTATCATCCCTCCGGTCCTTTGGTTTTCTCAAATTATTATTCGGTATTATGATTGGAAAATTATGGGTGAATGTATCGAGAGGCTTCATCGTGTCTGCCTTCCATCACTACAAGCAAGTCACGCGTGACAGGCTGCTTCTTATTCTATCAGTCTATCATAAGTACACCAACGCTGAGCCAACGTGTCTGTCTGGTAAGGTTCTCGTATTCAAGTACTTGCGCAAGTACGAAGGCAACCCGTTGAACAGGGCTATATAACCTTCTACTTTGGTCGCCACCGCTGCCGTCTCTGCTCCCCAAGTCGTCGCTTCTTCTCCCATCTCCCACCCTCCATTCATCCTTCATGGCCCATTCACAAGCCGTCTTTTGTTCTTGATTTTATGTTATTATTGTTTTTGGTTTTATCATGAATATGTAATGATTCAAGTGTCACGCAAATTCAGCAACCAAGGGAAGTGTTGATTTGGTTCTGGTCAGAGGATCAACGCACATATTGGTCACGGGCGTATGACCGCGCTACTCTCCTTACAACTCTTGCAACGCGAACACACCAAATCAAAAGAGTTTACCCAAGCGTACGCATGATGGAACGAATGGAACCGGACAAGGATCTCAACTCTGGGGAGACACGCCGATCACCTCATCCAATTCCACCATTCCATTACTTCCGGCCATTTATCTCGGTCCTGGCAACTCACCTGCCTTTTCGGTGGAACATCCTCTCCCCTTCGTGTGCCTCCCCAGGCCGGCCATTGCTGTCAGCGTACGTCCACTCAAGACAAGTAAGTTTGGCACCAAACGGAAGCTATCACTTTGCACCCCTTTGGGATACCATCCCCGGAAGAAGCGCCCGGCGCCCATAGCCGCTGTACAGCAGCATCCGGAGATTCGAGTGATCAAGCATTTTTAACCCTGCCTTCACCAGTTCTGTCTCGAGCAAACGTCCAACAGAAAAGTTCAAATCAGTCCCAACTACTGGAGCAAGTAAGCTGCATAAGTTATCCTGATTGCTGTAATGCGTACTTATTTAGTTATCCCTGTTGCTGTTAGCTATTTGCTTTGATAAAGTGTTAGTGTGTTTTTCAAACCATTATTCACGAGGAGACTACAAAACATACTAAGTCGATCAAGTAGGGCTTATTAAGTCAGACGACAACTCTGCCGACACACTGCCAAAACTGAAGTGCAATGATGCGCTGACACACATGCTTCGTATTGGCATTGATAACTGCATTATTCAATGAAAGATTGCGCGTGAAGCGATGCAATGTTTTTTTAGTCGTTGGAATGTGAGTTTAGCCAAGCAAACCGTGGTGCGTCGTGAAAGAGCACTCGTGGCAAGTCCCTGTAACTTTTATTGTGCTTTATTTTTAGTTATTTTTGCGTCTAAGCTGTACGGTTTCTGTGGCCAGCGCTGTTGCGAGATAATAAGCCGTCGCCTTGCTTCTCCTCACTCGTCTCCAGCCACACAATGGAACGATTTTCGGAGGTTCGAGGCATTCTTCTACAACGACGCTCGGCGTTGGCAGTAACTTCCATCGCTGCTTGTCTGCTGGCTGGCATCCCATCGACTTTCTGGTAGCCTATCGCTGGTGCTAGCGTTCGACAACAATGATTTGTACATTGCTTCGACGATCGGTACATGTATTTAATACGACCTTTAGATTTGGAACTCCAAATGGGTTCCAGCCAATCCATACATCTCAATAAAGACACCCCCCTTTTTCCCCTCGTCTCGAGGAGGCAGCTTTTGTTCTTTGTCTTGCACTACCGTCTCTCGTGCTCGCTCACCACTCCGCCGACGGAGTACAGCAGCGCGGAGCCCAAGGCGGTCGACGTCTTGAGTGGAAATCATTGACACTGAGTCACAGCTTGAGTTGCGCCGTATCATAATGCTACTTGCGCAGTAATTTCCGAGAATGTAAGAGTAACTGCATGAATTCAGCCCAACTGTAATACACTACATACTGCACTTTACAGTACTGTACAGTACGTACACTCACAGCACAGGACTAAAGCAGGGACATTTTAAAGAGCTTTCTGTATCAGGACTTCAACGCATTGATGCGTCGAAAAGTTTTGCCACAAGCTGAGCTGTACAGTACTGTACTGTACAGCGCTGTAAGTACTCGGCTTTCAAATGCCAGAGTGGAACAACGCAGGTACTATCGTATCGCCCTAAAAGTTAAATGACAAATCCGTACACTGCACCGAAGCATGTTGCAATACTGTACTGTACAGAACAGTACCATCTCATGCAGGCCATACTGTTATGAATGTATAAACTAAAATAGTTAATAAAATAACCTGTACAATGGAGTACAATGCTGTACCAACAGTTTAGCCCTAACGCTGGCAGCCCCGATTACAGTACCGTGACCTTCGTCAACCTCGGTGGTTGGACAATATCAATTCAAAAAATGTGAAAAAAAATACTTTGTGTCTTAAATTTTGAGTGGCGGCCCAACTGAAGTAATCAAAAAAATGAGAAAGCGTGCCCTGAAAATGGCTACTCTACGTCATGTAGTTCAGTACACAACTGTACAACTGTACTGTACAACTTTCGACAGTTTGATTTTACACCAAATTTTACAGTATAGTGTAAGAGGTGATGATGTAAATAATCAAAGCCCAATGGAATCGCCCGTCCGTTGCCTTGTTTTGTCTGTATTCACAAGATAGGTTTTTCCATTATTATGTCTTCGAAATATTTTGGCTGGTAAGAAACCGTCAATGCGCAACTTTTAACCATAAAACTAGAAGCTTCGCCGTTGTTGGAAGGTGGCCGTTTTTAAAGATTCAGCTGCTGGTTTCTATCGAGCTTTCAAGCCCTTCGTTTTTTCTTTCCCCGGACGGCTGACCCTCGCACGAATTCAGCCACCACCTCCGTTAACACAAACATTTTTTCCATCTTCTGTCGACGTCTCGGCCGTTGGTCTTCCCCACTACTACATTCATTACATTTTCGTTAACTTGTCCACTCCTTTCTTCAATTTCCCCGCGGCCACGGTCGTCCTTTGAGGCAAAAACCGCTGTATCTCCTTTTCACGTCGTCGTCGTTTCCGTCAACCCTCCAACCATGTCACTCACCATAACCATCAAGAACACTAGTGGGGCGCGCTTTGAAATGGACATTCCTTCTTTGTCTGAGACAATTGCAGACTTCAAGAACCGCCTCGCCGCTGTCGTTGGCATTCCGGCAGCTTCCCAGCGCCTTATCTTCCGTGGTCACATTCTCAAGGACACAAACACATTTGCAGACATCAAAAATACACACGGTCTTGAGACTGGCCACAGTATGCACGTCGTCCCCTCCCCTGCGGCCCGCACTTCCTCTCAGCCTTCTAGGGTGCCTCGGCAACGAATGCCCCCAACACCGGCGCTGGTAATCAAGGAGGTCTAGGGAATTCCGGAACGGAAACTGGCAGTACGGGAGGTATTGGTGCCACTCAGGGTGGGTTTGGGGCTGGTGGAATGGTTGGAGGTGGAGGTAATGGTGGTGGTGGATTTCCGGACATGATGGAAATGCATCAGCAGTTACTTCGCAATCCGCAGCAGATGCAAGCGCTAATGAACTCTCCCATTATGGAGAGCATTATGAATAACCCGCAGGTCGCCCGTTCTTTGATGATGGCCAATCCTCAAATGCGCGAGCTTTTGGAGAGGAACCCCGAAGTTGCCCATGTTTTCAACGACCCGGCAACTTTTCGCCAAATGATGCAAATGGCTCGCAATCCGTCGTTGATGAATGAAATGATGCGGAACACCGATCGTCAGATGGCCAACATTGAGATGATGCCGGGTGGATTCGACGCCTTGCGAAGGATGCATGAGAACATTCAGGCGCCGTTAATGGATGCAACCCAAGGCTTCAACCCACCGAACGGTGCTGGAGGGGGTGACAACAACAACGGAGGTGACGACAATCCGTTCACATCTCTGTTTCAGCAAAATACACGCGCAAATGCTCCTATGCCCAATCCCTGGGCTCCCGCAGGCGGAAATGGGGGAGCGCAAACACAGGCGCAAGGGACGACTCCATCTACTGGTGCGGCCAGAGGCGGAAACACAGCTGGGGATGGCTTTACCAACGCTTTCGCTCACTTGTTTCAAGATACGGCTGCAGGTCGTGGGAACGCGCAGCCTCAGGCGGGAGGGGCATTCAACGCACCATTCCCAGGGTTAGGGGGCCCCGGAATGCCTACAGCCAGCATGGATCAGGTGTGGCAAATTATGGAGGATCCGATGATGCAGGAGATGATGCAGAACATTTTGGCAGACCCGCAGATGGTGCAGTCGATCATTGCAAGAGACCCGCAGCTCCAAGCCAGGGTCCAGGGTAACCCTGACATGGCAAGGATGTTACAAAATCCAGAGCTCATGCGCGCATTCTTGAACCCGCAGGTTTTGCAGGGCATGCGCCAAATTCAGAATGCTCTGGCGGGTATGAACGCCCCTGTGGGTGGAACAGGTACTATGGCAGGAGGGACGCCGACCGGGACTGGTGGTGCAACCACTCCGGCCGGAACGCAAGGGACGCCGGGTGGAAATGCAGGTACAGGAACTGCGGATGGAAATACGGCGCAGGGCGGCGCGCAGAACGGGATGGGCCTAGGTGGGGCGGGAGGTTCGAACTCGATGGACAGCTTCATCGCTATGATGAATGCGTTGGCGTCTGCGAACGGAGGCGGAGCGCCTGCACCGGAGATGACACAAGAACAGCTGGAGGAGATGTACAGCTCGCAGCTGCAACAACTACGGGAAATGGGATTCTTGGACAAGGCCACGTGTTTGCAAGCACTTCAGCAATCTCGTGGCAATGTGTCTGCCGCTATTGAAAACCTCCTTAGCCGATTCGGGGGTTAAGTGATTGCCGACCAACCGCGGCATAGCAACATCAGGTTCTTTTAGCACTGTTTCTTTCGTTCTCCTCAGTGGTGACTCCTACACTGTTGCAAAAAGTGATGATGCATCAGTTCTTAGTTGATGCTAATTGTACTTCCGTCAGTTTTCAGTGTCACTGGTGTAGCGTGATGTCATCCATGCAGGCGTCGCCTTGTGTTGGAGGTGAGATTTCACTGGACGAGACCCGATTTCAACTTGCATGCGAGTATTTGTTGCATGGGATATTTTGTGCATTGCTCCTAGGGTGTGTTTGGTGATAGCGATTGCAGCTTTTCCTGCAAAGTGTAAAGTAGAACCTGTCCCTCTGCAAACTACAAAAATTTGCTCTCCACAAACTTATGGAGCGGTTTGTCTTTATGGTGTTGGGCTATGGCTTAGAAAAACCAACAGTGAGGTATCATTTAGTGGACTGCAACGGGTCCGATTATTCTCAGAACTCTACGACTTTGCCATGAGTCAAAGTAACTCCTAGCCCCTGGACGCCCTGGACTATCAAGTCCCGGTCGCGGAGATTACGCCTGGTTCGCGCATTGTTAGACAAGAACTACCGGGGGTATTGGCCTTGTGCACCTGGGTAGAGAGTCCCTGGGGACGTGTAAAGACCACCAGTCCCACCACCGGCTCCAGGTCTTGACTGGTTTAGTATTTCTTGCGCCTCAGTCTTTCGAGCCGCGACAAATCCGTCTATATCTCGTCTCAGACTGCTGACGACGTCCTGCTCTTTTGTATAAAAATGAACCCCGTGTTGCAAGTGACCCATGAGCTCCTTGAACTTTAACCCGGCTGCTTGATGCTTGTATACCTCATTCATCTTCGACTGAGCCTCACTTACTTTCTCGGTAATTGGAGCTTTTGTTTTCAGCCTCACGTCAGCGTCAGATAGGAATTTCCAGATTCGCGCCATCTCGTCCGATGTCGACCTTGCCCGCTCTCTCAGCAGCCCGTACTCCTTCTCCATTATAGCATTGCATTTCTCAATCTCGGCGTCCCCAGGTTCGATGCCTTGCGTTAGTGCGTAAACATTGTCTAATTGTTTCTTTTTCTCAAAGTCTTCTATGATGTCATCTTTCACAGCTAAAAGCTTGTTTGCATTGTTAATTTCTGGTTGTATTTCTGAAGTGATTGCTTCAATCCTTTGAGGCTCTCCCGCTGCCTTGCCTCCTGAGTCGGATGCGGATGGGGGCACGAAATCGGCGACATCGATGTTTGTCACTAATGAAATAGCAGTGGCATTCTGATCGATTTGATGCGATACAATTTTGTCGGCGTTAGCAGCCTGTTCAAGATTGCTGCGAATTGCAGTTAGCTGCTCGATATAACGTCGTGACATGACAGCGCTTGTTAGTCGAGTAACCATTACGCGTGCTCGCAATTGGCGATCCTCGGCATCCTCCTTTTGCAGGATGCTGTCAATCTCCTGAATCTGAAACTTGGTCTCGGTTCCCAGCTTGAGCACTTGTGATTGCAATTCGCGCAACGTAACCAGGCCCCCTCTCTGCTGCACCTCCCGCACGCAGTCAATCGCTTGTTGTTCCTCTCCAAAGGAGGAGGTGGGAACCGTCGTAGGCTTTGCAGCAGCCTCCGCTGCAGATCCTCGTGCAAGAGTTATTGATGCTTCCACTTGTCGGATCAAGCTCTGTAAGTTTGCCGATGTAGCACTGAGAGCAGCAACTTCATCGGCTACCATCTTCGCAACCATGTCTGTATATCGAGAGGCGATTCCAGACAGCTCGGGGAGACTGCATCCGGCAAGTCTTTCAAAGTCAGAAGCCGGTCGTCAACAGGTTGCTCGGTAACGACAGCACTAACATCAGCCGGACGCACGCTTTGCCTAGCGATGATTTCCGGTACGTGAGCAGCGGGCGATGTGAAAAATACCTTGCGATTTTCCTCTTCCGCATTCTCCTTTCTCTGGGTGAGATCTTTCTGTAAGTCTTCCAACTGTGCTATGAGATTGTTTCGTAGGGTGGCGACGGCTGCTAGGGAGGAGGTATCGAGGGCTGTGACTGTGTTTAAACTCACAGTGAGTGAGGCCTGAGCCTTTGCAAGCCTGGCCAGTTGTTGAGACATGTCATAAGTTTCAGGCCTTTCGACGGCAGCGTTTGCCTGGGCTGACTGGGCAACAACGTCAAAGTAAGCGGCGAGTGCACCTGCCGGCCGGCCGACATAGCCATTGACGGGGGTGTTGACTACGTCCGGATCCTTTCCATAGTCCTCGGCAATAGCATAAAAGTCGCGGGCACCTACTGCAAAGCGGGCCAAAAAAGCGTTTGGATTGCCTCCCTCCAATGCAATCTCATACAAGACTTGTTGAGCATTACCCAACATGACCATTTCCAAGGCTCGCAAAGCGGGTGGATAGAGATCGCAAGTAACGGAACGAATACCACCGGGAGAGGGTAGCTTTGCTGCAGCGTGGAAATAACCCGCTGCCGTCTGGAAATGCTTCAGGGAATCGGTCATGGCCTTGTGATTGGTGCGTCGGGTGCGAAAAGTAGTAGAAGCAAGCGTGGCCTCACACACTCCAAGATTAAAGAGAGCGCATAGATGATCGATGGCGAGATCTTGAACGACGCAATGATCATTGCCATCAAATGCGTTGACCCAAAGGAGACCGACGGAGAGGGTTGTAGGGAGTTTACACGAGTGTGTGATGAAGTGGAGAGCGGATAGATATTTCTTGATGGCGAGACGGGTTGCCTCGGTGGTTGGGGCTCGTGAAGGGCGGCGCGGAGTTGCTGGAATGTGCGACATGCGGTGATGTTTCTTGCGGCCGCGGGTTCGCCTCGGGAGTCGGCGATGGCGTTGTAGAGAGGGGAGTTGACATCAACCTTTTGGGCGAGCTTTGCGCCCGGGGTGAGGAACATTGGAGCGGGTGAGGGGGGGATTGCAGGTGGGGAAGGTTGATAGGTTGGGTGTGGGGGTTGGGGCGCTGGAAGGAAACAGAATCTGTGGTGATTGAAATGTGAAAAGAAGTCATGGAAATACGTAGGCGACTGTGACCTGGATTACGGGTTTGCCATGAATTTTAAGACGAGTTCAGAAGTTAAATATTTTTAGGTTCTTTTTTAATAAATCTGCAGTAATAAATGATGTTAAATGGCATCTGGTACTTTTTTGGTGAAAAAGACGGGGCCAGCAAGGTAATTGCATCAATTAGAGAATTGGGCATTTCTTGGATACAAAAATAGAGTCCAGAGGGACGAGAACAAACTGTAGTATTGTGATGACGGAGAAAAGCTAAAGTACTGTACTGTACGTATTGTTCCGGTTGTATCCTCAAGGGTACTGCAATGTTGGCAAGCTAGCCGCTGCATTGCTTCTTGCCGAGGAAGAGACCAGCAATGTTTGTTGTTGACAATCATAGTTGACCTCATCGCAATCTTGCAAAGTATTCCGACGCAACTCGTGTGCTCTTTCTACCGAGTGTACCTTACAGTACCTTGTGGAAGGTTTCGACAAGTTTTGCCCAGCAGCCCGCTTTTTGAAAGCAATTCAGAGAAAATGGAGGTAATGTACAGTACTGTACTGTCGTTTGTCAGTGTGGCTTTATCCAGTTTGCACAAGCGTACCCCAGTGCCATGCACTGTACTGTACGTACTGTACAGTATTGTACTGTACACAGTACTACATTGTCATCGCCACATTTCCAGTTTTTCCAGTTCCAGGGGACACTTTTTTTTCTGTACAGTTCTGTGCAGTACAATAGATAACACGTTTCCTCTACTGTACAGTACAATACAGTACTGTACCTCTCAATGATTGACAATACTGTACTGTACTGTACTGTGCAGTGTTTGCAGTTTCTTCTAATACGGAGAGAATCACAGAATCACAGCCCCTGACAACCTCATTCTTCAACACAACTTCGGTGCATCATCACGCTCTATTTACACAACGCAAAAATGCACTTTTCGCTAGTTTCCTACTATGTTTCCTGTTATAACTGATGATCAAGGAATTCTTCTAGATCCGTCCACAGCATCTGGTTTCTCCACTGACTTTCTTGTACTCGCTCGGCAAACTAAAACCACATGTCCTCTGCATTCCCATTGGATCCGCAAATACCTGCACAATTCTCATTTCAATTCGCCATCCACTTTTTGCACACCGCATCGCTGTTTGAAACTGGCCGCTTCAACGTGCAGCTCCTATTCCGTCCACCACAATCATACAGACAGTATCAATACAATCTGCTTTCTCCTCAACTTGACTCCATACCCCTGCCGCTCTAAATTTCCTCTATCATGTCTGTACCCGTTTATCCATCTATGGAAGCACATGCCTCTGCGACATAATTAACAACATACCCAATATCCCATTCACTGCTACACTTTTCTTTCCAAGAAAAAGTCACCGTCAGCAGTAACGCTGCCACAGTTCTAGTGGAACAAAATTCTGTTTTGGAATAAATAATTCCAGGCACTAACTGCAACTGGCCTTGCCTGTGTTACCTCAGCAATATCATCAGAGCACTTCAACACGGTTCAAGAGCGACATTGCATACCGCAGTTACGGATTCCGAGTTTTATCGCACCGTCTTGCTTTACCTGGGTCTGTATTGCTGTAAAATCTGCTTCAGTTGTCAAAAAAGCCGTTGTACCAAACACCATCCTAAAATAGCTATCGAGCGAATTCTAGAGGCCGTAATTGGCGTCCTGAAAGTCTTGTCCATTCCAAATATTGATCTCAGCTTGAGTTCCACTGAGACGCCCAATGAGGGGGTGTAGACAGACCGAATTGCCGCGGAAGGAGAGGCAGTGACTATTGTAACCAGTGCTACTCAGAGTAGACTGGATGAAACTCAAATTTATCCAGCAGATCTTCTCACCTGTTTATGCGATAGTTCTCCCAGAATACTGTGAATGGTGAATTACAAGGTTCCATTTCACTCATCGGTCACACATTCGGCGAATTCAACCGGGAAAATCCAATAAAGACTCTGCCCATCCCACTACCATACATCAAACTGTGCGAAAGTTAGGGCAATCTGTGACCAGTTTCATTTCGGAAGGATTTCATGTAATAAAAGAGCTTCCCCAACCTAGACATCTCCTGATAAACCCGTGAAGCCTTGCAAATTCTCGACTTCCCTCTTTTCCTCACCCGAAACAGCTTCGAACCCTCTTGCCGTAGCACATGCAGCCCATCCCTACTTTATCCGACGGATGCGACAGCACTTTCAGCAATCTCACCTGCGTTTATGAATTTATCAAATTTCTGATGCTATCCATACTCATTGAAGTAAACTTCTCTCTATCCCTACCTTCTCATAATATACCTCTGCCATCCTCACCATGCCTTGGCCTCGTAATAAGCGGTAAAACTGTCATACTAGACCCCATTTTGATCATAATCTTCCCATCATTCGCTCAGTAAGAGCTACTGTCTGTCCAAACGATTCAAGAGCACCTGTCGCTGCTGTTGCATTAACAGGAGACCCTTCTCTAGACACCAACCGTTGGTACAAATCAAACATCTGCCGCCCATGAGCCAATAATACTCCTGCAAGGCCAAGCAAGGCGTGACCCTCAATATATTCTTCACAGGATCTTGGTCTCTAATCGCCTACTGATTGTGAAAACCAGACTGTATCTAATCAGAAGCATGCGATACTTTTTCCAGGAGTTCTTTGGTGGCGACCATATGAGTAGATGAGCAGATGCTGTGATTGACGAGTTGGTGACGGCGAGGTTGAGTAGAGTTCGAATGCCATCAAGTAATAATTAAGAGAGTTGAATGAAATATTCTACATCTAGGGAATTGGGCTATTAAAGATTTACCGGGAGAGTGAAATCGGTTTGGTTCTTTAATTTTTGCGAAGTTCGGTTCGGCTATCCCCCGGTGTATGCTAGACGTGTTCAGGATAATGGGTAATGTCACTCTTGTGCCTAAATGGCTGGCTCGAAGCCTGCCAGCCGGCATGATGCATTGGACATCACAGCTGCTGCCGCATGCCTCTGGGTTAAAACCGCTTGAACCGTCCCGTATGTCTCCATTGCCCTAACAGCCATGTTCAGCGCCACGTCGGTTAGCACTGCGAAGGCGTCTGGATGCAAGCCCCGAGGGTGGATATAGGGATAGGCATGAGCCTACTTCTGGCGGCGGTCGCGATAAAAGATTCATATCTTCTATACTTTGCAGCTTTTGCCGCGTTGAGGGATGTGAGCGAGTTAAAGGTGCGCACTCTCCTGTTGGATGGCGCGAGTGGGTTGACAAAAGTGACATCGAAGAAATCCGTGCCTCCAGTGCTTCCCATTGCCCTGATGTCCGGCCTTGTACGATGAAGCCGGGAGAGTTGATCAGTCTTGGATGTGTAAGTGCGTCAGAGGAAGAGGGTTTAGAAATAATTTTCCAGGGTTGAGGCGGTGCCGTCGTTTGCGAGGGAGTTGAGAATAAAGAATGAAGGGTTTTCATCGATTTCGCGTAGCAAAATAGTTGAAGAAGGTAGAATTTAGTCTTAGAAAAGTTTTATTACTGAACTCGAAAAGCGTACTTTTTTGCCTGTTTCAGTTGAGGGAGGAGAAATTTTTGCTTCTTGGATTGATGTAGCGGTGCTCAAAGTAGGGTCGAGTTGAGAGGATCGCTTAGGAGGAACATAATTAGGAGAAAGTCTAAAATGGAGACGTGAGGGTGGCTTAACTCAGAGAAGTTACGCAGATGTTAACATGGTCGGGGGAGTTTGATGGATAGTGGGGCCAAATCCTCATTGCAGGGAACATTTGGAAACAAGAGTCCGAATTCATCCATGAGAAATGCAAGTGGTTTGGCAATATTATCTGATGTAAGGGCTACAGATGGTCTGGGAATGGTGTTCTACTACCACGGATTTTTGGGGTAGGATGTATTCATCTTGCGATACCTTTATATCGCTTCGCAAAACAACTTTATTATATTTACAGCTATAGACGACGTAAATTGGGGCAGGTGCAGAGGATTCACGGTGTTCCTCTAGGTGGGCTAGCAATGCTGCTAGCCCATTTCTTGCGGCAAGTGCTTGAAGAAAAACCTGTTCAACTGGCAGCTAGCTTCAGTTATCTTCGCAAGCTAGCCCTGAAACAATTGAGGAACATGGTCTTTACTCCGTCTGAAAACCGATGCCAAAGGCTTCCAAACCTCTGTTGATTGTCAGCAGCAGCACTTATACGGTCAACCCTTGGAAGGTGCACTCACCTTCAACTAGCGACCCTTCAGCCTTTCGGGTATTCAAAGGACACATATATGCAAAATAATCTGACACTGGGCGTCCCAACGTAATGCATTCAGCATGATAGCCTGTACCGAGGTTGCAACGGTCATTTCACCTGTTTCAAGCCCAACATTAGCATTTGCAAAGGCATGGTGCGTATTGTGCTCGTGAACAAAAAGGTATCGACTGGTTAAAATAAAAAACGAGTGTTATATTTGCTCAATATGAGTATTCACTGAACACATACATCTTCACCCTCTTTGCAGTTTGTTTGCGCATCGCGAATTAGTCTTAGTTTTCCTGGGAAACCGTAGCGCACTTTCAGTCTCCGGAAGCATGAAACATTCCAGTTATCATCAGCAAAAAAACTAGCACTACTGCGGTAGTATCATGAGAGAACTCTTGCCTACGGTACAATAAAACAGCTTCCGTCGCCCTCGCCTTCGTGGGTATGTTCAGTATTTTTAGTGTGAACATCAGAAAACTTGAAAATTTCAGCTGAGACCCAGTTTTAAAAAATTAAAAAATCAAACAAATTAATCTGGGTCTACGTCCAAAAAGTACACTACAGTAACTGCGCCTCACACTGCTATTGTCCTCCGTCGACACAAGCGTTTCCGCTCGCTACTTGTCGATCACCTAGAATCACATCCGTATCGTCTCCATCTCCAGACCATTCTTCTCCTCCTACCCACTAACCACACAAAACCATCAGCAATGGCTTTCCGAGCGCTTGGATCAACACTTGCCCGTCACGCCTGCCGCCCTGCGATCCGTTCCGCAGCTATTAGGCCACCAGCAGTTGCTACAGCTCTCAAGATCAATACTGGTCAGCCAATCTGGAGATCGTTTGCTGCAGAGGCTGGATTCCTGGACAAGGAAGACGTCACCGGTCGCGTTATGGAAGTCGTGCGCAAGTTTGAGAAGGTACGTAAGACGAATCGCCCATCTACAGGTCCTCCGCGGTTTGCACATACATGACTGCGGTGGAGCAATTGTATTCAGGCAATTGTAGGCTAACGGTGTGATTGGGTGCCGCGGTTTGTGTGCATGTGTTTCTTTTGTTCGATTGTTGCGCCGCGGTATTATCGAGATAGGTGCAACCGGAAAAGGTTAGTGAGACTTCGCACTTTGTCAACGACTTGGGGTTGGACAGTTTGGACACGGTCGAATTGGTTATGGCGTTGGAGGACGAATTTTCGATTGAAATTCCCGACGCCGATGCAGAAAAGATTTTCACTTGCACGGATGCTGTCGAGTATCTCTCTAACAATGTACACGCCAAGTAGTAAGTGGGGAGGATAACGGGAACAGTGTCGCAAAACATGAGGGCGCTTCCTTGTTTTTGACGTCAGAAGACTGCATTTTGCATTGTAAACGAATCGCGCAGTGGCGCATACCCTCTAATCAGATGTTTGCATCCATAGTTTTCGAGACTACAAGCGTTTCATGAAACGCGTCGCACTGGTCGAGGCAAATAGAAATGGCAAGGGAGGACTTAGTCTTGCGGGTACTCCATGTGGGACATGAGAAAGGGTGATAGTCGGCAGAAAAGAAATGGCTGAGGGCATGAGGCTACAAAAGACGACAAACTAGTGTGCGCCCAGGCCAGCACGTGTTTACAGCTACCTTAGCGCAAGTATACGTGTGTTAGTGCGGCATCAACCTCAACTATAGTAAGACAGAAGAGGATAGCAACAGAAAAACGAGGCATCACAGCAAGACAGGCAGAGTTCAGTCGAATTACCAGATGACCAGACGGAAAGCCTTCATTCAGTCTTACTGATTGCCAAACATGACTTTGCGGATTTGCGGGAGGTTTTGCTGATAGGCAATCTCTAGTCTACTTTCGAAAGTGTTTTCAACGACAATCGTGCCTCCCTGGCTGAGCAACACGACACCACCCGAAATGTCATCCGAAAGGAAGGTATCACGATCCAAGATGACCGTGACTGGGGAGCTGGTCATGCCAACATATTCCTCCTTGACAGAGGGCAACAAGCCGTCCACAATTTCGACATCCGCACTACGGCAGCGCACAACGACTTGTTCATCCGACAGGACAATCAACCCCTGCAACACAAGGGCCTTGAGAATATCAGTGTAAGTAGCGGAATCCTTGGCAACTTCTGCAAGCTCCTTTCCAGCCTGTTCGTATGTATCTTGCAAAATGCCGTCACGTGCCTTGAGTACCTCGAGTCGTGCAGCGTTTTGCTCGGTAGACTTGGCGATCTTGCGGTTGACATCGATCTGATTGACCTTCTTCTCATATTCAGCGCGGATCTTCTCACGGGCAGCCTCGACGGCGGATAGTTTACGAATGTTGAAATCCTCTTCGGCCTTGACGCGGATTTCATTGGCTTTGTCGTTTGCTTCTTGACGGATGAAGGAAACCATTTGCTGGATCTGCTGCTTTACCTGAGCGTCATTCATTTTGGATTAGAAGATTTGCAGTTTTGACAATCAATGACTGAGATGGTAAAGATGTTGAGGGCGAGTCTGAAGAGGGCGGGGGTAGTGGGTGCTTGGAATGGGCTGAGGGCTGAGGGCTAAGGGATGAGTGAAGAATGACGTTTGTTTTAGGCTAAAGCTGATTAGTTGCAGAAAAGGTTCGTTAATTGGTCGTTTGCGCAAGGGGGCCGGGTGATTGCTGAACTTGGCTTGGAACAATGGACCATTGCATCGGTCAGTTATGCACATTTTTTAAACCAAACTCAACCAGCGCTCCATGGATAATGTCATTACATTGCATCACTGTAATTCGTGAGGTGTGATGCAGTGTAATGCATTTTAACTGCTTAATCTGGATTCGAGTTGGACATAGCAATAAGTTTGGATCCAGATTGAAACGCACAGTTGAGGGTTGTGCAGCACCCTGTAACATATTGTACTATTGTACTGTAAGAAGGTGTAAGCTTACTAGCGTCAAAAACGCGCACTTTAACCATTTTTCATTGCCATGGTGGCCCACTCACATTGTATTATTCCAAAATATAACCAATCAAATCATGTCAAAATCATGTTGTCAAATTGAAAACTTTCCTGTATTACTCGCTGCCGGTTTCCCACCGGGTTTCAGGAGAAATTGCCTTTTTCCCGTCACCACACCCCCTCCTCTCCCCCCGTCCAGTTCATTCCCGACAGCTTATTGCTTTCCCCGTTCTTCTGGCCCGGTCGACAAACCCTTAACATTTTATCTCTTCCACCACAACACCCTCTCCCATTCCATTCCTCCGCTCCGTCTCAATTTGCTGTAATCTCACTACCTCCCCTTGCAACCTAACCCCGCAACTGCATTCGTTGTCAGCTTGCCCGGTCCACCATTGCTATTTCTTCCCATTATTGTTGATCCTACTCTAAACTACCCCCATTACCTCCCTCCGTCACACGCAAACAAATCCACGCTATTTAATCGACTCGCGAACAATCAAATCATCCCTCCTCTTTACTTTATATCTGTTGCCGTCAAGAAGAACAACACAAAAACACAATTCCATTGGTCAACTCTATACTCTTGCACCGCATTACCTACCGTCACTCATGGGTGTTGACAATCGCCCCGCCCGCAGTTGTACAAAACGAACGCTCAGCCGAATGAGTAATCTCAAGGATCTTTGCGGGGAAGACATAAGCCCTCCGCCCACCCCGTACAGCCGTTTACATCTGCGTCGTGATCGTCCCACTCGATCCTTGCGTGAATCCAGCTCAGACGACGAACAAATCGATCCCGACGCCTATCCCGAAGTTCAAGAGGAGCCTCAGGCTGCTATTGAGCATGACCCAACCCAGTTTAAACAATACAACCCGGACCATCCACATCCCTCTGATGATGACAGCCACCATGATGAAGACCTCGGCGCTGACAACGACGAGGAAAATCTGGAAATGCGCATCTACGATCACAGTCAGCAGCAGTCTCCCGCTCAAGGAAGTCGTGTTACTCGCTCAGGCAGAATTGTCAAACCCCCTCAACAAGCACTTCCACTAAGCCCCCTACATACGCGTACAAGACGTGCCTCACATTCAGAGACACCCGAAACCCGCCAAGCAAGGGTCGAACGCCGAAGAAGGAAAAAAGAAGAGGACCTGGAATATCCATTTCATCCTGACCGGGCTAGGGAACGAACCACCGCGCGGAAAGCAAAGCCGAATTACACCCTCACAGAGCTGGATGATGAACCTTTTGATGATGAGGAGGAAATTGTTATTCATCGTAAAGGCACACGCTCGCGGCATTTCAAGATTGAGGATCACGAACCTGCTGATGATCACCGCCGTGTCACACGTCGCAAGTCAGCATCGGTAGTAGACCGACCTGATCTCACCTACAACGCCAGAGGATCTCAGCAACAGTCCCCAGATAGAATTCAAGTACCTATGCGTCAAACGCGGTCACAGACAAAATATGCAACAAGGTCAAGAACCCCAGATGTTGAAGCTGAGGTTGAAATCGATGGTGACGGTGATTTTCCGAGTCCAGGGCCTGGTGATGACTCAGCAGAACAAGAAATCGAGGATGAAATTTTCAGGGAAGATCAAGAAGCTGCCAATGAAGATGACCACGACGATGAAAGTGATTTTGCGGTCCGTATTGCTCCAAGGCGTCGCTCTCGACGGGCACGCAAGACGCAACCAAGACGAACAGTGGCCGCCAAGCGTAAGCGTCGATCCACGAGAGCAGAGCGTGATGAAAGTTCAATAGCGCGAGAGGCGCGAAAGAGTTATCGTCCGCGATCGGAATCGCTTCGGCCTTCAGACTTTTATCCTGATGTTGAGAGCGAGAGCAATGACAGCGTATCGAGTGGCGAGTTGCCTCCGGCGGCAAAGCGTTCCCGTCCAACTCGTGCTGCAGCTAGCCGTGCTGAGGATGCTATTGCAAACAGACTGGCTCCCGTGGACTATCTTCAGAATCCTATGGCGACCATGGATGCAACTCTCAATATGCGTCCCTCGCGGAGCGGGCGTTACAGCAGGAGGAAGAATCGTCTACGACCGACAGTGACGGACCCCTTCCCATCTGACGACGACGCTATTGTTGGGGGTGCAAAGACCACGGGGATTGAGCCAATTCAAGTAGACACAAATCTCTCATGGGAGGACGTCGGGGGTCTTGATCATCACGTTCGGGCATTGAAGGAAATGGTTGCCCTGCCACTTTTGTATCCCGAGGTATTCGATAAGTTCAAGATGGAGGCTCCAAAGGGGGTATTGTTTTATGGCCCCCCAGGCACTGGAAAAACGCTTTGCGCTCGTGCACTCGCAGCAAGTTGTGGGAGTGAGGTGGATGCTGTACTGTCAAATCCAGTGAATCTCCGAAACCGAATAATGAATCGGTGAAAGACTTAGATATGGTTCCACCTAGCGTTTTCCCGGCGACATCCAGTAATGTTTGTGGTCCGAAACTGAAGAGTGGAGAGCATTTAAAGGACGAACCAGTCGTAGATGTCATCATGACGGATCAAGCTCCCACGAAGGACAGCGCTGTTGAACAGAATGGGCCCTTGATTGAGAAAACAGTTAACATTCCTGATGCCCTATCATCGATGGTCGAGCGGCCCCTGATACTCTCGGTCCGTCTCTGCTCGCTAATGAGCACGCAACCGTCGTTTCAAAACGGTCTGAAGAGTTGCACGGGAGGCTTGCGATGACTGAGGAGCAGGCGAAGTTCGCGAGAAGGGGGGAAGGAGGTTCTCCTGCATCTTTAGTTCCTGGGACAAATTCGAATGCCAAGAAAAAGCCGAGGGTTGCGTTTTTCATGCGAAACGGTGCTGATTGTTTGAGCAAGTGGGTTGGGGAGGCTGAGAGACAGCTCCGAATGACATTTGAGGCTGCCAAAAGGCATCAGCCGTCCATTATTTTCTTTGATGAAATAGATGGGTTGGCACCTGTCAGATCATCGCGTCAGGACCAGATTCATTCTTCCATAGTATCAACGCTTCTGGGACTCATGGACGGGCTTGATGCTCGTGGGCAGGTAGTTGTAATTGGGGCCACGAACAGAGTGGATGCAATTGACCCAGCTTTGCGGAGACCTGGTAGGTTTGACAGAGAGTTGATTTTCACGCTGCCGAATGCTCAAGCTCGGAGAAAGATTTTGGGCATCCACACAGCCAAATGGTCTCCGCGACTCAATTCTGAGGTACTCGACGCAGTGGCTAAGGCGACAGTAGGATATTGTGGAGCAGACCTCAAATCGCTGTGTTCTGAATCTGCATTGAGAGCTTTGCGGCGACGATATCCGCAAATCTATGAATCAAATGAAAAACTGCAAATTAATCCCGATGAAGTCAAGGTTACGGTAAGAGATTTTCTGTCAGCTATGAAGGACATAGTTCCTGCAAGCCACAGGAGTGCCAGAACCAATGCAAGGCCGGTTCCAGAGAGGCTCGGTGCCATTCTCAACACGCCCCTCAAATCTTGCCTGTCAATTTTGAGGCGAATATTCCCCCAAGGCCTCGGAGGCTCAGATTCGGGAGTCCAAAAAGCAAGGCAGCTTTGTTGGTGAGCGAGTACCGAACGCGGACCATCCTGACATTTCCGACGGCGACGAATCGTGCTCTGACGAAGAATATGAACTCTCTTCGCTGCAGAAAGGGCTACCAGATATTTCCAATGCGGGACGATTGCGGCCTAACTCTGGATCTGGATTAGAAAGAAGTATAACCCTGCGACCGAGGTTCCTCATTTGTGGTGTCCAAGGTCTAGGTCAAGCTCAGCTCGGGCCAGCAATACTCCATGAGTATGAAAGCTGTCCAGTGCATGCAATAGATTACCCTACGCTGCTTGCAGATAGTGGCTCACGGTGCGCAGAAGAGGCACTAATGTCTGCCTTCCGTGAGGCCGTTCGTTCAGTTCCTTCGATCCTCTATCTGCCCCATCTTCAGTTGTGGTGGGAATCAGCCTCCGAGTCGTTGAAAACAACATTTGTCATTGCGTTGAAAGATGTGCCACCGGATTTACCTCTTCTGGTGCTTGCAACAGCTGAGAAGCCTCTAAATGATCTGCCTCAAGAAGTAGCTGAGTTCTTCGGCGAAACCATAGAGCTAAGCGCTCCTCCGGAGGAAGCCCGTCGCCAAATGTTTGGACCAATGCTTGACCGGGTGCAAGAGATTCCAAGATTGTCATTATCCGCAGCAAGACTTCGACGCAGAAGACGTAAGACTGAGGTTCTTCAAAAGGCACCGCCTCCGACTCCAAAACCACCATCTGTAGAAGAAGTCATGCAGAAAGTACTTGCAGAGGATAGATTTATCCGCAGGCTACGCATGGAAATGCGAGCGTTTGTGGAAAATTTGCTTCGGGATAGGCGCTTCAAGGCCTTCTGGAACCCTGTCGACCCGTTATCGGCGCCGGATTACTACGACATCATCAAGACCCCTATGGACATCTCCAAGATTGCATCCAACATTGACTTAGGCAAGTATCCCACAGTTCTTGCCATGGTTAACGATTTTGAAATTCTCGTGCGGAATGCGATCCAGTACAATCCTCCGAACACAGAAACAGGAGCAGCTATTCTTCGCAGAGCCCATGGCTTGATAGATATTGTTCATGCGTGGGTAGACAATTTGAACCCGGTGCTCGTTGAAACATGCAACAAAATAATTTCAGAACGGGTTGCGAAGTCGAGGAGAGAGAATAAAGTGGAGGAAGCGCAAGAAGATGACCTAGCATCCGACAAACTCAAGAGCGGTGAAGATGCAGTGGATGGGGTGAGACTGGAGCAAAAATCAGGGACAGTAATGAGGAAAATGTACGCAGGTTTGGAGGTAAGGAGCCAGTGAGGGGAGTTGCGCGAATCAGGTGTGACATGGACATTAACGGATGCTCAGAGAAGACGGATGGCCAAGAGGATGTAGAAGTCGGAAACGGAGAGGAGGTTGTTCCTGCGAGTCGGAGTGATCTGATGTTGCTCAAAAAGCAGGTGTTGGCGGTTTCGACGGGAGTAACGGTTGATGGCCTCGAAGTGCTATACATAAAGTGTGCAAAGCTGCTTCGGCGGTACCGGCATAGCATGGATAGGAATCAAGTGATGAAGAGGATGTTGGAAGTTGTAGCGGAGGCGAGAAACGACCCGGCGGTGGTAGGACAACTAGTGGAGTGAAGTTGCGCTAGGACGGTGAGTTTGAAAAAGACGAGTAGTGCGACATATATCAAACTGTGCAACGCATTCCTGTTGGTAGGAAGAGGGTTACACAGAAATGTTGCTTTTTAATAGGAAAATTGTACAGCAAGCCGATGTGAGGGGGAGTGCGTGCGAGCGGTCCAGAGAGAATGTTGATACCAAAATTGAGACGATTGCGGCATGGGGTGCGAGGTGGGTAGTTAGAATGAAGAAATGAGTAAACGGTTGCGGTTGGTCGGTAGAAGAAACTGAATTTGAAGACGTGGTTGTGCGAGACTTTGGCAAGAAACGAGCGGGACACGGATGGTTAGTGGTGAGGAGTTAGAGAGCAGTTAATGCATGGTCTGCGAAAACAAAGCCAAAAAGAGCAAAAACCTTGGCGATGTGAATGAAATTGCAAAGGTGCCACATCGGCGTTGGCGTGGAGACAGTGGGATCAACGCTTGCGCAAGTCATCAGTTCTTCGTCTTCTTCCGCTGCTTTTCCCGCCGGAACTGACATTGCCGGAATTCGGGATCAAACCAGTACCGCGTCTCACGTCCAGTGTGGCGGCTCGATAACTGAACGGGGCAATGGGAACATGCCTCACTCTATGTTGCCAGTTGTTTACACCGGGATGTTTGTTATGGTGCAATCCATCATTATGGTGCAATCCATCAGCTGTATTGACGATAAAGACGTAATGACCACTTTGTGTACCGACGGGTGTACTTAATGGAACAGCGCTAGAGTATTGATAGGTTTCCCGGGGAGCCAAGGTTGGAAAGGTTCCGACCACACCCGGACCTTCGACACTGGTGACACGTCCATCCAAGTCGCGAATGGTCCAAGCGCGTGACAACAATTGAACTGTATCCTGAGATGCGTTGAAAATGCGAACCTGATAACGAAAGAAGAAACGGTCGCGATCGGAACCCTGATAGGAACTTTCGACTCCGACTCGAATACCGAAACGCTCTGCGTCGGAATTGGTATGAAAGACCAAATGTCTCAAGGCGTCGACTCTTGCATTGAGGTGACGCAAGGCGGCAAAACCGACACGGGATTCCAAGCCGTGGAAATCGGGTGCCTGAGAGGCCTCGAGAATGCGACGGGAGATAATTGAGATGTAGTGGGGAATTGTAGTTTGGGAGGGAGGGGGATGATGGAGGTCGACAAGACCGCGGAGGTCCTTGGGAAGCGGGGATGCGCAGGCTGTGCGAAGGGAGCCTAATTCACGGGGGAGGAGCAGAGGGTAGCGGAGAAGTTGGGACTGTAGAAGTTTGGATGAAGTGAGCAGGGAACGGTAGAGGGTTCGAGCGATGGGTGGAGGGAGGGACATTGTGTGGGAGCAGGTAGGAGCTGTGAGGCGAAGGAAGTGAGCCAAAGTGTGCTGAGGTGCGTGGATGCACGAGGGATAGCGACGGATAGGATAGGAGCGTGCTTGCTGATGGATTTGTAAAGTACCTGTACTGTAGTAATACTGTACCATAAGATGGACAAATCATGTGGTTTGCGAGGCTAGTGTGCCTGGATTGAACACGTGTACTATAGAATAAAATTTAATTCAAGTCCAATTATTTAAATTCACGACAGCAACACTTGATACCCTTGATACGGCATGCTGTGAATTTTCGAATTCCAAAAAGTTTGATTTTGGGTTTTCGTACAAAAAGTGCGTAATGCTGTGGTATCGGGTTTTTATTGTACCCTTGACAAACAGGCCCCATGGTAAGTGACAAACCCCCCTCTTTCTGCGGGCATCCAATAGCGCTCAGCTCAACAATCAGCGCATGCTCCCGCATCGCGTCTGATTTACAACAACTCCCCCCTCATCGTCCCGCTATCCTCACAACGGTCTGTACAGTATGCGCCCCCCCAACCCGCCAGACTACACGAGACAAACTCAAACCCACCAAACGTCACCCCTCCTCAACCTGCCAAAGACCCAAAACGTGACCAAACCGTCATCACCCGCACAAGCATTCGCGGCACTTTTGCACCCGCCCAACTCAATGATGTTGTTTTTCTCATAAAGTCATTGTGTCCGGAGGTCGGTAGCCAAGGCGGATTTCGTGACTGGGATCGCGTCTACAATCCCCCTCGGATGCAAGGGCACCTAAAAATTCAGTACGTCTTCGCCAACATCTTGTCGTTCGAAGCGCTCCAGTTCCATTGTCCAATTTCGGTGCCTATTCTTTGATGTTTTTCGTTTGCCAGACCGTCGTGTTCAAATCCCATGCGAAAAACGTCCTATCACATCGGCCACTGTGGGAAAGGAGGCAGAAGCCCTCTTGGATGCAATGGGATGTGTCTTTTCTTATGAATATATCAGAAAAGGTATGAGGTATCAGCTTCGAGAGGATATATAGTCGATATCTACGTCGTCGAGAAGCTCAGAGAAAAGCATGACGTAAAGACGTGTGAACCGTTGGTCGGTGATGATTGTCATGGTATTGTAGAGATAAGCTCGGAAGATGGTGCTACACCGGAGCAATTGTCCGCATGTATGCAGTTTTTGCAGCCGTTGGTCGTTCTGCGAGGCCCGCAGAGGAAGAATTGATTTTGACGTCGTTCTTAGATGTGTTCGCGGACGAGCATTCCACAGAGTCAAAGATTAGCGGTACAAAATTAGCGAAATACGCATTTATTTCTTTGAGAGGTGGTCATCGAACAATGTCGTTCGAGGGATTACGGGTTACTCAGGTTGAGAAAGACCCCCGCCGTGACACGGCATACGAGCAAGGAGAGCAGTAGCAGTAAATGCCATCCTGGTTTCGAGCATCCAGCTAGAGTTTGGCCAGGAATGGCGGCATTCGTCCTCCGGTAACCGCCTGTTATGACGAATCCATTGCAAAGTACGTCTCACTAGCGACAGCTCTCAGTAATACTGCCTACGGCTGGGCGAGAGTCTCTGTCCCCATTTCACACCCATTTCACATTTTTACATTAAAAGGGCACCTTCCCCCCCTTCCTGATGGCACAGTGATTGGCAACGCTACATTCACCGAGGCGTTCCTTCGGGGCAAAGTTGATGCGTGTCGACGCACCCTGAAGCTTCTTGACCACATCCGGGACCCACGGGCCCGTTTCCATATGCACAGACTTTGTGCCTCGGCATACCGTACCACGCTCGCGTTCAAACGTGCCGACCCAAAACACACCTCTGACCCTGCAGCTGAGTCCGACTCTCTGCAGCGCTCCGCCTATGAGTCCCTTCATCACGTCGCTCTCACGGACTAAGCTTGGACCCAAACGTTTCTCCCGTTGCCCCTGGGTGGTCAGGGTTTCTCCCTGATTGACCCCTTCCTCCACGGGGCAGTGGCCGCCAGCTTGATGGATTCAGCCCCGCCCGCCTCTGCACAGCGTCGTACTCCATGGCGCGACCTGAAGTCGTCATTGGAAAGCGCGCTCGCTGCGAAATGAAGTTCTTCTTTGTCGGCCAACTCAAATTACCCCTCCAAGGCGATCTATTCGTCACCAACCTCGGCCCCTTCGACCGTACCGCTCTCGCTGATAAGGCCGGCAACCTCCAAACACTTCTAAATAGGGCACGCCAAGGAGTTCTGGGAGGATGATCTCTGGAGGGATGTACCATGCCCGAGACATCACCATGCTTACAGAACCCGTCGCCGGATACCAGGCCTCGCTTTTCGCCACAATGGTACCGCTGCTTTCCTTCAAGCGCACCCAACGGCTGCCACAAAAGTTTCCGCCGCCCATTGGAGCACAATGTTACGCCGCCACCTCGGTCTCCTAGTTTGCACAGACTCGATACCACTGAACTGTCACCACTGCTAGCAACCGCTGAATGTCTACGGTGATCACGCTGCTGACAGCTGCCCCTCTGAGCATGGACGTCGGCACCGGCATGACTCCATTCAAAACGCCCTCGCCTATCACCTCTTCCGTACTGCTGGTTCGGACACCCAGCTCGAGGTTCCTGACACCATCCCTGGTTCCGAACTTCGGCCCGGAGACATTTTTGTACATCCTCACGCTGACCCCTACGAGAAATCCATTGCCTGTGACGTTTTCATCATTATATCGCCGTTTACGTCGGCCGCCGCTGCCCAAGGATATCGCCGGAAGATTCAGAAGTTGGAACACGAGCTGTCCAGGCGAATGGTCCCCCTTTCCCTGGACCCTTCTCGTGGTACACGCGACCTTAGTTTCCAGTTTCAGCCCGTCTCTTTTGACTCGGTAGGAGCTGTATACTTTGATAGCGTCCGTTTGCTTGAACGTTTTATCGACCGAGATGCGAAGAAATGTCACGTCTCTCCCACCACCTTTCGCACGCGTACATATCAACGTCTGAGTTGCATCATGTGGTCGTCGGCAGGGATCGTGACCGAAGATGTCCATTAGATTAGAAGGTGACCTTTTAATGTACAAATGTAAAGTGGGGACAGTATACAGTACTCTACTGTAACTGTACTGTACACTCCTGGCTGATGCCATAAGACACCCCCCAAAAGCTCACTGTACAGTACTGTACTGTTTCTGGCCCAGCCGTTGGCAGTGCTGTATTTCCGAGAGCTGTTCTACGCATTGGCCTTGTCGAATAGAGGCTAACCTATTATTGAATCATTACAACACCCCAATTTTTCCCCCTACAGTAGCTAGCTCTAGCTAGCTAGTAGAGTAGTGGCCTTTCAATAACCCATAACAATGCACCTCAAGCTCGGAAATGTAATTTAATCTACAGTACGCTACTGTACAGTAGAGGTCGCAACAGTGACCTCTCCAGTTACTGTAAACATCAGCCGCCTATGACCTCATGCCGTTGATTCCACGCGACTACCCAGGCAAGGTGCCGACATCGTGGAGACGACCTGAACACTCTTTCCTCATCCTACCGTACGACTTGGGTACAGCTCTGCCTCCTCCTCTATTTCCCAATCATCTCACCTCCCCGCAGACAATGCCCATCACCCCCTCAGAACATGTCCTAGTCACTTTATCCGGTCATCAAACCCCTCCTGCCCTCTCCAATGTGCTTGAAATCCTAGGCGACCATCCTCTTTCCGACCTTGGTCAACTTGTAGTTCGTGACCGCTTCATCGCCACCGCGCTTCTCTCATCTCCGAGAGCCCGTGATACTGTCAGAGATGCCTTATTTCGCGCACATGAACGAGGAATCGCAATCGAATTCGCTGTTACTCAGCAGTATCCACGGCACGAAAGTTATGGGTCTTTGATAGCATTGGGGAGGATGAAGAGAAATGGGTTGAGTATGTTGTTACATTGTTTGCAGAAGGCAGAGTACCACTGAATTTTTTGGCACGTGTTTTGAAGATACTCTGTCAAGTGGGGGGAGGGTGGGTGGTGTGGAGAGGCTTACGGGGGAGGGACAGCAGTTTATGTGTTTGGAGATTAGGGTTGGATTTGGGGGAGGAGGTGAAGAGGAAGTCAGGAAAAAGTTGTTTGAGTTGGGAAGAGAGGTAAATCAATGTGACGTTGCCCTGCAAAAGGCAGATGTGATGAGGAAAGCAAAGAGGCTAGTTGTGTTTGACTTGAGTTGGACATTGGTTCAGTGTGACGCCATGGAGGTGTTGTTAAGTGCGGGAGGGGTAAGCGGAGGGGATGCAACACTGGCTGAGAAGGTTGAATTCTTGAGAGGGCTACAGGTGACAGAGGTAGAGAGGAAAGTGGGAGAGCAGTTGAAATTTACTAATGGGGCCGTGGAGTTATGCAAGGGCTTGAGGAGGTTGGGATGTAAACTGGCAGTGGTCAGTAGTGGTGCAAAAATGGTGGCGGATAAGGTCAAGGAAGTCTTGGGATTGGATTATGCATTTGGTAATGTGTTGGAGGCAGATGTGAGCGGAAATTCACAGGTAAGTTAGTGACGCCGGTTGTGGATGCCGAAAGGAAAGCTGAGTTGGTTCAAATGCTGGCAATGCAGGAAAGGATCCAGATGGAGCAAGTAATTGTGGTTGGGGATGGCCAGTGAGCGCAAAGATGCTAGCAGTAGCGGGCATGAGCGTGGCTTTTGATCAGCCGGTATCGACGGATGAAGTTCGCGGGGGTAGGATTGCTAGTAAGAGTTTGATGGGAGTCCTATACTTGTTGGGTGTGGGGGAGTAGACTTGAGGGATGTTACTAGGCTTTAGGCGGATGGCACAAAAGGGGGGAAACAAGTAGAGCAGTGGGGTTGAGGGTGAAAACAGAGTTGCATCAATCAACAGAGTTGGGTGGTGGAAAAGGGGCATACGATGATACGGGATGCTGCCTATTACCCACAACGCATGTGTGGGTGATTTTTCACACTTTGCTGTCGTACTACTCGATATCAAGTGGGACGGTGAGACATTGATAGGAAGGCAAGAGTTTACTGTTGTAGCTGATAAAATCAACTTGCGTAGCATTGGTCTCCAGCATTGCGATGCGGGGCAAGATGAGAATGAAGGTATGGTAGCGTTCAGTTTTATGCTCAAGTGCCCAATGAAAACATCGAGTACGCCGATAACTCGGCGAGCATCTTTAAACTCCAAAAAGACTCTCCCTCATCCGCCGCTGTCACGTAAAATTTGCATAACTCCAGTCACGTTCATCCACACCAGGCCTCCTACCTCTTCCTAACCCGAATCGCATGCGGCTAAACTCTCGAGTTCTGAATCCCCGCGGTTCGCTCCATCCAATATGACTGCCTTCCGCCGTCTCCCAACACGCTTCACTCTATGCAATCGCTTTTCTAAACGACGCCGTTTCTTCCGCTTAAAGACCTGCTTCCCCTCATGGCGTCTGTACCGCCTGCTCTCACGCTTCATTTTACCGCCAATCGTCCTCATCATTCTCTTCACCGTCCATTTCCGCTATGAGTATCTTGCCTACAAAAGTACCATTCGTTCCAAACCTCCGCGCCAATCCGCCATTGACCGCAGTCTCAATTTTGAACCCCCTCCAGGTCCAGTCCCCTCCCTTTACACCCGCCACACAACTCCTTGGTACAAATACCCTGATCTCCAGCCACCCATCCATGATACCCTTCCCTCGAACCGATCAAACCATCGTTACCTCGTATCTTCCGCCGCAAAAAATGTCGGCGATGGTCTCGGTCACCGCTTTCTTGTTGTCAATTATGAACGGACATTGGCCCACGTCCTAAATCTCACATACGTCCATCGCGTTGCCAGCTATGGCTCTCTGACCTACTTTCAATCTAACGCCGTCGATCGGTTTTTCAATTGGCATCCCTCCCCGGATATCCTTACTCGGGACCATTTGTTTCGTAAGATTTGCAAAAAGCCCTCCACACGTCTCATCACAAAAGGCTGCGCAGAGCGCCTCGTCTTTTGCAAGAGGCTGAAAAAGTCAAACAATCTGGTTCAACATCTCGTCGAAATCCCTGCCTCGGTCGCCACATGTCTCGTAAAGGAGAGGAGCCTTGAGAAATGCACCCCTGTTTTCAATGCATTCTTCAAGCGTCACACAAGGCCAAACACGTTGTTCTATACACCTACTAATCTCTGCAGTTGGAAACTTATGTGGTCCGGGCAACGGCTTACTCGTGGGTGGTTCCACAATCGGTATTGGGGAGGCCAACGTAAGTCACGCATGGACCCGCGTTATGTGAATATCGCCGTGCATGTAAGACGAGGTGATTTTCTCAATATCAAGCGACGTTTAGTCATATCGGACGATGTTTATGCGCGTGTAATCCGGAGAGTGGTGAGTATAGTATCGGAGGAGGAGTTGCAGGATATATCGGTAGGACACAAGCGGATGGACTTGAGATTTCAGATCCATGTCTACAGCGAAGGGTTGTTTCAACCGCGGACAATGCATCCTGGGGTACGATATTTGGCGAGGAGGGGATTTTTTGGGATGCATAACGTGAACGAGTACGGGACGAAATATGTTTCCGAGACGGGGGAGGAGACGCCGGAAAGATATTGGGAGCGGCTGCTGGGAGTCAATCGAGGATTGCGGTTGACTTGCATGTCTCGGAGGACACGCTGCAGGGGTTGGAGGAGATGATTGCGGCAGATGTGTTTGTGGGGAGTGCAAGTGGAATGAGTGTGCATATTGTGGGCCAGTTGTCGAGGGGGGTGGCGTTTTTGCCAGGACATGTGCCGAGCAGAGTGGATTCGAACCGAACAATAGAATGGGATCCACATGGTGATAGGATGCGTGGGGGAATGATGAGGAAAATCCATTCTTTGATGAGGAGCGGTTTCGAGAGGTTTGGCGAGAGTATAGAACATATGTTGGGGCAGATGAGACGCCATTTGGGTGCCCTTGGGGAACGAGGATGAAAACGTCGGGGCGCGGTCGTGGTTGCGGCATGATGATTGAGTACAGGTACTCGATGGGTGTACGGACAAGGGAGTAAGAGTTGATAGGCGTTAAGCGAGGATAGAGTTGAGGTGGTTTGGGTGTTGGAGGAACTGAAAGGGAAGGCGGGTTGTTTTGAGATATGTCAGGCACTTGTGTGCAGGTCAATTTGAACTTTGACGGCTAGTACAAAACAGGATGGATATGTAGGCTATTGTTTGACAAGATGAAAGGAACAAGATGTAGGCAAGGAACGAGAGGCCTATTGAGCCAACTGAGGGAGCTTGACTGGGGACTGTGGCTTGGGGGCAAGAGCCGTGGTAGTAGGAGATACAGATGAAGTGTTTGTTTGGGGCTTTGATTCGCAAAGACGTGTTGCGGGTTTGGAGGCAAGGAGGCGAGCGGTTGATGCTTATCATTGTCAGCTGGTTCAAGATAAAGGACGTTGCCATCCTTTACAACATACTTGCCGGGATGACCAAACTTGTAGTTGTCTCGCATATTAGAATCCCAAATCTCGCCACCATCGTTAAACGCGCAATGCAAAAGTTGTGCTTTGACAGCGAGTTGAAAATACTTTCCGTCGACATTGGGCTTGTCAAGAGGAATCATTTGGATCCCTGGGGCCGGGGTCCAGGGCTGATCATCCTTTTGATAACTACAAAAGCATTTCTGCCACAAATCGGCGCGAAATTCGATCTGAATCCATTGATCAGCGGTGCGCAGGACAGCCTGAATGCACTCGAGGGTATTTGCGTCGTCGACACGACGGATTCCATGTTCAACAACGTAGCGACCAGGAGTGGAGACATGATAGTTGGCACCATAGTTGTCTTCCCAGTTGCGGTCGGTACCATTGGTTAGCATAAACTCGATGGGACGGGCGGGTGTGCGGTAGACGCGGAAGCCGGGACGGATATGGGAGGCATCGACGAGTGTGCAGGAGGGGGCGGGAGGGGTGAAGGTGCCGTCGGGAAGCTTTTCTTGGAGGTACATGTTTTTCATGCTTGGTTTGCTGTGGAAGATCTCGATCCAGTCGGTGGGGGGCGAGGACGAGGTGGTGGTTGGAAGAGGCATTGCGGAGAAGGATGGGGCTGGTGGGGAGTAGGGAGGAAGGTAGTGGATGAATGTTTGACGCGGGGAGGGGGAAAGACGAATCGTTTGTACGATTTGCATGCAAGGGATTTCAATCGAAGCGAGAAAAAAAACAAAAAGGAGATGGGACGATTGGCACTGCCGCAAAAGGGCAATTGAAAGCGTGTGTGTGGCTGTGAATAAAAGGAATTTTCTGTTACAGTACAGACCAACATGTTCGCTACAGTACGGTATGTACAGTACGGTAGCAGAGCAGACATTGGAAGGACGACACCGCAAAAACCCTCACCGACTTCTGTACACTAGTGTAGATCCATTTTCATCCTCCAGCGTACTGTACTGTACTGGACGCATGTCCTGGTCCCAGTGCCATTACCATACCGTACTGTAGATACACACTGCTCAGATTAAAGTACCGTCCACGCTTGTGACCTCAACTGCAAAGCAAACCAGCCCTCCCCTCGCCCCTTCATCTCCGCTTCAACCTCTTCCCAATGACCAAAAAACCCACCGTCCTCCTCAACGCCCAGTTTCTCAAACTATCCACCGCCAGCACCTTTCTCCATCGCGTCAGGACCCCCACTGGAAGCCCAAATATTTCACCCTCACCTCCGACGCATATCTTCACAACACCCACCAGCTTACCCCAACCCCCTCCCGCCTCCTCGTCCCAGGCGGTGCACGACTCGCCACCCATGAAGAACAGCTGCGCTATGACCGTCCCCACTTTATGATTCTCACCACAGTCTCTTCAAAGAATGCACACGATTGGGATGCAGATCGAGAAGCATGGTGTCTCGCATCCGACCATCCTGCACTCCTTGACCAATGGGTCACACAAGCTATTCGACTCAGCTATCAACGTTTGGACCCTCATGCACATCTGGGTATGCTCGGAAGGGCCTTCATCTATGCATGGCGTCACGTCACCTCCGTCAAGCTCAAGCATATTGACCATGTTATCAAGGAATTGGCCTTGAAAATGTCCGTTGAAACTTTTCGTCAACTCTATTTCCAGCTATACAAAACACAGCCCCCCAACGAAATCCAAGTCGCCGAGTTTGTCCGTGTCATGACTCGCTTTGCTGTCGACGGCGCCCTGGGCCCAGTCTTGCGGTTTCGAGGCATCCAGTCTCGGGGGGAACATCTTACCTTGAGCAAGGACGACTGTGCACTTTTTTTGGACAAGCCGCCCGGGGAGCTAGTCCATTGCTTTGAGGATGCTCCCACTGAAACTTGCAACGAGGCCATCTTGTTGCGTTTGCTCTTTGGGGTTGAAAACTCAATCCTTGATCCTGACAAGGTCGCCAAACCGCATGATATGGACCAACCCTTGAATCAATATTTGATTGCCTCGTCTCATAATACCTATCTTGAGGGCGATCAGTTGCAAAGCAGAAGTCGAGCGGATATGTATCGCGTCGTTTTGGAGAGGGGATGCCGTTGCGTCGAAATTGATATGTGGGATGGTGATGATGGTGACCCAATTGTAAAGCATGGTCGATCGATGACCCCATCTGAGTCTTTGCAAAATGTCCTCATGGTCATCAGGGATCACTCGTTTACACATGGCTACATGTACCCTCTCATTTTGTCAGTCGAAAATCACTTGTCCAGGGATCAGCAACGGAAAGCCGCACATCTCATTCAAACCATTCTGAGCGACTTGCTTGTAACTATGCAACCGGAGGAAAGGAATAAAGATGTCCTGCCCAGCCCCGAGAGTTTAAAAGGCAAAATTATTATCAAAGCAAAAACAGGTTCATCCGTAATGAAGACCCAACTGGGCCAAAACTACCCCCCCGGATCAAGTGCCGGCTTTGACGAGAGTGATGAGGAAGATTCGGAGGGGTCGCGGTCTAGGATTGGAGAAAGTGCAGATCAATCCCAGACTAGCTCCGACCCCGACGGCAGCGAGTTTATCTCCGCACAGTCTGACGGGAAAATTGACCCCGAGTTTGCTAAACTGGTGTTTCTTGCTGGTAGCAGTCGCAAGGCGCTGATGGGGCTTTGGAAGCGACACGATTCTGGTGTGGACCGGTTTGTTGCGTCCTCTTGTGTTTCCATCAATGAGACAAAGCTTCAAGATTTACTGGAAAAAAACTGCGAGGAGCAGGTGCGCTTGTACAATGGCCATGGCTTTTCTCGCATTTATCCAAAGGGAAGGAGAGTGGACTCTTCCAACTATTGCCCGCTACTAGCACATTATTTGGGATGTCAAATAGTGGCGTTAAATTGGCAATCTTGTGACTACGCCATGGCTCTCAACCACGCCCGCTTCCTGGCGAATGGCGGTTGTGGTTACGTGCTATCATCCACTATTTCGGAAAGAACCACCCCGTGCGAATTGCGGATTTCAATCATATCCGCCTTTATGTTGCCCAAGACCCCAAGCTCCGTAGGGAATGAAATTCCGGATCCCTACTGCACGCTAAAGGTGTATGACTCCGTTTTCCAGTTTGACGATAAATGCTGTTCCTTCGAGTGTACAACAGACGTCGTAAAGTCCAACGGGCTGGCACCGTCGTGGAGCAATACGTTCACCGTGCCAATACAAAACCCATCTTTGGCAATGATAAATTTCAAAGTTTACGACCGAGATCGTGCCTCAGACGATGAGGTTATAGGTCACAAGGCAGTCCCAGTTTCTTACTTGCGAAAAGGGTTCCGCTCGATCCCATTAAACGCCAAGTACGAGTCCTCCATGCGGATCCCGGGCACATCGTTGGGCCCCGCTCTGCTGTGCAGTATAGATTGGTGACCCCCCTATCGAATACAGAAGAGGTGCTAACAAAAGAGGGCCGCTCCAAACTACCCAATGCACGGACTTTTCCAGTTCAATTTTTGGAGTGTATCTGTCGTGGCCCTTCTGGTAAATGTTTGACGCCGTATTATCAGGAAACAAGAACCCAAGAGCTCAAAATCTGTCTGAAATATTGGCGAAGAATGTGTGAGCACCACACTGCTACCCTTATTCCCGTTCATTTAATCACATAAGCGTCTACTGCAGTAGGTATACGCTGTCGCAAACACTGGCATTGCCTCTATGAATTCGCTCCAACTCTCGTCCCTGCTCGACTCCTTTGCTCAACAACAGATGAGAGCGGTCGAGTTTTCTCCAATAGCCAATCCTTGCTTCTTCCATCTTCCATCCGCGGTGAAAGCTTCTGCCAAACTTGCTCATGGTAATCATCAAGCCACTGGATCTCTGCACTGCTCAGGAGCTCAGGTTTGATCATCCCCATATCTATTGGAACGTGTGTCAGCCGCTCAAAGCCAAGAAAAGATCTTCCGCCAAACTCATGTGGGGTGCTTTTCTTCATGACAATCAAGAGATTCTCGATTCGAATACCAAAACATCCATCCTCGTAATATCCTGGCTCATTGCTTACAATCATTCCTGCCTTCAAACCGGCCTTGTTTGACCCAATCCGCGGGAAATACTTTGTGGACCCTCATGTACGTTCAGCCCCGCACCCACCCCGTGGCCCGTACCATGTCGGTAGTCCAAGCCGATTCTCCAAAGTGGTACTCTTGCGAGAGCATCCAGAATTAGTCCGGTAGTTTCGTCTGGGAACACTGCTGTGTCGATTGCGATGTGGCCCTGCAAGACCCGAGTGTAACATTCCTTCTCGTGATCTGAAGCTGTGCCTCCCAACTGCATTGTCCTAGTTACATCTGTAGTGCCATCTACGTATTGACCCCGGAGTCTAACAAAAACACTTCCTTTCCACTCACACGCCCACATGTGCCTTCTACTGGCGAATAATGGATTATAGCGCCGTTAGGGCCTGCCCCCGCGATAGTCCCAAACGACGTTGTCAAAAAACCTTCCTGTTGCGATCTAAAGGTTTCTAGCTTCTTTCCAGCCTCCACCTCCGAAATAACCTTACCGTCGGCAACTGCATCCTCCAACCAGCACAGAAATGATGATAACGCGGTGCCATCCCTCAAATGTGCTTCTCTCATCCCTTCCAGCTCCGCCTCATTCTTGCATGCCTTTGCCATCATTACAGGCGTACTCTCTCTCAGCGCATCCTCTCCCGCTGCTTCACTTAAAGCCACGGATGTTGTCGACGGATCCAGCCAAACCTTACCCTCCAAACCGCGCATATCTTGCACAATATTGCTGTAATCCAGAACATTTACCCCCTCTGCCGTCAACATATCCTCGACCGCGTCACTCAGCTTCTTACTGTCGACATAAAATCGTGCGTCCGTAGAACTAACGAGCGCGTACGAAACTACTACTGGGCAGTGCGGAATATCCTCCCTCTTACGTTAAACAACCAGCAAACCTCATCTAGCATTGAAAGCAAAACATGTTGCACCTTCCTTTCTTCCATTTCCTTCCGCAGCCAAGTCAGCTTTTCCGCGATGGTCTTCCCGGCAAATTGTACGTCATGGGATCTAACCGTCCCGGCAGGCATGGGCGGACGTGAGCTCCAGATGGCATCCACAGGATTATTTTCCACCGACACTAGCTCCCCTCCCTTTTCTTCTACTGCTTCTCGAATCCCCTTTGCATTGTCAACAGAATGGACATAAGGATCAATCCCAACTTTCTGCCCCTCAGCTATTTTCTGCTTAAGAAATTCCGGGATTGTAGGGGTATGAGGCAATCCTGCCTTCATAAGAGTCCAATTGGCATCCAATTGCTGCTCCGCCTGTAAAAAGTAACGACCATCAGTCCACAGAAATGCTTCTTTTTCCATAACCAAGGCGGTTCCGGCAGAGCCATCAAAGCCCGATACAAACGCACGGCGGGCGTAGCATGGTGGTGGGTATTCTGAATTGTGAGGATCGATGGAAGGGATGATGAATGCGGAGAGATTAAGCTCTTGCAGCTTCCCGCGGAGAGCAGAGAGTACGGTGGGAGAGGGAGAAGAAGTCGGCGACTGAGTGATTGAGCACAGAGTATATCGGGATCTCTGGCGCAAGGATTTTGAATGTACAGGATTGTTGCAAATGGAAATAGGAGTCTGGCAGCGGTATCGGCGAAGTGGCACGGAGATCAGGAAGGCGGGAATTTTGCAAAAGCGCTGGGGGATCATTATATCTGCCTGTTCCAGAGGAAATTGTTGCCAGAGTTGACACAAGTCTGCGGGCCGAGGTCTGCAGGCTGATACGAGGGCTGAGGCAACTAAGCCCACATGCGCCGCTGCGAGTAGAAGCAGCGAGACAGTAAGAGAAACTCTTCACTGTACAGTACTGAACATTACTGTCCTGTATTGAACACCCTTTTTCCCTCTGTACACATGTGTCACCCTGGGTGACAAAATGATACGAGATTAAGATTTCACTCTTGGCGAGCGTCTTTATTCAAAGGAGAGCGTCACCTTGTGCTTGCTCATTTGCCGACTCCGTCCATGCGGAACCTTTATCTCTCGGGTACTTTTCTTTCCTCGCTCTCCCTCCCTTGCCCTACCCTTTGCCTGTTCCAATCTACAGTGCGCCGCCAAATTGAACGGAGGCTAGAAGGGACACGTGTCCCTTTAAACTCCCCCCGCCCGAGCGTGGGCCCCACATTCATGATACGGCACTGTACTCTTGATCTCGCACCATATTGCAATTCTCATCATCTCGCCCGCTTTGCGTCGCCTCCCCGCCTCAGCCCGGCCGCTGCTTTCAAACTACTCAAATCCGTTTCGCATTCCCCATCTCCTTCCAATCCTCGGAACCCCTGCCTCACCCCCTGGCCGCTCGACCGTCCCCTTGCTGTGCGAGCCCGTTCGCGTCGTTTCTCTCCGGCGAAACCACCTAGCCATTAAACAGCACCGCGGCGAACTACAAAGGTGCTGCTAGGCAGCAGGTATACGCCTGTTGGAAAGTTGTTTCATTCGCTCCATCATTGTCTCTCTCGGCTGGACAGTTGACGACAAGCGTATACCAGCTGTTTGACAGCACCTTGGTAGTTTCCTACGGGTTTGCTTGATTGGTTGCAACAGCGACGATACAACCCGTTTCCTCTATAGTCGAGCTGCTCATCTCCGAACTTTCTCAACAAAATAGTCCTTTTACTTATCTTATCCGTATCCTATTCTATTTATATTCCTGAAAATACTCCCACCCCGTTCCCTTGCTCTACTGTTTCATTCAACGTAAAGTCTCCTTCATCCCCCCTCCAACACTACCTCAACCCCTAGCTTTCTTCAACAACTCAATCCTGCATCTCTCCCCTCTTTCCTCTTTCCACCGTGGCGTAACCCGTCGCGGCCAGAGCGCGTCCACGTTCGTGGACGGAAGTAGTCCGCGCCCATCTCTCCCCCCGTGTCTCCACTGTCCCACCCACTGTTCGCGACTTTTTTCGACTCTTATTGGGCTCTTTAGTACCCGCTGATACGGGGTTGGTATACCAACGATGGATACGGAAGTAAGACTTGATATAAGGCTGACAATGATAGATTTACTAATGACGACTGTAATGTTTTGTTATTTTTTGTGTCTCGATGAGTTGATATTTCAGACCTCATACATAGCTATAAGTACTAGTCCAGGTGAACATTTACGGTCTGTCTTCACAGTCCGAGTAGATGCATTACATGTAGTAAAGTCATGACTAACATTAACAATCAAAGACAGTTCATGAAGCATTCAATAAGCGGTTGGCAGGTTGAATTTCAAAGATGAACTAAACATTTGATCAACTGTGACGATTTCATTGCGTCCGTTTGTCGCGTCTCGTCGAACACCTTTTCTAGGCGAAAAAGATTTGAGCGATAAGCATTCGATAACAACAATTGATTTTGGTTGTCTTTTTGAAGTTGTGACTCCATCATTGTTCCCTTTCTCGAGCAATGACTGCTGATGCCAATACGTTGCGTATCAAGCTTAATTTTGGGGTCGTAGGGGGGTTTTGTTAGCATATCCGCAAGCATGTACTTGGTTTCAATAAAGTCCATTCTAACCGTGTGTTGCTTGACTAGATCACGGACATGATGAAGTCTGATGTCTATATGCTTGTTCTAACGGAACTGGCCAATGTCCGATGCCCAATCTATTGAACCAGTGTCGTCCTGGTAGATGGAACTTAGTGATTTTTGCACCGCTCCGAGTTTTCCAAGCAGCTTTCGTTACCATTAGACCTCCCTGCTTAAATCCGACAAGTTAACATACTCAGCCTCAGTAGAAGACAGCGCTGTACAGCGCTGTCTTCTACTGAGGCTCAGTGAGTGAAAAGCGCCAAGCAGCGCTGTACAGCGCTGCTTGGCGCTTTTCCAAAACACTGTAGAAACACCAATCTGCAAGAAATTACCAGTGATAGATGCTCGATCTGAGCTCCCTGCCCAGTCACAGTCGGCATATGCAGTCAGTTTGTTGCTTGACGGACGAAGTACTAAACAATGGCCTGTTGTACCACGCAAGTAGCGGAGTATTCTTTTGACTCCAACACAATAAATAGGTCCCGGTTTATAGACCTGGCGACTGAGCGTACCAACAGCAACAGAAATGTCGGGCCTGGTGTGAGATGACAGATACAATGACTGTCCAATTGCCTCACGGTATGGTATGCCCTTCATTTTTGTAATCTCCTCAGGACTGGGCTCGACATTCCTAGTGAAAGCCATATATTTAGGTGGATCCATGGGAGTAGAAATAGGAGTCTTGCATGTCATGCTTAGCCAGAATGTTTTTAATTTAGTGGCTTTGGGACAGAATGAAAGTGCCTGTCTGCTTCGTTATTTTCAATCCCAGGAAATCTTTGACAGGACCAAGGTCTTAGATTTGGATTTTAACGTTCTCGACCAAATCTTTTTTAAGGTTACTGATCAGGCGAGGGCAATCGCTCATGATGAGCATGTCGTCCACATAAACGACGAGATATATTCGCTTCCCCTTCTCAGACTTGACATAAATGTAGTCAGAATGGAGGAGAGCTTTAAAACCAAGCCTCATCAGACAGGTTTTGAAATGTATATACCAGATTCCAGGTGCTTGTTTCAAACCATAGATGCTTTTCCGCAGCTTAAAGACAAGATGTTCCTGTCCCGGTTCTTCGAAACCTTTCGGTTGGATCATATAAACGGGCCTGTCAATTTCTCTGTGGAGAAAGGCACCACTTACATCCAACTGATGTACTTCATATTTTTCAAGGCTGCTATTGTTAGGGCAACTCGCACTGAAGTAAAATAGACGACGGGAGAGAATGTCTCTGCAACATCGTATGCACCTTGACAACAACCTAATGCCACGACACGAGCCTTATATTTTTTCACAGTGCCATCACTGTTTTTCTTAACTTTGAGGATAAGCTTGAATGGTAAATCCTTAACCCCTTCTGGCCTCGGAACAAGCTCCCATGAGTTTTGAGCATTCAGTGCTTCAAGCTCAGTATGGATAGCCGATGTCCACGCATCAGCATTTTCTGACTTGAGTGCCTGCGATACAGATGGAATGTCATCACTGCCGACTTTCGGGCTTGTAGAATTTCCGACAAGTCCAAATCTTTTCTGGGCTCTGCGGTTTCGTCGGGGACGTTGCGACACTGCAAGGCCTTCTTCTAATAGAGGTATATGCTCAAGTACAGGCTGTTGTTCAGACACGGGCAAGTTTTCTTCATCACTCTCCAAGATGTCTATTTCGATTTCCCCATTAGAGATTGATTCTGAGCTGTTCAAGCCCTCATTTTCAGTCAAAACCAGAGGATTTTTCTGAACGTTACTAGTACCAGGAAAAATCTTTTCATCAAACTGTCCATGGCGAACGATATGAAACCTTCCTGATTTAAGGTTGAATACACGTGAAACAGTAGGAGTAATGTGTCCAATGTGAATGAGCGATCAAGATTGCGGTTCAAGCTTTCTTCTTTGCCCTTCTGGCACATGCTCTTGCACTAAGCAACCAAATGTTCTCAGGTGACTAGCGTCTGGTCTTTCTTTGCAGAATAATTCCATGGGGCTTACTTGACGGTCTCCAGCTGGAAGAATATTCTGTATATAGACAGCATGATGTAAAGCTTCTGCCCAAAACTTGCTGCTAAGTGAAGCATGCGATAGCATACTGCGTACTTTGTTAAGCAGTGTTCTGTTCATTCTCTCAGTCATTCCATTTGACTGGGGATTATATGGTGCAGTAGTAGTATGAGCAATACCATTCGTGCTGCAAAACGACTTCATTTCATTATTGACGAACTCACCACCATTATCGGTGTGTAAGCGCTTCATTTTGTATCCAGAGTGCAATTCAAACGATTCTTTGAAGCTTATGAAGGTTTTAGTAGCCTCACTCATTGATTAAGTGTGAACACAGAAACATGAGCCGAGGCCCCGTCAATAAATGTCACGAATTAAATTGCATTAGACCACGAAGGTGTGTGTAGTGGCCCACACACGTCGGAGAAAATCACATCTCCAATCTCCAGAGATGACGGGACTAGCTTTTCATTGAACTTTTGTCTTGTTTGCTTACCCTCGAGACACGGGATGCAGTCAATTTTAGACGCATTTTTTAAAAAATCTATTCCAGTAACGACTCCGGACTTTACGATACTCTCGAGGATGCTAGAGCTGGTGTGTCCAAATCTCTGATGCCATAGGCTCAAGCCAGTCTCATTTGTTTTCACCACTACTGAGCAGTTCCGGGCGCTAGCATCATTTGGCTTCACAATCGAACCCAATAGTTGGAACAATACGTCATCCCTCTTAAGACCTTTTCCTATAGGCTTGTTATTATTGCCGCCAAAGAGAAAAAATTCCCCTTTCTTGAATGTCGCATGTATGTTATGATCGTCTAATGCACTCATAGACAGTAGGTTAAGACCCATATCTTCCATATAAAGGAAATTCGTCAACCTTAGCCATACGTCTTTCGTATGCATGTTGTCAGTGTCATGTATGACGAAATCGACCTCTCCGATCTTGTTTCCTTTGATAACACTGTCATCTCCCAGAGTGACTTTAAACTCAGGTGCGGACATGATTCGACTAAAGTGTTCAAGGTTGCAACACATGTGGTGAGTAGCACCACAATCGAATATGAAACTCTCGCTTTGATCAGAGCTTTCACCTCGGAGACTATAGATAGTAGCTTTAGTAATTCCGCAGTGTGCGTACTTGATACTCTTATTTGTACCACTGCTTTCGTCTGTCTGCCATTCCTGTTCGTTTTGTTTGACTGCCAGTGCCAGACGGGGATTTGAATCAAGCTTGTATTTAGACTTTCTGCTATTATTTGGTTTGTAAATTATCCCGTCGGGGTTGTCCCAGCACTGGTCAGTAGAGTGACCACGCTTGTTACAAAATCCACAAACAGTTTTCGTTGGCTTTCCCTGCTTTGCAGTCCTCTTTTTCGCCACGGCGGCTCTCACAGTAGCTTCGATATGATCACGAGGGTAATTAGTGCTCTTCTTTTCTTTGTACTCCTCCATTAAACGAACAGTGACAGTCTCCCATATGGTCTTGTTTTCATCCATGATTCTAATGGCCGCAATAACTGCTTCATAGTCTTTGTCTCCTTACATAAACGAAAGCAATATTGATACTTGCATCAACTCATTTAGAGGTTGACTTGCGTCATCAAGTTGTGCGAAGATAGTTTCAAGATTTGCAATGCGATCTGACATAGGCTCCGGACCTTTGGTCTTGCTAAAAGCTTCAGTGCATAAACTGAGTTTGTTGCTAGTTATCTTACTAGCGTACCTCATGCAAAGTTTAGTCCAAAGTTCATTGGGTGATTTAGAGTATTTTTGTACGATTTTTAGGGGCTTGTCTCCGCGAGAGGCAATGAGCATGGCTGAGGCCTTCCTCGTCCTCTTATCGAAGTTCTGCTGTTTTTGACAACTTGAGAGTCATCATCATCGCCCTTTGGTAGCTCCTTTTCACCAATAACGATACTCAGACATTCTTTTGTCTCGGGAACATCCTTCATTCGAAGCTTCCACAGTCGAAAGTTTTCTGTAGGGTAAGCATTGAATTTTGGTATCACAAGTTTGTCTTCTTTCGAAGATTTTATTGTTAGACTTAAACTAAGCAGTAGCGATGCTACCACTGATACGGGGTTGGTATATCAACGATGGATACGGAAGTAAGACTTGATGCAAGGTTGACAATGGTAGATTTGTAAAAATGGGAATAGGTTATTGTCACGATAAAGGGGAAAGTTGAAAGTAGGATGAAGTTGGAAAGGGAAAAACTTGAATAGTTGAACGGTTGACGAGTCCGATGCCCCATTCATCAGATTTTACTCCAACTAAACGACTTATATAGACAACAGTTCGATAAACCTACCAAACTCGAACTAGAACATCCTGAGCTCCCAAAAGGTAGGAAGTCAGCTCAAGAATCCAGAAACCTCCGAAGCCACCCACAAAACTATCCGGTGAACTTCCACGTTAACATCAAATAGACTAACCGTCTCAATTCATACTTAAGAGACGTCTCACATGAGCTAATGTAATTACTTAATCACATATTCTCCAACACGTATAAAACAGAGACAAAACCACGTTTCAACTGGGAACATCTCAGTCTTCCTCAGGACGCGAATTTTGCATCCTGGACACGTCCTGTGCGCAACCTGAGTGCGTTCTGGACTCAACATGGAGCCATCCTACAAGTACTTATGTAATTTCTTATCTGAAAATCAGTCAGAAAATACTCGTATCAACACCCCTCTTGCGACCTAAGCGTCCACGTCCTGAGACATCCTGAGTCACATTCTCTGCTGGAAAACACCAAGCCCCGACCTGTGCTTCTCGAACAGAGCACGTGGCAACGGCTTGGTCAAAACATCAGCCGTCATATCCTGAGTCGAACAGTACTGCATCCTGATAACTCCACGCTCGATATTCTCCTTGACGAAATTCCATCGAATCGAAACGTGCTTCGCATGAAGCACTCCCTCGTTACTCCAAACAATAGCCCCCTGATTATCCTCCATCAGGGGGGTTGCCGTATCCTGAACAACGTCCAACTCACTCAACAATTGTCGCAACCAAATGATCATCTTCGTGCCTTCGCTCAAGGACAAGAATTCAGCCTCGGTAGTGGAGAGCGCAAAACTTCCTTGCTTCAAAGTCCTGCAATACACCGTCGTATTCCCAACCTGGAGCAATATTCCGGTTGTCGACTTCCAATCAGCCCGATCTCCAGCCCAATCCGCATCACAAAAGCAGATGAGCGTACCACTAGATCCTCCTGAAATTCTCAGCGAGTAGTCAAAAGTCCCGCGAAGATATCGAAGCACTCTCTTGAGTGCACTCCAGTGAATCTCCCTCGGCACTGATGCAAACCTGCACAGGATGGAGATAGCAGCACTAATGTCAGGCCTAGTCCTCGTGGCGATGAACAACAAGCAACCCAGCAACATCTGATACAATCCTCGATCAGCAAGTGTTCCATCAACCTCGACCACATCACGAAGAGTCCCTTCGTACATCGGGGTAGACACAGGTTTGCAGGATATCACGCCAAACCTCTCCAAAACTTGCAGGACGTAATGTCTCTGCGACAACCATGCCCCCTCTGCATCCTGGACGAAAACAAAACCCAGAAAACATCGAAGAGTTCCGAGGTCCTTAACATCCAGATGTGAACAAAGTTCCTTCTTGACCTTGTCCACCAGGCTCTCATCCTCACCCATGAGGATGATATCATCGACGTACAGCAATAAAAAAACTTGTCCACGTCGATACAAACAGTCATCAGCCATCAGCTTCGTGAACCCCATCATCTCCATGACAGATTCCCACTTGTCATTCCACAACCTGGGGGCTTGTTTCTGTCCATACAGTCCCCGACGAAGCTTCAAGACTTGACCAGGTTCGCACAGCTTAATACCATCAGGAGCCATGATATAAACATCATCATCAATCTCTCCATGCAAGAAAGCCGTGCGAACATCCATCTGCTGAATAGAGTACCCCCTCTGAACTGCCGCAGTGAGGCAGGTACAAACAGTTGCGATGTCAACCACTGGGGCGAAGGTCTGATCCACATTACCTTGCATGAACCCCCTGACGACCAGACGAGCCTTGTGTCTGATCACATCACCATTCTCATCACGCTTGCGCAGGAAGACAAACCTTGTAGACAATGGGCGAATACCATCAGGCTTCTTCACAACTTCCCATGTCTCGTGCTTGCCAAGTGACTCCAACTCTGAGTCCATGGCTTCTTTCCACTGCGCAGCCTCATCACTTTCCAAAGCCTCCTTCACACTTGAAGGCTCAGGTCTGGAGACATCCAAAATCTCCAATTCCCTGCTTTGGCTGATATTGGACTGTAGAAAGCAGGCGCTTTCCTCTCACGTTGGGGATATCGACGACCGTCGTCTTCCCCGGCATCAGATTCCCGAACAGCATCTCCACCCCGTTCAATAACGGGATAATGTGTGAGCAAATCAAGAGGGTCCATCACAGGATGCTCTTCTGGGTCTCTCTGCACATCCTGAGAGCCCACGCGTGCATCCTGAGATACAAATCGCCCATCCTGGGAATCTACCTGCACATCCTGATCAATATTGTCAGGTCCAGGTTGCACATCCTGTGGTCCAGGATGATCACTAGCATCTGTGCGCACAACCTGAGGGTCATTGCGCACAGCTTGAGTAGCATCCTCGTTTTCTAGAAGAGATGGAGAAGGCATATCCCAATTTTTCTCCCAGTCACGAGCCGGAAACTTATCCTCAACCACAGTCACATCCCTGGAAATAATTTCAACATTCCGGGACGGTATCCAAAGCTTGTACTGGCTGTTCTCCGTGCATCCTACCAACACACCAAGTTCTGACTTGGCATCAAGCTTCTTGCGCAACTCCTTCGGAATGTGGTGCCAAGCCAAACATCCGAAGGTTCGAAAGTAAGCCACATCAGGTTTACAACCTGTCATAATCTCGTAAGATGACTTTGAATGATCTCTCGGGCAGAAGAAAACATTCCTTATCCTGGCTGCATGCACCACAGCCTCCGCCCAAAATACCCTGGGCAACGATGCATGTTCAAGCATCGACCTGGCACACTCCACAAGCGTGCGATTGATCCTCTCGGCGATCCCATTCAGGTTAGGAGAATATGCAGGACAAATGGATTGCTCAATACCCTTCTGCTCAAGATACTCCTTGAATTCTGAGTTGAGATACTCCCCTCCATTGTCACTGTGCACACGCTTCACGTTGCAGTCAAACTTCCTCTCCAACCAAACCTGAAAGACCTTGAAGTGTCTCAGGACGTGACTTTTCCTTGCGATAGGAACGAAAACCACATATCCTGAACGCTCATCCACAAAAGTAACGAAATACTTTGATCCCGAGAACGAGTTCACAGACATAGGCCCACAAACATCCGTGTGAATCACAGCACACTTCTCACGGGAACGATGGTTGTTCCTGCGCAAGACCTGCCTTGTCTGCTTTCCTTTCATGCAACTGCTGCATGAACCCGCGCAAGAACTGCGCGTCCTGGAGTTGAACCCTGTGACCACTCCACTTCGAAAGAGTTTCTTGATACTCCCGACGTTGGCATGTCCAAGTCTCTCATGCCATAGCTCCAAATCAGGATGAGAATCTGAGTTATCCCTTCCATGCTCGGACTTGGCAACGCATGCTGAGCGTTGCTCACATTGCACAGGTGATGCAACCACTTGATATACACCACGAACCATCCTCCCCATGAACTGCATTATCTCATGGTACATTCCGTTGCACTGCTGCCGTCCAATGTTGATCTGGTAACCTTCTCCGCAAAGTCTTGACCACGAAAGAAGGTTTGAGCAAAGCTGAGGTACACAAAGTACATTTTTCAGCACACTGATTCGCTCATACAAGTCCCCAGACGTTCCGACGAACGTCTGTAAGGCAAGAGTTCCGCGATGCGTAGCAAAAACCCTCTTGCCGTCACGAAGCATAATCGCGCGAGGATCGGTTTCCTGCGGATCCTGGAGCCAATCTTGGTCCCACACCATGTGGTCCGAAGCACCGGAGTCAACAAGGAAGATATCGCTCCTCCTGCCCACCGCATGTTTCATCACTGCAGCATATTCTTGTTCGCTTTTGTTGCGACTCCAGCACTACAAGTGCTCCACATCGTCTGCTATGGTACTGCATAATTCACTCCCGTGCCCTTCCGGACACGAACAACAAGTCCCTTCATCGGAACTTGAAACAAAAGAAACAGGCGACACGGAATCATCATCACCCTGCGCCATCAGCAGTCTAGCCTGCCGCGCATTTCCGCCATCCTGCTCTTGTACTGCCGGAACATCCGCAGAATTAACTCGATTCTGCGCCTTCACATCCTTGAACGGACAGTTCCTCTTGATGTGCCCAACCTTGTTGCAACCTAAGCAACGACGCTTCTCAATCCAAGAACTGGTTCCATTCTTTCCAGATCTTGACCTGAAGTTCTTCTGACCACTCCTATTCGCGGCGAGAGCACGTCCTGAGTCAGCTGCCTTAGGTGCTTTCACGCCACCTGATCTCTGCAACTGATCCTCATACTCCTGCAACAAGGTCGCCGTGACAGTCTCCCAATCCAGCTTCTTATCCCTGGTCTGCAGCGATGCAATCACATGACCAAACGGCGAACCCCTCTTGTCACCGAAAGAAGCTAGGAGCATTGCCACCTGCAAGTCCTCAGCAATCCCACTTCCCATCGCACTCAGGCGATTGAAGGTCTTATCGAAGTTGTCGATAAAATCCTGCATCGACTCACTCCGATAGCACGTCCTGGACAGCTTCGCCTGAAGCTGAACTTTAGTAGCCGTGTTCGATACAGCGTACCTATCTTGCAAGCGTTTCCACATGGCAAACGGATTATTCCTCGAAGCCATACACATCCTGAGAGGACGTTTTCCCATACCCTGAATCACCACCGCGCGAGCAGTAGCGATATTCTTCCTCACATCCACACTGACCTCCTCACCCTGAGCCAAAACGTCCTCCTGAATCATGCCAAAAACCTGCTTTTCTTCCAGCGCAGCTTCGGTTCTAGCACACCACAGCTGGAAATCCTCTCTATGTTTACCATAGAACTTGTAAACCTTCTTGTTGTCTTCCACAGTTACGACTTAACCAACACAACAAAATAATCCGAGAACGAAACGATTGACTCCAACGACGACGAGAAAGGGCAGCAACAGAAAAAATGAAGAACGTAAAGGGTAGGTTAACGGGAGTCTGGGCCCATAACCTGTAAAAATGGGAATAGGTTATTGTCACGATAAAGGGGAAAGTTGAAAGTTGGATGAAGTTGGAAAGGGAAAAACTTGAATAGTTGAACGGTTGACGAGTCCGATGCCCCATTCATCAGATTTTACTCCAACTAAACGACTTATATAGACAACAGTTCGATAAACCTACCAAACTCGAACTAGAACATCCTGAGCTCCCAAAAGGTAGGAAGTCAGCTCAAGAATCCAGAAACTTCCGAAGCCACCCACAAAACTATCCGGTGAACTTCCACGTTAACATTAAATAGACTAACCGTCTCAATTCATACTTAAGAGACGTCTCACATGAGCTAATGTAATTACTTAATCACATATTCTCCAACACGTATAAAACAGAGACAAAACCACGTTTCAACTGGGAACATCTCAGTCTTCCTCAGGACGCGAATTTTGCATCCTGGACACGTCCTGTGCGCAACCTGAGTGCGTTCTGGACTCAACATGGAGCCATCCTACAAGTACTTATGTAATTTCTTATCTGAAAATCAGTCAGAAAATACTCGTATCAACAAGATTTACTAAAGACGGCTGTACTTTTTTGTTTTTTTGTGTCTCGATGAGTTGATATTTCAGACCTCATACATAGCTACAAGTACTAGTCCAGGTGAACATTCACGGTCTGTCTTCACAGTCCGAGTAGATGCAATACATGTAGTAAAGTCATGACTAAACATTAACAATCAAAGACAGTTCATGACGCATTCAATAAGCGGTTGGCAGGTTGAATTTCAAAGATGAATTAAACATTTGATCAACTGTGACGATTTCATTGCGTCCGTTTGTCGCGTGTCGTCGAACACCCGCCACTCCGCCGACGCTGGCGCCTTGCACCACACCCGCGGAGTCCCGGTCCTCACTGCACCTGTCCCCACCAACGGACTCACCGGCTTACCCCCAGTCGCAGCCCCGCTCATGTCCTCACAGGCCTTTTCCGCAGGACCTGCGGGCTACGGTGCTCTGCCCTATTATGAAGACGCCCAGGCATGCCTGCGCCTCGCAGCAGAGACCTTTGCAACCCCGCTGCCCATCCACGCGCTCTTCACCGTTGGAGAATGGACCGTCATGTTTCATTATGCTTCTGACACGCCGGCCCTCATCAATATCCTAAACGCGATCCCTGGCCTTTACCAAGGCTCGAGATTGTCCCCCACCGGCTATCAACGCTTCTTGGGGACCTCCCCACGGTCGAATGGCAAGTGGGTTTCTGCATTGCCGCCGCACGCGAGGTCAACCGCCTCAAGAGTGCCTCTTCGTCCATCACTACGGCCACTCGAAAGGCCCTCGCCGGTGCTATCACCCGGCTCACCGATGCCGCCGCTACCACGTTGCCGCGCGGCAACCCCTTCATGGAGACGTTTATCGACAAATTCTACGAGGGATGCCCACATCTCGCCCACACCACACCTGCCCCAACAGATGCCCCCGCTGGCCCGGTAACAACCGCCCCCGCCGCTCCCACCGAAGGCCCATCCCTGGCCCCCGCTTCTACTACCCCACCGAAGCCCTCTCCCAGGCCCCTGCCCGCTCCCGCCCCCGCCCCCGCCCTCGTCCTAAGGCAAAAAGATCCTCCCAAGACGGTTCCCTGGACGCCACCGCGTCCCTCGTCCCCCTCTCGGCCATCACTGCGGCACCCCCGCGGCACCCGCCGCCCGCCGCCGCCGCACCGCCACAAGCATCTCCAAGCGCCGCAGCCCCGCGGCTGCCGTTGCTGAGGCCACTGCCGCCGTCGCGGATTGTGCTGACACCCTCGTGGTGTCCACCCGCCCCTCCGCCGCCCTCATGGTGTCCACCCTACCATCCGCCGCAGCTCAGGGCAATCCGCCGGACAATCCGCCCAAGCCCCGACTCACCCCGCCGACCCTCCTATGGGAGACTCGTCCGCCCCTGCCCGTTTAGCAGAAATGCAGTTCGATGACTCCGTCGACCCCAAACCCACGGCCAAGGTCTCCGCTCCGGCCCCCGTTCCGGGCCAATCTTCGTAACCGCCGTCATCATGGAGTCAGGAGAACACCATCTCTTGCCGCGCTTGGCCCTTCCGTCGGTCCACGATGCACTACACAGCGCGCTCCGCCCGTCCGACATCTTCGACCGCATCCCGGGCAACTGTATACATAGTTTCGCTGTCTTGATCATTCGGCTTTTTCGGGCAGCCTCCCACGCACGGAATGCTGATGCTGTTCATTCTGCTTTTCTTCGCATCCACCTGCTTCCCACCGCAGTTCTGCGACGCTCACTACAGGGGGAACCTGGGTGGCGTTCTCAGTCTGCCCAAACCCATGGTCTTAGTGAACGAGTTCGCCGAGCAACCGCTGGCGAGTGGGGAGAACGCTGGACAGAAGCTATTCAAGCTCATCGGACCCGAGAAGAACGGTCCGTCCGTTCCCGCTTTCACCCCATGACCCTCGGCGGGACCCAAAATTCCGTCGTGCAGCACATCTAGCCCAAGACGCACAATATGGACGCGCAATGAGACCAGTCTCGCATCGCGCACGTTCGGGACCCAACAGTTCAGGAACGCCTGCGTGCGCTGCACCCTCCTCCACCGTCACCGGTCACACCACTCAACGCGACAGATCTCCCACTCCCGAATGATAGTACTGAGGCTCCAGTCCTTCCCGCTGTCCGCCGGCTGAATCAGAACTCCGCCGCGGGCCCTGATCGCATGTCCCCTCGGCTTCTTCACCTCCTGGCTAACACCAGGGTGACGCCAGGGGCAGGGCTTACGGGAATCTCTGTGCTCACTTCCGTCGTACGGCGACTAGCGAATGGGGACCTCCCTGCCGCCACAATCCCGCTCATCTCCTCTGCGACGCTTCTCCCGATCCAACCATGTCCAGATAAGATCCGGCCTATCGCAATTGGGACGGCGTTACGGCGCCTGGTGACGAAAGTTCTCTTGCTCCAAGCATAGGACGACACCCGACACTATCTCGCCCCGCTGCGAGTCGCCAATGGTATCCCCTCTGGCCTTAACTCCATTGTCCACGATGCTCGGAAGCAAGTCCGTACCCGGGGAGAGAACGCTGCCTACATGCTCCTCTCGGTCGATGCGTACAATGCATTCAACCGATTCTCGAGGCAGCAGGTGATCGACCTGCTTCCCTCCAAGGTACCCTCGCTCTGTTGGTTCTTGAACAGGTCTACGCGCTACAAACGCCGTCGCTGATCCTGCCGGCGGCGTCTGCACCGGACATCCTCAGCCAAGCCGGAATGCAACAAGGAGACCCAGCTAGCATGCTTATGTTTTCCCTGGTAGTGCACCCCTTGACGAAAGCAATAGCAGAGACCACGCAGCTACGCCTCCATCGCCGGTACGCCGACGACTGCACTCTCATAGGCACCCACACTGAGCTAGACAGGGCAGTTCAGATACTGCGCTCCAAAGGACTGGACTACGGCTTCTTTCTAAACCCCGCCAAAACACCCCTTCTGGCCGTCCCAACCCGTCACCCAGAGATCGTCTCTGCTACGTCGCTTCCCCGTGAGAACTTCTCTAACACGGACATCGACCTCCTCGGTGCCCCGATTGGGTCTGCCTCTTTTATGGAGAACTTCCTTACTAGGAAAATCGATGACTGCAACAGGACAATCTCGCTGATTGACGGGATCAGGGACGCACGGGTCCGGTTCCATCTACACAGAGTTTGTGCCTCTGCATGCAAGCTACGAGACGTTACCAAGCTAGCGCCGCACAGCGCGACAACCGCCATCGCACAGCAATTTGATACTGACCAGATGCGGTTTTAATCGCGGTCAAATAATGTACCGATGACAGACACGGTACGGCAACAGGTTACCCTACCTCTCTGTTATGGCGGTCACGGCTTCACGCCCTTAGCCACGCTGAATGTTGCCGCATACGCAGCTTGCATCATTGATTCCGCGCAGGTGGAACACCACCATGACACTGCTGCTGCTGACTCCCGTTTACCCAAGTACGCAGAAGCGGATCGACATCTATGCACATTTTTCCAACGCCTCCACCCGTCATTCTCCGCACAACATGGATGCCTCTCAGACGCACTTACAGCGGCTTCCCTCGCATCCAAGCCTGATAATAAAACCAATATCTTATATCAAGCCTGGTGCGAGTCGTCCGCTAAATGATTTTGGAAAGATGATGATTGGTCGCGATTCCCGAACCCCTCGTCACACTCTGAACCCGAGATTCGTCAACGCATCCGCCGTAACGCTTTTTTTGCATACACCTGCTGCGGCATTCCTCACTGCCCATCCGTCTGTGGCCACCCACATATACGATAATGTGTGGTCAGTGATGCTGCGGCGCCACTTAGGAGTCCCCATCTTCGACGATCTTCGGCGCCTATGGACCATCTCGGCGACCATGCCGCTGACCTGTGTAACAAAGGTGTCGGTTGGAAGAACCGCCACTAAGCTGTGGCAAAAGTGCTCGGCAAAGACCTGTCCAAAGCCGCTGGAGCTGGCGTCCACTATGAGGCCAGTATTTACTTCCCGGACTGGACGCCCGACCTGCTGACATACTCGTCCACCCGACTACTCCGGAAAACCCTACGACCCATCTCTCGGTTGCGTATGACATCACAGTCTCCTCACCTTTCCAAAGGTGCCTCCTTTCCAAGAAGTCCGGGAAGCGCGCGCTGCCGCCAATGTGGCAGAACGACGGAAACTGAGGGACTATGCGACCAAAATCGCCGCGATTCCTGGCCATGCTTCATCGGGACGCCCGCTTCTCGGCTGGCAGTTTGTCCCGCTAGCCTTTGATTCCCTGGGATGCCCATCGGAGGCCACATCCAAGGTGGTCGACGAGCATGCGGCCGCCATCGCGGCCCGAATCGGAAGCTTTAAGGCGAAGGTATCCTTTCGGCTTTATCAAAAGCTCAGGTATGCCATTTGGTCCACGTGTGCAGCTTCAGCGATTGGTCGTAGCCTGCAACACGCACAAGTTTGCCTCCCTCTCCAAAGCTAGTCAATTTTAGTGGCCCTTTGCAAGTATTGAAGAAAATTAATGAGTAAATAACCGTACAGTACCGTTTGATGGTGTTGTTCTTTTTGGTTTGTTGGGAGTCGTAACACCAGTAGTAAATGAGGGGTTAATTTACTGTGGTAGATATGTGGGTTGGTATCCAGTAAATTTGTACCGAAGCGAAAATATCGTATCATTGTCAAGCCAATTGCGAAACCGTACGATGCGTCGAAAGCTGTGGATGGCACTCCAATCTACCAGAAGGTGGAAGGGAGGCCAGCCAGCAAACAAGCGGCATTGGAGGTTACTGTCAAAGCGGAGTGCCGCTGTAAAAGAATGGCTCTAACCTTCGAAAACCGTTCCATTGCGCGGGTGGCAACGGTTCTCGCGAGTTCCTTGACGACGGAGAACGCCGCCGGATGCCAACCTCCAAGCGTTGAGATGGGGACAGGAACCAGCCTGTTTCTCCCAGGCAGCTCAGAAAGGAACCCTTGGTATTTCCGCTGCTTCTCTGCGTGAGCTGCGTTGAGGCTTGTGAGTGGGTTGAAAGCCCTGGCTCTTGCGTGAGAGGGAGCGAGCGGGTTGACAAAGGTTACGTCGAAGTAATCCGTGCCACCGGCGACTCCCATCGCCCTGATATCCGGCCTCGTCCTGTCTTGGTAGTGTAGACGAGGTTCGATGAATGGACGTCGGGCGGCTCTTGCAAGGTCGTTCCCCAGTAAAGTCACCTGGTTGTTATGGCGAGTATTCCGCTCGCAGCCAAAGCGACAATGTAGCAAGTGGTCCCCGTAGATATCCAGCATTTCATGGCATCCTGCGTTGGGGCAAGGGGTACCTGGGGCGAATAAGGGGGTTTGGCAAAAGTACTGGAACCACACAGAAAAGTCTTTTTACACGTAACACCAGTTGATGCGTGGTGGTTCATGCGTTCCTTTTTCTTTTCTTTTCCGTTATCCCTCTGTTCCTATTTTTCTCCCGCACGTTGTGTGTGTGCTCCTACAGTGCCCTTTGCAGGCTTCACCATTACAGCCCACCTTCCAGCAAATGTGCTTATAGTGCTGAGTGTTACTTTCCTTTTGTAACCACCCACTACAGTACTTGACCTCCAACCTTCTGGTGTGCTTCGACAGTTACACCGTCCCCTCTGCCCCCAAACTCTTGACTTTAGTCCTGCGACACCTGACCACTCTCGAGATCCAAAACCGTTCATACAAATGTTTTGATAAGGGTACGGTAGTCAACGTCCTGAGGGCAGAAAACACAATCCAAATTCATTTACTGTTTCTGGCGCTAAATCGTTCTTCGTTTCATTCGTCGATCCGATTCCAAGAATCGCTAGCATTCAATGTATTCGTTCAGGAGCAAAGGTCTAACACCAGTTCGACGTTCAAGGCTCAAGGTTAAAGTTGATAAGGGTCGCGATGTCACAGTTGTTTCAAGATCGAGTGCAATAAGTTCATGCTGCATTTTTTCCAAACAAGATCAAGGGGGTCCAGCTTTGAATTACTTTTCAGCCTGTTGGGCTCAGAAGACTTGTATTATTGTCTTAACTTTTTATAATCACCACGAGCCAGGGGTTTAAGGAGTATTTTTCACTATGCCTATATTTAATAACTCCTTGTCTGTTTAAGTGGTCGAGATTTGTGGGGTTAAACACATAATTATAAACCATTAAGTTTTTGTTCTACAAAGACTACGGCAAATATAGTATTTGAAACAAATTAATGATTTCATCGTTAATTTGACTCTCTTTGTTTATTAAAGTTGATCCTAACTTCGCAAGAGCTTTGTTGAAAACACACAGTGTACATTTATCTATCTTTACCTGTTGAATACAAGAAAAACCCTAATAAAGCGAACAAAGCGCCTACTAGTAGTAATAATACTGCCATGCTGACGCTTTATGAACCTTAAAGGGATATGAAGCCCCATAAAAAGTTTATGACACCCTTTGCTTTCCAGTAAAGGGTTTTTGATGAAGTTAAACGCCCCTCTTCCGAGAATTGGATAGTAGCAAACCGTATTTGAGAATTTTAAGTCTAAATTTTACCAAAAAGGTTGATAAAGGACGCCTTAATCCCTATAACGGAAGATGTGGACGTGAAGACTATTTAATGAGAGATTTATCCCTCAAATGTTTAAGGACTGCACTTTTTCTTAAGATTCGCATTAAAAAATCTCTGAAGCACTCAAGAAGTATCGAATTTGTGCGGGTCAGTAATATAATTCTAGTATTCAGAAGGCAGAATCTTTCATAGATGTCTTAGACTTCCGTGCTCCCTAATTCTACCTCGAGAAATAACATGAATATATGAAGAAAAATGAGGACGTAAAGTTATGATGAGCAAATACGCCTGCAATTCAAAGCAACTTCAGATTAAGGGAAAGCTTGGGACTCTACGATTGCGATCTTTCATGAAAGAGCGTAAAAATTCCGAAACTCCGCGAATGTTTGTCTAAAATGGTTGCTCAAATTAAATGGCTTGTTCCCATATGCCCCCTAGATTTTCGTTTCAACGCTATTAACATATAAAAACTTAGGAAAGATGTTAAAAAGCTCCAGGACTGTGCTCTTATTCAGATTTATAACATATTACCGTGGTTATAATCAGATAAATCGTTTGTGACAAATCTTCATGAGTAGATTCAAGAGCTGCGCCAAATCAGCCTTATATTGGAAAAGGAAGCGATATTTAGTGAACATAAGCAGTGGAAGACAAAGTGGGCTTCTTATGAACATGAAGCTCTTTGCTCGAGCCCTGAGGAAATTCAATCCTAAAAATCTTCGATTGACAAATGGAAGTGATTATTGACCATCTCTAAGCTTTTTTCTTCAATATTTTCCGTAAATGCGACTAATGTGACAAATGTGGAGCCCCGAAAAGGAAACAAAATCTCCGTTGCACATCGGGCGCGGTATGAAGTCATGTTCGCCGCTGTATTCGAAACGTTGAGTCGTTTACTGAAGTCTTAGCGGGCTTTATGCAACGAGAAGAAGAGTCTTAATGGGATACGTGTGATGAGTCTGAAGACAAAAAATCAGTTGGGAACGAATAACGAGCATTAATTTATTTCTATTTTGTGAAAAGAAGATATATATATCATTGAAATCGCTTACAATTAAATTGTCCTCAGAAATGTTTTTCTGAATGATACACAACTACTTTTCGCTGTATTTCCTTCTGGGTGGGGTAGAACTGTAAATATACCTCTTTTCAGTCAAAATGATAGACAGACCATACTTTTTAAATTATCAAGATTCTTTTGGACGATTTATAAGTCGCCTAAGTGAAGTAAGTAATTCATTTAAACCGTCGTTCGGTTTTTGTACGCGATATTAGAGCCCCAAAGCTATTCAATGACCACAACGGCCTAAAGAGCATCTTTTTTATGCTAGGATTTCAAAGCAAAAGAATAAATCCACATTGGAATTTTTCAGATTCGCAGATTACTTCTACCAAACTCTTGGACGTATGAAGATAACTTGTGATACTCTTTCGGGCATTAATAAGAGTTTTGTCGAGTTGTACATAACAGATGGCAAAATTCCTGCACTAGTTGGAATATTAATACTTGTCAAAGGTTATTGAATTCCTTGAATACCTGCTAACATATTCATTAAACGAGCACTTCTCGTGAATAATTGCCAAAAAGGGTAGTTCTTATATGATTGGCATGTGCAATGCTTCGATCCCAGAGCAAAAACCTCTGCGCAATTTTTAATATATATACTGATCCTCACTTTCCCCTCGCTCAGTTTTCATATCTACATAGTATTTTTTCCCACCCATCCGCCATAAATCTCTTCAATCTTATGGAGGGATCCACGCGTGAAACCTAGGGATATTAGGGGACATTTCGAGAACATTTAACCTATGTCAAGGAATTCAAACACAAAAACTACATATTACCTGACATAAGATGCCTAACATTTACTTTTCAATGAAAAGTACCACTTGAAATGATTTATATTGATGACAACCCTGTCTTGCACATTTTGAATGAAAGAAATCGATTATCTACGGCTAATTTACTCAAAATATCTCTTCGGACGACATTCAGAAGGAAATAATAAATTTCAGACACCAATATATATGAATAATGAAAAGTATCTTAATAAATCAAGGTTCTAAGCTTGGCCTTAATTTTTTGTACCTCTCCCTCCCCGTCAACGTCGGAGAAGGTAGAACTGGAGTACAGTTATACTCATTACTGGTGCTTGGAGAGAGAAAAAAACTTATCGAAAAAATGGCATCTGAACGGAATGTAGAAATGGAAGGTACCCTACATGCTCCAGTAAATAAATAAACGATATCCTGGGACCGGAAAGCCTTTCTGGGTTAAAGTTAACTTTTGTATCCTCATATTTGATTATTCTTTGCCTCTATATTCGAACCATGGCCACATATATATAGTAGGATCCCCAGTTGGTCCCACTTAACCAAGTTCACACTGTTGTTTGATGCCACCCGGTTAGCTCTTAGCTAGCAATATAGTCGGGTCCCGCAGCGGAAACCCGTTATACTGATTCCATAAAGTTACTCAGATACTCATCCAAGTAAAGTTTCACATACGATTGCGCACGTCTCTTCACGTTACAGACGTGTACCATCCGGTTTTTTCCTAACCCTATTGTCGGATCTTGCAGCGGAAACCGTAGAAACCATTTGATGTAAACTTTTCCCAGCGGGAACTGGTCATACAAATGCAATAAAATTATCAAGCCCAGTTAGAATTTAGCTACAAATAGTCTTTTCCTGCGCTATAATCCTCAGAGCAATGCCATAAAGGTACGAAACCACGGCTTCGACAGCCAGGGGGGAAAAACCGTTACTGCAAGGTGATTTCTATAGCTGACTGTAAATAATTATACAGAAACTGAGTCGTACAGTTTAAATTTCCGGTACTCCTCCGCTTCCATTCTCCTTTCTCCCTTATCGAAACATAAAAAAGATGCTCGTTTATATATCCTGTCTATAATTTATTTTGGCCCCCACCTAATCCTGATCCTACTTCTATGCCTAACGCAACTGATCCATGCTCCCGATTCTACAAAGGTACGGTTGTCTACATGTCGAGTGCAATTAACTCTACATGTGTAGAATTTCTGTATTTTTATCCTGAGAGTCGAAATAAAATTTATGCGAAGAATGAAAAAAAGAAACACAACTTAGGTAGCCATAAAATTTGCGTCTAACAGGAAATGTTTTAGTTCAAGCTCAATGTTTTTAATTTTTTCCGTGAATTAGCACAGAGACGTGCAAATTATGTCTGACTTATGCGAAATTGTTTACTGCATGGCAGCTAAGAGACCTTCTGAAGAGGTGGTACGCGACAGTCATGTATCTCCATGTAAGTAAAGATGTATTAATTACTGCACTTGTCACTCTCTAGTTTCCTCATAAGTGTAAATAACGATCCCGAGTATTTAACAAAGATGAATCTTCATTCGAGAAAAATTTCGCTAACCTGCCGGTTGTGTAGCGAAACTAGTCCATACTGCGCCAGGTAAGGAATAAAAAAACAATTTATCTAATAAAGTAATTCAGGACTGATTAATTTCAAATATTATCAGTTAGCTACAGTAGATATGATTCTGCTAACGGTTTGAAGGGGCAAAATACCTTTGAATACAATAAAATGTTTTCTACTAGGAAATGACAATATTTTCCGTTTAACGGCACTGCAGCACTTTTCTATATTCTAAAGTGTTTTTAAATTGTCTGTTTATGATTTTATGTAGCATTTTTTCGTATTTACTCTGCGGTATATATCAAAAATTGGACAGAACATTACCAAAAAATCTGAGCGTGGACAAAAAGGCTGCTGTATATAGCGGAGACTTGGAGTTCACCGTACAACTACGCAATTGCTGCCGTTACCTTCGTCCTGCTCCACGCTGCCAACTTTATTTCTCACGGAACTGTTGCCAAGCAAAAATTTTTACAATATTTTTCGTAGCGAATCATACCCTAGAAACGCTAAGCAAATAAAAATAGGGTATTGGTGAAGATAAAGGTGCTCATTTAAAACCGCACAGTGTTTTTTAGATCCCAAAAAATAGAGTTCCAATCTGAATAAACTTTTTTAACGGGGGTTTGAATTCTTCTCAGAAATATATCAAAAAGAAGCAAACTATTGCTACGTTACGATTTTAGCGCGGGGATACTTTCTTTACAAATATTTAACTGTTGTAAGTTTAAAAGCTTAAGCTTTTAGTATGTCATTAAAAGTAATACCTTCTTCAGCTCACCGAGCCCCTTCGACACATTTCTTTAATAGTGTCGTTTTGTAAGATCCTAATCATTAATTGTCAGTTCAAATGGCTCGCCAAATTTTCAAGTCTCTAAACGTGATGAAAACATTAATTGCACCAATTTACAGCCGATGAGCCTACTTTTAAAAAAATAATGGTAGATGTCGAGGATGTAGAATCATCTGACTGTTTACAACATGTAATGAGCCGGAAGAAAATACTTCCACGAAATTGTTCCAGTCACTTCATCCTATATCAATTTGGAACGAACCGGGAACCAATACAAATTGAACTCCTGTTACTATTATTTTGCAGAGTGGGTTGAAGGTTCGTGAGATTTCTGTGAGATTTCTCGAAGGTAAGAGGGAATCAGAGGTAAATATTCGGTTACTCAAGCTACTTGGTGATCTTTCTGTATTTCATCGTAAGTGGGCTACAGCAACAGATGGCAAGGGAATCGAAAGATACTATACCATGTTTACAGGCTTTGAAATGCTTTAAAGACCTTTAGTGATCGTTATTAAGACAGAATTAATTCATATTATAAGCTCTTCCATTTGACACACAGAAAAATATCTACGCGAAGTATAACTTTGGCTAGAGATATTTTGCGTTTCTTATAGACTGTCTCTACCTGAAGGAGTAGGATATTAAATACAGCAGTGCTACAGGAAGGAAAAGTCGAAACGCTTAGCATCGCTACTCATTTTGCTCGTTATGAAAGAATTTTCCGAGGCTGTATGCAGTACTCTACATTTACTTTTAACAATTTTAATGGATAAATTTTGTAATCGGTATTTCCCTCACCCTTAGGGCTAAAAATGGAACTGGGAGATGCCATGTACCAGTCTTTTCGTACATAGTATGCGTTCTAGCTTGCTATAATTCTCTGGGCAGAGATTCTAAATCAGAAGCTATTTATGGTACACGAAATGCTTGATTATTCATCTTTTACTGTCCTCTCGGTGCCAGTCGTAACCTACCTTCCTCCTCTTTCGGCGGCATCTTACAGTGCGGTTTACATCCTGTAGCATTTAGTACGAGTCCTTCAGCCCTAGCAACTGGGGAAATAATTCCCCAAACTTCGAATGCATTATCTCTCCAGAGGAACGCGCCCAATCACCACCCAAAATGGCCCGGGACCCATAGTGCAACCCGGGTGCACAACAGATAAGAGCATGTCTAGCCTGTCTGTCTTCCCCACCCATCTACACACCACCTCACTATCTCAATACTGAGTCAACTGCTCGGACCTTCAATGCATCACCTGCTCGCGCCCCAAGTGTGCTAATTAACTTGGTCTCGCGAGACCTCTCTCGAAACTCTCCTTTGGTGGTTTCCTAGCTGTTGAGAGATCAAATACAGAGTTTTTCCCAAGGTGCAGCTGAGATGCCGACGTTCTCTTGGGCGGAATCAAAACATTCTTTGCGCTGTTATAGGACTTACGGAAGCATGGCTGGCGCACATAGGCCTCCTTGGACTCCAGTTTATTTCCTTCATGTCCACCAGTACCGCCCTAGACTTGTCACTTATTTGCCTTCCACAACGTTCTGCTTCGCTGTTACTACCATTAAGCGCCCCACAGTCATGACCCGTACAAAAAAAGGGATAGCATGAAGAAGGCTTTCAAAACTCTGCGAAAAGAAATCGTAACGAAAGCACCTCGTGTTCCAATCCCAGGAGTCTGGGTCATCAATAATCCCGAATAAATGCAACTACGAGGGCCCATTGAAATCGAGAATATCAAGGGAGAGAATGAGACTAAACGGAAGAGAGATAATAAAAAGAGACCCCAAGGGTAATAGCCTTATATTAACGTAAGCTTGCTTGCCCATCTTTCGTCCCGGGCCCAAGCCGCCCGCATTCCAAATGAACTGTTTTAAATTTACCTCATTTCTATAAGCATCCTATAGTTCTTACTTTCCTCTCTCCATATACTTTTCTTAGCTTATTTACATTTTCCCTTAAAGAATGCTGCTCCGTGATTTAAGGAAATGTTCGTATGCCCTCCCGTATTTAAAAAGCATCGTTGCATGAATAAGCTTCCGGGTCACCCTACTCGAAAAGGATAAGAGTTCAAAACACGGACATTTTGTCATGATCACCATGCACTGGCTATAAAATAAAGAATCAAATGCCGATGGGTTTGGTTCTTTAAAAGTCCTGGTCCAGGAGAAACGTAAACTTCGTTTCCCACCTTAAATAACTTACCTTTCCTCTTGGTCTCATTTGGAATGTTAGCCTTTTTTATTATTGCTGAACGTAGCCTAGACTCTGCAATGTCCTCTAAAAGGCTTTCATTTTAATTCATTTTGCTCATGCTCACAGCGTTGCCATACAATATCCTTTGGTTGATTCCGTACATCAATTTGAAGAAAGAGGCGAGATCGCCGCGATTGATCCAATGGTAACCACATTAAAACTCGTAGTAAGCCCTCAGACCACTCATTTCTGTTAGTGTAATTACTTTCTGTCGCCTCTGGTGACAATTTATAGCTCGCAAAGAGGCTTACAGACTTCTATTGCTATAGTGTACTGTACAAACTAGAACTTGGCCGTTACGCTTTTGCACTGTGCAGTGATTTAGGCTTGAGCTGATCATCTTTAGATAAGCTCAAGCAGGTTTAGGGTTGACTTCCCACCTTCGTCTACATGGCTTTTGAAAACTTCCTTCAACCTTCCAGAAGCACCAGCCGACTCGCCAAGAGGTCTATGTAAGCCCCGGTCTCCCTCTTTGTCCTGTCTGAGTAAAGTCCCTCACCACCTTTTCTCCTCTCAACTTTCTTTCCTGGCCTCTCACTCCTCCTCTCTTTCACTCTCTCTTTCAATATACTTCTCTCGTTACTTCCTTATCTCTCTCCCTCGCTCCATCTCTTCCTTCTCTCTAACAAGTTATGGCCCCAGGCCGCTAACGCCACTCAATGACTTACCTCTCCGGCCTCACTCTATTCGTCGGCGACCACTTGGGGCTACCCTACATGGATTTTAGTGAGAAAGGAACATACTTCGCGCAGGCTAAAGACTAAAAGAAGATGATATTGGTTTGTGCGTGTCCTAGACGTCGTCTCTGCATTATCCTCTCACTTCTGTCTTGTGGCCTGTCTAGCATTTGTAGTCTCTTCATTACCTACCTCGGTTGGTTTTGCGACCCGTCTTCGTTCTAAATCTCTACACTAAAGAGCAAAGTTTATCTTGCCGCCCGATTTCTTCCCGTTGCTACCTGTTTCGTCTCCGTGTTTCATACCTATGTTTGTTTCACGGCCTGTGGCTTTCTTCAACGGTAATTTCAAACCATTTCTGCCTCTTTTCTTCTGTATCTACCCACTTTACAGCCTTATACCCCGCCAAATATCAAAACTCCTTACCTCCAGTGGTCATTTGTCATTCAGTCTTTCTTCGAAGCATTTAGATCGCCCCAGACGACCCCGTCGTTCACAAGCTCCGATTCGAGTCACAAGAATACAATCGCCCCAAGTGTGGCTTCATCGACGACTCAGTCATCGAGTTGGACGGCGAGTGTGGTGAATTCCCTTCTACCGCTACCACTCCAGACGTCATTTTCATCCGTCCTTCTCCTCTTTCGAATGAATACTTCCTTTGGCATATCCTTGCCCTTGGAAAGAAGAAGGCTGCTGCCGGAAAGTTGTGGAAGAAACCCATCGAATATCGCTCGAAGCACCTTCCAGTGTCATCTATTCGCATGAAGATGGTCAACCAAGGACATCGGAACACCAAGCCTACTGCTTCGGTCAAAATTGTTTCTTTGATTTCTCCATCTCCCGCTCTTGCTTCTCCGAATCCGATTCAGACGAATACGCCTTTAGGTACTCTTTCTCAGTTTCCTCTTCCGCCTACTGCTCCCTCTCGCATCTGCTCCTCTACCTGTAAGGGTTCCGACCTCCCTCTCCGTCGAACCTCGCTCTCAGGCTCCTCTTTCCCTCGCTCCTATTCATCGGTTTTCATTCCATGTCCTGGTCTCCAAGCCGAAGGGTTCTTTCCTTGTTTGCGATCTTTATCAGCTGGAGTTGTTAGGACCAAAGCAGCTCGGGCAACACAGAGGAGGTAAAAAGTGTCGTAAACGCGTCGAAGGGAGAAAATCTGTTACTTCCTTTATCTGCTGCAATCGCTTCTTCTAGGCAAGGTACGAACGCGACAAAAACATCAAGCGGAGATACAAGTAAACTGAATCTGGGATTACTGTGCACTTTCTTTACTCAATCACAGTTTCCAATCGCTGTACTGCATTCAAATATGGATTCCTCTGGAGTTCGTATCGAAAGTCTCGAAAAGCTCCGCGATGACAACTTCCACATCTGGAAGTCCCGAATGCAGCTATTACTCTCACTAAGAGAAGTTGAAGACCACCTTACAGAGGACCTTTCGGAGACTTCTTCAGCAGCATACTTTTAATGGAAGAAGTCAGATTGTACGGGACGCGCCTTTACCGGATTGACTCTCTATGATACAAATCTCTAGCAGGTACAACATGCCAGCACCGACAAAGTCATGTGGTCTCTCATTTTTGTCATTTTTGAAAACACTCTCTTTTAAAAAAGCTAGCTGCAAGGCGTCTCTTTTACACTGCAAATATGAAAGAAAACGAGAAGTTACTTCCGTTTGCCTCTAGAGTTCGTTACCTTGCAGCCACTCTTAAGGCATTTTCAGTCAAAGTCGAGGATAGTGAGATGGCAATGACCTTTCGAAATGGATTCTCTGATCGTTCTGGCAGTCTTATCTCTGAATTTGATGCTTCCCAGATTGATGACGACAAAATTTAGTTCGAATTCGTCCAGAGTAGATGCCATCAAAAGGAACAAGTTCATGCTCAACTTGATTATGATGCACTGAAAGCCTCAGAGTCGGCAGCACTTCTAGTCAAAGAACGTCTTAAATTAAAGCGAGATCCCTCTTCACTATTGTGCTTTCACTGCGAGAAAAATCGCGACAGCAGTCGCTGTTTCAAAAAGTACCCCTACCTCGCTCTTGTAGGCCATCCTGCTCGAGATCGTCTAGACAAGGCCCGTGTTGGCGTAAAGGGTTTTGTAGCACCACAACAGATTTTTATTGACGAAGACACCAAGGACCTTGCATGTATACTGAGAATCTCTGAAGATCCAAATTTGGCTCACTCGAATAGTTCTCGTTACGTTAGAACAATATCTATTTCGGGTGGCAGTGGCATCGGGAGTTCCAGCAGTCCGCTCAATCTCTCCGAACAGACGAATGTTGCACTACATACCATTGGCACATCAATCTCACTTTCGAATGATTTGGTTATTGAAATAGGGATGCACTTCGCATGTGACGCATGATCGCCCAGACTTCACTACGTAACATACCTTTTCATTCCCTTCAGCGCTGGATCTGGGAGCTGACTCCACAGCGCCCATCGAAGGATCAGGAGATGTAATCCTAACTCTTCAACGGAGTGGCGCGAAAGTCAATGCATGCTGAATAGCTTCTTTTAACGAGCTTGTGCTATCAATTGTTTTCAGTATCTTCCATGGCAGATCGAGGAATCAACTCTCATTAAGATCGAAAGGAAGTTTCTGTCGTCGGTGGTACAAACGGCTCTACCCTTGCCACTGGAACACTTTTTAAAGGCTCATATAAATTGGAAGTGGTCCAGAACTCATCAATGCCTGCTATTTGAGAGTTTTCCTAGCTTTATTCCCTTTCAACATAGCATGAACGACTTGCACAAGTCAACACCAATGCGATCAAGTCAATGGTCAGAAATGAGGCCATACAGGGCCTCAAGCTCAAAGACTCGAACGAGAATGACTCTTGTGTTGGTTTCATTCTCGTCAAGTCGCACTGTGTCCCGATTTCTAGGAAAAGTGATATTCGCTCTACAAAGTTTTTTGAGTTAGTTCACTCAGATGTTTTAGGACCTTTCGGGACTCTATCGCCTGGCGGCGCAAGGTTTTTTGTATCATTTATTGACAACTACTCCAAATGAACCGCCGTCTCCATTTTGATGCACAAGTCAAAGGTTCTAGAATGTTTCAAAAAGTAAAAAGCACTCGCAGAAAACATACTGGTCGATCTCTAAGGGGATTTCACGTTCTTGAATGTCATGACAAAACTCCCGCTCCGGAAGAAGACCATCTCCTCCTCAAATCTTTTCGAACTGACAATGGAGGGGATTAAATCTCTTCCACTTTCAAGGATTTCCTCTACTCAGAAAGTATTCAACATCAGCTCACCGTATCACACACGCATCAGCCAAATGGTGTTGCTGAACGAATGAATCGTACACTTCTCAGCCTGTTCCGCTCGATTTTGGATCATAAGAATCTTCCCAAACACTTCTGGGCAGAAGCTCTCACCGCCGCTCTTTATTTTCTGAACCGAGTAATCTGCAGCGCTCTAACAGATAACTTTACCCCATATTTCCTTTTGAAACGGGACAATTCCAAAATATATTGCATCTGCGAGTACACGGATTATAAATCTGGTATTTAGTCTTCAGAAAAGACCTTAAAAGCTGGGCATGAAGTCGAGGGAGGCCCTTATGAATTTTTACTCATTGGAAAGTAAGCGTTGAAAGCTTTGAGATATCAAGGCAGAGAGAATAGCTTTATCTCGATACTTAATATTCAATGAGTATGGAAAATTATAAGTTCAACGTACTATTAAAGATATCGAAGAGTATTCCGAACAAGAATATTTGCCAGTTGAAGACAAGTCCGCAGTGGGAGACATTCCCACAGGGTCCCCTGCGGTGCAAGATTCTGAAGAAGTAGACGTGTCCCCAGAAAATACCAATTACCCTTTATTTCAGGATGGGTCCTGTTCAGTTATTTCCCGTCGCTCCTCTAGAGTATCCCGGAATCCAAATAGGTCGGGTTTTCCTAGTCCCACAGAGGATGTATCTTATTAGTTGTACTGCATAGACCTCCGTCGGCATCCCTGCTTCGTACGAAGACGCTACTTCTCCCGAGAACATTGATTTCTGGATGCCTGGAATCAAGAAGAAAGAAGACTCCATTCGGGAAAATGGAAATTTCAAACTCTCTCCACAGAAACCAGAAATGCACGTGATTCCTTTTCGCTACGTTTCCCGCGTGAAAGTGGGACAACTCTCTTTCTTGTTCCCTCGATCCTTCTTTTTCTCATTCTCTTTTTCACTCTACTTCTCTCGTTCGTTCCTTCTCTCCCTCCCTCGCTCCATCTCCTCATTCCCTCTATCAAGTACGTCTGGAGGTGCAGAAGTGTAACACTGAGACATATTCGAAAACATTACCGGCAAAAATGACGCTACAGAGAGCGAGAATCAAGAAAGCTCTCGTGGAGGAAGCCAGACTTTTAAAATTGCACCGACTGAGGTTCTACATGTGACAGAAGAAACCTAAGCATTTATCCGTGCACTCTGGACATCCAAGGGATCCCAGACGGCAACAATCCAGCAGCAGCAGCAAATCGATGAACCAGGTCAACCGACATCCAACCTAACCAACTTCGCGGAACACGATGAAGCTTCATCGTCAGCCTTAAATTGTGGTGAGTTAGAATCTAATTCAGGTTAAAGAGAAGCTGCGTCGTCTGTGGCCTACGTTTCGGAGCCAGAAGATCCCACCAAGCGCCTTACGGGCCCATCCGTCAGCGTGAAGCGTACTGAAGAAGAGAGACGTGTCGCCTTCGACGCCAAACTCGCTAAGTAAAGGACACTAGGTGCGTACACCGCAGTCCCCGCAACTACATCTCGCAGGATTCCACGCTATCTGGTCGCACGTTTTCTAACGCCGTAATTTGAACTTATTTGTAAAGGCTTGTATTGTCCCATCGGACACAGAGACAAAGAAAAGGAATTCCTTCGAGGTGACGCCCCTTCAGTCATTTTCGAAGTATTTCGCCTCTTCCTCTCCAAAGCTGCCGAAATGGGATGGAAAGTCGGCCAGACAGACGTGGAAATAGCTTTTCTTCAGGCCTCGGGTTTCAATTGCGCCATCTGCGTGCGCACGCCCCGAGAAGCCGGAACACCGCACATCTTGTGGCGCCTTGAATTCTTTGCTTATGGTTCGACAGACTTGGGCATAGTTTGTTATCCAACTTCTGACGGCCAGCTCATAAAGAAGCACGGAATTGTGAAGTCGACGCTGGACTACACATTGTATTTTTCGCGTGACTCAGAGGAGAACTTAGACTTCGTCCTAGACGTTCAGATCGCCGATTACCTCTACGCTGGCACTCCAGATCGTATGACATTCTTTGAAAATTACTACGCTTCAACATTCGATATCAGCAAATTCCCTGAGGTTTGTCTGTCACTAATGGGCTGCGAAATCGTGCAGCACGAGGACTAATCAATCAAACTATCACAGTGTCATCTGCTCGACGGCCTAGATCCCGGTATTCTCATAGATGTTGCTTGCCTGAGGGGTAGCCATATTGCTACAGCGCATCAAGCAACCACGTACAAAAACTTGATTGGGAAAATGCTGTTCATCGGCCGCATGTCTGCGTCCCTCATGCTTTTGTACTCATAGATGGCCTGCAGCAAACTCGGAGACTTGCGCCCCCATCACCTTCGTGCGCTCTCCTCCTTGAAACACTTGAGGACTCAAGGCGCCGAGCTCCATTTTCTGTCACCGACAAGTACAATGAGCCAGGATGGACGGAAGTTTTCCTTGGATGTCATACCTGACGGGGTAACAGCTATCAACGGCGAATCCAAGGGTCGCCGAGGCCATCTTTTTTTTCGTCGGTGGGGCAAAATCGTGCACCCCGTCTCATGGCCGGCACGTCACTTACGTCGAGTCTCTCGCAGTAGTGCAACTGCTGATACACTTTCGGCCGTCGAAGCTATTTCGAACGGTCTGTAACTCAAGGCATAGTTTTCCTGTAACAACCGAATTGACAGTTGACTCTACCTCACTCCAATCGCTTTCGACGTCGATCAAGTAACCAGAAGAGCGGCTTAACAAGGTTTATCTAGCTGCAATACGCGAAGCATTCGATGACGGACAAATCGACGCTGTGCTGTGGTGCCCGGGAAAGAAAATATTGGCCGATGCAATTACTAAGGAGAACTCTGCCACCGTGCCAACTTTACTACAGGCCATAGCTACCGGAGAGCAGGAACGGTCGACCGAGATTAGGATAAAAATAGGCCAACTGAAGCATCCGATGTCGGTCCCTAGAAGCATATCCTTGTTTTAACTGCATTTCAACAAAGGGAGGGGTGAGTAAAATCAACTTTTTTACCTTTTTGCTTTAGCTGCGGCCTTATTTGACACGTGCAACCACATCGTGTCAGACAACCAATGCCCCCGCCCCACCGAGGTCCATTTGCTGCCCGAGTTATGTCTGCGTCACCGACATGAATCAGACTCACGGTCCCCATACCCAGATTTAAAGGGACAACTCCCGTGGCCACTGGGAGCTCGGCGCTGTCAGTACCTCTACTAAGTGCGACTTCAGAGTGCGACTTAATTACTTCGTTCTACTTTTCACTATACTATTTAATAATAACATCTTCGGGCCGCCGAGAGACAGCTTGGGTGTCAGGACTCACCTTGAAAAAACCAAAGAGGCTCAACTTGCACGCATAGCTTAGCAACGATCGTCACTTTCAATAAACCGTCCTCAATTTACAATGACCTTTCCGCCATCTGTATACACTGCGGGATTAGCGCTTTCCTCAAGTTCATCCGTCGTTTGTTCAAGCTCAACTTGATCTTCGTAGAACAAATCGACAGCTTGTTTCACAATTTTATCGCTCGCACATGTAACTTCTACTAGGTAATCTTCAGATTGTATCTCTTCTTCGAGCAGAATCTGTTGAGGCTGTTAGTGCTGCCTCCCTTCAATGACTTGGAGTATTAGGGTCACGAGACCCTGACCGAGGAGATCGTTCACAAGTGATATGCAGGGGTGAATTCCCTAGTCAATTGTTAGTAACAGCGGGCTGTGCAGTGCATCATAAAACGAAGGAAGAGGAGGGATTTTGGTAGGGGTGGACTGGTCGTTGTGAAGAGTAAAGGTTTGATAGAGGCAGAGTCCTCAACTTCAGCTCTCCGAAGACGTAGCAAGAGTGATAAGTTCCGCCAACAAACGTCTGGTTCTTCTTTAACTCTTCAGTCATGGCTTCATTAAATGATGGTCCGGAATCCGTACAGCTCATGATTTCCCTGATAGCTCATCCAGAGCTACGCCAACTTGGACAGAAGTACATCCACATATTTCTTCGTGAGTGGGATCGATATCTGGCACGACTTCAGGATGCCTGTTCTTCTGCTAACAACACCGCTATCAATCCAATTCGGCTGATATTTGCCGTAGACGTCGACCCACTGCAATCTCTCATTGAACTTGAGGAGTTCGGGACGGAGATTGACAGCATTGCAAAACTTACTGATGAGAAGCTTCGGAATTTTTGGGAGGAGAACCAGGGCGATTCGCTGTACACGCTGACCCTGTAGCAGCTAGAGAGCTCAGTTAAGTCGTCTATTCGCGTGAATCTGTACGAACCCAACCCGCGGCTCAGAGTTATGAGGCTGTTTGCTGAAGCCCTATTCGTTGAGAAACAAGGTCAAGAAAGACCTAGAACTTTCCAATGTTTCCCTCAAAAAGGATTTGCGTGGATTCAATAAGTATGTTATTGAGCAAGCCGTTGCTTGCGAGTCTTTTTTCCTTGCTAAACCGGAGAGGAATAAGGAAAGGAATAAGAATGTTGAGAACATCCACTCTACATCTGTTAGCGGAAAGAGTACTGGCTCTTTTCGGCACAGTCCATCGAATGGGAATAAGTCTAGAGGTGGTAACTCTAACGATGCCTCGTCGAGGGGTACTGACTACGGACCAACCCAGTCTGGGCCAAACCGCAGCCAGGAGCCCTCCAACCGTCAGGGGAAGGCTCTAAGACGGGTGTTCAAAACACTGACCCGCCCCGTTACCTCAACACACAAGAATGTGACGGGTACCATCTCATGAAGGATTGCCCCAAGAAAGAAAAAGCGCAAGCTAGGGAATTACTTCAAGCTCACTTCAAAGCAAAGCGCGCGTCTGATGGCAATCTGAAGCAGCTTACAGGAAATATTTCCGGCAATAATGGGCGTATTAAGGCTACACTAGCAGACTGTGTCGACATTCTCGTGAACGGAGACTATGATGCTGACCATGCTGCCCTCAGCTACCACCACTTGGATCTGTGTGCTGATAAGGGCGTTTATTTGCAGTTGCTTCCGCTAAAAACGCCAGTTCGTATGGAACTGGCCATGGCGCCGTCGTCTGATGCTGAGTCGCGCGCCGTAGAGTCTCGGTGCAAGGCGCGGGTGTCCATAATACATTGGAACCTTTGGAAGGCCCATTACGTCTCCGAAAGGTCGCGTACCTTGTATTTGATGAGCACATGGAGGAGGTTCTACTCTCTCACCCGCTACTTCAAATCTTAGGCTCTGATCTAGACAAATATTCGTCATCTGTTCGTGCAACGTTCCATGATTTGGACTTCTCTCATATCGTTTTTCTCCCGCTATTTACGACACAGATTCGGACGCCGCTCTGCTCCTACCAGGAAGTCTATCTAGGCTTTTATTTTTAGGTAGCAAAACAGGCGATAGTGAGCACGCACAACCAAACATCGAAATCCAACCTGATCCTGTTTTCTTTGGGGATCATCCTGACTCAGATTTCGATATAGATGGGCCTTCAACCGGCCAACACATGGAAGAAAAGGTCCGAAAGGATCTATTCCAGATGGTGCAACGGGCTATTGATGCTGGTCTCCCCGCAGTGCATCATGATATAGTGATTATGCCCATAAATCACCAAATGCCCTGGCATTATCCCTCCAGTAACCTGTATCAAGGATTTGCACTGTAAGATGACATCAGTGCAACTTGTGCACTGTACCCACGCACCAGTGTAAAACATAAGACCATACCTCTTTGTACCAAGCCAATGACATGAAGTCATCGCGGTTATCTCGCGTGGTTCTCGAAACACTTCGGACCCACCAATCAGCAACCGCTTTGTGCATCCTTGCCAATTGCACCAGTGGAACTTTGCCATGATGTTTATTGCTGTCGGTTACCACGATGGCTGCTTCATCAACCTTCAGAGCCTTGTAGTTTGATACCTCTTGGGTCTCTTTTTCTAGAATACCTTTCAATTCAGTACCATTTCCTTACAATTTATCTCTGCTGGTGTTGAGTACTTTTTCTAAATAAACCATGGTCAGAAGCTCCGGTCTGTTCACCGGAACCTTCAACCATCAGTTCAACCATCGATTATCTCTTGTGCGCCCAAACCCCCACACATGACGAGTTCAGATCACTCGTTAAAGAATACTCTGATATTTTCCGCAATAAGATGGGCAGTGACCCCCCTGCCACAGTTCCACCAATGGTTGTCCGTCTCAAGCCCGATTCCAAACCGGTTCGTGCAAAAGTCCGCCGTTACTCGCCTCCGCAACTAACTTTCATGCGGAAAAAGGTTGCCGAGCTCGAAACACTTGGGCTTGTCTAGCAAAATCCGAACAGTGAATGGGCTTCCGCTCCTTTAATCATTCCTAAACAGGTCCGGATCAATTCCGTTTTACTGCTGACTTGATGGCTGTAAATGCCCAGACTATTCCGACAATCTGGCCCATACCCAACTTGAAGACATTCATGCACAAGGTTGCCGGGGAGACCTGCTTTGCAACATTCTATTTGTGTCATGGCTATTTGAAGCTTCCTTTATCAGACGAGTCCTAGGAATTCCAAAGCTTTATATGTCCGGACGGTGTGTAAACTCCTACGCGAGTCCTGCATGGCCAATGCAATGCATTGGCATATCTCCAAAGCACTTTGTCGACTGTTTGCGATGAGGCTTTATTGCACTCCCTTTTTCGTAGGCTAGATGATGTTCTTGCTCATGCCAAGGACCCGGCACACCTCCTCTCCATACTTCGCCAGTTTTTGGCCTTTTCCGAGATTATAGCTTCAAGTTGCATTCAAATAAATGCCACCTATTTCTTCTTGAGGTTAACTGGTGTGGGCATCTCATTTCCGCCGAGGGGATAAGGCTGGATCCTAAAAGGCTCTCAGCCATTATAGCCGTGCAAGAGCCTGTCAATGGTGCCAAACTCCAGCAGTTCGTATGCGCTGCCAACTGGATGCGTTCTGCTGTTTCGGAATTTACAACTGAGATATCCCCTCTTACCGATATTCTGGAGGAAGTTTACTCTGCTGTCGGCAAACGTACGAGAAGTGCTGCATTGAGGGTTAACTTATCCTCTACATCTTGGTATGATGTTCAAAGGCAAGCATTTTAAGGCATGAAGCGGGCCCTACATGATGCAGCCACCCTCTCCCATCCTAACCCTACTACGCTGCTTTTTTTATTCACTGATGCCGCCGAGAAGCATTGTTCGGGAGTGTTAACTCAGATACCTCCTATCGACAAGGATCTGCCGTTTGCGGAACAAAGGCATGAACCGTTATCGTTTCTATCCGTATCTTTAAAACGGAGCTCTCTTCGCTGGTCTACAGCGGACAAGGAGGCCTTTGCAATTATCGAGGCTGCTACTAGACTAGATTATATGCTACACACGCCTGAGGGTTTTTGGCTGTTTACCGATCATAAGAACCTCTCGTACATACTTGATCCGGCAGCCACTCGTCCAGGTTTACAAAAGCATACAGCGAACCGAATTGAACGGTGGGCTATAAAGCTTTCTGCATTTCGTTATACTATTATCTACATAGCCGGAGACGACAATATTTGGGCAGACCTGCTTTCTCGCTGGGGGCTTCCGACTTTGAACGATGCCCACCTCGCATATCAAGTTAGTTCATAGCCCGTGTAGCTCCCGATCTGGATCCTGATTTTCGTTGGCCAAGCCATCGTGATCTATTGGAGGCACAGACAGCAGCCATTTCTTCCAGTTCTTCAACATCAAGAGACGTCCCCCCGTCCTCTGCAAATTTTCATGGACTACGTATCAATGAATCTGGTGCCGTTTGGATTCCTTCTGTTGCTACAGAATTGCAGTTGCGCATTTTTATCATTGGACATTGCGGTCGTGGTGGTCATCGTGGTGCAGACGCTACATTCAAGAAAATTCAGGATAACTTCTTCTGGAAGTCCATGAAAACCGATGTTACTATTCTCTGGAACATATGTCTATATTTCTTATCGACTGTCGGCGGTTTGCTGGTTCCTCGACCTATAGGTCATGCTCAACCCTCGGATAAACCTAATGAGCTCATACACTTCGCTTTTTTGTATTTGAGTCCTAGTGATGACGGCCCGGAGTACACTCCAATCATCAAGGATGATTACTCGTCCTATGTCATGTTATTCCCTACTCTTGCTGCAGATACAGCAGTCGCTGCCTCTTGTCTAATCAAGTATTTTTCACTATTCTGTATCAGCCCCATGTGGATCTCCAACAGAGGCCCACATTTCAAGAATCAGTTAATGGATATCATCAACCGCACGCTGCACGCCCATCACCACTTCACAGCACCAAACTGCCCTCAAGGCAACGGAACAGTTGAATCAGTTTGTCGGGAAGTTCTTCGGGCTGCTCGTGCCCTTCTTTCCGAGTTTCGCCTCAAAGCAACGGAATTGCCTACTGTGCTTCTACCCATTCAGAGAATTTTCAACAGCACAACCCCACCAACATTGGGGGACAGAGCTCCACTCACTGTGTTTACAGGGATGCCAGCTGATAACCCACTTCGCAATTTGCTCCCGCCCGCTGTTCCTACACCTCGCACGTTGGACTTTATTCAGGCTCAAAGTATTATGCGTGCGGAGCAATTAATCAAAGCTCTAGATGGGATTCATCGCGATGTTGCCATAAGTTGCACGCGGAAGCGTAAAGCAGAGGCTGGGAGACATAATTCTTTAACAAAATTCCAACCTTTAAACTTCGAGATCGGTGACTTCTTCCTTGTTGCGGATCATCAAGCGAAAAGGGGTAACAATCTACAGCTAAAATGGAAAGGCCCTCGCCGTATCGTCCGTTCTGAGTCTGACTTAATGTATATAGTGGAAGATCTCATCACTCACAAGTCCTCTCTGGTGCACTCAACCCGCATCAAGTACTTTTCTGACTCTCAATTGAACCTCACCGAGACATTGCTAGACACTGTCGCCTACAATGATCCGACTCTATGAGACAATTACAAAGATTCTTGGCCTGCGATTCAATCAGGAAACGAATTGTTTTGTGGTGCAGTGTAAGTGGCGTGAGTTGCAGGGAGAGGGCCCTACATGGGAGCCTTTCCGCATCATGCGAAGGGATATTCCCGATATGGTTGAGCAGTTCCTTCAAGACTACGATAATCAGGAACTTGTCGCCGCCGCCCGTGCATCTTGATGCGTCGCCACGAGAAAAGGGGACTGTTGATGCTGCTAGTGCTGCCTCCCTTCAGTGACTTGGAGTAGTAGGGTCACGGGACCCTGACCGAGGAGATCGTTCAGAAGTGATATGCTGAGGTGAATTCCCTAGTCAATTGTTAGTAATCATTTTAGTATCAGTCTGACACATTGTATCTTTCCTTATGTGGCTCAAACTGTGGGTAGCACTTTTGTGGTCTGAGAAGCTCAGACCTTTGTGTTAGGTGGCAAGTTAGGTGGTGCCCAATTCGGGGCTGCACGCTACCGTATTTTCGAGTACCTTTACTACTTGTATTGTCTAAGTTTTTTAGCATATATACCGACTTAATGAATAGTAAAGGTCTGATAGAGGCAGAGTCCTCAACTTCAGCTCTCCGAAGACGTAGCAAAAGAATCTTTATTGTTACTTTGGACGGACCTTTCTCTGGCTTCTAATTTTCCCCAGAGCTCCATTGTGTCTCATCGAATGTTGCATCACGTGTTGAAAAGATTTTGGCGTTGTTTGGCACGTAAAATTTGTAGTTATGTCCAGCTTCAAATTCGACTGACAATCTTACTTTGGTGCAAGGGTCGAACTTGCTACTCGATTGTTGGTGCTCTCGGTTGCTTACCGTTACATGGAAATACAAGACCTGTTAGGAGTACTTCACTTAACCTGTCGCCTATTACTCACCTACTTGTTTACTGTAGCCCTCTACTGTCGCTTATCTTACTACGCTTGGTCAAAGCTCAGGTGCTCAGGTGTTCATTTAACAGTGCTTCCGCAGAATACTCTCCTGGCCGCTCTTAGTTTCAACATACCCACCCCTCTCTACATCAAAACTCAATCAGTAATCAAAATACAGTCAACACTGCCCCTACCAATCATCTCAGGGAGGTCGCCATCAAAGAGCAATACCATTGCACTCACTATCGGTAAGGCAGCATTAAACCACTCCAAACCCATCCAGGATATGCTGGGGGATACCTGCACGAAACCTATCGCTCAAGTACTCTTCGACCACCTAAAGGCTGCCCTCCACATCGCCTAGCCATTCCCAGCCACTTTCCACTAGGGACACGATTCGTGCCATCAAAACCTGTAGACTGAAATTTGGTCCGGTGTTTCTCTTATTCCACTCAACCCACCACTCCCTCCTTCCGTATGTATACAGTAAATACTGTATGTCTCGGGAGCCATTAGGATACGGCCACATAAGTATCACTCTGTCGCGCAAAGGTTGCGTCGGTCACACCGGTGCCATGCCTCCAAGGTGACGTCTTTACCTCGGATTTTAAACGCCCCGAATAATTATCCACGCAATGAGCAATGGTTTTTGTTTACTATGTCCTGTCCTCCTGGGTTGTGGGCGACTACAGTGACAAAAATATCGTTAAATACTTCATCCGCTCCGTTCCGTATGCACAACATTGAATGATAATCCCTCTTTCATGCTAGAGAGGGACTGCAATAATTAACATCCATCAAATATATGTAGCTGTAGTTGACACTGTCACGTATTGATTCACCAGAACAGGCTACTAATGCATATTCGCGAGATGTAATTCGAATTATACCGACACACTCCGTAGGTTCTTCACATTCCTTACTCATCATTTCTCTGAAGTGTACACTGACTGACCGACTATTGTCGAAAATACAGAATACATAAACTTTATTATGTACTATTTAACTGTGGTCCTTTGGTGTATCTATTTTGCCCTTAATACTATTTCTATCTTACGTAGTGTATATTCTGTTTATTCTATTGTACTTTTAGCGATGCCTGTTAGGATCTTTGTATTGTCAGGGTCACTAAAATCGTCCGCAGGACTATCCGGTATGGATTTTAGATAGTAGCTTGTAGATGTGGTAGAGAGAGTTGGTAGAATCTACTGCCCATAAAAGTCCTTGCCGCCTTGGGCACGGAAGTAAATAGCATCAGAAATTTTATTCTCAACTTATTCAACAGCTCTACACTAGCAAACGACGTCTGCTGTTTTCTTCAGGCTCGCCACTAACGACGACAGTCTGCATTTTATCCCTTTTATCTTCGCGAAAATCCGGATTTACCGTATTCGGGGAATTTAAGAAGTAAGTCTATTTGCTATTTGATAGTGAAACTACCTATTTGTTCAATTTCCGCAATGATTAGACCTACATGTAAGCCTGAAATTACTAACAATATGAATTTATTTTAATTGTTTTTTAACATTATCCAGTAGCCAATAAGAACAGCGATACGCTCGCCGTGCCACTTATCCAGCCTGGCCGGTGCGGATCCACAACAGGACTGGAATCCAGATCGGCGCCCTTTAATCTGACATCAAGTGTGCAGTACCCTCCTACCCTAAAAAGACCCTAAATCCGGAAAATTAACAACAGACAAGTCTTCATTGACACAAATGGAGAGTAAGTGCAACACTTACGCTCTCAAGTAAAGCATTATTTACATAATTCATTTGAAACAATATATATAATTCATTTGAAACAATATTCGAAGCTTTGAATTCATCAATTAAAAGGGTATCCTCTAGAAATCTACAACCCATTGACGTCAACCTTAACGTATTTGCACATCTACGAGATCTCAGATCCAACTCTACTGAGTTTCTGAGAGTGAAACAGAAAGAAATATAAGGATTCGTTGAGAGAAATACCGGGAAAATAGTAGCTAGGGACGAAATACCAAAGAATTTAACTATCTTCGTTGTATGATTCGTTCTTTCAGTCAAAAATAAGAACATTGACAAAGAGATATTCTAAGGAAGGTTTTTTGTTCAAGTTAATATGGACAAAGAAAAGAAATATCTAGTACATGACACTAAAACTATACACCAGTGTTTCAAGCGCTTGTTTTAATTGTAATTACTGATATGCTCGATTTCAGGATTTGGTCTCAAGATGTGAAAAAGGCGTTCCTACAACCAGCTCAAAGTCTAATGCGAAAAGTTTACCTTAGACCAAAAAAAGACTTTGGATTACTCGAGAACAATCTACTCGAATTACTGAAACCTCTTTACGTATTATCAGATTCAGGAGACCATTGGAATCGCTCTATGAATTCACACCTGAAGAAAGATCTCGTTATGACGTCAACCAACGGATATCTTGCACTCTACTCAAAGCGTGCAGACGGAGAACTTTAGGGATTAGTTGGAATCAATGTGAACGATTCTCTACTTTGTAACAACATTTAATTCGTTAAGCTGTCAAAAAAGACTCTTGGTAAATTTGAATCGAGAAAGAAAGGGAGTTCGATGACACTGTATTTGCAGATTTCAGAGTAGAAAGAACTGATTATGTACCTGAAGTAATTCAGGAACACTATGTTAATAAATTAAGCATCCTACCGGTGGACGCCTCTCTTTCTGAATTCAGATCTTTAAGTCATATATTGGCTATGTTAACACATGCTAAGCCTGAAATATACTGTGCCGTGAATATACCCGCGCAAGTGACTGAAATCAAACTCTCAGTGGACGCAATACAGCAGTTGAACAAAGTTGTAAAGCATGTGGAAAACAGCCCTATTTCATTTCTTAAGCATTAAAAGTTGTACAAAAACTAAATAAGGTTGAAAGTATATTCTGACTCTTCATTTGCCATCAACGAAGATAATACTTTCCAACTTGGATACATTGTTTTGCTCACTGAAAAGACTGAGACTTGTAATGTGCTGAGTTATTCTAGTCACAGAAGCCACAGGTAAGTAGATCTGTACTAAACGTCGGATTTTACGCTTTCGCTGATGCCTTCGATGTTGGTTACATGATCAAGCACGACCTTGAATCCTTTCTTGGAATCCAAATTCCACTCTCTATTCTAAGGACCCATGAGTCTATTTGATGTTATCACAAAGTGTTCCTACACTTTGTTCAACGCTTCATGTTGATATCAGTTCAATAAAATATGCATATGCGAAAAAGATAATATCCAATGTTGGATCTGTACGGACTGCTGACAACCCCACTGACTCTTTCACGAAGATTATAAAGTGTTATACACTCATATGCACTCAAATAATCCTCACAAGTAAATGTTATCAGCGTGTTCAAGAATGGATAATTCGTGACCAAGGATAGAGAAAACAATAGGTCAGGGCAAAGAGAGGGAGTATCGAAAATGCAGGATACATAAACTTTATTTAGATCCTATGTGCAGTCTTGTAGTGCAGCTATTTTACCCGTACTACTATTGCTATCTATCGTAGTCTATATTTTCTCTATCCCATTGTACTTTTAGCGATTCCAGTTAGGATCTTTGTAGTGTCAGGGTCAATACGGCCGTCCGTGAGTCTATCCGCTAGGGAATTTAGCTAGTAGTCGACGTCATCTATTGCCTATAAAAGTCCTTAAGCACTGAAGTAGAAAAGCATCAACAATTTTCTTCTCCACTTATTCAACTGCTCTACACTAGCAAAAACGTCTCCCGTTCTTTTCAGGCTCGCCGCTAACGCCGCCGGTCTGCTTTTTATCCCTTGAGTTATCGCGACAACTATTTACGATCTAACCGGATATTTCACGTCGCTCACGTGCAGTGGAGCCTGAGATATGATGGCCATAGCGCCCTATGACCAAAGCGCACAACTGAGGTAGATGCTGTAAGCTCCCCTTTAGAACAGTATAGTGGGTCTTCGGCCCGCGTCGTCGCCTCCAATGAAGAGGGGCACGCGCGACCAAACGCATTTAACACCAAGTGCGTCAACTAATAGGTAGTCGGCATAGGGAATTAAGGAATTAAGGAAGCAGTGCTAAAGGGGGGAATAATAGGGTAGTTTACTTCGTCGTATGACACTTCTAGTGTCAAAGCGGTCTAGAATCACTAGATAGCGAACAGACCGCATTGCGCATGGCAGCGCCTGCAGCTTGCCTCTGCAAGAACATCCCTCGAACATGTCTGTATGATTCCATACAGTGCATCATATTGCACAGTACTGTACTGTACTGTACAGCACTTTTTCTGAAATTGCGCAGATTTCTCCATCCCCTACGACAACCTGTCATAAAAGCAATCCGGGCTTACGAAGCTTTACTAGAGAGTTTCTGCCCTCTTTTCAGGGTAGGATTCTTTTCAAACACCTACAGCAAAACAGACGACAACACCATTGTACAATGCGTATGAGTACATCGGTTAAGAGATGCAAACTGTGATCCGGTTCCCCTGATTCATTAAGCGAGAACAAACTCTACGTTGCTGTGCAGCTCTTTGCCTCGGAGAAAACCCGATGACATGGCCAGCGTCTGACATCCTTTCTCGTTGGATGTAATCGAAAAGAAGCTGAAGCCCTCTTAAACGTCATACCATGTTAAGGGCATTTCTCCGTAATCCTTCACAGCAAGGCTTTCGCGCTTACCCCGCTCTCACACCAAGCTCGCTCCACCCGGGTTGAAAGTTACTTCGTCTCTCTATCCGCCATTCGGCAGGCCCAGCTTTTTTCAAACTGGCGTCATTATTCCCCAAACACTATCAACGAATGAACGTTGATGTAAGCCTCATCCTTCAATTTTTGCCTGCCGCCCAATTTTCTTAGCTCCATCAATACAGCTACCTCAACAATCGTCGCCCCTGCCAAGATCAACAAATTGCACGCCGCTGTAGCAGTTCCTCCCGTTGCTAACAGATCATCCACCAAAAGAATCCGAGGGCTTGTCACCCTTGACGAGTCCAAAGAGTCTCCCGCCACCTCCAGTTTGCCGTTCCCATACTCCATCGCGTATTCCTCTGATATCAAGTTGGACCCGTCGCTATTAGACGGCAACTTGCCTTCCTTCCGGACCATGATAAAACCGCAATTCAAACCATACGCCGCTGTCCGAACAAACAAACAATAACATCAGATTATCACCACAGCCCCATGGTGTATTTGTTGCAGCCACATCCACCAATGCAAATCATAGAGGGATTTCACGTCATAGCAGTCAGCAACATCTGCGCGGTTCCAGTAGTTTCCTGTTCGCAAGTACCCCGCCTCATTCTGTCCATTCTCGTGCAACTTACCAGCGCATCCAATAGTAAATCCTCTAGCATCAATCCCTGCAACATGTGTGATCCCTTGACCCCCGTACCGCTCCACAAGGCAATCTACGCACAGCTTCAAAGCCCTCGAGTCCGCCAACAATGGACTCATATCCAAGAAATCAACCCCCTGTCTTGGCCAATTCGGTGTTCTCCGTACCAAGCTCCGCACATACGCTTCGTGAACGCCTAATTCACCCAAACCGCGATTTGGTGCTATTGGCAGTTGTGGTCGATCCGCTGTGAGATTCTGAAAATCCGAGGACCGCGAGCTTGGGTCAAACGCCTCAAGTGGAGGGGCTGTGGCGCTAGTCGCAGCAGCTCTAGAGGGCTCCATAGAAGGAGAAGGAATGACAAAGGAATATGAATGTCGGGACTTGGTAACAGGAGTTGGTCAATGTAGACGACTTGATGATGCTGCGAGGCGCCAGTGAACGGAGAGTGGTGTTTGCAGACAAACTGACTCTACTGCACTGTACAATTCATAGACTCATATCAATTAGTTCCGTTTTCTATTAATTGGATCAAGGAGCTGATTATTTCTTCACTTCAATTTCTTTATAAATTTTAGTCACGTCACCAGCTACGGCACTAGCTTTAGTGAAGTAGCGACGTTATAATGCATGTAGTAAAAAATAGTATTGTAATAAACGACTGCAGGCCAGAGCGTAGGGAGCGAAACAGTACAGTACAGTACAGTACTGTCCCTAGCGGCCCCTACAATTGGACTTTGAAAGGATTTTTAAAGTAATGACGTACAGAATAATTTTTATCACTGTAATATGTATGTGCAACATTGCGAAGTCGCTACAAAATTAATTTTGAATAGGGTCACTAACTTCTGCGTGTTGCGGGGCACGACGTATTACTGACACCGCGCTTGTGGACCAAGTAGCGTAGCTTAGTTTCTGGTATAAGCGGGTCTTCATCCCCCGCGTAGAGCATCCGCTGCGCGATGCGACAGCTGCCTCGTATTTCCTTATGACCTTTGATGACGTCTCAGAAGGTGATCCTGACGAGTCAAAATCCCATCCTAATCTTGATCTTCCAGGCAGGACGTCGCCAGAAATGGCAGCCACTTTCGTGGCTAGGTCCCTCCTCTTTCGCTTGTCTGCTGCGTTGGCAACGGCTCGCGCTTTTCGTGCTCCCATTGGCATATAGCACTCCTGGAATGGCGAGGATACGGTGATGTCGTAGGCCACTGCAAGACGGGGCGGTGTGTTCAATGCCTCGGATCGCGGGTGCACCAGAATATCTGCGGGTGCCGCATTCAGTCCAGGGAGTAGGTATTTGACCTCATATTGGACGCCAACTCCTGCTGCTTTAAACAGCCCTCTCCCAAGTACTCTCACAACTGCTGTGTGCCGGTTGGTCCACCCGAGACTTTTGTTCCAAAGGTCTGCTGCATGGTCCCCTTAGAGATCCATGGGCCTATGGCACTCAGCGCATTGCAGCGGTGCGGTGTCGTCAAACACACGAACTCCTAGGTGACGGCGTAGCATCACTGTCCACATGTCCACATCTCGTTGGACGTTCGGTTGACTACAGCGGGGTGTGCGGTGAGGAAGGCCCCTGCCGGCGTTTCCAAGTATGCATGACGTCGAATTTTTCGCCGAATATCTGCTTCTGAATGCGATATGGGATTTGGCACCCTCTTCCATTCGTCGTCCTTCCAGGAGAACTTTGCTGCAGACTCGCACCAGGCTCGATACAGAATGTTGTATGTACTATCGGGCTTGGCTGCGAGGCTTGCCGCTGTCAAAGTTTCCGGAAGACTGCCATCATCAGTGAAGGACGCAGGGAGCCGTCGGACAAACTTCCGGAGGTGTGTATCCGCTTCAGCGTATCGGTGTTCAGTCTCACCACTGTCCTCAGGGCTCCGCAGCAGCTCGGCGTCAATTATGCTCGCAGCATATGCTGCGAAATTAAGCGTTGGTATAGGTGTAAAGCCGGTACTGCCATAGCGGAGAGGTAAGGATACCTGCCGTTGAACTGCATCAGTCATCGGCACGTTGTTAGAGCTTGCGTAAAATTCGAGTTGGTCGTCGTCGAATCTCAGTGCAGTGGCAGTGGTCACACTCGGCAGAGTTAGCTTCACCACATGTTGAAGCTTGCAAGCGGATGCACATACTCGGTGAAGGTGGAACCGAATCCGAGCGTCTCCGATACCGTCAATCAGCGACAATGTGTGCTTGCAGCTTCTGATTTTCTTGTTCAGAAAATCTTCCATAAACTGTGACGACCCAATTGGGGCCCCAAGAAGTTCGATGCCTTCGGTGGAAAAGTTCTCAACTGGGAAGCGGTGGAATAGTGGCGATGTGCTGTTACCGAGTCTGTGCGGCCAGAACAGACGGGTTTTTGCGTGATTCAGGTATATGCCATAGTCAGGTCCTCTGGAGCTGAAGATGTCGACTGCCCTCTCAAGCTCTGTATGAGTGCCGCTGAGAGTGCAGTCGTCCGCATACCATCTATGTAGACTAAGCTGTGTCTGCTGGGCAATTTCTGTTGCTAATGGATGCACAACAAGAGAAAACAACAGCATGCTTGCAGGGTCCCCCTTTTGCATACCTTCTTGGCTAGGGATGTCATGGGCGGCCGCTACGGGCAATATCAGCGACGGCGTGTTGCGGGCGTATACCATGTTCAGAAAACGACACAGCGACGGTACTTTGGTCGGCAGCAACTTTATCATGCGTTGTCTCGAGAACCGATTGAATGCATTGTGTGCATCCACTGATACCAGTGCATGCTCCTCGTCCTGGCGCTCAACCAGTCTCCGTGCTTCGTGCACAATGGAGTCCAGTCCGCTGGGCACGCCATTGGCCACTTGCAAGGGTGCGAGGTACTCCCTCGTGCCTTCTATTGCTTGTGGTAGGAGCACCTTTGTTACGAGTCGCCGCAAAGCTGTCCCAATAGCAATGGGCGAATCTTGTCTGGCCGAGGTTGGATGGGTAGCAGCGTCACAGAAGAGATCAGAGGGATTGTGTCGTCTGGTAAGTCCCCTTGGGCTAGTCTTGTCACAACTGCAGTTAGCGCCGAGATGCCCTTCACACCTGCTTCAGGACTCACCGTGTGTTGGCCAAGAATCGAAGGAGCCGAGGGGACATTCTGTCCGGACCCGGCACGGAGGTTGGATTCAAGCGTCAGACGGCGTGTATGACTGCCTCCTCGGTGATGTCCATCGGGAGTGGAGGTCTCTCGTGTCGATGGCTGTCACAGGAGAGTTCGGTGCAGGGTACAACTCTCGCAGACGTTCCAAAACGTGTGGGTCCCGCACGTCCGCAATGTGCGACTGATCTAGGGTGCGCATCGCACGCCCGTATTGTGCATGTGCCGCTAGGTCGGCTGCCCGGCGAAACTTTGGGTCTCGCTTGTTGTCTATCAGGGTTTGCTGCGGGCGGCGTCGGACGGTTCGCTCTTCCCTGAGCTGGTGTGCTTGGATGGCTTCTCTCCAAAGTTCATCCATTCGCCTGCGGTGGCGCGGCGGATGCGTTCTCGCAGTCCTTGGCTTTGCCTTGTCTGAGACCGCCATCCGGCTTCCCCACGGATTAAACGTCGCAAGACAGCGGTCGGGAGAAGATGTATCCGGAGGACGGCAATGTGCACTGCTTTTGCGTCCCGTGCGTTTGCTGCGGATCGAAACAGTCGAATGAGCAATATGGCATTCCCAGGAACTGCATTCACAGTCTTGCCATATTGCATCTTCCCGAAAGGTGCGGGCGTCAGTCGACTGGATCGGCTGAAGGAGGAGAGTGTAGGGGCAGAGAGGGCGTTGGATCAAGACATCGGGCTCAAAATACCGACATCTGCAGTGCAAAACTCGAAGCCAGGAGGGCTTAGGCGTTCTGGCAGGAGGTTGACAAATCCACTATACGAGAGGCCTCATTGAAGGGAGGAGGCAGGAGGGTGGGGACCATGGGTGTATTCACTCCAGGTGGCCCGGGTATCGAGGCGCTGTCGTTGCTGCCGCGAGTCTTCTGCGCTCGTTTGGTAGAAGGGGGAGAAGGACGCGAGGGGACGGACAGGAGGTGCGCTCATGCTCAGCAGGGGCGGAGGAAACCGGGAAGCCCCCGAGCGTTTGGCTCCGCTAAGAGTTGTGACCGGAGCGACAGAGGCCGTAGCGGATGGAACAGGGGCGAGAGAAGCAATAGCGGAGAGAGTGGAGGCGATTGAAGCAGCCGCGGAGGAAGTGGGGCTCGGGGAAGCAACGGCAGCTGGGGTGGGGGCGATGGAACGAGCGTTGTAAGTGTCGACAATAGGGCCAGCTGATGCGACGTGCTGATGCCAGCACGTCCCAAGGTGCTACCCACGCCCTCCGCAAAATCCATCAAGGAAGAGCTGTCAACAACTCTTCCAGCCGCAAAGGATTGGCGCAAGGTCAGTGGAACGGAAGTGGGAGTGTCTTCAGTGAGAAGGGTGCGAATCTCAAGGTGCGAGCGACAGAGGATACCGGAGGTGGCGGCAGAGGCGAAGGCGAGAGAGGCGACCGCCAACGACTCTGTTCCGGTCAGCTGAAGGTCAGGTAGATGAATCGAAGGTGGGAGATGATTCGGGTGAGAATACCTGGGGTGGACTTGGTAACGGAGATGTATGTCCAGGCGCCGACGCCTAGGATAAGGACATGGGTGAGGAGGGAACGGTTTGCGATAGAGGCGGCATGGGAGAAGGCATTGCGGGCGGCGTCACAGGTCGCGAAGGAAGTGGCCGAGGAGGTAGTTGGGGCTAATTCGACCGTAACCACGGGATCCAGGGGAAGCGAAGCGGCTAGTGACGGGGCGGAGGAAACGGGTGTGGCCCACGGTGCGGGCGAGAGCGGTGGTTTCGGCAATGCGGGGGTGCGGGGGATGAGACGGGTTGTTGAGGATTGCAAGGGCGCCGGGGAGGGTGAGGAGGGCGAGAACGTCCGAAGCGTGAAGAGTAGTCATAGGGGCAAGGGAAATGGAAGGAGTGGGCAATAGGATGGGGCAAGAGGATGGGCATTCGGAGGGGTCGGCAAGGCATAGGCTGCGACAGCAGCCCAGGAACGAGGAATGAGGCTGTGGCATGAAGGGGGGAAGGGCGAAAAGAAGAAGAAGCGACAAGGCATGAAGAAGAAACGACGACAGGAAAGAGAAGAAAGAAGTAAAGAAGAGATTGAGAAGAGTAAGGGCATTCGGACTAGCCGTTCAACGCAATCCGTTTGAAAGAAAAGGTAGTGGTGACGTAACTGCGATATGCCAGTTGCGTTACCACAACTTTTTTCGTTTGATATCGTAATCTTGCAACTGCGATATTGGCACCCTAAGTCGGGGAGTCAACATCGGCCAATTATGTTTTCGCGGATGTTGACACCTTCAACCTTTGCTAATATCAACAAAGGATGATGGTTTAACAAGTTTACATGTTTTGTAGTATCGATGTCAGGAGCTGGATCGACTTTTCGCAGCCCTCTATTTTGAATAAAACTGAGATTGCTCGCTGTGAATTTCATTACTGGAACCTGGCTAGAACATGTTTAGGACTCCTGTTGGAGAGTAATCGGGATAAGATGAATCATTGCGTGCGAGTGTATTAGAACCTAATTCGCCGTCATGAGATTTCTTAGTGGTTGGAGCATACATGCTTTTCGGATAAACCTCGTCATAGCAATGCTTGCTTCTTAGACTAGAAAAGGGAATAGAAGGTGTTTTACTGTGGGTGCTCGGAAAGCTGAGAACCAGAGGAGTTTGTGTAGAAGTTGTAGAAACACTGCCGTTTAAATGGGGAAATCATGTTACCTTGTTCCGAACTCCTTGCGCAGATAACAATGACGTCGATTGTAGCTGCTACAAGGCCTGCCATGTTTCCCTGCTCTACTGCAAAATGAAGGGAGCTTTGCTTCAAGTGTTTGTCTGCAATGGCACTGGTGACAACTACGCTAAAGATAATTTCAATGTTGATGTCTAATGAAGGCCTCAATGGACCTCCAGGGAGCCAAGGAATAGACCACTGCCCGATACAGCAGGCTTGAAAGCAACCATTAGCAACCGGAATTTTTCGGTATGTTTCAACTGTTTCTGTTGGGCCCCATTGTTTGAACCGGGAACCCCATGCCCAAGGGTCAACTGTCCAGGAACCCTAAACATCTACAGCGATCACCTCATCCACCGCAGATACGGCCCTCTGCGAATCGTCTGTCACGGTGACCAGCTCACTTTGCTCGGTAACTACCTCAGCCTAAGCCCGATGCATCCCGCTAGCGAAGCCCGATCGCCCGGTGAACACAAGATCAAGCCAGATATCAGGGAAATGGGCGCTGCCGACGGCACCGATTACTTTGACGTCACTATTGTGAACCTGTTGGCCCCTTCTCATCTTAGAATGAGAACCTTTAGCCCTCTAACGATCTAGAACGCAGCCAAAGCGGACAAGCAACGAAAATACCAAGGGGTTACAGGGTGATCGATTCTCCTTCAACGACACGCCGCGTGGATGGTCACCTCCCCCACGGCCTGCTTGTCGACTTGGCTATCTTCTTCTGTCTAGTTGGTGGAAACGGTTCATTGTCTGTATTGTACATCATGCTACATGATTTGAATGCAAGTTCGTAGGCCTCTAACCTTTGCACCATTCGCAGTAGACCAACCCCATTAACCCCTCCCTCCTTCTGCCCCTCGTTCACTCGGACAACGTCCTCCTCTCCTCTCCGGCTGACACTCCTCGACAACCCCAAACTCTCGATAACAATGTCATTACGTGTTCAAACACCGAATGGCCCGCTGCTTTCTGCGCACTAGTCTGCTCCCACTCTCATCATAACCATATCTACAACTTTGCTACCTTTATCGTCCAGCTAACATCCACCATCGTTGGGGCGAGCTTTGCCTTCATCATGGTGGCCTCAAAACCGCCTCTGAGCTTGGAGCACACGCCGCTACCGTAGAGTTTGATCCCATTACGTCGCCCACGTTTTTGGGACTACTTCACCCAGAACTTTCTGCATTCCCCGACGGATTGCGACGTGTTCTTCAACTGCCGCTAGGCCGCGTCTGCTGACGTCAGTCGAAATATTGTCGGTCGAAATATTGCAGGCAATCCTTCACGCCCGGGGTTTCGTTCAGATTACTTGCGAATCGAGAGGATCTATGTGCGTGCTGCGCAAACTTGTGCTTGACACAATAGTCGAGCACGTCCTTTGTCGTACTCCACGCAGAGACCCCGTGTGGGCCTGCGAGCTCGATACATCTCAACAAACTCCAGCGTTTCGACCATGAGGTCGCCGTCAACCTCGCAGAGTATGTGCTCTAGAGTTCCGTTTGGGGTGTTAAGTATCTCAAGATTCTAATCCATTGGCCAGAGCACGACTGCAAACGCTTTTTTCCCACGTGACATCCCCATTCCATAGTGTTCTTCAACAAATGTCCCTTCGTGGACCATCTTTTCCCGCTGGGTAAACCCGAGATCTAGTGTCCACCTCCTTCCACTCTCTCCAAAAGCGTCTTCAACTTCAACCGTGTGCCCCCAGGGGGGTTCCGTGTACCTATTTCCCACGCCAGACGACGGACGATAACCTGGAGTTTCCCAAAAACCACCTTCTCGGAGGCGCGCCTTAAGGCGGAAAGTGCATCACTATCCCCTCAAGCGCATGTTTTCCGCAGCCGCTTGTTATACTGCGCCATCAAGCCGGACCGCACTCATCGTGACCAAACTTCTTCAAAGCTTCCGTAAATTGACCGATAGGAGTCCAGGAACTGGCTGAGGCCATTTCCACGCGATAGACGAAGGCGAGAGAAGACAGCCTGGGGTGGTTGCCGTCCACTCAATATCGACATCAGAGAAAAAGGCGAAGTAATGAGGATCAAACTCTGTGGCACCGACGTGTGCTACAAGCGCAAGGACGGTTCCGTTTCAAACATGATGAAAGCAAAGGCTTGCCCCCACAATTGTGGAGGGCAGCTGGACGATAAAGGTAGCAAAAGGGTGGGTATGGGTATGCTGAGAATTGTAGACTGGCGAGTTGAAAGCGGCGGGTCATTCGGTGTTTGCACACGAGATGACGTCGAAATCGAGAGTTACGGGATTGTCGGGGAGCGTGTCAGCCTTAGAGGCCAGGAGGACCTGTTACGAGGGAACGAGGTGTAGAGAGAGGCACTGAAGTGTGTCTCCGACGTGAACACGCAATCCAGGGTAAGGTAGGGTTGGCTTGCCCGTGCAGAAGCGTAGGAAATTGTCAGTGAGAGAATTAATCGCGGTGGGCATGTAATATGGTAAGTTTAGATTTCGGTAGGTGGAGGCATTGGTGACTGCTGCTGAAGCGGGATTGTAACGGGGTGTGGAGCTTAAAGGAGAGGAAGGGCGACTGAGGGAACTGGAGTCGGAGGAGTGCTCTGAAGACATGGTTGCACGGGGGGGTTGAGTTGTTTGAAAATACGGAGTGGTGAGGGAGGGACAAGTATTGCAAAAGTTGGTGATGGACGAAGAAAGAACAGCTGACGGCGGGGAGCACCCATCGGGTGCGTGATCGCGAGGATCTGCGATTTACCACTTGGTGCAGTTGCGATCACAAAATGCTATGCAAAGATCATTTACTCCTCAAGGCTACTCGTAATGTCGCGGATCACTAGACCCTTGATACTTTAAAAATGCTTGGGAGTACGGTAATCTTCATCGATAGTCCAGCTTCGAAGCGTCTCGAAAATATGACACAAAAATTGAAACGAAACGTGGAATTCTGAGAAAAGGCCTTCCTGGAAAGGAGATGATCACACGTGTAGCACATTTGTTGGTTCGAAAAATACAAATCTTGCGACGATACAGTAGTCTTGAAGCGGTTGTGTATGCGGTCACGGTGGGAGTCTGTCCCAACCTGAGTAATCCGTAATCCCTCGTATGACACTGTTTGTCGTCGACCACCCCTCAGAGAAAATGCGTATAATACCCGGGTTGTGGATGACGGAACCCCATAAACTAGTAATTAGTGCTTTATTCGTAAACCAGGGAAGTAAATTGGAGGCACGATAGAATGATGTGCAAATGACAACTTTACGGCATTAGCATGACGGGTGTCCGCTGCAGGATCCCATGCACATTTCAGACAAGCTAAGAGCTAGTTCAAACATGCAGCGTGAAACACATGATATGCGAGGACGTTGCGGATGGAGTTGTGGCAGTGGATGCGACCAAGACCAGAGGGGCAGATGTCAGCAGCGTGGTCGCCATAGGTATCAAGTGGTTGCTCACATGACCTATGGGGACAGATGATGACACGGAAGATTCATTTGCACCGTCTAAGCACGCGTGTTGCGGTGCATATGAAAACGGGCCTGAGGGTTCTGGACCCTTCTGGACGTAAACTGCTGGCTAAGAGCTAACCGGGGGTCCACGTCTGCCACGTGTAGGGACGTGCGCCAAAAAATATATTGCGCGGTACAATAAACAACCCGATCATGCGACCGATGGCCGACAGATGCGCGTGCGGATGAATCCAATCAAGGTAAGCAATGAGTAAAGATCGTCGATATATTGAACTTCTCCGCGATGCGCGGAAGGAGATCTTCGATAAAGAGGAAAGCAGTGGGAGAGGTGCACCCAGGGAATCGAAGGCCAGTGGTTCAGCCACTTCAGTTGGGAGTATCAACGTCAGTAGGATCTGAGGCAGTTGTCCACGCTATACGGCGACTTTTCCAGGAGCATGGCGAACCGGCGGAGTATGCATTGTTAACCGTTGACCTTCAAAACGCTTTCAACTTGGTCAGCCGCAGTGCGTTTTTGACGCAAGTCGAACTGAGATTCCCGGAGCTCTTCCCTTGGATCCGTTACACGTATGCTGTAAACCCGGGTCATCTGTGGTGTGGGGTATGCTACGGAGCCTGGTAGGCGTGCAGCGGGGGGATCTGCTGGTTCCACTTTTATTCTTCCTTGTGCCGCTAAAAGTGACGCGGGAACTCAAAACCCACCTGGAGAATGTGGGCGACACCACCGGCAGGCTTTCTCTCCTTCAGCTGGGTTATTTGGACAATGGGTGCATAGTTAGCATCTCATGAAGCCATTCGAGCGGCACTGCAGTTCCTCTTGTCCCCGGAGGTGCGCAGTTTGGGTTTTCACCTGCGCATGGATAAGTGTGCCGTCTGGTGGCCAACCGTCCTCCTCTCACCTGTTTAGAAGTCCTTCCCATGTGAGCTTCGCCAGAACTATAACGACGGGACAAAAGTGCTCTGCTCTCCATCGGGGCCGACTTATTCATGGAGCACGAGTTCTTAAAGCACGGCACTTCGCAACAGCCTCTCCTCAAATCCCTGTTAACCCTGGAGGACACTCATGAAGCTCTCTACCCACTGCAGACCTGCTCTGGTGAATGTCGGATCAACTACGTCTTACGTGTAGTTCCCCCTCGTCCAACTATTAAGGGAGCTAGGGAATTCGACACCGCTGTTGAAGACACGCTGGGGGCTTGATGGGCGGGGTTCCGGACGCCGACACTTTTCAGGAAGTACAACTTCCTATTTCGCCCTTTGGGCCCCGCAAGCCAACATTTGGTATCGAGCTCCGCTCCGCTAAGCTCACTGTGGCGGCTGCCTTCCTTTCCTCCGTATCCCTCACATGTGCCCTGTCCTCTACCCTTCTCCCTGTGCTACCGGACAATGCTCTCCAATCTTACAAATTCGCAGTTCGGGCGCACGATGAGTGGAAGACACAAGTGGCACCCGAGAAGGTTGTCCAGTTCACAGCTATCGACTCAAGGCGGCGGTTTGGGTAAAGGAAACTCGCTCGGCCAGTTGAGGAAAAGGCCTTTGACGCCATGCTAAGGGGTGATGCGAGCACTGTGGCATTCCGAGCGTCGTTGTCAGTGGATGGTTGCAAGGACTGGCTTTCATGCCAACCGACTCCAGGCTTGGGCACCTACATCTCGGACCGCAATTACAAGAAGTGGTTGCAGTTCTATTGCATGGTACCACTCTTTCCTCCCGCTTCAAAATGCCACACGGGGGATGCACGACACTCATTGATCAGTACGGTGACTATGCGCTGTGCTGTGCCCACGGATCCACCCGCGGGTGGCGGCACCTTTCGCAAACACTGTTGTTTGCCGCAGACCTCTCCAAAGCCGCCCGACACCCTGTCCTCGAGCCCCACAACGCGACCATGCAGTTCGCCCGGACATCAAGGCCCTTGGAGAGAACGTGGGCACAGACTATTATGACGTAAGCGTGATCCATCTCTTAACCCCCGCCTGCCTCCCCTCCCTAGCAGGATGCTCACTCAAGTCCCTTAACCATGCTCGCCTTGGCAAGGGCACTCCCTTTGCCGACTTGATATGTTCAAAGGGTCCTAGGCATCACTTCATTGCCCTTCCACTTTGCACGGTCGGAGGCTGGCACCCGCTGCCCGGGACTTCGCCAACCGGGTTGCGACTAGCATTGCCGAACGGGCAGCCGTTGCAGCCGTTCCGATTACTGATGCGCGGCAAGCATCGTTCGCTCGTCACGGCGAGACTGTCCAGAATACCGCCAGTTGTTTGTTGGAAAGGGTTTTGAGCGACACCTAAGGCCACAACTCGAAAGTGCTACGAATATCCCAGAGAATCTCCGTTCACAGGGTATGGCAGTAGGTTCTCTTCTTAGGCCTCTATTGCTTAATCTGAAAAATTAAGTACAGGGTACCACCCATTGAACTCCACATTTGCCCCACTGACGGGACTGCACTTAGGGCAAGGGAGATATTTATTCGATACATATCTAAAGTGTGCACCGACTGACCGAGTTTACAGCTAAAAGCAAACTGGATGAACCAAATCGGTCACATGCAGTGGGGCTCGCGATCTGATGGCCATATCCACCGACGACCACAAGGCACAACTGACACGCTGGTTGATGAGCGTCTGAATAGTAGTATTCGAGGTGTGGCATCCCTGGCACCTCTGGGTACAAACTCTTCCACAAATAACACAGCCCACGGAGTAGGGGCACCGAGGGAATCAGAAACCAGGGGCTGGAATCGGAAACCCGGCGCGGGAGGGCTGGGAGGGGGCACCAGGCGCTTTGACAGCTTGTGTTGTAGGTCTTGGACCTTGCAGCGGTGCGCGAGGGCGGCAGCCCCACCGGCGACTTGCCACGCTCTCGTGAGTGAGGACTGCTTAAATAGGTACGTCACGGGGATGTAACATGCGATGGGCCGGTCCGGGAGGCCGGTTCAGAGCTTGAGGCTAGGAGCTAATCGTTTGAGTCATATCAGCCGCATGCAGTGGAGCACGTGAAAGGGCCCACGAGGACCAAATGACCGCGCTGAAACGAAGTAACGTTTTGAAAATATGATCTGATGTGGCGCGGGCTACCCCACAGGATAGCCCGTAGCGAGGAGAACCTTGTACTTAACAGTAATTTACCCAAGAGTGACGGCTCGAATCCCGCAATGCGGCATCCAGCGGTGGACATCAGCCACCGTAGTGTGCCATTGGGTCAGCACCGCTCTTACCTTATCGTACGTCTCCTTCGCCCTTCATATGACCAATTTCGTAACCAATTGCCCAGTTCTTTATAGAACTACGCTACACAGCGAGGGTGAGGAATATGTGGAGTTAATAGGCTGCAAAAAAGCAGGAATCTTGAACAAGTCACGCACCTCTGCATTATTTTGGCCCCTCTCCCTTTAATCGTGACATTGTGGGCTGATATGCAGTACCTTCCCTGGCGCAATATGCAGTACTACGATAAACTCTTTGCACACGCCCTTTACTGTTTGCGCATACAAGAAAAAGCACTGCAGTGCAGCAGTACTACAAAGCCTTATTGCACACTTATTGCGTTCTTGTGCGGGCGATAGTCCCGACGAAAGCCTCCGATTAAAGGGGTATCTTTAAGTAATATCATTCCATTTGCCTCGGAATATCCTGCTATATTTTTGGCCCAGAGCTTGCCTGTGTCCATGGTGAATGAGGTTTGCAGCAAGAATTTTTAGCAATTCTATTCCTGTGAATACCGTCTCCGAACGCCTAAATGAAAAGGTCGTGAATAACATAGTTTTGTGCATGACGTGGACCTTGATTCACATGTCCGCAGGCACAAACTGCAGGATAAGTTATTAACTCTGAAAACTTCGCCAGATCACATGTGGACATGGTAAATAAAAGGAATATGTGTTATGTGTTTTGAAGCGACCGCAAAAGCCTAGTACTGACCTGCAAAAATCATCATGTCGCACTGTTATCATGTTTCCTCGTTACACAGAGACCTTCCTTGCATGACTGCTGTTGACACAGGCCTACTTGGCCGTATTTGGCTTCGGACCAAAAGGTCGATCTGCTTTTCACAACCTCCTGTTTGGCGACAGTAAAATGAACATGCGGTCCCGTACGAAACACCCGCTGTGCATCATGCGCAGTATTCCATTGTCCGTCCCAAGTTGCCATTGATTTTGGTCAACGTACGGCAAGGCAGACTCAATCCCTTAATGCTCTAGTGGCACCACCCGTGAGGCTATAGTCAACCTTTTCTCGACCAGTATCCCCAAACTTTATTCTGCTACTAGTTTCCTGAAGTTCGGTAATCTGAGATGGAAGCTACTGTGGAAAAGCTTAGTCCTATAGATTCCTTCATTTCGTGAACTAAAGGGTGGACTCCATGTTTGCAGGCCTTTCAACCTTGGCGTGAATAAATTCGTCTCTTGAAAGAATAACTTGCGCAATTTCACCGATTCCTACCTTCATTACAAAGTGAGTGTCGACTGCTCCTCCCCTGAGCTGGTTAGAATATGTTCCTCCACTCGATGCCCTTCCTTAACGACATCTACGATCCAGTCGCAATAAATTCACTTCATAACACGACTGGAGATGGATCCTTTGGAACCGCTGCGACAGAAGCGATGCTGACATGGTTCCAATCAATCGTCTCCCTAGCTCAAGCAAAGATCCACGCCCTGATCGAGACCGCACATAACTTCGTTCTCGAGATCCCTGACCGCATTCTGACTTTCATCCACTCCATTCCATCGCTTGTTTTGGCCCTGCTCGAATCGTTTTCGCAAGGAGCTGTAAATGTATTGACTCAGATGATGGTTCAAATTACATCTCAAATCATTGGTACTGGAATCATTGGGGTTTTCCTCTACAATTATCGTCATAAACTGAAGGAAATTATTGCTGATTTAGTTAATACTGCTGGAAGTATGGTCCCAGATGAGTGGCTGGATGAAGAGGCAATTATAGATATTATTGAGGAAGCTGCTGGAGTTGATACACCGAGTGGAAGTGAGGATGAGCGGGAAGAATACGTGTCAACAAAAAGGAAGAAAGTGAGGGAGGATACGCCGCTCTTAGAAGGAACATCAAGCAAGAAGCAAACCAGGGTTGCAAAGAGGGTGGTGGTGAAAAGGAAGAAGACGCCAAGTACTGAAAAGGAGAAAGTCCCTGGTTCAACAAAGGACGGTCAAAAGGCCTCAGTGAGCCCAGTGTGAGTTACGTGAAGAAAGCATTGGATAATGCAATTTTTGTGACCTTGGGATATCATGAGACAACAGGGTTGATCATATTGTGGAAGCCAATTCACGTCAGGTTTTGATTTTTACTCACATACGAGCTCGTAATAGGGTGTGCTGCAGTGTTCTGAGTAATTCATTGCGTGGTAGGTGACTTCCTCTAGAATTCCTAGTAACGACGGGTAATGCATCTATGGTCGCCTGCAACGTGCCCATCAGGGCGATGGAGACCTTCGGGAGGCTTCGAGCTGTCTTAAACCAAAGGCACATTGCAGCGGCAATCTTGTCCAGCACAGCTTATTTTACGGCCGACATCGAGTTAGTATGATAGAGAATTCGGTGACTATCAAGAGCTATAAATTTACGTTCCATAGCCAACACTAAAACACACTGGGAAACTGCCGAGTACACTCTTCAAATGATAAGAGACTCCAAATTCCCCCCGTCCGATGCTTTAGTATACCTAGGAACTCTACCGGGTTTCAACCCTCCGAAGTCCTGAAGTATAAACACGACCTATCCTTCACCCTGTACATTGTGAGTGAATTGTACACGGTGGTAAATGTACTGTACAATTCCCATCTGAAGCATTGAAATTACTTCCCAAGAATTATATTTACGCATAGAAGATATGATTCTTTTATTGCAATCTCCGGGAGAAGTAAGCTCGTGCCTATCCCTACATCTACTCTCGGAGGGTGGCACCCGGACGCCTATAGGGTGCTAACCGACGTCGCGCGGAACGTGGCCGTTCGAGCGACGGAGACATATGGTAAGGTCAGTACGGTACTTACTCAGAGGCACGCTGCCACGGCCGTAATGTCCAACGCAACCTGTCTGCTGGGGGGCCTTGAGCCGGCTTTTTTGGGTAATTTCAGAGGTATTACTGGGCACCATTTGGATATTCCGGGCCACAACCGACTATATCTTTCAAATATTAAATCACCCCACATTTTCCCCCCTATTTACCAAAGAGCTACGAATATGGGCGCGAAGAGATTTCGGCACAATGACAGCAAAAAGCAGGAGGTCCTAATGTTTTCAATCCAGGACACTGAAATCTTAAAGTGCAGTTTACTGTTTTGAAATAGGGAATAGTTTGGGTGCATTTCGCTTAGCGGCACTGGTAGCTGTGCCCAGAAGTGTGTCTACTCCAAAACTACCAGGAGAGGGGGCTTTCACAAGACTGGCATATGGAAAGAAATGCCAGTTCCTTCCGGAGAGACTTTGTACAATAGATACTACTGGTAGGGTAGAACTGGCGTCAACGGAGAAGGGAACCACCAACGACCCGAGATGAGAGTTATTGCAAGCGATTAAGGTGATACAGAAGTTACTGGACAAGGCTGAGGAGTGGAAGTGAAAGAAAATTCACTACACTAGTGACCAATTCTAAAATGGAAAGCCTTTCCGCCTCACTTCGATTTTAGAGAGCTCATAAAAAGTTTTGGTTCGAAGTTGACTCCCAGGTGTGACCGGCCGGCGAATGAGGTTGATGTTCGATACCTCTTTTTCCGAGGTGCTTTACTGAAACAACTCCCGAAGTGGGTTTAAGAGTATTCGAAGCTAGGTCCCGTGACATACAGAACTTGTGCCACCTACGATAACGGCGGCGATGCAGTGTCAACCATGTTGACTGAGCGTACTGATCTGAAAGGCTGATCCCAATTAAATCCCGAATTAATCTAATTGATCTATTCTGTATATTGGCACTGTACGATACAGTACACGCGCTACACTCCCCTTTTTCAAAGATCCAAGATCTCGCGCGCTTTCTCGGCAAGACTGCGGGCGTATTCTTGCGATCTAAAAGCCGAAGGAGTAACTGATGCACATCTTCGAAAATGTTCTGAATCGGTTCCAGTGTGTCCTCTGACTCAGGAAGTCCTTTCCACCGGACTTGTACTTTAAGCTCGCCATCTTTTTCAACTAACTTCATCAAGCGAGCCACCGGCATACCAGTTTCCGACGATAGAACGTGCGTCATTATGGCTGTCGCGTTCAGCGAACTGTCTGCGTAAAACTTCAGGCGAGAGCCATGCACTTCTTGTAAAGAGCCGTTCCGAAGGTCTTGAACTTAAAAAGACGTAATCTGATAATGGCCTTACTACGCAGCGTGGGCCTCTCCCACGAAGTGACGAAATGAAAGCTTTTCACCAGCTGTAAAGTCTTCTCGCGCTACCAAAACATAGTCCCCTACACCGAAGTTAGCAAGCTTCCCAGATGATGCAGCTTCTCGAGCAGGACGAAGGTTGTCGGTAAGAGTCCTTTGTACGACAGGGTGTGAGTCCGCGACGGCCTGCTGTAAAATACATATGTTCAGCGAGCGTTCCTTCTGTACATCTGTCATCGTCACAGCTGCACCTGTGTTGGTGCGGGTGAATGTCTTGATGGATGGAGTCGACTCTAGTCCCGTAAATGCTGTCATTGGTGACACTTGTCCGCTTTGGGGTGATGGTGCGTTGTTCAACGCACTTTGCACGAGAGGAAACAGGTCGGGCCACTCTGTTGGGCGCAGTTGTAGTTCTGATAGTACTGCACGAAATGTCCGAACGAGTTCCTTGCTTAGCCGCTCGACGTCTCCATTACTCCACGGACAGTAGTGTAGTGTAAAGTGGTGATGGTCTTGAGACCCTTTGAGACTAAAATTACAGTCTCGTTTTGGAAATGTGTCGGACCATCCGACATGAATCGTTTCGGTACTCCGAACGCAGCGCATCAGTCCACAATTGCTCGAACAGCGTTCTCTGAAGTCGTGACCGGGAAGGTAAAAACCCACGAGTAGCTTGAATGGTCGTCTCTTAGCATTAGGACGTACTTACTTCCATCTGAACTTGGACCGAGCTCTATGTCATCAAACTGTAAAAGGTCATTGGGCTTTGTGCCATGCACAGACGGTCCGAAGGGGCGGAGTACTTTCTCCCCCCCAATTTGCGACAGAAAGTGAATACAGGCGCGCACGAAGGACCGGACGTCCGATATCATCGCTGCCCAAAAGTATGATTGACGCAGAGTCCGCTCTGTTGAGTCACACCCGCGATGTCCAGCAAGGCCAGTGTGAGCTATGAGACATAAAGGTAGCTGTAAATCATCGCAAGGGTCTGGGATCCATATTGCCCCAGCCGGGTTGACCCACAGTCCGTCACGCTGTTCTAGATGTGGAGGTCTTTCAGATATATGAAGGCTTTGTTCCTGAGCTATGTCATGCGGTGACGGCGAATCGAAGTCCTCGGACGACACAGACGCAGGTCAGGAATGTGAACCAGACGACGGACCGTGCGCGGAGCAGACCAGGGGCCCAAAGGATCGGCCCAGACATTCTCCGTGCCTTTGATATGAATAAAAGTATAATTGTAAAATGAAAGTCGCACAGCCCAGCGAAGAACCTTGCGTAGGGAGGTTTTTGAAAGATCTTGCATCACCGAAAGTGGGTCAAAGATGAAAACCAAGTTATTGTGGTCAGTGTAGAGGTTGAACCTGTCACCTGTGGCAGCAAGCCAATGCATCCGATGCACTGGAGCCATGACCGCATAAGCCTCTTTCTCTAATACAGACCACCCCAATTGAGGAGGGCTGAAACGGCCAGAAAGAAAACCGAGAGGCTCATGAGACTGTTCTGCGTGGGGCTTAGGGTGGTCAGATCGCGGAACTTGTGTTACGATACCGGACCAGAAAGTATCTGAAGCGTCCATATAAATATACAAACGGTTCTGGACATCTCGATGTGCAAGCTTAACTGGTTCGACAAGGGCGGCTTTACAAACGCGAAAGGCAGCCCGCTCGAACGAGCCCCAGTCCAGTGCTGCGAGAGATATGCGGCTAGCCGCTCGTTTAGTGCGGTGGCCGGCGCGGTCGTATACGCGTTCTAGAAAGAACGCAACGGGTCGATGAGCGTGGAAAAGTCCGGGATGCCATGCATTAACCATTGCACGGCGCAGACGAACTGCTGCAAATGTGCACCAGTTGTGGGCTCCTCCATGGAAACGGGACCATCCATGTGCCGGGGGTCGAAAAGGGTGCCACTTGAAGAGATAATACGGCTGCACCATTGAATAGACGTCAGGTCGGGGAACCGGTCAGGATCGTTACATGCGGTGTAGTAGTCCACGCGCGGTCGCGCATCGGGCGAAAACATATGTAGTGAAGATTTTTCGTCCAAAAAACGGTTCAGACGGGCAACCATCATGCGGTTGACGCTTCTAGAACGGGTGGAAGTTGTAGGGTTACCCACTGTAGAACAGTCGGCGCCATCCGGAGCAGCACGGTTAGCCTCCAGAAGTGTCTTGGTGTCTACTTGTAGATGACGGAGAACAGGTAGACCAATCAGTATGTCTTCGCAGGCGAGTTCATCATCAGCCACTAAGTACGTGACGTTCACTAGTGCCAGTTGACCTGCCGCGAGATGCAGGACGGTACGCGGGGTAGTCTAAGAACGCGAGAACTTAAAAGACTCGGCACTTTCACCTGAGTGGAGAGCAACCTGTAGACTGACCGGTTGAATTTCTGTCAGCTCCCCGATACCTTTTAGGGCGGCAGCCTCAGCGAGCTTGGGAGAGACAATGCTGTCGTCGCTACCATCATCACAACGTCCTGTACACTTTTGCGAGGCGATTACGTCCGAGATGGTCATGGGGCATGACGGGGAGTCCAGTAAGATTGTAGGTGACTGACTGCTTTTCCCCAGACGGCCAGTTGTTCCAGTAGGTTGTCCCTTATCCTTGCCGGATTTGTTGTTATCAGCGGCAGTTTGTGAACGAGTGGACCTGGGAGGGCCATTGTTGGCCTTCTAAGCCTAACGAGCGGCCCGTAGCTTCGATTTTTCGGCCTCAGGGCATTCTTCACTGTCATTAAGCCAATGTTTGATGCCTTTCGACCGACACGGTGGGTGGAGGCACAACGGTGTGGGCCTTTTATCTCGTTTATCGGACTTTCCATCGGCTTTTTGACTATGGTTGGGGGAATGAGTTGGTTTGTTGACTATGGTTGGGGAATGAGTTGGTTTGTTGCCCCCCGGCTACTAGTAGCCCGGTCGGTGGAGGACTTTTGCTGCTTCAGCGGTGGGCCAATGTGAATAAGGTTGGAATGCCTTCGATACTTCAACGGAGTGCTTCATGAACTTCGTAAAGTACTTCTTGAGTTCTGTGTGCGAAAAATCAAGGTTTGACTGGAGGCGAGTTTGGAGCGAGACTGGACGAACGGCGGAGAGTACATGCTGAACTGAAATCTTCTGATTATCCTTGATGATCCAACCGACACTGTTTCGGCGCAGAATGGTACGGTATGAGACGAATAAATTTTCCATGCATGATCGGGAATTTCCGTCGGACATGTCCATTCGTAGATCGGATTTGACACGCGCGTCGAATGACGAGCGATCCACCGTTTCCTTGCTTTCTTCTGCCTTTGAATTCAAGAAGGAACGGAGAGCGTTTTGTATTAGCGAAGCGACATCTGTCATATTCGGAACAAGGAATAATTCGACGGCCGACTCCAAATAGTCGGGGTCGAGGCAAAACTTGAGATTGACTGGGCGGATAGCTTCTGTCGCTAGAACATCAGAATTAGTGAGTTGCCTAGCACGTTCCGTTACTTCCGCAACATACTGATCATACTTGCGGAGAAACTTGCGAACGGAAGCCGCATCTGTCTTGTTGCGTCTTGGATGATCCACTGAATTCGGCACTATCGACGGGTGCCTGGTTGTGAAGGCAGTTGACGGCAAATCGTTCACCATCGGTGTTGTCACAAAGTGAAAGTGAGCTTCAGAAAGGATTATTGAATGGTACTACAAACGCACTAGCGTTGGTAGTGATAAATGTGACCGGTCGGCGAATGAGGTTGATGTTAGATACCTCTTTTTCCGAGGTGCTTTACTGAAACAACTCCAGAAGTGGGTTTAAGAGTATTCGAAGCTAGGTCCCGTGACATACAGAACTTGTGCCACCTACGATAATGGCGGCGATGCAGTGTCAACCATGTTGACTGAGCGTACTGATCTGAAAGGCTGATCCCAACTAAATCCCGAATTAATCTAATTGATCGATTCTGTATATTGGCACTGTACGATACAGTACACGCGCTACATCAGGTTTTGTTCAGGATTTCGATTCTCTTTTTGAAATCTCAGCAGTATCAACTAGGTGAGGAAATCCCAACACAGAAAATCACATACGAAGTATTCTGGGGCTTTGATCTCAAAACAGCAGCTGTAAATGCCAATAACTACAGTTGTAGTAAAGTAGAAGCCGAATAATCGGAATAACCGTTGAATTGAATCTTCTAGCATGATGCAAAGAGTTGCCTCACAGTCGCATCACAGTTTCTCAGATCATTTGTGCTTCCTGATACTTGATATTACACATAAAGTATGCAATAATATTATGCCTCGGTAGATATTAAAGGAAGGTGGGAGTACTTCTATACGTTAATATTTTATATATATTTGAAGGAACCTCTAATGCTGCTTTGATCGCTTGATGGCCTCTAAGTTCCTTGTTGGTAGAGTTAAATTAGACAAAAGATTGCCACAACATATCATCTAGGTACAAAGTACCATAAAAGTTGACTGAATACCAGCTAGCTTATCTGTTTCTGTGGTTAAAACCCTTGCGTTACTTCGTATATGTACAGCATATTACCAGTATCGAGTGGTTCTGGAGGGACTGATTTCGAATCGGTTGTATCTTGTGGTTCAGGTCGATAGGGTACCTATCGTTACCTCTTAAGTAGATAATTTTTTGCAATAACTGAGCTATTGTAATGAGCCATACCAAAAAGAAAACTAATAAAATTCCATATCATTATCTGGTGCATCCATATAAGAGAAAGAAGGGATGGAAATCGGTCTCATAATCTCCTCACACTTAGTAAGATTTAGTAAATTAACTCAAAATCTTGGAAAGTTGATATTGAGGCACCGAAGCCCATCTTAATTACCTTTTGCAGATGGTAATTGAAAATCTTACAGACTTTCCAATTTGTTTGCGTGACCAAGATTAAAAGGTTGGATGATGGTAATATTTCCGCTCACATCAACTGGAATCGCGACATCTTCCGCCACGATGTAGGCAATAAAAATATTATGATTTTTTTTCAGTACCTGCAGGCAAAGTTTGAAATCCTAAGCAGCAAGGCCTAACAAAGAAGAACTGCTAAATTAGCATCATAAAACCTTTCCTAATGTAAACTCGATCTGTTATTCCACTGGCTGGGGATATAGTGTGCGCAGGACGGGTCAAATTTAGGTAGTGTTATTTTCAAGAGTAATATCTTGATTTCCCGGATTTTCTAGTCGTGATATTGAATTTTTGTATTATTTTCCTTCAATAACCGTCGTTTTTAGTGAAGATCACTCTTAAGGGAGATGAAAAATCAGTAAAATATTATATTGTAATGTAATATTATCTAATGTATTTAATCCTTTTTTAAGCTATATGGTGGATAAAGCTCTCAAGTGATAGAATATCTTCGGAAATCGCCTCAGAACCCTGTCTGGACCTTCACATGTATTTAATTTGGATGTATAACCAAGTTATGTGCAGTGTGGTAGAAAACTTATCGGCCATAAAGAACCTTGCCTTCATTTAGTGCTTGAACAGCTTCTCTAGACCAATTGGTTAATTTGGGGAAGTCGAATGCCAATTTTATCTACCCGCTTCAGAATAACTTTTGCTCTCCACAGGAGAACTTCATATAACGATCAGCACAAGGGAATACATACAAAAATCAGTGAAAAAGGGGAAAATTTTACGTGATTTGCTGCTTGGCGGAACCGATGGGAGTGACTTGAAAAGGGAGAAACAAATATATAAATATTTTTTCGGTTTTGACTGAAAGGCGGGACAGTCTTTATCTACAGCTGGAATTTGAGCATAAAATAAGACAATAAAGAGGAGGAATTGCACTTTGCGATCCTCCGGGATAGAATTCAAAATAGGAAAGCTGAATTGGATCTTGACGTGGACTCGATCCGACAGTGGCCGGCTCAGAATAGACAAAAATCCTAACGATCCCTTTGAGATTTTTTGGCTCCAAATCCCCCTACCGTAAAAATCATATCAACGCAGAGAATACGGCTATTTGAGAGGAATTTCCTCAAAGCGCTACCCTCACGAAAAATTTCTCAGCATTATTCAAAGTACCGATTGCCAAACGCTGGGTCTAGTTCATCTCAAGCGAGACCTTAAAACTGCCTTCAGCACCAGTGATTTCTATGATTGGCTCCACAAATATTTTCAAGCCCTCCTGTTTTCACTCGGAACAAACTGCAAGAGATCTATGCCCAGATAGCATGGAAATACACGAGAACCACTTAATCTACTACCGACACGGTAGGAAATGAATTGAAAATCATGGTGAACAGGTCTCTTTTCTGTAATTTGATCTTTTTAGCGCCGCCAATAACCCTACTGTAAAGTCTCGACCTCCACGAGAGCGCAATACAAGCCAAAAATCAGGAAAACCGGTACTATCGGAACACTAAATACTTAGGCCTCACCTTCGCCAACCCGTGTCCCTTTCCCGTCACAGAACAAGGAACTATGATTCTTTCAATACCTTTAACTCCATAGGTAACGAAAAAATACGGAAACCCGGGGGGTTTATTTCCGATTTTTTGGTAATAAAAAGCTTATTTCCGCCACTATCTCTACAATCTGTATTTAGCAAACAGAATAATTCTCTTTTCTGATGGAGGTGGCATTACCTGTCGCGATCTGTGCGAAAGATCAATATCTGAAAGTCGACGAAATCCTGTCACATTCAAATGTATGGTTAAAGCTTGCTTCGATTGCCGCATTAATATTAAGAGCACAAAGAACTAATTATCAATAACCGGTCTATAGCAAATACACCCTTGTATTTATAGTCGATCACTTGATATTTCTGTACTATGTAGATTCAGAGAGAAGTAAATTAGGAATGATGGAACTCATAGCGGCTGCTGTCCCAGAAAAGGGTCATTGAAAGTAAAATGATACCATAGTATAGTTGCAGGAATAAAGGAATAAAAGAAGGACGGGAAGCAACAGTACTAGGGTCTGACTGGAAACGGTCGGTTTTTTTCGATCATCACTCAGTGGATAACCAGAATTGAAGTTTTATTATTGCTTCAGTTGATTATCAACAGCGTCATTACTTGCGACTGCACTTTAAATTGTCCACAAACTTGCTGGAGCACCCTTCGAAGAAGCAATTTAATAGGCTTATAAATAAGTTTCGTCTGACAGTCTTAACAATAACAATACGTACTGAATAAAGCAAAGTGTTTAATGGCTAAGAACTTGGATTTTAATGACAAACAGCGAGATAAATACAATATAATTATCTATTTGCAGTCTTCATAATAATTTTTTCGAGATCGGAGGGGAGGCAAACATTACTCAAACCATGCATTACCCCATTGAAGTGTAAGCAAATTCCCTTGAATGGCCTAGGATGGCGTACATCTTGCTCAGAAATGTAGAGCTTCTTTATTCAACTATAAATACCTTCTACTGTAGAGAAATTAATCTCTAAAGCGTCCAAAATCTCAATTACATCCTCATTGTCACGGTTCTTTCCTACAAGTGGCGCCTGAGAACCTGTAAGAATTCCTCAAGATTATACTACATCAGTTCCTAACGGCCCAACCAGTGATACTCATTCACCTCTCTTACCCTCTCTTGCCACACTGGCCCTTTCATACTCAGAGTTCTTTGTTCCCTCCAGATAGCTGAGAAGATCACACTTTGTAGCTAGCTCCTGGTCCTTCCGGCGATGTTTATAATATTACTGAGTGGTCCAATTATTGATCTGCTCCAGGCCGTTGCTACAGGCCGGCTTTTGAGTATATTTTTAACGGGAGGGTAGAGGCAGGGACTTGTCATTTTGGTAAGGTGGTATGGAGCTGATAGATTATTGCGTCGGGACCGGGATCTCATTTAACCGACAAAAATTCTATCTTGATCAGGAAGCGCCGCAATTGGAGGAGACTCCACTAAAATAAGCTATTTTAAATAAATTCTCTTTCTGCTTGTTCTTAAGGCATAAATATTCCCCTTTACTATCAGAACACAACCAAAAGTACCGCTAAGCAGTGAAGCACCTATCTTGTACCCTCATAGTCAAACGTAAAGCGAGTCGAGATTTAGTCTACTTGGCGAGGAGAAGGATAACTTCGGCCTCGCCTGTACTGCCAGGCAGGACCGCTAGTACTTCTCCTAAATTAATATCCGAGTTAATGTTTGCGTATTCGAACCAGGCCCGGATCGGTTTGACGGTATTCGGGTCGAAATTAGGGACTCTGCAGATCCCAGATTAGCTTCGGATCAGATTTATCGCTCCAAAAATGGGGTTACTACACCTCTAGAACAAAGATCACTACCCTTTCTCAAATATATCAAACCTACCTTTGCTATCTCAAGCACCTGGCGATGACCTGACTTTGTCCTTATCTTCCCTAGCGCACGATTTCAAGCGGTACTTTACGCATCTCCTTCTTTACGCATTTAAATAGGGAGAAAAGAACTGGAATTTGCGGTTTCTGACTCTACAGAATGAGATGGAAAGAGCGCTTCAGTTGGATGGAGAAGGTTTACAGAGAAAGCGACTCATTGGGCCACTGTACACATAGAATTGCTTACGAGTTGAACATTTGATTGAGAACTGGCTAGAACTCCAACTGTAGATACTTTTTCAGGGATAAAAACGAATTTGGTGAGTTTCATAGTTCAATTTTAAGGGAGAGACGAAATAAATAGCTTTGCATAATGACGGTTGAGTACAGGAGAGAGATATTTTCGTGTCTTTGCAAATGGAAAAGTGACTCAAAAAAGAATATTTAGCGTTTATAAAGGAAACATAGGACTATGATGCTTATCGTATCGAATTAAGAGGTTTCTACAAAATTATCGAAAAATAAGACAAGAAAATAGATTTATCACGAATAGTACTCTATCTAAGCGATAATATAACTCAATGAGTGAAAAGGTCTCCCAACTGGAGCATATTTGGCCTAAATACGCATAAACCACCCCAAGCTAGTAAAAGTGTTAAAAAATTATTCCCATTGGGATTTTATTTGAATATCGCTACCAGATGAGGTATCTAAAATACGTACTATCTCATCCTACTGTAAAATTAGTAGAAAAGTTTCTTGCTCAATTACTAACAACGCTAAAGCGGGTTATTGAAATGGATCTCTATCCTCCCTTCCCCACTTCGAATAGGCGAAGTATATTGCCTCATATAGCAGTTCGCCTGGCAGTAAAGAAGTTGGAACAGGTAACGATGTACAGTCCTGTATTAACAGGAGCCTATCTATACAAGTACGTGTACTACCACCTGGAAGCTGAGACAGAATCATTACCCTTGCCAAGTAACCGTAGTCGTGGCCAACCATTGACCAGAAACCTCACTATAGTATAAAATGTATGACTTAGCCCCCGTTTGGACCGAAAAGATCAAATTTAAATTGGGCCCAGTTAAAAAAACATCACGGGAAGTTGTTATAAATCCCAATTAAGTATTTTCATCCTAAATATTATGAAATCAACCGTTTTTTCGTGCCATGCACAGTACAGTAAATACCCAAAAATACTGATTGAATACTTAATTACAGCGATGTCCCAAATAAACAGGACACACATGGATACTGCACTCCAGGTAAGTAAAATTGAAATATGCACATGACCGGTAATGTACTTTAGGGTACAATTCGCCGCTTTTACCAAGATCATTTTGTGCATATATATGACCGATTTCGACTAGCTATGGGTAGCAAGAAAGAAGACACAAGAAGTTCGCAATTACGAAAACATCCTTGAAACAAAAAATGCCGGCAAATTTCAAATTCCCTTTCAATGATTCAGACATGCACAATTTTCGTGCGAAGCCATCTATAACTTCTCCCCATCTATACCTTCTCCTGCGCCACTTTTGATGAAATTTGGTAGGCTCTTTCGTGGTTCTAGAATGAAAATGAATGACACGACACAACAGATCTCATTTTTGTCAGTAGGAAAGGTCCAAAATTCGACACAAGTGACAGATAGTTATCGAGCTCGAGCATTTTGTCACCAAAATTGTCATTATCAACTAACACCGTGTCCCCAAGAGAACAGGTAAAGACGCCTGGCACTGAATAAGCTCGACACCGATTGCCAGATGGTGAGGCGGTAGGCGAAAATACCGAAGAAGAAGATTGGACACCCCAAAATGTGGACACGTCTTCAACCTGTGCATCTCCTTGGGACAGATGAGTGAGAATGAAAATAGATATCAATTAATTGTCAATTAAAATAAAATTCGGCCAATTGTTGAAAGTCGTTAAAAATACTTCGCATATCAAATTATTCGAAGCATTGAAAGTGGCGCCCAATACACAGTTGCTCCCATAACATGGACACTATTCGATTAGAGCACAGGCAAAATGGTTTTTGGCTTCAAGGAATCTTTTGACGCCAGTATCCATTGATTATGCTGGGTTTAACCCTGTCGGCGTCATTAATTTTCCCGAATCCAAGAATCGAAGACCACATGCTTGATTGGGTTTCCGGAAAGTATCCATATTTCTCTTAGTCAAGGCATCAGGTAGGTTGTTCGTGACCTTAATAAACTACATGAAAGCGATATATTCCTACTAAAATGAGTCTCTCGATCTTTCAACAGTGAGGTGAAGCCTGTAGTCGCTTAGTTCGTGGAGATTGTTGATGGTTGAGTAGAGTCCGTTTGAATCAATTTCAGAGAAAAGCGTCAAACGACAACAAGAGGTATACATTTTCGATAAGCAGTATGCCATGAGTCCAACCCGGCCCGCCGATTCTTTCGCTGCAAGCATTTAAGCGCTCATAAATGAAAACGAGACTCTGGTTTGATTTGAGCAGGCGAATGGAAAGCATAGTATATTATGTAATTAGGAAAGAATATTCTCGAGACCTAGATTGTTGGGACGTATGAAGAATTTACTTGGCTTTCGTCAGAAGTGGCTAAGTGTGCCGCATATTTATAACTGAAATCATGATTGGAAGGCACATGATACGTGAGGACCGGATAGAGCTGTCGAATCTCATGAAGAGCTAGATTCGCTTCTATTGAGTAGTGCACCCTTTGATTGAGGTTCCATTACTGCAATGTACCTGATACCAATGGGGCAGGGCTGAGAGAGCCATTACTGATCAAATTGAGCTGTCCAACAATACTGTGAAAAGAATTAATTTCGTCGGGTGAGCATATAGCGTTTTTGTCTTTCTTTGTAATGCGACAAAATAGGATCTTCACAGTGGCTTGCAAGTATTTCTTCATTGACACAGTGATTTAAAATAATTTTACTGAAGGATATGGAGTCTAACGAAGAGCATGTTCAATCTAAAAACGAATTATGGAAATATTGAAGCTTTTTGTGCTTTACTGGCAAGTATTAAGTCATCCACGACATTGGCAACACTGAGAAGCAAGTTTCTAAAGGGGTGAAGTTTCAGGAACAATTGCCGCATTTCAGGGACGTTTTCAAGTGCATTGTCGAACATATACTCTTTGAATACAAGTTGCCACAGCCACCCTGATTCCACAAGACCGAATGAGGGAACTAGCAGCTTCCACAAGAAGAAGCTATTTTTGGTCTAGTCTTTCGTTTAGAGGACAAAGAAGTTGCGATTGAACGGTCCAGATTAGATAAATGAACCAGATATTTCTATCGTCGCCAAGGAAAATCGAAGGATCGCCACCTTAGCAGGGAGAGCCCGTATAACAGGAAACTGATACGTTAATGAGTCCTTTTGGATAAAATTTTTCTTGTTACCAATATTAACGTGTAGAACCGATCTGTATTTCAACGTCAACTTGTCTGAATAACTATCAAATTTGACTAGAAGGAAAAATGGGAGGATTTAAAGCAAGATTTACATCTCTTGGTATCCCTATGACATTGACTTCCTTGTACCCGCTTTTGTCCTTTCAATTGTAATTTTTCTTCGAGATAGATTCAATAAAAGCCACTTTGGTGCCATCGAACTGGTCTTACAGAATGGGTACAGCAGCAACATATTCACCTTCGTCATTCATCGGGATCTGATTGTCCTGCCATTGTTTTGGATGATCTATATTGCCTAACCTTGAAAAAGGGATGAAGGAGGTAAAAGTCGCACATCCTTGCACTCAAATTTCAGCCGTTTTCGGTTTCTGAATTTGATCTGAGTGAGCTCGATGAAATATTCTTTTGCATTTTGAATGTATCCTAAATTCCAAACACCATGTTTTTTGCTTCTCAAAGAAGTACAAAGAAATTCCTTTCGTAAGAATATTTAACGTGACGGTATTGGGCGATCGAGATTCCAGCATCTATTAGAGCTTGCGGCGTGCGAGTTGCTCATAGTGCGTATCTGCCACAGAATAGAGTTGGATCCAATTAACTCGTAGTCTATTAGTCTATGTAGCAGACTAAGAATAGAACTTTTGTGTCCTATTTCAAGTTCGAAGTATCTGAAATGAATGTTTTCAAAAAGAAGATTCCCTGCAAGCACGTCAATTGAGACGATTTCTTGAACAGTGAAAGATGGAACTTTTTTATCTTGTTCTTGCATTGCATCCTTGAGAATAAGAAACTAAATCTGACATAGAGTGAGGTGTACACTTTCTACTGAACCAATTTTGCCATGTATTCTCATAGGATTAGGTTTTGGTTTGATTCCACGTGTTTGAAACGTTTCGCAAAAATCATAATTGTAAAATTCCTGATCAAATTATATTGATACAGGGGCTCCATTCACTTCCATCCAATGATTTTCAAGGAGCATTCCAGCTTCTTCCATATCTCTGCTCGACACAAAAACTGCGTTACAGAAGCGTAACACATGGTATTTCATATGGAGTATCGGGTGCTTCTTCAACTCGACCTCGTACATGAAATCGATTTACTCGAGGATATACTCGTTAAAGATTTTGAACTGACCCTTGTAAAGATATCTTGTGCACATCAAGTGGACATCAAGTCTTTTTTTTGACTAAAACATTTTCCAAGAGAGCTCCACGCGCTTGCTGTAAAACTGGAGAAAGAGATCCACCACGTTTTCTCAGATCTTTCATATCCATTAGAGGCAAGTGCGGATACAGGTGAAGTTTTGCAGCGAAATCTTTCGCTTCATTTACCATGAAGAGATATTTTTGTTACATTCGTCATCCAAGTCTCCTTTCTTTTCAAGCATAGACCACTTGGTCACGAGATAGATTTTTATCTTGGATACTTGGCTCATAACAATATTTAGATGAGTTAGAGTTTCTCAACCTTCAGTAAGATTGATCGGAAGCACAATTTTGATATCCAAACTTTCGAATGCACCTGTTAGTATGATGAACACATGATATGTTTGCGAATTGAGCTCATCAGATTTGCTCAAAACAAAATGTTCAGGTAGAAAAGAACTATCGCCTTTCGTCACGCAGAACAGAATAAAGATTTTATTCCATTTCAAATCTTCAAGGAAAAGTCTCCATATACCGAATTTGAGCTCTACATCGCTGCAATTTGGACCATAAACATGGTAAATTGTCTCAAATTCTAAGTTTTCCAACTTAAATTAGATTCTTATTGCTAAAGAAAGCACAAATGCTGACTTAATTTCTCCGATCGATTGGGAAAACTCTCATCCAAAATGAGATTTGGGTCTTTGTGCATATGCAACAGATCAGACGTGGTAGGGACTTCCACACACCAGGCTCCTTTTTCCTTTCAATTCTGGGAGCATGGAAGAAAATACCCTTTGAACTTTTCGAGTTCGTTGTTCTTTTCAGGGTCCTCCTCATGACAACCTTTGGCTACTCGGAACTTCATCATGTCAAACTCAGACGCTGGCACTTCAGCTACCTCTTTTATAGTCCTAGTTCCCAAAGCTCATGCAAGCTTCTTCGACTATTTACGCTAAAAAATTTGACATCTTTCTCTTCTTTTCCCGTTTTTATATGCAATTATATTCATCGTTACTATAATTGTTATGCTTCGTGCCGTTGAAAGCTCGATTATTTGGATATTTTCTTGTTGAAAGATTTCTTGAAGTTCAAAAAACATCTCCAACCTTATAATCAACTGTCGACTTAACTTGATGGTTTTTTTGCAGGGACTTCAGTCTTGTTAGTAGTCTGAGCAAGAGAGCTAAGTAAATAAACCACGTCATCAAGACTTAAGATAAAAAAGACCACAGGAAGGAATGTATTTAAATAAGTCCTGAATTCTGTTTAGCTTCTTGACATTGTCCGACATTGGCCTGTTATCTCTACATATATCATTTAACTGACCAATTACCTTCCTGATCAATATTTTTTAGTCAGAGTGGAATTTTCTGAGAATCTTGCAGTCCAACAAGCAAGTTTACTGGCACCTAAAGATATCTTCTGTGCCTTCTATTGTAAACGCGAACTTTTTGACGGCAGGTATCGTTACTTTAATTACATCTTCTTATATTAAGAAGTCGGAGCTTGGCATTGATCAGAGAAACTTCAGATAGACAGGCGTAATGAAGCGATGTAATTAACAGCATTTCTCCGATTTGAGATTGGCTGATAGATCCTGTTTTAATCAGGTGTTCGGCCGTGTGTCCTCGGAGCTTTGACAAATAGCGATTCAAATACTAATGGTCCTTTCGTTTTCAAGCAGTCGCCTTATTGAAAGAATCAATGAGTTGAGTAAACTGCGGAGATGGGAGGACTTTGAGCGATCAAAACCACGATCTCTTGCAATTAGCTTGGTTGTACTGTTCATAGTCAATCTTTTCTTGCTTTTGTGCTTCTTCTACAAGACTGCGCTTAGATCTAAGAAGGTTTCTATCACAGAGCTGACGCCCAAGCGTGTAGAATACCGTCTGGTAGAACTTATGTCCTCCATTCTCGGCAGCGGTTGCTATGATTCAATTTAAATCGCCATCTTCTTTTTCCACGACAGGAGATCTTGGTCCTGCTCCAATAAAGAAGGTTTTATCATGCTAAAATCTTTCTCGAAGTCCTTTTCTGGATCCGTAACTATATTATGAGCTGTTTCAGCGAGGATGAGTGAAAAGGGCAGGCACAGGGAACGAATACAAAAGCCCCCGGGATGCCTACGAAGTTCTGTATTCGGTGTTATTTAATAAGCAGATTTCCGTAGAAAATATACACACAGGTAGAGTAGTAGGCAGTCCTCTCCACAATTCCTTCCTATTTTCTCCTCTTCGCCTCGAATAGGCAAAGGATGGTGCCTCACATAACCGTTCGCCAGCCAGTGGAGTTTGGTGGGGACAAGCGCTACATTAGCGATTATTTATAATCATTTTAAGTCCCGCACAGTACGGATCTCCGTAGTATACTGTACAGATTATATTATTATTTTAGACTACAGTACTGAAATTTATTTATTTTATAGGAGGTACAGGCCATTTTTGCCACACGCGTCTGGAGTCATGCATATGTAGGCTAAGTGCCTGGTGCGCGCGAATAAGGGACGGGGCAACGGACCGAAGACCTACCCTTAGATGTCTCTTGCGCAGGGCTAAAATACCGGCGCCAACGCGGTAGTGTTCGACGGCACTAGCGATGTGCATAAATTATTCTTTTTCTATAAGAACCTCTTCACGGCCTCCTGACCCGATCCCGGAACCGACCCGACGGCACTAGCGATGTTTACAAATTATTCTTTTTCTATAAGAACCTCTTCATGGCCTCCTGACCCGATCCAGAGAAAGCACTAAATATATTCGGACATCTAGAAACTCTAGCTTTCGATTTCTACTATGATACACTCGCCTCGAATGGCAAACTCGTAGATGAGTCAAAAAATACTCTATTATCAGGCAAAAATTCTTCGAGAATTTCGTCAAGGAAGAAAATCCTCAATAAGTCATCCGACAGGCTTTAGAAGTTGAGCTCGAAAAAAAAGACATTGCCAGCTCGCTGAAGGAGATGGATAGATTTTATTGGAAAACCGGATTCGACAGCGTTGCAAGATTTGGACTTTCCACGGGGAACCGCATCAGTTCTTAGCTTTCCGTGGACCTAGAGATTACTCAGACAATAAGTATGTTCTAAGGGACTTTCATTCGAACACACTCAGGTTCATTGGCCCTTCAAGCCATGTGACAGACGTCCCACCAGCCAAGTCACTTGTCTGTCTGGAACGGGCGTTCCAGAAATAATCTAGAACAAATTTGACACTCTAGCTGATTGTCTCTCCAGACTGGCTATATTTTTAAAGAAAAGAAAGGCCATAACGGTGCAGGAACTTCGTCCTGACACCAAAGGGACAACAGAGTTCGTCAATTCCCTTATTGCAACGAAGAAGTTCGTAACACCATGAACTGCGAGAAGAAACCCCACCGCAAGTAAATTACGACGGTATTTCGCTATTTCTTCTCGTGGGTAACCCGCAGCAAGCCCAAAATATTGCACCAGTCCCTCTGTCAGAATAATTACGTAATTTTAATCGCGGAGGAAGCCGAAGAAGAACAATCGCGCGAGAAAGAAATCGACCAAGATCAAAGAGTATGTGGGAAAACACGACTTAGTGTCTGAACTTTCGAATTCCAACGTTGGTCTAGCTTTTGACAAGCTTATTCGTGGAAAAGAAGATGGAGCTACCGAGACAATGTGGCGTTTGCTCGGGAAGCATTCAGTACCACGCGTCGCAGTACTGTCCAACCTGGAGTCTCGACTATTACATGTCGTTCAACTTAAAGTTCACTTGTCCCGTCGCTTCAACTATATCGCCGAATTATACGTCAAGGAAGATAACAGTGGCTAGTGGAGAAAGTTAATCTTAACTCTGCTTTTTGCTGGATATTACTACCACTTTCGGAGAACAAGGGTTCATGTTGAACTAACTTGTTGTCGAGAAGTGTCCATTTGACATTATCATTGAATTCTTGCATACCCATTTATGTGCGCGAGCCTGGATTTTGGAGCCTTGAGTGTGCACCTTTATATCGGGTCCCACATGGAATAATCAAACGCCCTAGCTCTCATTTCCAAAGCCTCGGAGAGCCAACTCCGATTGGATCTCCCAGAAAACTTGGCGCTTCGAGCACGAGAACGATGAAGAGATGATGAAGAGCTTTTATCAATAAGTAAGTTCTTTGCGGAACCGGCGGGGTTCAACGTCGCTGAATGGGTCCTTGTCGCTCACGGGGCGGCCCTGTCGACAACAGTTAAATGGCCAGCGCTCAAACCCCGATACTTCGGGCCTTGTCAGATATGGAAGAAAGATCACCCCGAGGTATTTTCTGATCTTGTATGGTGGACGCCACTACCAACGTGCAATCCACGGAAGCCATTTGGTTCCTTTTCTGGTCCGCCCGAGAAACTTGCGAAGTTAGTATACCCATTCTCGTTGATCTTAATGGTCACAGAATTACGATTTTAGTGGAAACTGTCTCCTTTCTCTTTGAATAAAATGATTCTTTTGTTCATTTGATATTCATGTCAATAAGATATTTATTGGTCACCCTTTCATTTTTGATAGATAATCTTCTAAAAAGTATCAGTGTCCCTCGAAAAAACTAGAAGAAATTAATTATATCATAGAAGGTAATCAATTGATGGAACCTGTTGAATAAACTTAAAACCTACTGATTGAAGTCACCCAGATTTCACTTCGCCTCCTATAGCGCTTCATAATGGCCGCGACGTTTACTGATTCCCACTTTGGTACTACTACGGCGGAGGAGACGCTTCGATGCCTTCCCACTTCTCGATGACAGCTTTTGAACTTCCAACATCGTGATGAAGCTCGAGCTTCTGCCCACGCACGAAACCAAGGACTCCTCGGAGAGCTCAAGTACAAAAGTTTCAACCAGGAATAGGAGATAGCCCGTCCGATTATTCATCGCGACAGTGCCTGACGCTATTCGAACCTTCTATAGAGACAATGCAAACTGCGGGATCCAAAACCAAAGCCGATTTTACGGAGGGTTACATCTCACCAAGGGCTTTTTTAATACAATCTATTTAGGCATTAGGTGCTTTTTTGCGTCACGTGGGCCTCAAGTACGACCTTTTTCAAAGTTATTCGGATGTCAATGAGACAAATTTGACTGGAATCAGTAAAATAACCGCTTTGCGTCTCCTCTTTCACCTTATTCTCACAATCTATTGGCTATAGAGACGCAAACAAGCTCTTCTTTCTGATCGCTGAAAAGGGTCTTGAGGAGCGGGAGAGAACGGTATCCGGTCTCATCTGTATGGGGTTCCCGAGAGCTAGTAAAAGAAAGAAGAAGCTTCAGGCCATGGTTCTCCTCGCACCATTCGTGAATCTCGAAGATCTTCTCCTACCGGTTGTTCGAACTTTGCGTGAATATGTCCTCTTCGTTGATCTCTTGCATAAGGGAGCTGCTTCCACCTTCAAAAGAAAGGGTACACAGGAGGATAGTATGAAATTCTCAGGTTGCCTCGTCTTCTTCCTTATAACAACTGCTGGTTCATCCTATAAAATATAATTGGCTATGCAGTCTGTCTTATACAATTTCCTATACTAAAAAGTGTCATAAATGGGTCCCCCCATTCATGAACTCCCCGGTAGGCAAGGCCAAAGCTGATTCCATTATATGATTTCCGGATAGTGCTCGAAAGTCACCGGCGCGAAAACTTGTCATATGTTGGAATCCGGATGTGAACAAAACGAGTTCAGGTTTCTTCGACTAAATATACTCTATCTCAGTAATTTATGATCTCCCAAGAAGGGCCCTTGTCTGCAAAGATAGCTTGGACTGCTCTTCGGTCTCCACTTCCCTCGGCGTCTTCGCCGCCTTGATAGCGATCTTCTTCCGCGGGTTTTTCCTCTCTTGCTGAGCCTCGCCGACTGCTTTGTCCGCTCCATTGCCGTATTTGTGCACAATTAAGGATCGGCTTCCACGGGAATACAGGCATACTGAAACTGCACCTCCGTACCTCTCAACCTCCGCGTCACCTGGGTTGTGTCACCGTAGTCAGAGAGGAATAGGATGGCGAGGGAGAGGCAGAAGGTAAATCAGGACCCGTTGGCGAAAAGCGTGGTGTAGGGCACGCAAGCCGAAACGCTCAAGCCGAGAGGCGCTAGCCGGAAGTGCGTGCAGGCAAGCGCAAATGAGGGGCGCGTTAATATGAGGGTTCAGGGTGGAAGGGATTGAGGAGGGGCAAGTGAGCTGAAATACTGTAGTGTAATGTACGACATAAGGCCCCGTGGTCCTTGTTGGAGGTGGGGTGGTGATGAGGACAAACACTTCGTTGGCGATTTTTTAAAATTATTTTTAGTACAACACAGTGTGGACCACTGTACTGCACTTTAAGGGTTATATTTTTATTTTAGACTACTGTACACTCCTCGAAAAAATAGTAAGACCAAGAACAAAAACGCAACTGCACGTATAAGAACTGTAACTTAAAAACAGGGAAGGGAAATTACTTTTAGAACTGCCTATAGATTTGCGAATAGGCCCAACGAGGGCAACTTATCACCAGCCTAAGCCCATTTTTACCCTTTTTCGCAAGATAAAAATAGGAAATAATCCTCTTGGAATCCATTGCTTTACAAAGAATGTAAAACATCTGATCAAATTTCCGCAGAAAATAGCTTCAACGACTTTCTTAACTCCCAGACAAGTTTTATACAACATTGAGCAACAAAAGATAGGTATATGTGTCGGTCTTACGGACATAAAAAACGGCGCAATTTGGGCAATACTCAACAAGATGAATCCTAAACGAAAGATCGCTAAATTTATAGACAAGTCTAAAACCACGGCGCATAATTTTATCTGATCGCTAGAGGTGCACAAACCAAAATACTTGGTAGACCGAAGGATATATTCAGTTTTCTGCTTCGATCTTTATTTCGGCACGCCTCAACTGTAAATTACAGTGCAATGGAGCTAATACATTCCCTTCATTTATCGGTATCCGTTCGCCGTATCCGGCAATTTTTTATCCTTTTGCGATCACATGGTTCATAAAAAGAGAAAAAGTTCCGGCAATGAAGAATGAACAATAGAAATCTAGGTATGATTGGGCTAAAGAAAAATGTGACCAGAAGCTTCTATGATTGGGATGACGTTATTTTTACGAACGAAAAAGTTCGACTTTGACGGTCCTTATGGCCTCGCGTGTCACTGCCATGATGTAAAGAAGGAGCCTTAATATTTTTCATCTAGTCAGCTAGGTAGAAAATCGGTTATGCCGTGGTCTGCTATTACATATTACTGCGTCTCTGATATTGTTTTAATTTCAGAAAAAAATATTCTAAGGTTTACGTTACGGGTTTAAACGAGGGCCTTCGACCCTTGACCCTTTGCTGCTGAATACGTCGAAAGTACCTTTATTATCCATCATGAAAATGCAGCAACGCAAAAGAAGAATTACGCAAAAGCTGGTTGGCAGAGAATGATGTGTATATACTTCTCCTGCCTGCCAAATCGCTTTATTTAAATCCTATTGAAACTATGTAGGTTATACAGATCCGTCAGTTTAATCATAATCAAAAGTAATCTGCATCCATCGAGAAGTCGGAGGAGTTCATTAATGAAACTTGGCATCGAATCACAAGGGATGTTGTTAATAAACCTTTAAGTCTCATCAGAGCCTTTTGCATTGAATTGATTGAGGAAACAGTAATTAGATTCATTACTAGATCCTCTTCGATATAAATATTGAAAACGTTTCTTGCTCCTATTTTTTGTCGTTCGAAAACGGTTCTATATCAGTATTTCAAATATATATGGGTTAAAAACCCTTTCATTTTTATTAAATGGCTATAATAAAATATTCCTGTTTTATTTTTGTACGATATCAAGGCTACGACTCTCAGGCATCAGGGGATGTAAGATACAGGGCCCTGTGGGAGACTACGTTGGCCATGAGCTGTAATACTAACGCAGACAGGGTCGTCACAAGCTGGTGATACTCGTTGGCGGCGATTGTGCCGCGTTGGATGGCGAAGGAGGCGATTCTCCCAAGCCCTTCTCTTTCTGGCTTGCCAATTACCCCATGGCTATCGAAGCCGAGAGGCAAGAACTTGGTACGTACTGATGCACAGAGTTCGGCATAGCGTGCGTTCTTCTGGGACTCGATGGGCATGGTGGCACCCACGGACGTTTTGAGTGGAGTCGGAAGGGCTCTTGCTGTGTACGGACTTACGATGAATACGTCAATGGCGCAAGGTTGCGTAGAGAACTCGAGGTTGTCGATTAAGATATATATTCTGCGCCGCTCTTGAGGCGCGAGGTGTGCTTCGCATCGGAGCGTGTACTCCAGTTTGCGGTTCAACAATACGGATAGATGTTGCAGGAGAAAGTATAGTTTGTCCCGTAGGTGGTTGTGACGTCGTAAAAAGCCCTCCATCGAGGGACTGTTTGTCGCGTGTCTCCCAAAGGAATATAGTAGAGGCGAACACTACACTCAGGGGAGGGCACATCGCGGGCATTCAATTTGGCCACTGAATACGGGGTTACTGAGACGGAGGAGGACCATTTATGACCAGATCTCCGGTGCGACTCGCGTCTAGTTCCGGGAATCCAGAAGGGAGAGGAAGGGCGAGTTGGCAGATCGAGTTCGGCAGAGTCGATTCCTTGCAAGTCGTTGTGCGGCGGTTCCGTGTTGGGGTGGTGAGGAGAGGTAGTCTTGAAGGCGGATATAGTGGATTGCTTCAGTGATGACGGACTGGGTGCCGAGGATGGGCCGCTCGAAGGAAGGCGGGATAGAAGGGGTTCGAGTTGGAGATGTTCGGCCAGGTTTTGTGGGAGAAGGGTGTGCGTTAAAGATATTGCAGTAGTATACTGATGCCATACAGTTACTTTCTAGTATTTTGGTTGTGATAGCTGCTCGGGATTAGCTCCTTCATCAGGCTGTAGGTGTTTACTAGGGAGTAACGGTGTGCCGCTGATGAGATGGATGCGGTAAAAGTAAAGCCCAGTATGTCCATTGATAAGGGTAGTGTAGCACAGATCCATAGGCTGTCTTGCAGGTTGCGATGTACCCTTTGGAATGCCCCTCGCAGTTCCACGCCAAATGTCGTTGATGTAGAAAGAGTCAGGTGCGACGGGGTGGTCCGTAGGATGTACATTAACCTGCATGAGCTGTGACTATAACGTTTCTACCCTATTTACGTACTGTAAACCCATGATTTTTTCTTTTGCGAGTTGCAAGTGTCGGGAGCAATTATTTATTCTCCTGGCTTAAAGCAGCTTGAAGGGCTATTTTGTCAGGGTAATTTTGCAGGTAAATACTGTAATGCAGAAAAGTGGTGAATATTGGTTGGTCGGACTTGGGTGTGCGGCATAAGAGCCTCTTGCGATTGATTTGGTAGGCAGATGCAATGCAGTGGCCTCTAGAGCGATGAAAATATAGTAAAGTGATGGCGTCGCGTAATTGTAAGAGCCGGTTGTCGATTAAGGCGTTGTTCCGGAGGAGTTCGATGCCCCGAGTAGCAGTTGCATGGTACGTCGTTGTAGGCACTGGGTGATGTGAGAACAAAAGCAGGGACCAGCGAAGGGCGAGGCGACGTAACTTCACACAATTACAAGCATTTCGTTGTTGGTGATGTTATTTTTTCGGGGAGTGTAGAGTACTGAAATTTGTTTATTTTCTGGGGAATACCGGCCATTATAGGTCACAAGCGTCTCGGGGCTTGGATACTGAGGCTAGGGGTCTCATGCGCACGAGTATAGAGCGAGGCAACGAAACGATGACAGACACTGAATTGAGAAAGCTAGAGATGTACAATACTGTATCACCAGCAGCACTACTGTACTATATAATGTACTGTACAGCCATCTGGCAGACAAGACAGAATCATTGCCTTGAAAACTCACTGTAGTTGTTAAGAAAATTATTTGAATATCGCAACATACGTGTACACGTATTAGATATCGTGCTTGCTCGGGTACTTAGATTGCCCAAAGCCGTCGGTTAGGCACATTCTCTCCGAAGGAGGTAAAAGATTAGAGAAGTGTACACAGCGTTGACCGAAGTCCGTTGTCCTGCTTTGGTGTTACTCCTTAGCCCTTCTCATAAAGTCTCTTCGCCCCTTAACCCTTCCCACGTCAGCAGTTATACCAAGCCTTGATTGCAAGTTCAAGACGCCGTAACTGTTTTCGCGCACAGTACGAGTTCTAAGACAATCCGGATTCGAGGCTTTTCTCTGTGTGCTTTTTCTCTCATCGTTTTTTTCGACACGGATTCCAACGATTCAAGATCTTCGCTTTTCCCCCTTTTTTCACTCTCATCCCCCTCCACAGATCTGTATTCTTCCACATTTCTTCGACTCTTTGTCAATCTACTTGACAAATCCATCGATTCGTCATGCCTATGTATCGTTCGCAATTTAAGACCAAAGCTGACCGCCTACTGAAGAAGATTGAGTTAACGTCGTTTAAGGATGATTTAACGCTTCATTTGGTAGAAGTAGCCCGCTGTAAGCCCAAGACTATTATCCCTGGACCCATGGACACTGAAAGCTCTACCGATTCTACATCTTCCGATATGCCCGATTTTGATGACGTCGAGGAGCCCATCCGCAATATGCTACAGTACCTCCTGCATCTGCAGTTTTCACTAGTCACTTTTTCCGAACGCCCTTACAGTATTACCGACAATGATTCTCTATGATGTCGCAGATTTCTTCGGATTCACGAGGATACCGAACGAATTCCTAGTGGGCTTGTCTTTAATATCCTAAAAAAAGAAAGAAATGCGTTTGACGTTGTTACCTTGGCCCTGTTATGTTCTGGATTGCGGCTCCGTTACTTCACAGAATATTCTGACTCGCTTTTCCAACGGCCGTGGATCTGGCAAAGTTGTTTTATTTCACTTCACAGACCTCACAGCTTTACACGAATTCACTGCATCAACTGTGCTGTAGATTCAAGCCACTGGTAACCTTACAAACAGGGCTACTAGGCACTTTGCTGTCATTACACTTTCCTTGCAGTTCTGAACACAGCGTTTGATCCTATTGACACACTTGGAAAAGTTACGGGCGAGTTGCACACTGGTATATTATTTCATTGCTTTACCAATCAAAAGTCGCCTTGCTATACCATGCCACCTGGACCAATGTACTTCTTACATTTTGTCAGAGTATGTCACTCGTGCTGACTACAATTCTGAAAGCGCTACTTACGATATTGTAAGGGCTGTTTTACGGGAACACCTTTGAATTCGCTACTGTTAGACTGCATTTTCCTCCAGTTAGTAGCTATCTTCAGTTCTATATAAACCCTGGTTTGGAGCGGCCGGCTTAGCCCAGCCATCTTCAACCAAAGTTTCAACAACAGTTCTACCTTGACCTGCTCGTGTGCGCTTAACACCCCACGAACGTATTCACCCGTTTGGCAAACTCATCTCGCCCTACTGGTGTTCCTGCATCCCCCTCCACCACTCCTGACGTTCGTGATGTCGGTCCTGCTTCTATCCCTGCTCACTTACATGAAATTCGTATTCAAAATAATGAGGTCACATTCAACGAGGATCCGCTTCCTAATGACTCTGAAGACATACGTTCTCATCTCCATAGCCCAGATGATTCCAACAAGGTGAACAACGTACTTCAAATGTTCAAGGATAGCCACCTCAACGGTGACATAACACATAATATCCAGGAAACACTGAAAATATACTCAATATGCTCTCGCCAATACCGTCTGACAAAGACGCAAAAGGTTGACTTCTTCATCCACACATTGGATAGCCCTGCTCGTCGCTTCTTCTTGGAAAACGTCGACGATACTATGGGCTTCAATCGAATGTCGACCATGATGTTAAAGGGGTACTTCAATGACGCTCAACAACTTCAAGCCGAAGGAACACTTGAGAATCTCCGTCCCTGAAACTTCATGACTTCAAGGGAAGTTACCGATGTTCCAGCTGGCCTTACGAACTGGCAGACACCATTAACGAATTCTCTCCATAGTTTCCTAGAGATTTTTGCAGTGACGAACATAAGATCTATTATCTTCGTCGTGCTATTGTTACACCTACATTTTGTAACTGGGACAGAATTCCCATGCAGAATATTACGTCACAAGGCTACTCATTCAACATGTTCGTTACGACGCTCCATGACGCAGTCCAAAACTTCACGCAAATGAAACTTATTTCCGATGACATGAATTTATCAAAGCTGACTGGAGTCGTCAACATCACCAACAACATCACGGCTCGGACTCACATGACTTCCTACGGTCTTCATCCCCGTCATGCTAGCAAGGCACCCCATCATGATCGTCGGTGCAAGTCCCAATCGAAATCAATCGAGAACGCCCGTCGTCGAAAACAATGCTTCAAACGCGGCGCTGCAAAATGGACACCTGGACACCAATGTGACCCGTTTCTATTGCGTAATACACCCACAAGAGACTCCACAGATTTTAATCGACCATTTATATTGTAGCGGACTTTGCTAAGGGAGTTAAATCTCAGCTTGACACCGAAAGCAGTGATTTTGCCCAAGATACCCGCCATATTCATTAATTGCCTGACGACCTCACCATATTTGACACACTCTTTGATGATACAGTCTATAACAGCGTCGTTCAAGAGGGAGGAGCTCAAACTTTTCTTGTGAATCCATTGGATAATTCTGATCAATAGATCATCACCATACATCTCTCCTCCCAACTTGACTCGATTTCACAGGATTTTCTCTTGGGCGGCGAGGAAAAATAGCTCGCCATTCGCGCCGTCTACTACACCAGAATGCAAATAACACTCGTTCTGATCATCGAGGGAAGACTTCCTGTTCTGATAACTGGACAGATATTGATTGCACTTCAACGTATGTTACATCCTTAGCCGACGAGATCCAACAGCGCCTAACACTTGGATTTTTGTGCGATATTGGAGCCCCTTAATCTTTTGTCTGTCGCAAAGAAATTAATCGTATCCTCGCTTCCCTTGGTATCCATTCCCGTCGGATCCATCGATCTCCAAACAGATTCGGTTTCACAGATGCAGTTTATGATTCACTTGGCATTATTTCTGTACCTCTCCGCACTCCTGGCGCCCAACCGGTCTTTCTCGACTTGTACATCGTTAATGTTGACATTGGTATGTATGTATACGACCGAGAGTCGATCATTCCTTGCGTCGTTTCGGACCGCCTATGCAAACGCGCCTTGCATCAACACCCGTCGGCACCCAAGTCTTTTTCGACGAGTGGAACGTTCCACTGATCCGTTTGAAAAGAAATCATTCGTATACAGAGATGTAATTCACGACTTCAACATATCTTATAACCGCACAACTTAACGGCCTGCATCGTCAGTGTTTTCATCCAAATGCCACGAGAAATTGTTCAACTTGTTGAAGCGCTCACATCCCGCAGATGCAACACCTGAAACCTTGAATGACTTCCGAGAAATATCGAAAAGATGTGACTCCTTCCAACGTATCCAGCGTGCTCCTCTTCGTTCCCGCGTATCAATGGGTGCTGAAGATTTTCGTTTCAACGAACGTGTATTCTTGTATATTGTGTACCTTGACGGGGATCGGTACCATATATCGTCGATGATGGCACCAAGTTTTTTGTGGCAAAAATCCTCACGGGATCTTTCACGGAGACTATCTGGCAGATTTTGATCGCATTTTGGGCCTTTATGTACACCGAACTCCCTCACGGCATTATTACCGATCAAGGTTCACAATTCGGTAAGACATTTAAGCACCTTGCCCGGGCATCCAACGTCGAGGTACAAACGACATACATTGAAGCATATTCCAGCCTTTGTATCGGTGAAAAGTACCATGCGCCCGTTCTCTATACATACTGAAATATAAGATTGGATCATACCGAAACAGACAAACACGTTGCACTCGCATGTGCTGTTAAATCTATGAATGATACACTTGGACCTGAAGGACTACTGCCCTCCGCGCTTGACTTTGGCGAATTCACGGACCTTTCTACTCCTTCCGAAATCCACACTACGCTTCACACTCTTTCTCAGCCGGCTAACAATGCCAGGACAGCTAGGCACGAAATGCAACTTCAGATGGAAAATCTCAAGGTTAAGCTTACCCTTCATCATTCAATTCCGCCTGCTTGCGATCGTGCCTACACATCTGGCGACAAAGTCCTCGTTTTCAGGTAGTAGCAGCACGCGAATCTCATAGGGGAGTGGTTTCGACCTTTCAAAGTTGAAGGCATCAACTATAATAAGATACTTTTCTACATTCGTGATGTTACCATCGGTCTTGCTTGTCCTTTTAGCGTTACCCAGGTCAAACCATACTTCACTCCCTAATTACTTTCCCATTCGTTCTTCTGTGACTTGAATAACGGTCTTCAGCAATTCAAGTCTCCACATACATATAGCTACGCATATTTAACCGAAGTCTTCTACCCTGCGATGAACGTGCCAAGAGCTTCGAAATAATGGCCGCCAAGAAGAAACAAGTTCGCAACATTCTAGAAAATGGTACGTTCAAGGTCATTCTGAAGGAGGAAATACCCCCAGACGCTAATTTCCTACCCGGCCGCTTCGTCCTTACCATCAAATCTACTGTAGATAATAAGGTCAAATGGAAGGCCCAGTATGTAATCGGTGGGCATCGTGATAAATTAAAGAACATGTTTCTTAATTCCTCAATCACGCTCCAGCCGCAATCAGTCCGAATTCTGCTTGCCCTAGCTTCTATTTTCAGCTTCATCCTATGGTCTTTGGACATCCGTCAAGCATTTCTCCAGTCATCCGAGCCCTTTGCAAGAGAGGTCTTCATTCGCAATCCTGCTCCATAGTTTGAACTTAATCCCAACCAATGCTTGAAACTCCTCCGACTCCTTTACGGCTTGTGCGATGCAAGCGACTTGTGTCATGCCATACTTGACAAGCATCACCGCCAGGATATCGGTATGATACCTTTCAAAACAGATCCTGCTATGTATTATTTTCTTTCTTGCGGCCTTCTTAAATGTATCAGCAGAGATTACATTAATGATATCATTCGTGCCGGTACCGACTCATTTCAGAGAACTGGGCCCCTGACATACGAACGTTTTGAAGTCGGTTCTGAGGACACAGAACTCCCATTTGAGTTCACCGGTTTTTTCATATCTCAGAACGACCGAGGCGATCTATTCATTGACCAGAAGGCCTTTCGTCGCCAACTGGAGTTCATCCCTATGGATTCCTCTTTCAAGCAGTCCCGCTCAATGCGAATGCTGCTCTCTTCGCTTGCCAACTCTCGTCCGGACTGCCTATTCCAGATATCGCAGCTGACACAAGTCACAGAATCTATGTTTTCAAAAGATAGATACTCTATTATCAGACGTTTAAACAAAGCAGTCAAATAAGCTGTCGACAATGCCTCCAGCTTTAATATTTGAAAGCTCAAGAAGCACAAACTCAGAGTTGTAGACTTCTCTGATTCATCCTTCGCCAATAATGCTGATATATCATTACAACTTGGACACATCGTTTTACTCGCAGATGATCAAGATTGCGTTGTGCCGATTTCTTTCAAATCCAACAGGTCCCGCCAGGTGACAAGGTCTCCATTGGCTGGTGAAGTCATCGCATTTCGTGATATTTTCTACGTCGTGATAGCCTTCTCAGCGAGCATTCTAGCGTCTTACGGTATCGTGTCCCGGTGCAACTCATGACAGGCGGCAAATCTCTTTTTGATGTGATATCTAAAGGGTACCGTACTTCTGAAAATCGAATGATGCTTGACATTGCTGCTGTTCGCGAGGGATTTCGTGACAAACCGATTTCAGATATTGGATTTGTCAGGAGTCACAATAATGCGGCGGATGGTTTGACAAAGCTTGTCTCAGGCCATGCTTCGATCTATCATTTCTTCCGGAAAGCTGTACATCAAACCACACCATTGGACTGTCCGCAATGACGGCGCCCCCTTACCTTCTGATTCTTTAAAGAGTCCGACACCTATCTATGCCACTTGCGCCACAAACCCTCGTCCGCTCACCCTGTCCGCTTACAGCACAGTTATCCGCCCTTTGATGAAAACCGGTCGCTGCAGTTCGTCAACTAGGCTCGCTTCGATTCAAGTTGCCAGGCTCCCTGGGTGATCCGCAAGCCAATCTCTGATCGTTAGACATTGCACCGTTTTGCCGGCTTTTCTCCCCTTCATGAAATTCTTCATATGTAGCGAAATATAGAGGGATAATGGGAAAGAGTCATGGGAGCTTATAAAAAGGGACAGACAACTGCTGTAATGATGTTTGTTTATCAGTACCGAATGTGGATGTTGACTTACCAGACTGAACAAACAGAGAGACATTTCTCCCTTTTATAAAGGGTTGTGAACTAAATGCGTTGGCCATTGTAAGTATTCGTCCACATGTGATTTCTGTATTCCCGGGTGTGATAATATCCGACCTTTACGGGCGTTCGCTTTTTTTTAGCATTTTCCGAAAAGATATCCTCTACCTTTTACGGTGCCCAGGTGTGGCCACTTAGGCGCGGCCGTCGAATTTTTTTGACGACCCCGCACAACCCGATTGATACAAATGGGGAGAGTATTAAGAAAATTATTTGTACATCGAAACATACGTTTACACGTATTAGATATCTTGCTTGCTCGGGTACTTAGATTGCACGACGATGGCGCTCGGGAACATTCTCCCCGAAAAAGTTAAGAGATTCAAGAAGAATACACAGCGTTGACCGTAGTCCGTTGTCCTGCTTTGGTGGTACTCCTTAGCCCTTCTCATAAAGTCTCTTCGCCTCTTAACCCTTCCTACGTCAACAGTTTTACCAAGCCTTGATTGTACTGTAAGTACAAGACTTACTGTTGTCGCGCACAGTACGAGTTCTCACGACAGTAGTCGTGGCCTATAATTGGCCACGACCGTTCATAGTATGCACTGTACGACAGTTTTATTTCTTATAGTCGTTATCTCGGTCGGTAGCAATTTATGAAATTTGTTTTTATTTTGTTGCGTACTGTGTTATACAAAAAACGCTCGCGATAGTGCCAGCGCAGCATCTGTGACAGCTCAGCAAGAATGCGTAGATATTTTATGATATTAATCTAGTACCAAATGCTACTGTAGCCATTAGATTTAATTTTTATGGTGGACTAGTTCTATACTGTACTGTACTGTACTTCCAAATACAGTGCAGACGGGCTACAAAAAAGTCTATACAAAGGCTTGCGTACCGAGTAGCGGAGCAAGTCCAAGACAAGAATCATCAGCCATCAAACAGAAGTTAACACTTGATCTTGCCGCAATAAGGGGAAGCCAACCCGTCGAGCACAACGGTCAGTAGTTGTGTCAGGCTTTGTAGGCTCGGCTTGTAGGGCTTTTAGTAGACTTCCACCAGCAACCTTGCTGCGTGGTCCACGTGTCATACCTTTTGGGCTGTGATACTACATTCGCGAATTATCCTCACAGTGTCCTCAGTTTTATTAATTTCACACTTTGCACTTTCAATTACATACTACTTCACTGAACAAAGGCCTGAATATCCTTTCGTCAACCGTGTACCAGAGTATTGTTACTTACACACCAACCTTCTGTTGAAAACAAGTCAGAACACATCCTAATTTCTAGGTCAGTGTTCAACAAGGATCAAGGAAGCACTGCAAATACATCGGACCTGTTTCAGTCCAAGATAGCACTGGAAAATGTCTCTCAAGAGGTTTCAGGATTCATCATCTCAATTCGAATACTAGAGAATCGTGTCTCTCTTCGGTCTATGACTGGACCTCAAGTAGTCGATGAGGTTGCCGAACTTTTTCCACCTGCTCTATTGTTCTCTCCTGCTATAAAATCTCTGCCTATTGCTTATAAAGCACTTCGTGACTGGTTGAATGACTGTGGAGCAAATATGCCGCCGCATAGTTCCCGTCGTGTTATCCGCCAGCAAGCCGCTAATCTCTATACCGAAGACGAAGACAAGTTAGCTGCAGAAGAAATAAGAAAGGACATAATGAAATCTGGTCGTCGTACAACCCGAAGAGGCCAAGAGCAATCAGCCACCGAAGATGAAGAATCTCGTGCTACATCCGTCCCTACGCATCAGAAGAAATTGGCGTACTACATCGGCTCTAGATTCCGTGACAAGGACCAAAAGTTCTCCGGAGACCTTTGCGAGTCATGGATGAAATATGTTGCCGAGTACAAACAAGTTGCTCGTGACTATGATCTCAGCGCTGCGCAAAAGAAGCAATACCTTCATAAACTTCTACGTGGTGATGCTAAGAGATCTTACTTGGATCGGATCGATAACGAAGTTAATTTGTTTACTGAGGCCATAAACCTCTTTGGTAATGAATACAACTATGTGGTTCGTCAAAATCGGGTGAAGAACTATCTTGGTGGACTTAGGTTATCCAAGTATACTTCTGAAGGTCTTGATGAGCTTGCAGCACTTGCAAAACTGCACAAGCTGATAACAAAGCTTTCACCGCAAGTGCCTGTTTCGCACAGGAGTGAGGCACACAAGATTGAATTTCTTCGTAATGCTACCGTCGGTTATGCATGGGCGACGGAGCTGTTAAGTCGCGTCGCTACCCATGGTCTCTCATTTCAGCAACTCTATGGAGAACTTGGAGCAGCCTTGCATCTCTCCAGTTTCTATACGACCATGCTCTGTCCTCATATGAGGCACACTTTGTCCTCATATGAGGACGGTTTCCGTTACATTTTGGAACAGTAAATGTTTTCGAAGCCTGAAATTTTTACTGCAAAAAATTTTTCTTTTGTTAAGTTGCAGTACAGTAATTCTTAATGTACATGCCCCCTCGTTTCTAAAACCCCCCACGATAATACGAACGATATTTCCTTCCAAAACGAAGCCATTTTCACAACTTCTTTCGAAGAGCGGAAGTTGGTGAGGGAAAACTGCTCTAGCCTTCACCGAGGTCAACCATCTTGAAAAGTTTGTTTTGATCAGCCATCTACACTCATGAACTAATGCGGAGGGACAAGAAATGCGCTGAGGTAAAAAGAATTGTATTGAGAAAAAAGGGCTAAAACTTGTCCTCATATGAGGACAACGGTCCAATAAACACTAGGGAAGCCACATTGGCAAACATGAGAGATAAAGCTGCAATTAGGTCACGCATTACTTCAGATGAGGACGAAAAGGTCCCTGGGATAATCTTTCAAGGACCCGGTCGCTACGCAAACCGACATCGCGGTGTCGTGTATACACGTAGCTACGGCCAAAGGAAGGATTCATTTGGACCACTTTCGGTCATGGAATGCTTCAATTGTGATTCCCCTCATCATATGTTAAGTTCATGTCCGCATAAGATTGACCTTGCTAAAGCCGCTCGTCGAAAAATTGAGTACATGTCGAAGAAAACTGGAAACACCCGAAATTCTCAGGGTGTATTATTTGAATTATGTCAACAGCTCGACTCTTTAAATGAAAAAAAAGAGGAAATGAGCCAAGAAGTACCAGATGAAACAGATGTACATGTTAACGATGAAGTTGAAGAAGAAAAAACCGAATTGGATCTCTTCGATGCACTTGTTAATTATGTCGGAGACACAAATGATGAAAAATCTGTAGCTGAAGCTACGATCAACATTACTTCTCCTTCGGCCCCAAAGTGAATTGAAAAGTTCAATGGAGCCTGTTTGGATACTGGAGCTCAGAGATCCGTAGTAGGGAAGATTCAAGCTGAGGGATACTACCGCCTCATGGGAATCCCTCTAGCTCTCATTCCGTCAACAGCAAAGGTCTACAAATTTGGAGCAAACAGGAAGGAAGCATTGATAAAGCAAAGTTTCGAATCCCATATGGCGACTAGATATTGGAATACCGCTTCCTTTAGGACTCGACGTACTTGATAAGTACAAGCTTCTAGTAGACACCGCGTACAATCTTATCCGATGCAAAGATCCTGTCTGAAGTGCACCTCTCACTCGAAAGCTGGGCCATGCTTACTATGAATGGAACTACGAAGTTGTGTATACAGAGCCAGAATTGAAAAGGATTCACCGAAACGTTTATCACCCGCATCCGCCGAGAATATAAAAAATGATGAAGCAGGCCAAGGATCCTCAAGCGACACCAGATACACTTAAGGCACTCGAAAAAGATACTGAATTTTGTGATGTTTGTCAAAGGATTTCGAACTAACCTGGTCGTTTCCGCGTCGCACTGCCAAGCGAAGACGTAGTCTTTAACCGAACTGTGCTTATGGATCTTATTTACTTGGAAAGCATGCCCGGACTACACGTGGTTTGCAAGGGTAAGTTGTTCAGTGCTGCAGTATTCTTCGATGGAGAGTCTTCAAACAACGTATGGACAGCTTACGTCCGTCAATGGGTTACAAAGTACGTCGGTTACTCGAAAGAAATTCACACTGATCGTGGACAGCAATTCGATAGTGACCTGTGGCGTCACTTGCTGCAAGCGAGTGGGATAAAACGCTTGGACTCAGGTTTCGAAAGCCATAATGCTATTGGCGTCGCTGAAAAGTACCATGACTTCCTCCGACGAATTTATCGTAAGGTACGAATGGAGCACCCAAAGATTTCGAAAAATGACTGTCACTATCTTCTCTTTCTGTTCATGCCATGAACAACACTGCCGGACCAGATGGGTTGTCTCCCACTCTTCTCGTGTTTGGAATCGTTCCACAATTTCCGCTAGGATTTTCAGATCTTCCCGAGCAGCGTGAGCGAATGCAAGCATTATAAAATGCTCGCTCTGAGATGTCTAAGGCTGTTGCTTCTGCCCGCATCCGCACTGCTCTTAATCGTAACGTCCCTATTGCATCAGATCGCGAGATTAAGATTGGATCTCAAGTACTCTTCTATCACGAAACGGTGAAAGCATGTGAAAGCCCATACAATGTTGTTGCAGAAGATGAAAAAAATCTTTGATTCAGTATCAATAACGAACTTAAAAGGGTTTCGATTGACAGATTCCGTGAGTATATAACGAATCCGGATCACCAGAAAGGACAGGAAAAATTGTCTGATAATGAGCGTGACGAAATAGATACCGTCTTTGACCGAGTGTTCTCGGGCGAAACATTTCTTGCGACCGTTCAAGAAAGAATGGCTGAATTTCGGGTCAAAACAGAGGGAACAACTGATGTCTTAGAGACACCAAGCCTAACGTATATCATGGAGAAAGTTCCTGCTGCTGACAAAAGATCCAACTCCGCAGCAGTTGAAATAGCCAAACGCAACGAGATTATTCAGGGTCTTTATGATGGTAAAGTCTGGAAAGTCGTCAATATTTCGTCTCTTCCCCCGAAATCAAACATTATCGGTGGAAGATTTGAACTTACGCTAAAGAATCCAGGTACCGACCGTCAGAAGGCCAAATCACATTTCATTGGACAAGGCCACAAAGATAACATGAAAGATTATATAGTGCAAAGCTGCGCAACACTACGCCAAAGCTCTACCAAATAATCCTTTCAGTATCTGCCATTCTTAAATACAGTCTCGCAATGATTGATTTCGTTCAAGCTTACCTCCAAGCGAAAAAAGCTAAGTCGTGATATACATCTTAAGATCCATGAGGCCGATCGAGTTTTTCAACATCGGGGGAGATCAAATACTGAAGCTGAAAAAACTTCTTTATGGTATATGTGATTCTGGTGACTACTGAGGCGCTACTCTCGAATTCTTCATCAAGAACGAACTAGGAATGCTGTCACTCGACGGAGATCCATCCCTTTACATGAAATAAGGTACAGAGGGTACCGATGGACTTTTTGGAGCCTATGTCGATGATAATTTGTTTGCAGGAAATGAAAATGTTAATAAGCTCATTGAGCTCACAGCTCGTTCGTTTGAGTCAAAACCGGTCGAGTATGACAATTTTGAGTTCGACAGCATCCACATTGAAACTGAAAAATCGATTGATGGTCAGCAAACTTCCTACGCCCATCAACCAAACTATCTTGCCAAGCTCAGAAAAATACCAAGTAATTCTACCTTTGAACTCTTTCGCTCCATCCGAGCCGCATTCAGTTAGCTATCGCACACTCGTCAAGACATATTCTGTGCAGTCAATCGTGCAGCACAAGTAACCGTTGAAATTTTCGGAAAGACGGCCATCGAAGAGCTTAATACTTACATAAGCTATGTGAAAGATACCAAAGACATCCGTCTCAAATATCCCCCGCTCAATTTCAACACCCTGAATATTCATGTTTATGCAGATGAATCGTTTGCGACAAACACAGATCTCACTTCGCAGTTAGGATTCATTATTTTTGCTTTGTGATGATGCAGACCTCTGCCATGTTTTGAACTATAGAAGCCGCAAGTCTCGTCGCATCGTACTTTCTATCATGGCTGGAGAATTGTACGCATTATCCGCTGCATTTGATGTCGCTTACATATTGAAACACGATTTGGAACGCATCGTACGCCGTAAGATACCTCTGAAAATGTTCACAGACTCGAAGCAAATTTTCGATGTCTTTACTCGTGCTTCGCATACAACTGAGAAACGTTTAATGATAGACATCGCTGCTTCTCGTGAAGACTAAAACAAGTTTGAAATATCAAATGTTGGACTTATCGCTGGTACTGCAAATCCTGCTGATGGTCTAACACAGCCGAATGTTTGCAAGCCTCTGCTAGAAATTCTACGGACTGTAGTTGACAAAACCTTCGTCGAGCAATGGATTATCCGTAAGAAGTAAGGCACACCTACCTCTCTTTTCGAAACGGCGGGAATGTTATGCAGAAAGGGCTGCGATAGTGCCAGCGCAGCATCTGTGGCAGCTCAGCAGGAATGCGTAGATATTTTATGATATTAATGTAGTACCAAATGCTACTGTAGCCATTAGATTTAATTTTTTGGTGGACTAGTTCTACACTTTACTGTACTGTACTTCCAAATACAGTGCAGACGGGCTACAAAAAAGTCTATATAAGGGCTTGCGTACCGATTAGCGGAGCAAGTCCAAGACAAGAATCATCAGCCATCAGACAGAAGAAGTAAACACTTGTTTTTGCCGCAATAAGGGGAAGCCAACCCGTCGAGCACAACGGTCAGTAGTTGTGTCAGGCTTTGTAAGCTCGGCTTGTAGGGCTTACAGTAGACTTCCACCAGCAACCTTGTTGCGTGGTCCACGTGTCATACCTTTTGGGCTGTGATACTTCATATTGTAGGTAGTTGGTGTAATTCCCAAAAAGGGGATATTCGCATTACAGTCTCATCTGAGTGGGAGTGATAACACTGGATAACGGACATTACAGCAATAGTATGAATTAACTTGATACACCGCCTCGTCAGAGGGCAGGGGAGCCTGTGGGAGTAACTTTATGGAATCAGCATAGGACACTACATACTGTAGACACATTGCTTTATATGACAATATGATAGAGGCGTTAGCTTCTATGGTTGATTCGGTAGGCCGTTCCAATAGCAGAAATACAGCGGAAGACGATTTGACATGGGACAATGTCATCCATGAGGAGAGTGGTACAGTAGGGTAGGAAGGCGATGAGCTGGAGGGTCAAGTCCGGGGGGTTTAGCGGCCTTGCCGGAGGTTGAGTGGTGGACAAGACTATTGGCAATCCATGTCTCGAAGCTTTTCATGATGAGCGATCTCAGCTGCATCAGGCGGCTGTCGTGCTAGAAGCGGATTGGAAGGGAGAAAAACGGTTACGCCGCATGCGAGGGACTGGACATTGTCGCAAAGGGTGAGCTGCGGGGTTTTAGGAGGACTGCAGGCCACAGGTTGGCTCCAAGGATGAGGGTGCTGCGTAAGGAGTAAATATCTCTCTAGCTGTACTGTACTGTACTTTACAACGTGTGGCACGATACTGTACAGAGCAGAATGACCACTGCCAGTGGTCACACTGGTATCCAAAATTGTATTGTTACAGGACTAACATGCTGTATGATCACTGCCGCTTATTTTTGATCCGTCCAATTTCAATGACCAATCTGTAAAACCTGAATTGAATTTAATACCAAAACAGCAAAATATTCCGGGCTAAAAATATTCTTTTGCAAGTTTTCGCATTGTCGAGCGAAGCTGTCGTCGTAAAAAGGCACAAAAACTTGGGACTTTGATGAAAGATATGAAAATTCTTCCCATGTTTGTACTGTACCGTACGTACAGTAATGTATATATTCCTGTTAGTGTACTGTACTTCGGCTAGCTAATATCTCTTGGACGATAATTCATCAAGTCTTTCATTTATTGATTTTCCACTGCGGCATTGCATACAATACTGAACCTATATTTCTGGATTGACTGTCAAAATACGCTTCGAGAACCTGCTTGGGCACTATGCACAAACGAGTGGAACCGTTTTGTATTATAAATATCCCTGTTACCCACACAGCGGCCCAGGTTAGATATTCTGCACGACGTTGTGCCCGCAACGACCCACAAAATGGCAGAGCTAGCCTCTCAGCCTATCTCCGCAATTACCAATATGACCCTTCAGTGCCTAACAGAGCAAGTCAGAGTAGATCAGACTCCCTCTACCTCTTTCTCCACTGCTCTCAATATCACCCTCTTAGCCACCGATGCCCTCCTTAACGCTGCCCAAACCCAATTTTCTTCCATCCCCACCTCTTTCCTCACTCTACTTCAAACTCTGCCTCCTCTATTCATCGCCTTTCTAAAACACCTCCCCAGCCTCCTTCTCGCTTCACTCCTGACATACTTCAAGAATGGTATCGTTTTTATGCAGCAGCTGATTTTCCAAGTTGTCTCCCAAACTCTAAGCACTGGTGTGATCGGCGCCGTAATGTATCAATTCCGTAATCGAGCAAAAGCCCTAATAGCTTCCGCTGTTAATGCCTTGGGGAAAATATTTCCAGAAGACTGGATTGACGAGGAAGCCATCATTGAACTTGTTGAGGAGGCTACCGGGATCGAAAATCCGTACGCGGGTCAAGAACTTACTGCTAATTCATTTTTCCCCAAAGACGGATTTGAACCTGCATCCAACATAGCAAGTATGCTTACTAGCGTCCTATCAGCAACGTTGCAGAATGCCCAGCAAATGAGCGATACAGGTTCCGTAGTCACACCAGTTGTTGTCAAGAAGGACGGAAAGTGCTTACCGGCGACAAGGAAAATGGAGAATGGAGGAAGGACAGAGGTTATCACCGTAGATGGGCTGTGCCGATACTGTCGAGGGGCCACAAAGACACGGATTGTACGAAAGAGAGTCACTGAAAATGAAATCGCGGAAGGGATAACGACGGAGAGCGCTGCGACTGCGGGTGCGGGGGCGAGTACGGGCGTGTGCGGGGGACCACCGAGCATAGGCACAGAAACTTGCCGCGAATAGCATGCGGAGGGCACGCTTGGGATGACCGGGGTGAACAGGTACGGGAGGTCGTGGTAGGTTGGACGGAGGAATGGTTTGTAGGGTGCGAGCAGTTTGGCGATGGCCGATTCGGGGGTGGCCGATATGGGGGGTTGGCGACACTTTCAACCAACTTGGAATCAAAGTAATGTATTGATATTGCCTGAATCGCTTCCGAAAACGTCTGGCCTCAGACCTGTGTGGCGGCAAAATGAGGAAGTCGCCACCGCGCGCTGCCGTTCACTTGCTTCTCGAGGGGACGGATCTGTTTACCACTATGTAATAGTAGTGGGCTCTGTTTCGCATTGACGGAGGCGGTCGTAGGGGCGTGAAACTGCGTTGCGTGGTTCCGCGATTTGTATTCGTGCGGCGCTGTCCTGTCTTGAGCAACAAGCGCTCTTTGGCCTCGTTATTTGATCCATTGTTGAGCAGGAGCAAGACACCTTAGAAAGAGAGAGCTACAGTATTTCTGCAGACATGAACGCCCCGTGCACAACCGGACATTGGTCCGATTGGGAAGCGGTCGGCTAAACTGCTAGAATCAGAAGTACACCGGCGAGCACGGTCGCCGCTAGACTACAAGTGCATCGCAGACAGCCCAGCAATTACCGTGGCATTTAGTTTAGGCAGTTCGGTTTACGATGAGAGTTCGGGAAAACATCAAACTCGGTTTTCTGAGAAGCTATGACCACAAAAAAGTACAAAAAAATTACTGCAATACCGAACTGTAATTTCTTTTGCTTTTTCCGGTACATCAGACCCAGAAGGGGGAATTTTTGGGATATTTTAATGCATGGAAGATGTGGTCAGTTATATCCACGAGGCTAATACGTTATGCGAATTAGCCTCGTGACCCAGAAGTGCAGTAAAACCAGCTTCCGCTGATCGGCGCTAACACCTATGATCGTCCTTGTCAGGACGATGTCCCCAAGGTACTTGTCAACGTTTGCTTGAAACACTGCCGCAGGCCGATCGCTCTACGGCACTCCCAAAAGGAGGTCGCCCTCTCGGTGTTTTCCTCCCTCGCACCGGCAGTCCAGAAATACCTGTCAAGTCGTGTTAAAAGCACGGGAGACCAAGTTATCACCATCTTGATATTCCCGCCACGTGGTAATCATCTGTCTGTGCAAACGATGCCGAAACCCTTATGCCTTCTCGACTTCTCAACACGATCGCACATGAAAACGCGCAACTTTGGCCGATAGCTTGCCTGACACTCCACGCCCTTCCCTCCCCAAATCCCACTCATCACCGATACCCTGCCCTCCTCCCTTCGCTCCTCGAAATTACCTGTTCCCCACCTTCGTCCCTTCCATATCTGCTCTATCCCGGGTCGCAGCCTCCACATTGTAACCTCATTCCTTATCCGTCTCCGTGCTGCGGCTGCACACACTGAGCCTGGCACCTCTCAATCCGTTTCTGTCCGCCTGAACCTCTTGCCCACTGCCGTACTCAATCAAACTTTCCGTGACGAGCCACACTAGCCCCTAGAAAAGGTTCCCTCTCTCCTCGCATCCGCCCGACTGGCGCAGGTGAATTGCACGATCCATGGCGTTACGCTATAGCCGCATTCGAAGCCCGGGAACGATTGCTACCTTTGAAAAGTCTATCCGTTATCCCTCGTCACCAGCACTCCGGCAAAATCAGCCGAGCCGTGAAACTGGTTGTCAAACTCATTTCATAGGCTACTCGAGCTCTACTCAGCGCTCCCTATGCTGAACTCTCTCACGCTGTCACCCATGCCCCTCTCCACATCTTGCACCCGCAGGTGGCCCACCCTTGTAAACCCTCTTCACTCCCTGAACTGCCCTCGTTCCAGTAAATCTCTAACTCCTCTGTCCCGCTCGCTTCCTCAACCCTTCTTCTTCCGCCTGTCCAGACCTTCACTCCCCGCGTCTTCTCCGCCTGCGAGGGTCGGCGGTCACTCCCTAGGAGGGCGTCGTTACGCCCCTCCCCGCGCTCGTCAATTTCGTTCACTGGAAAGCCCGACGGGACCTCCCTACCTCTGCACTCGTTCTTATCTCCGATTCGACGCCCATACCATTCCAACAACGCAACGGCAATATCCGGCCTGCGGCAAACAGCCGGGACCTTCCACGCCTCATCACGAAAGCCCTTTTTTCTCTCTGCATTTGCCGACATGCCAGATTACGTAATCCCGGTGCAGGTCCCCAATAGAGCCGCAGATAGTATCGATTCCATCATCCATAAGCTCGAACGGCCCATGCACCTTGATGGCTCTGACGACAATTTCGTCATAGTCTATATTGATGCTCCCGGTGCCATCAAATTCTTTCGCACTCTTAGCAAATGCTACATCAACTCAAAACCCAGGCGTCCTCGTTAATGCGCCTTCGTTCGCCGGCCTCATCAATATGATTTACGCGTGTATCCTTTCCATCTCCCTAGGCCTCAGCTTGCAGGTCAGCCTGGGCAGCCATGAAGGCTCGCATCAAGTAGACCCATCTAGCTTGTTTTCTTTTTCTCAGGCCGTTCGACCCCTTTAAAGAAATTTTCCAATTGTGGTCTCCTGAGCCACTGCTGTGCTGACATCGGGGCGGTAAGTGGCACCGGCCCCGACGTTAGCGATGCGCTGTGGATCCATGTAAAAGGGGGTCATCTAATTCCAATTCCATATAATCCCTTCCCGGCCCGCGTTATTCGACCTACCATAGCCCCATCCAAATTAGCACCCTTCAATGAAGTGATCGCCCTACCGGTTGTCGCCGACAGCGGACATCACATCGCCGACGTCCCTCCTGGCTCACCCGCGTACACTAACCAATGTATGCCGAAGGCACTTGCCGACTGCTGCTAGCCATGCACTTCAAAAGCATACATACGCACGAGCCGTTAAATGCCTGTATGACATTCCACAGTACCAGCATCGGGTCCCTACCACTGCATTCAAGCGTAAGCTTTTATTCCGTCATGTTTCCCCTCCCATCGCTCACCTTTTTGCCATCTCTAGTTCGATCACGACCAAATGGAATTTGAATCAGGCATTAAAAATGTCCCGCTCCCTTCGGAGAGAGGGTGTCAAACTCGCCTACGCCTTGCCGACGGAGGCGGTTGTTTCCATGGTATTATGAGTGCTTACCAAGCTCTAGCCTCATCAACGCTGCCCCGTACCGTCTTTATGAGGACTCCTACCTGACTATGCCCACGTACCATCGCTTCCAGAATATCCCCCCTGTCTTTATATCTCCACATGTGCATTCCACGAGTTCCGGATCCTTTAATCCAACTTCGTGGAATACGAGCTAGGAGCGCAGTTGCAGCGTCCACAACTCGTTCGCTGTAAACTCTTGCAGCCACCGCGTCGCGCTGCTGGCGGCAGTTATTTGGAACGGCGTTGTGGGCCGCCCTCCCGAACCACGCCCACCATAACCCAGCCTCAGTCCGTTAGGCCAATCATGACTTCCCCTTATCTCCTAGTGCCTCGTCTCTTATTGCGCATCTCCCTCCCGCCTGTCACGTCTCCCCTTCTCTAGGACCTCTCATGCTTCGCCGCTACCTCAATCCCTCCGCACTCGACGACTCGGGCTCGCCTACATGCTCTCAGTGCTATAAAGCAATGGATCCACACTGCGACCACGGCATCAAATGCAGATGTTGTTCCGTCATTGCTCCTCCGATACTGCGTCAATGCTTGCATACTGACTTATGCCCTCCGAACCACCCCTCCGCACTTAACCAATTCCATATCAAACTCGTTCAATGAGGAACTACGAGGGTCGCTTGAAAATTCATTGTCAATTGCACGATCACTCTTGGCTATTTTGCCATACGCGGAACTCCCCTCTTCAATCAGTGGCCTCGCTCGCCCTCAACCTCACCTCCACGATAAACAAAATCACCTGCCTCAGCTCCCTTCTCAGTACCTACATTCTCATCCGCGGGACTGCCCCAACCTTTACAATCCCCACTCTCCACAATACTGTATTGTTCCAATTTTATTGCATTAAGTATCACAATATTGCTAGCTAAGAGCTAACAGGATGGTCCACGTCGTCCACGTGCAGCGACATGCGCGAGAAAATAGCTTGCGCAACTGACGACCAGATAGTGCAACTGATGCGACTCAACACGCGCTTGCGGATCACTCCGACAGGGGTGCCGAACTTCTCCGCAATACGCGGCAGAAGACCCTCTATGAAGAGGAAGGTGGCAGGCGAAGGTGACCCCAGAGCATCAAACGCCAGCGGTTGGAATTCAAAGTTGGGGGCTTGGGTCGGGTTGTCTGAGGGCGGTGGCAGACGCCGCGAAATTTTTCGTTCCAGGTCAGTCACCTTGTTCCGGTGAGCGATAGCCGCTGCACCGCCCATTTCGCGGGTGGCCCTCGATCGTACGTTGTCCTTGAACGGAGAGACGACTGTGACATCGCAGGCAATGGGGCGGACCGCGTTGCCGTCGGGGGCAAGCGGTGGGTGGACAAGGATGTCGGCGGGTCGAAGCTCAGTACCTGGGACAAGGAGTGGGGCCTCCAACTGGCAGTCTAGGCCTGCTGCGCGGGCGATACGACCAGCGATGACGTTGCGTAGCGAGTTATGCCGGTGTTTGCGACCGAATCCAGATGGGCACAGGTCGACTGCGTGATCTCCCCAGCTGTCCATCGGGCGTTTACAATGCTCGCAGTTCCGAGGAAGCGAGTCGTCATAAACAGACAGCCCGAGGAAACGTCGTATCATGATCTTCCAGTGTACGGCAGACACTTCCGTGTCGGCGGAGGAATTTGCGAACAGGAAGGCGGCACCAGGGCCTTTGCGGAATGCGAGGCCGCGGATCCGGTCCCGCACTGCGGCGGCGGTGTAGTCATCGGGATTCGGGCAGCGAGCCCATACCTTGTCAGCCCAGTGTACCTTGGCCCAAGCCTCCTGCTGCACACCCTTTAGGTAGGTTTGGACGCGGGTATGCGCTGCAGATAAGGGAAGCGGGTCAAAGGAGCCCAGGTCAGCGGAGTATGGAAGGCCGGGGATGTGGAGCACAAACTCGTGCATAGGGATGGCGGCTTGGCGAAGGAAAAAGTTCTTGTCGTGGCGGCAGTGGGTTCCATTGAGGGCAGTGGAGCGCGGTCCGATGTGAGTCCCAGTCCTGACGCGAGCAGGTGCCGCGTCAGTGAGGCTTAAAGCAACAGCACCATGCAGGAATGGCTCAAGTAGCGTCAAGCGGAGACCACCATGTCTGAAGGGCAAGGTAGCCTGGGACCACGCTTTATCAGTCAGCGTGATTCCATGAAGCTCCGAGAAAAACGACCGTTGCTGGGTGTCGAAAGCGTCGGCGGCCGGACGGCGGCCGGACGGGCGTCCGTCGGGTCAGCAAGGTTGAAAGCGTGCTCCACGAGGCAGGCTGACGCGCGCAGGTGGTGCATGTGGAAGCGGGCCCGAGGGTCGTCAACCATGAGCAGCAACTCGAGGGTGCGGCGGCAACTGTCGGTCTTGCCTTGAGGAACGATTGAGTGAACCGGCGGTTGCCTATTGGAGCTCCCAATAGTTCAAACCCGTCGGAGGAGCACTCTGCAAGGCGGAACTCGCGAAGGAACGCCTCGCGTTTTGGCCGCGGGACAGTTGGCCAGAAAACGCATGTTTTTGCGGCGTTGAGGTGCAGGCCGTATGCAGGTCCCTCGTCGCGGAGTAAGCGGATCGCTTTTCGGAGCTCGGGGAGAGACCCCATCACCTGAGCACCCGGAGATTGGGAACTCAGCGAGAGCGAACTTCGCCAGTAGACCACGCGCCGAGCGAAGTAAGTGGCAAGGAGATGTCGGTCTTGTGGTAATTGATAAAGAGATAGCAGGCCGGGCCATAGAGCGCGAGTGACCGGAGGGATCGTCGAGGACCGTTGAGTGATCCCCCTTTTTGTCCCGTCATCCGCGTATTACTGATTCTATATTACGCTATCCTCCTCAGCATTCCGCCAAATGAGCGGCTGGATCGTCAAGGAGAAAAGCAGCAAGCTGGGAGGGTCACCCTGCTGGGTTTCCTGAGCGCTAGAGAGAGTAGTATGCTCGCGATTTGGAACATTTAACAGTAGTTGAGAGCGACCTAAACGCATGTTTGCAAACAGGGCGAGCGAAGGGGCACGGGATGGCAGCATGTCCAGCGTTAATTGTCTATCAACGCAGTTGAAGGCGTTGGGGCAATCGATGAGGACGGTAGCGACATTGGGGTCCGATGACACCCTTCTGAACATGTTACGAACGTCGTGGACGATACCATCCATGCCAGCGTTGGCCCTGTTAGCCGTTTTGAAGGGGGCCAAGAGGGTATGGGAATCATCAATAGCAGAGGGGAGCAGCGCCCTTGTAACTGGGCGCCGGATCATATAACGGACCGAAATGGGACGGATGTTCCCTTGCTTGGGCTGGAGCGGGGCAGGGTTGCAGCGGAGAGAAGGGGGGGAACTAAATCGGGGAGGTCCCCGTTTGCTGTGCGATTGACCAGTTTAGTCAAGACTTCGATGCCGGTGACACCTGCTTCGGGGAGGAGAGCGGTCTTGGCAGGCAGGTGGAACCAATGCGAGGGCGTCTGGTCCGGGCCCGGCGTGGTGTCCGTATGGTGCGACGCGCAGCCTGGGCAACGGCGGCTTCCCTGAGTTGCGGGGCTGGTGGGAGGGGGTCCTTGGGCAGCGGGGCAATCGTCCGCGTCGGAGACGGGTGGAGTCCCCCAAGGCAGCTGGATAGTATTAGGCGTATTGACGTCGGCGCATGGGTGGTTATGGAGTGTGTGCATAGCCTTGCCATAGCGAGCATCTGCAGCGAGGCCCTCGGCCCGCCGAGAATGATTAGCGTTAGTGCACGGAACCGGGGCGCCAGAACTGCGGCAGTTCCCGATGACCCACTTTGCCCGTTGGTGATACGCGTTGAGAGCATCAGTCCACAGAGCGCCCCATTGGGAGCCACTATGTGGCGGCCCTAGCCGCTCCTGGAGCGCTGAGCGTTGTCCTTGGACGGATCTCCACCCTTCTTTACCCCGAAGGCTGCGCCGCATGACGGCGATGGGCACCATATGAAGTTGCAGTAAAGCGCAATAGATGGCAGCTTCACCACGCACGTTGGCAGTGCCTTTGATCAGTATGATAAAGAGGAGGAAAAACTGGCGGAGACATGTGGACGGGATGCCCTGGATGATGTCCGCCTTCGGCTCTGACCCCCGGCTCAATGAGGCTTGAGCGCATTGTTGCCTCAGACGGCCCGATCCAGACCTCCTGCCCCCGTACCACTCTCCTTCCCACTGCACCGAAGAAGGTGATCGCATTTGGAATCGCCCCCTCCACTAACCTCTGCCAGGCCTCCAAGTGTTACGACCATGCCCAGCAGGCCCTCTGCCAAGCCGCCTCCGCCGACCACTACATGGTCTCTCACGTCCTCCTCCCGCACTTCGGCCTATAGACCTATACGTTCATTCCGAAACCCACCCTCTCCCGCTTCTGGAGCATCCCTGCCTCCTGCGCCACACTTTCCAAAACCTCCAGGGCACCGTCCCCTCCCATGCCGACGTCTCTGTCGAACTCTCCGTTCGCGTTATAGAAGGCGCCGCGGCCTTCATCGCCAGGGAGACCCGAGCAATCATGCGTCCGACGGCCTCCATCCCTATATGTGCCCCTCTGGAATCATGGCAAGCCCTCCGCAGCGCCCTCGACGCTCCCGCCTTGCCCTGCACAAGGCGTATGGTGCCAACGCACCCCCCTCCGCTGACCCCGTCTCTACACACGAAATGAATGCGACCACCACGACCGCTACGGCCGCCTCTCCCACCAACACGGACCAAGACCCGCCCCCCTGCTGCCACTACGCACTCGGTTCCCTTGCCCGCCAGCCACCCAGCCTCATCCACCCCGTTGGCGGCACAATGTTGGGGTCACTCGACAGTGTTCGTTGAGCCCTCCGGTCACTCGCGCTCTATGGGCCGGCCTACAGTCTCTTCATCAACCACCACAAGACCCGCATCTCCTGGCCACACACCTCGTCAGTAGACCGCGCTGCCTTTGTCGCTGAGCTCCCGCTCTCCGAGTGCCCAGGTTATGGTTTCGACGTCGTTGGAACGGAACACCGTTGGGTAACAGCGATTTCACCAAGGCCTTCTTACGCAGCAAGGAGCATAGATGTAGCCGCACCGCGGTGCAGCTGGAGCAGGTCCTGGAGCCTCGTGCTCGCTTCCACTTGCTCCGAATCTGTGCCTCGGCATACCGAGAAACAGCATGTTGATGCGTTTCGGCTTGCTGACCTTCAGTACGCCACTCCTGAGCCTGCAGGCGAGTTTTGGACTCTGTGCAGTGGCCTTCCTGTGTCGCGCTGCGTAACGACTCCCTATCAGACGACGGCTTGAACCAAGCATGTCACTCCATCTGCCTTGGCGGTCATGGGCTCTTGATGATGAGTCGCACCCTGCACGGAAGTGTCGCCGCTAGCATTTTTGACGCTGCCCCTGGCCGCTTCCGCACTGCCTCGTACAGTACTGGCGACTTCATCTCTGTACATCAGACAGTACTGTACTGTACTGTAAAGTAGAGCAAAAAGCCGCTGCTTTAATTCGCTCGCGGATTTCACACTCCACTACACAGTATAGAGCAGTACCACATTCCCTTTCTTTTCCATTTTTCCATTTTAGCCATGACAATACTGCAAACCATTCACTGTACATGACGCGATATCCATTGAGGCAGCTGCCAAGCGGCCACCAAACATGGGAAAGGTGGACCGTCTGGCAACCACCCCTCTGGAAGTCTATTTGTGTCGACATATCGAGTATAAACCGTGAAAGCAAGGTTTTCGTCTTAAACCCAGCTAGAGTGTTAGGACCCGAAAAACTACGGGACATGTGTGGAGAAAACTGCCAAGGTAGGTCAAGTAATTATTGTGATCATACTGAGGCTGACCAAATTGAAATACGCCAGTTATGATTCTGTCTCCTCCTTGCTCTGTTGCCATTGAAGGATATTCTGATTTAGCGTGCCGCAATTCACATGCGCGATACAGAAACATGGGCATAGATGACACATGCGTCCCATCGCTCCAGACCATTGCCACAAAATCGGGCTTGTTCTGTTGGGCCAAGTCGAAGGCACCGAAGGTTTAGTGCGACCCTGTATGCTGGCATTCCACTTTAAACAGCAAAAGGGAAACAAATGTAAAATGACCCAAAGTTAAAATGTCATAAGACAAATGTGCTCGGCATGGCATCTGTTACTCTTGTATCAACTTTGCAACATTTATGGATGGTGCATACATTACGTAAAATGTCGACAGCAACACCCACCAGATTCCTTGTTCCGACACAACACAAAATGAACTGCCTGGCGATCTACGTCTTCCGCCGGCAAACAACAACACAACTGATTGCTCATTGCGTAGTTACCAACTCAGTGCCGCCCATCTCACGCTGCGACAAAACACGCTTTCCAATCCCATCTGCAGTGGAAACCCTGTTGCTATGACCTGCCAATCCGCTCCCACGACATGATCACGCTTTCACATTTCCGCAACCCGCAGAAAACGACCAATCCATAATCCACAATTCACAAGACTCATCAGTTTGAAACGAGATCCAAATGCTTTTACGAGATTGTTGGAACCCTGGAACAAGTTTAGTCTACAACTACATCTTCACCCTCCGGTCGAATAACCACGGTCATTCGCGAAAGTAAATTCAAGTTACGTAATCAGATCCCATTTTCCTTTCGCCCTCAATCATTACGACACACCCTCAGCAGCCCCCCACCCCCATCTCACATCACCCAAGCCCAATCCTCACCTCACCAAAATACGCCACCGAAATCCGCCCCCCTCCTCACAACCCAACCCTCTCGAAACGCCTCCCCAAAAATGCCAAGTCCACCCGCACCCACACCCTCCCGCACAACCATCGCAACCCCCAATGATCCTTTACTATACCCCCAGCCCCACGCCCACGGCCTACGCTTCACACCTCCCGCAACGCCATCTACCATCCACACACCCCATGCTCCCGCAAATCCAACCCATTGCCACCAACTCCCCGTCCCATCAACACACCCTTGCACACACTACCACCCCCTTCTACACACGCCTCAGCGCCCATACCAAACACACTATGCCCATATAACACATCACCCCGCACCATAACCCACACGCGCCGATAAAATTCCCTACCACTACCTCGACCCACATCGGGACTCTTAAAAGATGTAGATGGTGCGCAGTGGGGGCGGTGTAGAATGCCGTCGCACGAAGCGTTGTGTTAATCAAGGGGGGTTTAGGCTTGGTTACGTGATGTACGCGGTGCGAGTGTTTGGTGGAGGCATGGATCGGGGTGCTGTGGGGATGACGCGCATTGAGGTTGCATGGTTTCTCTAGTCGTGGGTTGGGGAGAAGGAATGTTTGGGATGGCGGCGTGTGATTGGGTGGGGGGGTGTAGTATAGAATTGAAAGGTGGATTTTAGGGTTTTTAGAGGGGGGAAAGGAGGGTTGGTGTAATGAGCGGTTGGACACACGTGCGAGGGTTGCGCTGGATGCCAGCGAAACGGGGTGCCGGTCTGGGCCATGTGGGCTGCTTGTCCATTGGTGTACAGTACAGTAGATCTGGTCATCGGATGGGTGGGATTTTTTCGGGGAAAAATAGGGCAAGGGTAAGCAGCGGTGGGGACTGTTTGGGGACTAGAGTAAGGCCAATGATTTGGCGACGTGGGCAGTCATCATAGGAGGGCGGTAACGTTTGCATAGGGCCACACATCATTGTTTGCTATGATGCAGCATTACGGTTAATGTGCAACGGCGGCCACTCAAAAATTGATGTCGATACTGGGCCTCGAATGATGGTGACGAAAATGCGGGGAGGGAGGTTGGTTGGACGCTTTGCAATTTCCGGGTGTCGAGTTGCATGCAAATGAGGCATTTGTGTGGATGTGTGCAGAGGTAAGGATGGGGGATGAGGTTGAGGGCGTGTAGTTATGGAAAAATAAATCCGTGACATGCAAACAAGGCTCCCGTGCGGACATGCGGTGCAGGTTGCTGTGCAGTGAACGCAAAGAGCTGAATAGCGGTTGTAGACAATTTCTACCATGATGCGAGAGAGTGCTTGTTGTACAGCAGCAACCGGTTGACTCGTTTGACCACAGGAGCCTGATTGAAGTAACGTGGTGGACAGCGGGTGTATCGGTGAAAGTATTGAACAGAGACACTTTTTCGGGGATGACGGGTAGTCTGTAGGAATTGCCAAGCTCCTGAGCAAAGGTCGAGCTATTCGCATGTTCTGATGTTTACAGTCAGCGATTTGCTTGATATCGATGATCTCCACTTACAACCAGGGCAATGGATTGACACGTGTTGAAAATGACAACACTCATTCCATCCCCAGTAGCTCACATCGCAACGGTGCACCAAAATCCAAACGGAGTGCCTCGCCTTCCCCGTTTCGCCCGTTTACGGACTGCTAACTATTGTTATAAAAGAACAGATGAATGGAATGCAGATCCCCAACTGTTGACTCCCTTTCCATAGCGTTGTAGTTCCAGCCACTTATCGAGAGTAAAGACAATCTGCAACCCGCTGTCTCTGTCAACACTCGTAATGCTCGAGAACAGTCGCGGCTCCCGTTTTTGTTACTATCCAACGCTGCTATTGCGTCGACCAATGACGACATTGTAGCCCCAAACGTCGTAGTCTCTCTGAACAACGCAGTTGCAGTTTGATACTGCGCAACACGGCGTTTCACACACGCTCATGCTTATGCGGGACAAACCGGATGATCCTCCTGTTCAAGTCAACCGGAACGGAAGCAACAAAGTCGACATTGATTGCGCCTGTGCGAGAGAGTTTGCGGTTGAGGGTTACTGGTGTGTACGGCAGTGCGCAGTACAGCAGATGAGGACGGTTGGGCACAGTGACGTCCTGCATACCACTTTCAAGTGGCGCCAGATCGGTAGAGAGTAGCAGTGTTGAAGGCGCTGGCCCATTCACTGGATTTCGGTTTGGCTGTCAGGGTGAAGGCTGTTGATTTAGATGTTGACAGTTGAATTGAATTCAATTAATACAGTGATTTTGCACCAGACGGTTGGCATCCATTGGTAAACATATACAGTAATGAAAAGCACATTTTCCATGCTGTACAGTACAGTACAGTACTGTTACACTTTGTGTTCTTTACGTACTGTACTGTACATATAGTACTGTACAGTATTGCTGTGGTGCAAAAGCATAGCAACTGCTCTGCACAGGTTTTGGAAGATACGCGTCTTGGAGGAGTGAAGGTCGGGTATTTTTATCTACAATCTTTTTCACGAGATTGCTCAGGACGCAAAGCGAAGAATGCAGTGAATCGAGAACGTCTCTGGTTGGTTGCTTGCGGAATTCAAATGAGCAAATACTTTCGTTGGGAGCATGTAACAGGCCCTTTGTGAGAGCACAGTAGGGCAGTCTCCTCGTGTTGCCAAATCCGTCGGATGGTATGAACAATTGCGGTGGATGCGGTAGGGAGACTCTAATCCAATAAGCAGAATCGTGCCTTTGGTATGTTGAGATGAGGAGTTTAACACAGGCCTGGCTACAGTCACTAGCGCAAAGTGAGCCGCCGTTTCTTTTTTTTGACAATGTCGTTTGATTTGCCACCTCGAAATTGTGAGCATCGTAAGGAAAAATTTACGCAAGCTGGGGGAGGACAGGAACATTTTGATTTGCTCAAAGACCAAGTGTTTGGTGGGTGATAAGGCGAGTCGCCAGGGTAGTCACGAAATCATCAAATGTTGAATTACAAAGGGTGCGGACAAAAGATTCTTTTTTAGGTGGAGGTACGATGGTGACAAATTGCTGGCTGTTGAGTGATTGAAGCAAAACGAAAAGAAAATAAAAAGAAAAAAGAGGGGGCTGTTGTTGTGGTGTAGACACGATTGCAGATCGGAATCGGAAAGACTTGGCAATGCACATCATGCTCGACTTAGTAAGCTAACAGTGGGAAGATAAGGAATGATGCGAAGAACGCTGCGTAGGGCGGCTTGGTGTCCACTCTCAAAGAGAAAGAGCGGGTTGCGGGAGACTTGGGGTATATACGGTATGTTTGGTCGCAGCTGATGATGGTGCAAGTGGCAAAGGTGTATTAATGTGGCGGTCAAACAAGTGAGCGCAATGGACTTGGTTTTCTCGTTGTTCTCATATCATTGAATGGAATTGTTGCGTGTTTGGCGCCAATCTAACTGCTATGAGACTTTGGGCAGCACCTGACCGACTGACCAAATGTGGCAAATGAGCGAGGCAATGATTGGCCCAAAGAGTTTCTGACTGATATGAGAGCCAAGTGTTTATGGTGGCGTAAAGTGGGGGGGAGCAGTCTCAATATGTTCACATGCCGGCACCATGCAGATAGCGGGCTAGACCAACGTACTGTACAGTAGAGTATCACAAGAGCGAGCAGAACACGGTCTAGTAGTAAACCTTGTAAATCTGTGCCAGCTGCGCTGTTTTTTTTGGAAACGCGTCTGTCTACCGTATCTCTATGAGGTTTACCTGTTGTGATTTGGTCGTTGGATGACGACCAAGGTGAATCGCTCGAGCTCAAGCTTTCGATCTCCGCCGAATCGAAAATTCAAGCGCCCCATGTCCCCCAGTCTCATCTTCCATCGCTTGGCGATAGAACGGAACTCCACTGCGCTACTTGCAGTCATTTTGACTGTCTGTTTTTCAGTTCAGAGATAAAGTTGTGCAGGCATTGCGGTGGTCACCCAAGTGTGTGAAACAGAGGGGGTAGCATTCCGACAATTTCCGACAAACTAAAACGATTAGGAAGATTTACGATAACTCGATTGTAGCGGTTTCACTACTGTAGCGTTTTTCCCTTGCTTTTCTATGGTTTCAATTAGCAGATAATATGATATGGGATAGTATGACAAAACGCTGTGGTGCTGACTGAGTTGTTGCAGGAGAGAGGCTGTGGGTGTATATTTGCGGGTCCTGTTTTGTTGGCTATGGGGTATTGCTTTGGTTGATTTCGGTTCATTACTGAAAACAGCACTAAATATGGAAGGAAAAACCCGTTAAGGTCAAAAGGTTTACAATCAGTTGCGACAGCAAATAATAGCATAAAAACTTGTTGGTTGCTGATTGCTTTTGCTGCCAGTAGCTGGCAGTAGTTGCCAGCACTGATCACCTAGTTGTAAGTATGGTATGATATGATTCATAAGTGTTGGCTTGCCATTATTCATAGAATCCCTTATTTTCCCTAAAGTTTAATTTTAATTTATTTCACGCACTTGGATTCATATGAATCAACGGCTCAGTGTCCTTATAATTCATTGTTTTGTTTTTCAGTTGTTTTATAATCAAACCTGAAAGTTGAGGGTGTTATGATAAATTTAAATGCATCCAATTCTGAAGGAGTTGCAATATGTAACGCCGTACGTATCATATGTACAGAGTCGTTACAATTCAATAAGTATGATAAATGGCATATAGGATATTCCTTTGCCCCCTTCAAAACAACTGATTTTTCCACTCTCAATTAGTCTTGACCAACAAAACCAATCTTCATTATATTGTTGTAGTTTGACAATTTTGAACGACTAACGCTTCCTTTCGATTTTGAGGCTCTGTTTATACTCATCTGTCATTTCGAGTGTTTATAGACCGAAACATTTTATTTATTTCTGTACTCGACTCATAACATCCTGCTGATAATATACATATCCCTGCGATATCAAGAGTGCATTAAGCTCGATTCACCTGCTCCCAAGCGAAAACTAGCAAGTGTGAACAGTAAAATCAAGGCAAGTCGTAGGATTATCAAGGTTGCGGCATTTTGTTAAAACCATTGAGCAGCAACCTACGGAAGATTCTTCCGGGCGCGACACCGAGCATGTGTAGATACGGCGACAAGTGGTGTACCAGACAGTGGGCTAGTGATGGACAGCAGGCGCGAGCGGAGATCGTGTGAAAGACCTGGTGCGGCTCGTTTGACTACATGCTTTCAAACTTTGTCTACAGTGTTTCAGAAAGTCAAGATTGAGACGACGAAAGCTCGACTCGGATTCTGCTGTTTCTGCCAGAAAAGCAAATATCAGTTGTGAGCCTAAAGCTGTATGAGTCGCAGTGTTTCGCATGACCACTTTCGCAATGCCAGGGGCTCCAGTGCTCCACTGATGCACAGTACAGTACTGTACAGTACAGTATTACAAATATTACAGTTTGAATAGATGAAAAACTATGGGGGCCAATTGCACAGAAATGCAAGTAAGTGTTCAAGACTCTCGACCACCATAATATACACAAGCGTAGATATGTTTTACGTAAGATCGTATTATTTTTTTGTTTTATAATGTTTACCCTAACTGGGAACAGTAACCTTATTTCATGTTGCTTGAAAGAGAGAAAAACTGAGTGTATGGTTTTTTATTGGAAAAAATGAATCTCTTGTCGGTTGCAGCTTTGAACAACTTTTTATTATTTTTAATAAAATTATTTAAAGAGTAAAGGAAAAGGATTTAACCTTTTTATTTTTGCGGGGCAAAAGATGTGAATATCACATGTGGCAGTCGCTATGCGCAGAGTACATTTTTTTGTACACCCAAACAAAGCTGTTAGTGATGCTAAGAACAAGGGCTTTTTGACATCAACATCAGGACAGAAGAATAAATAGATGGCTTGTCTGAGCTGTCAAATCACTCAATCATTCATTCAATATTCAACAATCTCCCAAAAGTATCGATTCTCCACCAATCCCTTCATTTTATGACTGCTGTTATCACCATGCCAAATGTTTCAACCAAACCAACTATCGCCGCAGTTGATACCTCAAAACCAATATCACCAGAGCACCACCAAAACACCCATTATCTCACCCTCCCCTCCCATCCCCCCCTCTCTCCACTATCCCATATCCCCCTTTTCAATAATCACTTTTCACATCATCTCATAGCACCGCCTCCCCCTCAACCACCTCCAATTCATCAAAATTTCTCCCAGCCTCTGGCTTCAAATGTCAACAGACATCTTTTGTTCATTTCTGTCCGTCTATTCCCCCGCCCTCTTTCCGTTCACCTCATCTAATGGGCATTAACCCCCCGTAACCCCTCCCTATTTCATCTCGTCTTTCCTCACCCACCCACCCCACCTTCTTCTTTAAGACCCCGCTCCCCTCACCTCGCACCTCTCTTCTCATTCCCACTCCCCCACCTCCCGACCTCTACTTCCCCACATCATCTCAACCTCACCCTTTCTACCGAATTCGCTACTCTCCATCACCCCTCTGCTACGCCACAGCAACCGACAATCACGATGGATCCACAACGACTCCACGATCAACCTATCCACCTTGATTCTCCCCTTAATCTGTGTCTGCCAAAGCCGCTACTCCCACCTCAAGAGCCCCTCCACGAAAGGATCACCTAGATGGCCCTTACTCCCTCGAGGGCCTCATTGAGAATGCCATGTCCGCCATACCCAATACCCCACCCCTTTCCAATCTCCTCCCCAGGACAAGGACTTGAGATTTATCCCCACTGCGCAGCCTGTGCAGCCATCAAGGGACATCACAAGATCAACATGGATCAGCACGCAGCAACCCTTCAGGAGCTACACTGCTGACACCCCGAATCTCACCCTCTCGTTCAACTCTTTGGATGACTTTTCATCTTCCTCGGCCACCTCGCCGCATTCTTCTCCACCACACCGGATCGCGACTCGTTTGCCAAGGTGGGTGCGGAGATTGATGAGATCCTGTCCCCAGTATCCGACTGCACCAGCCGCTCCAGTCCAAATCAAATTCAAGGTTTGCAAAGTATCTCTGCTCTGCTAAGCGTGCCACCCTGTGACATTCGTGACTACCGCAAGCCACCAGAACCAAGCACGGCCCCTCCCGCCGAGGGTCATGCGATGCAGGATTTACTGCGCGTTATGGCGGCGCCTGCACAACAATTCCCGGCGCCTACTCCCCCACAATACCCGGCACCCACCCCCCACGATACACGGCTACTCGGCGCCGGCTTGTGTCGTCGTCATCTACGCAATGTCATCTGTGTGGAAAGACGTATACTGAATCGAGTAATTTATCGAAACATATTCGAACTGTTCACCTGAAACTAAGACCGTTCCAATGCAACCGATGCAGCTCTAGCTTTGCAGAAAAGAACAAACTACGAAAACATATTCAATCTGTGCATGAACGAGCACGGCCGTACAAATGTGAATTATGTAGCGCGACATTTTCACAGGCCAGTGACCGGAAGCGGCACAGGTTGGTTCTCCATGAGGGATGTAGGCCGTTTTCGTGTGATCAATGTGGAAAGGCATTCGGACGGCGTAGTAGCCTCACGCAGCACTGTCACCGGGTTCACAAGCGTGTGAAAACGCAAGTGGTTGGGCAGCTGTCAGCTTCCAAATGAAGATGGATAAATGGGTATGGGGCATGCTATGTCAGGGCGATCTTTTGTTGGGTATTGACGTACAGTTACGGGTTTGCTGCGACAGGCTGTGTGTGGTGTTGGGCAGTTGTCGGTTTTCCTCTGTATATGGAAGAAAGGTACATTGTTATTTTCTTGCAGAGTAATTATTTTTCTTTTTTTTATTATTTTTTCGAACATATTTTAAAAAGTTGTGGAAATCCATGCAAGCTGCAACAAAAAGTATGCTGGAGCTGTTACTGTTACGTTGAGGGAAGGAACGACAGAACAAAGATTGCAATTGTCGAGCAACATTGGCCACTCTTTTTGTCCACCGCCAAGCATTGTCCATAGCGAGGGTACTATTCCCCTCTGTTCACCTGGGCCTGGACACACTCGGAGAGTAGAACAAAAATGGGAGCACAGAAATTTGTGACTTGATGTGCGTATGTGACTTGGCACTGATTACTTTTTGCATATCAAAATTTGGACAAGCAAGAATGGTTTTGGTTAGAAATTTTTTGCCACCAAAGGTTTGTGGAGAGCATCTGCCGAAATTGCTTTGGATGCTGCCATAAATCAGAGTTCTGTACGGTTTTGTACCCCACGCAAATCCCTGTAAGTACAGTAACTGTATAATTCAGTTAGGTACACATCCCCCTGGGCTTTGTAAATTCATACTGTAAAGAATGGCAATGATCATTCTGTTTTCGTCGCATTGTGTGCCCAATCTATGACCAATTTTCCCAAATCGCCCAAATCTTGTCTTTGAAATGTGCTTCCCAATGCATTGAGCCACTCTAAACCTCTCATTTTGACAAGGCAACGCTCTGCTTCTCACTGGTTACACAATATACACGCTAGGTACGGTAATCTAGCCCAAGGCCACAGCTTGATTCGATTCGATTACACAGACTTTTCAACTTTCTGTTTGGTTGCCATGGTCTCATGTCGGTGGCTCACCTCCCCACGACGCATTGCAAATCGACCGTTTTTCCTGTCCGCAACACTCCACTGCCAAGCTAGAGCCTCGCCATCCGGTGCCCGACGAAATCTAGTCCGGCCATCAACTGTAAGCATTTTTCAAAACCCTTTTTGCTCCAGCACTGTACAGTACATTGTTACAGTCATGGTCGGTACTCACGCTCACCCTGTCTCGACCGCACTTGTTGAATCACAACCGTCAGGTCATCACATCCCACACTAACTGCTTTGTACAAAACCCACACTCTCATCCATGGCCTCAAAAATCTACCATCACAACCTACCTCAACGAGTCGCGAAACAGACATGACCAACATTGACTCCATATGTGAATAACGAGCCTCCAACATTTCAAAACTGTGTGGCTGTCAGCTGACAAGCTCCACGACTTGTGCAGACAACCCTTGAAACCTCCACACCTCTCGATAACAACATCAACCTTTTCACAAGCCACCTTTCAGCCCTACATGCATTCAAACCACACATAAATTCAGACAGTGATGCAACCGGCCGTCCCGCACCAATGCGCGCAGCAAGACACGCCCGGTACCGCCGCTGTTGCACTCATTTCACTACTTTCTTATGCACTCCCGCAGCGATTGACGTCCGCGATAATGCTTTAATTGTAAACGGGCAAACACCCATCACCAACTAGCGTTCAACCTATTTCTACTCTTTGTAGTTTCAATGCTGTCCTCGACACAGTCACTAACAACAACTGTCCCAGTAGGAGAAACTTGGAACACAGCGAGACCCCGCTTCCCTCCCGCATACTGAAAATCAACGTCAAAAAGCTCTTGACGACGCAGATGGAGGGTACTTGCTTGAGCACCCTGTAGCCGCCCTCTGATTGCTAGTCTAAACCGTCACGATGCAAAGATACAGTCAGGAAATGCACAAACATGCCACATTCCCTTTCCAAATTCTGACAGCATCCCTACCGCCTGGTTGAGTGGATCTCACTGCCATTCATCAGCCCGTTTCCCGTAATTCCATACAGCCTTTGTCATAGAAACTAACCCCTTGTCCGTTGCCATCGATGTCACCAGTACAACGCCGTATTTTCCCCAGTTTCGTGACGTGCTTTTCGGCGTGGTTTGCCACAACCTTCAGAAACCGGCAAGACAATCACGACGAATACAGTCCGTCCTCCAGTGAACCGATAACTGCTACCACTCGTCGCTCCCGAATGAATCCCAGTCATGCATTGAGAGGATGTATGTGGAGTCGCGCCTAGGAAACTGACATCAATGCGATGCGAATTAGTGATCGTTGATAGATCTGATATTTTGATGTCGTAGCTGTGTAGGTTGCAGACGAAAGCACTGCAACCAGTGACGGATAACCGTGGGTATCGAACGAGACGACCTGACAATAACGAAGGGTTGACCCCGACTGTCTGATCTACTCGAACTGCCGGGCGTGCAATGAATACAAAATACGAATCTGATTTTGCGTTAATTTTGCTGTCAAATGTACACTGTTTACAGTATGTCCAATTTGACCAGTGATCCATTTCGACTCATTTATGGCGGTCGGTCGTCATGTTTTCAAGACTAGTCAATGCATGTTGAGCATTCCTTCCTAGCAAGTCATAGGCTCTTTTCAATTTCACTTACTATTTACATAACTGCGTCCAGAAAATGTTGACGGCTCAACCAGGTTCCTAATCCCATCCGCTACCCTTCCGACGGTCATCCCATACTGGCTTCTTCCCCTGTCTCGTACTAAGTAGAAAAGGACCCAAATGTAGAATTACGGTTCACACAGGAGACACTGTAGAAAATGGACTTTACCCGTGTGAAAACCCAAGCCCGAGGCTTCCATACCTCTGCTGATTGTTTGCTGCTGTACAAACCCATAGCTAGCCCTTGAAAGATGCGTAATAGCACATACCCATGTTGCAAGGATTATTTGACATGTTTCAGTAGGAACAAAAGTAAGTTGTTGAAGAAAATGCAGCAGTCTGTCTCCGAGAAAGCACTCTTTGGTTCAATTCGGTCTCAAAGGATTCCGGGGTAAGCTTTGGGCTGAATCCGGCTCATCTTGCAAATGGCGTGATGTACTGCACTTTTCTTGCAGGCTACGGAGAAATCAAGCAAGTGACTAGAGGTGGTCTGCGCCACCCTTCGAGGCCTCCATGTTTTTGATGGGTCAGGCAAATCACAATAAAATTCAACTGCAACAAGGTAAAAAACATCAAGGTACATTGTTTATCGATTTCTTCAACGATACCAACCATCATGATTAATGAATTTTCGCCAAATTTTCCATACCTTCAATCACATTTTGAGTTGAATCTCTTCTTCATCGCCAAGAGCCTTTGATTCTTTGGAATCTCAAATCTATCGCCTCAGAAAGGCAATCCCAGAAACAATGGCGCGTTCAGGTAACGAAATACTATCCACAGGGTCAGTGTGATACCTGCGTGCTACTGTCTTGACTGATGCAGGGAAGGGCGCAACCAATTGCTCTCTTTTCTCTGGCTCTGTACGAAAGCTAGCAACCTGCAGCAAGAGACAGGACTGCCCAACATGGTGTCTGCCAAGTATTTTGACCTAATGATGAATTCTCAATCGTTTGAGGGCAGAAAAAGAGCGACGACCCCAAGTCTCAACTTCTCGTCGTGAAGCTTTAGCGCTTGACATCGCATTAGCCCAAAAGAATTGTTCTAAATTTCCATCCTTCACCAAACACCATTTCATCTCTTCTGGACACTGCAGTTAATGCACATCCTGTTAAAGAACTGTGCGAAAGTTGGAGCAAGAACTTCAAAGTTCAGGCTTGAGCCACTGCTATTGTAGAACTATCCTACTGCAACTACGTCTTTCAAAATCTTACATTGGCATTATCTATCCATTTCATCTGCGGTTCTACTAGTTTCCATTCGGCACCCTGGCCTTCTTCTTCGGTGAAAAAGTGCCCTCCTCCCCACCCTGTGAACCACTCGCGCCCTGACCCTCTCCCCTCGGAGGACCCCTCTGAGAGGAAACAGTCTTTGCGAATCCGTCATTTCCTCTAAACGTGCGTTGGTATCGCAGCCCTTGCCCAGACACATTTGTCAAGGACTGTCCAGCCGCTTTGCTAGAGGAACTCTGGTTCGGGGCATTACTGTTCTTGCTAATCTTCGACCCCTTACCAACAGAAAACATTTGGTGCCTGGTTTTCAGGTGGTGAGACTGGGATGAACGCCATTTGAACCTCTGGGTGCAGCCCTCCACTTTGCATGGGTAAGGCATTTCGTCAGTATGACGACGGTAGTGCACAGTTAAATTATATCTTCTGTCAAAGGATTTCGTGCAGCCAGGATACGTGCAGGGATGCTCCCGTTGACCAGAGCCATTGCTGCTAGAGCCGTTGTTATCGGGTGAAGACGGGGCCGTAGGGAACGGCGCAGGCGACGACGTTGCGGCAGTGGTCGGGGTAGCAGGCACCGAATCAGTTCGATGGTTCGCGCGAGATCGCCCGCGCCCACCTTTTGCTGAAAACTTCTCTGCAGATGGATTCATGCCCCTCTCATTGCCCATAAACTGGCGCATTCTCGTAGCAGTGTACTGCTGCGAACGACTGCGAGGGGGATAGTACATCTGCTGGCGCTGCACGTCAACCCTGCCTTGATGTTGATGATCAATTCCATACTGCTGGACTTGGCCGTCTTGATGTTGACCCATTTGACGCATACCCTGCAAGTGCAACTGTTGCTGCAACTGGTCTGGCTGGCCACTCATATGAACCTTGCGCGCTTGAATATCCTGCAAATGGCCTTGGGCTTGAGATTGCAAATGCAGTGCCTGCCTCTGAATAGCTGGCGGGGGTACTCCTTGACGTAAGGCAGGATCTCGGAATGCGGCAGTATCGAATGGGCCCTGGTAAGCAGGCGGAGCAACGGCATACCTGTCCGGATTGACAGAAAGAATGGAGGATCCAGGAGGGAGTGCAAGGTGATCGAGTTGTCGGGGGCGCCTGGAGCAGAAGTGGGGTAGGGATCGACAGGCTGATTTCCTCCAGTGGACGGCGGAAGACGTTGCATTGAGGGATGCTGGGGGCCGATCCCATTCATAGCTGACAAAACGGCGCCGACACCGGGGCTCGGGCCTCCTACCTCTGACACTGGAGCCTGTTGGGGGCATAGGCCATTGAGCGCAAAGTCTTCCTCTTTCATCATGATAGTGTTCGGAATCAGGGGCGACGGAAACATTAACAAAGGTAATCATTCCAAACGGGGGATTCCCTTGGGCTTTCCCGCGGGGCGTACGTTAGACTCGTTGGCAGGGTGGGTGGACTTGTCTTTGGGGGTAGTGATGTAAGACAATAGTCGAGATGACGAATCGGATGGAAGGAGTTGTTGGGGGTAGCAGGAACATTGGGGTCAGCAGTGGTAGGTGGTACGGGTCTGGTAGTATCTCGAAGATCTTGATCGAGGATAGTGTTGGCAGGGACTGAATCTTTCCTATGACGTGAAGCGATTCTACGTCTGTGTTAGGGTCGGGGTTGACCATTCCGTTGGGCTTCACTTGCAGTCGTTGGTAGTCAATATGCACGGCAGGGTTGAAGGATCTGGGATAATCTCTTTCCATGATGGACAATGGTTGCACTTGAGAGTGGATTACAGAAAAGCGGGTAGTTTGTTTTGGTGTGGAATGCAAAGCGATCAAAGATATTAGAAACAAACGATGAGAGGCAAGGATAGGCGCAGGTATGATGTTGCATGCACAAGAGGACAAGCAGCATGCCACAAGGGTGTTAAATGATTCTCACTCGGTTGTCGGCCAAGACGACTGACGAAAGAGGAAGTGTACAGAACGTGCGCCCTCTGTTTGTGGGCAGATCTGACGATCACGTTGGGCGACTAGAGCAAATATGGTTTCGACTTGTGCGAGGTGACTTGGATGAGTGTGGTTGACGGATGCCGTGATGGTCGGACGGCTTGAGCAATGCTTGAGTGAGGACGGATTGCTGATGAGACAGCGGGAGTGAATGTCCGAAGCGACGGTCTGTTCGGAATAAAATTGTACTTTTGACGTTTTTCTGGTTTAGGTTGGAGAGTAGACAAATGGAAAGTGCTGTTGCGACCGTCAAAACAGCAGGGGGGGGCAATTCCGACGACGGCCGCAGGCATGTACAGTGCCCAAAGGCTCTCCTTACCGACAGGATAGGGCTTGCAAATAGTGCTGTACACAACAAAAAATAATTATTTGTAGCGTAATTTTCTTGTACGAAGGCTGACAATGTACAGTACAGTACAGTACAGCTCGGTCAGGTACAGTGCTATATAGCACGGTACATTGCAGTACGTTACCTGGCGGATGACGCCGTACAGGGGAATACAGACCTGTCCAAAAAGTTGTACAGCACTGTACGACGGTACACAGTGCTATACAGTATTGGACAGTACCACCACTACCGTGCTGTACGGTACATTACAACAATTACGGTAATACTGTACTCCAGTATACTGTACATACTGTACTGTACTGTACAGTATAGCACAGTTATGGCGCTAATGGCTGGCCAAGACGCCCAAAGACTATTACTTATTGTACGGAATACAGTATCTTGAGAAAAATTGTACAGCAATGATCATATAATTTGGCCCTCTTCTTGAGAGACATTACCTACATACTTTACTACATTACAGTACTGTACAGTACAACAATTTTTCTTGATAAACTGGAGGCAGCCGGGCAATTCTTACAAACGCTTCTCAGCACGAGATGCGCATATTTATGAAATTTAATTCGATCTCTATTACAGTAAAACAAGTCATCTACATTACAGTGCAGTGCTTCATGTTTTTTACTACTGTACAGTACAGTACTGTATTATACTGTACAAATTAACCCCCCACTGGGTACAATATCAAAACTCGGACTCTTGCCATACCGTTGTTCGGTACAGTTTACGCTTCAGTACTACCGTATTGTTGGGTACAATCTACGCTACAGTACTACTACTACTGTACCTACTGAACTGTACAGGACAGTACAGTATTCGCATTCAATCTTTTTTCGGGATCGATCGTTTATCGCCGCAGCAATGTCTCTTTAAATCCATGGGTAGAATCCTGGCAATCATCTTTGATACAAACGTTAGGTCGTGCTGCCATCATCGTGCCCAAGTAAAAAATTCTCCCCTCATCACGCAACATTCCATTCATCCGCAAACGAGTCGAGCAGAGAAATCAACCTCTTCTAACCCACTCACCAGTACCCTGCGACTTGCGCAGATTCCAAAGGGAGGTCCACTTGTGCGACTCGGTCTATATTTTCAACATGACCATCCTTGCGGCACGCCCTGCCCAAACCTCGTGCCGTTTCTTTTCCTCACAGTCTTTGCCATCCAAGCCTCTGCATTGTTCTGCGGTGAGGACGACTGCTTCGCATTACTTGGCGTCACCAGGAATGCATCCAAGTCCGAAATTCGTCGCGCATACCGACGCATATCTTCTGAGAAGCATCCTGACAAAAAGCCAGGTGATGAGCAAGCCTTGGAAGAATTTCGTAAGATTGGAACAGCATATGAGACCTTAACTGACGATGGGAAACGAGCAAAGTATGAGGACTTTTTGGACAACCCTGGCAAGTATTGGCAGTATTTTATGGACAATGCAAAAGAAGTCTATGCCCCGAAATCAAACGTATTTCTCGTTATTACTGGCCTTGTGGGCATTGCTACTCTTATTCACTGGTTAAACATGAACAACACCTACAAGCAAACATTGCTCCGACTTCGGGAAACCCAGGAATTCAAGAGAGAGGTAACCAGGTTGGTCAAATCGAAAAAGGCTGCTTCGAAGGAGGAGGCAGAGTCTATGATTAATCTGGATGTTGTAGGTTTAGAAGAACCGGACTGGAGGAATCTCATCGTCTTTAAACTCCTCGCAATCCCAGGTCAACTCGGCAAACTTGCCTTGTGGAAAATCAACTGGTTCATTAGATACCGCGTCCGGAAGCTAGAGTACACCGATGAAGACAAAGTATACTTGATTCAGAAGAATCTTAAGATTTCGGAGGAAGATTGGGAAAATGTCTCCGAAAAAGACAAGGACACATTCGTCAAGGAGGAACTCTGGCTAGTTGAAAACAGCGAAGAGTATTTGTTTCGCAAAAGGATTGAAATGAATAGGCTAGGCAAAACAAAGAAGAAGAAGAAGCGCCCGGTATCGTCTTTCGCTGAAGCCGATGAGGTTGGCTTTTCAGATTGATACATGACAAGCGCCGGTTGATTCGTGCACGTCTTGCGATCTGAAACTCTTGTTTCTCTCGAGAGCAATGTCAAACGCTCTCATTTCGCTGTTAGGGGATGATGTCGATAACGCCTGTGAAACCGTTGGCAGCGACGGATGCTACTAGGGGACTTACATACAAGTTGCGTATTGGGGCTACAAGGTTGTAATTCTCACCCCTGATTTTAAGGACTCGTCCACGTCTTCACTGTCTTATGCGGTGCCCGCATTAAACCAGACGAGCCTTTAACCCACTAATACATAAATTAGTTGCCTAATGGACCAGTCCCTCCGCGAACCTTCTGAATGTAGCTAATAACCTGGTCTGGAATTCCTCCAAGCACCTTTTCCGCTAAACTAGATAAATCTCCTCGGAATTCCTGAAACGGAACAAACTGCACAAATTCTCTCAATGCAAACTCCGCTCCACGGCGTAGGACTCCATTTGAGCTGTCCAGCTCTTGCATCTTGCCAAAGTCTTCTGTACCTAACCCAATGATTACGATAGAAAGAGGAAGCGCACTGAGCTTAATGAGCTCCGCAACTGTGGCATCGTAATCACTAATCACCCCATCAGTCAATATGAGTAGCACGGTATACGCTAGACTGTTATTACCAGCACGCATAGCAGCTTCAGTCCTTCTGGACACAATAACACCGACAGTTCGAAGGACCTCAGAAAAAATTGTGGGGCCGTAGAGCTGAACGCGGTTTAAAGTCGCTCTGTAGGCATTCACGAGACCATCGACCCCACTGCAGAAAGGATCACCATATTCCTGTTCAGTAACTGGAAAGCAATGCGAAACATTGAACTGAGGTGGGAGGTTTGCCCCAAATCCGTAGGCGGGTATTCTAGAGTCGGAGGAGTAACTCGCCAACATATTCCCAACTGCTCGCATCGCTGCCTCATACTCATTTGGCGGCACAGAGGCTGTACGAACAGGAGGATTGTAGTGCCTTGTACCTGGCCTCATAGGATCTCCGTTCGAAGACGTGAAGTCAATTGCGCAGATCAGCCCAAAATCGCACCACCCGTCCTTGATGTATTCCATGAACGAAGGCTGCACTTCTTCGCTGTAATGGTGCACTGTGAGGTTTCCTCTCGGCTCTAAACTTACAACAGGGTTCTGTGCATTTGTGCACATCCTCTTTAAGGCTGGGAAAGTTGTGATAAGCTTGCAGACGATGCTCCCAGGCTCTCCTGATTTGCTTTGAACGATTGCAATCTGCAACATGCGGTTCTCGTAGCCCTCCGTTAATTCATATTCTGAGACGGTAAACCGGTCAATCTTAACACCGTTTGCGAGATCGGTGTAGTCTTTGACATGCATTGATTTGTAGACTTCTTCCCACTCAATACTTGGAGAATTATAATCCGGCAATGCAGAGGCACTCTTTGGAGCTCGCAAGATGCTCAAAAACGGCACGAAAGGCGGTGGGGCAGTCTCTAATTCCTCGATTTGCTGATGAACGGCCTCGCGACTTTGTTCTTCCTTCGCGACCTGATTCTCCAAATGTGCTGGTAAGACCAAGGGTTGCTTTGGTTCCTTCTTGAAGCGATTTATGATTGCGCCAGGTCCACGACGTTGTAGGTGGGGTCTGTCGATCGGTGCGTTTGCCTGTGCGCGTAAACTATCCAAATAGGCATGTTGAGCCGTGGCAACCTCCTCAGACATCAAGTTTGAGAGGGAAAGTTCCAAAGTAATGGACTTTTTGGCTGAAATGATCTCCTCTGCTTTGAGGAGAACACGGCCGACGCCATAGCCACCGCGAGTGGCATTGTACAAATTGATCTCAAGTTGTTGACCGTTTGCGGATACAATCTTGCCCAAAGTGCAGTCGGCTACGCCTAGCATTGTCTGTTGTTGTAAATTGTCGGACGAAGTGTTGCGTTCAAAAAGGACAAGACGCAACTCTTGGTACAATTCAAAGCGATACTCCAGTTGAAAAATGCGACGGTAGTCTGGATTATGTTCCCTTCCGATTGTTTCGGAACGTGTGAGCTCCTGCCAATCGGTTTTTCCAGAGGTACGGCTGTAAACAACGGCAAATGTTGACGGGGGAATTCCATCGAGAGAAACAAGATCACGACCGGAGACACGGATATCCACTTTTGTCCCCTTAGCGGCGAGCGGAAAAGAGGTTGCTGGCTGAAGGGTTGTGTCCGGGGCGGGAGGATGCTGAAAAATGTTTGGAGGGTTATTCATAGTTTTGCGGTAGAGATAAGAGATCGATGGCGAGGGTAATGGGAGGAAAGTTGTTAAGAAGAGAGTTTGCCGGAAGATACTATTACATGCCAAAGTGACGAATGTGATGTTGGTGATGATGCAGACGGTCAGCTAACAGGGCCGTCACAAAGCCAAGTCAAAAACAGTGGCAAATTTCTCCAAGAATGTGGAATTGAGCTGATGAGTATTCATTGCTGTAAGGTACAGTACAGTATGTTTAATTTCTATCAGCCGCAGAACAAAATAATTGCTCATGCAAACAGCATATCCGTCATTGCTGGTCATAAATGCTTCCACAAGTATCATTGCTGTTGTTTAGTGCAGTTGCTGTCCCTGCTGGTTTCGTCAATTTCATTGTTTATTGTTACTTTTTTATTTTAAATACAGTTCAGGATCTTAATATTCTAAATAGCAGCATCTCTGTTCGATTACAGTGTAATGGTTATAACCGCCTTTCTGTCGCTCACAATGCAGGCAGCTTGAGAGGAGAAGAAGTTTAATGCGTTCAGTATCTACTATGGACTGCGCACGTCCTAACTATACGGTTAAGATCTAACCGGATGTACTTCGTCGTCCGTGCGCATCGGTGCTCGGGACAGGATAGCTTCAGTGATGGAGGACCACAGGGTGCAACTCAGTCGCTGGTAGATACGGCGGCGGACAATGCCAACTGTCGAGTGACACTTGGACGCGATCCGCGGAACTAACTCCTCGATAAATGCAGTAGTTCCAGGGGAAGGGGCACCTAGGGAATCAAACGCCAGAGGTCGAAACGTGAAGTTCGGCGTGTAAGGCGCAGAAGATGGGCCAGTGGATGGAGCGGGGAGTCGTCGGGCGATGTTGCGTTCCAGGGTTGTAACCTTGTCGCGGGCCGCCAGTTCAGCAGCGCCTCCGGCAACCTGGGTCGCCTTGGTGCGAACTGCGGCCTTGAACGGTGAAACGACGGTGATGTCACAGGCAATGGGGCGCAACGTTGTGCCTTCCGGGGTTGGTGGTGGTTGTACAAGGATATCGGCGGGGCGGAGCTCAGTGCCCGGGACGAGGAACGGAACCTCTTGCCGAGTATCCAGACCCGCGGCGCGGGTAACGTGCGTCGCAATCGCATTACATAGCGAGTTGTGGCGGTGACGACGGCCGAAACCAGGGCAGCAGAGGTCGGCGGCGTGATCCCCGAGGGTGTCCAAGGGGTGGTCACAGTGGTGGCAGTTGAGGGCCATGGAGTCATCATACACTGGCAGTCCGAGGTGACGGCGGAGCATGGTCTGCCAGTGTGTAGTGTGGACCTTCGTAGCTGCCGTGGGATGAGCGAAGAGAAACGCCGCAGCGGGGCTGCGGCGGAACGCTAGGCCACGGATGCGATGTCGAATGTCGGCGTCGCTATGGGCGGTCGGGTTTGGGGCATTCTCCCAGGAGTCGTCGTGCCAATGTACTATTGCCCGCGCCTCTTGCTGCACCCGTTTGAGAAGGGTTAGTGTGTTGGTGGGTGAAGCAGCTAGAGTTGGAGGGTCAAGGGTGGAAAGGTCGACTATTCCGGGGATGGAGAGGGCGAAACGGCGGAGAGAAGGCCCAGCCTGACGGAGGAGGAAGGACCGGTCGCCGCGGTAGCGGCCAGAAGCTAGTGCACAAGCACGCGGCGTGGCGTATGCGGAAGTTCGCTGCCGTGCGGGCGCAGCATCAATGATGCTGGCGGCGGCAGCGCCGTGGAGGCACGAGGCGATGCTTTCGAAGCCCTGGCCTCCGAGGTGCATGGGGAGGCAGACTTGGTCCCAGGCTCGGTCCGTGAGAGCTATGCCGTGTAACTTTTCATATGATGACCGTTGTAGATCATCAAATTCTTCTGCGGCGGACTCTGCTAAGCGCGGATCTGAGAGCTTGAATGCATGCGATAGGAGGCATGCAGAGGCACAGATCTGGTGCATGTGGAACCGGGCGCGGGCGTCGCGGACCAGCAGGAGGCGGTCCAGGGTACGGCGGCACTGAGCAATCTTAGATCGGAGAAAACTCTCCGTGAACGTTTTGTTCCCAATGGGGGCCCCTAGAAGCGGAAAGCCGTCCCGCGAGCATTCTGCGAGAGGGAATTCCGCTAAGAGGTCTGCTCGATCCGGCGGCATGACGTGAGGCCAATGTATGCGTGTCTTTCGTTGGTTGACGTGGAACCCAACCGTGGGACCATCTCGGGCAAGGAGCCGGAGCGCCTGACGGATGGCGCCAAGGTTCCCGACGATCGTGCCGTCATCGGCGTACCATTGGCAGAGAGCAATGTTGGGGATCTCAGCAACCCGACGGATGAGGGGTTGAATCGTTAGCGAGAACAACAACATGCTGGCCGGGTCACCCTGTTGGGTGCCCTGGGCATTTGGTATGACGGTGCGATCCCGGTTCGGGACAAGCAATGGCGGTTGCATTCGGCCATAGATCATGTTTGCGAAGCGGGCTAGCGAGGGGGCGAGCATTGGTAGGCGGTCCAGCATAGACTGCCGATCAACGCGGTTAAAGGCGTTGTTGGCGTCTATGAGGACCGTGGCGACGTTCGGGGTGGCGGAGAAGCGGCGTAGTGTCGTGCGGGTGTCGTGGTCAATAGAGTCCAACCCGGCTTTAACACCATTGGCCGTCTGATGCGGCGACAGAACCGAGTGTGAATCGGCTATTGCGGCGGGGAGCAGTGCCTTCGTCACTATCCTGCGAAGCACAGACCCGATGGCGATCGGGCGGACCTTGTCGGGAGTCGGCTGCAGCGGGAGGAGCGTCGCCGCTGCCACGAGGGGAAGCACAGCGTCCGGGAGTTCCCCCGTGCGAGCCGGGAAACGAGCTGTGTAAGGACACGCAGACCGGTCACGCCGGCCTCAGGACTGACGCGAGTCTTAACCAAGTGGTGGAACCAGCGGGACGGCGTTCGTTCGGGTCCGGCGGTGGTGTCCCGCGGGACGCCGCGGACCGCGTGTTCCACAGCGGCCTCAGTTCCGCGGGGGCGGCGGGAGTCGTCCTTCCGGGAGCGGCGAGACAGGGCGCGGCGGGGTCGGGTGCAGATCCCTGAGCCGCTGAATCGTCGCCGGGTCGTTGACGTCGGCGAGCGGGCCATTCTGGAGGGCGCACATGGCCTTACCGTATCGCGCATCAGCGCAAAGGGCCTCTGCACGACGGGCGCGCCCGATGTCGCCGGGGACCGTTGGGGCATACAGCGTGTTTCGTTCCCACCATTCAAGCCGTGCTTGGTGTGCTGCGAGAGCTTCGGCCCATAGTGCTCCCCACTGTGAGCCCGTGTGCGCACGACGGAGGCGCTCTCGGAGGGCGATCCGTTGGCTCTTGGGGTCCCGCCATCCGCGCTCTCCTCGAAGACAGCGACGGAGGACAGCCGTGGGCAGCATGTGGAGGTGAAGGAATGCTCGTTGCGTGGCGTCTTCCCCACGAGCGTTCGCCGCAGCTTTCACCAACTTGATAAACAGGAGGATAAATTGCGAGAGGCAGGGGGCGGGAATATCTTGGAAGATATCCCTGTCGCGGTAGGGTGTTGAGAGGATTTCCAGGGGAGTGGGCAAGGGGAATGACGCCGATGTATCATGCGGCGTGGGGTCCGATTCCATGGGGTGGACCGAATCCATGGTGGGGAGGAGCGGAGTTAGGCCGACTGGCCTGTTGACTGATGGTGGGGCTCCTCCGCACCATGTATGCCAGCCATCATTGGCTGCATGGAAACGAGCGGTGCGGACTCGTTACCCATCGTTGCCGCGGAGGCGACGGTGGGAGGGAGAGCGGCCCTGGGCGCCGGTAGTGCGTTGGGCACCATGAGGAACTCCGACGCTTGGGCTTCTTCAGTTGCGGGGCATCGGCGTTTTGACGCCGACGGGGAAGAGCCCGGGGAGCGGAGTGTGAGGTCCGGTGTGTGTCCAGCGGCGGTGCGGGGAGCGGCAGGGGGGGAGGAGGGTGTGCCCCCGTTGGGGCGTTTGGGGGCTTGTGCGAGGCCGGGTGAGGCCGCGACGGTTTTGGTCGGGGCCGGGGCGGTGGGTTGGCGGGATGTTCGGTCGGTGTTTGAGCGGGCGTGCGGGCGGGATTACCGCGGGTCGGGCGGCGCGCCTCAGCAATGAGGCGGGCATCGTGACGGAGGGCAATCGCCATGGCGTTGCGGACGTGAGGGGCAACCCACGAACGCAGTTTGGGGCTCACCAGGCGAGCCGCTTCACGTTGGAGGCGGGTGGCCACACCGTGGGCGGCAGAGATATCCACCGTGGCGAAGTGCTGCGTGAGCGTGAGAGGCGAAACGTACAGGTCCGGGTACGTCAGACGGAGGTGAGCGAGGACGTTGAAAACGTCAGGGCGGGCCGGGGCGGGAAAATATAGGTAGAACAATTTCCCGACTAGCGGGACTAGGACGAAGGGGGGCAGGTTAGTCTTGGCAAGGGCGGCGGCCAAGCAGAGCTGGCGGTGGGCTGTGTCGAAGGATGGGAAGGCGGACGTAGGAGACGGGGCGAATCCCACGTGGAGGAGGTCGGGGCAGGCGGGCGAACGGGTTCGGGTTCGCCCGTGCGGGGGTCGAGGCGGCAAGGGTTGTCGGTGACGGTGGCGAGGAGGACGCGGGCGCGGGCAAGGTCGGCCTGGGAAAAATCTTCCGGGTGGCCAATCATATGGCGCGCCTTCGGGAGATTGAGAATGTTGTGTCCAATAGCAGGGTCGATTTCGGGAGCTGCACCGATGGTAACGGACGCAGCGTGGAGGGGTGGATGGGCGGGGTGGAAGACGGGATGCGACGACCGCGTACGGCGCGCGCATCCAGCGGGAGGGCGTCTGCCCGGTCCATGCGGGCGGAGAGGGCGGCCGCAGGAAGGGGGGGGAAATCATGGGAGTTGGGGAGTGGGGAGGCATGATGGAGAAACGGAAGAAGAAGTTTAATGTGTTCAGAGGACCAGGAACCCTGTAAGAGGCTTCAAAAACTGTGCGGTAACATGAACCATGTGTAGGTATCATTACACTGTACCACGCGGAGAGTGACAAACGGTTGCGAGCTACAGAAGAGGAGTGCGGTGATGCAGAAGCATTACGCCGACAAGTATGTCATCCCGTCGGTCAGTGTAGGCATTTTGGGATTGATAGGGCGTAAAGAATTGCCTCACCAGTGGCGGGAAAACAATCGATCGATCGAACGGGGGGAGGAATTCCCATTGCATCGAAAATGGGTGCGATGGACTACTGCATATAAGTAATCCCACAACGGCTAAGAGAGAAGCGAGGAAGAGTCAGAGACAAGAGAATAAAACAGAACAACGTCGACGGCATCGGTCATATTCATCAAACGCCTCGTTTACCACGAGAGGTACGCCTACTAACTTATTGAGAGATGAAACCGAGTATAGTTCGGTTTTACTCTACGTACGTAACCGACTACACGCTCTGGGAGTATGAAGGCCTCCGTCTGAACGACACTTTGTAATGTAAAGTATAGTTTAGTAGGCTGGCACAGCCATGCGGCATTTGTTTAGTAGATTCATCGCCTAAGCTATATAAAAACCTAGTGTCTACAGTGATGATTCGATATAAGAATAAGCAGCGGAAAGGCATCCCATATTCTTATATAGACAATGTTCTTATGTGGAAAGATGGGGTTCAATAGTAACTTAATGGGTTGTAGCGAACCCGTATGTTGTGTTTACTTAAAGAATGAATCTACCGTTACTTGCCGTTTGCTTCTACCAATTCGCGCGGCTATATCGCGCTTCAATCGGCGGAGGCAACGCAAAGCCCGCAATTGGGAGCATCTTGGGCCTCAATTACTCGCATTGATACAGAAAGGGCTTCTAATTGCTCTATCTTAGGTGGTAGCACCTCTTGCTCGCCACGTGGTCCATCTGTGTCAGCTCCACCTGTATCCTCACGAATTTCCCAAACCATATCTTCTGCCATGTTGTCGACAGTAGGCTCATCGTAGCAGTCCACATCATCACAATTCAGCAAACTGTTAATCGAAATCCTGGAGCGAGGAGAACCAATCTGTTTAACAACCTCCTGAAGCTCACGCTCCTCTCTAACAGCATATTGGTTGCTGTCACGCTCTGCATCATCTACGATAGATCCAAACAAACCAGTCACGTCTCAACAATTTGAGATGATGGAGGCGGGAATAGAATCCCAAACATCACGAATAAATTTCATCGCTAAAAGTTTATCAATCTTGTAAATGTTTTCTGCGCCATCAAACAAAGAATCAAGGGCCCTTTCGTATTGGAGCTTTCGATAGCGCGTTTTTAAAGTAGCAATTATACCAGCATCTATCGGCTGAAGTTTTGACGTCGTTTTTGGCGGTAAAAACTCAATCTGAACATGTGACAAGACCGGTAGAGTTTGAACGGTCCCATGCGCGCAGTCATCCAGCAGCAGCAGAGCTTTCCTGTATTCGACAAATGTCACAAATTGATTACGTATGTACGTATGTAATCAGTTGATGACATTTACTAACAACGAAAATTACTGCCTTTCTAGCTTAATTTTTCCTTAGGTCACTGTTGCCTGTGCTAGGTAATCATTCACAGCTCTAGCGCTTTCACTAGCTCATGCAGCTAAGTCCCTCTTATAGTTACACCAAAATTCCCTTTAGGATGGTGAAATCAAACGACAGACGGTTGCTTCCTGGAAGCAGGGTTCACACCAAAGCGATCTTACCGACATCTAAGTTCAAGTGTAAGAGGTTGTATAGATCTGATTAGAAGACAAAATGGTGTCAGGAACAGTCATAGGGATCGAGAAAGTCGAAGAGAATCGATAGTTACATGACAAACCGTTAGTCTCATTTTGAAGTTGGTGAAAGCTTTTCATAATGATATGAAATTGGCGGTGAGTGGATTCAGAAAGGACCTTTACACAAAGTAGCTCTTGCAAGGAAACTTGAAAGTGGGTATGAGCTTCGGACTGCTGTGCGTGGAGAAAATGGAATAAATATCAACGTCAAGATTTCTAAGCTGCCAGAAGACACTGAAAGTTCATATATGGTATGTGTTTAGGGGACAAGAGCGATTACGGAGCTTGTGGAACCATGGATATGATTAGATAGGATTTTATGGGGTTATTATTTCTTTTCTCCGTTCATGCATGGAAGTTTCGCTGGAGTAGGACTTGAATTTCACTAGGGTTGTCAAGAAATAAAAATATGAGTTTCAGATGGCTATCTTTCAGGTCAAGCGTTTACAAACCGAATTGAGAAATTAAAAATGAAAACTACCAGAAATTGAATAAGTTAGTAGCAGTTTTCATGTTTATTGATCGAGATGGAAGATAATTCGTAAGCACTTTTGGAACATCCAATGCTGGTACACCAATTTATGGCTAGAAGTAAAAATAAATTACAGGAAGTTCAAAGGTTTTCAGTTACGAAAAAGAGTCTCGAGGGTTTGTGAGAATTATTATCTTACTTTCGCTAAGGTTGCCCTTCACAAGCGCTTTCGTAGGGGATGACATGAATCTAGAAGGAAAACTTGAGGCTGAGGAGCGGTAAATGATGTAAACAGAACATTGCTGGCAATATGTTGTGTTGATGCCTGGAAGCTATACGAAGGAGGTATGAGGTATCATGAATAAATGACCCTGAATGAATTCTACTGCAAATTATCAGAACTCATTGAAAAATATTTGAATGTAATGAGAATCAGGCCTCTAGACATTTTCGACGATGAAGGATCAGAAGATGAACACGTCAGTGGTGTTAGAATTAATCCGGCTAAAACAAAAAAGAAACACGTTCTGAACGCTAATAAGACAATTTTCTTCTCCAATAACAATACAAGGGTTGCATTCAGAAGACCGCTAAACATGTGTGTACTGGGTGTCTTCTCACAGTTAAGCAGTAACGTTTTTTTTGGCATGGTGATAGTGGTCTCGACTGCTTTCAGAAGCCTATTTGTCACGGGCATGAAATTAAAAAATTGGATGACCTATCTTTTACTTTTATAGCTACTTCGAATCCATTCTAAAACTTTTGCTGAATTGAAACTTTTCCATTTGTAATGTATGTCAGTAAAAGCCATAAAAAATTGAAAAATTAAACGGATTTTTCCTATTGACTCCTAGAAGTTTTATCTGTGTCATTGGAAATGCTGGATGTAATTGATTCTATTGAAGAAAAAACCTCTATGATATGTCAGTTTGTCCTGTCTCTTGTTCAAGCAGGCACCGTAGCATCCCAAAAACCGAGTAATAGTAGATATGTCGAGCCATATACATACTTAAGGGGTTTCGAGTTACCATGGAGAACTCAGAGAGGAGCTCACCTATGATCAATGCTGTGCAGTAGCTGCAGAAGAACTCCTGTAAAACAATACAAAACAAAAATCATGCCATAGCGGATGCGACTGAACATATTTATAAAAACTGGTATAAATGAAAGTCAAAGAAGCAGAACATTTAATATTGCACGGGACACTTGATATTTATACCGTAAAGTTCCATATTTTTCAAAAAGCGCTTACAAACAAGGTCCTTACATTTTAATTTAATCACAATACCAGACATCAACGTCATAGAGGATGTCCGTTTGATCAAACTCAGCACAAAACAGAGCCAGTAGTCGAGCTTGACTCCCTGCATCGGTTTTCCTAGGTCGCTTTATATATCTTCGCCCTAACAGATTACGCTCGGTAACAAGCTTGTATCCCTTTTCACCTTATTTTTCATGGGTTATCGATGATCAACCCGTAACTATAGGGCTTTTTCGCCGCGCCTCCTTTTTCGTTTTCTCTTAGCTCCCTAACCCCCGGGAACGTACATGTCCTCTTCTGCTTGAAAGGTCGTGGCTATCGATTTCTTTACCGGCAATTTCCCTGGATCTACTCGCTATACGGACTGCTCCCGTTGCTCTGGCAAAGTCACGCCAATTTCATATCCAGTCGGCCAACATGCTTTGACAAAAAAGCACGAAGGCAGAATTACTCGCCTTCATTACGTCCTTTTCAACTTTCTCTCCCACTTCTACAACTAAGTTGCCATAGAAACCCTTGTCGAATAGTCGCTACCCTTTCGGAGCCCCAATTACTCTATTAATTTGGATTACCCTCCGTTACGAATGGAAATCTACATCACGGGTGCTTAACTACTTCACACAAGTGATATCGCCATCGACGTTACTGTTGCCCAGCCGTCTGCTCGCTGCCTCGTCTCAACAAGTACAGTTAGGCCATACGCTGCCGCGGCTTCCGGCAGCGCACGAGAAGTATCGTTACTACGGCGGTTACTGCGACCAAAACGATGTACTCTTCTACCCATCGAGATTGATACCTATTGCACCTTAGGCAAAGAGAGCCCTCTGCATGCGTATTTGATCTTTTAATACGCTCTGCACACTTCCGTTCCTTAAAAATCGTAAATATCTATCACCACGTACAACATTGGTAAATTAATTGTTTACGGCAAACATTTTCTCTGGTTTCCACTGCGGGATTCGAATATACAGCTAGGAACTAACTGGATGGTCCATGTCGGCCACGCGCAGTGGGGGCGAATGAAGATAGATGTAACAATACATGAAAAAAGATGCAACTCAGGCGCTGATACACACGCCAGAGTTTCACGCTTGCAGTCGTGCAATACTTCCTCGCTAGTCGCGCGATTAACTATTCAAGCAAAAAATAGTTTGGAGTGAGGGCAAATCGAGGGCGTCAAACCCAAAAGGTTGAAAAATGAAGTTAGGTGCACGGATCTGGATATCGGAGAGTGATAGGAGGCGGCGGGACAGATTGCGTTCCGGATCTCGTACCTTGTCACGGTGCGACATTGCGTCAGCGCTGCCAGTGGCTGATGTAGGTTTGATGCGGACAACGACTTTGAAAGAGAGGGCCACTATGATGTCACAGCGGCGGGCCGTGTCTTTTAGTTACTCAGATCGGCGGGTGGGTGAAGTAGGATGGAAGCGGGCAGGAAATCTGTATCAAGGATGAGCAGAGGCACTCCGAATCGACAGTGAAGTCCGGCGGCGGGGAAGGCATGGTATGTCAACTCATGACGTATTTATTTGTAGCTGATTGTGCGGCCGAACCCAGAATGGCAGAGCTCGGCTGATTTATAGCCACGAGGATCCGTTTTCCGCTTACAAGGTTGGCAAGTTAGGGGTATGCAGTCTGTGAAGACAGATAATCCGAGGTGATGGGATAGAATCACGGTACAGTGGGCTCGCTACACCTTAGTAGCATTGGTAGCGAGGGCAAAAAGGGATTAGGCGGTGGGGCTGTGGTCGCATGCAAAGCCACGGGCCTGTTGCCTTATACCGTCGAAAACATGAAGCTTGGGGATGAAGAAGGCTGCGAATGCGTCGACGTGCCAGAAATACTTGGCATAGGCCTATTGAATTGTGTTTGGAGGCTAATTGTTTTTGCGGCAAGGGCAGTTGGCTCAAAAGGTCCAAGATCAATAGAGAACCGACGAATTACTAGAACATTACGAAAATAACTATTTCCCCAATCGACTAGAAAAAGGTTATCAATTGATGGCATGAGACTTTTCGAATAGATACTGGTGTGTATCGAAGCAATTAAGCATTGCTCTCATACGCGGTCAATTTTAACAACTTTTTTTGAAATAATAACTGTTTTAGCCAGCTTTTCCGGTCCAATACGCTCTTTAAACCTGAAAAAACTCCATCAATTTTTTTCGAGAATTAAAACTTTGCTCTAGACAGGAACAACTTTTTCTGACACAGTAAAACTTGATTTCCGCTTCGTATTACCAAAAAAAGGTTCTAAAAATCGTTTCTAGGAAATCTGATTCAATGCTGTGCTTCACTTGTTGCGTCAGCAGTGAAATTGAAGCGCTTGAATGGGTATGCTCGGAAAACGGAACTGGTCACTGGAACATTCATTGTCTTCCATTTTGGAAAAGTAAGCTGGCGAAGGAGAAATTAATCGCAATAAAGCTGAATGATAAGTGAATATCTCAAGACTTTCACTCTGAATATTTTCTAAATCAGAACTGAATTGCCTCCAAGATACGTTTTGGGGGAGATTGAACCCACTCAATTGAAGAATGAATGTAAAAATCAAGATTTAGATATTTTGCAATTGTCTTCATCCACCGAAGATAGAAAATCAGATTATTACTCAGTGAATAAATCAGATATAATTGAAACCAGACAGAAGCGAGTATGTAAAAATGCGAAGTATTTATACAAATCCAAAAAAGGTTACCGAAAAAGGCTGCATAGTAAATAACTAGTCTAGTAACATCGTCACCTGTAGGCGTGCCCCTCAAGATTTATTTACATTTGAGTTCTCTACGAGTATTTTTCCGTTGCATCACCTCATTTTCTTGCGTGACCGTACATATGTGCGATTGGGTGCCATTGAAATATCAACTTGTTTCGTCAGGAGAGATATTGAGTCTTTGGAGTCCTCATTTAAATGAAAAGGCTTACATTTTAAATCCGCCGTGACCCATTGAATGAGATTGTATCGAAATACATTTCAGGCCAAATCTTTGGAATGATCATGTCGCGCATGAGATTCGAACTGATTCTCGGGAATATTTGCTTCAGTTACGCTTCCGAATGGGATGAAAGGCTCTAAAAAAGCACAGGAATGCCACTAGTGAGCGTATCTCTAAAGACTTTCCATGACCGTCGTCTACAATATGGCACTGAACTTTCTCATATCTGCAGGGATGAAAATATCAGCAGGAGGTACGATCTTTGGGGGAACGGATCAAAAAATTACTCTTACATTACATTGCATATAAAATGAAGCCCGAAATAGGCTGCGAATTGAAGGCTTAGGCAAATGATTAGTCTAGAACAATGTTGACGGAGCTTATAATGGGGAAGTTGGCTAGAATTCGGCATTACCTCGCGGAAGAATTATATAGCAATACTGCTCTCAAGCTTCTTCTTGTTCAGTCTTGGTATGTAGGGATCTATTGTTTGCAATAGAGTCAATTGCTGATGCCTAGATGAGATGAGGAACGAGTTTTTTGTGTGCTGATAAATGCAACAAGGGATTTTCCAATATACCACATACCCTCACAGGAGCTCACGGAGCGCGGAGATCATATCTCTACGTTCTCGAATAATATTGACTCAAAGCAATATGATTAGCCATTTGTTTATGGATAGAGAACGGAGATATTTCAGACGCAATTTCTATGAAACCACTTAACTGACACAGATTTGGAGGGAAAGATGAAGAAAGGTATAGGTCGAAAATAAGTCAGTTAAATTCAAGATTGCGATTCCAGATGTTTTAGAGAGGTTCGAAGACATTTTCTCTCAAATATGAACTTACAAAAGATGTAGTTAACATAGATTTGGAATTAATAAGAAATTAAAAGTGAAAGATGGGCCGCTTAGTATCAATTTCTCTCTATTATCAATGATAGTAGTTGACTCATGGTTACTTTAAGAGAATTCTTTCGGTAAAAGATACTCCTTATCACAATCTATTTTTCATGAGATTCTTGCTGCGGAAGTCATCGAAAGCAAGTTTGATTCCATATCGTGTATAATATCTAATTGCACAAGAAAAGAGGATGATGAATGATGACACGATATTCGATTCTGTTGAATTTCTTGAAGCAAATGTTGCTATAACAAACAAGACGTGGGAGTTGGATACCGGTAATTATACCAACGCATCAACCCATGGTGGCTGTCGAGTTTGTCAGTTCAGTAAGTCGATGATTCTTTGCTCTGCTTGCCGTCATAATGGACTTGGAGAAGTTTATATGTGCAGTGAGAGCACAAAAACGTGTTTCTTCGTGTATCATTCGCTCGCAAAAAAACCATATGGACCTTGAATAGGATTTCATGATGATTCAAGTTAGTGTGATATTTTGCAGAAAAAAAAGGATTCCTGTGAGTTCTATTCCCACAGAATCCTACTGTTTTTAACTGCTCCCTATGAACTATGAAGTTGGCCGCTGTCTTTAAAGTATTGAATTATCCATTGATAAAATTTCACCGTATTTTGTCTCGTGTTCAAGTGGATGCCTAATGTCGAACTGAGACAGCGGATTTTTCACAACCATTTGAGTTACCGTCGTAATTTTCGAGCCTCTGATAGAGAACTAGCGAGAAACGAAAGCACAATATCTGGTTCAGCACCTAAAATTCGCATGACAGATCCCCGCCCCAGTGATGGATTCGAAAAATTGACATTGAGTATTCAAAGTTGGATACCACTGCATATTATTGCAGAGGGTGGAAGCTGTAGGGATTCATATTTAATGTACTATTTTTACAGCGCAAAGTTTTTACTAGAAATTATTCGACAAAAAAATTATTTGACCACTTCAGGACAGTACGGTAAATTGTTTTTCTTCATATGAAGACAAAGGGTGCCCCGTATGAGGACAGCACTGTGGCGGATAGACTCTATTAGGGATACTATACTACCTTTGTGTGTTATGGACCAGTTTTAAGTGACGGGAGCTGTAGTCAAAATAAGCCCACTGCTGGGCAAAGCTGGGTCCAGCTATAGGGTCCATTAATTACTTTAACTACAGAAACACTGGCATTTTCAGGTACAAAAAGCAGTTCTTGATGGTAAACGACGCCGTAGGTCGAACAGTTTGGCCGCAGAGTGTTAATAAATGGAGAGGCGGAGAAAGTCGGCTTGAGCTTACACTGAGACACAAATTAAACCATTCTCTTCATGATATCATCGCCAGAGATTTTTACTTTCCCGGAAAGCCACTTCAACGTGATTATTCCATTTCCGTATCATCAACTATTTGCGGTTGTGGCACAAAAAGAAAAATAGATAGGTAGTCACTTGGAAAGCTTCCTCGCTTGACTGGACGAAATATTTTATTCATTGGCGCCTAAATTTTGATGCTTAAAATACTTGAGATGATAATGAACTTATGTGATTGACAGCAAGAATCTGAAAAAGGATTTCCAAATATACAGGTGAAAATGGGCAAGAATTCGAGCCAATTCCACTATCATACTGACCCTCTTAGCTGTAAAACTGGATCAGGCTAGAAAAATAATTGATGGTGATTAACGAACTGAAAATATCTTTTGGATGCTCTAAGTCGGCTGTACACACCTTTGAATGGAAAAAATTCTATCAAGCTTGTTCAAGAGCTCTTATATTTGAGTTGAGAGGTATAATCAAGCTGGGAAGATCATCTGAACAAGTTTCATGAAATACTTGGAAAGACATCTTGGTTTGAAGAGCCAGAAGAGCCAGTAACGGAGTAACAGAATACCTCAAATCTCATTTTAACCCTTTCGGGACATTCTGCACCGATCGAATTATCTCAGGCAAGTTATCGTATGACGAATTTTCGCAACTATTTTCACCTTAAGTTAAAGAATGAATTCTAATTCATCGGTTGCGGAAGGTTTAATATACCAGGAGATTCCCCAGTTTGCTAGTAATTTAATACTAGAGAAATGCAGTTCAAGGAAAAAGAGTTAGGAAAAGCAGCGAATCAAACGGCAGAGATGGTTGCTAGGTTTTCGCGAGCTCCGGACATCCTTTTAAGGATTTTTCTTTCGTGTAGACAAGACCGAAAGAGATTGCGGGCGTGGGAGAAGAGAAAGGATCATTCCCAGACGTAGATTCTTTCGTGGTGGTCAGGGTTGTGGAAGAAACTCCTACAAAAAAATGCAGTAAAATTTCGTACTACTCATGTCGAAAAATTCCGAGCAACTCATGGAGTAAAAATAAACAACTACAGGGTTGCTAAAGGTTAGGAAAGGGTGAAGTTATACCCTCCTTTCAACCTTTTATTGTCCTACATCATAAAAATATTTATCAATACCAGGGAAAGGATTATAACTGAAATCAGAGGCAAAAAGACAGTAACCTATATAGAATTATGGGTAAGATCAAGAGAACTTTAGAGAAGTATGCGGATGGAAAGTGATCTGATTCTCTGATTGACTCGGGCGGCTTGCATCATTTCCTTCACTCCAGGACTTCAAGCTTGAACTATGAAAGCATCAAAAGGCAAGATGTTCAGGCTGCCTTGGATACATCCATTCTTGTTTTGAAGGGAGACTTTTCTGTTCCTCTACCAGGTGGATTCTCTGCCGAAACTTATCTTGATTCTGTGAACTAACTTCCGTTCTGCTGAGATCCTTACCAATCGTCCTAAAGTGCTGTTCAACTTCGACATCTCGGCTTGACAGAAAGTGAGCTCTTTATTTTACAACATACATTAGATTTAACAATCATTTAATATATACCCTACACTGTAATAAGTCATGAAATCCCTTCATCCACATATTTCCGTACTATAACCCTCTGTGGTTCTCGTGTGGATGCCTGAGATCTCAAGATGCCATCTTCAAAGAATCAGAAGACGCTGAAGCTCAAGAATCGCCAGTCAGCCGCCTCCGAACAGGCAAAGAACAGATCTAAGGTACTAAGTCCCCACAGAGAGAAAAGATGGTCTTTAACGGAAATTTAGACTATGACCAATGTCAACAAGACAACTCTACATCGGATGAAAGCTTTCCTTTGCTCAACGTAACAAAGACAGTTAGATGCATTGCTTTCGGGGAAGGAACATAGAGAAAACCGCCTGTATTTTCAAATAACGAAAGGAAGATGATAAATAACCGATTAAAGACTGCTACAAGCAGGCGTTTTGCTGCCGATGTACACATTTTTAGGATTTCTCTCTGCAGAATAGCATCGGATAGAAGAAAGAGTTGGAAGAGTGGCGTTCCTTCTGTTGACGCAGTTCGCACATAATTCGCTCAACAAAGAAAAATACTTTACCGAAATCACCGCAGCAAAGAAGGAGCTAAGCTGGCAGCATAGGATACGGACCATGTAATATCTTTCTTCTCTGCGGTTCAATCAAAGCTGCCGTGTCTATATCCGCCTCCGGACTGATTTTTACACCATTATTCGTCATCTCAGGAAAACGAATATCGAGTGACTGGTGTACACCTATGAAAGGAAGCTTCGAGAGATCTCCAACCGGGATTATAGGAGGTTTCACCAGAACTAACTGATTTCCATTCTGTAGCGTTATAATCAAGATTTCAGATAATGGGTTAATGGAAAGGCCGATTCTAGCAGCGTGTGTGAAGCACATGGATACTTTCATCCGGAAGAAAATTAAACGGGGAATGTTACCATTTAATTTTAGACGGCCATGCGTCTCGAAAGGAATCAATATGGATGGATGAATGCCGTACTATTGGTTTCGAGGCTGTGGTTAATCCAACGAACACACCTAATTTCCTACAACCTGCCGATCAAACCCCTGACAAGAAGTTCAAGACATGTCTTCGACAGATTAGAGAGTATTTTCTTCGACACGGAAACTTAGATGCAACCAGGTTAGCTTTAACCTTGCCTGTGCGGTGTACGCTTACGAATGCATTACTGCAGTGGACATCAGAAGCGAATTTGAGGTCACTGGAATATTTCCATTCGATAAACCTTTCCAGACAAATTCGAGTAATGGAAAGGCTCCATAAAGCAGAGAGCTAAAACATGCATACAGCTGTTGGGAACTGGTAGTATAGCTTCTCGCCTTCCATTTGTTCAGAAAATGTACGTTGACAAAGACACTTGTGACGAGATAGAAGAGATAATGAGCTCGGTAATGACTAAGTCAGCTAAAACTCAATGTTTATTCGAGCTCATTAGTGAAATAATCTTTGTAAAAAAAATTTTTTATGGGCTCTTTCTCGCGAAAAGGGGCAAGAAGCTCGACCAACACGTCAAGTACTGCAGTAATCAGTACTAAAATTTTTCGTGTGCTGTTTCCTGCTGGTGCCCCTGCAGAGTGTGTGACAGTGGGAAAAATTATTGAACGCCAAAAGAAGAGCTGCAGAGAGCTACCAATGACCGTGAAATTGTACATCGGGAGCATCAAAAGAGACGCATTGAGTCAGGGCAGCACGCGAAACGACGCAAGCTTGAAATAATTACCCATAGGGAAGAGATAAGGCAGCAGAGGTTAGAAAGGGAGACCACTGCAAGGAAAAAAGCAGTGCAAAATGTATTTAATACAGTTATAAGTAAGACTGTTTGTCTTTACGAAAGATCACATTATGTTTTCATGCTCAGAACTGCAGACGGCACGCAGCAGAAGGCACTGACACGCAAGATGAGGTCGTAAAATGTTCTGGCGTTGATGATAGTTGAGTTGGTTGATAGCATTGTCGACGGAACTAGTGTTCCAAATTAACCCATTTTTCCCGAATTTGCAAACCTCCATATAACACCAATAAATTGGATAATTGTCAGCCCGTATTTTTGTCTAGCTGCTGAAAGTCCGAGGAAGTACTCTGCAGACGAAGCGCTTTCGAACGGAGGCAAAAGGATCCAAATCGAAGCTGAACAAGTAGTTTTTTCTATTACATATTGGTAAGATATTTCAAATATGATCAGTATGGAGGGTACATCATTAAAAATATAGTGAGCCCTTTGTATCATAGACATATCCAACGAAGGCTCTTTACAGGGGTATTAAACATATTCGATCAATAGTTTAACAGTATAATAGACTACACCCAGTGACTGCAATTAACTTGGGTGCACAAGTAGTGTGGTATCCAAAATAGTGTAGCATACAGTATTAACGGTACCTTTGCGACGGTAGAAGAAGAAATAGTGTGGGTAAAGAGTGAGTGACGTTCTTTAGAGAGCTACTTGTAGCAAATACAATGTTAGCGCCAGATCAATCGAAAACTTTACTTACTCACCGTCACTTGGGATAGAGCTATTACAGGTCCCGCGATAACTCTGTTCGACACAAAGCCCTCATAAGCACAACTGCTGTCATCATATGGCAACACCGGCAGGTGGATCTCCAATACTTGCAGCGTTTCAACGCGCTCAATCCCGCCATAATACAGCAAGTCAAACCGATCTGCAGGACACCAATGTGGCCAGTCCACCCCTATACACAGAACGACAGCCTTTAAACTATTCTCAGCCCCAAATAAACATTCTTCCTCAAAAAAGAGCAAGCAATGTGCTTACCATTGCAGATCGCACCAAAATAATCCTCTAAATGCACAAAAATGCCAACGAAACCACTGACAAGCACATAGTTTCGAGAATTTTTAAGCTTTTTTCATCATTGTTTCGTAGCAGCGTAGGAAAACTTGCAGAAAGCCAACTTTCTCTGAAAATGAAGATTTACATACATTAACTCAGACGGAACATTAAAATCGCGTGATATGACAACAGCAATTACAAGAAGCACGTACGTGGGATTCAAACATGTAAATCTTAAGGACATGAACGGCAGAGGACGGAAAAGAAGAGCTTGGGTGGCCGCTTTGCAACATGACTTCCTTTGAAAGTTCGACAGGCTTCGCAAACTAGGAGTCAAATTCGATTGAAGAAGTTGCAAGCACTTGCATTGCACTCAGTTCATCACTCTGAAAACGATTTTATGAAAAAACATGATTTAATCAAGTACCAAGAAGCCCATTGCAACATGCATGAACCGTCGCTGGGTACAACATTTCACCGATCGATTCCGAATTGTGAGCCGATCGAATATAGGAAAGCACCGATTATCACCCCAGAAAGAAGAAATGATTGAAAAGCGAGTGGCTTTTCACTTTGGTTCTCTTTCAAGGGCATTCAGAGCCGGCCACCTCGACAAGAATCAAATTGAGAACGCTGATGAAGCGCACTTCATTGTAAACAAGGATAACAGTAAAATACTGGGTTTTGTGGATAAGTGGAAATCAAGTACGCAGACATTGTATCGAGTGGGGAAGGAATGAAGATGGCAGTATGGATAAGTGGCGGGCGAGATGCAAGCGTTCAACCTGTCTTTATGGTTTTCCAGAACGACAGACGCAGTTACCCGATTCGTGGCGTGCCAGACGATATTACGAACTCATCTTACCGAAACGAACCACAGGGCCAGATGGATACAGTGGTAATGCCGCAATGGCTCTAGGAGAAGAAGTTCATTAAGGCGCTGCCACATGGTCGTAGGCAAGTCCTATATGTTGACAAATGTAGCGGGTATATTACAACATCGGAGTTAAAAGAGGGAGCGGAGCAGATTAATACGGAGATACGTTACTTCCCTGCAAACGCCACACACCTTGTGCAACCGGCGAATTCGTTCGTCATTCAGAAAATTAAGAGTGAAGAGAATACGAGGTGGGAGGTATACAAAATGCGAAAGATTTCGGATGGTTCTTGGGCCCCTTCAGGGAAAATGCACAATTTCGGTAAGTCTTTCTTACTACGATTTCGCCTCGTTGGCAGTTAATGATGCCAACAGGCAACGAGATGAGGATAGTTCGACTTCGCTCGAAAGGCAATGATTTGTACTAGGATGTCGCTCAAGGTGAATGGGTTGTGGGAGGAACGTGAGCTCTACCCGAAACTTCAGGGTATTGTTGCACATCATAAAGCTTGTTTCGAATGCATGCCGGTCCAGGATTGACTCTAGAGGCCAATGAACCTTCAACATCGGTGGTAGCCTGGACAGATGGTCAGGAAGTACCCACACTATATATGTCAAAATGAAATAATGTGGCTCACAGTAAAGGCGGTAGTACCTCAACTAGCGTGGTGGCTTTGATAGTAAGCCCATTTTAATGAAGGGTTATTTGTGTTGCAGACTTCTTGTGTGCGGCGCTGTGTACAGTTATAAGTTGGCCGAGGTGGGGCAAGCGGGGTCCGGCTGAAGGGACCGTCAAATAGAGTGACTATAGTACAGTTGTAGTTTACTGTACTTAAGAGTAATCGCCGTCGTGTACTACACGTGCATTGGACGGGCGGAATCTGTGACCGCTGAGGGTCAATAAATACCAGGCCTGAGGGCCGACGGAAGCCTGCAGAGAGGCATCATCGCGACCAATTCTCACACTTTGTGCTCAATATCTCTACATCAATTAGTTTGGCCCACGTTAAATGCAGTCACTGGGTGTACAGTAGACTTTATTACCTCATGTCTTTTCTGCGAGACACTCTGGCGGTACAGTGCTGTACTGTACAGTAAGGTACTGTACTTTAGGCGTTTGTTTGTTTAGGCTACGTAGGTGTTTCACGGTTAAGTCATGTCCGCCCCATGCAGCGGAGCACTGGAAGGACAATCTGGGCCGAGAACCAAATGACCGCACTGAGGCGCTGGTAGACGCGTCGGTGGTTCACATTGTCAGTCGTGTGGTGGCGGCGGGCGATGCGGGGAATGTAGTCTTCGAGGAGGCGGTGGTGGTGACAGGGGACGCGCTTAGCGAGTCGAAGGCGACCAGTTAGAACTGGAAGCCGAGAGCTCGGGGACCAGGTCGAGGGTGGTGGTGCCGGGAAATCTTACGCTCAAAGTCGAAGATCTTCGAGCGATGTGCAGCGTCTGCAGTACCAATGGGGGCATGGGCGGTTTGGTGAGGACAGGGGGCATCAAGGAACACACCGTAGTGATGCCCCATGCAGCAGGACGATCTGGAGGACCGACCTACGGGGCAGGGGGGTATGCGAGGAGAACGGCGGGTCGGATTTCAATCCCGGGAGGAGGAGCGGGGCTTAAACCGGTAGCCGCGACCAGCGGCGAGCAAAAGTTGAGAAGGGATGGTGTCGCGGAGGTGGTGGTGCCTGTGGAGGCAGCCGAACCCGTGCGGGCAGGGGTCGGCTGCATGGTCTCCCCTGGAATCCTGAGGCTGATGGCCGTGTTTGCAGTGGAGTGGGAGAGTCAGAATAAACGGCCAGGCCTAGATGGCGTTGTAGGATGACGGGCCAATGCTCCTCAGAGACCGAGGCGGTAGAGGGTGGGCGGTGAGGAAGGCGGCGCCCGGGCTACAGCGAAAGGCCTGGTGGCGGATGCGGAGACGGGCGGCTTGGGTCGAGCGCTTGGAGAGGACGGAATCGGCAGTCCAATACCTGTCTTGTCGATGGGCGTCGGCCGTAGCGTCTTGCAGCAACCGTCTTGGGAAGGTAAATTCGCAAACGGGGTTGGCTGCAAGGACGATAGGGTTGAAGGACCCAAGGTCCTGAGAGGCAGACTATACATGGTCGGGGACGCGGAGGGGAAACTTACGGAGGTGCCAACGTGCTTGGCCGACGAGGAAGTCGCGGTCCAGTGGGAAACGAAGGACGAGGAGCGGCGGGGAGGGCGGGGTGGTGAAAGAAGCAGTCCTGGTGCGGAGGAAGGCTGCATCAAGGATGCTGGTGGCGGCAGCTCCGTGGAGGAACAGAAGGAGCAGGGTAAACCCTTGTCCACATTGGGAGAAGGGGAGGTGGACCTGGGTCCACGCGCTTTCGGAGAGAGGGAAACTGTGCAACGCCTCGTACGAGGAGCGCTGAAGGGCGTCGAAATCTTCGGCGGCTGGGGTGGCGTGGGAGGGATCCGAAAGTGTGAATGCGTTGGCAAGGAGACAGGCGGCGACGTGGACTCGTTGCATATGGAACAGGGTCCGGGCGTCGCCGATCTGGTACAGACTGTCAAGAGTGCGGCGACAGATGGGGATCTTGGTGCTGAGGAACGTATCTGTGAAGGACCGTCGCCCATGTGTGCGCCGAGGAGCTCTAACCCGTCTCATGCGCATTCTGAAACGGGGAACTCCTAGAGGAAGGTGGGGCGGTCAAAAGGGAAAACCATAGGCCTGAAGGTGCGGGTTTTCCGGATGTTCAGATGAAACCCATAGCTAGGATCCCCGTCGGGAAAGAGGCACAGGACGCAGTGCAGGCCTGGGAGAGACCCCATGATTGTCCCGTTATCGGCGAACCAGTGATTGAGGACGATCTCCAGCTCTTCAGCGATGCGGCGGATGACTGGTTGGATAGTTAGGGAGAACAGCAGCATAGATGCAGGGTCTCCTTGCTATGTACCTTGGGCAATGTGGATGATAGTGCCGTCGCGATTAGGAACGTACAGCGGCGGGGGGCGCCACCGTACACCATGTTCGCAAAGCGGGTGAGTTTGTGATGAAACTTTACTTCATCGAGTATCTATCGTGTACACTGCAGAACTGTCTATACGGCTAAGAACTAACCGGATGTTCCACGTCAGGCACGTGCAGTGGGGCTCGCGATAGAATCGCCATTGCAATAGAAGACCACAGTGTGCAACTAATGCGCTGATAAATACGTCTGCTGGGGGCGTAGGTAAGTAGTGCGGAGAGCATGGCCTGTCGGTCCACTATATTGAAGGCGTTTTCGGCATCAATGAGGACCGTGGCAATGTGAGGCCCATTCGATATGCGGCGGAGAAGCGTTGTGTGTCGTAGAAAATGGCATCCGTCCTCGCTTTCACCCGTTCGCTATTTGGAAGCGGGCAAAGTAGTCCCGGGAGTCATCGATGCCGGAGGGCATTAGAGCTTTAGTAACGAGCCTGCGCAGTACGGAGCGCGGGGTCGTCACGAAGGCTCTACTGCGCTCCGCCGACATCGATCGGGCGGATCTTGTCGGGCTTGGGCTGGATCGCCAGTGGGTAGCGGCGAAAATGAGCGGGACGGCGGAGTCTGGGACATCGATGAGGTTGACGAGGCGGGTGAGTACACCGATTCCAGTAACTCCCGCTTCCAGGCTGACGGGGGTGGCTGCCTGGACCACATGAGCCCCCGTAAGGGCAGGATCCGGCAGGATGACGAATGGGGGGAGGAGGAGGACCTCCTCCGTCGGGGGTGGTTGGAGGGCTCGGAGTCGGGAGATCGTTGGGGATCGTCGAAATCCACAAGCGGGGATTGGTGAAGGGCTCGCATAGCCCTACCGTAGTGTGCATCTGCACAGAGGCCCTCAGCCCCGCGGGAGCGCCGTGCCGCAGTCGACACGAGGGGGCGCAGGTAGTGGCGCGCGATTCGCTGAGCGCGAGCGCAGTGAGCGGAAAGGGCCTCATGCCAGGGCGGTCCCCATTGAGAACCAGTGGTGGTACGCCGGATGACCCGACTGCATCGCTCAGTGTATAGTACAGTACGTACTACACGTACAGTACTGTAATCCGAACACTGTTTTACTGTACTACTTGGCACATCGCGGAATATTGTACGTGGCCACTACATTTCCTACACTTCATCCGCTCCGATTTCCTCTGCTTCTACCATTTCGATGCCTTCACCGTCCAAATCCGCTTCTTCGAGCGACGCCATCCGCTGTCGCATCCCTAGTGCCCTGTCAAAGTCCGCTTTGCTTTGCTTATTCAGCTCCATCGCCTCATGGTTTTCGCCCTCTAACACCTCTGCGAATTTCGCCGCAATGCTATAGTGTGCCGTCTCCATATCCTTGTCCCACGTCCCATACGAGAAAAACCTGAAGTCACTCGGAAACAGTACAGTCGTCTTCCACTCCAAGAGCTCCCCTGGCCCCATCCATCGAGTGTAAAGCGCTACAAAATCTTGGTATCCAATATGTCCAACTACATGCTTCATTAGTTTCATCCTCGCCTTTTCGATTGCCCCCTTGTCAAAATGTTCTCGCACCAACCCTGGCAACTTTTCACTCACCATCGTGCAATACTCTTCCACGAGGCCAGTGAAGCTATCTGCCACTGCCACCAACTTTGGCAGCCGCTCACCAGGCGGCAGCTGAGATACAAACAAATCCTGCGTCTCCTGCACATCATGGATTCCTTTCTGAATCTTTCCTTGAATCGCCATTCTCCCGCTCGGCTTCAAACCACCGCGCAAACTTTCCACCTTTCGTTCAACTAACTTGAAAATAAAGTCCTCTTCTACTAACATGTACCGCTCCAAATACAGAGCAAATAGCGGAATCCACTCAAAAAATCGTTCCACCGCAGCATGCGTCAACATCCGCATATTGTCCTGCATGATCAACACCATCGCATAAAAATCAATTGTCTCTGCACGAATACTGTTAATCCCTGCAACACAAACTCCTCCGCTTTATCTACCCTGCTTTCAGTTTAAGGCCCCCAAACTTTTCCACCACCCGCTTCTTTGCGGCCAGAGTCTTCGCCCCGGTCTTACATCGTGACCCGAATACAGGCTCCAATTTTGAATGGCGAGCCAACTTTTCGCAGAGAGATCTCTTTCGAGACATCCCCCGAGTGACCCTCGGGAGTGAGGGCAATACAGCACCTGCTTGAGTGTCCGCCTTTGCCGAGATCTTGCGTGACAAGCCGCGCAAGAAGGCTGGCTTTCGGTCTTTGGAGAGGTTATTGTCGGAGATCTGGACACCAGTTGGCGAATCATCTTCAAGTAGTTGTGGATTCGACATCTGCATGGAATTGCCGTAAGGCGGGTCAGAAGATGTGTTTGAAAGGAAGAATGGTGTTTTTAGGCACCAGCAGTTGTTCAGGATTTCACTTTAAATACACGAAAGAGTGGAGTGGGATAGGTTGTAGGGGTTACTTCGGCTTGAAGTCTTTTGGATGGGAGGTCTCTGATATTTTGAACCCGGTCGGGAAACCGTGTCTTCTATGAAATGAGGACGTTGTTGTGAATGTTGCAGAATTTTGGAAGATTAAGCACTTTCCGATTGATGAGAATGGAGGATGTGAAGAACAAACGGCCACGAAATAAGAATGGCCGTGAAGTGTGACTTTTGAAAAGACTATTTTTTATCAAACGTATCTTAAAATGGTGAAGAGATGGTTAACCATCATTTCTTATGCTGTAAGAAATGATAGTTACCGTCTCTTCATCATTTTAATCGCAATACATAGAAAGTTTGTATGTATTACGATTGAAGCAACTAAGCATTGATAGCCAAGTAACCAAATGTACTTGGCTAGCTCCTTTGCAATGGCTTAGAAAAACAGTTCAAGCCTTGGCCTTGTAATTGAGGCAATTTGTCAACATGTGAGCTGGACAAGCTGCAGTGAGTCGACGGAGATCAAGCGGTGGTGATCAACTGGTGTTGAACATTCCGCCTTTGGAAATTGTACCGCTGCAGGTTTCTAGACCGTTCTTCGGGAAGGCGGACAAAATAAATTCAAGTGGTGTAACTGTACTGAGCATGATCCACGGTGCTTTACATAAAAATATAGATCACAGCGAGAATATGTAATTAAAAACAAATACTTGAATGAGTAATCTATTGAGTTCACTGCAGCCGACTACACGGCTACAATGTCACAGCGGACCCATGGGCCCAGCAGGAATTGGTTACTGCCCCTGTTACGTACAAATTCTTTTTTGCAAATGCAGAGCATTCGACTTTGTCAATATCAAAAAATACAGCTCAGCAGTATGATGCAAATGTTCCAGTGCAGACGTATAGTATCTCGTTGAATGGCATCATATATTTTACAGCACGACATTCTCTTTGTACCGTATTCGTAGATGAAAGAATATTCACTCAACGGGCGATATGTGCATGCTTGATAAGCGCACTTGGACTTCATAGAATATACAGCGCCTATTAACGCAGCCAGGATGCCCGCAAGAGGTCATCATGTTCACGTCCAGCCTAAGAAACAGCAGAAAAATTCATATCCAACATCAAAATGTTTTCGAAATTTGCCCGCATGGAAAACAAATTCTGAACAAATGTTGAGAAGAAAAGTACAATACTGTACAAATTGAGCAGTATTGCAGAATGGGATCGTGCAATGCTGTATTTCTACAAACTTGGTACGTTAGCACTGTGCGTTGCTGGGCTTCCTTCGAATTTGGAAAAAATTTTGGACATATTTTGAAACCTTTTAGCTCGCTTTAAGTGAAAAAAGGTCATCCTATCGCTGATACGCGCTTACCGCGAGTACCGTTTACTAGATTCTTCTTCGACCCATTACATTACCGTCGGTAGGTGTCTAATGTATAAATATAAAATTTCTCTTGTTTGAGTAAACTTAGAGCAGTGTCGTCGCATGCGGACAGCACTGTACCAATAGATCGACTCTCTGTGTACAGTGACACAGGGCGGAAGGGAATTTAGACCTTTTTTTAATATTAATTTCTATTTCATTGAGTAGGAGTTGACTTTCATAGGAAGATGAATATAGTGATGAAGTATTGAACTGTACAATACACGAACATGTTTAAAGATTGTTCCAGCAAACAACTACGTACAGTACCTGAATGGTTCAGGGTTTTGAACACATTAAAAGATTCCCTCCCCCCCGTAAACAACATCTCTCTCTCTTTCAATAATATGACCCAGACGGGTGTACTGTACTGCGAAACATCCTTTTCGAACCCGTCATTTAGCTCTAATTCACGGCGCTTTGCAAACTGTTTTGTTGGTACAGTACATACGTACACTATCTAAGGTTAAACTGTTCAACTGTATAACCGATTCTCCGCTGTTTTGTATTACTCCGTACTGTACAGCATTGTTTTAACTCATACGGATTACAGTTATGTGTACGTATTTCACCTTCAACATAAAGTACCTTCAAGGTGTACTCAAAATTACACTGCTCAAAACCTGCAGATACCGTAACACACTACACAGTAGCTGCTCCACACACCATCCCACACAGCTTAGAGCTCCGCTTTTCTAGTATAACCTGACAACCTAGACCGCTTTAGTTTACCTCCTTTGCCAAGATTCCAAACCAACCCCGCTGCGCCATCCTGCGCCCTTTCCAACGTGATATTATCCTGCCCTGCATAAATGGCAACATACGTTGTTTTAATGCTGCTAGGCGTAACAACTCTAGGTCCAACATACATTATACCTACGCCTGGTACATGCAAAGCCTTAGTGCTTAGGAACCGAGTGGGAATCTTATATTCCACATCCTATTGGCATCGATACACGTCAGTGAATATGCAACCAATCACTCAGCCACAACCCCTCACACTCAGTCATCACGTCGCACCCAACAAATCCCTCCACGGCTCTAAATAAGCAATCAATCGTCACTATACAACGACACTTTCCGTGTGTACCACCACTTCACACCCGCGGTGTTACCCTCGCATGCGAACACTGTGGAAAAATGAGCTATGGACTCTGCCAAAACACCGCCGGCCGCTGCGCCTCGGACTTTGCCCAAATCCACACCACGACTCCTTCACCGTGACGAAAGCCCCGGTAACCTAAACCGACTGTCACATCGAAAACCACTCATCTGCGGAACCCGGCCGCACGGAAATTCTCATTCACCCCCCCCCCCATATCCAAGTCCGCCCGCCTACGTGACGGCCTTCGCATCGCCATCTGAAACCAACCACCGTAATCCAGATGGGAGCCGCCGCCGCCGACAGCTCACACACATTCGACGTTCAAAGCCTCCACCATCAGCGAGTACAGCGTCGCTCAACTTCGAGCTTTCCGTGAGCGTGTTGAAAGAAGTTTGTATGTCAAGTAAACTTTCGTGTTCTGGCGCTCACCGTGTTACGGTTTTCATTCTGCGCATCCGGCCCAAAGCTATTGTATCCGCTGGAGTGATCCGGGGACGAGCCAACTTGCCCCTTAATCTTATTATCTGGCCCACCATTGCAAGAAGCTAATTTCTGTGGATGTTAATTCGGTAGAAATTAATCTCTGTATCGCGCGAGAATTTAAAGTACGTGAGCGCCATACATTGGGTCATTTCCTGAAATAAAGCCATATGTTTCATTCGGAATTAATCCGATTAAATGTAAGCTTACAGACGCAGAGGTTGGAAACACTCTTGTGAATCTTTGCTTCAATACATACTGTAACGACGGTTTCTGCAGTACTGTGCATGAAAGAAGTTTAATGCGTTCAGTATCTACTGGGGACTGTGCACGTCATAACTAACATGGGGGAAAGGGCCTGCCAATAGTAATGACGGAGGAACTACAGTATGCTCCCTAAAAGGTAACCTTAAAGCCAGCTATCAAGCAGGCCGCATTGGACATGACGCCAGCGTGCAGCAAACCCCCCGCACCTTTCCGTAGATCTCCATTGCCATCACGGCCTCTTTCCTTGCCATGTCATTTAGCACCGCGCATGCATCCGGGTGTCAACCTTTAAGAGTGGAGATTGGCTTGGACAAGAGCCGACCTCTGGTGCAGGTCGCGATAAAGATTGAGATAGCTGTATACTGTACTGTGCAGTGCATTACAGTAAACAGGCGCAGTTACAGATTAGCTAAAGTTATACTGTTGTTTGACGTAATGGCGCTTTTACAGCACGCCCTCCCTGCGTCCAACGAACCACTGTCCTCTTATAAGGTACCTGTCCTAATACAAGAAAAAGTTTAGCGCAATGTTAAATGTAATTTTTTCCTGCTAGTTTTCTTTCGGACACATCGCAAGTGCCAAAAGTTTATGCTCGATTTACCGCTCACATACTTTGAAAGACTCCTAGTGTCTAGCTAGAGGGCAATAGTACTCATACGAGTCCAAATGCACTCATATGGGTACATAACTCTAACGGACAGAATTATAGAATGAAACCAATACCTTTTCACAAGATCCAATAGCATCCCTAGGTATTCACCCATGCAGAAAATCGGTGTTCAACCTCTTCTGTTCACTTGAGCACAAAAAAGTTTGTCATCATCGAAAATTTGAACCCAAAGTAACGAATCCAAATGACCCCGGTCAAGAGCCCGGAAACCTCGTCAAAACTTGTGAAAAGCTTGTTACACACCAGCTGAGCATAAGGGATTGTTCGCTTCCCTTTGAAGTAAGCTCTTCAACGGAGCCGTGGTAAGCATCCAAGTTGAGACATCTTCCGAAAGAATTCAGACTTTCGTTATGGCAGACTAGTCTATTTAGGACTTAAAAAGCATTTTAGCCTCAAACATGTAAATATAAGCACTTGAAGGTGACCTAACAACTAGAAATATAATAAAGACATTTGCTGCAGAGTTCGGGCTACCGAATCTCCAAACTTGAGGAGAAGTATGTCAAAAAGCGAATGGTATGGCCGAAGTAAGAGGGTATGCGAAGAAGAGCATGGAAACTCGGACCAATCAGAAGGTAGTACTCCCTTTGAATTGACTAACGGCACATCGGCGATGGAAGGTACTTTTTCAGGCAGAAGATACGCAAGTTCAAGATGATACAGATTATGAAAAGACCTATATGGTGTTTCCTTTTCTTGTATCCCCTGGGCCACCTTTCCAAAATTACACAACTTACAAACAGGAAAATAAATAACATAAAAGCAGGGAAATACCTAATGGTGGCATGTTCAAGCAACAGCCGGTGAAATTCTAAAGTTTTTTGGAATTCTCACATTGCTATGAAGATTAGAGTCCTCGATCAGAAGATGAATTTGGAGTACAAAATCTACATCCAAATACATTCCATTGACGACGTTTGGAAAACTAGTTTCGAGGAACCGTTTGGAAGTACTGGTTTCATGTATTTAGTTCAGCCACTACACAAAAACTGAGATCACTGACAGAAGATGGTCTCTGGTCTTATTTGCAGATACCATAAAACGGTATAGAGGGTTAATGTTTTTTACCATCGGAGAGATTTTGCTTGGGTGGAACCTCGTCACTATGGTAATATGAATAGGATGAAACTAGATACCAGAAGGACCCTCGCACCATATTTTTATGGACTTTAAGCTTTAAAATAGATGAAAAATCAATAATTCCATGCTGTTATGTCAGTTGCTTTGAACTGAATGTGGAGATTGCCTAGTCAGCATCTGAGAGCAGCAATAGGCATTATGAGTCGAATTTACCTTACCTGCACCTCACCTTTCAAAGCATTGGTTTGCAGCATGCAAATCGACTAGACGTGAAATTTCTGTTCTAAATATATTGAAAGAATACAAAATTGAATGTATATGATTGGTTCCAAGAAAAGTATACGACACATACAAACCGGCGAAACTATCCTCCATCCTTTTTTTACAGAAAATATGCTGCTCATCTCAAATTTGTACGATGTAAAATTGAATAAGCAACATAAATCTCCAGAAATCTACATATTTCTGTGACAAAAAACCCAGATATGACTTTCAATTTGAACACGATCTTCCAATCCCCGACATATATGAAATCTGTCTCCACTCAAACTTCTCAAACCAGTCTTTCTTTTTCTCGTCCTGAATTTCATATTCCCAGCAACTTTCCAAATAAACAACCAATTCAAACACACTACAAGATCATTATTCAGTTGTATCAAATGGGCAATAGGTTGATTCAACAGTTAAGTTTCAAATAAAAACCCCAATTTCTTACTTTATTTATTGAATTTGAATGCCTGACGCGTATACTTTTGTCTTCAGTATGCACATGATACGCCACCACTAATTTTTTAAAATATTTCTCAAACACGTTAGATATTGCGTGTCACTATGAGCACAAAATATCTCTAGTCAAAATTTTGAATCACACTGCCCGCTATTTTCGAACATATTATGTAGTCGCTTGGTACATCTCTGTTGCGAGACAATCATTTATTCATCCTAAAAGTTGCGTTAAATTAATATTTAGTCCTTTATCAAGTTGGATGATTTGAATCAACGATTAAAGAGCCACTGTGGTCTCTATTTTGAGCTGTGATCCCTGGCAAATTTGATGCAATACAACAAATGTGTAAAACATGTTCTAGAAATACATCATCAACCTGAAGATTGGTGGCCATGTTTTCAAAGCTTGAGTTATCTGGTATTTTGCATGTCAACCCTTTTTCAATTTACTATAAATGTGCATGACACAATGATGTCCAAGTCTTGTTCTAATTCTGTGATCAAGCTTGTTACGCTAATCTAGGTAGATAGCCATGCTGACGTAGTTGAATATGGTACCAACCACCACCAAGCACAGTCTTGTCATGCGTTTCAGTCTTATCATTTAAATTAATCAAACAAGAGTTTTTGCAATCCTGGTACAATGCCACTCGCCGAAGACCATCATTCATCATGACTAATTGAAGGTTTCCAAGACTGACAGTCCGTTTGACGATTATCTTATGATCATTTCCGTCACATCTAATTACCATAGACCATAGAGCTTCATTCTCTCGCGCAAATATGCCGACTACAGCAAAGTAAACAGCATTTGAGCTATTCAGCTCAGTCTTGTCTGTTGCAGTTGCAGTTAATATTACTTCACTGTCCTCATGACCATCTGCGACCAGAGCACGAACCACACATGAGCTCTCTATTATTTCGTGTCTATAGCTAGATGAATGCAGATACCCAGGCGCTCTTCGTACCCGCCGAGAACAAAGATGTAAAGATATGCGAGTTACTTCTGAAACGTCAGTCGTAAAATCTGCAGCCAGCACTGGCACATTCTCATACAGCAATGTGTGTGCCCAATCAAGGAACTCCTTGATGGGTAACCGTTGCCTCTAGTTGATAAAAACTACTGTTTTAGAACATTCTTTGACTCGATTGACTGCTTCCACAACATTACCCCGCCAAAACATATAGCGCTTGTCTTTCCCGCCCCTTGAAGATCAGTAGTCAAGGATGGTCTAAAATATTGCGAAGCATAGCGTTAGCTTCCAAAATAAACTCCGCATGAAGCTCATTGTCCTCCTTTAACCCGTATGCTGATTCACCGAGAAGCAAATTTCTGAGGCCCCGATTTGCCCTTTTCGATTCAGTTGCATCAGCCTTGTGTAGCATGCTCTCCAACAGGGCAATCCTACCCTGCCAATCATTTGATAAAAATTGAACAGTTACAGAGAGATGAGAATCTATGTGATTACCTCTGATTATACATCCCTTAAGCGGCAGGTGTGTAGATTCAAACAAAACCTCTGTGAAATGCCTGATGTGACCGTAACACGAAAGCGTGTATTGGAACAACTCAACCAATCTACGTAAATTGGGTTTGTCTAGAACATTCGTGATGGTAGAATTCGGCCCTTTCAAAGCGGATACCTTTTTCTTAAAGGTTTCCACTTCCTCTACAAACTTGCGTGCATTTCCTTGCAAGCCGGTAATCCATTCACACTTCCCAGTTCTTCGAACTAGATCGACACTGTCCCGCCCACCAACGTGGCCTATAGGCCACCAAAAAGTTTGACCTTGCAGTTTTCGCAACGATTCTAAGAGCCCAAACCCTTCCCAGAATAGTTCATTTACTGCAATATTCGACATTTGCGCCGAAGAACGAAACACATGGACACATACGGAGAGCAATCAATACACCGAAGATAATGTCATGCTGTGTGGCGACTCATTATCAGTACTATACACTCCTGTTTGCGTGATGAAGCCGTTCTCTCGCAGACTCACACACAAGAAAATGTCAATACGTCCCCGGATTTCAACGTCAGGAATCAGACTGAAACAAAGCTCAATGACATTACAGATGATTCCAGTAAAAAGGTGATCTGGGGCAATTACAACAGATCGATATGAGTCAAACATACCTCTCAAGATTCTCTCACCATCTTTGTTGAGGGGAATGCGAGATCTTGCAGCCTCAATTTCTCTCTGCAGCACAAGCAGTGGGCTACTTGAATCTGATAAGTCTTTACCTTTTGACATTTCCAACCAGTTAGTGCCTCTGTCGCTAATTTCTGCCCGTCTGAATGCTTGATGCATTTCCGAACACCTCAAGTCTGCTGAAGATTCTGCATGAATTTCTGAAGAATATCCATACATGGTGGCATCGAGAGCAGGATGCCTTCTGAACGTGCAGAGCGAAAACGGAGCACTGGCATTATGTCCAAAACAATCAATTACGTGAGATACAGCAGGATAGTCTGCGATGAATCCTACAAAGTCTATAAGAATTGTCACTTTGTTGCCATCCGGATCGTATTCAGTGACTCCGTCAACCATTCTGCGACTAGATCGTTGATTACAGCCAGGATAGCTTGATTGTTGCTCACTCTAGGGGGCGTTAACGCAATCAAGCGTGTGGCTGATCAACTGCGACGCCATGAGGGAGGTAAATTTAGCCGTAGAAGATAAAAACCACCCGCAGATCCCTGTGGAAGGAGCAAAAAAACGGTTGGAAATCATCGCAATACAATAAAAACCGATATAAAACGTATCGCTCTCCTGAATTGAGAATACCCGATGAACGATATGAGACAGGCTCGACGAATTTATCATTCACAAATCGCATGTTTTTCACTGATACCAACATTATATCTGAGAATATGATCTGCGAACCCATAACGGAGACTTCTGATATATCTTGTTCATTTCCATTGTCGGCGCGACGGTTCACCTCAATCCAAAGCAGCCTCTGCTTCGCAACCCAAGCTTTATGTCTCCAGAAACGACACACTATAACAGCAACCGCGAATCTCTCCTGCAAACTATGACATATCCTCATTCCTTTCGGTCTCAGCAAAGCGCAGATATCCCCAGGGAGGAGACAGTCATCCGGAGAAAACTTAGACTGAGGCGCTGTTTTAACATCTTCTAGGTTGGGCGTGGCGGTCTGAGTAGGGTTGATGTTGATGCCGTGCGCATGTAAAAGCAATGTTACAATTGTATTTTCCAAGCCTTCCAAGGAAGACAAAAAAAAGCAAATTTTCCACTCTTAGTCGGCTCATTGAGAGCGCCTGTACACCAGGCGGCAGCGATTTCCCCCTTCATCGAAAAGCGGCAACACATGCTCGGAGAGCCGTCCCTCGGTCCAAATCTGTACTGAACAGCAGATTTTCTAACTCCGGCCACTCTTTCCGGAAATTCCTGCAATCTCATCCTGACTGTTGCTCAAGGACCGGCTTTGACTATCTTACTACCTCTCCTCAGAAAAATAAACGATGTAGCGGAAAGCAGACCCGCTTTGTCCCGCACCATGTTAGTTTTCTCAATGTTATCATATGTAACCTGATTTCTTACGACAAATTCATAGAAGAAGGCAAAGATATGTCCAGACGGGCCCACTCGCTTGGGAGTATAATGCGAACAGGAGCAAGAACTCCAATCCTCATATTTCCATGTACTTGAGACCTGGTCAACGAAGTACTGCCATCAAGAAGCAGGACACCAGCATATATGTTGCAAGGTAGTGTTCGATGAAAATAGACATCAAACCGCATGATGTAACTGCGGGGAAAGCAGTCCTTAATCAAATGCCTCACAATAGATTTCCTTACATTCGTGTAGGAAGGCATATTCCTACTATCAACTCCCCCTAGAACAGCTAGTACGCGTCGTGCTACATTGAACTGTGAAAAAGTATAACGAACACTGCCAAAAACGACTGATATTGCCATAATATTCTCCAAACGGAGCATTAATTTAGCCTTTCTCTGAAGATGCTTTATAAGACTACGGTCATACTTAATCTTCTCGATCTATTGCTGTTTGTACGCCTTGATCAATTTCCTCTTGTTCAGACATTTCTCCCGAATCGAATGGGTGATTCAGCTCCTCTCCCATTAATCCCGGAGAAATCTACCTGGCAAGAAGCAAATTTTCATCGATTCCATTACGCAGGCTTCCTTCTTGAACCTGTGACACATAGCTTGTGTTTCAGAGCCCATCAAACGATTCATCAGTGTTGTCTGATAAATTCTGATCCCGATTTTGAGGTATTGGTGCCATACCCTGAGCTTTGAGAACATCAGAATCACTGCCACTTTTATCTCGATTGAAGGCAGTTTGCCCCACCCCACTTGATTGAATAGGTACCTTTGAGTCTTGACCTGCGTCTTTTATGGCGTGAAAACTTCTATTCACGAGAGCAGAAGCTGTGGGCTCAAAAAACTGAGAAAAGTCTTGTGATTCATCTACCTTTTCCGTCCAGCTAAGGCAGGTCGAGCGGCGACGTTTCCTCGACATTCTCCAATCCCTTTCTGAACGTAGCTAAGCTTACTGATATCAGTACTGGAGCTCGAACTTTGTGACTGACTTGATACTCATTGAATGGGAACCCTTCGAACTGGATGGCCGAGGCGTGTCACGGTCAAAGACCGCGCATGTAATCTCCTTTACTGTACAACCAGAGCTCCTTCATTACAGCCACCCAGAGCGGCGGTACGCAGTGTCCATACGAACAATACCAATGGCTGTTATTTTTCTGAAATAATTTTTGATGTTTGGATGGTTTGCGAATTACAAAGCTGTATGCTCAATACAAGTTGTTAAATCCTTTAAGCTGATTGACATTCAAATGACGTGTGATAAATTGTGCAGCAGTCTTTTGATCATTATGTTTTTTGATGGTCGTTATAACATATTGGGAATCCGTTTTAGCCCAGCTGGATGGGGAGGTTGAGAATGGGATGGGTGGCATCTAGCATCGGAGAAAAGAGTTGTGAAGGACTGGTCCATTTTGGTTGGGTCTAGGGCTGCAGGAGGTTGGTTATATGGTTAGCAGGGTGAGAGAGGGAGGTCGGATTCTTTAGAGGCATCTCGAGCCGGTTTCATAGAGTAAAACTCTGCAAGACCAAATTTTCGGAGAAGGGGAGACTTTGAAAAGTTTAATGCACGTAAAGGCACAAGTAGGATCGGCAAGAACGGGGGCAAGTGAAATAAGAAAAATATTACGGGGATGAGGAAATATACTTTGCGATATAGCATTGCTATGATTTGGGTGGATCTGGAATAACATTTTTAGCAAGTTGGTTCTTAAGAACGCGGCCAAGGCACTAGGGGGAAACCTTTTTCCAACAATAAAGGTCCCCAGATTGTCGACAATGCCGACGGAGAGTAGTTGCCTGTCTGAAATCTGTTTCGAATTACCGCTGATTCATGGCATTTCTGGGACTTGCAAGATGAAAATCATCGCCATCATCATGATGGTCGGGGTAAATGTGAGTAACAAACTTGTGCAGAAATGTGCAAGACATGAAATGCACCAAACGCATCAGGGTATAGTAGAGGTGGAAATTGAAGAAAATGAGGGAAGTATACGTAAAAGGATTGAATGGCGAAATTGTGCTGAATAGCGAAATCAAAATCTTTGAGTCATATAATGATGTGGGTAGCTGCAACAGAAACAAAAAGCGAAGAGCAAATGGTAGTGGAGAGCATCAAGGGGGTATCTCAAGAACATGTTCATATCTGCGTGGAAAGAGTGGACGGAATGACGGGAGGTGATAAGATTATTATGATGAGTTTTGGGAGTGTGGATAAACGTGAGGGAGCCTACCAGCGGTGGCGGTCGTGGAAACCTCATAGACTTCCGGAGCACTGCGGGGCGTATGGGCAGGTGAAAGTGACATCTAGTGCCACTCTTTTGGTAAAATTCCCTTGTGTCCCAGTGTGGGATTCAACGAGGAGGTTGGGGCGAAGGTTCGCATCTAAAGTGAGATGCGTTGGTTCATAGTTGCATTTGAATTGTTACTAAGTACTTTATCAGGAGTAAAACTGGTTCTATCTTTTTAGAATACCCCCAATCGTTGACATGTTCAGTGCAGATGAGAGATTCAGCCTAGCTTTAGCCCAATCGGCTAGCACAGCCAGTGTAGGAGCATCACCTTCGTTTTTCAGGCGTTAGTACTCCTCACAAATCAGCTTCTTTTGACCAACAGCGAGGACGATGAGTTTCATACTTTGACAGTTCTGAGGTACGTCACTAATCACAACCTGTCAACACTGTTTTCTGATCAATTCCAGTTCAGCTGCGAAGTATTAGGCTCGCTATCTTTCGGGCCTTCTAAGTTTCTGAAGGGATCAACCGTTCGTTGAAGTAACTCTGAAGTTATTCTAATCTGGATTATGGTTATAGGTCGGGATCAAAATCTCGATTCGCTGTGGGAATCCGGATCTAAGCAAGGTAGAAGTACGACGGTAAATCTTTACCTGTTGCACTAATCGCGTGCAACGAAAAGGTTAAATTTTACTTTTTTTTTTCAAGGATCCCAAATTGGGATCAGCCAATCTGTTGCACGTAGCATAGCGTTGCATTTATCGTACATTACACTTATCGAGAGACCGCTGTACGTTGGAGAGCCTGACGACTGGTCAATATCTGATATGGTATCATTGAGTACATAAAAGGAAATAGTCGCCTTGATAAAAGTCCAAGCAACCGGAGTTCTTCCTTGGACCCAACTGTTGGTTACAACAGTGCCATCAGATGTTGGGCCCAAGCAAGAACATTGGACCAGCCTGGCTGCAGTACCCCCTCCTCTAGCGGTTTGTTATCATTAAAAATATCTTGCACCTTACAAGAAATTAGTTTTTTTAATCATCTGCGGATTTTTATCACCATGACGTCATTTTCAAACAGAATCGGCAATATGCATCATGAAAATGTGCGGTACATGCTAATGAAACATTGTACAGTATTCATACTGTACAAAGTTTTGCAAGAAGCAGCATCATGCCGTATGATGTGCCGAATGAACATGATGTTGAAACTGGATGTATGTACCTGCGAGCGTTCTGTACAGTACAGTGAGTCTCAGTGAGACTGCTTCACTCGTTGGTGTTGATTGAACATGCCCCTAATCTTTACAGTAGTAGAGCACTGTAAATTATCATCGTTGACGATGTCATCAGAAACATTCAGCAACCCTTCCAATGACTAATTGACGAACAACCCCCGATTTCAGAATCATCTACTTCCGAATTCACGTCATCCAGCTCCTTCCAAACACTGACATCCAAATTCAACCAAGTCTAGCGGAAATTCTCCTCTATCACTGCAGCGATCATCTCTATCTTCACAATAATATCCCTTACCAACCTCTTCTTTTCTCTTAGCATTCATCTCTATTTTTTCTTTTATTTTTGATCTCATCATCTTTAACCTTATCGAAGCTATTGAAACACCGAAACCAAAGCAAATAATCAAACAATCAAACCAAAATCTTCATTCCTGCCCATCTCACCGCCCCCGATCCGTTTCAATACCCATGAATTTCAATACTCTCATTCCGCGTTAGTCGCACGATCAAGCAAAAAACACCACTACTGCTCATCTCACTTATAGCAATGCACTCATCTGAACATGCATTTGAACTCCTTCATTTTGCGCTTATCACACATTTTGCGCTTATCACACTATCCATCCGAACACGGCGGACTGGTTAACGAATTAATCACGATCTGCCCATTCGACCATGCATATCAACACTCTCATGTTGCGGTAGTCCCAATCGCAAGCCGAAAACGCCGGTAATGCTGATCTCAAAAATCGATCAGCTCATCTGATAATGAGCCAAAAGCCCTTTATTTGGTGTTTATCACACCATCACCACCTAATTTCAAGCAGTAAATCAAAGTAAGTTATTTGCGGACTACAGTCTCGATTCTTAAACAGTTTTGTAACAGATTGACCTTTGATTCCACCATGGACTTCATGAAGTCCACCATCTTCGTACATAATTCATACTTTGAATCATTGCAGCTTTACTCTTTTACTGACATTCGCTCTTATTCGGTCCCCGGTGATTTAAAATTGATAGTGATGTTCAGTCAGCAGTGGTTATAGATTCATTGTTTTGACGAATTGTATGACAACAGATATGATTTACGATTTCAATCCTGAACTACACGCGATTCACTCCGAGGCACGCACCCAAGTCACCAGATGGCTCTATCGTGTCTTGCGTAACCTCAACCAATGCCACATTTCCTGTTGATCGACTCAGCGCCACATGGACGGAGTTATACTACTTCTCTTTCATTCTAATGCAATGTCTAGATAGGGCACGTTTCCTATCGCTGAGTCCAGGCATGACGTCCGCTAGAGTAAGTTTGTGTATTTGATGTATTCCACTGTTATTGTTCTGGAGCAATAAACTCGAGCGTCCCCAAAACATGTGCAGATATGAAGACATCAGTTAATTCCCTCATTACGCAAGCGATGATGAAAATACAACGTACTGCGTAGGAATGGCTCCGTAAGAATGGAAATACATCATAATCTCCATCGTTGCATCCCAAAAGTGCAGCGCAGAATTTAACGGCCACGTCAATCACGTTCACGGCTTTGTTCAATGTTTTGAGCTCCCCACCACGATATTAGCGCTGCTTTCCACCATCTGTCGTCATGAATATATCATGTTTTACGGCTAACAGCATTGACTGTTGTGAACTGAGAAGCCTAGAGTAGATCTCTGCATTGAATTCATCTGCAGTACGCTGATCAATGCTGGTATCTTTCGTGAGAGGATTTTCATCATGAGCATCCTGGCAATCTTCAGCATTGCTTGACCAACGCATGGTGACCATTTCTTGAGATATAGCTTCTCCATGTTCGGCCCATGGTACCATGAGGTACAAAAATTCCTCAAAAAGGGCAATCTTGCCCCTTTTCCAGCAACGATGCAACATATCTTTGACAACGCTGAAAACCCTTGAAGCACCATAGTGCGCAATTTCTTTTCGCAGAGGGATCTATTTGGCGTCAAACCATCGTGAATTTGGCTGCCCATCTCGAGTTGCCTCGTCTGAGATTTTAGATCTACTCAAGGTCTCCTTGTGCTGACGTTGTGCAGCGTCTACGTCCGATAAAGTAATGAACTTTTTGCGAAGCCATTGAGGCTGAAAGATTCTGCGAGTTTCGGATTTGTGAATGTTACCAGTACAGAATTGCGAATCAGGAATAATAGACGCGTCCACATGTGTGTGATTCCGTTTATCACCTTGAATGATTTCCGTAGTTGAAGTTTGTTTTGCCGGCGATGAGGTGGTTTTTATGCGTAGAAATTGCACGAAACTTGCCAAATGCGTTCAACTGCGCGTTGAATATGGCATTCATGACAGTAATGCGGCGGAACTGACTGTGTCTTAACCCAATCCCTGATTTACATACGCTGCACGGATCCCCTGGCATCAATGAGAAGAGAAGCGTCTGCATTACCTCCACCTTAGGGCTGCAGAAATCAGAGCTTTCTTCCGAGGCAATATCTACCACAGTCATTGGCAAAACAACGCAGGCAACACGATAAATTGCGTGGAAATCAAAGATCCAATTGACGTGCGGTGTAGCGTCTTTTAATTTCTGCATGAAGGCATTGAATGGTTTGCTTTTGATCCCCCCATCTAAGCGAGCACCGAACCCCACAGCCTTCATCTCCCTCCAGGCCTCTCGAAAGGCAGGTAACTCACCCTCCATCGCTGTCAATCTTCCATCTATTATTTCCTGAAGCATGTCCAACCCTGAAACCATAGAAGACTCCATCTTCGAGAAATAGGTTGTGAGAAGTGACCGAAGGGCAGGGACAGTATCTTGATCAGATGATGCATTGGAGTTCACTTTGCTACGAATGTTCGCTAAAAGAACCCTGGGATCCCTCTGATTGCCTCGATGAAACATCCCGTTGATTAATCAGACCATCATCCTCATTGTCGCTACCACCATTGTTGATTATCTGCTCCATAGGTTTGGGTTTACAAGAATTGACAATCGCAGACCCCAAATATAGGAGATTACCATCTGCATGACAATATCATTTTTTTCTCAGCAGGCTAGTCGCTCCATTCTCGGCCTCTTCCCCAATTGTCATTGACATATCGATTTCCTCTGGTTCCCAGGCCTTCCTAGGAATGTCGGAACTGTTACCGGAATCGGTGCAAAGTAGTTTGGAAGATTTAACGTCAGTCAAGTTGTTGTCGTTCTGCTTTTGCAAAGCAGCGAAGTCTCGTTTCAACTGTTGCACTGTTTTGTTTCCAGCTAAAGCTGGCTTCTTTTTCGATTTTAAAGCTGTCTTAACCATTGCAAAGAGATTTTTAAAGGGTGGAAAAGAAGGATTAAAACGTCTGAAAGTTCCCTTACAAGCGTAGTTGTATTAACTGATATTGAGGAGGTCTGTATATTAGAATGACAAGCCGAAATGTGGACCAGATCATTGAAACTGGTTTTACCTCGAAGTGCTGTACTTCTTCACTTTATTCTTTACCAGTGGCTCCAGCCTTCCCTCTCATTTCGTAATTCCCGCCAAGATCTTCCTTTGGATTCATATATTACTCCTTTTTTGTTTCAACTGTTGACATCAACCAGGGTGATATTGCATTCCACGCAATATCTAAACCTGTCAATATTTATCACGTGACTCGAATGATTTTTGCCAAAAATCCGATTTCTACTACGGTTGGTCAAAGTTCTCAAGGGTGCCTGCCCTGCCCCGATTTCATCATGAACTCACTAGTGAGGTCAAATCGGAGGAGAGGTCGCCATGGATACTGTCGGTGCCATGGGCAGCAAAAATTGTTCAGATCAGCGGCGTTCATGTCGAGAATCACGTGTTCTTCCCCGTGTTGGGGACATTGTGGAGGTTTTATGGGGTATGGAGGACTGCAGAAATGTTTGGTGGGAGGCCAAGGTCAGGATGATAGATATAAAGCCAGAGGATGGCGGAGAGGAAGTGATCGCCGTATCAGACATATGCTACCAGTCGAAAGACGGGTACCGATCCCAAGTCGACTGCGTTGAGTTTTTACGCGGCAGACAAATCCGTGTATGGGAAGAGCCAAAGTATGTAAACAACAACGAGTGCTGCGATTGGAGGGCTTCGCTGAACCATTCTGAATCGCAGAATGCTGCAGATAACTGGTCTGATGATGAATGGGTAGAGAAGCAAAGAGAATCTGGCCGGCATGAGAAGAATAAGAGGAAGAGGCAGCTCTCTGCAATGGAAAATCTTGTCACTGCCGTCAGGAAACTATATAAAGGACAGGCACTCCTCTCTGCAAAGGTTACTGGACTCGATAGGATGGTAGAAGTAAAGCTGGAGAGGATAAAATCAAGTCCGAAGCAATGCAGTGCTATGCCCGTGAAAGATGTGAAGCGCTTCTTGCGCAATCATCTTTTGTTCAACTGCAAAGAGCCCCAAGGCAACAAGCGCGCGATGGACGTAATGCAATAATTGAATCATTTGCTGGATCGAAGAGCGTAAGCAGACCTGCCTGAAAGAAGTCTATCCCACAGAAATACGTGCGCGTGCAGATTGCTCACTTGACATGTTTGAGTCGTTTGCAGAAGACATACGTGTGGCGGCAGACGCAGCAGGTTATCGTGAAACTGTTTCTTTCTTCCCCCTACCATTATACTCAGAACCCTTCAAGTGACGCTAAGGAATTCTGAATCCTTTTTCGAGATCTCGGGAGCTTGTGAGACCATCTAGACATCGAGTCGGTCTCTGACCGCGGGGAAATGTTAATGAAAACGCCTATATCAGCAGGCGCGCAGGTGATGCGGATTTTGGGGCATACGTATATGAAAAGGACTACAATGGTACGCCAGCATATTTTTTCGTGGAATGCAGTAGCACAGGAGAGCTTAAACCGGGAGAGAAAGGAAACAATGGCAATCATAGACCAGTACTAAGTAGAACGAATAGAATTTTGCTAAGCGGGGAGGAGAGGTTTCAGGCGCTACTTTGTTCAGACTCCATGATTCCTGCCGGGAATGTGGACCCCAATGAAGAGGAATATAGACACGTTACAATTCGCCAGTTTGGCATTTGGTGGAGAAGAACGGAGGAACCAAGTCGAAGAGTATGGTCGCAGATTGTAAATACATCAGATGTTGTCCTCAGAAAAGTCAAGGTGGTAGTTCCAACTGTGCTTGTTAGTGGACATCGGTTGTGCGAAGAATTTGCAAATCTTCTTACTGAAGATTTGCAACTCCTCTGTATTCAGTGAGATCAATGAGATATTAAAGCGGTTGATTAAAAATTAGGTAGAGATACTGTTCAAACACCGATTAGTACCTTTTGAACTTTAATTGCAAAGTCTAATTTGCGAGGGATGAGGCGAGAGGGATTTCTTTTGCACGATTAAACTTCCGCTCAGCGGTACATGAGGCACTCTCGAGCAAAAGGTGCAAGAGCAAAAGGCAGCTCTGCCAGAGCCCACAATTTTGCCAGTTGCAAAATTAGGGATAAGGAGAGTGTTTATATCGTATTTTGCAGCATTGTTACAATACACATAGTAATGGATGTAATAGCAGAGTTAATTGAGCGCCAAGGGCTTTCACTACTTTACACCCATTGGGAAGAGCAAAATACTTTCAGTATCAAGATTTTGTGCCGGACATAACCAAAATGATTCCGTTTGTGCAAATCATTAGCAAAAGATTATTGCTGCAGTGTTGGAACAGCATAATAAATTTTGCAACGCATGCAATGGTGGAAAAGAATTAGGGAAGCAGGACAAATGCTTCATTATAATTATCGAAAATTTTGATTGTAGAAATACAACAGATCAAACTAATAAAAAGTATTAGAAAAGTTACTTTTGCTCTCGCAGTGCATAGTTCCAACCCTAAGAGCAAAAAAGGGGAAAAAGCTGAGACGAAAATTCCGACAATAGTAGAAGAAGATATCAAAACAACAAACCAAACAATAAAAACAATAGTTAAATACCCGTAGGCTACTCCAAATTTTAAGACCCCAAAAGCACATTCAAAAATATGACTTCGATTCAGTATTATTATTTATTTCAAAATGGAGAAGGTACGATAAGGAGATAGAAAAGTTTAAAAATCACTGAAAGATGATTTTCGAGAAGCAGTTAAACCGGAGGAGGAAAAAATGGCGTTAGTCAAACCGCAAAGGAGTGATGGAAAAAATACCAGGATTATATAGGAGTATTCTGTATAAATTAAGAACATATCAGCAGCAGCAAGCAGTGATGATGATGAATCTTTCTACAGAAATCCAAAGTTTTCTCAAGATTCAGAAACCATTGCTGAGCCCAGTAGCTAAAGAAAATGAATAGGATGAGTAAGTTGTAAGTAATGGAAGACTAACTAAAAAAAGATTATAAACTGTATATTGCAATCATTTATGAGCTTAACCATCGCAATGAAGAGATAATAAAGTTTCAAGTGATATTGGGGAAGTTTGGTGAGAGAAGAAACTATTGGTCAGATACATACGAGTAAAAATTGTTTCGTACCTTATTTAATTTACAATTGTTAAACTTTTCATCCTTTAACTTTACTCATATAAGCATCACTCAAGTATGGATCTCGCAACACTAATAATTTTTAAAACATGGAAAATTATGTGGTAGAAAGATTTAATGAATGTCAAACACATTTATTAGAGGATATTAAATACATAACCTCGTTATTTTTCTCTTTTTCGTACCCAAATCTATTCTGGAGAAACCAAATAATTATTGATATCCGCATTTGGAGGAAGAGGGTGGAAAAGTCGTCCTCATGATCAACGAAAATGTTATGAAGCAAATATCATGACATAATGACATAAGAAGATGCATCCTCCCATTGCATCTGTAGACCTCTCTGAAAAGCATTGAATATTTTCTTAAAGACAGCCAAAGCGCATTCAATACACTTTCCGGTTAGAGATGCGATGTCATTCCATACCTTGAGAACCGGTTTTTATGCACTTTCTGACTAAGATGAAGTTTTCATCATGGATAAGATAGTCTGTAACGCAATATCCAATAGTGTAAGGAAGAATTCTCACTTTCATAAATTTGAAACGTTAATATTACTTCTAAACACATACCAGAACCAATATCTGACCTCAACTGACAAATTTCATAAAGTATAAAGAAAATGAAGCCTCTGATATGGAAAATAAAAACAACCTTTTAAACCATTAGTAACAGCTGTGTTCAAAATATTGCTCTTCTGGGCAAGTAATCCATGGTATTTGCTTCCTACCAGTAGCTCCTACAAAATACGGCAGACCTCCAAATTCTCAGAGTCCTTGCATAATTCGATACACTCTACCTTCGGTTGTAATAAAGGATAATAAAAATTTTAATCTTAGCCTTTCTGCCTTTCTCACGTAGAAGAACACAGTGCGTAGACCAGGATCAGGTTTGATGCAACGGCTACACGAGTCGATCTCCAATATACATTGAAAATTCCCCCAGTTTCATCTCTGGACTTCTGGTTTTTTCCCATATGTAGTCATATCCAAGAGGTCAGGGTCAAGCTCCTGAAGAGTTCGAATAAACAGAGATCTCGGGGCTCTAAAAAGAGATATCTATGGATTGCGATCAAAAGGCATAGTCCTGGCGTAGTCTACCATCTAAGAACGCGAATTGAGGACATCGTTCCATGTTTTTCGGTAAGAAGGAGTGCAGCTCGCGACTTTGTAGCGCCAAGTAGATGAGAGATTTGAGAAATTCAGCGTTAGCGAACTCTTTATCATTTAGTATATCCAAAAAGGCCAGAAAGGCATCATGTAAAATATCCAATGTTCCTGAAAAGCATCATGTAAAATATCCAAAAGTCCTGATAGGCAGCATAATTGGTGAGAATTTTTCGATCGAAGTAGGGTTTAATGCATCTTCGGTGTAGTTGGGCAAGATTTGGAATGAGCAAGGTGATTTGGAGATGAACCCGGAAAATTGACAGTATTTTATTTGGTGCGATGTTTATTGTCTCCAGGACTCGAGATATACAATTTACACTGGTTAGGATCGATTCTGAAGCTATTCCACCTTAAGCCGAAAATGATTATCTTTTCTCTCGTCTTTTTTGAGCATATGTGAATTTTTTCCGCAAAAAATACTTCTTTTTAGATAAAACAGATGTAGAATTAGTTACGGGTAAAAATTCCCCAAGATAGCTTTTAGAAAGTCAAAAAACCCTTAATAGAGATATAGATCATAGTCTCATATACTTCTCATCTTAAGAGATACATGTATGCTAGGATTAACCTCGCTATTCTTCCTCGTCCTAGAGACGTTTTTGATCTCCTCGGATGATTGGTTACGATGTCGTAGGTGCGCGCCACGTAAATTAGTATTTTCAGTGTTAGATCTCTGTTGCAGTACCTCCGAGATAGAACAAAAAGGTGCAATCGATTTTTAATTTCTTTTGTGTCCTAGTTCCGTTTTTGGAATGAACTTACTATCATTGGCCTACCACCCCTTCCCGTCCTCCTTTAGGCCCATCCTACATATTTACTCGGTGGAAGTCTTCAATTAGTACTTCTGAAGTTTACGCAGTTTTACCAAAACTGGGATCAAAACTGACAACTGACCTCAACTGATATGACGTTCGATTCCGCGATAATTAGGATAGTCTCAATTCTTCATGTGTATTACATAAGTTTAAACATTTTTGCAGTACATTATGCACTTTAATGGAGAGATAAACACCGCAGAGCGTACAAACTCATTATGTTTTGTACTCAAGTTTGGATCTATGTTTATTTACATACGAGGAACACTAAAATAGTCCGGCTCTGTGCGGTCAATGCTCGGGAGGTGTAAAAATATTTCGTTCAGGGACAGTACTGGAAAATGCCACGCGCTCTCCTTTCTGCCATTACACATTCGAGCAGGGCGTCTTATATCCACTATGGATGAGCCTGCGATTAATATACTTAATACTATTTCATCAGCTACTTTCTTTCTTCTTTTAATTGAAACTTAAATCGTGGTTAACTGGCTTAAAAGTCGTAATGAAAAATCAAGCATTAATTATGAGGCAGATTGAATTTTTCTAGGAACAAAAATAAAGCTTTAAAGTGATCAAAACATCTTTGGTGACTCGGCAAGTCACGAATTTTGAGTATTCGGCAACCAATAGAGGCCTCCATCTCCATAATATAACGTATATGGCCCACCTTCTATTCTCAGGAAACGTGAGATTTGGGTGCAGTCAGTATTACAAAAAATTTAGTAGCTGTATCTACACCAGTTTTTGTCTTAAAATAGAGGCTCTGTGCTTCATGATTGAAAAGCTTGAGAGAAGTAAAGACTCCTCTAATTTCAACGTAGCTGTCAACAATTGGCACAAAATTGAGTCTAGAAGAATTTTTAGCTTCCAGTTTTTGGTCGCGTGTGACGAGATTGTCGGCTCTAAGTCATGAAAACAGGAAAAACTATATAGAACACTTTAAGTTCCTGAAAGGAATGTTTTAAGTGTGCTGATGTTGCATCTGATATAAAAATGTAAATTATACCCTTTTTAGCAGCTCACACCTACCTGGAAAGATCCAGACCGAGAAAATTGAACTGATACAACAATTAGCCAATTCGGCTCTGAGAAATGTATTTACTAAACATATCGTCTCTGAAGTTATATCTAATTACATCCATCATAGCTGAGAAAGCCGAAACCCTAAAGAGGCTACTACCCGCGTACTCACCTCCAAAAAGGCACATACTGTCCTCCTTAGGCGAAAGTTTCCGTAGGCCTATATTCCACCACCTAAAGTAAGTTTTAATACTAAAGCCTCTACATTGACTGAACACACCAACCATCTCGGATCCGTCATGTAAAACATTCCAATTTCGAAGCGGATCTTAGAAAAGCCATAGAATTTATTGAGTTTGGTACAGCTGGCTTGTTGACATTGCACTATTGAGACTTTAGCCCTCAACTAATTTTTGCAGTAGAGTTCAGACCACCGCTCAACGTTTCCCTCCTCTACTAAAAACATTCCTTACTGGACCGACAACATCTCCAACTGTGTTAAAACTTAACAGGAAAATTATTGAATTTGTGTCAGTCACCCTAAACTGGCGAAGAACAAACCAATCCATGAATCGCAGGCATACACTTAGGGGTTCACATTTTGTTGAGATGAAGTACTGTATGACATTCTTTAAGTCCAAAACGCTCTTGTTTTGTATTGCAGAATAAAGTTCTATTAGAGGATTTACGCCGTATCATTTTTCGCACGAATTCGTGAAAACGTATTTTACTGTGCACAACTGTCACAAATGCGCGAAAAACATACGAAAAACCCATACGAAATCTCCTACGCCAGCCCATCTATACGGGAACATTCTCGTATGAGTTGGCGCCAAAACAGTAACGATATTTTGTTCGTTCTCAGAACAAACGATTGAACTCTAACTTCCCGCAATCCTCATCACGAGCTGTAACAATCATGGAGACCCAGATCTCCCTCAACAACGAGCCTCCCTCCATGCCCACCGATTCTCTCTAATCCAGCGTGCCTGTCCCATCCCTTGACGCCGCAGATGCCCACCCTTCTAAAGGCGCTGATGCAAATAATGCGGCAGTGCGGCTGAAGCGCTTTCATTTCCTCGAGACGTTCGAAATATTTATTTTGCGTCGTTTCCGCGATGATGACGCCAGTATACCGGAATGGGGAAAAACAGACGCGCTATTCGAAAAGTTTCACAAAACATTTATGCATCTCATGCCCTCCGTTGTATTCGTGCATATGCAGAAGCTGTCTGAGAAAACTCTGAGCGATCGTTTTCGGCGTCTTGGCGCTCGACACCACGTCGAAAAAAAGTGTAACGAAGCTGCGTCTGGGGTAGTGGAGAAGCATGGGGAGAAGGAGACGCTGGTGGACGACCTCATAGAGGAAATTGAAAAGAAGGCGGAGGCTACTCGGGCTGAGAAGGATGGGCAAACAAATAATGAATAGCGTCTCGTCGCTGCCATTGAAGTTATTAGAGAAATGGAACTTAAAAATCGCCAAGATAGCGAAGAGAACAGAAGCAATGCCCCTGGATCCGCGAGACAACGTTCGCGAAAGATGGAAAGGGTGATATCTGAAGATGATATGTCGAAACTGCTCATGGCGGAGGCGAAAGAGCGGCAGGGAATGGAGCAGAAAAGGATATCTTTAGAGGAGCAGCGCGTTTCGATTGAACGCAGCCGCATAGAGACAGAAGTGGAACCCTACGAAGCCATGCAGCATGCTACCGATCTTCGTCTGGATTTGGAAGAGGAACGATTTCAGCTGGATAAAAAAGACCGTCTGCTCGCTACCGAAGAGAGGAAACAGATGATTAGTGCCTGTGGAGCGCTAGCAAATCATCTTGCAACGTGGAGCCGCGCGCTTCGCACGCGGCTCAATTGAAGACGACGGTGCCTGCGGCAGGTGAGCTATTAATTGATGCATTTCAGGAGGTTTGACCCGGGAATATAGATGGTATTAACCCTAAATGTGGAAATCATCAAATATCCGAGCGAAGTTCTTGACCCTTGCCCTAACGATCCGTTCCCAAATGCATAATGTATTGAATCCGTAGTAAGAGGTATGTAATGTGGAGAGAAAGAGTAGAGGGGTGCAAAGTTGTCATAGAATGCTCGCGGAGTGGTGTAATTTTGAATTCACAAACCCAACCCCACGTGCAAGTTTCCACAGGCACTAGGTGGTGTTCTCCACTACCATAGATTGGCTGTTCATAATAATTCCAGACAAGGCCGAGGATTCGAATATGTTGGAATGGATGTTGAAACAAAAATATGGAATACTGTACGGTCGTCCTGTATTGGGCTGTAGTTAAGGTAACTGTCGTCGCATAGTGATGTATTGAGGGTCTTTTTTCATCAAGAAGGTTACTCATATACACGATACGTGGGCCTCTCTAGACGGTTGCTACTAGCTCATTTACAGACTGCATCTACTGACGGAGCCTTGCAAGTCGTAATGCGACAAAAGTTTGGAGATGCTGGAATGTGAGTGTTACGTAGGTACTGCAAAAGTTACTAAGGTTTTGAGTTAGCCAAGCTGGTTTCTCGACGGTGCACCACCTCCGAAAGAGTTTACTGACAGGGCCTCCCACATAATATGTGCTCCTTGGAATCGACTGGAGTTGCTTCACTTCTCCGTTTCTGGGCCTTTGAAGTTTATGAATTTGGTCGAACAAGCCTGGAACGCTGTGTCGGAGTATGGTTTCTTCTAGCTGGTAACGGTTTAGAACTACGACTTGTGATGTTCAGGAGCCTCTCACGCTCTTCCTCAAGACGCTCAAGCTGATGTTCCGCGGCTTCAACCACGCCAACCATTTCGTCGCCGTTCTCACCAGATTTATATTCCTCCGAATCTTTGCGTGTAAGGGGTATTTCCTCGTCTCCTATTAAGAATTTTGTGACTATTCAGGGTTTTTATGTTGCCATATCTAAAATTCTTTGATGATGGGATCTGTAAATCCTCTGTATCTTTGCCAATTCGATTGCGCTGGATGTAATTAACCTTTAAGTTGTTTTCAGATCGAAGTCCGTACCGGCCTTTCCTGACGATATTTTGGATTTAGTGGTATCCTCTCTTATCTTTTGCGCCGTTTCTTTATGACTCGCAGACTACAGGTAGCTCGGAATGGCATTTTTTTTATAAATTGAGCGATCAAGTTGATTTGAGGCACTCTGGTCCAGCATTTTGGATGGATTTTCAACTCGTAGGGTGATCTTATTCTCTTTGACCTCAATGGTATTCGTTTTGGCAGGTTTTAACCATTAAGGGCATTGACTTGATCCAGTCTTCTCTTCATGACGTGGCTATTTTGCTTAGCTCGATATGACCTGAAACTTCTTGCCATCTTCTGCGCAATCAAGTTTTCAACGGACCAATTGCCCAGAGTTTGTGGATAAACACTCATCTCCAAGAGGGACGTTATCCGTTCAACTAAGTCATGCATCACAGTAGGTCGGACCTCCACATATGTTGCCTCTCCAAAATACGACCTCTTCACGCTCGCTTCTCATACTCTAACATAACAGTCAGTTTTTCTCCCATCATCTTCTTGACAGCACGGTTGAGATCTTGACGTAATTGGACATCTGATGGAAGCTGCTCATAAACCATTCCAGACTGGCCATGATGATAATCTTTATGACTATTGATAAAGGTGTCAAGTTTTTTTGTCACGTTGATGTACTTTTGAATTTATTTGAAAGTCGATGCATTGCAGTTCACTGACAGAACCGTACTGCTCTTTTGCCCTTTTCGCACTGGCTTCGAAATCCCTGGAGAATACATCGGGAATGGATGAAGTAGGGTGAGGATAAGATTAAACAATGGCTCGGGCACTGGTTAAATGGACTTTGAGAAGTTCAAGGGCTTTCATCCGAGTTGGGGAATTTTCTTTGCTTGCATCATATCTCTAGTTTTATCCACATGAAAATGGTATCAAGTGAAGCTAAATTTACTACAGACATGTTTTGCTTGGTTTGGCTTGCGTTTCGTCCGGGCACCTATAGCAATGATTTTTGCCGAGAAAAACTCAAATAAGGCCATTTGCGTTTACGTTCATCTGTCAAGGAGCGGTGCACTCGAAGCTATCTTTTCCATCGCTGTTGTATGCCATCATGATGAAATGCTACCTATGTATACTCAAGTACAAATGTAGCTATGCTCCAAGAAAGCCGGTGGCTTACTCAACAAGGTGCAATCATCCTCACGTCGCTAACGATGTCAGAAAAAGGGAAGGTCTACAGACACATGCCTTGAGGCCTGAATAAGGTTCAAATGCTACTCTAGGTTTCAATAAGACAATTTTTACAAGTTGTCTAGCGAGTGCCGTGCATGGGATAAGTTTGACCGAGCCCAAAGGGGTAGATGAGGGAGTCTCTCAAGGTAGTTCGCAATCGTCTTACACTGCGGGTCCACGTGGTTCTGATAATGGATGTGAAAGCCAGTTGAAGGTCAACGTTGAAGCCTCACCCAATGCTGAAGTGAAAAATCACAATATAAATGAGCATACTGAACAAGATGAAGAGAATGGAACATACTTAATGGATTATGATGCTGATCAGCTCTGTTTGGTTACTGCAGAAGCTATGGAAGTTTCTGTGGAAGTTGTTCAGGATCACACCACAGAAAAAGTGCTGAGAAATATATTTGACCGGTCTAATAATATCGCAACTACTGCAGAACCAGGATATCTTGAAACGAAAGCTCATGAAATGCCCGGCTATTATGAATACGGGAGGTAAAGAATACGAGCCGAGCCAGGAGAAAAGTTTAAAACTTGGGTAATTGCCAATCGACGGTGGGTTGATCTCGCTATTGAGTTTGGTTTGACTCATTAAATCATTAAGCGGATTATAAAGAACATTCACACCCCCTATGAAGCGTGGGTGACTTTGTTTCGCAGTATTCTCAGGTAATATGGTTTGAAGAAGATCAGTTATCTTTTCTGCCGCTCATAATGTTGTTTTCTTATCATGCCATCAGAAACCAATAACCTTTTGGGTCGCTGAGCCCCGAATTTTCCTTTGCCAAGATTAGAGAACCAGCCGCAATATTAGGTAATGGAATAGAACTCATTGGCACCCAGACTCTGTGCCTGGGGCGATGATGCTCGGGGCGCGATACATATTTTTGTCAATTGCGATGCCACTAGTGAATAGAGGCAGAGAAATTCAAACCTAGATGGTACTAACGCAGCCGCAAAGAAGTTTGAGTATTGAGATGGATCATTTCATAAGAATTTGGTCACAAAAACGGCGGGGAGGATGGGTGTGCATCCGACTTGTTTATAAAACTATCATCTGATGGATTTGATGTATATGGGAATAACCGGTACGACTACTGTCCGATCTTCGCAATGAACTCCAACTTTCTTCCAAGCCAGGTTTTTTCAATGAAAAAGTGATAAATTTCGGTTTCATTGGGGTAATATACAGCCATCAAATATTGATTTATACTTGGAGCCACTTGTGAGAGAATTAATTCGTATAAAATCAAACGGAAGGATGCTGATGAAGATGTGGAATGCTACAGAGACAAGAGTTCGGGTTCAAGGGCTGTGGTCAGGGCAGACCTCCAAGCACTTATCAAGTACTCTGGGCACATTGGTTCGAGCGGAAAGGAAGCTTGTATGTAGTGCGAATAGAACTGGTTATACTTAAAACGGTCGAGGAGGTATTATTGACTATCTGCAAGGAGCGCAAATGCAACTCGACTTCTGAAAGACCGCGCATAGTTCCCTTTCAAGACCATTTACATCCAAGAAGACGCAATTTTTCCGAGAACAACGCAGTGCTACGTCGTCTTACTCCTGACTCTGGACTTGATGAGGCAAACGGGAAGACCTTTGTTCAAGAGTCCGGAATTAAAGGCCCTACGGCTATTCGTGGACTGCCCAACTTCTTGCCATTCGACACTATTTCGATCGACACATTGACACATTTGCGATCGCGCATTGGCGACAGAGAAAATTATCACCGCTATCGCATCGCCAACTAGCGCATCGCTAATAACCGCGTTCGTCGCACTAAAATATCTCAGAGCGTGCATCCATCACCTTCAGGACCCACTACCACCCCCAAACTCTGCTCTTCCACCTGGGACAAACATCCAAGACCACGTCATATCCCAGGAACACCGCAACACCTGCGCCGAGCGACTTACCCATTTTGCCGGCTTTGTGAGAATATACTGCAGTCCGACACGACTTGAACCTCCGCCTGAGAGGAAAAAGAACTTTACTTTCCTGTATCGTCGTAAAAAAATTGAGGAATAGTTATTGTTTTAATTCTTCAATTTAAAAGTATTTCAAGTTCAGTTGTTTCAGCATTTATTTTCTCGAAAAATAATCACTTGAAATAGAGTATTTTAAAATTTGCTCAATTTCATTAATTAGCTCATTAAAACATTTCTGATGAGTGGAACACGTGGGCGTAAATCCATAATTGTATCCCTGCCAAATACCCGAGGTGCTACTCGCTGTACACAAGAAAACGCCTAGAAGACTACATTAACCCCCGATACTCCGACTAACACTCCTATACTAAGGTACGCCATCTACAAGCATGGATTATACTGCTCCGGATACTCCCAAAATAGTAACAGAAGGTTTAGACTAGATATAATCTCACGCTACTGTCAGCTCTAGCTCGGAAACCGGACCTTCTTATTCCGAAAAAGAACCTCAACTACAAAACCAACCTCCGAACTACCTACCTCCCCAAAATAACAACCCGTCCCATATCTCACAACCCAGGATGAACTGGTGACCAAATTAAGACAGAAACCCTCTCCACACAGGCCCCTATGCACCATTCTATCCAAATAAGACCCCCTTGCACCAAATACTCACCACGAAAACCAAGGTTTCGTCTTGGGCCACAACAAATGACTAATGACGGAAGAGCAGAAAGAATTTTTTAACACCACCCGCGGCTCTCTCATAGCGAATAACCTGCTTGACGAAGAACTTCGTCAAACACTGGCGAATGATTTTCAGTACCAGCTAATTTTTCGAAATCTATTATTTGAAACACAAGGATATTTCTCTGTTTTTTCCTTTCTCCGAAAGCTGTCAGACAACGGTCGCAAAAACCAACCAAGGACTGGCCTTTGACGTTTTATACACAATATACTGTTAATCAATTTGGTCTGTTGCAAATAAATGCATCAATCTAATTCTCAGCGCTGAAGCCTCAACACAACACAATCAAGTTGGACACCATAACCCCAAAAACTCCCCTCATAGTGCACCTTATGAACCAATTAATCCTGACCTGACCAAAAATACATCAGCGATGTCCGCCAGATTCAACCATGACTTCCGTAAATTTTCAGGGAATCATCCACGGAAGCCTTCAACTAGTTATTCAGGAACGCATCTACTCTTGTCGAGACTTCAAACTTAGCCAAGAAAAAAAATGCAATTTCTGCATCTACTATTCACGGGAACCGCCATGAAGTACTACTGCAAAAGCATTGAAAGACAAGTCAGAAACCTCGGAAAAGCTATCGAAAATATGGACCGAGAATTTAATAGCAATACGGCCCAACAACGCTTCTTTAACTTTCTCTCCAACTTGTCATTTCACAAGGTCTTCTCGGAAGGACTCATCCTCAGTGTAGCGCTCGATAATTTACATTGCCTGATCACAAAATATTGGTCCCAATCCCCTCCTCATTACAGAAATGGAGGAAACAAGGTGTCTGTAGTACCGTATAAGATATAATGGATAAATTCGAATAAAAATACAGGAGACAGCCGAAACAAAATAAGGAGACATTGAAACGCAAAAGGCTCACTCTGCGAGCCATTTGATATTCTTTATAAATAAGCCTTTTACAAAAACCTACGCTTGAACATACAGAAGAGTCTAGAGTTCAAAGCTCCCATGGGGGACGAGTAACCACTACTAAACCTCTCTAAATACAAAACGGCTGAGCATATTCTCCATATTACTCCTTACCTACAACGCCACTGTAGCCATACTCCATCATCTGCCGGTCCCTTCGAAATACAGCGGAAGCACACATTCATATCTCACTGTTCTTCCGACAGAAAAAATTGACTTACAATGCTTTACCAGAGTAGCGTGAGAATACTCCGAAAAACTACCGATTGAAAGCATATTTCCGAGTCAGAAATTCAGACTGATTCCAAAAAGCGAGAAAAACTAGAATAAAGGAGCACAAATAAAATCACATTCTGCTGCTACTGGCAGATAAAAACGCTGAAAGTCAGAAAAAAAAATTTACCAAATACCACTGGAAACTTTTTGAATTGACCGAAGAGAGGATTGGGACTCAACACTCCTGCCTTAGCCAGTCTGGTGAAACCGATGCTGCTCCAGAAATAATCAGAGACCCCCATTTCGTGTACAATAATTTGAACAGATATGGGACCTTATGTAGTAATTCAGTGGAACTCAACTTGGGATGAGGTAGAAAGAGCAATATTTTCGGGAGTTACTATTCTTTAAGGTATTTTTTGTTCTAAATATTGAGATAGAATGAAACTGCCCAGCATATTCTCTGCATAAAAGAGGTATGTTTTCGGAAAGTATGTAAAGGTTTGTATGCGTGGGTTCAGATTTCATTTTTATTCCCTAGTTACTAAAGAAAGATGTCAATTGGACACCAGGAGGTTGATTGATTCCAGTAAGTTACTTCAGCACTTCAAATATACGAAATACGCTATGGAAGTTACTTCTCATCATGATATTCTACTTTGCGGCAGCGTTCAAGAGGGGAATGGTGCAGCCGTAAAATAAACATCACGACTATGAGGTACAATTTCGGTGCTACTGATCGGCATGGTAATATTCTGTATTATGAAATACCTTTGATGCGTCCTCAATCACAAAAATTTTTGGAAAAAAGATTAATTCAGTACGTATTAGTCGGATATGGGGAGCAAAGAGCTTCGGAAATCGATAGCCAAACCCTTCATAGTCAGACAAAAGGACGATTTTGATTAGAAAAATGTATCAAGATTCAATCTAGAATTCATTTAAAGAGATGAATACCGTTAGTCTCGAATTTATAGCGACATTTTAATTGTCAATTTCTTGAAACAGATTTTTTTGACTTCAAGGACATATTATTTGAAATAAGCGCTAAACCCGAAGGTTGTCAGTTGGAATAAAAGGGCGGACAGTGGCCTTTCAATGTAAAGCTGTGAAGTGGGGACAGAGACTATCTGGCCCAGCTGTAGGCAGTATTACGGGGAGCTTTCGCTTTTGATAGGTATTTTGCAATGATTCGTCATAACAGGCGTGTATCAGAGGACGAACGATGAGACACGTCTACGTAGGGAATGAAATTCAGAATGATGATGTCTGCCACACCTCTCAGCTATGCAGTTGTTAAGGTACTGGAGAGCCTTGAGACCACAATTTCCAATCTGTCCATAGATGTCAATGGCGAGGGGATGAGTTGTAAGCCTTCTTGATCGCAATAAAGTTGTCCGTACCCTGACTTACGCTAAAATTACCGAAGATTTTGTTTCGATCGAGCCTCACTACTTTTGAAAGTATATGTTAGCAAAAAAACAACAGAAAAGGAATATTTTTACCTAAAAAATTAGCCCAAAACTCTTTCCTCATATTATTGCAATGATCTGATAGAAAATAGCGACTAAAGGGTCCTGTCGTCCAGGGATACCTGTGGGGTCCTGTTTAAACACTGTAATGTGCTGTACAGTTGTGGAAAATAACGGTCTGAATTACCCAGTAAGGACAAATGGTAACCGTTACACTGCTTTGAGAGGGAGGCAAGTCGGGGCAATTCTGTCCTCACAAGCGGCCGTCCTGTGTACCACACTGGTTTCCTCAACGCAACCCTTTACTCTGTCAACACTATGCTCTCTTTCATAATGATCGATCTTCCTAGGTTTGATACCTTCTGTACGCTACCTCTCGTCAGATAAAATGTAACCTCTAGGCAATACAGGAGCCTTACACGGCCTTCCTTTATGCTGTAATCCTTCAATTGAATGAACAGGACGTAATACAGCCACATAGCCCTCCTATAACATTGTATTTAACCTTCCGTGAACAGGACTTCTTGCAGCCGTATAGCTCTGGTGCCTTCCGGATGCCATGAGTCCAATTCAATCGACTGACTCTGCACTTGCAATTATCTCCGCGCCCATGGATTGAAAAGGGACTCGGGCCTGCTTAGAGCCGTGCCAGTCGATAGCATGGAATATTTTATAGTTAGGAAAGAAGATTCCAGAAAATTATTTTTGTTGTACTTGTGGGCAAAATCATTGGGGTCCGTTGGCTGGTTGAGGAGCATTTTCACTCCCATTCTTTCTGATTCGACGTTGGTCCCGAGGCCCGCGATCATGAAATCAAACGTTTTCCCGGGATCAGAGATGCTAGGATACTTTGTGGTTAGCATTCTTGCACGTATCTCTTCGTGCTGGCGGTCGTACTTTGTTATCGGCATGCCGGACGTGAGGATTACTTTTACGCCAGTGATTTGAGATACTCCTGGTCTATGATGCGGGTGGAGTACAGGTGAGATTTGACGGCTTCAATTAGTGCGTACGGTGTTGGTGGGCCGTTGTGGGGGATGATGACGGTCCAAATGTCTCTGGAGATGCTTTCGATGAGCGCGCCCATCAGGATTTCCTGTTTTTACATGTGGTGCATGAGTTGTGCGGGTCTTCAGGTAGTGTTAGGCCTGCGTTGAGGAACCCTCGGACTTTGAGGGCGGCGGTGGCTGCAGTGACAGAAATGACACATGATTCGACGTCGTCTTTGTTGAGCTGTGTGGTTTTCAGTATGAATATTGAGGTCATCTGGTAGTTTTTTGTAGAGCCGGATGGGTGAAAATTTTCTTGTGTATGGATTATTGTCAGTCGGAGAAGTTCTCGAGTGATATCTGAGAAGTGTGCTCGCTCAGCTCTTTTTTCGGTTTGTTGAGAGCAGGTTGTAGGTGACCTCGGATCCAGTGGTGATTTTTGTTCGACGTCGGCTGTGTTGCTGTATATAGAGTCCGACTTGGTGGTGATCGGCGTGGTTAGCGTACTTTTGCACATAATCTGACGAAGTTGTAGTCCGATATCTCTTTATTCTGTTGAGCTTGTGCCCGCTCCGGCAGACTTTTATAATATTTATGATCCAGCACAATCTGTCCTGCTTGATCCTTCATAATTATGGCTTGCTTCGGTGACTTCAACCCTCCTGGTAGTTTCGTCTCTTCCGCAATAAGTGTATCCCCAACATTCTTGTCAATTCTACTAGTTGGAGTACTCTTATTTATGTTAACCGGTTAGTCCCCACCTCGAACATTACTGGCTTATCCACAAGGAAAGATATAGACTCCTTAGCGATTAACCGGGCATTCTCGACATCATCAATACGAAGGTAGATCATTAAAGGACTAATTTTTTCATTAATAGCTTCTTTATAAGACTATTTTCTCTCTGGTGTTGTTCTTGGCGCAGAAGCAGACATATTTTGTGCAAAAAAGTTGGATTAACCTTCTTCATCCACCGGGATCTGATAATCTTGTCCTTGTTCTGCATGTTCGAAACAATACAACTCTTGCAAAAGGGATGAACATGGATAAAGCCTCATGCACTCTTATACGCCTTTCAGCCGTTTCCCGTTTCTGATTTTGCTCCGAGTGAGCTCTACGAAATGCTCTTTTTCGTTTTGGATACATCTAGAATTTTAATTTAAAAAACGCGTCTTGTGTGTTTCTTAAAGAATTATAATGCTTTTCATATTGAGAGAAGATATGAAGGTATAATATTTGGTGATCGAGATTCCAGCATCTTTGTGAGAAAGCCACATTCAATTTGCTCATAATTTACATTAATTAATTCTGAATTAACTATTTTCTGTGTTTGGAAAAGAATTGATGGTGTGTATCCCTTAGCAAGCTCAAATGCACTGACTGTACTGTTTCCGTGGGGAATGTTTGTAGCGAGGACGGACCGTGAGGCAATCTCCTGATCTTTGAACTAATTATCTTTCTTGTCTCTTCCGTGCATTTCATCCTTGAGAATACGCGGCGAAATTTGACGCAGAGCATTGATTCCACTATCGAAGGAACCAATTTTTTCTATTCCTCCGTACCGGCCAAGGTTTTGTTTGATACCATGTTTGTTTGTAATATTTTGACAACATCATCTTCATCAAATTCCTGATCGAACGATATTGACACAGGAGTTTCATTCACTGCGAATTAGTGCGTTTCAAGGAGTCTTGAAGATTCTTCAGTATGTCTGGTCGGCACAAAAACAGCGTTGCAAAATCTTGAAGCCAAATCTTTGATATGAAACATTGGGAATTTCGTTAATTCAACCACGTACATGAAATCAATTTGCACTTCCTCGTTAAAGGTTCGAAGTATCTTATTCAAGGATAAATTGCGAACATTGGTGGCCTTTTAGTGTTCTTAAAGCCAGAGAACTTTTGCACGACAGCTTCGAGAGCTTGCTCCAAGGCTGTTGAAAGAACTCCGCCCTGTTTGCAGAGATCCTTCATGTCTGTCAGAGGTGAGTGCGAATGCAGGTGACGTTTTGAAGCGAATTCTTGCGCAGATTTTCTAATGAAGCGCAATTTTATGTTAATGCCGTCATCCAAATCCCCTTGAATTCCAAGCAAAGCTCGTTGTGTCGCAAGATAGCTTTGAAATTTGGAGATTTGGCTCATGGCAATATGGAGGTAATTTTTGTTTCTCTAGCCCCAGTAACTTAGATAGGGAGCACAGTTTTGCCATCCAATCCTTCGAAAACATCCGGTGATATTACTAGAACACGAAGTGTCTGAGAATTGGGCAGATCTGATTTGCTCAAGATACAATTTACAAGTAAAAGAGAACCGTCGCTCTTCGTGATAGAGAACAGAACTAAGATTTTATTCCCTCTCAAGTCTTTAAGAGGTCCTCTCCATATACCAAATGTGTTTTTTGCATTGACTCATTGCTCACCACAACCGTGGAAGAATGGCTCACAATCTAAAGCTTACAACTGGAAGTCGACGCCCATCGCTAAGGAAAGCGCTACTACAGACTTTATGCCCGCGGCGGATTGGGGACAACCCACGTCCAGGATAGGATTGGGGTCGTTATGTATAGGAATCCGATCATAATTGGTAAGGATTCTACTTACAGGGTTCCTTTAACTTCCTTTAAACTTATAATGCATGGGGCAGGAACGAAAATAACAGTCCGAAATTTCGGATATTTCGTCCTGTTTTAATTCTTCTTCACCACGATTGCTGGCTTCTCGGATATTCAAAGTAGCAAAGCTCGGAATCTAGTACTTCAGATTACCGTGATCGTGTTCGCACTCTCCAAAATACATGAAAGCTTCTCCGGTTAGCTCCCCCAGCACTGTTGACTTATTCGTCTTAATATCCCTATTGTATCTATAGTTTTCGATGCAAGTTCGATAATTATTTCTCTTTTTTCCGTTGAAAGCGCGATTAATGTTGATGACTTTCTGTTCCTTTCCTCCCATTGACCTGCCTCTCGACGAAGAAACTCGTGACCTTTTGATCGGAAGAGTTCTAAAATGAGTCCTTAAGATCGAAGATTCATTTCTGTTGTTAATCTCAGCAAGAAAGCGAAGTAAATTCACCCCATCGCCATGAGTAAGCATAAAATGTAGACTAGATGAAGCAATGGAGTTGCCTAAATTTTGAGTATCACTTATCTTCTTTAAATTGTCGAAGATGTGCTTCGCATCTCGACACATGGTGTTGAAGCTACTTGTAACCTTCCCTAATGAGAGCTTTTCATTATGATATGAATTCCGTGAGTCTCTCAAGATAGAGAAAACAAGCTTTGCAGTGTCCAAAGGACAACCATATGTACTTATATGAGTAAAAATGATTGTTCGAAAACCCCTAGATTTTTTAATTCAAACTCTACGCTGGTGTGTTCCATCCCTGAAGACTGACATCCCTTAACCATAGAAGAAGTTTAGTCCCCGTTCACAACAGCCGCTGTGGCCTAATTGGCCTCAAGTATAGAAGGAATAAGGAATCGTGAGTCCGACTCGCTGCGCTCTGCAGGGTCAAAAACTTCCTTCAGGAAGGTCGAAATTTCTGCGTCACCTGCTACTTCAATTTGCTTAGCGCGCCCAATTGAACATGAGTAGAGGGGTTAATTCACTGATCGCTCATAAAGGGGAATAACGCCAGCGGTACGTATGCTAATTCCTCAAGTCGAACGACGCGAATCAGAAATGTAGGTGTCTATAGTCAAGCTATCAATTTTTTATTTTTGCTCAGTCAGCCTACAAAGGATGTAGGCGTAGACGATTAAACGTAGCTATAAAGTAGTATAGAGCATCATCTAATTGCGACAGAAGTGGACATCGCGTAAGTGGTTTTGAAAGAAGTTACTCCTGGCTCTAAATTTCCTATCCAGACCTCTTTGTTCAGTTTCAAGTTCTCAGAGTACAGAAATTTGGACTTCTTATCAGATTTGCAAATTTTGCGTCTTCTTTAAAACGCCGCTTTCGTTGGGACCCATTGGCGCTTTCTCATTGTGGGCACCAAGCGGAATCCAGTACCTCATGCCAATGAGTGAATAGAATACGCTGGAACGTCAACGTCAGATCTGCGGAGGCCAATGGCATCAAATGAATTGTCAATAAGTTGCTCTGCAGGTTTTGCATAGAAACCCTTTTGCGACATGCAATTTCTCGAACTCATCAAACCCTTGTATAGCAGCCATGAATCAACGATGCAAATCGCAAGCAAAGATGTATTAACCCTTAACGAACAATCATCGACTTCTAATTTCTTCACCAATCCGAGATCATTCTATCTGGATCTGTTATGCCTGTCAATCTGGGATCAAGTTTCATAGTATGTGCTGACAACCTCTGGGACTGGAATTTCTATTTCCGCAAGCACCATTTAATTGTCAGCAGATCTCCAACGAGATCTTCTGATAGGCTCTGAAGGAAGTGTTGTACGAGAAGTACTGGCAAAATATCTTCTGTCTCTATCCATCCACATAACCGCCATCATAGAAGGATGGCTTTCCGTCCTCGAACTTACCATGGAGATATGATCCCCACGCCTAAAAAATTCCATCCCTGAAAAAATAACATAAGAAACTGCCTTGTCGCATTCTTGACGACACCTGTAAACCTCAGTCCATATTCAAATAGTGAATTTGCTGTAGTCACAGAATCAAATACAGATGCTGCACAAACAGATCGATTGTAATCAAACCAAGGCTCTGTAAGGCGAAGAGCAATAGCAGTTCCATGAGGTAAATTTGACTCGTAACGCAGATTATTGCTGTAAGATGCTGAAAAAACAATCTCCAAATTCAATACAATTCCACTGACACCACAGCAAGCAGTCTTGATTTCACATCCGCTTTCATCCTTACGGTCTATTTCGACATAGTGCGGGAGTCCTTCTGACGTCCAGTTTCCGCCCATTCCTTACCAGCGGGACATGCTTTCATCCACACAAATTTTCTCCGATGGCGACACAACTGGCCTTCTATGCCGTTTTATGGCTTTCACGAATCCACTGACCAAAGAAAATCTTCTGTCAATGCTTTCAGTTTCCGTGTAGCGGCTGAACGTAATACATGACACCAGTGCTTCGAAACGGTTCCTCGAAATTATTTTTCCGAACATTGCCAGTGGAATGTACTTTGATGTAGACTGTATACTTCAAAGCGAACTTCTGCTTGTGAACTCGAATGTGCAAAGCAATATGATAATTCCAAAAAAACTTCAGAACTTCACCAGCTGTTGCATGCATGTGCCCACCATTAGCAAGTTTCCAGTTTGTAAGTTCAGTAATTGAGGAAAGGTGTTCGAGGGGAAATATGCAAAGGAAAAAATCGTACGGTATCTTCTCATACCCGATATGACCTTGAATGTATGTGTCACTTGCTGGACCAGTTAGCTTCCAAGGCCGATTTCCTGTTGATGCATTGAACGGTAATAATACCTCCTGATTATTCCAAAAATTTCCATGCACTTCTGTTCATTCTCCTCCTACTCCAGCCATACCAAAAGCTTCTTCTTGAGGTTCTTCTTCTGAAGGTTGACTATTCGGTGGCTCGATCACGGCAGGAGATGCTTCTATTTCATTGGATCATGCTGGGCCACCTTCAGATGCTTGTCCTGGCTTGATGTTGACAATTTTCAAGCTGACACGCATTGTCAGGTCCTGAATGGACCAGTCCGCGGTGAACGTTGTGTGACGTCTTCCGGTAGATTTTCCAATTTCGATGCTGACTACAGCTCCGTTGACGCGCTTACTTTACCAAAGGGATCCGAATAGTCGCCTACACTCAGCCACTGATGTAACAACGGTTGCTCGAGTGTTGAAAAGGTTTCCGGGCTGTTGACGGCGGTCATTTGTATTTGCCTTTTTTGGTTAAATTTTGAGATGTTGACAAACTTGTGTGATCGGGTGAACAGTTGAGGTGTAAACTCCGAAGTTTTGCACGGTTGACTACCTAAGGGTGTTATTAGATATACTGAAAAGCTAATGGTGTCATTCTGTAATTTTTTATATACATTGTTGCCGTTAGAACTATGGACTCATATGAGTACAATTGTCCTCCTGACATTAGGGCAGAGGTCATTGCAATTGCCAGGTCAATTCAGTCGCGGCCCGTGATTGGTCACGACCGTTTGTAGACTATGCACTGTACAACATGCTGATTATACAGTATTACAGAGAATTCTACGTTAACAGCAATGCGGTTCGTGCCACTACGCTATATTCACCAGACCAAAGTGCACTATTAATGGCGGGCACTATATGCTTGTGCGGAATTTACTAAGGTTTAGAAAATACTGGCAAGCAACTACGTATAGTACTGTATGTGTGCATCGTCTATTTTGGTTGTGCACAACATGCTACTGTAAGTTGGGTCATTCTGTTCATACTTATTGTTTTATTTTCCGACTTTGCAAGTTGCGATTTCATACAACAGCGATAAGAACAAAGATATGTATTTATAATTTATTTTTAAATACAGTAGACGTGTTAAGGTCTATAATATACTGTACTGTATATTTATGCTGTCGTGTACGTACACATGCAATGCTGTAATGCACTATACTGTACTGTGTTGCATGTTTACAAAGATGAGCTTTACGGCAGCATACGAAAAGCCGTGCTCTAGGTTGTATGTGCCGCTGAGCTTGCTCGAGCTGCAGAGATGTTGACATTTCAGCGAGGGACTCGCGATTCGCTTGGGGTCTCTGCCAACGTCGATGTGTCACCTCAAGTCCCCTGCCACTTTGTTCCGCTTGCTTTCGATACCTTTGGCGCGATGTCCGAGCGTTCGCGACGTGTTATCGACGTGCATGCTAAACACATCGCATTTCGCTCCACCCACCGGTACTCAATAGCGAAGACGCAAATTCATCAACGGCTTAGCTTCTCTATTGAGTCTGGTATCGCTGCCGTGCTACTGGCTCGCATGCCATGTCACGGCGAGGGCATTTACCATGCTGAGTAAAACGTAATCCTCGTTGGGCATAATGTAGCGACAAACACCCACCTATTGGTAAAGTGAGAAGATTGCCGTAGTGCATAGCTCTCGGCGGCTCTTCCTAAGAAAATATGTGTTAGATGTGCACCTCATCTTTGTTGGACTCATTTATTAGCTCCGCCGTCGCCTCCGTCCTCGGCAGTTATACCTCTGATACTTGAAACGCATCCGGGTGCATCCTACTGTACAACTCAGTTCCGTACGCCGGCGTGCATCAGTCGGGAGTCTGGACTTCAAAATCTAGCATCCCTGCCCTGTACAACAAGCGCAACAATGTTGACACTGCAATTGAAAGTAGCAGTACGCACTTTTACGGAACAGGAGAATGATAGCCAATCATACATTTCATGCATAAACGATGTAACCTTTCCAGAACAACAGAAGAGCAAGGAAAGGAGACAGTTGAGTCCTTACACAAGCGAAACCTAGGGTCACAGCTTTCACATGTTGCAGCTAGGTTGCTCAAGTTGTCAACTGTCTCGTTTTTATTTTTTGTGGCTTGTAGCGAAAAAAAAACGTTCCTGATTGAGCACCGTTCAACCGACAAGGGTTTTTCTAGGAACGGTCCGCGATGGATCCAAGCCGAGATTTAGTTAAGTGGTCGAGCGGCTCTTCAATTGCAGAGTTGCCCGCAATCAAAATACCTGGAACTCGACAGTGACTCGAAAGTTTATTTTAAACCTAGTAAATGAGCCCCCTGGGACAATGACACTAAGTTTTATATGCGTGGGTGTAGTGTTTCCAGCTCGTTTATGGTGACTTCAGCACATCCCAGAGTTGTCTCTCGAGGAGAAATGCGGACGTATTGTTCCGTTGGTCATCAGATCGTGGACAATGTTGTAATTCAATCGAATTCACATGGCAAAGGTGTCCAATTCTTTTCGTGAAAAAACAAATTTGCCAAAGGTTAACTCACGTGCAGTGGTGCTCGAAACGATTGAAGTCTAACGTTTTACTTTTCTGAAAATGTTCAGTGATGCTCCAGTCTAAATTCTTGAAACATGGCGGGTCTGGCAGATACTCGTGTTATTTAATTCGAGGCATTGCACGAAGGTCGGTACACGTGGTATTCTTCCACGCATTGCAGAGCACTTATTTTTTTACATATACACGGCTAGTATGAAGTTTGCAACAAGTGTTTGGAAATCGAGATTGACGCCCCTCGGGCACGGCGCTACACTGTCCTCTTTCTGATTCGCTGAGTATGGTTGTGCCACAAGATATTGTCAACAACTCGACAGTACCGTAAAGAACATACAGTACAAGCCACGACTTAATTTAATCGAGTCGCCAAGTTTTCGGGACGGTGATGAAGTACAGTATGTGTTTGTATGGTATTGGACTGTGTGGAGCTGTTTCAAAATATGTATTTGTGATGTAATTTTTGGAGTAAAACCCGAAAAACAAATGCATTCAAGCTCGGTGGTTGTACTCTGTTGTAAAATTTTCTGGACTCTTTTCTTTGGGTTTAATTATTGCTGAATTCACACAAACTTGAAAAATGTTTGCGGGGTTTGCAGCACAACGTGCAGCCCTGAGCCGGGATTTGTGGGCGGACTCGGGGTGTTGATAGACGACCTGTACAGTAGACACTTGACACGATGCGTTTGGGTCACGAGTTACTGCATTTAAAGAGGCCGATTGCGATACAGTATTGTACCGCCGAAATCCTGGATCACAGAACCGTAGGTTGGCATCAGACAAAATGAAAATTTCCCGCAGTTTTATTTTAGTGATGAAGGGGGTTGCTACTGCAAAAGAAATTTTGTTCCTACTGCAAAAGAAATTTTGCAATCAGTGCTACGATCAATGCACTTGCATGCATGCGTTGGCTGATATCCGCCCAGATGGCCTCAATATGAAGATCTGTTGAATGTCTTAGACACGTCGCACGTACAGTAGCTAGCAATGGCTGTTGCTTTACCATATCTGAATGGTCCGGCCCCTAATTTGACTCAGCATTTCAAGCTTTTGTTAACTTTTCGATGCTCGACCTTGAGGCCCTACTTGCAACTCCGATTTTGGATAGTTAATTTTTACAACATGCTCCGAGGGTGGCCCAACCTATTCCCTTCCCTCACTTGCCACTGATGGGTTCTTTCTCGGCCGCAAATATTTGGGAAAGAGCGATGCGTACAAAAAAAAAAATTAACTGCAGCGGTTCCGCCTTGACTGTTGTGAGACTGCGGTCGTGCGGCTACACGGATCTGTTTTATTTTTAATAGAAAAATCAAGGATCCGAAAAGCACTTCAATACTGGGCGTCATACAGTATTGAGAGGTAATTTATTGCATGGTACTGTACAGTACTGCGTTAATAATAATAGTAGTAATCCGAATAGCAGAGCTGCCAGACTTTGAAAAAACGTCCTCTTCCCAAAAATTACGGGTTAAGACGGTGTCAGTTTTGACAGTGGTATGCCAAATCGACAAGTACGAATGAACATTGTTTCTACAGAAATTGCATAAATCTAAATTGAGATACAGGAAAGAGACGCAATATTTTGAAATTTGATTTGAGTCCAGCGGTTGCCTTATCTTACCTTGGCTACACAGTTCAGTACAGTACTGTACAAGGAAGAGTACGGGGTTGTACTGTACAGTACTGAACAGTTTTCTAGTAGCGTAGAATACGCACTACTGCTCTCTGAATGTCAAGTGCTCAGTGACTCCGAAAAAAGCGACCCTTCCGCTGAATGATTTCAAGCAGAATATAGATAAGTTTCACAATCTAGAAAACCGTTTCCAAAAGCCGTATCGCCTGAGGATCCAGGGTTGCTTTCGCTGCGGGTGAAACACTTGTCTTTTGAAAGGATCGAGGGGCGCAATCAACACTGTATGATGCGAGCATAGGGTGAGCATACCGGGACCAAATACCGCCCCTAGTACTGTATGATGGCCAATTGAAAGCGCATTTCCCTGGTCACATGGAGCGACTAATCCATTACATTACCTGTCCACACACAGGACCATTGCCGCTCGTTTCCAATGTCAGCAAACTACGGTCCCGATGCCGATATCGGACCCCGCGCTTAGCTCAACCGCCCGTTGACGAACAGCACAAGGCCGTGTCGATGCTACGGTTCAAATTAGAGTCTCACACAGATGCCTTATTTTTCTTTGAATATCGAGACAAAGGCGTCATTCGATCAGGACGGTTCAACCGGACTGTACAGTTTAGCGCAGCGAAAATCGGTAAGCACCCTGATCCTTCAAAATTAGAAATTGCGTCAAGGGCCCTTCGGAAGTCATCGATACGACACCATTACCGTTTTCCTGTTACATGTGCTTTCTCGGTTCAGAAAGATTGAATTTCAAAATTCTTCAGCACGGTCTCTGAGCCCAAACAAATTTACCATTGTACTGTGCAAATGGTACTGTATATACAACAATATTCCAGTACTGTACAGTATGTTGAGTACTGCATTGTACTGTACCGTACTGTACAATGCACTGAACGTCGTTCAAACGGGCACCAAATACTGTACATGGAAGTGGAGATTCGTTGCTCTTGTTCACTTGTGAGCATGACCTACCGTACACTACTGTACTGTACGGCACTTCCAACACTGGCCTTGTGTTTTACCCGGTTTTTTTCAATAAATGTAAAACTTTTGGTAATAATTTGCGTAATTTATGTTATCCGTATTGAAAGTGTGATTACATGCTTCTTAAATTATTCAGTTTATATTATTGTTTTCATTTCGACAATTTCCTGGGTGAGTGCACAATGGAAGGAATTACAAGTGAATATTTTTTCCATACAGCCACTGGCTCACAGCAGTCTGAGACTAACGTACGAACGTGAATGCTTCAAGCTATTGTAACAATATGCAGACAGAACACAGCCCTTTTGGCGGTACACTAGAGGACGTTGTGCGAAGACAGCGCATCATCAATACCATTACTTTATTGTACAGTACAGTACAGTACAGTACAGTACAGTATAGTACATCAGTATTGTACAGTACTGTCCTGCGCAGAACAGCACTGTACAGTACTGGACATCAAGGTGCTCCAAAGTGTTCCTATACTGTACTTGACACACTGATTTTACTGTACTGTACAGTATCAGGAAAGGAGTGCCCAAAGCCCATCTGTCGGCCATTTGTCGAGATGATTTATAAAAAGCTTAAAGAGAAAAGTTCAACTAACGGCAGAAAAAAAAACAACAAAAATTTACGCACGTGCTGCACTCGGCACCTAAACGCTAAGGTCTCTTTTGACCCATAAAATCTCATTCGGTGACGGGACCAATTGCACAGCCCCTCTGACGCGGCATTCGTTTTCCTCTTTCAGTCTTGAAATCGCTCCCCGTGACCCTCTACCAAATACCTACCAATCTCCCACACACGACACACTTCCAATCCGTAACAATACCCTATCATCCCTCGCCCGCCCTCCACTCCCCTCTTCTATTCTACCCATCCGAACCCTCGCGTCAATCAGTGATCGACCGCCGCTGCCTTCGCTCCAGCTGTTGAGCATATTGTCACAACATTGCCGCCAATCGATAACGATCCCACTCCCATCACCATCTTTGTCACATCGCATTACATCCACTTCAAGCTACCATTGTCCACCGCAAACGCAACCGCAACATATTCGCTCACCACCTCGTCGACGCTCTGCCGGTTTTCACGGCAAACCGGGCTCGCAATGGCATCGGTATCGCAAGGTCACTCTCGTCCCGCCTCGCACAAGCCAGCCGAACCCACCCCTCCTCCACCGTCCAACATCCACCGCTCACCACCCGCCCGACCCACAAAAACTCATCCATCCCATCATCATCATCGTACCAATGCTCCTATCTCTGCCGCACCCACATCCACCGCTTGGCATCAGTCTGTCCCAACCCTCCCGCAACAACACTCATCTCTGCCCCCGCAGCAAATGCCTGCCAAGCCCCGGCCACCGCACAATTTCAAGGTATTTCCAAATCCTCTCAACGCTCCAAGAACCTCGTCATACCCCTACGCAACATACCGCAAGTGCATCCGCCGCATTCCAAGCCTCCCGACCTCTCATCATCACACAACGAAGCTCCATACTTATGCCACCACCTCAAGTCGATCGCCAGCTCCAGTACGACATCCGTCCCACCACATGGAAACTGCTCACCCGCCACATCAAGCTCATCAGCAGCTACAACCTGCTGCACATAGTCCCCTAAGCCCCGCGGAACACTTGACCGCACGTCACGCCCAGAACCGTCTACATTTATCCAAAGCAGCAGCGTATGCGCACGTACCTTGATGTGCCAAGGCAAGATCCCCAACAACATCTCGTTCAGCAGCCCGTGCAGCCAATCTTTCCCACCATCCCCACCACGAACTCCGCAACGCCACCCGGACTCACCCAGATGGGTACTCCACGCCTCGCGCCACAGCAACTTGTATCGCAACACTCGGCCATTGAATCATCACAAGCACAATCACAGGTTCAGCGGAAGCAATCAGAGGGTCACCACCCTGCTGATTTGCAGCAGCTGCACCACCAATCTGTGCAAATGACTCATCGCCCGGTACGACGCACGTATCGCATTCCGCAGGGTCGAGATTCGACCAATCGCTTTCATCGCATTGGATCGGACATGAACGGGACGCAGTCCTCCTACCCACCGCAACATGGCGCCGGTCAGATCCACCACATAACACAGAAGCAGAGCACTCAGCATCAACGCGCCCAGGACATTCAACATGTTGTCCCACAAGGTCAGCAGAGCCAGCAAACAACACAAAATCAGCAGGCGGCTTCGTATCCTGCTGGACACCCTATAATCGCTAACTCGACTTCAACTTTAACAACTGCTCATAATACTGCAAAGCCAATTGCTGCGGAGAGACATGCGCCGAATGGCCAGATATATCAGGTGCAGATGGCGATACCACAAGGTACAATACCACAGGGTACGATACCTGTATCCGGTGCCCCGAACGCTCACTACGCTGGACCCCCGTATCAGTATGCTACTCTATTTGACCCGCTGAGCATGAATCCGTCATTATCGAATGCTGCCTTGGCTCAGGCAGTGGGACGCCAGGACATGACTATCCTTAGGACCCGAGACAGACAAGGTCAAGAAGTTCCAGTTCAACATGTTCAAGGACGGCCTGGAGTGCAGGGAATGGACAGAAGCGGCGTTGTTGCGCAAGACATGCACGGGCTCGTCGAGCATGGGCAGCAGCAAGTTATTCATCGTGCATCGGTTCAAGGGCCTGGGGAACATGAACTTCAGGGTCGTGGCGCGCCACCACACGCCATTAGGGCAAACATGTACCCGCCGATGGATCATCAACATGCGACGCAGCAGGTTGTCATTACACAACCTCCAATCCAGCCGCATGCGGACAGGTAACCATGCACAACCAAAGCGGGCAGGTTGCACAGCACGCTCCGATCCAGAGCCAGGACGGTAGCTTTGAGCAACGTATGTATCAAGTTGGTAATCCAACTCAGATAGCTCCAACCATTGTTGTAACTCCGCAACAAGATAGAGACCAGCAGCAACCCAAGGCGGTGAATGCATCGAATCAACAACGGCTTTTGCCTTGGGGTACTGCGAATCCGAACGTACGTGTTGTGGCGGGTGGAATCACGCAACAGCCTAACGGAGAGACGCCGAATGTTCTTGCGGCGCAAGGTACCCTCATCACGCAACCCCAAGTCTACAACATGGCTGCACAGAATGGCACGGTCCGGCAAGTAACACAGCAGTTGCGATTCACAAAGTCCAACGACAATCGCAGCACTTGCTGCCAAACATGCGCAGAATGCCGCAAACCCCTGGGGAACCATCGCCGAGAAAGCGACGTCAGTTGAACCCGGCCGGAACTTCGGTGATAAACAGTGTGATTGGCACGCGGACCTTTTCGTGTTCGGGGTGTGCCCAGGAGTTTAGTCGGAAAAGGGATAGAGACAATCACGTGCGAACTGTGCACGAGCGCTCATTTGCCTGTTCAAAATGCCAGGCCCGTTTCAAAACTAAGAGCGATGCAAACAGGCATATTAGGATCGTTCACGAACGTATACGGCCCTACCAATGCCCCAGCTGCCCTAGTATGTTTTCGGAGCGGAACAAACTTCGGCGCCATAAGGAAACCGTCACGAAAAGCTTCGCCCATACGTGTGCCCAGTGTGCTCAGCCCGGTTCGGGGAGCTTGGAAACTTACGTCAACACACCGGATCCCTTCATCCGGATTACCAGGTGGAACATGCGCAGCGTCGAAGCCGTGTCAACAATCAGGTGCAGTCTTAGAAAAACAATTTCTGGGCTATTTCTAGCATCATGAGGTTATCCTGATGCGCAGCCGACCCTTGGATTCACAACGTTTCTGTTGTTACTTGTTTGTCATTACGGACAATCTACTCGGCATCCAAGATCTGTTTCCCGTCGTGCTGTCTGTTGGGACCTTCCCCGCTTCATAGCGTTCCTTCCCAGTCGGTAACCAATGTCAATGCTGGAAAGATGTTGACTTGGTGATCCGGAAATCCCTTCTCTCTATCCCTTCTCTCTTTAAGTCGTCGATCTAGGAAGCAGGCATCGAAAAGTGACTAATCGTTTCGTCAATTGGCCCACCTAACTTTGCCGTGGCTCGAGACAGAATAGCTGCGGTGGACCATTTCAATCAATAAACGCTCCTTCCAAACTAGAAACAGTCAACGCCCCCCGGCTAACTGCGTTTATATCTGTAGCATAGCACAGCTAGGCAATAGTACACAGGTTGTGTCACGTCATGCGAAAATCGAGTTCACATCACACGACGCACATGCGCGAAACATAGCGCCGTAGTCCAGAAAGAGCAAGAAGTCGCGTTGACTACCAAAGTGCTCCCAGAATCGCAGAACAATCTGACTGCCCGTCTATGGCACTTACAACTAATCTATTCTCTTCTGTTGTCCCAGAATTTCTCATGGTTCCCAACTCAAGGTTACTACGTCCCAATGATTCCGTCTTGATGAGAGAATGCGTGTGTCCCCGGCGACATCCGATAAAGTTTCTTTGGCCCTGCAGCTGTTTTGAAACTCCGTTTATCTACTCATCCGTTGCTCTGATAAGTTCTTGCGTTGCCAAAACATGCTTGCGGTCCAACAGTCTGAATTCAGCAGTTAAAGAAGATGATGAGTTGCAAGAGGGTCTGAGGAAAGTGGACGACTAATCTATTCTTCTGCTTGCAGAATATGCAACCGACTCCACTTCTTCCAAAATTCTCGTCGTTGCTGCGACGGAATCATCGTTGGCCTCCGAGAGCTTCCAGATACGCACCGACCATTGTACCAAATTGGCTTACCACTTTCAATATAATTCGTGCAGGCTTCCATTGTTCTTGAGTGCTCGAGCTATGAAGGAAAACGCGAATTTGGGTTAGCTTCACCGTTTGAACTAGCTGAGGGACTCAGTTATGTACGAAAGCTTACCTCGTCTAGAAGCACGTTTTGAAATACGTCAAACAATGAGTTGATTTCAGGTCGGCGGATGTCATCACCGACTGTTCCTGGGATGAAAGCTGAATTCGTAAAAGTAGTACATGAAGTTGTTGTAATACTCATAAGCGACATCGGGGGCGGGCAAAGAGCGAAGTTTTTCCTCATTTTCATCTAGAAATTGAGCGTACGTGTCGACAGCATGAGCTTCAATTAGCTGTGAGAAGCGGTACGACTGAGTTGGAGAGATAAAGAAGAGCAGAACAAGGCACCTATTTTGTAATCACATCCAGTGGTCAGCGCAAAGTGGTTTGCAAGCGTGTCGATAATCAAGAGGCTTCTTTGACCAGGATAACAACACAAGGTGTCATGAAAAGTGGTAACCTACCAGTAGTAGACAATGCCCGCATGAAACGCTATGAACCGATCCTAGACAGGACATTAGAACATTCAGATGATCATTAATAGTTGCATGAAAAACGTTAGACGCCGCACAAGGCGTGTATTTGCAACACAGGATATATCAAGGCATTCAACTTACCCCCAGCGCTTGTCACCGCCAAGGCTTTCCATAACAGCAAGGTGATATGCCTCATTGAGCTCCTCTGCATGATGCATATTCATCAAAGTAGGCGAGCGGTACCAACCCAATGTAGCCAGCAAATGCAAACAACTGGAATATGCAAAGTAGGGCATTCTTGCGACTGTTTCTAGGACCCAAAACCTAGGAATGGGGCGTGCAGCGAAGCGCCAATCTAACATCTGGCAACTAAACGCATATACGGCGCGCACCAGGCGACTGGCAGGGACTTGGCCCCGTTCAAAATCGCGCTCACGTTCCCTGTTTGCAACGGCCTCATTGCTGAGTGTGAAATCTAAGCATTCGGGAAGTGTGTAGCGTAGTGGTGGATCCAGGCCGACCAGGCGACGAAAGGAGATTTGCAACTCACCTAATTCGATGACGAAATTCTGAATTGCGAGGCGGAAAATGTTAGTCAGGTCTGATTGGTACATGGACTCATCTGCTTCATAATAGGCATTTAGATGCTGTTCACGTAGACGGGATTCCTCGGTGGCAACGTTGGAGTGGTCAAGATCTGGGGAGGAAGTAGGGTCGTGAAGAGCTCGAGGGCAGATTATGGTGGGTCGTCGGGAAGGATGAAGGAGAAAAGAGGGCGTCCAGATCTGGCTAGACATTTGACAGGAATTCGGAGCGAGGGCGGCACGGGACAGGGGAGAGAAAGGCAGAATGCAGGGTTCGCATTGTTCGATGAAGGGTGTAGTGAGATCAGGCGTTGCAGATTGTCACTGCAGGGGTTTTCGCGGGTTGCAAGAATGATAATTTGAACTGCCGTGCGGCAAGTGAACTAAGATTTGACTGGATTTCTTGTTGCGGAATATGAACAGTTCCAGAGGCTGCTTGTCTCGGTACTTTGTTGTCTGGGTTAAACATGCTCGTCTTGTCGAGCTGGTTGAGATAGAGAATCTGAAAATGAGACATGATTGCTTTAATCACTGACTGGCTACCTCCTTGATGGCCAATTATCCAAAGTTCTTTGTGTGCATGGAGGATGCCCATTGGAGGCTGGTCGGTTTATGACAAGCCCTAGCAGTATGCTTTACTGTACTTTATAGTACTGTACAGTGCACTAGAGTGGACTTACGTCAAACCACCTGAGCTACAAAAACAGTAAGATAATTGAAGAGGCAGCTTACAGCAGCACTGTGTCACAATTCTACTGTACGGAAATTTACTGTAATTAATGCAAAGGCACTGTACTGTACACTGGTGACTGGTGCCATAGGACACCCCCCATTAAGCAATTTAGGCCATATGTGTACAGTAAAATTAAAAACAAATCTGCCCAATCGAGAGAATGTATAAAACAAAGAGTAAATTGACGAACGCTCTTATACGAAACAGACATTCCCAGAAATTAAACTCAAAAGTGTATTATTGAGACTGATTGTTGCCATAGGACACTTAGCGGTTTTACTAAGACAAAAACTATCTGACACAAACTAATAACCAATAACCCCTCCCGGCATGGAAATGACATCTAAGCAACATTTATGCATAGATGCAATGAGTCTCTGAGTGGTTGTTTCATCGATTGAGCTCCAACAGTCGTTGATACAGTCCATTAATTCAGAGGTAGAGTTAAACTGGCGGTTATCAGCGTAGACTGCACGAGACAGTAAAACCCATAAATTCTCTATAGGATTGAGGTCTGGGGACCTCGCGGGCCACTTCATAACCCTTATTCCTTGATATTTGACCCAGTCTTTTGCGACCAAGGAAGCATGTGCAGGTGCATTATCCTGCTGGTAGACCCAATCAACTGGCAAATTGTCATCTGTCCACGGGAGTAGCTCCTTCTCTAAAATCTTCACATACTATTGTCCATTTAGGCGACAACTTACTTGAACTAATTTAGTCCTACCAAAACCGCAAAACGCTGCCCAAACCATGATTCTGTTTCCCGTTACCACCGTGTTGACGCTTAGAAACCACCAACTACTTTTTCCTTAGATCATGCCGGTAACTCCTTAAACCATCCGGGCCATCACAATTAAACCTCTTCTCGTCACTAAACACCACGCGTCCCCACTATCCATACCCTTTCATTGCGTGTCTCCTTGCCCACTCGACACGAGCTTCTCGATGACTCTTATTCAAAGGCGGCTGACATTTGACGCGTTTATAACGCAAATTAACGCTGCCGATAAGATATGAGCGGGTGCGGCTGGTAGAAATGGGCAACTGAAGCTCGCTGCAGAGGACTCTAGGGCTTTTGGTTGTATTTGATGCTGCTCGAATCAGCCTACGCTCATCTCGGAGAGTGATTTTTCGTCGGTTTGTTCGCTTGTTTCTGGTCGCATAGGTTGAGGATTGGCAAGGAAAGATTGAATGAAATTTCGGGAACGATGAAGCTGTTTTGAAATTGCGGAAAGGGAGTGACATTCCTGTTTGAGAGCGGATGCCTGAGAACGCTCGGATTCATTGAGTTGACTACCTCTCGGCATTGTTTTTGCTGCGGAGTTTAAAGAGGGCGGTCGTCGGATGAGGTTTAGCGGGAAATATACTATATTTAATCCCAACAAGATATTTGATAAAGCGGGAAAGTTTAGTATCCTATGACAACAATCACCCACGAAACTACATTTCTATAAATAAAAGATCAAAAAAGATGCATTGTATAAAACAGTTCATGTTTTTGCCCCACTTTTATGCGTTCTGCCGTTTGGGCAGATTATTTTTTAAATTTGCTGTACGCATAGGGGTGAACCAGTTCATTAGGAGGGTGTCCTATGGCATCAGTCACCAGTGTAGTCTAGTTCGTCATCGCAGTACCGTAAACTCCTACCTCAATGTAGATACTGAACGCATTAAATTTCTTTCATGGCTGGGTTGAGGAGAAACACAAACAGTAAAACGACTAAAAGTTCTGCTGTTTACCTCCCAATACATTTCACTCCTACTCATCCGCACCATGGCCTGGGAACCATCGTACCGAATTCGCGCAATTATTCGGATTAACCCAGCTCCACTTGAAGCATTACCAGGGCGAATAGTCGTGGTTTTGCGGATGACTTCATGAACGCTCGTGTTAGACTGATGAACTGCATAGATCAGTACAAAACGGAAAACAAGGTTGCGAAACAGACCTTATAAGCTGAGAGAATCACATTTCAAATGAATTCAGATGGAGCAGAGTCGGACAGGAACCATGTTGTTACGATGTTTCGCATGGGCCATCCACAGACAAATGTCTAATTCGATGACCAATTTTTGATGGAACCGCTGTATTCGATAATTATGGTAAAGATAGTGGCTCAGTTATACTGCTTCATGTCTATACCTGGGTATGTAGTATCCACCATCGATGACGAAGCGCTTCTAATGTAAGCGCTTCTGTATTGTGACAGGTCGTAGCTAAGCGAGATGTATCAGGGGCGGCAGGTTAACAAAGTGAAGAACTCAATGACCATTCCTCTCTGCGATGCCCATCAGATTTATGGGAGAGTAGTACCTCTAACATTATTTGGTCTACCCAACTTTCTCATTTGGCGCCCGTTCGCCTTCGCCCGTCTGCTCCAAGTGCGCCCCTTCTTGTTCGAACTCAAGAGCAGTGGCTTTAATTACAGCTCAAGTCCAAGGAGCGCGAGGGCTAACTTGGTGTTGTGCAATGGCTGAACACTAACAGAACCAACAACCAACAGCGGCCAACCTGATCTGCAAGCACTGGAGGTATCCGACTCCCTCCTCTGACAATAGCTTAGGCAGCGGCAACGGTAGCATCATGGTAGTAGAGACTTTTACGGCCTACTCTATACCAGATGCCACTAAGCGTGGGGCGTAACTCCAAACTATCCAGCAAAGACCTATCTTCGTAGAATGGATTGCGTACGGCCCTCCTCAGAGCCGTCGACTGGTCTTGTCGGCGCGGGTGACTCTTTACGCCGACTTCTTGAGGGACTTGCAGTGGTCCGGTATATACCTTGTATCAGCTGTGAAACGTTACCGCAACACAAGAACCCCAGTAGGGATTGCCGACACGACGCTACCTACGGTGCGTCGCTCGCTCCACCAATATCCAGCCGGTAATCCTGCACACGCACCCTAGGCACGCACTGTCACCTGCGGTGGTCGCAACCTGCTGCAATGGAACTAACGCTATTTGCTAACGGAAGCGACAAAAGGGGAAGGAATAAAGAGTTACCAAGGACTTCCGCGCTCCTCTATGAGCACTTATAAGAGGTAAGACTCCATCGATACTTTAAGGGGTCGGAAGATAGTTTATGTCCAAGGTGACTTTACACTCAAGAGGGTTAAGGTGGATATTAGACCTTAAATGTACAGAGTCACCCCTTGCCTGCCGCCGGCTCGGGTGAGCCGGCTGCAGGGACCGAATATGGATCCAGTTATAATCTATAATTCGCTACTCTAAAAAGGTGCAGCAGCCGCCATGGGCCGCGCACGCATACCATGCGCTGTACGACTCCCACCAGTAGTGGATCACCTTCAGCTTGTCCCCCTAATGTTGTGGCTTGGGACTAGGGGGCTAGAAATGCACTACACTTGGTTACGCATGGCACAGTATGGATTGCTTCAGTTTTGAGTAAGAAATCAAATATGGCGCGCAAATTGACTAAGACTGTCGTTAATCGCTAATAAGCTTAAATTTTGGTACCTTCAGATCATAGGGATCATCAGGAAAAAGCGAAGAATGATAATCTTATTGAGAAAAGAATGTAAATGAGTCAAAAATAAAGTCAAAATAGTGCTTCTCTATATCTTTATCCACGTTATAATACTGATTCAGGGTCCAATAAAGCTCCTATAATCGCGGGAATTGTGACAGAGATGAGAAAAGCTCACCTCTTGATTATAATGAAGTATTAGCTGTCGCTGTAATGCTAGAGATGTCAAGTTCAGTGGAGGAAGGGACCCTGAAACGAACCAAACTCTTTTTATAGTAAAAAGGGATCTCTGTCTACGAATCACGCTTCGTACAGTATATTAGAATAAACACTCCAGTCCACTCAACAGGTGCGAGTTTTAGAAGCAAAGCTTCTTCGGGAGACCAGTCTAGACGGCGCTAGAAAGCTAGTTGTAGCTAGCGACATAGTGCAGACCGTAGATCGCGTTCCTAAAGGATAGAGCAACGCCCTATGGTTGCACGGAAGTAATTCACGGGTGGTTAGTGCGCAAGCTGGGAAGGAATCGGGTGGAAAAAGGGTGGTTCGCGAGCGTAAAATGGTAGGCAATCCTACTCCGGGAGTGCCCGAAAGGATTAGCAATGTCTACTCCGGACCCGCTAGTGGGAACCAGCTATGGGACGACGTGCAGCGCTAGGCTTGCCGTGTGCCCTTAACTAGGAATCCTAGTTCGTTAGTTGACTCGAGATACTTTGCTCTCGAGCGAGTAGGAAGGTCGGGTTCGAGAGGATTGTTGTTGCGCTTACTGTTGGACGACCCGAAGGCCGGCGAGCCTAAGTAGTGGCAATGCCACTTACTGTGGTACTGTCAACTAATTAGTCCTACAGTAAGTACTAAAATATAGGGACAACTAAGGGAGCAAATTACTTACCAGCCGTCTTACATGGGGGTTTTAAGCGTAGCACTACACGAGACACGGGACAGGACAGCCTGTCCCTCCTGTAGCAAGTACAGAATGCTTCCGCGAAAAGGAGAGCATTTTTCCACATACAGTTCCGATTTTCAAATCAGGCGGAATGTTTCTAGAAATATTTTCACTAGTAGTGGTGCAGACTTTTTTCGCCAAGATCGACGTCCCGTCTATATGTTTTACAATTAAGTCAGAATTATTCTTATTGTAATTCTATTCCGATGCACGCAAACTATCTGCAAAATCAGATGGAAGGCGTGACTTTATCATAAATTATGAAGGAGAACGAAACTCCAAAAATCAGCGTAGGTATTGATCTTGTTGTTCAACGAATCACTTTTTCACCTCAATATCATGAGAAAATTCTATATACGTAGCACTAAACAAAGTAGTGCATCTTTTTTGCTTTGTTCGAAAATACATAATGAAACTCGAGAAAATACCGGCACCATCAGGAAGCTCTTCACATGAAAGTTTATGTAACAAGGGAAATGAAAAATTACTTGTAAATGTCGGCTGAAAAGTCACAAACCCAGTTTTATTAGGAACCATATCATGTTTTGTATTGATTGCAGTAGTAATGAAACCGAGAAAATATCAGGGTTGATGGAATGCACCTTCTGTGCCGCATCTGATGTTCGGAGGAGCACTTCTATAGCTTTTACAGGACCAATTACGTGAAATAATTTTTCCGCGAGTAATTTATAAAATTGATTTCTGCAGAACGCCTGTTCTATGAGTTGTGATAAATAATTCGGAAAGATCTCCGATGTCGGTGACGCCACGCACTATTTCCGAGCCCAATAGTCGTTTCGGAATCGTATTTTGAAACAGATACTACATTCACCCATCGCGCTATAAGCGCTTCTAACAAATATCAAAGACAGAGGGTAAAACTTTAGCGACATCAATTGATGCACTTGAAATGTTTGAAGAAATTGATATATCAATTTCTGTCAATCACCTCCATGCCTCGATTGTACCTTCAAACCCCTGCAAAAGGGTATTAAAGGTTCAGTAGGACAAAGTTCTTCTCCATTATTTTCCTTGGGACGCCCTGCGATGCGTCCAAGAGATTACGTCGAACGAATTGAGTTCCTGCACACAGGAAACCACTCCCGATGAAAAATACGCAACTAGAAATAAAAGGGAAAATATAATAACGTCTACACTAGGTCACCGCTTCGTAATATGTCACATAAACGTCCTCGATCACTACTTGTTCTTTGTGCCGACACCGATTCCTTCACTTCGACTATAGGACGATAGAAGCTACATCGTATATTTTCAGAGATAAAAAATCATCTGTCGCGCCTCAGGAGGAGTAGTAGAATGCTCAAGTTCGGGAAAGATATTTTTGAATCTCTCGGAAAATTCCATTACCCGCTTCATTGTCCATCAGTCAGCCTACAATCTCCATTCATGTTGATATGGTCGCAGCAGAAGTTCAATCACTCCTTGGTATGGGTGACATGTTTACTCCTTCACTTAGTAATGACATTGTCACTCGACTCATAAAGCGTGTTTTTGTGTGTACTGACCGTAACAACGCCCCCACTTGTGCCGTATACTTACTTATTTTAGAAGGATAAAGTCGCGTAAACACCGCCGGAAATTCATGGACCTAGTCGATACGAGGCTACACGTCCTACTCCAGAGGTTACGATCACAGGACCTCAATACAGACAATTATAAACCCTAAAAAGAGATTTACTCTATGTGCGACCCATGTGAACGAATGCAAGATGGCCAAAGTCGTTTCCTGTCGCGATCGACGGCTGGAACACCTTGTTAAATGAAGAATCATTTTTCAATCATTTACATAGATTTAAATTCGGTAATACGTACTTGGACAGTTTAACGCGGTTTAGTTTTGCTCTTTTCGTGCCTGATGCCTCCAATAAGACAGTTTGTGGAACTAAAATTGAATTTGAGTCAATTTTGTAAACTGGAGTCCCTAACAGAGTACATTTGGATCGAGGGTCGCAATCAGAAGCCTCTATTGTCTCGGTTGGTAGTACAACAGGATTGTATGTTGCTACCCTTGCATCAAACGACACAATAGACTCGATATTAGTGGACGATACCATAATCCTCTCCCCCAAAAGTCTACTCAAATATCAGCGAATCCATACTTCTATAGATGTACGTAAAGGCCCTTAACGACTCAATAGGGCCAAAAGGACTCGTTCTCTCCGTTCTCCTCCCTGACGAGCACCCGTCTACACGAGTCATCGACGAACCTCCAGTGCCAAGGGCCATCCTTCAAGTACGCACCGTGAATAAAACTGGGGACAGAGGCAAAATGGAGCAGGAGATAGCACATTTTCGCGTAACGTGCGTTATATCATCAACTTCCCCTTTTTTGTCGTCGTTACCTTTGATGTGAGATATCTAGTACTGGTGTGGAGAGAAAAGCAGATTGACGACCGCATCGGAGAGTTGAATTTGGCTTTCAGGGACACATATATATGTATTCATAAGCGTCTTGTCTTTGTCTGTGACGATGGTTCAAGCTACACGACTCAGACGTTCTGTTTTAATCAAGTAAATCATTACAAGGGACCTGAAGATGAATCAAGTAAAGAATTGCAAGGGACCTGAGGATGGGTCAGAAGGATTCTTCTTAGACATTGAAAAGTCACTTTTGTCTTACAAGAGCTCGTCTGATTGATATGATGACTACCTCATCTTTCGCACTGAATTTTTGGATCAAAAAGACTCTCAGTGTCCGTCCTAGGAGACAACTTACGCAATCTGAGCTGAAATAGGAGGTCTATTACAGCGTAGCGTGTTTAAGTTCATCTTGCACGACGAAATGTCACTCGATGAGAGTTTCATGACTCGTTCTATCGACCAAGTTGACTAAGGATGTTAAGGTGAAGTTTAAGGCTCGTTATGCCAACGGCTGTACACCATTATAGGCAGAAGAACGTGATCGTACACTCTTTTCAGACAATTCAACTGTCATTAGCCAAGCTTCTTTTGGCTTTCCGGGTGATCCACGATTGCAAGTTATGGACCTCTGATGTCACAAAAGCGTATTTACAGTCTTCTTCCACCCATATGCATGAAATACAAATCAAGATCCTTGCACCTGAGTTTGAGCTGTCACGCGACAAATGCTTCAAAATGCTGATAACTCAACTGTTGAGGCGATATAGATGACCTGTGATGAAAAAATATCGACCTTCATCACAGAAAAGTCCTGAATATGAAACCGTTTGAATCTAATCCGGCGTTATACTGGCTTGTTAAAGATGGAAATTTGCAAGGACTCACCGACACCTACGTCTACGATAGTCTATGTTCTGTTTACAGGACGCCTCTAACTACTTATCGCATGATTTTAAGCGAGTAGCAACGAGTACGCACGCTCAAATATACAGGATTTGACGTATGTTACTCTGTCAGTAACCAAAACAACCATACAGCAATGAAACCATTCAATTACATCGGCGAATTAGCTTTACTGAATAATGATTCTACATTGTCTGAATTAGCTTCGTTACGAATGAATTCATGTGGTTGCTCCATATCCTGTTAGAATAGATGTTCGAGTTGTTTAATTCACTCAAATAACTCATCTTATTTTCAGCGGAGAGCGCCTTGAAAACAATAAAACTACCAATAGGACAATAAGGAACGTCAAATATCATCGTTTTTCGATTGGATTCCCAAAATTCGAGCTGTCTACGCTATGCGTAATTGGATACATCTGCGCTTCATTCTTGCTAAACTAAGACCTTCAATCGCATCTTGTCTATATTTCACACCTACCCAGAGATGGAAATGGGAGAATCATTTCGATACTTTTTCGTTCTTATGAAGCTAGGGGCTTTGTTCTATCAGGATCGGATGCAGAATTAACTGCTTCCGCTGAAATTTTTGGTGTGCCGTCTCTGAGGAGCTGTGAGCAATCTATTCTGAACTTTTTATACATATTTAGCTTTATATTGATAAAAAGATTCTTTTCGAAGTAATTTGTAAGGGTGGTCGTACATCATGAAAAAACTTAATGCTTTAAATGCCCTCATCTCGAGAAGAGTGACGAAAAAAGAAAATACCTGACACTGATTTTAAACGCGCGGCGCGTTATATAGCAGGCAGTTTTGAGTAGTCGATGAAGCAAACTGCGTTACGCATAGTTCTGTCTACTAGTGGACAGTTCACAAAAGTTTAGCGATAGGAAAATGTTTCTCCGGCAGCTGACACAGATCGCAAGATGTAATTCCGTCTATGACCGCGCACGGTCCTCCATCATTATGTAGGGACAGAAAAAAGTTTTTTTGTGTTGCTTCTACTTTGAGTTTTCTCCACCTGGTTGATATCTGGTCTCTTCGAGCTCGAATATTTTTCCATATTGTCCGGCTGTTGCGTTTCTCTCTGTTCTAAGTACAGATTCTTCATTTATGACACGGATAACAATCAAGCTACGCTGAAATTCAAATGAGATGATATAAAAAATGACATTTTTGGTACTTTTCAACACTCCAAGAAAATCATTCCTTTGGCAGTTTTGATCAGCAATCTGGTCACGATTAGAAAGCGGTGAAATCAGGCGACTTATACCAGGCTGTTTTATTTATTCCTGAGTCCTTCATTGGACATCATAGAACTAATTTCCGCAAAATAGCCTTCTTTTTTTCAAGATTTGATGCTGTCAAATTTTTTCTGTGTACCATTTTATTTTTCTGCTCTTTTTGTGTAATTTGAACTAATCAACGAGTGGGGGTGATGAGGCATCTCGCAGCTGCAGAATATCACAGTTATACTGTACGAATATTTTCTGTACAAAACTGTAATTAAGGCAGTGGAACTGCATTGTAGTCTATTTACTCCGTCATTTAGTAAACATCCACCCAGATCTCGAAACACAGGGAGAAATCACGGAGAAACACAAACAGTAAAGCAACTGAAAGGCGTGCTTATTATTTCTCTACACATTCAACCGCTACTCATTCGCATTTTGGGCCGGGACCCATCTTGTCTGAGCTGAATCGCCCGAAAATGATGTTACTATACAGTAGATTAGTACTGCTTGGTCTCAAAAGAACTAAAACTGTGGAACAACACAGGCTCTCATGAGGAAATAAAGGGCCCAAACTCTTTGAGACGAAAAATAGATTGTAGGAGATGGAGGAGTAGATAGTTGATAGAGGTTATTAAGAGGATAAGAATATAATGAAAAGTGGCGAGGGATACCAGTAAATTGCGCTGTTTACTACACAATTCCTCTTTACCTCCTGAACAAGAAGATGCAGAGGGATTCAACGCATAAGTGCTGAGAGAGGACGCAAATTGGGAGAATCCACAGTACTACTGACAGTACAGTAATTACAGTGCCGCACAGTACATTGCTGTTAACACTTCCCTCGTCGCACGATCGCGAAATTAAAATTCTGGAATTGAACTCGAGACCAAGGCATGAATTACTATGATATTTTTAGGTGTGCCACTTCCGATCGCAATATTTGAAATATTGCAACACTTTAATGCAAAATCGGATCCAACTCGAAGCGGTGATGAGATAAACTAAATTCATGAAAGGAATCTGGAGGTGTAAATGGAACAATTTGTTTGAACTATTTTTTAGGTTTATAGCCAAAATCTGAAAGTTCTTAGAGCTTAAAATCTCTGAATCGCGTCGTTGCCAGTACGGTTTAGAAATAAATGAACAATAGTTCACTCTGGGCTTGGTCAAAATATGGTCACGTGCTGTGTCACACCAGGGTTACGGAATATCCTTCACTCCTCTGCCTTGACAAAAAGCTTCAGTACAAGCATGTTTTGCGTGTTGTTTGGGGAATGCATCCCCCCTTGCACCTCAAAAGCCAAAAAGACTTCAATAATCATGGATAATAGAGGGGCTCAAAATGAATATTTGCCACGTGAAGGATTTTTTAGCTGAGCCTAGAACCTTGCTAAAGTTTGATTCTTATCTGAGTCAGGCAGGAGGGAGGAGGTTTAGGTAGGATAACATTTAGAAATTTATGAACATTATAAAAAATTAAAAAGAAAAAAAAAGGAGAGAAATCACACCTACCAACCGGCCATATTTTTCAAATAGTAAAGCGCTCCATATTTACCCCTACGGTCCTATAAAAATACCGATACCATAAAGCACCTAAATAAGTAATCATTCAGCGTAAATTTCAGAGATTCAATTCATAAAATCTCATAGAGTAGCGCTACGGGAGAATTAATGGGTTTGATTTACTGAGAACTGCGCAACTTTTATGAGTGCTATGAATTTCCATTCAAACCATGACCCTACAGTATTTAAAAAGTGTTCGATATGTACATAAGTTCTTGGCGGGGCTGTTCCGGTACTTCAGTGCTGAGTCGGATACTATTTCCTCGAAATGCCCGAAATTTCCATTGAAATACGGGCTTCATAAAGAACAGTCGATTGCAAACAGGAAATGGCATGCCCTGAAAAATGCGCCACGATTTTGGTAATTAGTATTCTCCTGTTGGGATATTTGGTAGCTATTGGAAATTGTTTAAAAGGGAATAGTCTGTATCAGATTCTATGCTAATACAATACGGAACTGTGGAGTAGTTTCGAATTATTGAAGCATGTAAGTCGATACCACGGCCGCCTCGTAGTTTAAACTAAGAAAGAAGATTTCTGGTGTGGAAATTTGCCATTAAATATTCATTCGTCGATCGGAGCCCAAATAGATGACACAGAGATGATTTTAATCACAATTAGCAGACTGTTCCCCCAAAATCTAGTACATTCTCCGAGGCTCGACCTTGTCTCTTTTTCTGTATTCGGCTTTTCATATTATTACAACTATTTTTCGTTCCCTAAATATAATATCCGTATGAAGAACTAAACCGACTCCCAAGTGTGGTAAATGAACTCAATTTTTGGCGAAAGCTATTTTATTGACGTTATTGGCGGTGGCCATCTTCGAAGAGCACCCTTGAGCACAATCATTATTTATAATGGATATTTACGTATAATCATACAGTATGAATAGTCTATTCTAATGCTGATATAAACTATGGGATCGAAGAACGTGTGAAATCTTCGATCCAGTAATGAACGTGGAATGGCACAAGTGACTCTCACCTTACAAATTGCCTACGTTTGTTTCAAATCCTTGCATGCTAGCATCGCCTAGTTACCATACATAAAATAAATTAATCTATACCGCTTTTCAATAAGCTAGGATCACCGATTCGAGTCTCCTTCCATAGTTAGGAAAATATAAGAAAAGAAAAACACCCCCGTAGTGTCTCATCGGGGGCGTGAGTTCCGAACGCCTCAAGACATCACTTCAGTGGCTATCTTCTACCTTTCGGGTAATACTATCTACCTGCAGAGTTGGCGTGAAAAAGAGCAGTTTTAAAACGAGCAGTGTAACTAATTTTTTCATGCGAAATTAATCTATAAAGGAAATGGTCACCAATCAAATCTTCATCATGACCAGTAATGGTGACCAATACTCTTTGGGTAAAATCAGAAAACTGAAGGTTGCCGCGCATTATACTCAGTGCCTCCATAAGATGAATTCCTAAGCTCAAATATATCCGCTCTTTTTTGGTTTGAATCCAAAGTCAACTGGCCGTGCAGCTTCAAGCAGTGGCTTTCAGTCGTGGAATATCAATAATGCGTTTGATGAGGGAAACAGTGCTCTCTTACTGGGGAATTCGGTCGCATCAAAAAAAAGCAAAATACGTAGAAGACGAAAACAAGACTGCATGAAAATTGTAAGGGGAACTTAAAAGGCTTTTCATTATGTAGACCACACAATTTATCAAGAATCTGAAGCTTAAGTTGGACTCCGTGATATTCAAAGAAGATACGAATTTGAACAAGCGGATTGCATAATTCTTATCGGTCGTGTGAAAACCGCCACATACGAATCGAGGTTAGCGAAAACGAGAAGAAATCCACGGTGTTAAGATATTTAACGTCGTTATATGCGATAGTCTTAAAGTTGCAAGGATAAAAGTTCGGAAAAGTGATGAAAGCTGTTCAAGTAGAGCTTTCCCGAATATCAAACCATTGCATTCTACAATTGCAGTAAAAGCTGTCAAAAATAGTCCAATTTAAAATCATACAGAATTAGATTGAGAGACGTTAGAGCCAAAGCACGGGACATATAAAAAAAGCTCTGGTCGAAGTCGCAGTAGTAATTGTTGCCTTCAGAATAGTAATTCGAAAAATTATTTGCCATTTATGTGCAAGAACTGGACAATTTTTTAACAAATGCTGATATTTAATATAAGCTCTGGAAGGAAGCCGTTCTCAAAAGCATCAGGCCAACTTCAGACTTAAATAGCAGTAGAATTCATGAAAACACCGTTCACTACTAATTAGCTCTCTCCAATTACCCCGAAACTATCATGACATGGAATTAAGTCGTTGATGAAGCAGACATTAACAAAGCTTTAGAGGTACCGATGCTTTAGGTCATCAAGTGGCCCGAATCCCTGACAACTGATATCCATACGAGACTGACGCGAAGTTTTGATTGAAATCGCCACAATCACACTCCGCCGCAAGTTTGCAATCTTGTCTAATAAAAAATCCGCTATCGCTTATGTCTGTTCTATTGTAGCTCATTATGTCTTTAGTTCCCTTAAATCTTTCATTACTCTAGAAACCACGCAAGAAACAACGAAGCTTCGTCACGGCTATCAAAGCTCGTCAGAAAAGGAGATTTATTGATCCCAATCAGCGGTGCACAAAAGCTCAGTCCTTTCATGCTCCGTACTTCTGTGCTAATGTCATCTTGATAAGCTCATATGTCATCATTTCATTTACGGGTATTATCTAGTCATAAAATGGCTGATTCTTCCTCCACAAGCAATATCGAAAATATTTTGGGAAGCACCAAGGAAAAACAGATTCTGCGAGATCCCAAATCTAGAACGAAAGTACGAAATTTCAGCGTTAAAAACTGCGAACTGTGGGCCAAGATGACAACTTTCGGAACTGTCATTCTGGTTTGGTTAGTTGTCGCAATGGTCGCTTGAGTCCTACTTCCCTACAACAAAGCATCTATTCGGCAACATAACTTTCAAGAGACGGGGCTATATATGAAAAAAAATATTTCAATATGTGGCGAAAGCAGCTTTCACAATTTGATTGGCGGGGAGAAGACTATTAGATTCCTCTCAAAAGCAGATTTTGTTAAACAGCTACAGAAAAGTTCTCACCTACTCCATCGGAGCGAAGTTTCATAATTTTTTAACTAGTAATCTTCTCTGATCTGTAATTGAAGTATTTCAGAGCAGATAAATCTTAATTACCGCTCATGAAGTATAAGTCAGTTTTTGCAGTGCGATATTAGACAAATTAAACTGAATAATGAATGTTCCAAAAACATGGTTATCATACTTTGATGCGTATGTGGATATGAGCAGACTGTAGTGAGCCTGAAGTGATGCGCAAGCTTTATAGCACTGAAATGAGAATTTTTTTCGAGTCTAAGAATATAAATTAACTAACATATTCCAGAAGTGGACCTAAATATTGAGAAAATGCATAAAAATTGTTGAAAACTTCGTGTCTCATCCACATTGGGTATATTTTGCACGATTATGGTATTTCAGGACCAGTTTGCCTCCTTACCTGTACTAAAAGGCTCAAATAAATGTTTCAAGTAGACTTCTGTATCATTTTTAACGAAAAACTTGATAAATTTAAATCATCATAAAAATGCATGCTTTGGTCTTAAGTGTTTAGATACGTTATAATCTATCGCCATCAATCTCAATTTTTTTTGATTATTCAGAGGACCCACTAGGAAAGATAGGTTTTCTACTTGGATCCCTGGCGGAATAGTTCATACGGAACATAATTTTTTGGCATCGAGTGATAGTAACAGCAGAAATTTCTTCTTCCGGAAATGGGGTTCATAGTATGCATCCATATGGAATGCTCCTTTTTTCCGCATAAAAAAGAAAAATAAGATGGCATTTGGACAAATTTTGGTTCAATGCGTTCATAGTAAAGCAATTGTTTGAATTAAAAGAATGAAGTCGGGTTTCAGAGTCAATTACTTTAAACTAATTACACACCCCTTATTTCGCAATAGTTGTCTTGAATTTGATCCAAGCCTTGACCTCTCATGCGCTATTCGCATCTCGTCCATTCGTAACTTGACTATATTCCTCCAGTTGATAACCCTATTACTCTTGACTCGAAGCGAGAACTGGAAAAGCCTGAGGGGCAGATCTGCTAGAAGCCCCCAAACTACAGTTTCCATGAAAATTGTATCTAGTACTCAAATTTATTTGGTGTAATTGGCGAATAACCCAATTTAAATACTTACATATCTATGAAGATATTATGTTTCACAAATCTAAGGCCTCAACACAAATAATCTCGTCCAAATCTTTTAGCTCACCGTTGCCCGCATCTGTGGGCTTTTTACTTAACTTACCATAGTGCTAGAATCATTTACTTAAAAAATAACTGTGAAGCCGGCAAAACTACCAACTATCAACTTTTTTTTCTTCAGTTCTTTTTCTTTATGCAACCTTACTGAATATAATCGCATTTTTGTATCTAACCTCAACGCCTTAGCCTTCTAGGATATCAAGAATTTGGCAATATTATTACCTTCTGATACCTTACCTTTAAGACTACAGATTTTCACTTGAGATTGTTGTAGGGATTTCTTCATATTCATATTTGCTTGGAGTAATCGAAATTGGGATATAAATTCCCGGGAGCGTACGAAATTGCTTCAAAAATTTCTTATCGTCAGAAAAAGCCATACAGAGCTTAGTGAGCTTGCTTATGTTTTTCCATTGAATCTTGACGAGTGCTCCAACCAATTCTATCCTTCCTTGTACAGAAAGGTATCCAAATCTTGCAGAGATTTTGAGGTAGTTTTACCCATTGGATGAATTGAATAGACGAGCTAAGGCTCCCAAGAGATCTTTGCGCACTTCCAATTTTCATCAATTTTGTATCTTTTGAGCTATGTCGCACTTGGCGGAACACAAGATTTTTTTTACTTTACCATGAATAATTTTTTACCTTATTCTAACGAAATTTTTGGGGTGCCATCATATACCCTGGTCTCTCTTGTAGTCCAAGTGATTCAAGATCTTCTCGCTGGATGCATGCTTTGATTCATCATTTCCAAGATATGAGGTCCTTTTTTACAGTAAATATTGGAACTTTTCCGAGAGAATCACCCTCCATCCTGAAAGGTGAAATGGTTTCTGAAAAGTTTGTAGCAAGCAAATTGTGGATAAATGTTCAAAGATTAAGATAATTGCTTTGCTGTGGATGGATAAAGTAAATCGTCAAATCTCTGTAGATAAAAATTTTCAAAAATCTGGTTTCGATCTCTGCCATGACTTCGGGCTCAACCTTACTGGCCCTCTCACCTCTGTTTTTATTGGGCCTCAGTAGCCTCATTCCAACCGACCTGTGCACTGTGCAATAACCCCTCACTAGCAAACCTCTGGGTCAGATTTTTTACGTCCAACTGGTACTATAGTGTTCTCTGTCTCACTAAAACACAGTACCATTATTACAGTAGCGTAATTTATGGTCCCCTCAGCCGAACTCTTCTTGCCCCTCTGTGGGCCAAAAATGTACAGTGCCTCTAGCACCACACAGAAATGGCCCGCAACAATCCTTAGGCCTCCGTTTATGACCGCAATCCCCCGGGGTCTCTCAGTGTATGTTACTGCACAGTACCCGCAAAACCTAGTCCTGCACATTCTCCGACTATACTCTCCACGGAAATACAAGCTGTACTACTATAAGACCCTTGCAAACTGTCTCATTGAACTAAACTAAAGCAAACCAACAATTCTAGCATTTCATTAGGCTACATTACAAAAAAAAATACGGCATCTTTTTCGCGCAAAAGATAATAGCGTCAAAACAGTTCAAAACCCCCAGCAGACAAACGGAAAGACTAATTTGCCCATAAATACAATAGCTTAAATTTCCCAGAAATCTAAAACTTGCCGCAGAACCATTCAGCAAGAAACCGGGGGCATTGGAAAGGGTCAGTCACTAAAAGACATGCAGAAATAAACAATACTGGTTTATGCAGGACAGATGACCTGGAGCGGGAGCCTCCTGTTCCGGGAACATTTCCGAGCTCGCACTGGCCGACAACTGTTGGTGAAAGGAAAATTGCGGTCTTTTTTCAACGTGAACTGCTATTAAACTGCCGTACAAAACCTCATCGCTAAACAGGGAATCTCAAAAAGTCTAAAAGGTTGGAAAGGAATCCTAAAATTACTGCAACAGAGCTGAGGGTTTTTTGCACGATTCAAGAGGCAAATATACCGCGCAAGATCTGAAATCAAGCTTGCATTTGAACTTTTCAGTCCGCAGAATACATCTGGTGCTGACTTCAGGTGGGCATTTGGTGCACAAAAGGATTCGAAAGGCTTCGTAAAAGACTAAGGAACACAAAAGGAAACGGTTGGAGACTGCTCGCATTTAAAGCAACTGGGACATGCAAAAATTGGAGAATATCGTCTTTTCAGATGAAAATAATTTCAATCTGGATGTCCCTTACGGTTTTTTCCATTATCGGAAAGACTTCCGTCACGATGGGCATGCTTTTCAACACGATGGGCATGCTTTTCAACCCGGAAGCAGGGGGGTTCATCCATTATGGTTTGGGCTGCCATGTTATACTATGACTTATCATATTTGATTTACTTTAGCGGATAAAAATTCTCCAAGAACAACTGTGATGAGCTAGAAGAAAATTTGCTACCGTGGGATGCAGATACTCTGGGAGAGAAATGGATGTTTCATCATGATGGTTCATCCGTACATAGAAGCAATTTAACTCATAATTGGCGTTCAACGAAGGAAGTAGAGGTTCTAAATTGATCAGCGAAATCTCTAGGTGTAAAAATAATTGAAACCTGTTGGTAATGTTGCCGAGGGTAGTATACGAAGGAAAAAAACAATTTTTGAGTCCGTGGGAGACCTCCGTATGTTCATTGTTTAAGAATGGGACAAAATTAAGCTTCTCTAATCTAGAAGCTGTAAAAATCTCTAACGTATCGTTTTATGGACAGCTTCGTGGGAGAAATACTAAGAATAGGAGGTCCTTTGGGCATCAATGAAGTTGTTGCATGTGTTTTGGTCTTAATCTTTGTTCGCTCTAAAGTATTGGTCCTATTCCTCTCCGTTCTGAATTACGTGGTTCACATTATTAAGAAGAATATTTAAAAAATTGTTTTAATTATGCTAATTTGATATTGCAGAAATGTACACGCCGTATACGCATGTGTAAGACATGTACAGTATGCGTCCCAAGAATTCACACTCTGCTTTTGGTCTTACTTTTTTCGATTACTGTAGGTTTCACCCTTTCCTGAACGTAAACGCATCCAAGGCTTTGATTTTGGTGCCAAAGAAATCGTCCCTTTCTATCTTAAAACTGTAAAAGTCTGGGTTTTCGGTCTATCCCGTGTCTCAGGATATATCCTCATCGACCCTTTCACTTCGGTATTTATTTACCCTCTACGGTCTCATTCCTACTGACTAGTGAAATCTACAGCACCACGATAGCTGCAACCCTTTGTGACAGTTATCCAATGTCCGACGGATACTAGGGTCTCTTTCTCTTTAAGGTACGGTAGCCAAAGTACAGTAAAGCAATTTATGGCCCTTCCAGCCAGGCCCGGCGTGCCCTTTCGCGGCAACCCCTGTTGATTGCCTACTTTACCACCGTACAAAACTGGCCCCCAAAAAATAACAGGGAAATTTTTGGGTTATTTTAATGTTGGAAGATGAAGTCGGTAGCCGACCTCCGGTTGCAGCCACACCTCCATAAGTGCTTTGCGGCGGATAGTTCGTCACTTTGTTCCATTAGATGACTTTCCCTAAAGGGCCGGTTCAATGCCAGCGAGCGGTCATGCCTCGTTATACATAATGGCCGGGGCAGCGTGCCTTTGAGTTAGCACTGATCGAACCTTACCATAAGTCTCCATCGCTCTAATGGCCACGTTCCACGGTAAATCGGTTAGAACCGCATCCGCAACTGGATTCCAGTCTCTGAGGGTATATATTAGGATAGGTACATGCCTTTCTGTAGCAGAAGCCGCGAGAAAAGGTTCTTACCTTCTGCTCTTGGCGAATATTGCTGCATTGAGGTATTCAAGTGGATCAAAAGTACGCGCTCTCCTATTGTAATTTGCGACAGTTGACGAACGTGACATCGAAGATAATTAGTGATGTATATTTATGATGGACTGGTAATAATTCGAGCACATCGATCTTTTCAAAGTACTCCTTCATGTTGGCGTGAACAGAGCCTTCAGAATCTTGACGAATGTGTAGTACGTTGAAAAAAAGGTCCATTTCAAAATTTCCAACGATTCAACTCTTGCCGATTGCATCATGAAACGCCTGGATGACTTTCGGTGTTCCAGCGAGAAGGAAGTCATCAACGACCTTCCCCACTACCATGCATAACGAATCTTTTTCCGGGTATGATCTTGAGTTCATATTACTTCATTCATGCTTCGACAACAAGCTGCCAAAGACGACAAGAACGAGCCTATACGCTGGATACATAACTTTCCACAGCATATGAGAAGAAGAAGCCCAAGCTTTTGGAGGCCTCATATACACGTAACGAGTAAAATTGCCTGCTTCGAGATACGCATGCTTGATTTTTATACTTAAAAGGTGAAATTAGAAATTGAACGCGGTCGAATAATGGGAAATTTGCAGTAGAAGAATCAATATGGAATGTTTGTTTGTCCTTATTGCGATTTGCGTGTGGCACGAAGCGGAATTTAAGCCTTGGTTTGCCTTAATTAGTGGAAAATAGGTTGAATGAAGTTTTAGTATGAAATTTTGTTGTAATTTAGAGACAGAATCGATATTCTACTTCCTTGTAGGCTCCTGCCTTACGTTAGTTTTCCTTTTCACCGTCGATGGCTTTTGCAAGAATCCAACTTGACGCGAGCTGTAACTGGAATCCACTAGATTGCTTATCTCCAAAGACTCGGAAAACTTTGCGAAATATTTCTTGCTCCGTTGACTTGAGTGAGTACCGGAGCGACGCCAGTGATTAGAAGCGGACTTGCCAATATCTTTCTCGCACTGCGGCGTATCATGCGAGGAGGTGATATCGAAGGTGTTCTTCCTCTGGTCGTTTCCAACTGGGTCACCAACACTGTCTGGGTTCCGAACAGAGAACTGCAAAGGCCAGGAGCCTTGTTATTGATGTCGGGGAATGGATGGTTGACTCTTCTAGGTTTTTTGGAAATCAAAGTGCACTGCAATTCACGATACTGGCACCAGAGATCCTCCTGTTTTTCAATCACTGATGCGAAATCGTTTGCATTCATGGGCTCTAAGTCCTTTATATCATCTTTTTGAGACAAAACATAAGGATTTACAGTAGAAACAGCCAATGTTGGGACATTGTCGGCAGCAGCGTCCTCAATCTTGGGAAATATTGGCAGCGTTTCGGTTTTCAACACAGTCCTCGTAGTTCTCATAAATGAAGGGGTAGCTGTGTGAAAAAACGAAATTAATTTCATCGCTTTTTTGCAATGAGATGGTGAGGGAGCTTTACGGACGTCTTTATATGCTGCTTTCAAAGATTTACCGGAATGATCCGCTCTGTGCGAAATGATTAACAGTTGCGGGGTTTCTGAGCGCACAAGTTCGATTTCCGTTTACATATTATTCCCACGCTTGAAGAAATACACTCTGTCCCCTCTGAAAAAGTCAGAGTGGGTTTTTCGACGAGCCTTATCGCCCTTTTGTCAACTTTTCTTCTTGAGCCTTCCCTACCTTGTCAGCCAGTTCAGATATGGGGAGTCCCATTATCGAAATTGTGTGTCCGCGGGTAAGCTCGAAGCTTTTCATGGTCTTGCTTCCCTATAGGGAACGTTTCTCAGGAATGTTGCGCAGGACAATACCTCGCTTTTGTCCCACACAATTCCACGTGTGGCTCTGAAATGCTCGGCTTCTTTCAGCAATCTATCAACAAGAGTCCGAAGTACCAAATTCTTCCTTTCGAAGACGACAATCTTTTTCTGGCGGTGAGCAGGGTGGTGATCAAACTGGGTCCCAAAATATCAGAGAGCGTGACTGAGTTTGCGGTTGGATACTTCAATGTGTCCAAAGATATTTTCTGAAGCACCATGGCATTTGCTCCATTTGATCTCAAGATCCTTTGTGATGATTTCCATGCCACGTTTCGGAAGGATTGATGCGACTGAGTAGGCGTTATGAAGTATTTCTGCAATATGCAAGACGGGCGCATTATCGAACCCTTGGAAAATACGAAGTCTATTTAGAGGTGCTCGTTGAAACTTGAAAAGATCTTCCAGAGAGAAGCTTTTTGGGACTGCGATGTTCTTCCTGTTTCTATGCAATTTGTTCATTTCTGAAAAGCGGAATCGAGGGCTTTTTCCAGAACCCAGGTCATGACACCACCTCGTCCGCAGAGGGTGACGATTTACTGAAGGGGACGTTGAGAATATCCATCTAGCTCGTTAGCAAAACGTCTAGCGATTTTTCCATATCGAATGCGGCGCTGTATTTCTTCTCTCTTGGAATTTTCATTGCTCAGATAGCTATGACAAGCGAAAAATATCTTCAACGAGGAATTATTGGAGGGTAATACGAACAAATAGGTACGGACGGAATCGGTATCCAAGGTTGAGGAAGGTACGGAATGCGTTTGAAAAAAGAGGGGTTATGACGAAATATTCCGAACGCCTGAAGGAACAGATAGAGAGTTTTCTAGTCCGAGTTGGTACGACTTGTGGTAAATTTCGTTATCAAGAGTCACGAAAGATGTGACTATACCTACACAGAATGGACTCGCATTCGAGATCGCGGTGCTTGAACTCGATCCCAAGGCGTTGAAAAGTGCAGAGAAAGCAATGGCCTCGCCAACGCTATGAGTGATGGACAGAACGAGAGAGAGGGAGCGAGGGACCCAGACAGGAGTGAGGAAGAGAGCAGGAGAGCAGGAGGGAGAGAGAGGAGGGTAGAAAGAGTGAGGGACCGAGAAGGAGAGATGATAGAGGAGAAGGTGGTGAGGAACTTTACTCAGGTAGAAGATAGGGAGAGACCGGGGCCTATATAGACTTCAAGGCGAGTCAACCGATGCTTTCTGTTGATCGAAGGAATTTTCCAAAATACATGTAGACGACGGTGATTATCTAATCCTAAGTTTGCTTGAGCTGATCTAAAGTATATCATCTCAAGCTTACAGCATTGTACAGTGCATAAACATAACTGTTAAGTTCTAGGTTGAACGGTAAAGTACAGTAATAACTGTAAGCCTCTTTGCGAGTTGTCAGCTGTCAGAAAAAGGCAAAGAAGTGAAATTACACTCACAATGAGGACATCTCGGGATCAAAGATAGAATTAGAGTCAGGTTGACTATCGAAAATGTGAGAAGAGGCTCCAGGCGAAGCGACGTAACTCATTTGCGTTGTAGTATGCCAGAGCCTGTCAAAACCACTCTTCCTAATTTTGGGTCAAATCCATCTGAGTTTGATTTTGAGCATCTCGAGCCTTGTTATTCTTCGTGAAAATACTTGGAAACTTGACATCATCATTTCTGCGGTAGAGGTCATTTTTTCCGCAATCGTATCGAACTGTCTTGCGGTCGCCTTTGTCCGATAGTTGGTTTGAAGATCGGTCTCGTTTTCTACCGGACCGGTTTGTATTGATTCCTGTCTGATAAAGATTGAATTGGCCACCTGCCTTTCTTTATTCATTATTTACATGGAATAAACCGGATACCGCGAGGAGTTGCGGGCGGTTGGAAGCAAGGATTAGGAGTTTTTAGGGTATTTAACCAGATACAGAGATGAGTTGTGGGCGGTTTACAGCAAGAAAAGAATTGAACTTCTTGTTAACTAACGCTTAAACATATCTCATTGAAAATGTTGGTATCTCCATACTTGTTGCCACAGTTAAATTTCAACATGAGTGTACTGCATTGTCCAAATTTAAGTGGCACCTCTACTTCTCGTACAAGAACATTCTGGTGATGTTGAGGTTCGGTTTTTACATCCTGAAGAAGTGAAGCTAGGCGATTCCGAAGAGACGAAATACCGGCTCGGAACGTAAATAAATCTTGATAGTTACGCGAACCAACTTGAGTGGCAGTCCTTTGATTAAGAGATTCCAGGTCCAAAGTAATTTTCTTGAGTTATGTGATTCTCGAGGCACGAATCTTGCCAAAATAATGGCCCCTTTCTTCATGTCGAGCTCTCGCTTCTGTATGAGCGATTAGGCGAAGTTTTCCATTCGTGTGTGTGCCGTCTTCGATAATTGCTTTGTTGAGAATGGTAATCGCCAAAAGTTCACGAATTTGCGAACAGGACGGGGTATGAGAAAGCGACAAATCGTTGGCAGTGGGGCCTCGGAACCGAGGAACGAAGTTCGAAAGCTTCTCGTTCTTCTGTTGACGGCAACTTCTGGCTTTCTGATATGATTTGATCAGCCGAATAAACATAGTAATTGGCGGATCGATGGCAACAAGCTTGACAATCTACAATGCGGCATGCACGGGGTTGTCCATCTGAAGGTAGTCAATCTTACCTTTTGCTTGAACTTCGTCGACGATGACCTCCTGAGAATCCGAAAGGCCCTTCTTGTGAAGCCTGAGAATCCGAGAGGCCCTTCTCGTGGAGTGTGTGGCCAAGTGGACGAAACGTTATCTGAAGGTGACGATCGGTTCCACGATCATGAGCGACTTTGAGGGAGGCCATCCATTGCCCGAAGCGCTTTCTCCGAACTTCGAGATCGCTATCATCAGAAAACCCCAGCGGGTCTAAAAGTCCGTGACTCTTGGTCATCTTGATCCCTGGGTCCATAGCTGTGGGAAACCGGCAAATGAAAAGAGCGAAGCAGCGGTTAGTAGTCGGTTAGTGAGCGCAAGCGCTAGAGGGAGCGAAGGCGACTGTAATCAGAGGGGAAGCAGGGATCGCTGTTGGTCACGTGAGATGGAGGATTAATCGTGGAGGGCAGGCAACAGTCAAAGAGGAGCAAGCCCCTACACCCGGAGAATCGGGATAACCCCGGTCGCTTGTTAATTAATAGTGCACAGTTGCTGGAGAAAACGGACGACTCAATGCGCACTGCGGAAACCAAGTACTGTAATTATTTTTGGCGGCTAACTGCCGCTGGGAATTGCAACCCTAATTTGACCGTGCCAGACGAATTCTTCTTAAACTGTACCGCAGCCTTAGTGCGATTCGCAGCGACAAGTATCGTGCCTCTCTTGTAGCTTTGCTCCATGACAGCTGCAGCAGCTGCGTGTACTTGACGTTTGCAGCGGCTGCGTATACTTGACGTCTGCAGCGGCTGCATGTACTTGAAGTCTGCAGCGGCTGCGTATACTTGATATTTGCAGCGGCTGCAGACGTCAAAAATAGAGCTACAAGAGGCGCTGAAAGATCCTGCGGCAGACCGTTCCACATCATGTGCAGAGTGACGCGCGATAGCAGGCATGGATCATCAATTGACTTCTCTGGCCTTGGAGGGTGCTCCAAGGGAGCGCAAGGCGACGGGCTGGGGAATTTTGTTTAAGTGGAGATAGTGGCCCGATTGTTTTATTGAGGGGTCAACGGGTCATTTGCGCTCGAGGTCTCGGACTTTATCAGGTGGGCTACCTCGGCTGCGCTCCCATGTAGTTGGGATGGCCTTGTTGCATGTGATGGACTTGAATGGGGATAAGTTGGTGATGTCTCACGCGGAAGGGTGAAAATCAGTGATAGGGGATCGGGCAGGGGACTGCAGGAGAAATATGTTGGTCGTGACTCAATACTGCGGACGAAGAAGGGGGTCTCGATACCGCAAAGTCATATTTACGCAAGGCAACGTGGATGGCGAGAACAGCAAGCCCGTTACGAAAAGAGTTGTGGCGATGGAGCCTTACGCAGAGTTTAGCAGCGTGGTCCCTGAACACATTCACACGACAGCGGCAATGGTGGGAAGTAAGTGGAGGGCCCGGTAAGAGGACAGGGAGGGTATGGTGGTGGTGTTGGTAGGGTGGGAAGTCAGGAAGGCTGTGGTAGAGCTATGGCGGAATACGATTCCGCCAACGCGGGGACGTATGTCGGCGTCACTGTGTTGCGGGAGAGTAGGAGTGGCGGTTCAATCGACTTCCTCCCGGTAGGCCCGGGTCATCGCGCCGTGTTGCACCCTGTTACGGATTGAGGAGGTATTACTGAATGAAGCAGCGAGGACGTTGGGGGCGGAAGGGCCAAGGATGAGCTCCGAGCGGTAGCCTGGGACGGTGCCCAAGAAAAGGCGAATGAGTAAATCTGCCTAAGTAAGGAAGGGCCCGTGGGCCAGATAGCATGGATTTACCAGCAGTTGAGCAGTGAGAGGCAAATAAAACTGGGCTGTACGAGCTCGGGCGACGGCTGGATTGATGATACTGGCAGTGGCGGAAGCAAGTAGGAAGGGGTGAACGTCAGAGTGGCGGTCCCTGAGTGGTTCAGCAAGGAGTTCAAGACCTTGGTCGGTGCATTTTTGGAGGGGGAAATCGCGACGGAAGGCACAGCAGGCTTCGGAGGAAGTGAACACGAGAGGTACGTGTTTCGCAGATATTCAGATGAAGGCCGACAACGAGGCCTTGGCTCTGGCTTAACAAGAGCTTGTTGCGCTTGTTTTCAAGCGTATCGATGAGTCCACCATCACCCGTGAACAATTGATTGAAGAGGATTTTGCTGGCAGTGAAGAAGATGGATACTAGGGGGAAAGGAGCATACAAGATGGGTCCCGCTGTTGGGTGCCATCAGCACTGGGGATCATCGCGCGCCAGCGGTTTGGTACCAACAGCGGTAGTCGGGAACAACCACATAGCATGTTCGTGAAGTGGGCCAGAGTTGAGGTGTGGTAGAGAAGGCATCCTATGTCGGTCCACACAATTGGAAGCATTCTTTGCATAAACCAAGTCAGCTGCAGCGATTGGCTTGGGGCATACAGGTTGGAGAGGAGGTGCCGGTATCGTCGGCAACGGCTCTCGTGCCAAAATTGACCCCGTTCGCTATTTGATGTGTGGAACAAAACGTCTCTTGTGTCATCGAAGTCGGCGCGGAGCAAGGCTTTGGTCTCCATTCGGCGGAAATTGAGCCCACAGCAATGGATCGGACCTTGCCCGGGCTTGGTCAGAGTGGATGTAGCGTAGCAGCGACAATCAGAGGGAGGATCGAGTTTGGGAGGGTTCCAGTATCGATGCGGATCACCAAATTTGTGGAAACTGTTACTGAGATCGGGGCTGACGGGACCGGATCTTGACCAATAAACGGGGCCATCAGAAGGGGTTGTGGACTCTCCCGATGCGATGGGGTGATGCTCGGCAGTGGTGTCTCATAGGACGCCGCGCACGTGCCGTGCAACAGTAGCCGCAGAGATACGTGGTGGGGGATACGATGGAGGCAGGGAGAAAGGTAGTGTCCTTTGGCTGAGCAAGATAATGGTCGCGGAGAACGCTTAGGATACGCTGGCCGTTAAAGCTAGCAACTAGGACGTTGTATACGCCTTACTTGGCTCTGCTGTAGTGGCGAGAGCACTTGGCGGTATATTGAACTGAGTTGCCAGAGATGGTGGAGCTCGAACCATTTACTGCGTGAAGCGTGGGGGGTGAAGTGCCTATGTCATCGAAGGAGGGTTGTATACCATAAGACCCATCGTGCAGTACAAGCCAGGACTAGCTAGCTAGGACTAAGAAACGTGTGGCTGGACATGCTGTACACTGTACTGTACAGTGCAGTACAGTATTGTGCTCGACACATTGATACAACAATTGTGATCTGGCTTGGGGACCATTGATCCAGATATTGGGAAGTATTGATCCCACTTGGCACGTTTGTTTAAAGGCAAATCGACTGAGCTTTGTTCGTCCAAGAACATACAGTTCTTCGTACACTTATCTCGGTAATCGCCCTGCGACTCTTTCACCTGCACCATCCCACTTTTTTTGTACCATAAATCCGCGACTTCAGCTGCCTGGTACAGAGCAACATCATGTCAGCTTACCCCTTTTTTCGCGCCTCTTTCATCGGCACTTTTCTACCTCTTTTCCGGTCGCCAGCACTAAATTTTCCAACCACCCGAAACATGACAAGAACACTTAATTATCGTGGATTAAGTGCTACACGTATGACCGTGTCTCTGCCGAACCGGGAGACTTTATTATCCGCATCCTTCATGGCCTGCGTGGAGCACACAAGAGCGATTGTAGGTGACTCTAAGACTCTATCCAGTGAGCAACTTGATTTAATTTCGGCACTGTTAGAAACGTCGAATGGGAGTCGTGGATTCTTCGTAACGGTGTTATCAAATGAGGACGTAGGGTTAATAGATGGGGAGGAGTTTGGGGGGAGTTGATACAGATGATTGGCGCTGGAGGCACGGAGGTGAGCGACTTGTTGGCAAAGAATGTGGTAATGAGTAGCTGCATGGTGGTTTATTATGAGAGAAAAGGGGAAAACGAGCTGGGGAAAGGGAGCTTGTTGACGCGTGAGAGGGCTGTGAAGTTAGCCAGAGAGGTAATGAGAAATGATGAAGGGGGCTTGGAGGGTGTTTTGAAAGAGATGTTGCAGGGCTGGAGAAAAGAGAGGGAAGGTTTGGGGCCTTTGTAGACAAATGGGGATACGACAATGAACAGAAGTTGGAAGCGGGGAAGTGGGTGAGGAGAGTGTTGGGGACTGCTTGAGAGAGGTGTCCACAATTGAATTTTGGCAAAGAAAAGGCTCCTAGCGCACGATATGATGCACATAATTGTTATTATGGATGAGAGACGTCGTCATGCAGCGTGAGAATGGGATTAGTATGGCGTCATGCGAGAACCTGGTTTACATGAGTGATTGGCAGAAGGTTAGCAAATTGGCGGAGGGGAGCGGAATTCGGAGAAGATTGTACCCATACAGATTCGTATCGGCTGCTATAGTTTGGACGATTGCAGCAAGGTTGCTCGTTTGTACGTGAAGAAATGATCGAAGTGTGGAATCACGTCGTTGAGCGATGTGATTTGTCTGGGACATTTGAGAAATGCGGTCTCCAATCGTCTGAAAATCGATGCCACTTTATTCTCTGATTTCCAAAACTGCCGCAAACAGATGCATATGTTCAGAGAACACGCTGCTGATTTCTGCCCACGGGGTTTCGGCAGGCTCCATCGTCACAATTTTTTTCGTAACGCGCATGCGTACCATGCCATCCGTGCGTCCAGACGCAAGGAGAACTCGAGGTCCCCGTCCTCATCCGCCGTACGCAACTACGGCGAGCAGACCGCCGCGTGCAGTCCCCGGCCACGTCCTTTACCACTGACTTTCCCCTTCGCGTGTGATTTCATCAACGTCTCCGCGATTAAAGCCACAACACGCGGCAAGGCCACCAAACTCGATACGGGCGCAAGTGAGGTATCTCAACGTGATAAGGTCAGCGACCTCGGGCGCAAATTGGCCCAACACTCTTCAATCTAACAACCGACCCAGTACCCCTATCCTTCATCACCCCAGCCCATCGCCTTCGACTCCCCAAGGGCACCTTCCATAGCCAATACTTGGCTAATTGATAAACCGTCCTGGCTATCGAGCGTCGCTTCCTTACGGTTTCTGGTACGATATGCCACAGGATTCACAGGGAGCAAGCGGATTCGCGAATATGACTTCCAAGAAATACGTACCTCTGCTGCGTCCCAAATCCCTGATGTCCAGCGTCGTGCAGTGTTGACCATTTGGGAAGGGCTCCACGACCAGGTTCCTGGAGGTCTCTCCCAGTCATACGGGAGGAGTGCAAGCTGGCGGCCATGATTCTCAGTTCCCTCTCGCCAATGTAAGCAATGCAGGTGGTTGTCCCGAACATGTTCAGAGTTTCGGGGCATTGACGCTTGCGGAAGCGTTTTTCGGGAGCGAAGAGGGGCAGCCAGCAATAATACCAGAACCAAGGCGAAGTGCTCCTAGATCCATACAGGTCTTGAGACATGGATTAGGCGTGCAGTATATCCACTGCTTGGCTCCGAGGAGACCATCCAGGAGCGGAAAGCTTGTCTCCGATTACTACTGAGAGCTATGCGCTCCTGGGCCGCGACGTTACCTGTATCCGTCAGATTCTTTCGCTTGGGTAGATTATCACAGCAAAATCTCCAAAGAGATTGCAATAGACTGCGGGGAAGTACTGAAAAAGCTCAAAAGCCGGCAACGGTGTCATCGCATGTGCTGACCTATTCCATAGACGCCTGTTCAATTGTGCGACACAAGCCTGTTGGAGGCAGTGCTCTATTCTTGAAAATCAACTTCAGCAATAGTACTTACAGATTTAAGGCCGATGCAGAGCAATGGTTTCTTCGCTTAGTCTTGCGACTGCACATAGAGCTGAAGTTCTTTGGAAACCTCATAGTCAAGGACGCCACTCTCCATGGTTCGGATACAGTTTTCTATAAAGCAATAAAACATGTAGGCCCCTTCTGAAGTATGGAACAGAGGAAATTTCCTGAGGTAGCTGATCTTGTGCAAACAAAAAAATTCAGCAACTGGAAGGCAATATGCTTGTCCGCGAGGTCCATTAGGGTTCCAAAGAATGACTTAAGGGAGAGGTTCCAAATAAGGGCTTAAGAGATTCACATGACTTGGGAAATGGTGCTTACATAAATCTTTCGATCCCACCGGTGGGTTGAGGCAATGATATCTTCGGTAAAATCCTGCTTAATTCACAAGGGATAGAGCTTCTGAAACAGCTCCAAGGGAGCAGCTTGCCACAATATCATACAGTTGATCAAAGAAAGATGGAGTCGCCGTCAAAATTTCTCTATGGAGGAGAGAAAATCTACTGCTTCAAGAAGTTGTTCGCGGCGGGAAATTATGTATCCATAATCAAGGTAACAAAGACGGAGGAAAAGATTTACCAGACCGCGGTCATCATCAGCGTTTTACCTTCGAAGCTCCTGTATTTTCATGGCAGTAGGATCCAGGACAAGGCTAAAGAGAAGTCCTCCCAGATCGTCCCCTTTTGAGCTACTTCGATGCTACTTGTAATATCATATCTACTCCAGATGTGTGCGATGCTCCTTCCTGTATCAATAGCTAATCCGAAACAGTGTTTCTCAAAAAATGTTTACCGCCTCCAGAAAGGATGGAAGTTAAGGGGACCCCGCAACCTCCGAAGCGATTTTATTAGAGGCCTTTCCGGACGCTAAAACGCTCACTAATCTGCTAATAGCCCGCTGAAAAACAGAACGTCTCGAGAACAAATGGGGCTCAGGAGCTCGCCAAGATGACTCTAAGTTACTCTCGAGTCCCTGGAGCTGATCCGGTTTTGAGTTTTCGGATTGTTCTGGCCACACCTCTACAATCAAAGCTATAGAAGGAATGGAGACTGAAATAAGGCGACATGTACCCGGCCTGGTCGGTCGGAATCTCCTGTGGTAGATTTGCTTCACTCAGCTGACAAACGGGAAAGAAGTTTAATGCATTCAGTACCTACTGGGACTGCGCACGTCCTTAACTATACGGCTAAGATTTAACCGAACGTGCATACAATACGTACAGTACTACGTACTAGCTAGTAGTGGATGGTTTATTTTTAGCTACGGTTTTGTACGTGCAACGTGCAGGGTCCGAATAATATTCGGGCATCACTGGGTGGCTATTGGGTGGGCAAACCCTGCGTGCGAGTCGCGGCAAATTATCGAGGCGGTACATGTGGACCAGATTGCATAGCTTAATTTCCGGTACATACCTCTTGTATTGCGGGAACATCAACGATTTGGTTTACATTACGAGGTCCCCTTTCTCCCATCCATGGGACCGGCGAGACGCAGGCGCTTGTAAGGACATGCAGCGGGCGTTGCGGGGAGGAGTGGGGCGGAAGAAATGGGGGCAGGGTCAGGATTGATTGGGTCAGGAGGGGAAGGGGGTCAGGGGGGCGAGCCCCACGGAAGCGAGAGATGATGTCCGAGATAGAGATGCACAGCACGTCAATGGAATACTGCGTAGGCCGTCGAGCGCAGGAGGGGTGTAGGAGGCGAGAAAGCTCTGAGTTGGAGGTCAAGAGGAGGGAGCAGGCGTCTTCGACCGTTTTACAATGGTCAACAACCGGGGAGGGAGTGGAGACGGTGATAGAGGGTAGAGAGGACGGGCAGTGTTTGCGGAAGGAATCGTAGGCGGTTGCTGTATGACGGAGGGGGTCGCCCGCAGCGCATACGAAAGCAGCGTAAGCATCTGCGTTGGTGGCGACGGTAACGGGGCCCGGGAATCCTCCAGCGGTGAGAGCTTTCCAGAGGGAGAGGGTATTGCAGAGGGAACGCTTGTCTCAAGGGGTCGGCATTTGAACGAGCTGTTTGGGACCATGGTTAACGAGACGGGAGCCAATGCGGTTGATGCTCCGTTGGAGGTTTGGGTGAAGCGGGGCAACATTTGGTGGCGGAGGGATGGAAGGGCAACCAAGGATTGGAAGGCGGGTTGGCGGTTGGGAGGGTTGGCGGGCAGCGTTGAGGTAGGGGGTGTGGCACGGTTGGGGCGGTGGGGAGGGGTCGGTGCAGCCATTGTCGGAGGCAACCAGAGATAGGATGCGGACAACGTTTTTAGGCGCTCTTGTGCTGCACAAGCAGCCAAAAGTGGTGGCCAGGGCTGGGTCTTCCTTCTGAAGCTCGAAGAGCACGGAAGAAGCATCCGTTGCGGTCAGGTTAGTTAACGGTGTAAGGTGGCGGATCATGTCCGCGATGAGGTCCAGGGAGGAATGAGCCGCGTCGCGCATGGATTTCTGGGAGTTTACAGGGTTGGGCAGGCCACCGGGGCCTGCCGCTGCGGGGCAGCGGTAGGCATGCAAGAGAACAGACAAGAAATGAAAGATATTGTTGATGCAGAGATTTGAGAAGTGGAAGGTTGAGTTGCGAATAGGAGGTGCCAACCCCTGCAACCTCCCAGACATCTATGCGCGCCGCGGCTCATGCTCTTCGCTCTTGCCCTCCACCCCCTTGTGGAAGCTATTGCGTACCACTTCTCCTCTCTCCCTCTTCACACGTGGTATGCAGGTAACGGAAATATCGTTTCGCCGGCCCCCGTTGCTAAGCAAATCCTGCTCTACCTCCAGCAGCACGGCCTACAACATGGGCTTCAAGTCAACTTCAGCCCTAAAGAGACATCAGTATGGTGGCCCTGCCTTCATCCCCACGCCTCCCTCCCTGTCTTTCCATGCGACGTCATCACCTCCGATGCCACAACAGTCCTGGGAAGCCCGGTGGGCACCACATCTGCCTCCATCATCCTCGCACGCCAAGCTCTTGTGAACGCCGAAGCCTTGTGGTCCTTTCTCGCCCTCCTCAACGACCCGCAAATTTCGTTCCACATTCTCCGCTACTGCGCATCCTCCTCCCTCGAGATGTACTTGTTTCGAACTGCTCCGCCGCAAAGTACTACCCCTCTTGCCAAATCTTTTGACAAGGGGATGCGAAGGGCTTTCGAACAGACTCATCGCAAAGTCGATGACAATCAGTGGCTCCAAGCGTCCCTACCGTTCTGATTTGGCGGTGTAGGACTCACCCCATCACAGGATATTAACATCATCGCCTGCACCACCTCCTTCCCTTCAAGCATCAATTTCGTCAATCGACTGCTAGCAACTCCGTACGACCGCGCGGCAAGTCTCCTCGCTCCCGCTTACGACAGCCGCTCCGCAGACCTAGACTTACCTCTCGAACTCCAATTAGAGACACTCGTTGAGGCCATCCCTCCATTGGACGCAACGACCTCTCGCTCCTGACAACACGCTATTACTGAGCATCTTTACCAATCCCACCTGGTGAAGTTGCGCCACTCTTTCTCCGAACACCAATACAAATATCACTGCTCGCGCCTTCTCTCGGTGCAGTCTTCCACCGCCTCAGCCCCTTTCTCCACCCTGCCCCTCCTATCCAATGGCCTGTATACACCCGGCGAGATCTGGCATGCGATGGTCTCTGCACACCTCGGAGCTCCGATCTTCCGCGGCTCGGACTGCTGCCCACATACCTATCCGGCCATTCCGACGTTCAGCCTATTCTTAACAAGCCCGGACATCACGCGGCTACATGCAAGGGTGGTATCGGGGCGGTACGCCGGCACAACCGCCTGCGCGACCTTTTACATCACGAAATCTCGCACCCCGCCATTTCCTCTTTCGTCAAACGGGGGAGTGTCCTCGCAGCCGATCTGCACAAGAGCCCCTATGAGCGGCGGGCACTCGACTCAGTCATTGACGATTCCCTGTTCGCCCCATCTCCCATGGCATTGGATGTCACCATTGTCAGTCCCCACTCTGCCCCATACCGCAACTTCGCTAACAATGGTGCGTCTACTCTTGACTGCGCCGAGATGATGAAAGTAGCATCCTATTCTGCGGCTTGCGACCAAGAGGGCGTAGAGGTCATCCCCCTCACCATCGACATCTATGAACAGATTGGAAAATCTGGTCTCAAGGCTCTCCGAGACCTTACCAACTTTACGGCTGAGAGGCGTAGGAAGCATCGTCATTCTGAATTTGATTCTCTGCGTACACGGGTCTCATAATTCATCCTCCGATACACAGCTCTGTTGACGAGTTATCGCAAAATACGTATCACTAGCTAGCGACAGCCCTTAGTAATATGCCTACGACTGGGCCAGATGGTCTCTATCTCCACTTCACATTTTTACATTCAAAGGTCACCTTTACCCCCCATCCCTTGTAACTCTCGATTCTGGCAACTGCTCACTTCCATTCTGCTCCCTTCTACGAGCCAATTCTATGTACTGCAACTCATCCCTTCCCACTTGGATGGCGAACGAATCCACGCACCTTTACTTCTCACGACCTCACCTCGGGAAGAAAACGACCCTCTTCGCTTCTCCTCTCTTACTCATCCTCTTACACTACAATTTAATGTTCACCAGGAGCAATCCCTCTGGAAGTTGCGTTTTTAACACGGCCCGGTGGAAAGCTATCAGCTCATTCCGGGCAGCCGTCTCCACGTCCCATCGTTGATTCGTTGACTTGGTTCCGCGCCATTTGACCAACTTATACAGGGAGTACTCCACATCTTATACTATGAAAAGCAACTCTTTTTGTCCTTGAACAGGTTGCCCTGACATCCCTGAAGGGTACTGGATGCCCGCCATTTTTTGGTTCTGCATGAAGAGTCCCCTGTTATCCACTTATCCTTTTCAGGCATGCGCCTTTGTAAGCAACGAGCCCCAGTTTCGAAGCAAAGTTCTCCTATATCTATAGATGCGTTTCTTTGGGCATGCCAATGGGCATAGACAATTATCAATTAACTCCGTTTGGATTCCCCTCGGTAGTAATGTGAGACTACGAAACTCTGCCATTATTCCCCCATTAGCTATTACGTTGCTAGCTCATCCTGACCCTGGACGGCGCATATTCAACTCTCACTACTTCGCCTCATCCACTATCCTCGAGCCACAATAAAAAACTAATGCGAAACGCCCTCAATGAGAAAGATTTCATAGGAGTATAGCTTGGGTCGGAGCATATGCTCCCTACTGCCAAACCATCACGGACACAAAAACTCGATTTACGTGCTATTTACAATCCTGTAGTGTAGCTACAGTATTTTACCCTTACTACTATTTGTGTGCTACGTAGTATATATTTTCTCTATCCTATTGTGCTTTTTAGTGATGCCTGTTAGGATCGTTGTAGTTTCAGGGTCACTATGCTCGCCCACAGGACTAGCCACAAGGAATAATGGCTAGCAGTTAATAGATGTGCTAGAGATAATCGACAGTACCTACTGCCTATAAAAAGGCCTCACCGCCTTGGGCATTGAAGTAAAAACAATTGTCAACAACTTTATTTCAATTTACACAACTTGTCTACCCTAAGTAAATGCACTGTGTATTTTCAGACTCGCCGCTAACGCCGCCCGTCTGCTTTTTATACTCCAACTTTTGGAGTTTAGCGATAGCCCGGATTTACCGATTTCGGGTAATTTTAGAAGTAAATCTATTTGCTATTCGATAGTGAGAAAGTGAAATTTTCTATCTCCTCTTTACTTAGAGCCACGTGTAAGCCGTAAATAATAGCAATAAGTATTTTAAATTCTTTTCTGAGCACCATCTAATGGCCAATAAGAGCACCAATACACTCGCTGTGCCGAGTAGTCAGCCTTGCCCGAGCGGATCCAGCACAGAACTGAAATCCAGATCAACGATCTTCAAGCTGATCTCTACTGAAAATTACCCTCAGAACTCTAGTATCAGACCTGAAACCACCTCAGCCACCCCAATTTCACCAAGTACTTCCAACAATGGGACTAATCAAGTAAAGCCAAGTGGTAAGGGAGCCAATCAACGCGCTTCAGGATTTATTCAGAGATTGCCGATCCAGACCAACCACAGCTCATCTACAAGGATCAATCAGAAAGTGACAATTGCCCCTACAGTTTCAAGTGTAGTTTCTACCGATATCTTTTCAGGTCTTACTAAAGTTCAAGTTTCAGATGTACCTACTGTTCCCCGCCGCCTACTGCCAGTAGTTGACCTTACGGTCTCCTCGGCCCTTACAGCTACTGACAGTGGAAAAAAGAACCTCTACGCCGAAGCTGCACAGCCGAACGCCGATGGGTTGATAAGGTAGGTGTTATTAAGCCAAAAAAGACACGCGTTAACACCAAAAAACGCACTTTCAAATTGTGTAGCGTCACATGCAACGGGTCAAAGACTTTTTTGACCACATCAGGGTCAAAAAGCACCTCAACGTTGTACGGCCCAAAAAGACCCTCCCCTTACTGTAGCGCCTGTAAGCGCACTTTTGACAGTCACTCGCGTTTGCGGCGCCGAATTTCTAACAATAATCACCTCAAGATTGTCAGTAGTAGGCCAGAGCTAGTTTACCCTTTAGATATGGATATCCTCTCTTGATCGGAGCAAATTGAAATTTGAATTATCAAATTAATTGTGGTTCTTGCTTGAAAATTTGAAAACAAAGAATCAGAATGAAAAAAGGTTTACAGTGGGATTAAAAGAGCGAAAAAATATTACGCCATCCTACTCCAAAAAGAGTTAGACTAGTGCAAAAAAGGCAAACACTAAAAAGACATTAAGTCGGCATTGATTTGAACCTGCAATAGGGTATATTTATATTGTTTTAGGTAAGATACTGGATAGACCACATAATTTCAACATTCTCTTGCGTACTGCGCCAAAGTTCATGTTGAGGATAGTTCCCTCTCTACTGATGAATTAAAGGCTCGACTGCTTGAGGAATCTCCTAACCCATGCTTTTCTCGGGATAGATTCTGAGCAATCCATCGATTATTCGAAAATTGATTATATATTTCACGGAACGCAGTGTTCCAACTGCCCGCCGTGAATCTGCTGTGCTTTCAAAGGCCTTTGAGTCAACTGTTCTTCGCAATAGCGATCTCGAAAAAGCATTAAACCAAACTGATGCATATTTCAACTCTCTCGCGTCACCAACCGGATCATCGATTAGTCTCGCCCAAACTCCACACGCTCCATTCCAGCGTCCATGCAAACGTCCCCACTGTCGGAAGACACGGTCTCATACTACATATCCATGCGCTTCAAGGAATATAACGAGAAGTTTTCTGTTGACCTAGCCAAATATAGGAACGAGTTCATAGCTGAATACCAGTATGTCTACCAGGACTGCATGCTCAATGAAGAACAAAAACTCAACTATCTACACTATCTACTTGATGAAATTCCGAGAAATTCTACGTAAAAAATATGGAAGGTGCGTATGACCATTATTCCCAAGCTCTAAAAGCGCTGAAAAGTGAATATAACTCCGTCTCAAGGAAAAATAGAATTACCGCATATCTTTGAATCGTTCCTGTGAGCTAATATATTTCCGGTAAGTGTACTTTATATGATTCAAGCGAGAATGTACGCGAAGAAATATCTTAATTAACTCCCTAGGCGCCACCTCATTGCCGTTAGAAAGGCACAAAATTTAGTATCTTCAGTCTGCTGTTATTAGATTCTCCTTGGCTCATGATACGTACAGCAAAGCAAATTTCGGTGACCTAAATTATCAATCATTTTACATCTAGCTCATTTCGGTTGTTCAATTCCAGCAAGAGGAGATGGTTGGACGAATGAGGGATCAGATTAACCTACCCCAAGAGATTAATCTCAGATGCAGACCATACACTGCATATCCACATTGATGATACCTTGTAAACTGCACAAACTCAATAAGATCGCGACTCGCGTTTTACCAAAGTCAATAATCACGATTGTAACTCATGAAGCAACGAATATTAAAAAATGATGAGAAAAAACCTCGTGATGATAGATTTTCCTGGTGTGTGGTAAAAAGGCGAAATTGTTCGGTAATTGCGCCAGTCAATGGCTGAGAATGTTTCTGGGAAGTTTCAGTACTATCAAGAGAAGCTCGTTTAAAGATGTAGCCAAGATTTTGAAACGTGTTTTTGAGCTTTGTCTATAACTGAATCATGATTATCAATCAGTTGATGACGAAATACTGCCTGCTCAGTATTTCTTCGGAGACGTCAACCGTGATGATGATGAATTTAAGGCCCCTGAAAATGGAATAATTGATGACGATGCGTAATCTTATGTATCTGAATAGTTATTTTCACAACTTAAAGTTAGGGATGAACCGTTTTAGATGAAGACGATTTTAAACGAGGGGGATTAAGACATGCTGAAGTGCTCCTAACCAAAGTCAAACGGTAAAGTACCGCGGTAAGATTCCCATCTATAACGTGAAACTCGTCTCTTTTCTATGAATTCAGAGGAAAATTAAGGATAAAATACAAATATCCATGAGACCTTGACTGTTAAAGGTAGGAAATTGCCAAAGTGCTCTAATTACGAGAAATTCCACAGAACATGTCTCGACACTGGTGCTCAAAAATCACTGATTGGAAAATCGCAAGAAAAGGCATATATTGACCTAGTTGGACTAGAATAAAACGAAACCACATTAAAACTTCTTAAAAGTTTGGTGATGGTATATTTACAAGTATTGCAAAGATTAGAATTTTTATTACAAAAACTGACGGTGCTTGTATCCTGCTACTCGTCGATGAGTTGATACAAATATTTCATTTTGGATTTATCTAGATGAATTAAGACAGAGTTGGACTTGTACCATACAACGTTGATAACCACTTTTTTCCCAAAAGACATGGATGGACTATCAAAATCACGCAAAAACTGTCATATTTACGTCGTGTGGGATTTTTCTGAGATTTTTTTCAACAAAATCTGAATTAAAGCCCCATTCAAATCTTTTTGTATACATCTACCTCAAAGATATACAATCTGATTAGAACCGCTAGATCAGAGGAAGCAACACCTGAGACACGAGATTTTATTACGGAAATATTCAAACAAAGCCGCAAATTCCAGCACTTGGAACCGAAACCCAGATCATGCCAGGTTACTACTTCCAATGGAATTATATTCATTCAAAGGTTAGATCGTGACATTATGTTTCTTGACAAATATCCTGCACTTCATATAACATATGCACGAAACCATTTCGGTAATGCTATATTTATACACAGTCAGAGTATAATGCTATATTCCTACAAAATTAGAGCAAAAAGTCTATTTAGAACTAATTACTTGAGTTCTAAATGACACAATTTACACTGGATTTCCTGACAGAATGAAAGTGAATCAAGACAGCTAATTCGTTTCCAAAGCTTTGAAGTATTTAATTAAACTGAATGGAATGAAACTCAGCCTATCTGGAGTTGAGATTAATGATTCTATTGGTTTCGGTGAACGTTATTATGATCAGTTACGCCTTAGTTATCAAAAGATTAGCCATTAGGAGCCTGAAATTGAAATGAAAGTCGCGCAACATCTTGCAGTTAAGTTTATGGAAGATATTACTAACCGAGAAGGACTGGTTCCGTCATTAATCGTCTTTGGAGTGCTGATGATGTTCCCAGCTATGAATAGCGAACTAACGAATCAAAAGTAACGAATGAGAGCGCTCCAAATAGAAGGAGCTGAGATCGAAACTATCACTTCAGAACTCAAACTTAAAACCGCTATGAATTCGCAGCTTCCAAATACCGCTCACCATGAACTCAAAATTGAAGGTAAATTTCTTGTCTATTGTGAAAAGTATAAACCAAAGTGGAGAGAAACCTATAAGATTACGAAAAATAATGACAGAAAAGTCTTCATTAGCAGAAATGGCGAGAAAGTGCAGCACTCACCCTTTCAAGTAAAGCAGTATTTCGACAATACAGTTGAAACAATGGTCGAAGTTTTCCATTTATAAATTAAAAGCGTATCGAAAAATTTTCACCTCATTAATGTCCACCTCAATGAAATTTTAAAATCACGAGATTCCAGATCCAATTCTACTGAGTTTCTGAAAGAGAAAAAGAAAGAAATAAAGGGAACTGCTGAGCAAAGTACCTTGAAAATACTCTCTAGAGACGACATACCAAAGAATTCTAGTATCCTATTAGGAAGATTCGTTCCTTCAATCAAAAATAAGAACACTGGCAATGGGATATACAAAGCACGGGTTGCAGTAAAAGGGCATAGGGACAGAGAAAAGAAATTTATTGTACACTACTCTACGATAAAATGCCAGCGCCCCAGCTCTTTGTTAACTGCAATTGGCTCAATAATCGATTTCACGATTTAGACTCAAGATGATGAACATACGTACTTGCATTCAGCTCAAAGTCTAGTGCGCGAAGTTTACTGTAGAGCAATCAAAGAATTTGGATTACACGGGAATCAGTTTCTCGAGTTACTGAAACCTCTTTACAGATTATCCGATTAACGAGACTAATAGAATCGCAATACGAATTCACGCCTGACGAAAGATATCGGTATAAGTCCAACCGATGAAGATCTCGAACTCTTCGCAAAGCATGCTCGTGCAAAACTTCAGAGTTAGTTGGAACATATATGGACTACTCTCTGCTTTTTGACAATAATGAAATCGTTAAGTTATCACAAATGACTCTCGATAAATATTAATCGAATGAGAGTGAGTTCGATTACACTTTATTTGAAATTGTGAGAGCAAAGAGAGCTGATTATGGATTTGAGTTAAGTCAGTAACTATATAATAAAAAGTTATGAGTTCTGCTGATAGACGCTTCTTTTCCTGAAATCATATCTTTAAGATATAGATTGGCTTTTTTGTCACATAAAAGGCTTGAAATATTTTGTGCCGTAAATATAGCCGTGCAAATGACTGAAACCAAATTCTTAGTGGAAAAAATGATGCAGTTGAACAAAGATATAAATTATATGCAGAACAAACCTATTTATTCGCTTAAGTATTAAAAGTTGGAAAAAATTAGTAAGGTTTAAAGTATACTCTGATTCGTTAGGTGGAAAAAACGGCAACAATGCTTCTCAACATGGATACATTGTTTTGCCTAAAGCCAAGAGCATGATTTCTAATGTAGTGAGTTATTATTAAAATCACAACAGCCACAGAGTAACTAGATCTGTAGTAGGCGCCGAAGTTAATGCTTTCGCTGATGCCTTCGATGTTGAATACATGATCAAGCAAGACCTTAAATACTTTCTTTGATTCAAAATTACACTCTCGATGTTTACGGACTCGAAGAGCAGATTTGATGTTATCACCAAGTGTTCCTATAATTTGTAGAAACACTTCATGATTGATGTTAGTTCTGTAAAAGATGAATACGGGATAGAAGATATATCCAATGTTGGATTTGTACGGACTGCGGACAACCCCACGGCCGACTTGAAGAAGATTGAGAAGTAAAATGCACCAACTGACGTTATCACAACAAGTAAGTGTTATATGCTTGTTTAAAAATGCGTAACCAGTGATTAAAGATGGAGAAGAAATAGGTCGGGGCAAAAGGAGGTAGTGTCAAAAATAGTAGGATACATAAACTCGTTTTATGTACTATTTGTAGTCCTGTAGTGAAGCTATCTTGTCCTTAATACTACTTTTATCCTACGTAGTATATATTTTCTCTATCCTATTGCAATATTTAGCGATGCCTGTTGAGATCGTTGTAGTTGCAGGGCCACTGGGATCGTCAACAGGACTATCCGCAAGGGATAATGGGTAGTAGTTAATAGATCTGCTAGAGATATTTGACGTCATCTACTGCCTGCAAAAGGCCTAGCCTTCTCGGGAACTGAGGTAAAAACGATCACCAACGACTTGATTTCAACTTACTCAACTTTTCTATCCTAAGTAAAAACTGCTGCTTTTTTCCAGACTCGCCGCTAACGCTGCCAGTATGCATTTGGTAATCCAAGCCTTGAATTATTGCGAAACATACAATTCACAGTACGGAATCTTGACATTTACTGAAAATTTTGCTCGATCTTAAACTTCCAATGAACTTTGTTAAGTGAGAAACTGAATTTATTCTATTTACACGCAGAAATTCTTTCTCTTAATATTTCTCTCTGAAATAATACATTATAGAGATGTAAAGCAATATTGAAAATGTTCTGTTAGCCTACTGTACGTGGCACTGTATTTATGCTGACGTCACACATGAAAAAGTTAGGTTGTGTAATCTCGCTAGTGTCATGGTTGCACTTTGAGTGCAACTGAAATTGCTTACAACGACCGCACGTGATATGTGATGGTCCAATAATTCTATAGTTTGTCTACCTATATTTCTACTTTTTACTGAGTTGGTATATTTATAGTTTTAATTTGGATGATGATCTTTGTAATGAGGCAGCCCAAATTTTGAGGGCAAGAAGCACTAAGAACGAGGCCAAACTTTTTTTAGAACCCACAACTCGGGAGAAAAAAGAAAGATCCCACCGTCTTACGACTATTTAAGCAATCGACACGTCCTCCATATGCCTTCGTGCGATTAAGCATCCGACTGTGTCCGCGACAGTTTCGCTTCACTCTATGCATTTTCTTGTTTCTTTTTCGCGACTAAATTTACGTTTCTTCATACTATTTTCTTTTTTATGTAAAACTATTTACTTTCTTGACAGTGATTCTTTTAATCTTCTTTGATTGTTTGATTATTCGACCCTATATATATATTTTCCATAATCAAGATTTTTACACGTATTTTTCGCTATAAATCATCCTTGAAAAAGCTGTTTTCATAAATTAAGACTACAAGACTATTTTATAACTATTTTTTTGATTCAGCGCTCGGTGTGACCGTATTCAATGTAATCGATTTAATTGACTTCATATTCTCTAAGTTTAGAAACATGACTCCCATTAGTTGGCTTCTGCGCAATACTTCTACATAAGTCAACAAAATACTGGGCTTATCCTTCTATACCTGGGCTCTGATTTTGAAAATACCTGCAGATCTACAACCGCAAGCACTTGAATCACGGTCCAGACATTGAGACTATAACGCTGCCACTTCCATACATAAATGGCTCACAAATAAGCTCCGCCTCTCCCGCCTCTCCTTGCTACATTTTTGGACCGCCATCTCTTCTTCTACATGTTTCTATTACCCTTAGGGCTTGGGCAGTGTGGCAATAGGGGGTCTGAGGGTCGGTAAATTGAAGGATGGTGTATCATTCAAACATCTCCTTGCTGCATTTTTCGGCCCCCCTCTCCTCTTCTTCATATCTTTCTTACTAATCTGGCTTTTGCTGCAAGGCTTCAGAGGGGTTGGGAGGTCGGTGAAGTGAAGGATGCTGTATCTTTCACTTTATACTTCATTTTATCCTTAAAATAGAGGGTGAAGATGTAAGTGAAGTGAAGGATGCTGTATCTTTCACTTTATCCTTCAAAAAGGGGGCAAGATGTAGGTTAATTGAAGGATACTGTATCTTTAGCTTTATCATTCAGTTTAATGACCTCCCAACGCTCCCCTGATGCCTTATAATGACCTCCAAAATTTCAGGGAGGCAAGGAATTCGATTATAGAATTTATACGATGTAACTAACTGTCCTATGCAATTTATTCTTAACTTCCTTAAGGGTAAAAATAATTTTCATCTTTTTTTAATATGAAATGGTAGTATGGCAGCGGTGCCTCGATGCAGCATTTTCAAGAATTTAAAGATCAAGAATTACTGGCCCTATAGTTCCGACTCAGTTTATTTCTAAGATCTTCCAAATTCTACTGCAACCTATGAGACACATGTCGCATGTGCTAGCCTAAAGTTTATCCCACCTAGGATATACATTGAATTTTAAACCTTATCCCCATTCACGAAAATTTCTCCTACCCTTTATGTTATGGTAGAAAAATCAGTTTTGAAATGGTTGATCGACGAGCTGTAGATGCGATTTATCGTGGACTCGGTTCTGGTGACTTGGACTAATACCTAATTTTCTGTATTTCTATCTTGACTGTCCCCTCTTGGCCAGTAAGGGTGAGCTCAAGTGATCATGCCTGCTGATAGTATGCTATAGTACAGTGTCTCTGAGGCTGCCGGAGCTGCCCGTGCAATTTACTGCGAGCAGCTTGCGTGACAGACTGCTCACGAGAAGTCGCTAGAAATTTTTTGGGATATCCCGTTAAGATAATAAAAACCCATCCTGTGCGTGCAGGGATGTTACATGCCACAGAAACCTCGCCTAACTCAGCGATTCATTCTAAAGGTAGCTTATCTGATATATAAGGCCCTCTACAGTATTTTAGTGATGCCTAGCCCAATTCACGCATTATGATGTTAGAAATGAAATCATGAGCCATCCATGGGTCTTTAAGGATCTAGATTACGAATCTGTCAATGTGGATGGGGCCTTTACTGAATCCTCCATATCTTTCTAGGCACGGAGAATGCAGTAAAGGCTATACCAAGCGAATAATCTCGCTTTTCTTGCGTTACTTCCTTACAACATCCGATTTAGAGCAGAGAAACCAATATATCATGTAGCCTTTTCTTCTTAGTTCATTTTGGAAGTCTTCGTTCGGGCAGCCTCTCCTTAAAGTGACGTCCTCGAGCTGCTGTCTACTCATCACTCTTTACATCAACAAGAAAGATTTTGTCGACGTTTCTCAAGGAATCCTGAAAAAACCCATCCTGTGGCTCACCTGCGCCGATAATTTACTTTTCAATACATTGGAGCGTATTCTAATGACACTGGCAACATTTATTTTTACCACGGACTTACGGATATATCCGGAATGACTGAGTTTTTTTCAACATGTACGCATAAATTCAAGGCTTAATGGTCTTTTCCCCTTGGATTCTCTCAATTCAATCAATCACAGCAAGACACAGTATCATATCTTGAAATCTGTGGGTTAAAAATTATTGTGGTATGCGTCCTTCTTCCGAAATCTTAAATGGTGTTATTTTTCGAGCAAATAGTGATGAAGAAGCTTCAAAATATTTAAAGAATCTCTGATCCTTTATCTCAGCTCATAGCATCCACCTTGACCAAGGCTAAAATGCTTCTATACAAGAAAAAGACTTGGAAGGCGCCATATCTGATGAAAGGTCACATATGATAGTCCGGTGACATTTACAGACCGTTACATTTTCCAATGACTGGAATTAACAGGCCTTTATCTTGTTGGTGACTGGTATTCCGGTAAATTTTTGGAAGAATACACCGGCCAATGCGGGGCTTTATCCGATAAAAGAGTTTCTATAAGCTGAAAATCAAAGTGCAAAATTCAGCTAGCACCCTAGCAATGACTTCCAAGCGCTCATCTGGACTACTTTAGGCCCCATAATACCGTTTGGAAATGTACGAGATAGCAAAAATTTCGAGATTAATACTTTTTATACCGGATGTGATGGCATAGATGTAGAAAAAACGCCTAGAAAATTTAATTTGTGGCAAATTATCGCTAGAATAAATCTTCCCAAACACCTGCTGTTCCTGCTTTCACGTTGGACAAAAATTTACAGTAGCAAGTAAGAAGCAACTTAGAAGTATTTTGTCATAAAATGTTATAAATAAGGCGCTTAAACAGTGATGGCGTTTCAAAAAAACCTGAACTGACGGACAAAGTTTCACAGTAGAGAGCTTTACCTTCCATAATACCTGGAAAATACACTCTTCATGTATTGACAAGTTACAGATGGATTTTCTTTGTTGATCTGGGGTCTTAAAATGGGCAATTGGCGCCTACCTGATTCTCTGGTATTTTGATGGGTACCATTTGCCGCCATAATCGTGCAATTTAACCAATAGTAAGGATTTTAGAATGTTCTTATTTCTCACGTTCCTACGCAGTTCATGTCATGCCCTTGGAGTCTGTTTCTTTACATAATAGTTGGTATAAGCACTTCGGCATCCTGTCATGGCTACATATTTCTAAAACTATTGATTCAGGTCCATTGCGATGTTTATTTTTGCAGTCAAAGTACTTAATTGCAATCAAATCTTATCTGCCTCCTCCCGAGGCTATTTCAGGACCAACAACCATTTTATAAAGAAAAATTACATTATTGCTGTCACAACTTCCGCGTGAATGTGGTGCGGCCATTCTTGCATGTTATGAGCCACATTCAAACATTCCTTTTCCGTTGGTGCGCAATTCCTCTCTGACTTTCGCAAAATCCTGACGTATTATGAACAGAAAAACCATATAAAACAAATTTATCTAATTGAAGCAACAGTTTGCGAAGCTTGTAGGAGCTATCATATGCCGTTGTCCGTCTCGGAGATTCTGGAATTGTTGCAAATATGGCCTTTGGGTTACTGAGGGTCTCTTTAATCCCTCTATATACCTTCTGTTGAGTTTGAACCCATTTTTTAAATCAGAGAATACAAGCATTTCTCTGGACCAACGCTTAATCGTGAATCCAGTATCCTCTGGAAAATCATAGAGTGAAGCGGCCTTATCCGCGATATGATCGAAGTAGCCAACGGTTCCTTTACAAGTTCAGGGAAGAAGATCAATTATTCTTTGGATTCTGGTTCCGATACATATAGGCTTTACTTGCTTGTTAGAGATTAGAATTATGCTTTTTTTGCTACATGTACTTTAAATTTGACACATCGGACGCCAAGGGCTTTCACTCTTAAATTTTTAGGGAAGCCCTCACTGGTCTTTAGCCCTTGTTCCGCAGGTAATCATATACAGTCGGAAATTAGAAAGAAAAAAGTATATTGGTACAATATAAGGCAAATATGAGTATTAGGGAAGTATAAAGAACAAAGGAAGTGTCTTATGGCGGCAGGTGTACAGCAAGAGCGGTGACCGTGTGGCAAAGAGTTATTTCGGCATCAATGCGTCAGCGGTCAGCCACAGAGGGGTTTATTCTTTATTCTAGAAAATGAATCCAAAACTACGCACGGAGGTGTTTCAAGGTGTCCTATAAGTTAAAAAAGAGATGCGAGAAGAACAAATATGGGCATGCAAAGTGATTGCGGACCAGTAGAAGAGTGTGAATGTTGATGGCTCTTTTTGTGGTTTTGGCTCCTTGCGAGCTTTTATAGATCCACTTTCTCTGTTTAAAGTTATCACTTTCGAATGTTTGGCTGTTTTTCTAGTGAAATTGGTAAAATATATACCGGGAAAGGGATATAGAGATGACAGCGGAAGGACTGGCCCCAAATCGAGATCAATTACTATGAGTTTTCCGGTGGTGGAAGGTATCGTGTGCCGGTCAGGACGCAACAGCAACGACACAAGGGAATCTGAAATCTGGTAGGATGCATTAGAGCAATTTATAAGTCCAGATTCGATTGGGAGGGAATTGAAGATAATTTTGGTCCTGATGGAGAGGACATGGAGAAAATGATTTATATGAAGGAAAATTATTGGGATAAAATAGGCTTTTAAAGTTTCGTTGAAGAGCAAGAAAGCGAATAGGACCAATGCCCTTTGAATGTTTCCGTTCACCTTAGTGATAATTTATTTTGCAGGGTTTTTTATCCAACTAATGTGGTTATGTCTGGTTGCAAGTTCGATATCTGAGGAAGAAGAATACTTTATTGAAAATGCTATGAGTTATAGAGCACGATCAGCAATCTGCAGAGTTCATTTAGGTCGATGAGAATAGTTTGAGGTCGCTCCCGTACAATTGTCCAGATATCGGTTTCGCAACGATGAGAATTGATACAAAGAAGGTTGGGAGACAACTGGAGTTTATCCGAGAAGATGTTCCGTCAGAAGGGGTTACTCATTGGAATGTAAAAAGGAAATTGACTGGGGAAGGTGGTCAGCTTCCTACAGCAATTATTGATTGCCTATTGTGACCTACAGACTGGTAGCGCGTATCCAGGATATATACTTGAAGTAATTTGAAACTCCAAAGAGAAAATCTCTCGTTCCTGTTGTGGATTCTTATTACTGTCTATTTACGGAAATAAAAGATTCAGAGGAATTGAGGCCAATTTGTTGGCGGAGGTAGGAGATGAAACGACGTAAATCAAGGTATGGAAACTTATGTGCGATGGGGAATTTGCAGGGCCTGAGAATGAAATCTGACATTAGTCCCCACCCATGCAGGGTTAGGATGCAGCAAAATAGTACATTTCCTACTCTGCATGTCATTGCAAAAATTCAGAGGGTATTCCGGGGGGGGGATATGTGAATTGAAGAAAGAGTATCGAAGAAGAATGTTCACAGGGAAAGGGAATAATTTTTCGTTGCCGACGCTTTTAGTGATTTGATCTTATATATCGCTGAGAATGATTTCATCAAGCATGATTTTTACATTTTGCGGCTATAAGATTCCGAAGATGGGTTGCATCCGGGAACTGATTTTCACCTGATGGAAGAGGTTGATGTTATTAGTATTCAATTCAAGTCATTTTGGTGCGTTGAATCCACTGATTTGCTTGAAATCCTAAAAATTCGGTAATGTTATGTAGTGCGGCCTAAATCATCGCCTTCGTCAGGGAATCGGCTAGGTTCTTCGAAATGTAGAAGAATGTGATTTGGGAATCAGATAGTTATTGAAAGGTTCGCTAGTAGGTGGGATATCCCAAATACTTCGTTCTACGCGATACTTGTAATCTTCCTGATGAAGTCTAAGAGGGACCCATTTTCCATGAATAGTTGCACAAAGATGTTCTTTAGGAGGCTACAGGAGAGATCTGTGGAGTACGCGATCGCGATACCGAACCTATCGCTGAAGGCTATACTTTCTTTTAAGTCAGCGATCATTGTAGGAATAGAAAGAGATTTGAAAGCTTTTTAATTTTAATCTCAAACGAAGACAAGGAGTAAAAGTTGCGAGGAGTGATCTGTTTTTTTTGCGAACGATATATCCGATTATCGAACTGTTTGAATATATTTAGCCTCAAGTTTTGGGATCTTAACACACAAGGGTTCGTATGTGGCGAATCTACGGCCTTTTTCAAGCGCAAAATGCTACCTGTTTGATTTGTGTAGAATATCTTCTCATCCATTTGCGGGAAATATGAAACATGTAATGATAGGAATTTTTCGTCTCTTTTAATTGAGCTAACCGACTTTCATACACATAGAAAATAAATTAGAGAAAAGGGACTATTTTGAAGATTTCCTATTTTCCGCAGATTACTGATATGTTTGATGGATACCTTTAGCCTTTGAATTCAAGGGAATACCAAACTAAATTTATGTATCTAATTTCTGCTTATTGTTCTGAAAAGTTTCAAAGAGTACAAATCACATTATCACATTCTCGGTCATCCTCTTATAAAGAACTCAGTCCCTCAAGGTTTCTGTCGATTAGAAGATTTTAAAGTGCTAAAGTTATGCTAGGGATTGTCACATCCAAATTTATTACAATGATAAATTTCATTTTTGTGTGCCACACTCGCGTCACATATTCTGTAAAAAATTCGAAATGCTTGAGAATAAAGAGAAGTTCCTTCTAAGAGCTCTGGAGTGAGGGATTTGATGTAGACGTCTCTCAGCAGCGGTTCAGGTGATTGAGAATACGTTTGCGTGATTTCCGCTGTCCAATATTAAAAAGAGGATTGAAGCACAAGAAAATAAAATGGAACACAAGGTGGATGAAATCTTGAGGACAAGTGCATCATACTGGACTTTATTTTGTCCCTGTGCCCCTTGGTGATCACTCGCGCCTTATAACTCATTACTGAATCTAATGTCTACTTGAGGCTAGGGCGAAGAGTTCAAGCAGCCCTTTGGAATCGGCTGGAATTTCACCCATAGAAATCACGATGAATATTCCACTTCGTCGTATAGTCCTTATTTTATAACGGATGCCTTTCATTATTTATAGCCTTCTAAAGATTATGCGGTTCGATAATTAAAGTGACGTGGACTTCTGGTGGGGCAAAAGTGTACAATTTGCATTCGAAATCGCAAATGAAATAGTGATAAATTTCAACCAGAGAGAGGCACGGCTTTAATTTCATCACTTTGAAAGGTTTGGGTACATATTTTGAGGCTTTTCACGTATAATAAACTCTTCATGTATTACGTTGAAGTAATCTGTAGGGGACCAAGACATTCTCCGAACAAATTAAGTGATGCATTCTTACGGCAGACAAGAAATTTTTATCTAGTTTGATAAGACCGTTCTGAGGATAGAATAAATGTATGATGGAGAAAGTGTTTCAAGTTGAGTCATACCATTTTTTTCTATTTTCACGAACAATTATAACGGGATGAGCAAATTCTTGTAAGGTGGACATATTCGGTAGGGTGCTATGTACCGTAAATATCTAAAAATACCCCCCAAAAACAATAGCGGAGGGAAAGAGCCCCTCTGGATCGAGTCTTTAATTCACTTACCTAAGTAAAATGGCCAAAGCGAAATTCTTGTTGGCATAAATTTATGCGATTTTTTGGAATCTTAGTCCAGGAAGTGCGTGCCACAGCATCTATTCCAGTGCTGCTTACTTTCATGTCTGTGGTACGAGTGAGATAGATGAAATCAGGGAAGAGTTGAGATCCTTAGTCTGTCAGTATGAGATTCAGTAAAAGTGTGTACAAGGTGGTCCAATTCCTGACAGACAGTCTAAATGGATTCCGTTGAGACATAATAAACGAAACAGGAAGCACAAAGACCCGTGGCCTAATCGATATACATGATGTGGATGAGGACGCTTTTCTTTGAATTGCAGAAAGTCTACACCGGTAGTGACGCGGCGAATCATTATCGTAGTGTGCTGAATGCATTGATATGAATAGAATTTATTGAAACATTCTTGCGTTCCCGTAAGCATCTCTATATATTACTCTTTTGATAGAGCAAAATTGATGAAATGAAACAGATTCGTCGAGCTCGGATGAAAAATTATGTTTACTTAACTGGATTTAGTTCTTGTGAAGATCTTTTTCTTACATATGTTCTTTGTTGCGAAAAGATGACGAAAAGAAGAGTAAAATAATTTCATTTACCAGTAGCTGATGAGTTTATCGTGAAAATTGCGAGATTTTTGTTGAAAAAGCTTCACGAGGCAGTTGAATGCAATTTATGGTGCCAGAGACCGAAGAAAAATGGCAGAAAATACGAATATATCCATTATATAAGCTTTGAAGATTCCCATATCATCTTAATGCAAAAGAAAAATAGATGGAGTCAGCAGTAGAATGGACACAAGTCCTAAGTATTCGAAGAACGGGTAGGCGAAACAGAAGCTATGATTAGAAGGAAATATCAGCCCAGATTTGATTCCCAAATCACTCAAGATAGAGTACATATTTTCCCGTTGGGATATTACTATTAACCTGTCGCCGGGATGTGATTTCCAGCGTACTGCCTTCCATGTTCTCTAACCTCTACCTATCTCACTCCTCGCTACCTGCAATCCTCTTCATCCCGTGCGCTACCCGCCAGTCCTTAGTCACCTTTCCTACCGCTCCCGCGCAGAAAAAACACCTGAATCAGATCAAGTAGAGCCTTCGAAACTCTGCCCATCCCAAAGTTAGTACAGCAGGGCTTCAAAGCGACCTGTGCTTCTCCGAAAACACCTCAGCGTACCATTGATATTACAAACAAGCTATGTACAGCGTCAAAATCTACGGTGCGGAGGTCACCCAAGCGCCTGTTGATGCAGTAGGTGTTGATAAAATGCGGAGCCCACCTATTTTTGTGAACAAAATTTAACCTAGCGGCGGCCATATTAAATCCAGTGAGTTCTTTACTGTTGGAGATATATATTCATCTGTCGACTGTGACAAGGTCATTCCCTTGGCAGATAGTCCTGACGAGATTGAGATCATGAACTCCCTTGCAATTCGGAAGAGAATCAAAAGCGTTTCGTTGACAGTTTCGTTTAGAGTCTGGAAGGACGGAAAATCGGAATAATTGAAACTTTCATATCATGAAGCAAAACCAATTACAGAGAAGTATGACTATTTTTAGCGAGCTTCTCACCTCAGGCACATTACGAACAAAGTTTTTGTTACTCGAAAACAAATCTAAAAAGATGCAAAAGAGAGTTAGTGAAGTGTTTCCAATCGAGCGGTGCCGTCCAACAAAATGTTCTCTTGCTTCTATTCTACATAGTTGAACAATTTTCTTCTCGTTATGATGCTGTCGCACAAATGATTCCACTCAACTATCTTAGTCATAGATATGCACGCACTGAGTCCCCAAATGAAAGCACCACGTATTTCCCTTTCCCAGGATAGATCCGATATCTTCACCTCTGTATCCACACCCCTGTCTAGCAGCGAGAATTTTCACCTTCTTTTCAAACTCTTATTATAAGTGATGCAGTGTCCATAAAAACAGCTTCCAACAGCAACCGCGTTGAAAAAGTTGCCGAGCAACCAGTGCTACCAACAAATTACTATGCAAATCCTGAAAAGCCCTCAAAAGAAAGCAAGAATAACTGTCGCAACTTTAGTACGCATACCGTAAAGTTATTGGAGCATCTGCTCTAGCTTTTGTAATCAGTACCATCACGCCACAAGTTCTTGCTTACAACAAGAACCGGAAACAAGAACAGCAATATCGAATTTTTTCTTGCATTTGGAGAGATGTTTACTAACGTTTATCCGTCCTAGCTTTGTCCTCACATAAGGAAAGCTTTGTCCTCATATAAGGACAGTTTTTTTGCCATACTGTACTGTATTAGTCAAAATTTTTTAGGCCCAATACTTTGTAGTAAAAAAGTTACTCTCTAAGGTATTAATTAAAGTAGACACCTATCCCCCAGTTTTCACACCTCTTAATAAGATACAATAGCATCCAAATTTGAATACTCCATGAAGAATTCTCACATCCATCACTGGGACGGTGGCCTATGATCCCAATCGTAGGTTTCCGACCCAGGGGTTTGGGTTCAGTTCTCACTAGGTCTCTATCAGATGCCCGAAAATTCCGTTGGGAACTCGACTGGTTGTTAATAAGCTGCTGTTTCAGTGAGTCATTAGGCATCTACTTGAACATGAGACAGAATACGGTGACATCTCATTAACGGATAATTCAGTACGCGCTAGATAACAGCTAGCTTCGAAAGTCATGTGACGGAAGTAAAACCAATATGATCTTTAGAAAAAGAACTCAAACCAGTTTTAAATTTTACTTCAAAAAGTCACAGTAATTCGCTTGACCTTGAATCCAAGTTAAATCCTAGTTAAGATCCATGTGGTATTTTGCGCTCAAATGATCCATGGAGCAACACTTTTTGTGTTTGCGTGACAGATATAAGTATCACGAAGGCCATTTTCACGGCAAGAAGAGCAAAGAAATTTCGACTTACTGACCTTATAGACCCAACAGCCACGCTGGTAAGATGCGTTGGTGTACTCACCATTACCCAACTTCCTATTCTTTTTTGTCACTTCAAGATGGGTTCCATTACCTGCAACAGGATCCAAGGCCGTGTCATCATACTAATATCTCTTACGCAATTAGATGCTCCAAGAGATATAGAATCAAACTTGTTTTTAATGATTTATTTAGCAAAAATCTCATAAAAATCGACTGTAATAGCGAGATTCATGGCCTGAAAGAATGCTTATAAAGCAACCGCGAATCAAATAATATGAACGATGGAAGAGAGGAATTGAAACTGAACGACCAATCTTTCACTTCCAATTTCTTCTTAATTACAGGGTTATTATGCACGCATCTATTTTGACAACCAATTTGAGAATACGTTTCGTAGTAACTTCAACAACATCCGGAACCGCAATCCAAACTTTTAGTTTCTTTGTTTCACTCTCCACAGCTGTCCATGTCTCCCTGCAAATTGAGATCTCTTGATTTGTTTTTTCGCAACTGATTATGGAGTATTTTCATTCTCTGTCCATCCACAAAGCACCCATTACAGGTCAAACTGTAAGAGACAATGGAGATGTGATATCAGCGCTCCTTGAGCTCCTGCCAGGACTGGTATTGCATCGTAAATTCCCTGAATGCATTTTTGACCACACCACTAAATCTAGGTCCAAATCTAATGAAGGCTTCTGCACTTGACACCGATGCAAAATATGAGTGCCCGCATACAAAGAAATCTGTCTTCAGTCACGGTTGAACAAGGCGAAGTTTAAGAGCGGCAACGTGACAGAACTATTCTGTGAAGTCAAGCCGAGGCCACCTGATTTCTATTACAAGCTCCATCCTTAATATTAGTCCAGGCTGACCACACACGCAAAAGAATTTAATTCGCAGACTTTTCAAGGCTTTCTGCCGTAGGTGACATAACGAGGAAGTCATTTATTTATTTAATCCCCGCCAAGACCGTACTACCTCCTGATCCTTTCATCTACACAGACATGAGAAGTTAGAGTGACGTATTGCCTACGGTGGTAATTGACAGAATTCAAAAATCCGCTCCTCGGAGACCATTTTGTGTCATTCGAGGGCGTTTATTCCCTTTCAGAAGTGTGACTGAGGCAAATGTTTCCGAGAATCAACTCAAATCTTCTGCATGACATGATATTTCAAAAATTTAGTCTTGGAATATAGTTCTATCCATTCTAATTACAGAGTTCAGCGCAGCTTTAAAATGTAATCCTTGTCATTAGAAGGAGAGCTCCAAAGATTTTCAATATTCCCCCGAACGAAACGGGCTGAATTCCAATGGCAATTAATCGCTCATTTGTAAGGACAAGCATTACATTAAGGTGACAGAGCGGAAACATGGTCGCTAAGGATTCAAATGGCGATAAATCTCGAGGAGCCTGATCATAGGGAATAGTATTATCATAGTAGCTAATTATATAGCAGATTTTTGGGAAACATTTTCAATAATGAATGCGAACTCATCCTGATTGTTCCGCAGTCGCTAGTGAGCAATCGTAGTTGCATCTGATTGATACACCATTGAATCATCTTGATTCCCATCTGAGGCGAATAGAGATGATGATGAAGCATCTAAATCCTAGTTTTCATGTTCATTCGTCAACTGGCCCGGGTCAATCTCCGCCAAAACGTCTGTTGGAGGTAATCCCGTTTTGATGTTGACAATCTTCAGCGTGAAGGTCTTGAGACGGTCTCGTATCTTCAAGCTTACCTCCACTGACTTCCCTTCTCGACCACTTGCAATTTCAATATGGACTGCAATGACGGTTCCAGAGACTAGTTTCGTCTTCGAATCCGACCATTCAAGCGCATACATTCTGCCGCTTATATAACAAGGGAAGATTGTCAGTACATTGGATTTCCTGGAACGGTTCGTGGATCCATTTTTGCGAAGAAGAAGGGAAAATTGGGGGTTACCGAGTGAAGGAAAGTTGTTCTTGCGCCGCGCAGAGTTTCAATTCTCGAAAAGCCTGTTTGATCGAGTATCCTCATGCCTAAATGGACATATGGGACCGAAAGAAAGGCGGCTTAAACAGTTTTGTATTAAAAATGTTGTTGAAGTTGTCCCTTTCTGAATACAATGTTTGTATACATTCTAGGGCACCTGAAGACATTTAGACTTACTACATTTACTGCGAACGGGGTCCGTGTCACTTTTCAGGATGATAGAATGCTGCAGAAGCTGAGCAGGTTCGCCTTTCACAAGAGGGGAAGAATGTCCGAATTCAGAGAGAAGTTTGTTGCAGACAGCAGCGTGAAAGGGGGTGCATCTCCCTTTCGTGAGAGTTCATAGACTGGGAGCAAGGATATATTTCTAAAATACAGCTAGGTTTCAAATCCAAAAAAGACTGTTGGGTAGCGCGGTTAAATGGGTTGACGAGATGGTTTCAACCGTTAAAAAAGTCTGGCGATCCGTGCCCGTCGTGGTAGAGCAAACTACGATATGGGAATAGGGAAACCGATGTGGAAAATCGAAGGTTTGTTTCAGAGAAATTGTTGGAAGCTTCAAACTTGGTCAAGAGTCTAAAATAACCTACGCACTACGCACTTGCTAGCGGCGTGGATGCAACGGACCACATCTTTCATACATTAAAATAACCCAAGATTCCCCTAAAACAAACTGCTTGAGGACAGCAGGTGCCCTAGGATGGCAGTAGTTTAGGTGGCTGACAATAGGCGCCAAGTGTAAGAAAGAAAATAGTGGTTCATCACTAGTGTACAGTCCAAATGTGCAACGTTGCAACGTACTTACAGTAATTAGCAAGTAAATGCCTCTTTTGACAATATGAGTGGAAATGCAGTACAGTACTGGGGTATGGTACTGTACAGTACTTCAGTACACTGTACTTTACACTGTACTGTATTGTACTGTACTGTAGTGAGCACAGGATAGTGTTCTGGATTGATGGTTACTGCAGCGAGGAATTTTGGTTTGCGCATTGAAGACTTTTCATGGTTATGAATGACGAATTCTCATGGGAGAAACGCGGTCTGTGCTGAAATTGAGACCATGAGTAAAAAGTTGACGTACGGTATATGGCCGATAGGGTAATTCGGTCTTGTCTAATGCTGTGCTGTATCATACAGAGCACAAATTGGCGGGCCACTGTCATGTTTCTTCACGCCAGTGCCATCCAAGAAATTCGAATTTTGACATAGTAGTGTAATACAATGGTACCATGTACAATTGCTATGCTGTACAGTACTGTACTGCACTGTCTTTTAAAAAGGAACATTGTTTCGTCACCTTTGGAAGCAAACACGGAAGAAGTGGTGCTTTACCGCGCAGCGTGCCCGCATGCCAAGTTGAATACTGCATTTGGTGGCGTGAAAATACCGTTGCAGAGCAGTGCATCGTTTCTCGCAGCAAAAGAGCGACAGACCAGCCTCGGCTATTTCCACAGGAGGTCGATGCGAGGCTTGTCTTGTAATGTAAGCCAAACTTCATATCCCGTTTTTGTTGGATGCGTCTGCAGACTATGTACTGTACTGTGCAGTGCAGTTAAGTAGCCTGCCATAATTGGAATTGTTCTGCACTGTACAGGTACAGTACAAACAACAATATGGCACTATACTGTACAGCACTGTAAGGATGCCCTCACTATATAAAAAACCTTATAAATGAATCCTTTGGCCTGACGTTCTGTGGCAGTGTACCAGCAGGCCCGACGGAAAAACTGAACCGAACCACAAAGCCAACTGTCCAAAACAATTTCGTCAAGCCCGATCTTTCGATCCGTTTGAAACAATTGCTTACTGCCCCATCAGCCCCCACTACTCACCTCCACCCGGCCCCCGCGTCCCCGGGAATGCTCCACCCATAACACCCCATTCCATCCACCCATATTCTGTGCCACTCTCTTCAAGCTCACGTCACAATTCGTGTCTCTTGACCTAACCACGTTACCCATACGCCTCGCCATCTCGCCCTGCACCTATAATTTACTTTTACTCCCGACCCCATCCTCTTCCCTTAACCCCAGTCGACCGTCTTTCTCCCCATATCCGCGCTTTTGACTTAATTCAACTCAAGCCTTCCCCTCAATCCTCACCCTCGCCCTTCCCCTTCCCTCCCTCAACCGCACTCAACGCACTCAACCACCCCACCAACCATGCCGCCTCCACCCCCACCCCCACCCCCACCTCCTCCCCCACCTCCTCCGCTGCCAACAAGACCCCCGCACCCCCCCCGCCTCCCCCGCCTTCATCCAAATCCCGCCCTGCAAACCCCACCCCCCCGCACCCCCCCCTGCCTCCCGTGGCCCCCCACCGCCCCCTGTCCCTTCCCGTCCCGCCGCTGCCCCCCTCCACCCCCCCGCCTCCTCCCAAACCCCCGTCTGCAAACAACTCCGCATCCACTCCCGCACCCCCTCCTCCTCCTCCTCCCCCAACCTCCAATGCATCTCGCCCTCTTTCTACACCCCCTCCTCCGCCCCCCACTCATCGGCGTCCAACCCTAACCGCCGTTCCGCCCCTGCAGCAGCACCCCCTCCTCCCCGTCCCCCCTCCTCCCCCTAATGCTAATGCAGCTCCCTCCTCGGCTTCCCGCCGCCGCCGCCGCCGCCGCCCCCTCCCTCCTCTGCAGCCTCGGCAAACAAGAGTCTCCCTCCGCCTCCACCGCCGCCTCCGCCGCCTGGTGGCGCGTCTGGTGCTAAAAAGGCTGGTGCTAAAGCCCCTCCAGCACCGCCGCCTCCGTCGGCAAGTGTTGCTGTCGAGAATAAGAAGGAGAAGAAAAAGGTGGCAGCTGGAGGAAAGGTGAATGGCGAAAGAAAGGAGAGACACCGTTTTGGGAAACGGGTTTCTAGGCAGGATACTGTGAGTCCGGAGGAGATGAAGCGAAGGGCCGCCTTGTCGTCGAAGAGTTTCCGGAATCGGTTGAGGTCAGGTGAACAGGATCTGTTCTCCAAGGCTGAGGATATGCCGGAAGAGGCCAAGGAATTGCCGGATGTTGGAAAGGATCGAGCGGTGGCCGCCGCGGCAAAGTTGGACGAGGCCGAAAAGCATTCGAAAAGAGGTGGTTTGAGGTGGAGCAGAAGGGCGGATAAGAAGAAGGGAAGGGTGAGCTCTAGGTTTGGGATGAGGCATAGTTCCAGGTTAGACGAAAGTATTTCTGACGTGAGCGAGATCAAGGAGGATGTCATGGCAGAGCCGGAGCCCGAACCGGAGCCACAGCCCGTTCCTCAGATGGATATTTTGAGGACAGCAAGGATTTCGAAGAAGGCTGTGGTATTGGATTTGGTATACAAGTATCCGGAAGTGAAGATGACGCCATTCGGGCAGAATTGGGCAATGGACTCGTTCGCTTTGATTCACAACGCTGTCAAGGCAGAGTTGAGCGATTTGTACTCGATTGCAAATTCGATGCAGAGGAGAAAGGTATTACTGACGATGAAACATATAGATATTTTTTACGAGTGGTGGTCGGATTTCAGGGAATTCATGCTCGTTGCCATGACGGTGGAGGAGGAGGTATATTTCCCATGGGTCGGATCAAAGGACTATCTGCGAGGAGCGTTCAAGAGGAGTGAGCGGATGAGGGTGACTGGTTCCACAAGGAAAACGATCCAGAATGTTACCGAGTACCGAGAGAAGTTTCTTCCTTACTTACCTGTCGGAGAACGACTGGATGGGCTATTGGCCCAGCTAGGAGAATTTGGGGAATTACTCCAGCACTACGACGCTGTCAGCGCATCACTCCCGGGATATCTCGAGACGCTATTCAAGCAGAAGGAAAAGGACGCTAACACGAAGGATGTTGTAGCCGCGTTCAGAGGCAGTGATGGGTACAATAGGAATTTGGTACTGTTGGCGCGATGGATGCCAGACAGGTCTATGAAACGGTGGGCGCTGTCTAATTTACGACCCAAGGACTTGCTCTCGTACAAGGGATGGCGTCATATGATTCAGCGAGAGCACTGCCTCGTGGCGAGATCGTTTGAGGAGATTATTATGGATGAGCAGGAAGATAATGTTGGTGCCCCAGTTATCGGGGCCGCCATGGCGATCAATGAGGACATGCGAGAGATGATCGACAATAACAGAGGATCAGTGCGGTCACTCCCAAGCTCGGCATTCACTTAGGAATAGAATCACACACCTTCTTACAAACTTCACGCAGCAATTCGAGACTCTAGAGGTTCAGTGTGCTCTACTTGGAATATTTCTATCGATTTGCGATTTCGACATCTTCTCGAAGTTCCTCAACTGTAGTCCGCCGGTTTCTCGTTGTTTTGTCGAATTCTTGCTTGTGATTCTTACATATGCTTCTGCGGTAGTCAGCAATAAGTAGCTAGACTAAAATTCTTTGTCGCACACCGGGTGGCTGGTGCTGTTGTATGTTAGGTTCCTGGATGGGGAACGATACAGTGTGGTCGGCCTGAATACGGGCACGGAACATTCTTGCGAGCTTGATTTGTGGCCCTCTCATGTCATTTTCTCACTTTTGCGCGGAATGTTGGTCGATTTGCAAATCCATTTTGCTTTACTCTAGGTGCCTCTTTGGCATACTCGCGAGTACACCAGAGTTAGCCGCGGGGTATGCACACGGGCAATGTTTTCGTTGTGAAAATATTGGGTGCGAATAGGCTGCAATACGGTACCTAGCATTGTGAAATTACGACAGCGACAACTATTGCCAGGTATGACAATAACATATCAGGCATCAAATCTCCAAATATGCACTTTGCTGTCATCATGCCGTAAGCAAGAAGAGTTCTCAGTTGTGCGAGAGACTGAGTAATGATAATCTTGTTTTAGCCAGTACTTCCATGTTGGACGCTGGAATTACACAACTAGCGCCGTGGGCCACCGCTAGTGCAGATGCGCAGGTAGCTCGCCTCGGTAAACCCCAACACCCGAATCCTGTCTAGCGATTCGGTGACAAATATTCTACCTCTACATTCCCTCCAACCATCGTTACGGATGACATTGTTGTCAAACTGCTAACTTATGTCTTTGTCCACCATTTGTGCATCTGTACTGTAGATCACATCTACAGTACGAGCAAGTTTCCCAAGATTTGCGAAGGTTCGAGGCATTCTTCTTCAACGACACTCGGCGTTGGTAGTAACTTCTAACGCTGCTTGTCTGCTGGCTGGCCTCCCATCGACTTTCTGGTTGACTTGCTGGTGCTAGCATTCGACAGCAATGATTTCTACATTGCCTCGACCATCGGTACATGTATTAATATGAAATGCAGATTTGCAACTCCAAATGGGTTCCAGCCAAACCATACATCTCAATAAAGACACCCCCCCTTTTTCCAGTTTCCCAAGAGATTGGTCCCTGCTTTATGACCTAAAATTCGTAAAAGCACGTACAGTGCGAATATTCATCTTATTGCTCATTGTATTCATTACGGGACGTTCTGACGCAGTGGAGACGGAGAAGGAACACACCATCAAATGACAGCTCCAGGTCCATGAGTGCAACGACCAATCGAATTGGCGCCAGAAGATTAGTTCTGGAATGTGGTGGAAAGAGGCCAAGGACTTTCTCATCCAATACGTCGAATGTAACGGGGAAGCCCATGGCCACCTAAACACACTACATGTCCCTCTAAAGAGCATAAACAAGTGTCACCAAGAAATGTTGCGGAGGCAAGGGGGTTCCTGGTCGGATCATCAAGCACAACCTGAGTCTCTCCATTTCCAAACACACCCGAGGCGTCTTCGCTCATTAAGGAAGCACGCCGACCGCCAACCGTGCTCTCAAGGTCAGTAATCTAATTTGAGGCCTTCTTTCCTTGCGTAACTGGCCACGTAAAAAGCTGCTTGCTTGCTGAACACGGGTCATCGATAGACTCTAGCTAGAAGCTGAAATGCTCAGACGGTCGTACCACTGATATGGCAGCCCTGTCGGAACCCTATCGGTGGTACGATTTCCGGATAGCAAATAGAAAATGCAAATTGGACGAATTTACTGTAGTATCACAGCCCAAAAGATATGACACGTGTACCAGGCAGCAAAGTTGCTAGTGTAAGTCTACTGTAAGCACTACAAGCCGAGCTTACAATGTCAGACACAACTGCTGACCGTTGTGCTCAACGGATTGGCTTCCCCTTATTGCGGTAAGAACAAGTGTTTACTTCTTCTATTTACAAGTACAGAGGACTCCCAACCTTTCCATTACTCACAGTAAACCAACCCAATTCCCCTTCTTCTATCTGATGGCTGATGATTCTTCTCCTGGACTTGCTCCGCTACTCGGTACGCAAGCCCTTATATTGACTTTTTGTAGCCCCTATGCATTGTATGCGAAAGTACATCACAGTGCAGTGTAGAGCTACGCCATCATAAAAATTGAATCTACTGGCTACAGTAGCACTTTGCATTGAATTAATATCATGGAATATCTGTGCACTCCAGCTACTCTGTAGCAGATGCTGCTCTGTCACGGAAAATAGTTTAATTGCTGCACTGGCACCATCAAGAGCCTATTTTTTCTAATAGAATAATAGAATATTAGAAAATATCTCAGAACTCGAGGTGATGGAAAGCATTATAGACATTTTTCGCAAATTGTCTCAACCTAAGACAGTAACAGGAAGCTCAAAATCAAATTGGCAGAACGTGCGAAAGAATTCAACGGCTTAGTGGAAAAGGGAATGAAAAGGAAGGAGGCGAAGCTGCACCAGGCTTATCAAAAACCAGAGAGAATGAGATAAATCTGCCAAGACGTTATCAAGTTCACGGGACTTAATAGACCTGGGATCATGATGGAACAGATTTCCAACACACTTTTTGCATCTGCAGAGGGTATGTTAAACTTTTTTTGAGGTTCCTATCAACACCACTGAAGTTCATAGGGTGTAGAGACTCAGAAGGAAACGGGTTTAGAACAACTTGCACCGCAATACGACTCACAGGCACGAATCGAGAAAGAAAATGTTTTTTGACCCAATTCTGTTTACATTATTCCTCGTGGGTATCAAGAAAGTCGACAAAGTCTTTTTTCGTTATCTTCGTCTCTTTTAATTTGATGATACCCATCTACTCAAAGTTCTACCCCTCACATTGGATATGAAGAGTGAGATTAGGAACCTTTTGATTGAGCAGTATCAAAAGGAATACAGCGAACGCAGAAAGGTGAGCGATGAAAAAGAAGTAGGAGAGGGACTAGAGCAACACAATACGCTTCCGAACTGCACCTTGTCAATGTAAAGTCTCTCCGGGTACCGTGCCCTACTGCTCCCTTACATAGAAGATAAATACGATTTCACGCTGCGATCTTTTCATCCATATCTATTTTCAAACAGTCTTATTTTAACCGTTTAGGACGAAGGTACTGCCCAAAACTTCTGTAAAACGCATCTGAGATCCCTTTATGCCCCTCGCTTACCTTATTCAGGCCAAAATGTGAGCTGTGCTACGTAATGACATGTCTTGAACACACCGGTCGGAGTTTCCAATCTTAACTACCCTGAAACATTAAAATCCGCTAGCTCTAGCTCTTCACTTGATGATTTTTTATATTCCGTCAACCAGTTCGCGCTACAGCTCTACGTTGTGTGTTATGAGCTAAAGTTTATGTAATGAATTTGTATCAATATTGTTCTGGCTGCAAGTAATACTTTTATTTATTTTCGGCAGTCTCTCTCTCTCTCTTCCTTCTAGCCTATCTCCAGTGACAAGCTTTATTTTATTACTTTTGACCTTTGCAAGCTCTTAATATCGGTTCAATCAGCTTCAGCAGCATAAAAGTGGTTCAGAATCTTGCAAACGAGTGGTATTGGAATCATTCATAACCTCAAACTTTTATTGTAGCGAAGTTTTCAAGACGAAAATTATTATGGAACTCGCGTCAAAATCAAACAAAGAAAGTAATGTTGTTCTCTTTTGGCTGCAAAGTAACCCTTCCTAAGCAAAGGTTAACGGTATACAATTTTTGTCGGATCAAAGAATCTAGATCCAGATCTCGCATTGATAGTACGAGAAACTAGCAATAAGAAATGTACTTGGAATGGCCGAACTAAAATGAACCTTTCATTAAAAGTAAGTATATAATTACTCGGCGGATATTAATTCAGATGAAATATAATTTTTCTCGCCTCAATTGGAAAAGGAAGTATCCTAAACCTGGTGATGTAATATGATATGTTTCAATCTCTTCCAGATAATTAATCACCTAGAACAGTCTCAACCTGCTATTACCGCCAAGCAGGTGTGAAATACGATTTTAGGCATCCTGCAGAAATAAACATTCTCACGTATCTCGCTGAAAGTCTCACTGTTTACACTAATAGATGCACCTAAGAGAGAGAATTTTTCATTTTCCCCTATACTTCTCTTTTTCGCACATGTAACTCTAATTTTGCGACAAAATGTTTAAAAGCTGTGAAACTCCATCTTGGCCTTCCAGTATGATACGAAGGTCTTATTTGGCATCAAAATCGCCAATATAGACAAAAAGGAGCTGAAACTCGGTTTCGTACATAGTAAATGCCCTCAGGAGGAGCAAACTTATGCAAAATCGGATTTATCTGCAGTTATATTCTTTATAACAGTGTAACGATTATGCCTGTATATTAACGCAAATAATCTGACAGTATCTCTCTAGTAAAGTGTAGTAACTAAGGTAAAGGTTACTGGATGGATACTGTTGTTTACCGGAAGCATCAACCAACAGTTCAACCATCGATTACCTTTTGTGGGCTCAACACCCCACAAACAGGGTGCGTAGCCCACTGAAAAGCACCGAATTACTTGCGTTCAAATGTTCTTCTGGTACGACTTGCATTGATGCAGCACTCGATTTCCTAAAAAAATCCCCCATCTTGCTGCCAAATTCCATTTATTTCGGAATCTTCTTGATGAGATGAGAGGCAGTTGGAAAATTTTCCTCCTTTGCATGTAGTTTGCTAAGAAAAAACCGATTTGATTGTATTTCAGCGCCCTTTTCGATGCCCTAAGTCGATTTTCTGTCTACTATATGTCCTTATCCCATATTATCTTAAAAAGTAATCGACCCATGATATACTTTGCATATCTCTCATGATCCCTCTGCATTTAATTCCTATCGCATTTTCATCTCCCTATCAATGATTGATTTGGCAGCGTACTGTGCAGTAAATGCAAGTGATTCCGATGAAAATGATCTGAAGTTGTGCGACAAGGTCAAAAATGTTAAATGAGCAATGAAAAATTTACTTTAAGCACCAAATACTCGCCGAAAAGTGCGCCCTGTGTTGTCTATGGTATAGCTTGGAGTTGAGATGGTTTTCAATGTTAACAGAATCGTTCTCGATATTAATTATTAATACGGCCCTTAAGGCGGCAAATACTATGGTATATGCGCATTGTACCTCGGACATTACTATGCATGCATTTAAATCAGCGAAAAGTTTTCATGTTCCTTCCATATGAACCCTATACACCTGACATCATCACATGGAGCCCTTAGAAGCCTCAGCACGTAATTCAACAATCAGAGAAGATGTATATTTCAGGCATTAAATTATCGAAACCTAGTCAAGATGAGAAAAAAGGAGCCTATTATACGCGAATAAGATCCAACTAGACTCTAATTTCGAAAAATACCTTTGGTAAAGCTTCTGAAACTCATTCATATATGTGTGTTGCGATCCTTTGAAACTACTTTCCTGGAAGTAATAAGGGATTCATTGTGATTTAAGCATTTTTTCTGAGAATGCTGCTTTTTCTGTACCTTTTGGAATTAATTCAAGGCTTGCTTCATAGTACTTCCGTGTCCGTAAAGATTTTTAGACAGAGCTACAGGAAGATTCTGAACTACCTTCTAAATACGCGAATTCCATGACTAAACGCTCCGCTCCTTCAAGGAGAGCTTTTCAGTCAGGATTCAGACTACGAAGGTTATATAAATTCTTACATACTTCAAAATATTAGTCCACGCAAAAAAATTACAGCTCAATACGGCTCAAACCAAAAAGAGAAAAATGTCATCTGAAGTAATTATAGTTTCTTTCTCAAAATTTCTTGCTCTACACTATGGAAAATATTTTATCCCATTTTTCTGAAGGAAGGCCCTTACACTCCTGCATATATTATATACAGAGTAGTTTTGGACTCTTTCAAAGAAATTATTTTATATTAATGCCAAATAGCACTAATAATGAAAAGTTAAACATTCAATTATTAAGTACATATTTTTTCTCAATTGGAGAATAACATTTGCATGTACACAAATATAAAGCCTCAAATAGGTGTTGCCTAGGTCTCTTGAAGTCTTTTTGATACAAAAGTACTCTCAAAACAGCGTATCGAAGCCTCAAGACATCATTGAGGAGAGAATAATAATATATAGAGATATTAGTGTAAATAAAAATGTAAAATATAAATAACCCAGACAAAAACTCTAATCTCTGTATGAAATTTCAAAAAACGCAATGAAATCATTAAAAGGGCTACCTTTTCAGCAGAAATCTCCGAAGAAACAAGTAAAGTCGAAGAAAACTTAAGCATAACTCATTGAGCTCCGCCCGAACACGATAAACTTGCCTCACCTTGAAAATACTCCTTTATCGCTACCATCTCTTCGTATCGCGTTTCATTAAATATTCAAGTTTGCACCTCTCTTGTTCAAAGGCAAATTTATTACTTATTATGATTAAATTTATCATTATTTGCGTAACCACTCTCTGTTATCTTTTCTTTATGTGTTTAGAAACTTGGGTCTCTCAAGGATCCCTAAATATAAAACACCTACGCCTTACCCGCTTTAAAATACTCGGAAAAATTATTGTAAGATTTAATGGCCCCTCTCTTCTAAACTTTGTCTTATTCGAGATTAACTAAGATAGCCAAACTCGACTTAATACGCAAACAGGCAAAGAGATTGATTTTCTTTCTTCAAAAAAATATATATAAATTAATTATAAACTACTAAAATAGTTAAAATACGTACAATGAAGCGCTCATCTTATTTGGTGTTTTCATCTATGAGACTATGCCCCATACATCGTAAAAATTTGTTGCGTATACAGGGAACGATAAATTTTTGAATCTTCCTTGAAGTAGGATGTACAGTTGAAAAGACGACAAAACTATAATATTCAATTAAAAAAGGTATTTATATATCTTAACTAAGTGGAATTAAATTTGATAGGCATAATAAATAAGTGGAATACATGGTGTAATTTCAACTCCATGATAATGAAGGGAAATATATAACCGTGTTTTTTGCGGATTTTGAAGTGTTCCATTTATCTCTATACCGTATTTTATAAACTTCAGAAACTATACAGTTAGTTCGAGTTAGTATTATAACCACCAATTAAGGCCCTAGAAATAACTCAAGGCGAAAACATACCGTCATTTTCCGCTTCCCAGAAAAAAAGCAATTGTAAAATAGATGAGGCTTAGAATTTCTACATGCAATTTACATGTTGATGGTACGGTGTTCAACAAAAGAATTGCCCACATTTTTCCGATGCGGAAGTGTTCTTTCTACCATCAATAAATAATGAAAAATCTTGGCATATTTGTATTTGTATCTTTGCAGCTTCGAACATTCGATAAAAATGGACTCATGAATAGCATGCTATATATTCAAAAGGTGGAGAAAGTATTGATATTTCCGAGATTGACAAAGAAACTGCGATAAACTCCCTCCGTATTGTTCGGGTGGAAATCACAGACAAATCAACTACAAATATTTGGCTCAGCAGTGGTCCAATTGTGGAGAGTTCATCAAATTTCGAACCAACATCAGCGGATGCTGTTAGAAAATTGGGAAATGTTGAGCTAGGTTAACTATTTTATGTCAGTACCTAGCTCCTGAAGTACATTGATTGAAGATATTCTAAACTTTTACTGTTTTGTAGTATTAAAGCCAGCTCGGACCAGTGAGGAAACAATTAAGGACATCATGAGAATTGAAATTTCCAACCCTACTAAGAACGTTTCCATGACCGGAAGAGCGTAAAAAGGATTCTAAGTTTTGAGGTCGAATTGTGAAGTTCTGTTTCAGTGTGCCTTTCAGGCTTCATAAGGACAGGGAGGTATATTCTGCCATGGCGAAACAATAATTAATTTCCTCCAGATAATTTTCTGAAGCCTGAAAAATGAAATTGGTATCCAGTTTGTTGCATTTCTGAGGCAGATTACTTTTTAGGATTTTTTTTATTAAACGGAACTATTGTTGAACAAAGAGCAGAAGCGTATTATTTTCCATTGACTTGGCCTCTTCGTTTGAATTTCTGAATTCAACTCGGACTTTATTGTAAGGCTTTTCTGGGGTCTAGTACATATCAATAAGTGATTGAGAAATTCACGTGATGCATATCTGGGTAAATCGCATGCGATTCAAGTGTAGAGTAGCTATTTAGACTGATAATTCACATTATAGTACATGAAATCTAGATAAAGCGCACGTAAATTTGAAATGATCACATTTTAAAACCTATGCAGTTAGAAAATAACTTTTTCCAAGAAAATATTTCACTCCTTATGAGTCTTAGCTTCCCATTCTTCGTAATTTTTCGAAACCCAGCGACAGTTTTTACATTTCTGACTTTCATGATAGTAAATAACAGGACAAGTATTATCCATTTCAGTGATATTTTCCGTCACTTTTAGTAAATTATCCTTTTACGAGAAAGAGCAGAGCGGAAAGATATAATATTTTAGTTAATTAGCGATGTAGACGATACTTTTGGACCATTCGAATATGAGTAGACACATAACGAAAACAGCACATAAAATCCCACTGGAAGAGTTTGTAAGTCTTCAAATAACGATCAAAAACGATTATGGCACTAATCATAGAAACTTTATGTAGAGTTCCTGAATTTTTACACACGTAATCTGTTTTCAACAGATTTATTACTAAAGACTAAACCAATTCGAGACTGCTAGCAAGAAATGGTAACTAAGTTTGGCGAAATGGTCACAATTCTGAGCTGTAAAAGTGAGAGACAACCAGCGACGTTTTGCTTGAAAGCCATCTTAATCAATTACTACTGGTTTAGTATTACAAACCATTCACTATCTATTCCATAGTTCCTTTTATAATTTAAAATGCAGTTAAGGGCCAGTCAATATATTTCAAAGTAATAGGTGGACTTTATGTATACCTTAAGGATACAAAAGATGAAACTAGAAAACATATGCCTTCTAATTAAGTAATTAAAAATATTTTCAGACCCAGATTTTTCAGTATAATATAATGAATGTTTCGAGATCAGAGCGAATAGGTACTTTATCAGATGGATTATTTACCGAATATTTGGTCTCTGCTAACACTGCGAGAGAATAATGGCAGGTAAAATATCAAATGTAGTCAACTTGTGGATACCAGACAGGTAAATATTTAGGTACGGGTTTTGGGCCAATTTTGTAGATGTACTGAATCAAAGCAATGCAATTCGTCTCAGAATACTTTGGAGCCGAAAATATTTCAAATATATTTATAGTTTCTCATTTTATTGGATGACATCCTTTTTGTATTTTAACTCGTTTTCTTTCAGTTGAAATTGAAATAATCCATCATAAAATTGTGAACGGAGTGTAAATTGTCTCTAATAGTTTTTCATTGGCAATTCAGTAATGCCCGAAGATTTATCATCTGTTAATAGTGATATTTTAAATACATTTATGCAGCGGTTCATTCCCTGCAGAATAATACCTCTTCAACACGGGCAATACACTTGTAGTAGGGTGTCATTGCCAATTCTAAAGGATAGCCACAGAGCACTAAATTTATGTTACCTCACGATGCGCTCTAAGCTTTGCCAAGATAGTACCTCGATATATCTACCTGTATATATAGGTACCTTGAGCCTTCAAAATTGTAGCAAGTTTCTGGGGGTTTCAGTGCACTGCAATTAACTATGCTTTCAGCGAATGTCAAAAGCTAGCTACTTTCGGTCTGGGAGGACTTTATCTATTACTATCGATTTACTCAAAAATCCAGTTTTTAATTGTCCAATCACTAGAAAATTAGCAAAAAGTTTTCCGCGGGTAGGCTGTTGATCAAAAATCTCAGTCCGTACCCCAATCGCGCACTTCTAATTTGTGTTTTTGATAGGGTTTATTTCATGGAGTATTTATTGAGGATTACATAAACAAAAGAATCACTACAAAGAGGGCGAAGAAACTTTTCATCGTTCTATGTCCAAGAATGTGATCAATCTTCGTAATTATTCTGAAGCTACCACTTCTGTTTTTTTGTCGTTATGCGGTTCTTATCTGTAAGTAACGAGGGGAGAATGCTTCAAAAACAACGTGAAAAGGAGTAAGATTTGTACATATTTTCGATCTTCTTATGTATTAAATTATTACGAATCGAAAAAAGGACTGCTAATATTCGATCGAAGTTTATAAAAGGCATCTGAACTTTCCATTCTTCAACTAGCACATCTTAACTGTCATCAGATTTGAGCACTCATAGTTTTGTGAACAAAAAAGGTAAGTTAGTTTTATTGTTGCTGTGATAAGGGTCAAAAATTTTGAAATAATCCACGAAAAGTGCCTCTAGCTATTCAACCTTGAAAAAATAATAAAACTAGATGTTATTTTCTTGTGTAGAGGCCTGCATCTATGAGGACTAAATCCATGTAGATTAAATACCAGCATTGAACAGGGAGCAAGACAGGCTCTGTTCACTTATTCGACATATCGCGTTGCTTTATTTAGATAGACAGCCTCAAACCTTGCCGATTTAGTAACCTTAATAGGGTAGCTGATCGCGTGAAACTTTACAGAATCCAATAAATTCGTCTTTCTTCTCGCCTACTTCACCATGGTCTTTACCTGATCACGATTCTAACTTTCCATTTTTCAGTTTTGCAAATCAGAACTGAATAAAAAGTTATTACTGGTCTTCGAAACGAAACATAGAGCCAGAGGCTAATGAGAATTCCCACTTTGCATTTGGCCTATATACAGTAGGCCACAGATATTTTCGAGATGCGCTTGCTTCGGGTAACATGAATTTACATTTATATTAGAAGACTAACTGTTTTTCTCATGGGAAGTATTTTGGTTGTTGTTAGATGACTTAGGAATCTGTTGCAGACTTGCATTTTCTCACCAGAAGTCTAACTAGATCGAAATGAGGTAGGCGCTTTAATTTCTTGAAATTATCGAGACCATCTACGTTTTCCGTCCCGTCAGTTCTTCGTTTTCGAATCTTGATAAATATAGTGGGAGATAGAGGAGAAAACTGATTCACATCTAAATATTTCAAGGACCCCTTTCATGTCGTCGACATTCACGACATTCACTAAATATCAGTATCTGGGGTTTTTAGTACCCTCTTGTAACGGGATGCTAGACGTTAATTTACAAGCACAGCGGGCTACAAAGTGCTTTACTAGAACTTTTGAGGAAATCTGTTAATGAGACTACTCATTCATGTAGAACAGCAGTAAGGCAGATCCTTCTATGACATACAAATGAAGAAGAAGTACTGTGGCACATAAAAGTATTCCCCATTAAGAATCTTTCATTACCGGGCGTCATAATGGTTACTGAACCGAATAAGGCTTTGCAACGATATGAGTTTCGTATTATGTATTAAAATGGTATAGAATAGCGAGAAATAGGTACTCCTACGGTAACACGAAGAAAGAAATCAAATAAATATACAGTAACCTCTACTGCGTTAAAATATATTTCTTTCTAAGCGCCTTGAAGGTAGATTTACCTTTGGTCAAGAAATAAGGATGATGGAGACATAACGGGTCTGTATGAAAATGATTTTCTATAAATCGTCACAGCCGCGGTAAAGGTACTCTAAAGCGATTGTCAAAGAAGAATGCATACTGCTGATAACTCAGGTGAATAAATAGAATAGATGAAGTCGGCCTCTAAAAAAAAATTGCAAACAGAGCCAAGTGAGTAGAGGCGATACTGACGCGGGATAGATTCTGAGTAAGATTTCTCAGAGGATTTGATTCTACCGTCGCAGATATCAACCGCCGCAGATATCTGCGGCGGTAGAAATATACTCTAGCCTAAAGATAGTGTATTCGGTAGTACTATGTCAAGAACTGATCTGGATAAATATAGTTATATGCTTCCGAGTATAGAACATAGGGAAGATACAAAAATTAAAATAGAGTACGCAAAATAGGCGTACGGTAGGTCTGCAGAAGATTGGATCTTGAGTAAAAGAATATCACTAGTTTCAAAAGTAGCGTTGCCCTCATATGAGGACTATTTTTAGCACCTCTTTTTCAATACATTTTTTCTACCTCAGCGCATTTCTTGTCCCTTTGCATTACTTCATGAGTGTAAATGGCCGATCGAAACAAAAAATTCAAGATTGTTGACCTCGATTAGGGCTAGACCAGTTTTCTCTCACCCACCTCCGCTCATCGCAAGAATTTGTTAAAAAGACTTCATTTTGGAAGGAAGTATAGTTCGCATCATCGTGGGAGGTTTCAGAAGCGAGGGCAAATGTAAGGTAAGAATTAATTTACTGCAATTTAATAAAAAAACCTTTCCGCAGTAAAAAGGTCGGGCTTCCAAAAAATTTACCTTTGCAAAAAGTAACAGAATCTGTTCTCATATGGGGGCAAAGTGTTCCTCATATGAGGGCAGTGCTATGAAGGATAGACACTAATGAAGATGTAGCCTCTATAAGGGCTTAGCTTGGGAACAGAGAAGGGGAGAATATTTGACTTGAAACTGAGCAGAATCAACTCGTAAACATGTAGTAGTGTTTTCCGACTGTGCTATTTTTTCATCAAAAATTAATAGCAAGGCTTTTAAAAAACAAATACAAGAATTTTTCAACGAGAAAGTGCTTCCGTATAGTAATCAAAAAATCAGGAACTAAAAGTGGTCTATGAAGAGCTCTTTCTGGCTGGATGGTGGAAAAAATACTATACATAATACTATGGAGCTAAAATAAAGTACTGTAGTTAGCCTCCTACTAAAAAAAATAACTAAATCAACTTTTATCATGTTTCTTAGGTTAATACTGTAAGCACAAAATGCTTTCGGTTCCAACCATGACTCAGTACTCATATCATTAATGTTTTCATGGAACAATTGGCAGTTCAAAAAGTTTTAAACTTTGAGTCTTGCAACTTCTCAAATTATAAATGTCTGTGTTGTGCAAGGGACATATCTAGTTGTCTTTCCCGGTCCAAGAAACACTAAAACGTCAACATGATGTATCAATTATACGTTTTAGCACTATTACTTCAATGACGAAAGAAGGAAAAAAATTATTCCGAGTGTAACCGAACAAGAGGATATTAATTTAGGGTTTTAATAATTTTCGACAGATAATAATGTAGAAGAAAAATTATTAGCAACATTGAGAAACCAGAACCCATATTGGACGTCATAAATCAAAATTCTGAAGCTTTTCTAGCTTTTGAAGTAATAAAAGAGTAGATGTATTATAATAAATATTGTTTCGAGGGGTGCGAAAGTTAGCAAGAGTAAACACTCAGTGCCGCCTGCAGTATTTTAGAGGTGGATGAAACACTAAAACACATGTAAGTTTTGTTTTTCTTTGAGAAAAGAGAATTTAAAACATTTTACCACTTGGCTCGTTGTCAATATATGTATATTTGCCCTTTTTAAAATTTCAGTTTTAAAATAACATGTTTCTTGAGGGTATACATATGTTCCTGGGAATTTTTAATGTTTTTGAAATCTATACCGATAAATGTTCCATATTTTGTCGTTTTAATATCATTATTAGAACTTTAGTATGTAATATGATTCATTAATTAGCTTTATCTACCGTACATGCATAGACATAATACCAGTGCTATGTTTTGATCACAATAATAGGTCCACTAAATTTCGTGGTTCGTTCCTGTGGCCGTGAAAACTTTTTTGAAGAAAACAAGAACCCGCTGAGGGTACCTTTTCGCAATTTGATATATTTTACCACAATTAAATTGGATTGAGGTGATTTAGGTTGTCTTACAGATGATCCTTCACCAAACTCGGTTTCAATGCTTAAGCAGCACTTTTTAGATTACTTGAATCTCCAAAAAAGTAAGTAAACGTATTTCATGTTGGATTTTTTTCAACACTTTAGATTTGTAAATTAACCAGTAGAAGCGCTTCGCTATCAAGTTTTCGATTCATTTCAATCAATCGTATGCCATGCAGATGTAAAACAAACCCTTTGATAAACTCGGAGTCATTAAATTTAATACGAACTGAATCCAATAACAATGCGATAGTTGAGAAAAAGTACTGTAATTTTTCATATTTTCATTCATTTTGGAATCTACTTTCAGGTAATTCTATATTGAGGAGGATATTTTAAGTTAGACTACAAGTATTTGATCGGGTATTATAATTCTGTACTACATACATTATGATTTAAAAAGGCCTGACACAGCTGGAGTTGTTCCGGGTTGCGGCTCAACCGTAAGGCGCTATCGAAGAGGATGTTGAATGATAAAAATTAACGTTGTATGGTATATTGCGAATCACCTGGACTGGGCAGTATTAACGGGTGTATAGTAAGCACGTGGTTCGAATTTGCCCTTGAAGCGGTTCATTATTCGGGAAGCAACCGCCTCTTTCTTAGCTTAGAGTCATTTCAAAACTTTTTTGCAGTAGTTATGACCACTTTTTGTCTATAAAAATGAATATAGGCAGCCCTGATAGTGAAAAATATGTAATAATACGTGAACAAAGATACAAAATGTGCTGAGAAGGAAGAGGCTATTGCGGATTTGAGGATTAAATTGGGTATCAGACTGCTTATATATAGGAGGAAGGTGCATAATCATATTCGACGCCTATCACTGCAGATTTTGGCAGGCTTTCTGATGGTCCTGACAGAATTTTTGACCATGCGACTGGTTGGGGAGGAAATGGTCAAAAGGAACGCGACATCTTTGTCGCGTTACGTACTTAAGAAGTTTTGTGGTCTCAGGGGATGGAGATTCGAGTGGTGAAAGGGATATAGGTATTCAATATCTGGTTCAAGTCTGTTCACTGTATAGAATCCATTGGTCTGCCTGAATTTTTAATTGCCATTTCATGTCACATAGAGACGCCTGGCATGGATCATCAGCTTCATCAAGGCGTCTGCGAAGTTTCTTGAGCTCCTCAAGAATCCAATGATGAATATGAGAGAGTCATGGAAGCCCCCTCGACCATTTTCGATATTGAACGTCATGCCTTTTTCCAAAGTCCTTGAAAACTTTCTGACCACATCAAAGAGTGAAATATTGTCAGCAAAAAGTTTTAAAGGGATTTTTTAACTAAATACGACAAAAAAAGTGTCAAAAAAGGTCTATATAGATATCTGAAATGTCCTGGAAATGGTAACTTCCCTTGCCATGAACGACCTCGCAAGCCAAGGAACCTCTTGGGATTTAAAATAAATTACATAGAAATTTCCTCTATCACAGCAACTAAAGTAGAGATGGGAAAGTTTCGAAAAGTAATCTGATGTATTTGCGAACAAATGGTCTGAAAGTCCAGCCTGCGAAGAGACCTGATCTAGATCTTGAGGATCTGAGGACAAAAGCGGATTTCAATCGCCTATATCGTGGGGTTTAAGGCGTGGAACTCAGCTTTCCTGGTTTGTACCCGAAATTTTCTTCTGTCGCTTGCGCAAGTTCTGTAATTTAGAAAAAAGTCTGTAGGAAATTGAACGAGCCAGGAGAGATTCATTCACATGAACGTAAATGGGAAAAGCAGGTGTTAAATGATAGATTATACCAATTTCGCCAGGTATCCAGTTACAAAGTTAAGTACGGTTCCATCTTTGTCTAGGGTAATGCGGCATGTTGTGATGTGAAAGGTCAAAAAAGACTGGTCTTTATCTTGAACTTACGGTTAGTCCTTTGAAAAAGTTTTCAGAAGTCCCAAAAGCGGTACCCGACTAGATAATAAATGTATCCACAACTCAGTTCCTCAAATTCCGTTTGATATAAGCCATTAATGAGCAATTTTGATGGAATAGGCATCATGGCTAAATCTCCGAAGTGATGACTGTCAACTGTCGTTTGTGCCAATTTTTCTACATTAAGTAAACCTTAAAGATGTCGAAAGATTTGAAAACACTCCGAAGATCCTATTTTGAGCTCTGGAATCTATTCTTTGATTTAAGCATCTCTTGAGAGCTGCTTAGCGGATTGAAGATATGCATGAATGAACTTATTTGCCAAAAATATTCAGTAAAGAATTTGGACGAGAGCAACAAAAAGGCGAAAGGAAGATGATCATTTAATCAAGAGTCGACTTGATGGTGAGAAGAAGCATCTAACCAGCCCAGGCAGTGTTTTGTCATCGGATGGAACTTATTTCTTGACAATCGCCTCAAACTTTCCTCTATGTATTAGAACGCTTTTTATATAAAAGATATTCGTCTCCACTTCAGATTTCGGAGCGCGGAGACAACGTTTTTTTAATATTTCGTTCTAAGGATTAATTTTCTTCCGGAACTGCAAAATTTTATGTTTTCCGTCAGATTTCGCGTAGAAAGTAGTGAGCAACTTCTATTGAGGAGATTCATGGTTTGATATGGACAACACTTAATGTTTTGAGTGCGTATCTTTTGGTTTATTCACGCCAAATGGCTTCTTCACTATTCTATTGAAACAATCCTCAGTTTTGTAATCGATTTTACGTAACCATTCAAAGATTAATCCTTACTGCAGACATTAATTTACTCCCCATGTTGTTACATACTATAAGAAACTGGATGAATGGAATGATGGACGGCTTTGTTCAGATTGAGTCCTAAAATTTGGTTTTCAATTTCTTGGAGTGCTATTTCAGCCAGACTTGCACATAATTATACAATAACACTGAACAATCGAGTTCCGAATGGCTTCGAAATCTGCATTTACCCACTAGGACCAATTGAGAAGGTAGTGGGGCATTTTGGGCAGATTTTGTCGTTCATCGCTGTAATCGAAATTGCCAAAGGAAAGTTCTTGTTGAATTCCAGTTTGTTGGTCTCTATTTTTCGAAATAAGTCTTGGAGAGGCTTTTGAAAGCGCTAAACAAGTCCAAGGCTATAATACGTCTCTACTCCAGGGTTTTAGCGTCCAAGTCAGCAATTCCAGTGAGGTAGATGCCTTTCGGCTCTATTTGTAATTCGAGATTTGTTAGTATGCAATAGGCAAGCACGAGTACAAAGTGGCCGGAAATTCTAGAAAGACAGTCCAAACGACTTCGGGTTAATATGTAATTAAAAAAGAATGAGGCCCCAGAATTGATAGATTCGTCAAAGATATGGGGAACGGTATCTTAATTGATTTAAGGAGCGATTCTTTTGTTTACGAATAGATTTCAGCAATTCGCGCACGTCCTCAACAACTTCAACATTAGATAGTATGTTAGATGATATTTCTGGTAACTTGCTGTCCTTGAAGTTTTTGAGATTAAATGTAGCCTCTCGAGGTGTAAAGTATTCATTATATGTAGGGGGTCCAGAAAATGCGGCAGCTGCAAGGTGATAGGTCTCCCGAGATTTCGAGGAGGACAAGAGGTTGGCGGTGGAAGTCTCAATTGCATAAGATTTAGTTTTTAAGCAAAAATTTCATTAAAATAAGCTTTTGTTTCATACAAAACACCGTATTAACTAAAATCGGTATAAAAAAGTGGACTGCAAATATTTCTGCAGTAGAGGTAATGCAATGAATATCATTGGAATGAGCTGCTCGAGTTTATTTCAGCGGTATGCATAATATTTGGAGAGCACAAGTTTAAGAAGAGTTATAGTCATTTATGTGCCAAAAGGGATGGTCGTGGCACAGAAATACATAGCTGTACATTTATATATTTAATTTTAATTAGCATTTATTTGCTTTTTTGGCCACAGAAAATGTTCATGGCACAGGCTACTACACAATACTGGCTACTGGCCTCCTACAAGGGAGGAGATCTTTACAGGAAAGCGAAAGAGCACGAAAACGTTCGAAGGTGCCTAGAGGAGAGAGAGAAACCTGTTACGCAGTTGGTAAAATCAAAAAAAGATGGAAAAGAACAGCAAGAAAAGCTAACAAGGGATATTGCGAAGGAGCCGGAGGAGATAAATGGCAATCGCAGTTCGCTGTTGAACCAGAGAACTAAGAATAAGGATGCGATGACGTTCGTCGGAGGGGCTGGTACCTTTGCGGGTAGCAAGAAACGCAGCAATGGGCAGGATTACAATCTCTGCACCGCGTCTGACGGAGCCGTAAATGTCAAAGGCCGGGATTAGAAGTCGATGACCAGATCAGCACAAGGGGCCATAGGAAAGGGGTTTGGACCTCTCAGCGGCAGAGAAAGCGTTGGATGGATCGGAATTGCGAGTGTGAATGTATAACTCGGAATGGGAGTAATAACCATCACGTTAAAGTCCTGGGCTGAGGAGCAAACTGAGGGTCGTCCACGTAGAAATTCAGGCGGCGGCGATGCTGAGGTGGTTTAGTAGCGTCTTGTGTAAACGCCCACTCGCGAAAGGGACGCAGGCCAATAGAATAGACTGGCAGCTCAGTGAGATAAGCCGGTGACGGAAAAGGTTATGATGTGGAATTGAGCCATCAGCGCACACGCAGATGGAGGCGTAGTGGCAGTATGTACCAAGCAACGCATATCTTAAATTTCTGTCCCTTGAACCTGGCAGCTTCATGGGACAGACATTTAAGCTAGAGGAAGGCTTGGAAGAGAGACGAAGGCAAAGAATTTAGCTGGCTTCCATGCCGTGCAGGTTGAAAATAAAACGGCTAGTGAACGAGAAGAGCTCTTGATGACGGGAGGAGCCATGGGGCGAGGCGCCATGGGAAGCACGACGGCAGAAGAATGCAGAGACATCAACCCCTGGAGATCCGTAGACATCAATACCAATAGAAAGAAGCTCAACGTCTTTAGCTGTGCAGACGGTTCCGTAGTGAGAGTGTTTTGATTTTTTTGCGAGAGCAGCGGCAGCGCCAATAGACGAAGCGCAATGGGAGACCCGCGAACGGACGTTAGGATGGGCAGCAGTAACTTATAGAGCAATAAAGCGCGAGTCGAGGCCATAAGCGCCGGGTGTGTAAAGATCGATGCGGAGCGGGGAGGGGACAGAGGCAGATGGCAGGAGATTCTCGAGCTGATCAGTAGTTCCATCTTCATAGTAGTAGTGGTGAAGAGCATTACGAAGGACATTGTGGCAGTTTGTCTGGCCATCTTCATATTTTCACGTCAGAGATTGTTTTCCAGAGGAGACCAAAAGCGGGGCGACATCAGGGGAACGACCGAAGCAGACAGGCTAGCGGGTACTGCCAGCATACATGGCCATTGATGTGCGCTAGTTTGCACACGAAAAAATCTAGATGAGGACCATAATTGTATACAGTATCGGAATTGGGAAGATATTTTTACAGTTTTTGAATTTGTAAGATATTATTAATTTGGGTGAGTTAATTTGGGTGAGTGAGTCAAATTCATCGGTTGATTTTTCATTTTAGGACACGCTGTCATAGTAGATGTCAGTACAGTTCCAGGTTTTGGATGATACTACGAGTGACTCTGAAAGGTCTATATAATGGCCACATTAACTCCCACCACTGGCCGATGGATGGCTGGCATGGGTATGGCACCTTGATATTTACATTGAGGAAATATCTTCTAATAGTCTCTCTGGTTCACACGATTCGCGTAAATGCATTTTATGGTTCTTAGTATGTTTTTTTGAGACTTTTGGGGTAGCAAAAAGTCTATATAAGCCGAGTAAACTGCTTCCTTTAGTCAAGCAAGTTGGCTGACAACTTCAAGCCCAGCCCCAAATAGTTAGGAAGTTGAGAGTCAACTTCAGACCCAAGAAGCATTTATTTTACGCTAGTCACTGAGCATAGGTGGTAGACACTGCCCCTTCCATACTTGCTTGTAGCCCATTCAACTGTCTTCCATATCCACTCCTTTTTGTTCGTTCAACTATACCACGGTAGCACTTTTGTCGCTTGCAACACCTCCTTCTTGGGTTAATTGGTTCTGAGGATCTCTTTCCCTTGTGATTTATCCCTATCGTTTGGTACTCTTGAGGAGGGGGTTGCACCCGAGGTAATCGAGGTGTGAGGTATTAGATCCGCTTGCAGTTTGATTTTTTTTATTATTTTTTTTGCGGCAAAGGATCATAATTCTGCTCGTATATCGTTCAAAGGGAGAAAGAATGAAGACGTTGAAGAGTTTCTTTACACATATGTTAATGTTTTAATGCGAGAAAAGAGCGATGAGGAGAAGGCCGCAAGTATCTTCGCCTATCTTTCTGGTGATGGAAAAGGCAAATAAAAAGCTTAGTTTATTGACGAGTGGTCCCTTAATGGGAGTGGGCGCAACTTCAGTGAGGTATGTGAGTGGCTTGTGAGAGAATATGCTAAGGGGTGGAACCAGATGAGATGATTCGTACCGCCATAGAGGACCGGCTCAACTTCGACGATTTATTAGGCTCATTGGTATATTTGTGCGATCTCTATGAAAAGGCCAGGTTCAACACCCAAGCCAAGTACGGAATGCTGCGTAAGGTGGTGATGGGAGATAAGCGGCTCTCTGATTTCCCCCTCATCAAGGGCCCTCGCACTTTTAATGAGCTGAAGGATACCATGGTAGAATTTGTCAAAAATTCGGAGACATTTCAGTCACTGAGTGAGGCACCGAGGGAAAACCGTACATCGATCTCCATCGTACATCCTGAAAAGAATTATCAAAGCCCGGCTACTAGTGCAGCAACATTAAAATCTGTCAGGAGCGATGTCAAAAACTTGAGAGAAAGGTTGGAAACCCGATTCGATAATCGACTTGACATGATAACCTCGCAGTTGGAAAGCCTTACTCTTACCATTAAGAAGAACCAGTCTGGGGCCCCCAAGGCCGCAGAAGTCCGTTCCTACTGTCACAAGCCTGGACACTTTGCAAATAGGTGTCCTGATAATCCACACAGAAACACTCGTTGTGGAGAGTGCGGACGTTACGGGCATCATGAAAGTAACTGCTGGTCTAAAGACAACAGAAGAGCAAATTTATCGGAAGCAAGGAGTGAGTCAGGGCCAGAGATGAAAATCTTACAAAAAAGGAAGGATCAAAGGTTGACGGATGCCGGTAATGTATCCATCGCTGAAGAAATCAGTCTAGTCAATGTGACAAAAAGGGATGGGGAAGGGAACATTTTATCGAAAAAAACTAGGCTAGATTATGGAATGCTGGAGCATATCCCAGCACCTGTACCTCCTCGAACCAAGAGGCCTGATCAAGTTGTTCCAGGAGTAGGAAACACGTCGGCCAAGAAAACGAAAAAGGGTAAGAAATTTAAAAGTATCCCGAAGGACGCACTAGAATATGTAAAGAAGTACAATTTGGTGGCTGAGCTTGCATCAGCCCCAACTGGGATAAAGTTTTGTCAACTTTTGGGGGCGACGCAGAGGATGCGAGAAAAGAACTCACAAAAAAATCAGGTCTAATAAGTCCGCTAAGGGTAAGAAACTGTTTCTTCAGTCGGCCTCGACAGCACGAAGACGTCTTAAGCTGGTACCAGTCAAAGTATTTGGAATGGAAAACAAAGCTCTTTTCGATTCGGGCGCTGTTTCAAACCTCATTTCAGAAACTTTGGTGACATATCTTGGTCTTCAAATTATTCCAACTACTCGAGGAGTAACTGTGGCGGATGGAACCGTCTCAAAATGCATGGGCACTGTTGACAAGGTTTCCGTGTTCTTTGGGGATTCTAAAGTTGATGTAGATTTCCTTGTCATGCCGGATCTCCCTTTCGATGCAATCATTGGCTGCCCTACCATGAAAAGACTAGGGACATGCATTGACTTGGGCAACCATATCGTTTCAGTTAATATTGACGGCAAAACCGTGAAGATGCCCCTGGACTTCGACAAAAGCACACATCCGGAAGATCTGAGAGAAACTGACAGTGAAGATTTCACTTCTAGTTATGACAGCGAAGATTTAGAACCATCTAACACTTTCGGAAGTGAAAAAGAGTACGCTAGGGGATAATGAACACGGAATGAGATGATTATGATTCTGGGTTTGAAACAGATGAAAACTGGAATTCTAGGGTAGGTTTGGCGCCTGAATGTGTTTCTTTTTGCGATAATATCGAATCAAAGGACGTAATTCAGAGCATCAAAGAAGATCAACTTTGCAAGAAAAACAAGAATATGTCGAATTCCATATCTGAAGATGTCAGCACGCCGGAAGAAGTCTTCCCAAATGTGGAGGGTGAGGATCAAGAAGAGGTCCAGCGCCAAATTGGAGAAATTCAAGAGAAATTACAGCACCTTCCAGCCCCCGCCTCGATGAATATATACGACATTTTAACATCTTCCAAAGTAATTGCATGGAGCGTTTCAGATCTAAGACAAGCAAGTGTACCGGTCACTCACTCATTTGAACTTACCGAGACTCAACCAATTTACCACAGGGCTAGACGTCAACCGCCGAAATATGACCAGTTTATCTCAGAGAATGTTACAAGTATGCTGGAAAATGATATTGTTCGGCCAGTTTCATCCCCATGGCAATTTCCAGTTGTGGTAGCACCAAAGAAGGATGGAAAGCTTCGCTTTTGCGTCGATTACCGACAGCTGAACCAGAGAATGATACCCGATCGATTTCCGATTCCAAATATGGAGGAATTCCTCGAGGACTTGAAGGACGGGAGATACTTCACATCAATTGATCTTTACACTGGTTATTGGCAGATTCCATTGGATGAAAAATGTAACGGAAAAACAACTTTTACCAGCAAATTAGGTACATTCAGGTTCGAAGTGATGCCTTTTGGTCTCATGAATGCCCCAGCTACATTCCAAAGGATGATGAACGAAGTTTTGAAAGGACTTCCGTTTGCAAGAGTTTATATCGATTATGTGTTAATATTCTCAAAAATCTTGGATCAGCCCATATCGCATGTCAAGACAGTAGTACAGAGGATATCTGCATACAGCCTGAAAATTAAGTTGAGCAAAAGCTTCTTTGCGAAAACTTCTATCCAATTACTCGGCCATATCGTCGATCAAGACGGAATTAGAGTGGATCCAGAGAAAACGAAAAAAATCAAGTTAGGACCAAGGCCCGCCTCAAAGACGGAGGTTCGAATCTTCTTAGGACTGGCCTCATATTACAGAAGATTCATCAAATATTTCGCCAAGACTGCAGCACCGTTACATGCCAGCACTACGAAGAACGGAAAATTTTACTGGAACAATGAAATGGAAACTTCATTTCAGGAGCTTACAGATAAGCTATGTGTCCCCCCAGTTCTCATGTACCCAGATTTCAAGAGACCATTCGTTGTGGAAACAGATGCCTCAGAACGGTCTTTGGGTGCCATTTTGTCCCAAAAAGATGAAAACGGAAGACTACACCCTGTTCAATTCGCAAGTCGCACTCTGAATGATGCGGAAAGGAGATAATCGGTCTGCGGAAAAGAAGCGCTCGCTGTTGTCTTCGCACTGAAAAAGTTTGGCGTTTACCTTTTATCATTCGAGAAATTTGTCTTGATAACTGATCACCAGGCACTTAAGACAGCATTCCAAAAGAAAGATGTACATCACCGTTTGGCCCGATGGCTCGACATTCTCGCAGAATATCGGTTTGAAATTGTGTATAGGCCCGGACGCAATAATCAGCCTGCCGATTACCTATCCCGCTTGAGGGATCCACTGAGTCCAAATGAAAAAGCTTCCGAGGACATCGTCGGAGTTGCCGAGGTGCAAGTGCCGAACAATAACGAGTACGAAGGTAATCTTTACGGACTAATTAAATTCATTGATGGACTAGAAATGAGAAATGTTGATCTCGAACACAGAAATTGGGTACGCAGGAACCAAAAGGCTTTTACATTGTAAAATGGGAAACTCCTACGATACCCAACAGTCGGTCCTCGACTAGTGGCCCCTATGAAAGGAAAAATGAAGATCTTGAGGACTTTTCACGATGAGTTAGGGCATTGGGATCTCGAAACAACCAAAACGTTCATTACGGAGAGATTCCGGTGGCCCAGTATCCATAAGGAAGTCTATAATTTCGTGAAAAGCTACGACGACTGTCAAAAACTCACTCCGATACGAAAATATAAGACAACTCTAAGCTTTCCAGTTTCCGGTCTTTTTGAAACATTCTCAATGGACTTTGCCGGCCCATTCAAGGAAAACTCTTCCGGAAACAAATGTATCCTTATAGGGGTGGAACATCTTACTGGATGGCCAATAGCAATTGCAGTTGAGGAGGCCAATGCTGAAGTGGTCCTGAGATTCATCGAAAAAGAAATAATTGAACCGTTTGGTCTTCCAAAAAGGATCATCTCGGATAACGCCCTTTGTTTTACTGCAACTTCACTGCTTCGTTTCTTGGAAGACAGAGGGATTCAATTGAAAACAGTTCTCGCATACGCTCCTACGTCAACCGGGAAAGCGGAGAGGATGTTTGGAACCATCAATCGAGCAATATCGAAAACTATGTCAGAGAATGAAATCCAGTGGGAAGATGCCTTACTAAAAGTATTATACGCCTACCGTCGAAGAAGAGGAAAAAGTGACGCTCACCATTCGAGATAATGTATGGAAGGGCTCCTAGAATGTTGCAGAGAGACATGGGAACAAATATTATCGATGAAGAGAGTAGAGAAGTCGAACTACTGGCCACCGAAGGCTGGAGATCACACCGCGCGCTAACACAGAAAAGAAATAAGGATGCAGAGCCTCCAGTCCAAACTTTTTCAATCGGATCTAAAGTAATTGTGGCACACGAAAAAGCAATGCAACAGGCTGTGAAGTGGCCGACCTTCCAAACAAAGTACTCGAATCCTTGCATCGTCACCGAAGAACGACACCCGCATTATAAGCTCTGTTCAAGGTCAGGAAATAGATCAAGGAGGGCCATCCATGCACGTCGTATGGTCCCTTACCATCAGAGGCCTGAGGAATTCCTTCTCACACAGGACTATGCGCAACCACGGGGCATACTCATCTTTAACTATAGAATGATTCCTATGGGAGGAAAAAGGGCCTGGGAATGGATCATCTCGAATACGCGGGACTACTTCGAACTACACGTAATCATCCATTTCTATATTAATATGTGCCTATGTTTTCGTACATTGAACGGACCATTGCTACCTCAAGAAGATTTCCGACTATTAATAAGAGTCCAATTTTCATTCCAAACGGAAGGTTCACGGAATCAGGTCCAGAGTTTGTGGAAGTAATATATCATTACTCTATAGGAAGGTATGGAATGGTAGCTATCGGAGAATTGTCGCAAACGTATCTGAACATTGTCCGTCCGATTTACGTATTTCTCAAGAACAACCAAAATGTGCGACTGAGGGGTTACGCCTTACCCCCTGATATGGAATATCGACTGGTACCATATCCCTTATGGGAACCCTATGTTTCCCCGCCACAAATTGGGAAAATTGAGGGTGGCGAAGATCCTCCCGAAGCAGTGATGATGACTCGAGGAGGACCTTCGGGAGACAACAACCCGCCCAGAAGAGGTTCTGATCGTCCCCCAAGAGGACCTCGTGCAGGTCTCAGTACGTCAGGAACTGGTCGGGGCCATTCATCGCGACAGCCGGCCACAACTTCGTCTCTAGCCCTCCTTCACAACCATGCGCAGCATACAGTTGGTAGAAGAAGATTATCCTTTTGGTTGCGCAATATCTCCGAGGACGCGAACGATGCGCAGGTCATTTCTTATTTCATGATAAGCATCTGTTTATGTTTTCGCGCGCTACATGGACTGCACTTATCTTACGAAGAATCATTCTTGATGATGCGTGTCTTCTTTTCTTATCGGCATCCATTCCTCCGGCATCCTCCAAAAGAGTTTGCATATCATATATATTTTTCACTCTTGGAAGATTCGGAAGAGTCACGGAAGAAGAATGTATTCAACCCCACCTCGATGTCATCAAACCAATATATAAGGCTATGCTACAAAGTGAGGTACCGGTAATGCAAACTTACTTTTTGGAGCATCATATTGGTAATCAGTTGCATCCGAACCCGTTTGAAAGACCTTACATTTTATCAATAAGACAACGAACGCTAACGGAAACAGAAGAAGAACAATGAAGACGAGTCGGGACGTTCGTCTTGAGCGGGAGGGCGTGATGTGTGCAAATTTGCACACGAAAAAAATCTAGATGAGGACCATAATTGTATACAGTATCGGAATTGGGAAGATATTTTTACAGTTTTTGAATTTGTAAGATATTATTAATTTGGGTGAGTTAATTTGGGTGAGTGAGTCAAATTCATCGGTTGATTTTTCATTTTAGGACACGCTGTCATAGTAGATGTCAGTACAGTTCCAGGTTTTGGATGATACTACGAGTGACTCTGAAAGGTCTATATAATGGCCACATTAACTCCCACCACTGGCCGATGGATGGCTGGCATGGGTATGGCACCTTGATATTTACATTGAGGAAATATCTTCTAATAGTCTCTCTGGTTCACACGATTCGCGTAAATGCATTTTATGGTTCTTAGTATGTTTTTTGAGACTTTTGGGGTAGCAAAAAGTCTATATAAGCCGAGTAAACTGCTTCCTTTAGTCAAGCAAGTTGGCTGACAACTTCAAGCCCAGCCCCAAATAGTTAGGAAGTTGAGAGTCAACTTCAGACCCAAGAAGCATTTATTTTACGCTAGTCACTGAGCATAGGTGGTAGACACTGCCCCTTCCATACTTGCTTGTAGCCCATTCAACTGTCTTCCATATCCACTCCTTTTTGTTCGTTCAACTATACCACGGTAGCACTTTTGTCGCTTGCAACACCTCCTTCTTGGGTTAATTGCGCGCAGTATGGGGCAAATTTTGCAGACCCTTACTCAGAGCGCTCGAAGCGTTGCCGTGTAGCACTACCTGGTCAGGAACCACCAACGGGAAAGTTTAAGTAGTTTGCGTTAGTGTAAAAGTAGATAGAGCTGGCGGCTTAGTACTCTCTAGTGGAGTTGAGATTATATCTATCTTTTAATGATCATAATCTAGTGATATGATAGTTTAATCTGATATCTTGCAAGGCCAGAGGAATTTATTCCCAAGCAGGATGTCTAAATTGGCAACGATATGTTGCTACAGCCCCTTCAGCGTTTTCCTTCAGGCCAGACCAAGTGGTGGACGTTTTCAAGAAGCTAATGCGCTGCCCTTCTTATTCATCATTGTTCAAGTAATTTTAAAAATACTATTAACGATTCTTCATAGTTATCATAAATCCGAAGTTGCTCCCAGGATAAGTTCCCAGGATATCCTGCATGATGTATATCAAGAAGCTACTTATCGATGCATGATTGAAAGCAAGGAATGCCTAACATACATATCAGTCAAGGGGTAGGAGTACTACATGAAGCATTTACTATAACTATCAGATAGTGATCGAGAACATCGTTTTAAGGGAACCCAAGACTCGAGTTCAGGGTCTGAGTCATCCTTTTGTGGTTTCTCTTGGTCTGGCACATAAATGGGATTTGAGTTCAAACTCGCGTCTTCATAATCAGAATCAAATTCGGGCTTGGATTCACAGCGTTTATTCCGAGAAGAGACGCTTGGGATTGACATGCTCCCAACAGTTGCGTCATTTTGTACCATTTTTCTGTGCATATTAGTTACATTTTGGTTTGTTTGAGCCTTAGATTCCTCATCTGATGTCGAGGGGCGTCCAGTGTTGCCGGATACTTTCCTGGGTTATCGGTCTCCGATATCATCATCATGCGATGAATAGTCGGAATCAGATTGCAATTCATTTGGCTCTTCCTCTGTAGTTGGTTGGTTTTCCTCCCCACTGGTATATGCCTGAAACGCATCATTGACGTCCTTTGCAGACGAGTGTAGAGCAATCAACAATACCGATGAAGCTATGCGATCGCCTGTGTGCTTCCTTCTAGTTCCTCTAATAACCGAATATTTGACCTGAACTACATCTTTCGCCACCTTTTCGAGTCTAAACATCGCCTTAATGAAACAGTCCCTCGATTATTCAAGCAAAGTTCACCCCCTTCCAGTTGCAATGCAACCTATTCCTGTATTGAATGTTCCCGCGAAAGAATCGAGAACTGTACCATTTCGAGAGCAAACAGTATCCAATATTTCTGCGAAAAGAAGAGGCGATCTCCCTTGCACCCGAATAACCTTCCCTTTTTCCAGATGCCGGCTACCGTATCGGAGCTTTTGAGTTACTTCCGCTACGTTGTCTATTATGTTGAATTTCCTTGAGTTACTGCATGATATAAACGAGTACGATGATGATAGGTTTACGGTGAACCCGGAAGGATGATTACCAGGTGCTATACCAATCATTATGAAAATTGCTGGGTCCCGTGGGAAATTCTTCAACCGAGTACGCTGCAATGTTGCTCTGTTGATTACAATCACGAAATGGTACGGCATTACAATAAAATTGCTGTCACGGAAATGAGTCACCCAATCGTGATGAGCTGAACATTGGCAGATTAAGAAGCATACTCGTCCTGGGCATAACACTCTCTTAGCGAATTCTACAAATTCAATCAGGTCACGCTTTGATAGAACCGATGATTGGACACCTAAAGAATTCTTGTTTGTTTTTGCAGCATTGAAAGGGGGCTCGGTTACAATGCAGTCTAAATTCTCGGATCCGTTCAAATATTTACTTTCATACGTATCCCGTTTATCATTGAACCATGAAACACGAAGTTGCTGTAATGGGGAAGCAGTTTGGGCTGAGGCAGTTTTGGCTGAAACGAAAGCCCCGCTGGCGAGAGTAGTTATGGGAGTCCCAGGACGTGTTTCAGGTTGAGTCCCATTATTTGATCCCAGGCTAGGTCCCAGGACTTGATTCTGGGGATGTCCTCGAAACCACGTGGTTTTTACCTTCAGAATGTACCACAATACAATCCTATGTTTCCGTGTCTAGAGGGCGCCGCAAGTTGGCCCCATTTTGTGACTCAGGCTGTCCTAAATTCTGAGTGCCTTTTACGGTCCTGGAATCAATGCTACGACCTGTAATAGCACTTGATATTCATCGTCTTCCAATTGCAGGGAACAGGTCAATGAAAACTTTAGCTAATGAGGGGAGCAGAATTTCATCGTTACCAATGTTGCTCTGGACATCGTCATCCATTCTAGATGTGCAAAATAGATTTTGTTTGATGCGGTGCATCTCTCTGGACCATTCCGATGGTAAACTGCAGTGCCTCAGGAAAACATCGCCCTTCTCTTTCTAGACACGGGCCAACGCGGCACGCTCCGTGAATTCATTCAATTGCCTCCCCGTCACAGGTCGGAATGAGTTCATTGTGCAAAAATAATTCACCATCTGAATTGCATTATGCTTTTCAATCGGTAATTTGCAGTTGATAAATACTGAGGCTGAGCGTAGGGTGCAGATGCTGATGAATTTGCGGAACACTCTGGTGTCATCTACCTTTGCTTTGTTTAAAAGATTCGATGGTCCCCGTTTTTCCACTCGACGAGCATACAGGTCAGGGTGCTCTGTGGAGCTTAATTTTACAATGGAATCCAAAACGGTGTCTTACAATCTCATGGTTACATCAGCTAGTACTCGGATCGTATTGGTGTATTTTCGTCTACTACCAACATATTGCTCGGCAACCATTTAATTTTTAATGCGAATAGTTCCCTGATACTTCATTCGTAGATCGAAAATGATACTGCGGAGTTCACGCAAATTATCCCCTAGAGTGCAGACGACGAAGTGCTTCTCGGATTACTTCTTAATTACTGTATCGTGCATAAGCTTTCAACCGACTTAGATCGGGTACCCGTCCTTTCTCGACATACCACTTGATCCCTAACCATTCCTCGGGACGAGTCTCTGCCAAAGGATTGAGTGCAGCCCAACGATGAACTCCGTCAAAAATCCTGAACCACCGTTCGTGTGTGTGTTTAATCAGCATCCGTGCGGGGCATTCCTTTACCATTCATGAAATATTCCACGATGGAGTCTTTCTCTACATCTGTAACCAGTGTCCTACAACCACTAGACGAGAATCCACTCACACTGGTTGAGGAGAAGTCCGAGCGAGACAACATTGGCACGAGTTTCTTGACACCGGACGGAATAACTACTGCGACTTTTGTGCAAGGAATACACGACATTGGATTAGTAGCAAGGACCTCCACTCAAATCCATAAGATCCGAGAAAGCATCTTCATGACAAAAGAAATTGCCAGACCTTGGAAAATTGTTAGAACTCCCAGTTCTGTCGCAGCTCTGGATCTTCCTTCAAAAATCTTGTCCGGAGGCTCATTTGTTGATTCCAAACTTTGCTAAACCAGATTGCTGCAGAAATGCTTGTTCTTTTCCGTCGATAGTGTGCGATATGTGACTTGGGTACCCCCTTATCAATATAGGAGACTACTGTCTTTGCGAGACTTGAATGGCTCCCAAGTACTTTAGCGAGCAACCGATATATATAAATTTACCAATGTATTAGTCAATAATATGTGAAGTATCGAATAATATTAGAATGCTGTGGCATGTTGACTAATATTGCTGAAATTTTATTGGAATTTTAAAGTTTAATACAATGTAACCTGTTAATTTAATATCCGAGAAGGTACCTTACTGAGTTGGCGAAAACTTAATAGGTACATATCCCAGGACGTAAATTATTGAGTTGGCGGGAACCTAATAGGTTCCGCCAGGTCAAAATGCATCAGAATGTAAGAAAATTTTTACAGGGAGTAATAACTGAAGACCTGATTCGTACTCATCCTATTAGGCTGCGTCAGCAATCTCGGTTGAAATAAGAACCATTGATCTGTTATAGTAATTTCTAGAATGATAGAAAGCATATCACTGAGTACATGTTAAGCTTGATCTTTATATATAGTTTATACTCTCAGAGTATTGTAACAGTTCATGTTTCATATAAATATAAGCGTGTGCCGAATCTGTATAGAAGCAATTTAGAGTATGCTAGAGAATATGCGGGGGAGGATCATTAACTATTAACTGGAATGGAATGAAATTCCATTACTTTTGACATAGGCCTGATGTCACACCCTATGGGCTGCAATTGGAGATCAGGCTTGTAGCGTATGACGAGATGGTGCTAGCAATAAAGTTAGCGACTTGTCGAAGTAAGGAAAAGTACATTCATTTATATGATATAAACGTTAGACACCTTATAGTTCAGGACCTTTTCAACCGCAATCAATCTATGTACATATTTATAGATCCAAATGTAGGCAGAAGTACCGTTTCAATTTTAGTTTTTAAAACGGCATTTGTTATATTTTGGCCCGTGCACCTATCTTTCTTTTTAAATAGGTCGACCACGCGTAAATCAAAAACAGCTTTTAAAAAATTATCCACGTCATTTATAAGGCCCGACCTTTGCTATGATCTACGGATCCTGTATTGCGCCACGCCTACTGTTAGGGATAAATTAGCAGGGGAAGAGATCCTCAGAACCAATTACCCAAAGAAGGAGTTGTTGCAAGCGACAAAGTGCTACCGTGGTATAGTTGAACGAACAGAAAGGAGTGGATAGGAAGACAGTTGAATGGGCTACAAGTAAGTATGGAAGGGCAGGGTCTACCACCGATGCTCTGCGACTAGCGTAAGAAAAAGTTTTCTTGGGTCTGAAGTTGACTCTCAACTTCCTACTACTCGGGACTTGGCTTGAAGTTGTCTGCCAACTTGCTTCACCTCCACTAAAGTAAGCAGTTTACTCGGCTTATATAGACTTTTGGCTACCCCAAAAGTCTCAAACATACTAATAACCATAAAATGTATTCACGGTAATCGTGTGAACCAGAGAGACTATTAGAAGATATTTCCTCAAGGTAAATATCTAGGTGCCATACCCATGCCAGCCACCCATCGGCCAGGGGTGGGAATTGATGTGGCCATTATATAGACCTTTCAGAGTCACTCGTAGTATCATCCACAACCTGGAACTGTACTGACATCTACTATGACACCGTGTCCTAAAATGGAAAAATCAACCGATGAATTTGCCACACTCACCCAAATTAAAAATATCTTGCAAATTCAAAAACTGTAAAAATATCTTCCTTATTCCGATACTGTATACAATCATAGTCCTCATCTAGATTTTTTCGTGTGCGAATTTGCGCACATCACCTACCAAGTAGTGCCAGGTCATGTGCAAAATCAATATGAATTTCTGATATTCTCTTATCGGGTCGACCTCCGAGATCCCATAACATGTCATTCAATGGATTCAGTTAATGCATCAGAAGATAAATTCATTATCCCAGGATCCTCTATCAGGTTGTACCTCAGATCGGAGGTACAAACTGATAGGGGTGTCATACAACCAGGTCAGGATCAAAGAATCAGGTTTATGACACATCTATCTGGTTTTACTTTATGGTATTACTAGTTGGCTACTAATGGTCTGGAACATAGCTACCTCCCACAACCAGCTTGGCTGTGAGCACTGCATACCGTGACATATGTTTAAAATCTTGTACGCAATGAAACATGAGATAACTCGTGCGTCATGAACTGTCTTCGGTTTTTTAACCTGGAAGACTATACGTCAGGCCCCCTGGGGCTGCTGCTGCATGAAACAAGATATAAGTTGTGTAAAAATAATAATGATACCTCCGCAGGTCAGTACGTTAATGACACCTGGAGGATGGTAATAGGATAGGCCCTAAAATCATGAACATAGCACTCTGTCTCATTACAGTCCACTGTGGTGTGTAATCAACTCGTAAACCAGCTGTCTATTAAACATTTATTGAACTTTTCATTCTCCCCTAGCATCTTATCAGTCCTCTGATGGCAATTGCTTTCACACCAAGCCCACAACCCACCACCCTTAAACAGCCTAGACGTTACTCCTGAACCTTCCCCGGGACATGTATTCCCATGCTGTGTTCATTGTTTATACACCGTATTTGAACCTATCGCTGCCGATCTTTAGGATGATAGTAGGAACAAAAAAATTCCTATGCCCCTGGAACCAAAGATTTCTGTCGAAAGGTAGATGGGAATCCCTTAGAAACGATCAATAATGATGGTCGGGACTTGCTCGCAATCCATCATGTTCAGATATATTCTAGGATTGGAAATGAGCAGTATCAAGTTCAGATCACCAGACGGTTGCCCAAGTATATTGGGAGAGCTCAAAATCCTTGGTTCCCGTTTTAAATAATACATTGCTTGGGACAGAAATTTGGAAAGTTCAAACCCAAACGGAAGCGACTCGGGTCCAGTCCCTGTCATCGTGTCGAAAAAACAAGCAAGGCTGATAGGGACTCGGATACACACCGCTCGTGCGGGTAGTATGCAATCTCGTCGGAGGAAGGAGTCGTCGCGATCCTCGGACGAGGAGGGTGAGAATGTGATACAACAGACTATGTCGGGGCGTCTGCAGTTTCACGCCGCGATCGGGGAGGATGAGGATGGTCCTTGGGACAAGGAGGATGAGGATGGTACTTACTGGCAGGTTGCAAGCTCTAGTGGTCTGAAATGTCGTTCTGGGAATGAGGAAGACTTGCAGAGGCTCGTTGCAGTTAAAAAGGATTATAGCAGCACAATCAGAACTTTAGCCATCGCTCAGTTATCCGATCTAAGAAAAAAGCGTATCCGGCTAACTCAACGAAACGATAATCCGTTTTGGGTGGATAGGGATTGCTGCAGGAGTAACTTCTTCCTAGTTGCAGATGAGCACTACTCCTTTTGTCAGTACAAAATAATTATGGCAATGAAGAGGGAGGAAAGAAAGGAAACACTAAAGCAAATGTTCGAGCCAACTCTCGAGAAATTCAAGTTCAACGGAGAGGCTGTCTGTTCTATCTTCTTATTAGAGGGATTAGGCTTCTCCAAAACGCTTCAAAGCTCTGTCGCTGGTACGGAGATTGCTCGAGCCTTGAGCTCCGTTGTTTTTTTTGCCTCGTGACAGAAAGAAGTACACAGTAAAACGTTGTTGTCACATGGATCACACATTACGCCGACCTGGAAGGAATCAGAATGCCCGACAAGACTGAAATTCACCCTCCGGCTCATGAAAAGAAAATGGTGTATGAGGAGTTTCGGAAATCGATTCAGTATGTCGATGATGTCGGTAATCCTCGTGAGATTCCGTCCCCTTCTTGTTTCTCACAGGCATGGAAAAGGCGCTTGACTCATGTGAAAACAAGAAAGCACCATGCATTCACCCTATGTTCCACTTCTGAGGCTCTCCGCGTAAAGATCAATGAATGTGGTACAGATGAGGATGATATTCAGCCCCTAAAGGCTGCGAGATCAAAACACTTGGATTTCGTTGAGGCAGAGCACCAAGCATATTATCAGCGCCTTGGACTTTCTCTCTGTAATCCCAGTAAATAATGCTCTCTTATCATCGATGGTGCGGACCAACGCGCACATGGGCTGCGACATTTTGTCAAGAACACAAAGGATGACAAAGGCCTTAAAACGAAGGTTAAGCTTATTGGTGTCCTGGAACACGGCCCATTGAAGAACCTCACAATTTTCACCCTCACTGAAGAACACCAGGGTGGTGCAAAAAACAGAATCGAAGCACTTCACCTGGTCATGAATTGGAAGAAGACTCAAGGAATGCTTCCGTTTATATTCTTTCTTCAGTTGTAAAACTGTACCCGCGATAATAACAACTCATATTTTCTCGCCTACGTTGGAATTTTGGTTGCGCGCAAGGGTTTTCCAGGAGGCACAAGTTCATTTCCTCCCTGTCGGTCATACCCACAGAGATATAGACCAATCCTTCTCATGCATTTCGACGCGACTAAAGGTCAACGACGCTCATACTATGGATGATATCCTCTCCCAGATTAGGAAATCATTCATCCCCACACCCGTTGCAATTCGAATGAAACAAATCCTGAATTACTCAGGGCTCCTCGAATCTGATAGTTCTCGTTACCTCAGGAGGATTCAAAATTTCTCCCAATACAGGCGTTTGAGGTTCACTCCAGTATCTGGCGATAATGCAGCCGCAGGAACCACCCCCTGTGCTACTACCTGTCACGTTCGTGGGCCCCATTGCCAGGCGCTACAGGATCTGGATTTCTCCAGGAGTTACCCGACCTCCGCGATGTACTTCTGAATGATATCGAGGTACTGCCCTATGTCGCTAAGGTCAACCAGCGTATCAGAAGTGCAAAAGGGAGAATTCGAAATGAAGAGAAAATATAAATCCTCCGCAATCTTCGTGATGAAGTATTCCAGTCTACAACAGTCCTACCGCATTGGGACTTAGATAAAATATACGAGCTTCGAGGAGATTATCGCCTCATTACTCAAGATGGTGAACTGCAAAATTGAAATGGAAACTCCCAGGATGAAGCAGAGCGAGAAATTAGGATTGCTACGCGACTTTTCTAGGAAATCATAGATTTGATCGCGGTCCGAGCATCAGGTGATGAGAGAGTGCAATTCTGGATAGCAGAAGTAATCGATTTCCATCGCAAAGATGCGGATGATTATTGCTTTTCGATAACTGTACGGTGTTATTAGCCGACCGGAAGAGCACTTAGAGAAAACAACCCGTTTAATGTAACCTACAAACCTTCGTTTTCAAGACATGGTACGTGCAAAAATCCCTGCATAGAGAAAAAATTGGATGTAGAGACAATTATTGCTCGTCTAGGTCACCCGCTCACAAGAACTAACAGAATGCACAAAATAGATAATGAGGCAATTAGAGCACCACTCTGAACTGAAATTCCTGATCGAGATATAAAATGATAGATTTTTTGTAGTGTTCCACATCAATTTGTTTTTTTATATCCGGTGTATTGGGTTTTCTCAAGTCTAACTCCTTCTGAAGATTTGAAGAGCGAGTCCTTCAACTCTCCGTCAGGGCACCTATAAATACCGGTTGGAGATACCGGGGGACCTCAGACCTTGTATCCTGTATCCTATGGATACCTAGGAGAGTCCCCAGAAATTCCAGAGAAACTTCTTGAAGGCCCCAGAGTATCTTAGAAATATCAAAGGACATCCTACGACGGACTTGGGAGCGCGGTTGCCGCGAGCCTCCTGGATGCCCCCTGCTCGCCACCGAACGGCGTCATACACCTCAGCTCGCTCCCTCGCGGTTCTTGGAAACCGCTTTCGCGGGGACCAGGCTTTATTCGTTGCCCAGTCTCGCCTCCTCCTTCTCCAATTTGCTCATTGTGCTCTCGTTAACCATTTGCTCACCAACCTAGGCTCCCTGGACCCCACAGCTCTTCCTGAGATCCCTGTCAACCTGCAAACCGATCTCAAAAGGGTACAGAAAGAGGCTGCGGCAAAGGTGCGCTGGGAGGACAACCTCTGAAAGGAAGTTCCCAGCCACACAGCTCACAGTCCCGAAGCCACCCGCCGTCGGATACGCGATCTAGCTTTTCGCTACTCCGAGGCCGCTGTGTTTCTACAAGCACATCCGACCAACGTGACCAAGTCTCTGATGACCATTGGAGCATCATGCTCCGCCGCCACCTCGGTCTTCCAGTGTAAACGGACTCGATTCCACCGAAGTGTCATCATTGCCAGCAGACGTTAGATCTGTATGGAGACCATGCGGCTGATCTCTGCCCCTCCGGATTTGGCCGCCTACACCGGTATAACTCCATCCGTAACACCCTAGCATATCATTTCTTCCGCGCTGCGGGTTTGGACTTCAAGTTCGAAGCCCCTCTGCTAATTCTTGGAACCGATTTTAGGACTCCAGACGTCCTCGTGCAACCCCCGACCCCTGCAATCGGCCCCAAGTAAAGGCCAATGGCCTGTGACGTTACTATTGTTTCTCCTTTCAAACAGGCCTATGTCACGAAAGCAACGCAAGCCGCCGCTTGTACCGCTACGCAAGCTTACCGAGACAAGGTCCAGGACCTTGAGCGCAAGCTCTCCAGGCGCCTTTTACCACCATCTGGCAACCCGTCTCGCTAGCCGAATTTCAACTTGTAACCAATCCATCTCTACTTTCTTGGAGCGGCTTCCCCAGCCACTGCACTGTTTCTGGAATCGTTCACTCCGCGGATTGCGAATATATATCACACCTCTGATGCCACTATTTGTTCGCCAATCTATCAGCGCATCAGCTGTGTTCTGTAGCCTTCGGTGTCTATGGCCATCATTTCCTGTGCTCCACAGCACGTGATATATATTCACCATCTAGTTAGTTCTTAACTCAATAGTCAGTCTGTGTACACTCCAGAAACATTATGAGTAACTATTATTATTATTAGTTATCAGGGGACCTCGAACGCTGCAGCCTGTACCCATGGATATGAGAGAGGATTCCTAGAACATCTCTGAAAACCTCATGGTGTTCCCAGAATGTCCTGAGAATTTCATTGACATCCAAGGAAGGGCGTAGTAGTTACCAGGCTACGTCGGAAGCTGCATCCTTTACTAATGGATGTGCAAGACAGTTCCCAGGACATCCTGGGAAACTTCATGGTGTTTCTAGGATGTAGGGGAAATTTGAATGTACATTTTGGAGTGCAGTGAAGGTTAAACTAACAGCGGCCGACGCCATGTTTCCATAGCCCCTACTAACTTCTACCCTTTAGTCATATGCCAGATTGAATGATATCACCGTATAGCTGCCCAACCTTCCACGCCAGTGGGAGAGACTCTCCGTCGACTAATCGGCTCCTGTCTTATGAAGAGGGCTTTTAAGACGGCTGCAAAATACTTCCAGCAACTGCAAGTCAGAATAGCTACTCTATCTGGGACGAATACAATCGTGCATGGCGTCAGAAGGATTTTACAACGATTTGGGACTAGTTCTGAGTTCGGCTTGCTGACTGTAGACCTGAAGGACACATTTAACTTGGGCAGCCGCCTTGCCTTTCTGGAAGCAATCAAGAACTTATTTCCAGAACTATTGTTATGGGTGCCATATTGCTACGAAAAGGACCCTGCATTCCTTTGGATAGGATATCATTTAATTAGAAGCGCTAGAGGAACTCAGCAACGCCACAATCTTGGGGGGATGCTCTTCGACCTGCTACTGCCTCCGTCCTTGCTGGAAGTACAGGAGCTTCTTGCTGCTAATGTCGATGATGACCGTGAGTTAGTCAACCCCCTGCTTCAGCTCGGGTACATCCTGCAACATCGGCGAAATGCACGTCTGTAGGACCGTTTCTACTGAAGATCCTGCAACATCGATGAAATGCATGTTTATAGGGCTACCAACCTTTACACCATTCGCAGTAGACCAACTCCATTCTTCCCCCTATATGATAGATATACTCGGTTGATTCCCGAATTGTTCGAGATAGTAGTTACATCTCATGAATTCACATCCGATAAAGACCGTCACTCAACACTGACACCTACTCATCCACTACCTCCTTGGATAGTTCCAGCTCCTCTGCTTGAGAAACTCTGTCATCGACGTGTCGCAACTGCGTAAAAGGTCCCTCTCTCTCCTCTAGCCACCTTCGAATGTTTTCGTGCTCTTTCGCTCTCCCGTAAAGATCTCCCCCGTGTAGGAGGCCAATGGCCAGTATGTTGTGGTAGCTTGTGCCATGTACAGTTTCCATAGGCAAAAAAATCTAAAAACTTTTAATTGAAATTAAGTAAAACAATGTACAGCAATGTATTTCTGTGCCACAACTATCCCTCCCGGCACATAAATGAACACAACTCCGCTTAAACTCTTGCACTCCGGGAGTTATGCATACCACTGTAATTGGCTCGACTAGCCAATTCCAACGGTAAGAATTACATACCCTTTACTGCAAAAAAATTTTCAGTCCACTTTTTTTTGTTGGTACCGATTCTAGTTAATAAAATTTTATTCGTCTGTAAAGTAACACTTGGTAGACGTAATTCCTCCAGAATTAGATAGAAAAAGAAGACCTTATCGAGTTTGATCATTTTCCTAAACTCAAACAATGGTTTCCCTGAAATGTACGGTACAAAGATAAAATGAACACGCAAAATTATGAGGCACAGGTACCAATGAATGTTTGTGGGTCGTGTATTTCGACGATTGTGGTGGCGGAGTATGAAGTTTTCTCATCCGGTCCAGAAAATGTCAACGAGGATTCCCAAGCATCAAGCACAATCTTCAAGAAAAATACTGACTCTTGTATTCGTTCATTTTCCTTTATCTTTATATTCATGTTATTGAGCGCTGGTCAAGTCATGGGAGCCATATTTTCGAGAAAATGGTGAAAATTGAACGGATCAGAATTTTTCGAAGGAACAAAGAAAAAGATGCGGAGCGAGGAATAAAAATGCAAGCAAAGAGAATCTATATTGTCGTTTGAATCTGATTTAAGCGGTGCGACGAAGTTTTGTACAACCAGCAGTAATGATTATAGCGCAAATTAGGGTATAAATAGGATAGTGACTAGAAGTTGGACATAAACGGTGATTTTATGATGGGTGTAATTTACCGGTGGAATTTCTAATGTAAAAATGCTAGTGGGGAAACAAAAGAATGATATTCATGTTGAAATGCAATCTTTGTAAGAAATTGTGGCTCTTATCAGGAAGCGTGGATGTCAGGGGGTTCTTTTATTAAATACTACTGAAAAGAGTATAACAGCGTGTACATCGGGATCAATCGAGGAGATGCAGACAAATAGACGATAATTACAGTTTTAATGCGGTGAATCGGCAGTGTTGGCCGGGCATTTCCCAAACTATTGGCCAATTGGCCCGGGTCGAGCCCTTCTCCTGAATTTGCCGCCAATATTTCCATATTCTCCTTAGGGTACCTGTTGAATTTCCACCGCCCACAAGAACCCTCCGTAAGTTTTTGGGATACGCAAAGGAAAAATAGTTCGTTACAGATTTTTTGCGAGTAATGCCGCCCTATCGCGAGATTGAGTGAAGACAAACTCATTAGAGTGTTTTTCATGTTAAGATTGAAACTTTTCTGTTCGATTTTTTGGTTTTTTTGACTGGCTTAAATTTCATCAACGATGCGGAGCGTTTTTGTCGAATTATATATGCAGAGAAAATTTTAATTGCTGAATATAGGAAAGGCGAGCACGAAAGAACGGAAAATATTTCAAAACAAAAATAGTTGTCAACAGTGCAGGATACTACACACATGTTGGAGCTATCACGTGCTCACCTTTCCGCAAACGAGAGACTCGAACTGTGCCATAAGTTCGTCGGATAGCGTCACGTAGTATAGCGTATAAATTTCGTGAAAGTAGGGAGTAAAAGGATAGGAAAGTGCGGGCCGAGCTGAACGAACGGCGGATATTTCCAGCTACTTTACTCGTAGATCTACGGTAGAACAATAAATCCTCTGTGCCCTCGAGCCGGAGAATGCCGGAAGCGTCACTCGGAAGCGCATTATTTTTACTGTACATTACAGCGACCGGAGCAGCCCCAAAGGTGGCGACGGTTTGGTCACCATGACCACTCTCACGTAATGGTCCAAAAAAAGGGGCAATAAATACAGTGAAACCTAAATGCTGTATTTGTATATGAAAAGTAACCAACCAATTGGCGTCAAAAACTATCTCATCACGACTTCTTATTACGAAAAAAGGACTGTGAACGGAACTATTACGTGTACACTATTTGAAAATTGAACCTCCAGATAAAAACGGCACAATCTTCCAGATCGGCATGAAAAATAGGGAATCCAAGTCTGCATCGGAAGCCATCGTTCTAAACCGGTCCAAGATCAAAGCAGAACTGAACCGTGATGAATTGAAGGAAAAAACGAACCGTGCTTGATGCGAAAATGTCTAGAAACTAAATGCGTTGACATTTATTCGATGTTTCTGTAAATTATTAGGCAACTACAAATCAATAACTGACGTTATAGTCAACATTAGCCTACATAAATGTAGACAGAGATCTGTAGGCAAATGTAGACAGAGATCTGTCCGACTTTGCTTTATATTAACTTGCCTCGCACTATATTTGAGGGATAAGTCACATAAACACTAAACAATGCATGCTACTGGAGACCAGGTTCCGTCAATGGGACTGATTACGCACCATAATGCATGACCGGACAGGAACGGCGAGTGAGAAGCTTAGAACGATCAAGATCAAAGGAAGTACTTTTCTGGAGGCAGTAAAGTCGTAAATGCGCCCACCCCCGGTCGAAAAGCCATCCCCGATGGCTTTGCGAAGCTCTACATACTTTATAGGTAGTTCCAAGACCACAGTTTTAGTAACCAAGTTTTCAAAGTTAAAAAGCTCTAGATCCCTCCGTAATCCCTCCCCGTATTAATGGGTAAGATTTTAACCTACTTTGCCACCCGAAGATGCACTAACATACAGAATACCAACACATCTTCACTACAATTTCATCTCTATTCCTCACATAATACTCAACAAGAACTAAGGTCAAACTCAATTATAATCATAAAGTAAGGATTTCGTCCGTTTAAGCTATGTATTCATCATGAGGTCGACCTAAAAGAGGTCGGTGAGTAACCCCAATAGTCAAGTGACCTTGGCTGCAGAGTTATGCAGCATATTGTGCTAAGGTAGTAACATCAAGGCCCTGACTCAACAAATGGTCAGGCTATCGCCCACAATTTCAGAACTACGGTGATCTCTCGATATAAGAATGAGCATGGGAAAGACATTCTGTATATTTAAGTATACAAATTTTATGTTAATAAGTGACTGCAAAGGTAGCCTTAAGATTTTTCCTTTACTAATTTGGCAGAATGCCAAACGGGCATCGTTCAATCGAGTAAAAAGACCAGTGTCCCAAAACATACCAAACTCGCGGTTCCCAAATAGAAAGGTGCAATTTATATCTTTGTAACGGGAATATCCTTATGTTGAACAATCTTATATCGAGAGATCACTGTACGGAGTTGTATTATTGAGCATTTCGATACAGATTCTTGGTTTAACACGGATATAAATGAAAAATAAACAACTTTTATCAACATGACATATTCTATAGCAAATTTTAATGTTATTAAGGCCGGAAGTCTGAGTTTTTCTGAAATTACCGACTTCAAGAATATCAAAATTATCACTTTGAATGATCTCGCCATTCACATAATCTACTCTTGACCAGTGAATAAGGTTACTAGCGACAGTGTCTACAATAAATTGGTATCTGCCTATCTTGGTACATTAAAAATTCTTGCTCAAACTGACTAGTCTTTGCTTTAGTTGAAGCTGTAGGCAGCTTGACTCAAGCCAAATACTTTAGTCTTAAGATACTGAATGATTGGACATATAACTATGGCTGGCCTCCCCACTCAGTCATGACTGCTCCAAAGGCTCTGCTTAGCTGAACCAACGGAACCTTAAGTAATTTTAATTTTCTCAGTGGCCGGCTAGGCCAGCTGGTCACTGATCAAAGCAAAAATAGGCCATAATCAAGGCTGGGGAAAAAGGGCAGTGCAAGTTTGCGCTTTATAGACACCGGGCGCCGGAGTAGGCGATCTAGTTCCACAGAAACGCAAAAACCCTATATTTACTGTGAGTCACAAAGTAAACGTTTTCTACACAGAACCTATCGGAGCATCATGGGAAGTATCGGTATACATTTCAAAAGCAAAAATTCCAAAGCACCCCCGCATCTCTACCTAGTTACATCAGCTTCTTCAAGCTGATTTTCTTCCCTTGAGGGATCCCAGGGGCGTGCCTGAGTTTGTATCTCATGCTTGCGCATGAGATCCAAGCCACGGCCTGTATATATCTCTCTAACATATTTGATATCTATTGAAATATGTTTGCCTACCAATAAAGCATATTCGAAGATTTCAACAGCACTGAAGCTTGTATTGTATCATCATTCATCAGCAACCTTTCCTCGTCGAATAATTCGTTCGCATGCGAGACTACACTCTCACTTGCCATGCACGAGGCCTGAATAGCTAAAATTTCCCTTGCAAGCGCTGCAGTGTTCGGGTATCGTTCTTGATTGTTTCTCTACCCCTGTAAAGGGCCCGTCTCTCTATTTGAGCATGAAGTTTCCCTTATATAACTACCTATCTCATCGTTCTCAACGACTTCAACGCTATTTTCATCCATCAATTGCTCAAAAAGCGTTTTATTTGCTATATACCCTGACTGCCCAACATTTTTTTGGTCCTGGCCAGAGATTCGGACGAATATTAGCAATAAATCTGGATCAGATATGACATCAGAGGCAAAGCGAGGATCAAGCGCCTTGGCCAAGTTGGCCAAATCCGAGCAAAGAAGCCTTTCATGTGACTCTAGCTTCCGCAAAATTGTCTGCGCAATTCGAACTGAGACTTGGTTGTTGCCATTAGCGACATTCAAAGCTTTCCTCTTCAAATTATAAAACGCCTTACTAGACATATTGCGGATTGTATAGGAAGAACCTGACTGCAACTCTGTTACAGTTGCGTCTATTTCCTGTAATTCACATATTTTGGCCGCCCTTTCCCATTCAACCTCCCCAATCATGAAATCCCCAGGGTCTTGAACCCGATGACATACTGCATTAAAATTTCTTCGGACTTCAAAAGCAGCCTTGATCATGACAAATGTTGGCGACCATCTGGTCTGGACATCTAAGACTAGAAGCTTAACACGTTCAAAAATTTCAACTCTCACATTATTGAAAAGATCGTGGCGTTTTACAGGGGCTGTAATCAAATCAATGAGTGATCTGATCGCTCCAATCCCAGTTCTGATCATGCCTATACATTCTTTCACAGCTTTTTTGACCACGTGATCAATACATCGAACATGTAAATATTCAACATTTGAAGAACAGTGACCTTCAGAAATATGTTTCCCTAGCAGCTTAGACACACCAATGCAAATGTCGCTAGCTTTTTGTAATTGCTCGTACTTTGGGAAGGATTTAGCATGACGATATAACATCATACAAAAGAGAACAAGTCGCTTCGCCCGTGTGGGGGTTGCAAACCCCAAGAAGTCCAGAAATATAGACTGAAGCTTCCATTCATAATCAGCTCAGTGAGGCTTACAAACACGTAGCCTTTATAAACTTTTGAAGACCATTCATCACTGGTCAGACTTATCTCGCCAGGGACGCCCGCTAGTATCGATTTAATTTCGAGACGACGCTTTCGAAGCATTTCCCTTATTCCATGGCTTACTGTGAGGTTCATAGCGAAATGCTGGACCAGCTGTGTTCTTACGTTCTAAATTGTGGACCGAACCATTTTTTTCTTTGTAAGAAAGCGCCCATTATTTTCACGGGTGGAGTTCAACCGGACCGAAATATCTTCTAGAGTACCCTAGACTGGATCTACTACAATGCATTATTCCAGAGGACCACTGTTTTCACGGTTTGGCTGGTTCGATAAACAGTTTCGTCAGACCGTCCTAATCGTGACGGTTTGGGCGAGTAAACACTGTAAGTAATTACTGTAAAGGGCGTACTGCAATGACAGTAACCAAAGCTACGAAATCCATGCTAAAGTGGCTACATGTACACCGTACAGTACCGTACGCTACTTGGGGGATCTTTTAATGTGTTCAAAAACCTGAACCGTACAAGTTTGGTTCCACTAGAAGTCCACAGCTTTCGACGCATCGTCCGGTTTCGCAATTGGCTTGACAATTGATACGATATCTACGCTCCGGTACAAATTTACTGGATACCAACCCACATATCTACCACAGTAAATTAACCCCCCATATACACTAGAAGACTAAGAGCATCTCCAGGCGACGGCTGAAACATTACCCACTCCAACCTGGACAAAGGGTAGACTAGAAGAAAATTCCACCATCTAAATACGGGATCCAGACAGCTTGAAAAACGGTACTGTACAGTAGTACCGAATCAGCAGCAGCTACTCGCCCTGGCTGCGTACAGTATACTGTACACACTGCTGCGTAATTTTTCTGTAGGAATGATCTAATGCTCTTAGAGCATCCCCAACGGTGCGATTAAACCCTTTAGACCAAGAAATAGTCGGATGTTTTAGCCGATCGCTACCCCACTATTAGGCCCAATTCCTTAAAATCCGACCAAATATTTTGGGCGAACCTAAATGCCAGCAGTTTGGGGACGGTCGACCCAAATCAAAACTCGCCGTCACTGAGCATTCTGAAATCTACCGTCAGAAGTGGAAGGCAAACGCCGCCACCAGAACACGTCTCCATTGCTCTCGACGAGTGTCAGAACGTTCTGGAATATGCGCTAGCTTTTGGCGGGAACGCCAAAACCCCAAACCAAAACAAATCAGACTTAATCACTGAAAAAGGGTTATACAAAGGCAACACATCTATGCGATAACAAAACCACTTTCCATTTTTGTCGTCGTAGTGACATTTCCCTCAGTTGTCTACAAGGATGGGATCTAAGCATGTGTCGTCGGCTACCGCAGCGCCATCTACACCAACAATCTTAGAGTGGAGCGGTGTGCTTTGGACTGATGTGGGATTGTCTGCTGTTGTGAGGGTCGACGCTAGTGGCGTTGCTGGAGTTCATGTCACTCAGTGTACTGATGGGAATGCAGAACCTGATGTTGATAGTTTAAATAATTTTAGGGAGATAAATAGCTTGTGTTGAGGATTCGGATGATCTGGTGGGATATTCTATTGGTGAATTCGTTGCGTCAGGTAAAAATTCTCGTCAAGGGCTTGGAAGTCTGCGGCTAGGTGGATCTCGGGGCAAAGGTCTCCCTTGGGATGATGTTGAAACTAAGGCGCTTGTGCAAACAGTGGCTGCAGCCTCCACGGATGCTATTATTAGCTCAAATATGTCAGGCGCAGAGCATGGTAGACATATTCGGGCTCTCTTTATCAAGGACCGCACCCGCCAAAAAGAAGCTTGTACAGTTGTTAAATCAGGCTGTGCTTTTGACTGTCGCTGTTGTGGTGGCCGCTCTGCGGATGGTTGACGAAAGTTCTGGGACAAAATCAGGGCGGAATGCGCCCGATTCAAGGCGTGCTATGATCGTGTGCTGGCGATGAAATTGTCAGGAAACTCGGACAAGTAGGCAATATTTCCCTGTGCTGAGCTGCTGTAAAGTGTCAATAGTAGTGTCCTGTCTCATATTTATGACTGTTTCAGAAACGCAAAACTATCACATAGCGAAGAAATTTAAATTTAAGGAGCCGTTTCTATTTCTAAACACACAGACTATGATGCTGCAGGCAGCTCGGGTGGAGGAGGCATTGGCACGGAACGATTGGAATTTGGCGAGGCCGATTGGAACAAAGAAGGCTAAATTGGAGAAGGAGAAAGAGAAGGAGAGGAAAGCTTCAGCTGCCAATACAACCAGCGGCATGCCCTCATCAATTGAACGCATAGCGCTGCTTCTTTCGGAGACTGTTAGGGCCAGACAGAGCATTGCAAAGGAAAAAAATGCTTTCCAACGCCAGAAGTTGGAATGGGAAATGACTGTGAAACTGCTTGGCACTGGCAGTGTGATCCCCACCGAAGAAAGGCACAGAATCGAATTATTTATGCGCAAAAGACTCCTTCAACGACTGAACAACGAAGAGAGGTCAGAATGCACTAGACAGAAGAGGAAGGTAACTGACGAAAATGAATCTGTAGAACAGCAAGATGATCAAGCAAACGTAGCAGGTACTGCAGTTACTTTATTACAGCTCTCCAAATTGAAGACCTCCACTGCCCCCTGATTTAAATCATAGCTATGTCGGTAATTGGAGTTCCTAAGTATCACAATGACCATGATTGTTCCAAAATTTATCCATAGAAGCGTGATGTAGCTTAATTTAATCACTTAAACTCTCAATTAGATCCAGCAAAGCTCTCCAAAGTTCTGATTGCTCGTATGTGCAGCTTGGATGAGCAACTTTTTCGTACAGAGTGGTGCTCGTCTGCAAATCTTCCGTGGAAATTCTGAAATTTGCCGTTCCACTATAAGAACGTTCCTTCGCAATCATGTTGTGCAAAATGGAACACCAAAGAACTATATCGTTCAGATCATCAAGATTTGATAGACGGGCTGGTCTGTCTAGAATTTCAAACTGACCATAGAGGGCAGAAAATACACGTTCGACTGACTTTCAGGCGGAGCTTTGACCAAAGGTATAAAGCTGGGCCTTGCGAGTTTTCGGTCCCGCATATGTTTTAGCAAAGATGATATACTTTGAATAGATACCATCTGTTAGATAGAATGACCAATCTATTCTAGTGCCTGCTATGCATACATTGGGCCGTAAGGGGGCCATTTTCCGTTACGAATATCATTAAACAACGGGCTTTGCGCCATAATAGATATGCCATTCCTCGCGCCAGGTGCACCCAACATGAAATGCCAAATTCTGAGTCGATCGCCACAGACGACTTCCATTCGAAGCACAGGCTTCCCTTCTTTGCCTCTATAAATTCCATGCCAAGCAACAGGAAAAGTGCAATTGTTCCATTCCCATCCTGAACAATCCAGTGCTCCTATGCAACTAGAAAGCCTAAATGACTGCAATCTCTCTCTATATCACGGAGCTGAGATTCGGTTGGTCTTGACAAATACCTATCCCCAAAACATTGCACGAACGTGCAAATTTTTTTTTTCAATGTGGCGAGAATTGTAGACTCGTGTACACGTATGAAAGGAGCAAGATGGTCCACTGCCACACCAGAACTCAACTGAAAAAGCGCTGCAGTTAGCTTTTGATCTGCACTCAATCCGAAACGTTTTGCTGCGTCAGATCGCTGGAGAAAAAGATATTTATACCACACATAGAAGTTCTCAGTAGTTCCTAGGTTGTTCGAATTACTCCAAAACTTCTCTCAAACTCTGAAACTGTAAATGGTGGCCCACACATTCGATATCTACAAAAGTAGTCTGTATCAATTTGTGTTGCTTTCTTCTGACAATTTATGTTACAATTAGGTTTGCGACCTGGTATAGATCCGCAGTGAGGTATTTATAGTGTTCTTATTTTGGCTGGAACGGTGGTTACAGCGGCTACAACGCTGCAAAAAATGAGATCATAATCATCGGAGGATGAAGAACTGGAAAGCTACATTGGAGCTTGGACAGAGACAAAATAATATGAAAGCGGGGGAAGTTGAATGGATATAGATGGAAATGTGGAACTAGTTTTATAGACGGCATTCAAAGTTAAACTATCAACATCAGGTTCTGCATTCCCCTCAGTGCACGGAGTGACATGAATTCCAGCAACGCCACTAGCATCGACCCTCACAACAGCAGACAATCCCACATCAGTCCAAAGCACACCGCTCCACTCTAAGATTGTTGGTGTAGATGGCGCTGCGGTAGCCGACGACACATGCTTAGATCCCATCCTTGTAGACAACTGAGGGAAATGTCACTACGACGACAAAAATGGAAAGTGGTTTTGTTATCGCATAGATGTGTTGCCTTTGTATAGCCCTTTTTCAGTGATTAAGTCTGATTTGTTTTGGTTTGGGGTTTTGGCGTTCCCGCCAAAAGCTAGCGCATATTCCAGAACGTTCTGACACTCGTCGAGAGCAATGGAGACGTGTTCTGGTGGCGGCGTTTGCCTTCCACTTCTGACGGTAGATTTCAGAATGCTCAGTGACGGCGAGTTTTGATTTGGGTCGACCGTCCCCAAACTGCTGGCATTTAGGTTCGCCCAAAACATTTGGTCGGATTTTAAGGATTTGGGCCTAATAGTGGGGTAGCGCTCGGCTAAAAAATCCAACTATTTCTTGGTCTAAAGGGTTTAATCGCACCGTTGGGGACGCCCTAAGGGCATTAACATCGTTAAGTGCAGTACCATACTATACAGTACTGTACTGCGTTATACTGTAATAGTCTTTTATTATGCTCAAAAACCTGGACAATACAGGAAGTGGGTTTTGGAAGTGGGTTAACTAGAAATATTGTAGAGTATGCTTCTATCGAAATCAATGAACCTGCAATTAATGACGCGTAACGGTGCATCTCTGTTTAACCTTTTTCCATTTATTCTTATTCTTATAATTATTATTATCTTAAACAGTACTCAGAGACATGTCAGAGACATAATGAGTAAAAATGTTTGCACAGTACAGTACCTATCTTCCTGAACATATTCAACCGCCTCAAGAGTGATTGGTCAGAAGATGCCTGTATTTGCACTCCTCTGCAAATAAAGAGGAATTAATAAATGGAGTGTAGGGTCATTTTCCAAAGTTTAGAACCAGAGGACGAAAGGCGCTTTTTCAGTGGGTTCAATGAGGACTCTAGTAGTTCCTTGAGGCCGGCAGTAGATGAAGAAGTTTAATGCGTTCAGTATCTACTGGTGCAAGCTGACTAAATTAATCAGCAGCGCGCCCAGACTACCAGTGCAGTGCTTTGAACGTCGAATACCAGCGATGTACTCTCTCCCGACTGCGGTCTCCCCGTCTCCTGGACCCCATTGGGAGACACGCAACACACTGTTTTTCATGGCGGGCTTCCTACAATGCCACAACCAATCCGGGACAAGCCGTACTCTCTATCCCGCGGCAACCACCCGTTTTGCTGAATCCAAAGCGGGAATACACTTTCCCCTGCGAAACCCATATCCCGCCCCCGGACCGCCGCAGAATGGGCATCATGATTGACAACCTCGAATTCTCCCCCCAACCATGTGCCATTGACGTGTTCGTCGCAAGCCCCTTCACAGCGAGGGCCCTCCCGAGATCACGCAAAACCCGTGTGGCTGCCACCTGCCCATCGGGGCCCAGAAGACACAGCCCATCGGTGTGGATACAACCAAACACATCCTCCATACATTAAAATAACCCAAAATTTCTCCCGCACGTGATGCCGACCTCTGTGACACAATACGCGCCAAGGTCTCCCCTGTTGGCTTGACATCTAGGGGGAATAGGCTAGCCAACCCGAGCACTCTGAAAATTCGCCTCCCTCCTTGCTATCCGACTCGGCAAAACCACTATCAAGGAAAATCATCAACTTGCTACGACCCTCTTGTCTCTAGCACTGCATCACTCGGCCAACGCTGTCTCCCGCCGGGCCTAGTTTCTCACATCACCTGACGCCTGAGAGACCCAGTCCTGCTTGCTGATCAAAATGAAAGAGAACGTATTATTATTAAAGTACTGTACAAACTGAAAATACCATCATTATTCTAGCTAGAGGTTCCCGATTATTGCTGCCTAACGACTGTTCTGCTTTCCAAATTGAGTCTAAGTAATCGTACGATGTATTTGAATTTATTCGATATAAGAAATGAAACATGTAAGAGAATGCCGGTCTGGCTTATGTCGGTGGATGGGCACACCTTATGTGTGAATACTTTCCGTTGGATACCGCTCGTACAATCTCTCATGCACTGTACCACGGATACTTATCCGAATAATGATCTCTCTGTAACGGTCATGCTTGCGATAGTATCCCGTTTGATCTCAGTGCAAGAAACCATTTTCCTGATTGGGGCATAGGTTGCAACAGGAAAACTGTGCTCTTTCAACAAGGTCGGCCTGAGCCACGCTTTTAGACATAATTGCAATTGCGTTCGAAATGCGTTGACATTAAGAAAAGAATGATCTACCAAGTCGAAAACTGAGCGGTACAAGGAGAGTTGAAATGCACCTGGCGCAAGTTGCTAGCAGTTTACTGCACTAACATTGCTCTTCGTCTGTTTGAGTCGGGCGACTGAGCCCAATTTTTGACAACTGGCGACAATGGAGTGGGCCACTTTCACTCTGATGTGTGGGTGTTTAGTTTGGTAATACTTCATACTCTCGGGAGGAAATGTGTGAGAAAAAGTTATCGGTATCTGTTAATGAGCAAATTCCCGACATTCTACACAACCGACCATGTCTTTCAAATATTAAATCACCCCACATTTCTCCTCCCACAGAAGACATCCCGCACTTCCAACTTTGCCTTTCGATTAACAGTTGCAGAGATTTGCAAATTACGGTATTCATGGAAAGGTGGCTAGAGAGACAATTGGTGATTGGCAGCAATGACAAAGAATTTGTCTCGATTTATCTGAAGATGGCGCTTTTGGTACTAGTACGGGTTGAGCTGATTGTACTAAAAGAACCTGTTCAATATTTTCGAGATCAGGAATATCACTGCGGGCATCAGCATTGGTTTAAATTTTTGAAACCTGATAATCAGAACATCTGGGTCGCAGACGCGAATAGCAAATAAGCAGTTGGCAACAAGGACAGATGTAGGCGCTAAGCAGGGCAACCCTGTCATTGACCATAGCGGAACAATCACTGATGCGCATGTCCGTCATTGTCGTGTTGCGCAATGTGCTGTCGACCATTTTAGTCATGAATAAGAAGAATCTTTTACGCCAAATAGTTTCTACGGGTAGGGATTTATGATAACGAGCACTCGGTAACAGCCAAGAAGCTTGTTTCTGCCAGAAACAAGCACATCTTGGCAGAAACTTTCTGAATGAGATCGAAAGCAATTAAATGGGCGCTTGGGCGTCAAGCCAAAATAACAAAGTAGTGAGCCAAGGAAACTGGGCCATCACATGCCTAACGATATACGTGCGGAAACATTGCACCAAAACGCTCAGAGATAAAAGGTTCTACAGCAAGACTTGAACGGGAACAAAAACTGTGTAAAACAGTACAGCGTTAATTGGGTACCAGCAGTACTGCGTTTGGTACTTATACAGATCCCAAGAGATAGTGAGTCTTGAGGCAATCTGGCCAGTTTGCTCTTGTGGTGCTACAGAAATTGAAATAAGACGTTGGTCGATTGCGTTTCAGCGCTATTTCCTTATATGTTTTTACATATAAAGACTTGCCGTTTTCATCAACCAGCTGAGATCTGCATCAAGAGACAGTTGATCTGTAGTTCTCTAGTTTTATGAATTTCGGGCCGCCCAGGACGTTCCTACCTCTAGGCAATCCCGTAAAGAATGGATCGTGGACTTTTGCACTCGCGCAGTGACCAAGTGCTCACGCGCCGCCCTCCAGTGCCTGAACGGACGCCTAATTTCAAACCATCTTGTCTAACACGTGGTTGTTAGTCAGAAGACTCGAAAACAAGTGTCCTGCCCGACCAAATCTTTCAAATATTAAATCACCCACATTTCCCCCCTGCCCGAGTGGTTTTCTTTGGATGCAGAGATAATAATATGAGTCCCTACTGAGTTGCTGAAAACTGATTATTTAAAAACAGTATCATGATAGAAGACTTGTCTTGTATTTCTGGCGGTACTGTACACCACCGTATTGTCCAATAAAATCATTCAAGCTGGCAGGGGAAAAAATCTGCGGGTTCAACGTGACACATCGGGAGATCCGAAGCGATAGCGTGACACTAGGATTACTGACGTCGGGAATAGGATTGTGAAAATAGAATTTGTTCCCTTTACTGTAATGGAAATGGCGAGATCTTCTTGAAACCCCCGTGACATAATACTCTAACTTTATGGAGAGGCTTTGCCGCAATGCCACTTGAACGGTACTGTACTGCATCATCATGCACCTTGTTTGTAGCTTGCGGTTAACCTTATGTATTTTTAGTAATTGTAGATTGTTGTAAAGCTTATTTCCTTTACAATTGAAAAGAAAGGGTACCGAATAAGAGTTCCGTCATGGGTTCAATAACGGAGGTTGCAAGAGCAGGGTGGAAGCACTTTTGACTCTTTCAAAGGGATTTATTTGAATGTTAGATCTTTAATGTTCCAAATTCTGTTCAAAGTTGGAATTGAAAAGTTCCAGTCGAAAATTTCCAGTTGCTGGCAGTCAGTGCAACTCAGTACAGTGCAGTACAGTACTATACTGTAGTATTTACCATCTTGCTGCATCTAGCTAGTATTGACTAGGATATCTTCCTGACATTACAGAAAAGTGATTGGTCGTTTGGTCGGTCGAGCATTGGTACCTTTTGAACGGTACATGAATCGACCACTAGGGTACAAAATTGGCATTACAGTGCAGTAGTATGGGGTTGTACCGCTTTGTTAACCACAAAAAATGCCAGATAAGCATTGAACTGTCTATCTACAGTAACGTGACACCGATCCAGTCATACACCATGTATTGTACTTTCATTGTGTTTGTTCTCAGTACTAGAGGAATCGAGAAAGACAACCTTGCACTTTTGACCCTGCTTTTACATCTCGCCAAAATGCCGTAGTACATGAAGTTCCATAATATTTTTTGTAAAGTTCAAAATTAGAGGCGCGAAGTAGACCTCGTAAACAGAACAGAACAACTAGCGCAGATGCGCTACAGCATATATTGCTGAGGGGAACGGAACCTTTCATTATAGAGTGCGTATGGGGTGTTCTGGTTATTGACGGTTCTTTGCAACACACCTGGCAAGGAATAATAGTGATTTTGAAAATCAAATCAAATCTGCAATATTGGGAAGCAGCGCACGTATTTCTGCGGTTTGCATCCAAAAATATAAAAATAAAAAATAAAAAAATTGGCGCGTGGGTTACTTGTGACTGTTCAACGTGATCACAGGAATGCCCACGTTGCTGTACCCTGCCATTAGATGTTGCCGGTACCATTGGGGTACAGTAGACCACAGAATAATGCACTGTACTGTACTGTACATACATGCAACGGTACCTATGGTATAGGGGGAATTTTTGGGTTATTTTAATGCATGGAAGATGTGGTCGGTTATCGCCTATGGTATAGTACAGTATATACATTGCGCCACAGTATTTTCTTTTATTTTAAGGCTGCACCTTCTCTAACATCTACAGCTGTCAACCGACGTTAGTTTTGGACTTTGGTTGTATGAAAAAAACATATTTCGCCAACCTACTGCAGATTCACTATAACCGCCAGATCCTATTACTTAAAACCCACCAGAAAAACCTGTGCCTGCCCTACCACCCACACTACCCTTCCCGTCCCTCTTAAAACTCTGCGCTGTTTGGCCTCGCGACTCTGCGGTCTAACCATCCTTCTTGAAACCCCCCTATCCCTCCACTCCTTGCGGACTTTACTCCATCCCTCGGTGCACACACCTCTACGTCTTGCCCAACTCTTACCGATCTTCATCTTCACAGTCAGTTGGTGGTTACCCCCCCTCTCTGCCCGGTAACATTTCGAATTGAAATCCCGCTCCCTCGCCACCCATATTCCCTTCCGAACCCGACTACCCGACAAAGATGATCCGATCCTTCTTCCTATTCGCTGCGATCGCGACCCTCTCCACTGCCGCATCCATGCAGCAGCTTGTCCGTCAGCAAGGTGTGAGTGTGGTCGGCACCTTCGTTCGCATCCTCACCGGTGCCATTTCCGGTTGTCCCAGGAACATTATGCACAAAGCAAATCCCGAAAACGGGTTCCTTTCGCACGACGATATCAACATGAATAGGGAACCGTGTCCTGATAATGTATCGATGCGTGTGTTTGCGAACAACACAGCAGCCGCCAGAGCTGAGCTCACCTCGGCACTCACCATTGATGCACTGGATGACTTCAGTTCGAGTGCTAATGGACTCATTGTTGGGATCGAGGCCGAGGGTCGTGAATGCGATCCGGTTGAAAACAGCACTAGTTCTTTCGCACGGGGTACTTTGGTCATGATCTTTTCCGTGGGCGACAGTCAGATTTCCGTCAGAGGAATCCCCTTTCCTCCCAACCGCACTTACATGGTAATTGTCGATCCGGAGCGAGCAGATATGGGTTTCGGAGATTGCTTCTACCAAAGAACACGTCGTGCAACGCCGTCGCCCTCCGCTTCAATCCTGCCATCCCCGAGTACTGGATCCGCAGTTATGAGCACTCAACCGTCACCATCGTCGGCCGCATCTCCTACTGATGACCCGGATATGAGCCCGGATATGAGCCCGGACATGGATATGTCCCCAACTATGTTGCCTGAAACCCGGAAGCCGATGGAGACGGTGACGACGATGATGATGATCCCGTATGCTTCGCCGAGGATGGCCTGGTGGAATTAGAAGACGGCGCTTTCAAGGAAATGAAGAATGTTGTCATTGGTGACCGTGTAAAGGTTGCAAATGGTGCCTACTCAGAAGTCTTCATGTTTACCCACAAGGACTCGTCCAGAGTTCACAAGTTTGTGCAGATTGACACTCTCTCGGGTCACCAGTTATCTGTTACGAGTGGGCATTACATCTACATCAATGGCCATGTTGCAGCGGCAGGTTTGGCAAAGGTTGGTGACGTGCTGGAACTCGGGAATGGACAAACTACTACTGTGACTGCCGTTAACACGGTGAAGAAGACTGGGCTTTACAACCCGCAAACTGTTCACGGAGATATCATCGTCAACGCGGTGAGGGCATCGACGTACACACGTGTGTTTGAACCCTCTATGGCCCAGGCTATGATGGCACCGCTTCGCGTAGTCTATCATGTGCTTGGATGGTCAGTCGCCAATTTCAACAAGGGCGCTGACTGTATCGCTGATATTCTGCCTCGAGGGCAAGTGATGCTGTAACGATTGCCGACTCTCAATTGATGACATTTTCGACTGTCGTCCTGCTTTGTAGTGCGTATCTAGGTTTCGGTAGCCTGCATCGCCAATTCTCCTTCTTATAAATGTCTGGCTGGCTAACTCCAGTCAAGCTTTGAAATTTTTATCGGTTTGTGATGTCCGTGATGACTCCATTCCTATTTGTTGATTCTAGTGTCACAAATCGATCCCTTTACAAAGAAATGGCGCTGATAGGATGGGCATCGGCGCAACTGGTTACCGTGCGTAAGTACCGAGTCACCTTTCGCGTACCGTTTTTACCATTAGCGCAGCAAAGTTCAAGCACTAACGGGAGATGATCACACTGTAATTGGGGTGGACGTCTGACGCGAACGGCATGATTGTGCACCAATGAAAGTAGCCCTTTTTCATTGAAACCCTGTTGCTTGCCACGTACGGACGCTGGAGAATATATTGTACCTTGGGGAATAGTAACTGATAGATGTGGGATACAGAATATCGGTTGTCAATCACGGTGGGGCCAGCAATATCGGCAGTCTCGTCTGGTTGAGACGGAGGAATGGTAATTTTTGAGAGTGTAACGGAATTCTGACGGCAGTGGATTTGTACGAACCCCGAAGCACTATGTAGAGGGGTGGAGGCCCATTCGGGCGGGGGCGATCGGGCAGTGTCACAGCAGGAAAGAAACATCCTGTTGGCTTTCGAAACCAGACGGGGCGTCCGGTGAACAGATGTGCGTATGAAAAACCCTAAATCAGAGTGGAGAGAGTGGAGGCGTGATCACCTCGGAGAATCATCAGCGGTACCAACGTATCAAGGAGACCGAGCCATCATAACCGCAGGATCTAGGTATCGGCGCAGAATTGCAAACCAGACATCCTTAGGGGCCCCACGTGTCGTGAAGGGGTGGCAAACAAAGACGGTGGTATGGAGGGAGAGAGGAAGGGATTGCAACGAGTCCGGCGGAGGATAGACGGGCGTGGTGTTCACGCCGGTTGGGACGGGCGAACTACAGTGCAAGGGAAAGCAGTCTGCGGTGCCTGAAGTATACAATTATGGGGTATCAGGTGAAATACTTACTTCCCGGACTGAATGCACGGCCTGCCGACATTCTAGTGTACCCGAGGTCGGAAGAGATCAACACCTTGCCGCCCCTCCGATGGCGTATGACGTCACAGTAACATCGCCTTCCACGAGGGGTTCATATCCATTGGAGCGCATGAGGCGCGCGACGTTGCCAATGCAGCGGAAAGACGGAAAAATAGGGAGCTTACCAGCAAAGTAGCAGCCATCCCGGTGAAGCCCTCCCAGGACGATCAACACTGGGATGGAAGTTTGTGCCGCTAGCCTTCGACTCACTTGGATCGCCGTCTGCGACGACGGCGAAGGTAATCGACGAATACGCGGCCGCTGTCGCAACCCGCAGCGGATGCTCGAGGGGAGGAGTGAAGACTCGGCTTTATCAGCAGCTTATTTGTGCGATTTGGTCCACGTGTGCTGCGTCTGTAGTATGTCGCGCCCTGCACCATGCAGAGTTTAGTCACCCTATTCAAACCTAATTGTTTTAGGTTTGCTACAGTTCAAATTTTTTTGCATCAAGTATCACTATATTGCTAGCTAGGAGCTAACAGGATGGTCCACGTCGTCCACGTTGAGCGACATGCGCGAGAAAATAGCTTGCGTAACTGACGACCAGATGGTGCAACTGATGCGACTCAACACGCGCTTGCGGATCACTCCGACAGGGGTGCCGAACTTCTCCGCAATACGCAGCAGAAGACCCTCTATGAAGAGGAAGGTGGCAGGCGAAGGTGACCCCAGAGAATCAAACGCCAGCGGTTGGAATTCAAAGTTGGGGGCTTGGGTCGAGTTGTCTGAGGGCGGTGGCAGACGCCGCGAAATTTTCGTTCCAGGTCAGTCACCTTGTTGCGGTGAGCGATAGCCGCGGCACCGCCCATTTCGCGGGTGGCCCTCGATCGTACGTTGTCCTTGAACGGATAGACGACGGTGACATCGCAGGCAATGGGGCGGACCGCGTTGCCGTCGGGGGCACGCGGGGTGGACAAGGATGTCAGCGGGTCGAAGCTCAAGTGGGGTATTCAAGACTTCGCATGTTGCGCCTGCATATGTCTGTGGTAAATTAACCTCCCAATATGGGGTCTTTCAGTGTGCTGGGCGAGGGTTTCGTGGTCGAGGGCACGAAAGTCAGAGTTGCGAATCACGAGAGAGAATAAGGGATTTAGATGAGGGCACCGAGCGAATTCTATTCCGCTCCACCCAGAGATATCATCTCACGAGGATCCACCAAAAGCGAGAGATCAGTTTCGGTGACCACACGCACAGTAGTCAAGTGTCGCCGCTGCCTCCTTGTTCGCATGTAATTAAACAGTAACAACTTCTCGCCTCTACCCCCAGCACCGGCTCCTACTGTAGGACGTACCATATGGCCGTTGACTTCATCATTTTCCTGCCTTTTAAACCCACCGCCACCTCAGCAACTGGGCCCGTAGGCCACTGTCGGGAAGTTCGACGCCTGAGGCCAGAGCGCCCTTGGCACATGGCATCCCCCTCAAAAACCTCTTTTCGAGAAATTGAAACTCGCTTTCTGCTATTCACTTTTTATTCCTTCGGTAGGCGTTGCCCGGCCATCAGGGAGATACTGTAGTACCGGCCATTTCGAGGTTGTGCAATGGCTACGGTATGTTGGCACCAGACTACGGAGTACTGTACAGTATGATCGACGGTATCCTCTCCACCATGAAACAACACTGTACACAGTACCGTGCGGAATGAACATCAATGTACTGTACTGTGCTGTACAGGATACTGTACTACGTATGTGCTGTTGAAATACAGGATACATACTGTACTACTGTACAATTTATTTATGTTCTGTTTACAGTCCTGTAGTATAGTTTTTTGCCCTTACTACTATTTTTATCCTACGTAGGCTATATTTTCTCATCCTATTGTACTGTTAGCGATGCCTGGTAGGACTGATGTAGTGAAAGGGTCACTAGGGCCGTCCGCAAGACTATCCGCTAGGGAATCTAGTAAGTAGTTAGTAGATGTGCTAGGGATAGTCGACGGCATCTACTGCCTGTAAAAGGCCTAGCCGCCTTGGGCACTGAAGTAAAAAACACCACCAACAATTTTATTTCAATCTACACAACTTCTCTACTCTTTGCAAAAACGTCTACAGTTTTTTAGGCTCGCCAATAACGCAGCCAGTCTGCTTCTTATCCCTTGCATTTTCGGGAAAATCCAGATTTACCGTTTTTCGGGGATTTAGGAAGTAAGTCTATTTGCTATTGGATAGTGAAAAATCCCTATTTGTTCTATTTCCGCCTTGTCTAAAGCCACGTGAAAGCCGGCAAATACTAACAATACGTATTTTTTAAAATTCTTTTCGAACACTATCCAGTGGCCAATAAGAACGCGATACGCTTGAAGTGCCACGAAGTCAGCCAGGTCCAAGCGGATCCAGAACAGGACTAATAACCAGATCAGCTCTCTATAAGCTGAAAATTAGTTTACAGTACGCTCCTACCCCCACTGTCAGATCTCAAAATACCTCAGTCATACCAATTTCTCTAACTACGCCGTCTACTGGGACCGACGAGGTGTTGCCAAGTGAAAAACCAGCCAATCAGGTGTTACCAAAGAGATAACCAGCCAATCAAAGTTCTACACGTGACATTCAGAAATTGCCGATCCAGACCAATCTGAGACCATCTTCGACGATCAATGAGAAAGTGACAGCTGTCCCTACTGTTTCAGATTCAGGTTCTACCAACCACGTTTCAGTTCCTACTCAAGTACTGGTTTTAGATCTACCTACTGTTCCTCGCCGTCTAACGGCAGTTATTGAGCTTACAGCCCCCCACGCTATTACAGCTGCTGACAGCAAAGAAAATGGTCCTCTATGGCTGCGCTGCAAAGCCGAACGCCGCTCGGCTGACAGATCAAGTGTTTTTAAGTCTTAAAGAACACGCAGCGCCGCAAAAAACCCACGTGTAAATTGTGAAAAGTCATATGCAATGGGTCCCAAGCGTTTTTTGACCACATCAGGAGCAAAAAACATCTTAACCGCGTCCAAAACAAAAAAATACCCCTCTTACTGTCCCGACTGCAAGCGTAATTTTGACAGTCATTCGCATATCTAGCGCCAATTATCTGGCAAAAATCATCTAAAGGCTGTCAGTTATAAGTTAGAGCTAGCTAAAATTAGATCTGGATCTCCCCTTATGTTCTATGCAAATTGAATTATCAAATTAACTGTGATTCCTGCTGGAAATTGAGAAAAACACAAACTAAAAAAACCCAAATTCAAAAAAGAAAGAAACTGAAAACAAAAAATTAAAAAATTAAAAGATCAAAAGTTTATAGTGAAAGGAATAGCAAAAAGCGATAAAATAAAAGGCTATCCACAAAAAACGGCTTATTATGCTACAAAAAAAACTAAAAAAAAGCCAAAATTTCGAAGTATTAAAGCACCATTAATTTTCACCTGCAAAAAGGGTATATTAATATGGTTTTCGGTCAAGGTATTAGAAAGATTACAGAGTTGCGACATTCTCTTGTTGACTGCGTCAAAGGTTATGTCGAGAATAGCTCCCTCGCTAGTGATGAATTAAGGGCTCGGTTACTCGAGGAGTTTCCTATCTCAATGCTTTTCTCGGGGCAGATTCTGAGTAAACCATCCATTATTCGCAAGTTGATTTTGTTTCTCGCGGAACGCAATGTGCCAACTGTCCGCCATGAATCTGCTGCCCTTTTAAGGACCTTTGCGTCAAAGATTCTCCGTAATGGTGACCTCAACAAAGCATTAAACCAAATTGATGCATATTTCAACTCTCTTGCGTAACCAACCCGATCACCGATTAGACTCGCCCCAAGTCCCATACGTTCCACTCCAATGTACACCCAATCCCCGGCACTATCGGAAGACAAGGTCTCACACTACATCTCCATGCGCTTCAGAGAAGAAAATAAGAAATTTCCTGGAAGCCTAGCCGAATGTTGGAACGAGTTCATAGCTGAGTACAAGTATGTATGACAAGATTATATGCTAAATAACGAACAAAAGCTCAAGTATCTCCACCATCTCCTTACAGGAAATGCGAAAAGATTCTACATAACGAATCTTGAATGTGTGTATTAGCATTTCACAAGCTCTAAAAGCTCTGGGAAACGAATATAACTCAGTCTCAAGGCAAAACAGAATTGCTGCGTATCTTTGTAACATTCGTGTCAGTCAGTATATTTCTCCTATTTGTACTGTAAATGATGCTATTGAGAAAGTCCACGACGAAATCTATAAGCTCACTCTCCAAGCACAACCTCACTGTCACTCAGAAAGGCACAAGATTGAGCATCTTCAGTCCGCCGTCATTGGATTCTCCTGGGCTCGTGATCCTTGCAGCAGAGCAAATTATGATGACTTAAGTTATCAATCATTCTACAGCCATCTCATTTCCGCCGCTCAATTCGAGCAAGAGGAGAAAGTTGGACGAATGAGAGATCAGAGGAACCAACGTATGACATAATTCTCAGATGCAGACCCTAAACTACGTAGACGTCTTGCTGACACATTGTATACTGAGCAAAATCAATACAGCCGTGATCCGCTTTCTACCAAAGTCAATCATCACGATGGTAACTTACGAAAACAAGACGCTTACAGCATACGGAAGAACAAACCTCGTGATGATAGGATTTGTTGGGGTTTGGTAAAAAGGGCCATATTCTTTCTCAATGTCGCCAATCAATGGCTGAGAATTTTGCCCGGAAGGTTCAGTACTATCAGAGAAACTTATTTAAAGATCCAGCCAAGGCCACGAAATGTGTACTTTTTGAGCTCTGCCAGGAATTTGGTCATGATGATCAATCAATTGATGAAGAAATACTGCCTGCTCAAGATTTCTTCTGTGATGTCGACAGTGATGATGACATGGAAGAATCAGAAAATGTAAATTTGGACAACGATGACTCAACTTATGTCCCTGAACAGTTGTTTTCGCAAATTTCAGTTAAGGACCAATCGTTTTTGAATGACGAGGATTTTTACCTAGTGCTCCTCAAGCAAGCCAAAGTGCTCCTAACGAAAGGCAAACTGTAAGGGAAAGTGACAAGCCTCCCATCAATAACATAAAACTGGTCCCTCTTCCACGGAAGCAAAGAAAATTGGAGAATGATTATGTAAAGGTACATAATATTTTAACTGTCAAAAGCAGCAAATTGCCAAAACACTCCAATTCAGAGAAATTCCACGGAATGTGTCTCGACACTGGTGCTCAAAAATCAGTGATTGAAAAATCACAAGCAAAGGCATGTTGTGAACTAGCTGGGATTAAGATTAAACGGGAGTGCGTGACACCTGCTTACAAGTTTGGCGCTGGGATATTTCCAAGCATCGCAGAGATTACAATTCGTATTCCCACGCCTGACGGTGCAATCATCCCGCTACACGTCGATGTAGTTAGTGAAAATATTCCATTCTTGATTGGCCTGGAAGTTTTACACAAATTTGAACTTGTTGCAGATAACGTTCACAACCTACTTGTGTCCAAAAGACATAGATGGGCTAAATCCCCTAAATCCCCTAAATCCCCCTAAAACCCCTAATCCCCTAAAAAAACCCTAAACAACCTACTTGTGTCCAAAAGACATAGATGGGCTATGCAAATCACACGCAAATGCGGTCATCTTTACGCCGTGTGGTATTTTTCTGAAATCCTGTTCACAAAGTCTCAATTAAAGCGCCTTCATTTACATTTTTTTTTCATCTGTCTGCTCCAAAGCTATACAATCTGATAAGCAGAGCTAGACCAGAGAAAGCAACACCTGAGACGCGGGATTTGATTTCGGAGATATCTAAACAGTGCCGCACATGTCAGCATTTCGAACCGAAACACAGATCATTCCAGGTTAGTGCGCCCAATGGAATAACATTCAATCAAGAGTTAGCACTTGATATTATGTTCCTTGACAAAAACCCTGTACTTCAAATCGTGGATACGCAAACCCGTTTCGGTAACGCTATATTCCTGCACAGTCAAAGTACGGAATCTATTTGGAACTCTTTTCTTGAGTGCTGAGCTACAAGATACACTGGATCTACTGATAGAATGAAAGTGGACCAAGGTAGTCAATTCGTTTCCAAAGCGTGGAAAGATTTGGTAAAATCGAATGGAATCAAAATCAGCCTATGAGCAGTTGAAGTCATAATTATATTGGTTCCGGTGAACGTTACCATGATCTTTTACGCCTTATTTACCACAAGATTCGCCATTCAGAACCTGAAGTTGAAACAGAACTCGCACTACGTCTCGTCGTTAAGGCTATGAACGATAATATGAACCGAGAAGGACTGGTTCTATCGTTACTCGTCTTTGGAGTTTTGCCGAGGTTTCCAGCTATGAATAGCGAGCTTCGAATCAAATGGAACGAGTGAGAGCGCTCCAAATGGCAAGAGCTGGGATGGAAACTGTCTCTTCAGAACTCAGACTCAGAACCGCTCTGAACTCGCAACTTCCAAATACCGCTCACCATGAACTTAAAATTGGAAGTGAAGTTCTATTCTATCGTGATAAGCCCAAACCAAAGTAGACAGAACCCTACAAATTCACAAAAATTAATGACAGATAAGTTTTTATTCACAGAAATGGCGAGGAAGTGCAACATTCACGCTCTCAAGTAAAACCATATTTTGATAATCAAGTCGAAATACTAGTCGAAGCTTTGCATTCATAAATTAGAAGGGTACACTCCAAAAATTGTCAACTCATTGACGTCAATTTCAATGAAGTTTTACACCCACGAGATTCCAGATTCAATTCGGCTAAATTTCTGAAAGCGAAACAGAAAGAAATAGAAGGGCTCGTTGAAAGAAATACCTGGAAAATAGTCGATAAAGACGACATACCAAAGAATGCTAATATCCTCCCTGGAAGATTCGTTCTGTCAATCAAAAATAAGAACACTGACAAAGAGATACACAAAGCACCGTTTGTAGTACAAGGTCATAGAGACAATGAAAATAACTATCTAGTACATGACACGACTATATGACAGCGTTCCACAGGCTTTCTGGTTACAATTGCTGCAGTACTCGATTTCAGGATTTGGTCTCAAGACGTTAAACAGGCGTATTTACAGTCAGCTCAAAATTTGATGCGAAAGGTTTACCTTAGACCAACACAAGACATTGGATTACCTGAGAACCAGTTGTTGGAGTTACTGAAACCTCTTTACGGATTATCTGATTCAGGAGACTACTGGAATCGCACTATGAATTCACACCTGAAGAAAGATCTCGGTATGACGCCAACCGATGGAGATCTCCCACTCTTCTTAAAGCATACAAATGGAGAACTTCAGGGATTAGTTATAACATATGTGGACGATTCTATACTCTGTGGCAAGAATGAATTCATCAAATTGTCCCAAAAGACTCTTGCTAAGTTTGAATCGAGAGAGAGGGGGGTCGATAACACTGTATTTACAGGTGCGCTGATTACGGGTTTGAGTTAAGTCAGGAACAACATGTTAAGAAGGTACGCATTCTGCCGATAGACGTTTCATTTTCTGAATTCAGATCTCTAAGACATAGATTGGCTTGGTTAACACATACAAAGCCTGAAATATGTTGTGCCGTTAACATGGCCGCGCAAGTGACTGAAACCAAATTTTCAGTGGAAGCAATAAAGCAGTTGAACAAAGTTGTAAAGCATGTGCAGAAGAACCCTAGTTCGTCGCTTAAGTATTACAAGTTGGACAAAACTCTATAAAGTTGAAAGTATATTCTGACTCGTCATTCGCAAACAACGACGACAATACTTCCCAACTTGGATACATTGTTTTGCTCACTGACAAGACCGGAACTTGTAATGTGCGGAGTTATTCTAGTCAAAAAAGTCGCAGAGTAACTAGATCTGTACTAGGTGCAGAAGTATATGCTTTTGCTGATGCTTTCGATATTGGCTACATGATTAAGCACGATTTTGAATCCCTGCTTGGAATCAAAGTCCCACTTTCAATGTTTAGGGACTCCAAAAGTCTATTTGATATTATCACTAAATGTTACTACACTTCAGAAAAGCGCCTTATGATTGATATTAGTTCTGTAAGGGATGCATATGAAAAAGAGGAAATATCCAACGTTGTATTTGTACGGACTGCGGAAACCCCCGTAGACTCCTTCATGAAGATCGCAAAGTGTGATGCACTGAATTACATCATCACGACAAGTAAGTGTGATCTACCTGTTCAACAATGGGTAATTTGTGACTAAGGATGGAGAAAACAATATGTCAGGGCAAAGAGAGGGAGTGTTGAAATACAAGATATATACTGTATAATTTATTAATGTTCTGTTTACAGTCCTGTAGTGTAAATTTTTGCCCTTACTACTATTTTTATCCTACCTAGTCTATATTTTCTCTACCTTATTTTATTGTTAGCGATGCCTGCTAGGACTGTTGTAGTGCAAGGGTCACTGTCTCTGCCGAACTCGATCACGGTGACCTTCTTGGTTCCCTTAAGTCTATGGATTCGAAGTTTACCAAAGCTGGATTCAATGACGAGGCCAAGGTCGGACTTTTGAGAACCGCCATCACGCGCTTCCAAGATATAGCACAGTTCGCTCAGTTGCGCTCTCTAAAGACGTATGAGGATCTCAAATCCGTAGTCAAGGACTTTTTGAACGGTCATACAGCGTTTACTGCCCCCGCCTCATTCGTGCAGATCCCGAGGGAAATGCGTCGTCTTAACGATCCTCCGAGTTATCGGTCATCGGCGCAGGATGAGTGACGTTACTATAATGAAACGAGCGCCGCCCCTCAAAGTCCCAACCAAACAATAGAGCAGAAAGTGGAGGTCCTCTCAACGCAACTCGCGGACTTTTCGCTCTTTCTGCGCAAGACTTGAGGGGTTCAATCCCATCCTCCTCGTTTAAACTCTGCAGAAACGGAGAGTTTCTGTTCCTACTGCAAGAAGCCGGGTCATAGGGCCCATATTTGTAGAGAGAATCCTCACCGAGACAACCGTTGCAATAGGTGTGGTAAGTGTGGTAATTCGAAGGAAATTTGTTGGACTGAAGCACCAGCTGGGAATCATCTCGTGACTTCTAACGAAAATAATAGGAAGAGTGGCCGTTCTGGTAAAAATTATCAAGAAGAGAACACTTTGGGTGTAGTTTAGGAGTTTGATGCCCAATGTGATCAAGAGGAACTCGTGGCTGCCACAAAGAGGACCAATGAAGGAGAGCCCCCTCCAAATCAAGTGACCACCACCGCCGATATGGCAATGAGAAACGCTTCAACCTCCGTTCGTGCGGTTGCCAACCCTTGTACGGCATTGGAACCTATCTCTGGTTGGAAGAACCGTCGTAAAAGGGGGAAAGAGAAGCATAAATACAACCAACTACTAGAGCAAGTGCGTAGTTATGATTTTGTGTCTGAACTTGCTAATGACTCGAGTAGCCTTACGTTTGGGCAGCTTTTGCATCGCAATGCTATCGAATCTGCCTCTTCTCTAAGGAATTTCTCTCCTGCAGAGGGCGAACTACCAATTGTGTTAGGGTAACTCACTTTAACTCATGAAGACTCAAGCTTGTCCCCTCCAAAGTCTACGGGGCGGATATGCAATGCTTGTGTGACTCTGGTGCTATTCAGAACGTTATGTCGAAAGAATTTGCGAAGACCTCTTCTCTTACCCCAGTCCCCACCACCAAAAAAGTATCTATGTTTGACAGTTAGCGATGCACTTCGGTCCGGGACTAGTGGAGAATGTCCCGGTGAATTTCGATGGCCTCAAGTTTGCGATTACTTTTATTGTGGTTGCCGGATCTCCTTTTGACATACCGATCGGCCTACCGTAAATGGAAACATTGCTAGGCTGCTTGGATCTTGGAAGACAAGTCGTTTCCTTCACGCACTATGGAAAGACTGTCACCTTAAACTACTACTATGGCAATCTATACGAACGGAGGATAGCTTCTGACACAGACTCTGCCCACTTTACTTCTGGCTCGGTGTCGCCCGAGTCCTCCTCGTCCGAAGACGATGAAAATTAGTTGGTGCTTACGTTGGTGCAGTAATTCGGTGGAATAGCCCGAAACAGATGCGAAGGGCCGGCAGAAAAGCAAGTCAGTGAGAATGACAATAAACTGGACGAAGAAAGCCATTGCCTTACCGCGTATTAAGTCACGGTCAATGCGGAGACTCTAAATTCATGGGTCGATCCAGATGATGAGTACCAGCAAGCTAATATCACTATGAAACTAATAAACCTACTAAACGTTTATCAGGAAGTGATAACTAGTATGTTTAGAGACATGGATATCGTGGCGTGGTCCCTGGATGATCCGCGGGCCGCTAAGGTTCCCGTTACTAATGGGTCTGAGCTGAACGATAACTAACGACTTCATTCAAGGGGCCGTCGGCTGCCCCCGCAACACAACGAGCTCGTCAGCAAGAAAATTCACAAGATGATTCCCTCGGGAATCATAACACTCTCCCATTCTGCGTGGTCGCTTCCCGTGGTAATCGCCCGAAAGAAAGACAGTAAAGCAAAATTCTGTGTTGATTACAGACAGCTAGATTGCCGCATGAAAGCAGACCGCTGGCCTTTACCTAAAATCGAAGAAATATTCGATGACTTGTCTAGAAGCAGCGTCTTTACTACATTGGACCTCTTCACTCGATACTGGCATGTCCAAATATTTTAAGGAGAAGACTAATTTCGTCTGCAAGTATGGCCTGTACTAATTACAAGTTATACACTTTGGGTTGATGAGCGCTCCATCTACATTTCAGAGGCTAATGGATCAGGTCTTTCGAGAATTCGACTTTTTCGTTGCTATCTGGATGATGTTGTTGTATTCTAATGCTCGATCGAAGAGCACGTTGAGCACTTTAACGTCGTCTTTGGAGCGATTAAGAAGCATGGATTGCGTCTCAAGCTTTCGAAATGCTTCAAAGCTCAACATTCAGTGGCACTACTAGGCCACATAGTAGACAAAGATGGTGTAAGAGCAGACCCTGCGAATATTTCGGCCATAGTAATGGCAGCCCTTACTAACACAACGGGACTGCGGAGCTTCCTAGGGCTAGCAGGGTATTGCTGTCGCTTTATCAGAGACTTCACGGGAATCTAGTCTGTGCCACACGCCGGGACCTCTGTTAGCGTCCCTTTTAATTGGAGTTCTGAAATGCAGAAGGCCTTCGAGCTGTTGAAGAGAAAGCTAAAGACGCCCCCGGTTCTGGCGTTCCACGATTTCGAGTCTTCATTTCGTGCCGAGAAAAGTGCTTCAAGCAAAGTTATTGGAGCCGTTCTGCCGCAGAAGAAGTCGGATGGAAAGGTAAATTCCATAAATTACGCCAGAAGAAGCTTAAATGGGGCAGAAAAGAAATATTCGACAAGTGGCATGGAAGCTCTCGCTTAAGTCTTCCATCTGAAGAAGTTTCGAGTCTATTTACTCGAATCCAAACCTTTTGAGCTGGTAACTGATCACCAATATCTTCAATATACTTTCAAGAAAAAGGATGTACACGGACGTATTGCTCTTTTTATGGACTTTACGTCCAAGTACGACTTCAATATTGCGTATTGACCTATTTCTAATAATAGGTCTGCTGAGTTCCTCTCCCGTATTAAGAATACCGCACCGGATCAGTCTATTGTCTCCGTTGTTGAAGACGCCGGGTACAAACAGAACAGTCTCGAGTTGGATCTGGAACCGAGGCTGCAGGAAACACTCAGAGTCTTGAATGAAAATCATTTGCGTGAGACTGATTTTGAAAAGGGTCGCAATATTCGTCGTGGAGCAAATAAATTCCTTTATTGGGAAGGTAGGCTTTTTCATCGGGCTCAAGGTTTAATGCGCTTAATTACTGAGATACTGACCAGGGAGTCAATCCTGTATTCATATTATGACAAGATAGGACTTTGGAAAGCAGAATCTACAAGGCACTTCGTCTCTTCTAGTTTCTCGTGGCCCGTAATGTACCATGAACTTCACGGTTACGTAAAGAACTACAAGGAGGGTCAGAATTATTCCCTGTTGCCGAAGTATAAGACGAGCCTTATATTCCGATATCGTATTTTTTTGATGTCTTCTCAATCAACTTCGCGGGTCCGCTCCCTGAATCATCGAGTGGGAACCGCTAAATTCTCATTTGCGTCGAGCACCTAACTAGATGGGCGATAGCTAAGCTTACAAAAGAAGCAAATGCAGACGTCGTCACTGGATTTGTCAGCACAGAAGTCATACACTCTTTCGGTCCCCTGAAGTATGTTACCTACGATAATGCTACTTATTTCACCACATGAGCCTTACAAACATTCATTAAGGCGCAAGTACTTTCCAGATTCTCTATGGAATGCCGCAGCGGATGGAATTCGAGCCCTGATTCTCTTTCAGCGGAGTTACTTCAGACAAAAAGCACGATATGGAGTTGTTGGCCATTTCTATCATTCGCGCGGATCGCTTTCTACTCGGTCAGCTCAGCCAAGAAGTCATCGATAGCAAATTTGAAGTCAGGAACTCAGTCGTATTCGCCAAGGGTGCGTCGATGAACCCTAATGTCAAGTTTTAGGCCTTGAATTCTCGCTACTACGGTCCTATTGCAGTAGAAGGAGCAAAACATACTCGCTATAGTTTGGTTTCTCGTTCAGGGCGCAGGAATCGCAAAGGAATTCACTCGAGCCGTCTGATAAGATACTCGGTGCGGAAGGAGAATAACTAGTCGGGAACGGGTCCTGAACCTAACCTCGTCTCTGAGTTGACACCTCTCAATTCCACCTAGATATCTATTCTCTTATGCATACACTCTTCTAAGTGTTGAACGATTTTGGAATCAAATATTATGCTTTATAAGTTCTACTAAGAATCTTTTATTCATCGCTACTCGTATCAAGTGGAACTATCCCGGGAGTCAATGAGAATCACTATTCGCCCTCGGATGCTTATCAAGTCCGCTATGCCTCCACGTTTTTATCCAAAGATCCGCACTAGGACGGACCCCCGATGCCTGCCACATGGGACAGACTTCACGCACACTGGCGAAGTATGCGTATTCTTTCTTGTTTCAAGATGGTCAACATATGGAAACCACCTTGGGTCTGTGGAATCGCATCGCTTTCTTCTCTGCACAGTCGTATATCAGAGCTGGATATCTCCGAGCATCAAGATAGATCGCGTGTTTCGCGCCACTGGTATCCACAACTGAGAGCACAAAAACTCTCTGTGTCTCCGGATTGTCGGGCAGTTCCGTTACGAAACGAACACCAACTTTTGCCCAGTGGTTCAATTTGAGACGTTCAATCCGGCGAGGTGGAACGTCTAGCGGTCTTAAGCTAGACGAGCTTAAAGTGCAGCTATAGTCTTGGTTCAAATTCTTCGCATAAGAGCGAAAATCCAGATAACGAGGATAATATCCGAGCTGCACCAAACTCTTATGCTCTACCTCTCCTTCGTTCTCCCAAAACGCTTGTGCGACCTCCGGAAAAGCGTGGAGATGGAACGCATTCGCATGAGCGGCAAGCATGCAACAGCCCCCATGGTCTCGGGGAGGGGCTTTGTCGGGCAATAAGTAAGCTGAGGCTGAAGGACACAAAGCGTGGGAGCGAGGTTCATCAATTTTCATCCATCTGCTCCGGTTATCTTTGCACCAATTGTACATGGAAAGTATGGATTCCTCCCTTCTACGAATTATTTGAGAGAACACGGAGCTAACAGAATTCGGAGCAGCGTCTGCAGACGGATATAACTCAAATGCCATGGTATACAGGTCTACCTGATATTCTTTCTCGTCGGAGCTCGCCCAGTAGAAACAAGGGGAACGATTGGAAATAGACCCGGCGGCCGGTGCAGCCAATTTAATCTTGGAAATAACCCAGTTCTGCTCGTTGTATTTTCCGTACTTATCTTCATCGTGTACGGAATATCTAGACCTACAAGATTCAAATCATCTTTATCTAGAGAGAATTTCCGAGGTTTCCAGAACTCGACCAAGAAAGAAACAAATGAATATCCCGGCCTAGAAGATTCACGAATTCCGACTTTGAAAACTCGACAACTTCTGGACGACAATCAAATTTCTCGATCTCCATCACCTCGTTGATGTCTTCCTTGCATTCCGGAAATGAGTGTACGATCTTCAAACCACCGAATTCAATGAGAAATGTGTCCTTGGGCATCCCTCTGACGGCTGTCACTCCACTGAGGCCAGAATAAGGCCACAACTTTTCCTTTAAAATCCCCTCGGCCAACCAGTCAAGCTTCCAGATAGTCTCACCCGAGATTGGTCTCTTATCTAAGTCTTCCGTCCAGCAGTTATCGCATTTCGTGTGTATGGAATCGGGAAAACTTACTCCGTACTTGTTGTAGACGTAAGTCCTTCGCACTCGGAAGTTGGGAAGGCGCCAAACCTGTTCTCGACATACAGCATGACTTAGATACTTATCCTTTTAAGATGAATGCCCTTGTTGCGAGCTTTTTTAGAGCCCTTGCTGCCGACCCCCCATTGGACTGATTCGCGACCTCTTTTGTCCCTGCCATTCGTCAAGAATATTTTGTAGTAGTGAAGATCTGTTGGAAGGGGAAAAGTAATTGGGGGAAGGAAGGGGAGAGCCTTCGGCGCTGACAACGAAACCCCGCACCCGATCGCACAAGCACTGAACACTCCCACATCGCAAGTGGGCGTAAGTGGTCCATCCTTCAACTTTGTGATGAAATTTCGTTCCACTTTCCACACCCGCGACGCAAAGGAATCATACAAGTGAGATCGAAAACGCGGGACCAGATGAGCACAGAAGGCTGAAGAGACTCGCCGTGGTGTATTGGGCGATGAGGAGACTGTGCCGGGCTTGTCGGTAAGTCGGGACATGTGACAGTGGTAGTACGCATAAGCAGCAAGGCCGCACTGTACTGTAAGGTGGGTTTCTATTTGGAATAATTAGCATTTTAGATACACGTGTATGATTTGAAATTAGTTTGCACTGTAGTATTAAACGCATCTCACCCACCCAGCCGCCGGGCGAGATGCAAGACAACGACCCTAACAACGGCACCTCGCCACCCAATTCGACACTCTCGCTTTACTTCCTCTTTCCCTTCCTCACGCCGCTACTCGCGTCACGACTACACCACCCTTCAACCCTGCCGACGCAGCAACCCGCGGCGCCTTCCTTTCCCTCCATTCGCCCCCATCGCGCGCACACAGCGCGCCAACACTTCCCTTTCCATTCTTCGGCCCCCTCAAGCGCCTCAACCGCGGGTCCCTTTCTGCCGCCCAACAGTAGACCAACAATATCGTTGGCATGCAGCTTCAGCGTCAGAGTTGTATTACAGTTAATGGTCTTAACTGCCATCATAATGCGCATGATCCGCTGCTCACCGCAAGTGGTCCTCGTGGCACATCCAGTTCTCTTTAAGTAGAAGCAAAAAACTCATCGCCAAAAATCCGGGGAGAAAAGTTTGGGCAATTTATTATTTGGAAAGGACTATAATGTCATTTCTTGAAGGCCACATGTTCCATTAGGGATAGAGGTGAGAACCGCAAATCTTTCTTAAACCCTTTTCCCTTACCTCCTCTAGAGTGCCCTTTTCCAAACTTCATTATGCCACGCTCGACGCCTACGCCACGTTAGGCGCGGGCGCCGGGCACTAGTGTCCTCGCGCGTCTTGCGGATTGCACACTTACATCTACAGGGCTCTAGTTGCATCAGTTAGGGATATAGCTTTCTCAAGTGGCGGTTTCTCCCGCGCTAGGAAGGCTCTCACCCTCGACCAAGTATCGCTACGCTCAGTGCACACTGCCGCACTCAACCCCTGCGGTTATCCCGCCAGCATGCGAGGGTTAATGAGACAAACGTTCCTCCTGGTCGTACCCGAGGCCGTTCTTCTGGAGCACTTGTCCTCGTCGCCATCGCTTTCTGTAAATATCGCGATTACAGCCGAAGTTTTTCAAGCGATTACACCCATGGCTCGCCACGATTCTGATGGCGATGGATATTTTCTTACCGCCTTTTTTCCGGGCATTGCACGACCGGCACAACGTGCAAGACGTAATCCTGGTCCTCTTCACTCTGCCATCTGTTAAGACGGATAAGAATTGGTAACTGTTAACAGATGAGATCTGGTAAGACAAATGGCCACTGGTAAATGTTAACAGATGAGATCTGGTAACACAGATGGCCACTGGTAACTATTAAGAGATCAGATCTGGTTAGACAGATGGCCAAGTGAAGAGGAGCAGGGTGCAGTCTTGCGCTCAAGTGAACGAAAGCAAGCCGAAGGTCAACAATCCGTGTCTACCCAACCCCACACGCCCGTCTTTATCTGGAGATGAGCAGCCGCTATCTTCTCTCAAAGCCACCCCTATCACATACACACCCGAAGAAGTCCATGGGCAGACGTCAGCTGGGCGAGCGGGCGAGGTTAGTCAGAGCTCGGATTGGGCCGCCAATTTGGACCTTTGCATGTGGACTCTGCTCCGTCGGCTCCCAACAGAGACGAGCCCCCGGTCAACCCTTCCTTTCTACCGGATCCCTTATTTTCGTCAACATCTGGTGACCAGCAGCCACTATCTTCCCTGGAAGCCACCCCTATCACAAATACCCCCGAAGGCGTCTATGGGCAGCCGTCAACTGGGCGCCCGGGTGAGGTTATTACGAGGACATGAGCTTACAGAGTTCGGGCTTAGCAGCGTGGCAGTGTCACCATAGGAAGCGGGCCGGAGTCCGGCCATCAGGTAGGCAGCATTTGACATTGATGCACCTGCAGCGTGCCTTTGAGTGAGGACCTCCTTTAGCTTTTCGTACGTCTGCATTGTCCTTAGCCTCACATTCCGTGCGAAATCGCTCAGTAACGCGTATTTATCTGGATGAAAACCCCCGCGAGTGGAGATCGGAACGGGAATGGGTCTACCTCTGGCAGAATTCGCGATTAATGACTCGTACTTCGTCACTTTCGCATTGAGTCAGGCCAACGAGTTGAAGTTGCGAACTCTCCTGCGGAAGGGTGCCAAGGGGTTGATGAAGGCGCCGTAGAAAAAACACGACCGTTTTAACTCACATACATGTTGAAATGGGCCGAGCTGCAGTAAAAAGTCGTCAATATTGGGCTTGCAGAAAATATTAGTGGGATCAGCACCTTAGATATTTTATTCTTGAGCTCGATGAATTTGAACAGACTTTAAAGAAGTCAAGAGAACTTGGTTCGGGCGGGGAGAAAATATAATCCTCTTCCGGAAGTGGGGCCCCAGATGAAGAGAAAATCCAAAGGGGGTCCCCACTTAAAAAGAAAGCATTCATGGACTATTTATCTGATATTAACCAAGTTGTACTGGATTCCGTGAAGAAAATAAGGAAAGTTGATTAAAGTTAGCTTTCGATATCGGAATATCGCCTGAAGTTTGATCAAGAGAGGGCTATTTGGATGTAGAACGGTTCAACAAGTCTCTTAATATTTTGGATAAACCCATCAATATTGAAGAACAAAAGAGAGGGAAGAAAGAATGGACGTACAAAGGGAGAGAGCGAAAATGATGGAATTAATGTGCGCGATGCTTCGAAAACTCGATTAGCTTCCTCGCCGATGACCGTCATTAGCACCTTCCGAATCCCTTTTTTCCTATGTTTAGTTCGATTCTAAGTACTCTTGAGAACACGTTGGATCTAGATTAATATAAGTTGTAGTTTAATCTTCTCTGAATAAAAATATTCTAGTTTTATGGAGCAGAACTAAAGTCTTACACATTAAAGAAATTAGAGCTTGGCGTACTTTTAGACAGCCTGCATAATCGTTTGGAGACCATTAATTATTTAAGTCCATACGTGGATTGTTGATCTGGAGCTGTCACTGAACACCAAATGTTCCGGGAACAATGCGCTATTTTGGACAGTTGTGCTGGAGAACCACGTATGCTTGCCTTTGTTCACCCAAAGTAAAACGAGCTTCTTGCTGTCTTCTACAATTGCTAATATTAATTGCAGTGCATACAAGTTTGTTGGCTAGTATGGATGAAGCAAGAATATCTACTTGTTTACAAAAGATAGTGTGCATCGTTTGCATGAGGTACTGGTATGGCCTATTGACATCTGATAAATTTTGTAAAGCGCTATCAATATGGCTAATAGTACATGAACTGTCATGATGTCTACAGGTACATGCTGTTATGATGCTAATTTGCATGAGCTGGCACATTTACAATATTTTGATGTATATAATTACGGTATGCTGGCATGATGAGTTTGTGTAGTGAGCTGTAGTGCGTTGTTGTTTAGGTTATTTTTGGAGTTTGTGTTGACTGTGGCTATGAGTTTGACGTATTTATTAGCTGCAGTTTACTGAGCCGCCAAGTAAAATCCCAGCTAGATCTGGACTACTTCCTTTGCAAACAACCGTCCTTTCATTCCAACCTCCCCTTCCCAGCTAAAATCTCTATCACATTATTCCACCACCTCCATGGAAATGTTTTTGTAAGTAAGGCCGAATTATATATGCTAGATCGCAATGTTTGTGAAAATGTATTCCATTCAAATTCATAAGTGATGTCAAGATGTCCTCGAGCCCTGAAATGCGAAGCAAAATAATATAATTCCTATGAACTTCTTCTAGACCATACGCAGAAAACATCAAACCGTCGGGTGTGGATTCAGTATGATAGATTAGACAATAAATCCTCTTGAACTCATAGGAGAAGCTTCTGTGAAGGCTTTTGCTGCTCCCAGATCGTTACATTCGTATTTTTTTGCAATCTATAAATCCGACACAGATCTTGACCATGCAATCTACGTTTTTGACACTTTCGCGTATAGAGATGCTTGTAGTGGCATCAATTGAGTCTGTAACTATAGAAGATGACCATAGTTCGCTGTAGAGTTTTCAATTGTTTCCCAGAATACCTCGCTCAGGCATTAACTAAATATTCCGAACTTTTCCTCCATATCGACAAAGCGTATAAGTATAATCAAACTGCGAAGAATTCTGCAGTATGAATTAACGTTATCACGATAGTGTCTAACTTTTTGGAAATGCTGGTCTAAAGCAAAGATATTGCGAGAGGAGTAAAATGAGCCTCTTCGAAAATCGAGAGCTACTTTATCACTCCATATTACTGAGGGCTTTAGGTTTCAAAATTGGATGAAAATTACTTAGTTCTGATATATATATACGGCGGATTTTGGCTATGATCAGTTCAAATTGCGTGAGGGCAACAACGTTACCAAATATTTGGTATCTGAGCTTATGATCAATTGGATGGTTTAGACCATTAGTAGAGCTTTCATTCGTTCTATTTACAGTTTATAGTCACGGTAAGGCATGATGTTGGATTGCAAAGGAATAGCAAAGGCGGTAGAGATACAGTGATAATTAGGCTAGTAAATATTTCACACCTCATGCATTTTTGTACTTACTGATGTCCCACGAACTTCTTATCCCGTAAATTACACCAACTTGAGAGCTAAGTATTTTTTTTCGTTTATATATTTACGAAAATGAAATACGAAACTCTTGTGGCGTAAATTCTCTACTGAAGTGCACGGCGTGCATTGGGAGATTCGTATAGTGTACGCTGATATATGAATGCACTAAAGCGAGTGCATTCACCACATAGTACGTGGCAATTGAAGTGTACTGCGTACACTGGTCAGAAATTTCATACCCGTTGTGTCCGGTTGAATATGAAAATTTGTAATAACGGCCCTTGCTCTTGTGAGGAGAGGCTGTGCGAATGCCGTGCTGATTCTGGTTCCCAAGTACCTAGTTATAGCTGAGCCAGTATCGTTGCATAAATAATTCACATTTATTATTCGTCTTCTTACCTGAAAAGACACAAATTTACAGTACATAGTTAAACCTCTATGTACAAACAAAAACCGCTGCATAAAATAGAATCCTCTATCAAAGAGTTTGGTACATTCGAAAGAGCCACAATATTTGCGTAGCATGGCAAAAATCAATAAATAAAACAATGATAAAGTAATGAGCCTTAAATATTAAACATAATTAAGACTTTGTATGATGAAGGGAATACAGAATTATTGCGTGCCATTTTGAAATTAGAAAATCAGATCAATGGTTACTTTTGGCTATGTCTGTGCACCTCACGATCTGGGGAGACACGGAATGGTATCTCTTCAGGTCATGAGTGCCAGGGAATAGGCAGCGTACCCTTGCAGCATGGCACAGTATAATATATATACTGTACCATGTCGTGCGAACACAAATGAGAGGGGGAAAGGAAGATTACGCTGGGCTCCCTGGAAAGGAAAAGTAAAGGATATTTTCAAGCATTGCATGGTACCACATCCAAGGTTAAACAACGTAATGACCGACTCCAACCGCTCTCACGTCTCTTTCGATGGATACCATTCCTCGGAAATCGCTCGCTTCTCTTCCGGTTTCAAAAATGTGATGGATAGAGGCAAAACAGACGCAGCAGAGGCCCTCCAGACTCTTTTACATCTGAAGGGTACCCATTTAGACTTCTACTACCAGTCGTATGCACAGGAAGGGTCCCATAGCGAAGAATATGGAAGTACAAGCTCGTTAATAAGAAACTACTCACCGAGCTAGCGAAGAAGGCGAGGGCTAAGGAGGAAATTCACGAATGTGTGGCTGCATAACTGGACGCTGGAGATATAGGAGGTTCTCTGGCAATAATGGATTTACATTTCAAGAGAATATGTTTAAGCGAGACCGCTTAACTCGGTTCGCTTCGTAAATTGGAGGGGGGACAACCTGAGGTGGCTAATTTCGTCATATACTGGGCGCTGTCGGACTAAAAAGGACTAAAAAGGCAATTTAAGACTTTCACTTAGGTAGAAATGCATTATTTAATGCCAAGCAGGCGTCTAGAGCTCCTTTTTTTACGCCCCGAGAAGGACTCTTGATAGTTCTGATGTGCGCGGTATCAAGCCACAGAAGCTTGAGGAAAAAGATTAGCCAGCTAGCGAGAAATTTTTGCGTAGTTTTTCCTCTTCGTGAAGAAGCCGTTTGAGAAGGCAGAACCTTCCGCTGCGGTTGATGAGCACTCCAGTTGCAGTTTCTGCGGAAAATGGGTGAACTGTGCTACTCGGTGCCCTCAGAATCTCCACAGAGACACTCATGGCTCTATCTGTGGGAAAAAAGGCCACTCAGAGGCAGTCTTCTGTCTAAGGAACAGAAGAGCGGTGGATGTAGTGTCAGAATCACCGGGGAAAGCTCGAGTCGAGAGGAGAACTTTGGATGAAGTAAAAGAACGACGAAAAGCTCGTTCTAGTCGTCCAAGAGTTTCGGAAGGGCGATTTTATGACCGTGGAAAATGGACATGCCAAAGACCAAGCAGTTCAGAAACAGCGCAGAGAAAATGTAATGGAACTCAACAAATTGATGAATGGGGCACCTGTTTTTGCCCACTGATGGCCATGCCAGAGCCGAGGAGGAAGAGAAACAAGGCAAGGAAGACCAAGACAGCATACGGTGACCTCCAGGATGACGTTGGAAAGTAAAATGTGGTCACCAATCTGCATTCGGAGTCGTCGGGAATGAAATTTGGGAAGCTTCTCCGCGGAGATGTTGACGAGGCAGGGAACCATTTGAGACGATGTTTCGCCAAGACTGCCCCAGTTTGAATGTCCTGGTGACTCAGGCCTCCATTGTAAGTCATTAAGACAGTTGAAGATCGCGACTACGAAGGCTTATGGGACGGATAATCTTGCTTTACTAGACAAGAAAGCAGTTTCAAAACTAATGCAAGTTATTCGATATATATAGAAGGTTTCAGTCTCTTTTGGAAACTTCGGGGTGCACTTGGGCTTATTAGTGCTACGTAACGCGCCATTCGACGCAATAATCGGCAGAACTAATTTTGAATCAATGCTAGCAATTCTGGAATATGGTCACCAGCAGGTATTTTTGACGGCAAGGAAGAAAGAGGTTCTTTTGCCCCTGTTTAGTGAGCTGTCGGTTGTCGACGTGCCCCGTACGTATAGCGAGGACTTTACATTCGCGGAGGAATAGGGGGCGAGAAATTAGCGCATTATTTCTCCTCATAGTCAGGTGGCAATGACATCGGGCAGATGTCGAGCACAAATTGGTGCTGGCGATACTGAACGAAGACCTGTACGAGTCAGATTTAAGGAAATAAAAGGAGGGTGAGAGCCAAACTAGGGAAGACGAAGAGGCAGAACGGGCCGCTTTACTCGCTTCTAATGTTTAGCAGTTGGATGAGAAGGACCACAGAGAGCTTTTGAAGCCACTTAGGGACACTGAAGTAATAGCCTGTGGGATGTTCACGATCTCGAGCCGGGTAACATCCCAGTTGTCCATTCCTTTGAGTTGAAGGAAGACAAACTGATATAATAAAAGGCTCGGAGTATGTTAGCCAAGCGAAATGAAGTCGTAAAGAGAGAGTAAAACTAGCTTCTGAAGGCAGGCATCATCACACCAGCGAAGGCGTCCTGTTCGTTTCCGGTCGTGATAGCGACAAATAAGGATGTAAGCTTCCGGTTTTGTGTCGACTATCGCCAACTTAGCAGATTGATGAAGCCAGATAGAGAAGACAAAGAGATTTTTAATGAAATGAAGGGCGTCAAGATCTTGACTACGCTATATGTATACATCGAATATTGGCACGTTCGTATGTCAGAAGTTCGCATAGAGAAGATGAAATTCGTTTGGAGGTACGGGACTTACAAGTAAGACGTTAGCAGTTTGGGTTAATGAAAGCCGTGGCTAATTTACAACGTATGATGGAAGAAGTTCTCCGTGAGCTACTGTTAGCTATGGAACATGTCGAAGAAATCGTAATATTCTCGAAGACGCTAAAATAGCATACGGAACGATGTACGCAGTTGTTCAAACTGACTGAAAAAGAAAGAATGGATCTGAAGGTGACCAAATGTAGCTTCGCGAAGTCCAAAGTCAAACTATTTGGTCATTTTGTCTACGAAACAGGCGTTAGGGTCGATATTTACAGGATCAAGGACATCCTGGAAGCTCCTACACTGTCAAATGTGGTAGAGTTGAGAGATTTTTGCAGCTGTAAAAGATACTATCAGCGCTTTATAAGTAACTTCTGAGATATCTATGCAATATAACGCGCCCTAAATTCCGTTGAGAAGGCCTTTGATTGGACACCTAAGGTGCAAGAGGCTTTCCAGTACCTGAAAGAGGAGCTGAATACTCCTCCAGTACTGTCGTTTCCGTACTTAGATTTTGTTTTAGTGGTGGAGACAAGTGGTTCTTCTGCTGCTACCAGAGTGGTTATCTCGCAGAAGACAGATGATGGGAAAGTGCACCTGGTACAGTTCGCATCTCGGATGATGACAGAACAGGAGCACTGCTACACTACAAGCGAACAATAAGCACTCGCTGTTTTGTTCGCTCTCATTAAAAAATGCCTGTAGATATTGTCTGATAATCCGTTCTTGGTACACAAGGACTATCAAGCCAGCAGAAGACCTTCAAGGAGACAAATATTCACGGGGGGTTGGAGAGGTAGATAAAATTGATAGCCGAGTACGACTTGAAATTAGGTACAGGCCTGGGCCGCCAATGGGGCAGTTGATTGCCTTTCTCACCGAACTATAAAGGGCCTTGCGAAATTTAGGAAGGAGAGCTTCACAGAGGATCTCGCCGAGACTATTCAGCGGTCCGATCCCAATTTGTCTGGATATGAGCCGCAGCTCAAGGAGATAGGAAGATTTCTGGCTGGGGAAAGTGTTCAAGAAGCGGGCCTGAAGAAAAGGATCTTCATAGGAAGGTAGGCGAAATTTTTCATGCTTTGGACTGACACTTTGTTCCAACAGGAGAAGGATGAGCTCAGCGTCGTTCCACCTACCGGGAAGTGCCCCGAGATACTGGCAGAATATCAAAGTCATTTGGTCCGCCGATGACAACAAGGTCAAGAAAACTAAATGGTAATCGGAATAAGGAGAAGAGGCAAGTTGAAGCAAGGAGGGTAAAATACAGGAGAGGGAAATGAGATATAGGACACGTCTAAAGTGGCCTGTTTTGGACTGAACCGAAAGGTGGGCAACACAGCTGGCGCAGATCGAGGCGGGTGGGGCCTCGTCCTTCCTTGTTCCCAGTGCTCCTGCTGGCTTTTTGTTTTGTGCGGGCCATTGTTACTCGACAGGGACATCGAGAATAAAGACGAGAGGGGAGTCAAGAAAAAGTTGAAAGATGCGGAGGGCAATAAGGAGGAGAGGCACGCGGGTAAAGATGCCAAGGAGGACGATAAAAAGGACAATAGAGATACCGGGAAAGGTGCTCAAGTGAAGGGTGCCCACCAGGAAGATTTTGCAACGACATGCTGAGGGGAGCTGTCTCAAGGAATAACGACTGTTCTTCAATAAGACTGCACGTCTCAAGAGGCAGACGCAGAAGGTAAAGGGCGTTTCGCTGTGGCTGAAAGGTTGAAGGGGTTTATGCAGCAAGATTGATGATGATAGGGACAAGCAAGAAGTAAAGGTGTACTTTGGCGGTAGGCGCAAACTACGTAATTTTGACTGTTTCAAATCATATTGCGTTGCATTCAACCAATATTTTTTGCACCTCTCTTCATTTACTGTATCTATTGTACTTTAATGTACGTACCAAGGAAGATATCTTTTCATTAGGGTAAGGAAGGCAAGCGAGAAGATAGAAAAACAAAAACATATTCGTCCTCAGCACACAATACGGCCGGAAGGCTGTAACCAAGGCTACGAGAAGCGTACAGTGTGTAGAAATGTTAATTCGGTAATGGAAGATTCGACAGCGGCTACACTTCATGTCTGAAGTAAACGCACTCTCTTCGTGCGGTACTAGCCAGACTTCGCAAAGCAATTGGAAGGTTGGTAAGATACAGTTATGGTAGAGACAATGAAAATTTAGGGTTGAAACTGCCAGACGCGGCATTACGGAAGCTAAAATATTAAATTTCAATTACTTTCTTGCGGTGTGTCGTAAGCAAAAATGGAAAAATGATGGTCGAACTGAACATTTCGCAGAGGACTTTTTATTGTTTAACAGGGATGCATTCTGTAGTCTTTAATCAGATATCAGGGGTCATATTGGGGCTATCTTCAGTAGAATGGGTTTAATGTGAGAATATTCCGGAGTATTTTAATGGCAGACGCTTTTCTACGAGTTTGCAGAGAAAGGTATTTCATGGTCAAAATATGAGGCTTTGGATGAAATTTAACACAAATTTGGGTACTTTGAGGACTATGATGAAAGGGAAAACATTAAAGCAGAGATAGACAAGGATCAAGAAAAGGCTAGACCATGAAGATTTTCAAGTTTAATGAAGTTCTACTACATCAGCACTGAAATCTACTGTGACGAGACGAGTAATAATTGCCGTCCGAAGTTTGAATTTTTTATGGAGAGGGATTTGAACAGGTTTCAATACACGCGAATAGCAGACCTGAGGCATTCACACCAATTCTGTGTGAAATGCCACCCAGTTCTACTTCGACTCTCAGAACGGGAATAGATTTGGTTATGAGGCATTTTCCGAGAAAATGAAGCCAAGGTTTCGGGCGGCAGAGAGCTTAAGTACACTTCCCAGAAAATAGGAGTCTTTGACTTTGTCCTCGTTCAAGTATTCATCTGTGGAAAAACTATTGAATTAATGGCTTGAAAATTATGTGAAAATTATGATAGGTCGATTTCAGGAAACTACTGCCTTTTTCCCTCAAACGTATCGCATTGAGACGGGTTTCCAATCAAACTAATCAACGCAGTCTACGATTGCAATGAATGCAGACTCGCCTACTCTAAACCAGAATAGACTATTCAATGAATAATTAGAGATATATAATCTTCAATAGAACCGTTCGAATGACGTCCATCTCCTTATGAACTCAATACTGGCCGCAATTTTTACAACAACCGGAGAAATAGTAATAAACGGAGCATGGTTTGAAACTAAGAGCGATTATGTAATACGAATCATCCGAGCAAAAACGATATTAGTTTTTGAAAACGAAAACATTTTCAAAATATGGCTGCATACATTGCAGAACTCTCATGTTAATAATTTAAAAATGAAAAATTAAAAGTTTATGAGAGAACTGCAGACTTTTCTGCGAAAATTATAGGAATGGATGATACCTGGAATGAGAATGGTAAGGAAAATGGGAAAAGAAGGATCCTTACGATGTAAAACATTGAAGAGCCCAGCAATATATCTTTATTCGTTGCCCATATAAAAGGATATTCAAACATGCGTGCTCTTACTTATAGAATTTATTGAAAAGTGGAAGTACTCAGAAATTTCTTTTACGGATTAACTTTGAACCTCAGTGTGCTCTGGGAAGCTTGGGAGGAACTATTGACACATTATAAATGAATTACTAATCGATTCATCAAAAATAACACAATTACGTCCGGAAAAAGTCCATCAATGTCTTTGAGAACTGCTCAAATTTCAAGTTGTGGATGTTGATCTTTCTATTTTACGGTGGTTCCCTGATATAGAAAGACTAGCAATGTACTTTGATAGTCTTACGGACAAATTGGTACAATATCCATTAGGCTGAGACATCTAAGTCCAACGCACAACTGCGCGTGCCTGTATCAAATGTATCATTTTCATGGACTTTCTATTTACATATGCTATCTATATGCAATAAACACATAACTTTAAGTATTATCGCATGATATTTTATAAGCTGATACAAAATATGAGGGCTTCATGAACTAGAAAATCTACTTTTTGACCTCTACTCAGAGTTATACAACAACCTGGAACTCTAATTTGCGTAATGTATCCTCTCTTTGGTATATAGGAAGCAGTCATATATTGGATCAAAACACAAGCTGCACACTATTCAAAGATTTGTAGAATGAAGCAATCATCGTATGGCCAATTCTTTGTATTTTACCCTAAAATGTCCATAACACATATGGTCGGGAAGTTTTCTTTTATTTTCAAACGAATGAAACCTTAAATGCGGGTAACAAGAATTTTTCGACATCGAAAAGCGGTCAATAATGTAAGTTTAGTCTAAATAAGCTAAATATCTTAACGAGTTGGGAAATTTTAGATTCAACTGAACAACGATTACAAAAGATGGTGAAACATGGAAATTTACCGAGCCAATGAACATAAGTAAGATAATATTATTAGATGAGAAGTAAGTGCTGATAAGGACTTTTTTTCACATAGGGAACGGTCACCCTACGCTGCTTTCGATTGTATACCTTATATATCATATATATTTTCATAGGCATCAGAGGTAAGGGAACCACATGCGAAGGCAGTTAGGGCATTGAATTAGTACCTGAAAAATTGTATCCAAAACCATAATTTTGGTTCCATATTTGTTCTTTTGGGCAAAGATCAATGGGTATGGCCGTTTATGTGGACGCCGGTTTTCCTACAACTCTGATATTGGCTTTCAAATAGAATCTTAGTACCATGAGGACAAAAATGGAAAGTCAAACATCACAAAAAACTCAAGCACAAAAGTAAGACGAATTGCTCCTAGTGTCTGTGCAACTGAGCTTTTCTCAATGGTATATGACATCGATGTATAAGAAATGAAGCCTACCTCTTAATGTGTTATTTGAAAGAGTTGTACCCTTCAAATATTCAAAGAAGCGAAAAATATGTACGATATCATGTTTCAAATTAACACCACTAAAGAGAAAAGACTCTTAGTTATACAAGAACAAGTATTCAATCATGTGGGAGAAGGGAGATTACGACGGTAATGTGGACCCTAACGGCAGAGAATCCAGAGGATGTAATTACAAAATTAACAGGAGTTAATGAAATCTCTACTCTTCTGCGAAGTAGTCCGGTAATTTAACACCGAGTGCCTGGTTTTATTGAGAGGGGCCTACTTGGACGTAAATCAACGTTACTGATTCTTCAAAAGCCCGGAGTGTCGAAATATTTGTGAAGCTAAAAGTTTCATTAGTGGCTATCCGAAAGGTGACCGCTATAGAAGGGATGTTTTTTTTCATTTTTCATTTTCATTTTTCATTCTTTGCGATCGCATTGTGTTGAAGTAATATGAAAAAGGTCCGTGGAATAAAATGAGATTGATGAGGATTTCATGGTAAGTTCAGAGTCTTTGAAGGCGTTAAGGCGAATCATATATTGGGATTATATCGAAAGATATTGAGGAAGTAGGTATGTCCGAGAAGGTTGTCTACCATATCGAGTCGTTAGAGGTTTTAAGGGATTAGTATAATATGTAGGGCTTTTTGATTTCGATTACGAGGGTAGTGGATATTTCAGTGCAACAAGCCACCCTACTGTACCGTTAAAGGCTGATGCAATTTTAGAAATATTTTTTGTATCCGTTTTTAACTTTAAACCCACTGCTATTAGTAGATCTAACATATGTTGTCCTATAACCGTGGGAACCTTCGCAATGGGAACTGTAACTTAGCATAACAGGTTCCCTAAGTCTACTACAGGGAACTTTTTGACCTCAACAGGAACCCTATATTTTCAAGGGTACTGGCCGTCCGTTGTGCCAAGTTATATACTATCCTACCGCCAAGTGATTTTATTTGCATGATAACTATTTAGGGCATGTTTCTACCTCTCTAACTTTAATATGTAGCAAATAGTTCTAATACCATACAAATATTGCTTATATCCATCCGGCTGCAAGAACCCTGGGATAAAACGACACCCGTCGTGGGCTCCGTAACTAGTTCCCAACAGCCGTCACTGAGGAGCATCCCTCAGCCCAGCACCTCTATGTTTGCTTTGGGACTTATTACCTACTTCCCTTACACCTTCAGGAACCCTTGCGCCAGACGTCTTTGTTCATTGCTGCAGATACGCGGTAACAAGCTTGTCACTTCTTATCTGCTATAGAACCGTACTACCTCCACCTAACCTCCAGGTTTCCTTTCCTGTTGCTCCGGCTAATTATTCCAGGATGTTTTATGACTTTGGCATTCAGGTGACTCAGTGTCTATGCAAAAGTGGAACTGCACTTTATTTTTTTGTTTCGTAGGAGGCATACTTGGTTTCGCCGGAGGGTAAGAGGTCTAGGCAGAGTCCAGAGCCTTCTTCGATTTTCTCCCGACTGTTTGAATAAAAACCAAGTTCTTGGCGCGAATACTGTCCTAGATCATCTTTACAATTCTTTGGATCCAGTCTAGCCTTACAAAACGATAGAAAAGTGACCTGAGACTGTCTCAAGATTTATTTAGCGCTCTAATCCGCCACTGTGTGGCTCCCTTGAGACTGCAAGTTCCGAAGAACTAATTTATGAGAAGCATAGCTAAGCCACTGCAACGCAGGTTGCTGAAAGGGAAAGATCCGAACGCTAGGTCGGTCCTTCTTGCGCTCCCACAAGAATTGTCTGAAGGCTTTTCGAACTCTTACGTTCTTGCTCATTTTAACTCATTGCACTGAAATTATGAGAGGAAAAGAAACTGAATATATCTTGAAAGAATATACTGTTATTTTTCTTGTCCAAAATATTCACTTAGTTTCAGTATATGGTACTTTTTATTTGCTGTCGATGTTTTAATGTAAGACAAAACCCTTGTAAAAGCTGATTAATCTGTATCCTCTGGACGAGACCACAGCAAGTCAGGAGAGCATTGCAAGTGTTTACTTGAGTACTTAAGAAGTTGAACGTAAATTTATTATCGGAGAGGCGTTTAATTTACGTTTAATCACTGTAGATGGTTCCTATGACCATTCTCTCCTTTTTATGCCGTTATAGTCTTAGCCTATCTTCCATGTCAAGCTTATTTCTTTCCTACTACTATACTAAAGTAGTTTTTTTTTGTTGTTTTGGACAACCTTTTTTCAGAAATTAGGTGCTTAGAACCCCATTTTCGCCGTTTCACACGTATTTTAGTGCTTCTGCGTCTTAATTATTCTCTTTCATGGACAAAAAAAATCATTTTATTCTTCTTTAATGTAATTACGATAGTCTTTTCCCGCTGTGTAATGTTCTTTCCAGAATTTATCTCTATCAGAAACAAATCAACAGCTAACACAGTTCTCTCCGCTCGCTTGTTGTATTAACATAATTAATAGACCTGATTTTCCGTGAAGTGAGAGTTGTTCCTTGTTAATTTATTTTCACCTTTTTTTCTTTTCTGACAGATGAAAACTCCCAAAGAGGCTTACAGTTATTACTGTACTTTACCGTTCAACTTAGAGCTTGACTGTTATGTTTATGTACTGTACAGTGCTTTAAGCTTGAGCTGATCTACTTTAGATGACGAATCATGTCTTCTGTAATCTTCCTTCGATCAATAGAAAGAATCAGTCGACTCGCCTTGAAGTATATATAAGCCCCGGTCTCTCTCCATGTTCTACCTGAGTAAAGTTCCTTACCACCTTCTCCCCTCTCCTCTCTCCTTATCGGTCCCTCACTCTTTCTACCCTTCTTTCTCTCTCTCCTGCTCTCCCGCTCTCTCCCTCACTCTTGTCTAGGTCCCTGGCTCTCTCTATCTCGTTCTGTCTATCAGGTTATGGGCCCAGGCCGCTAGCGCTGCACACTGACTTATCTCTTTCGCCCTCCTTGTTAGACGCAAATCACCTCGAGGCTACCTTACACTCCGTGAGAAAAAAACACAGAAGCTCCAAAAAGAAAAGCACCTAAGGTTTGATCTGACTTCTTTGTCGTCTCTGCACTATCTACTGACCTTCTGCCTCGTGGCCTGTCTAGCGCCCGTCGTCTCTGCACTAACTGCCTTGGTTGGTTTTACGGCCTTCATCCCCGCACCACAGAACGAAGTCTATTTTGCGGCCCGATTCCTCGTTCCTACTCGCCTAGTCTCTGTGTCGCATACCTCTGTTTGTCTCACAGCCCGTGTCTAGTGCCAACAGTAAGTCCAAATCTCTTCGAAACCTCTTGCTTCCTTATATCTTTCACACTTCTTCTTCAGCCTTCGCCTAACCTCGCAAAGTCCTGCCTTTAGTTGTCATCTGCTGCTCCGTCTTCCTTCGAGGAATCAAGATCTCTCCTGACGACCCTGTCGTCCGCCGTATCAATTTCACTTCTGGTGAAGACTATTAGACCCTGTTAAAGCCCCACCTCGATCCGCGAAACCGCAGAATGGCCCGAAGTGCCGTTTCATCGACGACTCTGCTATTGAGTCTAACAGTGAAGGCGGTGATATAACCTCCACTTCAACCACTCCGGACGTCGTTTAACTCCCTTCTCACTCTCACAAGAAGATTATCGCTCCCAGGAGGAAGGATTTTCTTCAACACATCTTGGCATTGGGTACAAAGAAAAGGCCCGCAATCGGAAACAACTCCGATAATCCAGTCAAGCTCCGCTCAAAGCCTATAACCTTCTTTGCAAGCCGTGTGTCGAAACCAAAGGGCCAAAAGAAACCGGTTACAAACGTAGCTGCCCCAGTTCAAGTTATTAACTTGATCTTTCCTGCTCCAACACCTCCGATACCTCCAGCTCCTGCTCCAGTCACTCCCACCCAGTCTTCTTAATCTCCTGCGGTGCCGCCTCTTCCTGCTGAACCTCTAACGCAAAGAATCTCGATTCCGCATACTGTCGAACCTCTCCCTCCGGATCCAGTTCTTCCGTCCACTGTACCTTCTCCTCCACCTCCTGTGGCACCTATAATACCCTCTGTTTTGGAACCCAAGTCTTCTTTCCACACCTTTGATCTCTGTTAGCTCAAAGTATCCGCTCCGAAACAAGTTGCTCAGCACAGAGGTGGTAGGGAGTGCCGCAACAGCTCTGAACTGAAGTCGGCTATTACTCCTTGTGCCCACTGTAACCGCGTCTTCCAAACTAGACACGACCGCAAAAAACAAATTGACCACAAACACAAAAATTAAATTTTAATTCACTTGGTCCCATTATACTCATCATGGACTCCTCTGCAGGACCTCGTATTGATGATCTCGAGAACCTCCGTGATGACAACTTTCACATTTGGAAAGCTCTAATTCAACTCATCCTATCTCTCACGGAGGTTGACAGTCATCTTACACTTGATCCACCGAAAGCATCTTCGTCAACTCACTCAGCATGGCAAAATGCAGACGACAAGGCAAGAGCCATCATTGGACTCACAATTTCAGATGCTCAACTTGAGCAGGTTCAGCATTACACCATGACAAAGAAAATTTGGAAACTCATTTGTGATATTTTCGAAAATTATACTCTGCTAAACAATCTCGCCGCAAGGCATCGCTTCTATACCGCACAGATGCCCCCAAATGAGAACGTTCTACTATTTGCTGCTCGTATTCTCCAACTTGCGGCCACTCTAAAATCCTTATCTGCGTATGCAGAGGACAGCGAAATGGCCATGGCATTCTTCGATGGCTTGCCCGATCGCTTTGACAGCCTCATATCAGCCCTTGATGCTGCCAATATTGAAGATGACAAGCTTTCGTTCGAATTTGTACAGAGTAGATGTCTCCACTAAGAGCAACACCATGCTCAGCAGATCAAGACGCGCTGAAAGTCGCTGAGACGGCTACACTTCTGGGAACCCAGTCTTCCAGGCCTTTAACAATGACTTCCGCAGAAATGTGCATAAACTGCGGCAGGCGTCGGGATAGCAACCGATGCTGCAAGAAGTTCCCTCATCTTGCTCTCAGAGTTTATCCAGCTAGAACTCATCTTCATAAGGCTAGAGGAAGTGGAGGAAAATACCTCAACGCCACGGAGGTTTCTGAAACTACCGAACACCTAGATGTCGTTTTTCCCTTTGCGTGGACTTACCCTGCACAACAAGTAGCACTTCAATCTACCGGAGGCCCTTCTCTCTCATCTCTGCAATGTATTATCGACTCAAGATGTACCTTGCATGTCACTTACGACCGCTCAGCTTTCAAAAGTTATCACCTTCTCGCGTCCCCTTCAACTCTCGACTTTGGGGTAGATTATACGGCTATGATTATTGACTCCGGTGAATTTGCTCTCACGTTGCGATGGAAGGGAGAAACTGCCAAGTGTGTAATGAAAAACGTATTAGATGTTCCAGAATTTCGCTACTAAATGCTATCCGTATCTGTCATGGCAAATCTTGGAATTAAGACGCGCTTTAATAACGATACAGTCACTCTTTACCGTCATTCGAACTCTAATCTCGCGGTGACGGGTACGTTCACTAATGTTCTATGCCCCTGGTTGTCACCAAGCGTGCATATAGCCACAGAAGGGGTCTCAAGTTTCCTTGATATGACCGATTTCAATATGGCATCAGAGATTGGCGCACCTACATGCTCCCGGAATCAAATCAATAATCAGAAGCGGTGTTGTGAAAGGTGTAAAACTTTCACAAGGAAACGAGGAAGACGATGTCTGCGTCGGCTGCATACTTGGTAAATCCCACCGTGCGCCAATCCCGAAGAAAAGACAAAGCCGTTCGGCAAAACCTCTAAAACTGTTTCATTTTGATGTCTTGGGACCGGTTGAATCTCCTTTTGTGGGAGGGGTTGGGATTTTGTATCATTCATCGACGACTACTCCAAGTGGACGGTTTTGTATCCTATGAGCCACAATTCAACGGTGATATATTGCTTTGAAAACTACAAAGCCTTTGCGGAGAAACACACTAGGCAGTCTCTGAAATATCTCAGAGTCCATGAGTTTCCTGAAATGAAAACTCCATTGGATGAATACCAGCTTCTCATTAAGGCTTTACGGTCCGACAATGGCGGAGAGTACCTCTCAACCGAGTTCAAGAACTTCCTAAAGCAAAATAGCATACAAAATCAGGTCACCGTGGCTCACACCCCCAGCAAAATGGGACTGCAGAACAGATGAATCGAACTCTTCTCAATCTGGTCCGTTCGATGTTACACCAAAAGGGTATTCCAAAGCATTTCTGTGCTGAAGCACTTTCCACGGCTTTCTATGTTCTAAACCGCGTTATTTCAAGCTCTATGCCAGAGATTACCACTCCTTACCACCGCTGACGAACGGCATGGCCCCTGACATTTCTCACATGCGGATATTTGGTGCACAGTGCTGGTATGTCGTGCCAAAGAAAAAAACTCAAGAAGTTCGATCCCAGATCTCGTGAAGCCCTTTTGATGTTGTACTCCTCTCTGAGCAAGGGATCTAAGCTGTGGGATATTGGCTGAGAAGGAATGGTAATATCCAGAGATATATTTTTCAATGAAACCGGAACTTGTACACAGCCTGAACTCACCTGTGAGCTATCGAATGGAGATAACGGCCAAAACAATTTCCTCCGATGAAGATAACTCTCCTTCTGAAGAGTTTTTCGAAGTACCGAATTCCGCGGACGAAGAAGAAGATTCTGAAGAGTCCACTGCCGGTGAAGAAAATCCACTCTAATCTGAAGGAGCCCATTCAGTAGCTCCTCGTCGCTGCTCTCTGGTCTCAAAGAAGCCCACCCGCTGGTTTCCTTCTAGCTCTACTACAAACGCGCCACTTGTCACAGAAACTGCACTGCTATCAACAGGTGTTCCTGCAACATACGAAGAAGCTACTTCTGAAGAAAACATTGATTTTTGGATAACAGGGATCAAAAAGGAAGAATATTCTATCCGTAAGAACAGGACCTTCCATCTCGTTCCAAGGAAACCAGAAATGCAAGTGATTCCATGTCGCTACGTTTTTCGTATCAAACCGGACGTCGGTCCTAAGGTTCGTACCATTGATAAAGGATTCAGACAAGTTCCTGGACTAGAGTACACAGACAACTATGCTTCTGTCGTTTCTATTGCTGTTGTACGAATGTTACTCTGCATCACAAATCTGTTAGATCCGAAATGCGATCAGATGGATGTAGTAACCGCGTCTCTGAAGGGTTACTTGGACGAAGAAATATTCATGGAGACTCCAGCTGGTTTCCGAGATCCAAACAAGCCCAACTTCGTCTGCCGACTTCTGAAGTCCCTGTATGGATTGAAGCAGGCTCCTCGCCAATGGTATGCAAAAATAGATGCATTTTTGACTTTGCATCTCAACTTTGTCTGCAACCCGCACGAGCCATGTCTTTAAGTCTATCGCAAGGAGACTATGTTCTGCATGATTATACTATATGTTGATTATTTTGTCATTTCAAGCAGCAGTCGACATATACTCAACAAGTTCAAGGCAGAACTGAAGAAGAGATTAAAGATGAAAGGCCTAGGTCCTGTCCAGGAATGCCTTGGTATTCAAGTGCAGCGGAACCGCTCCGAGAGAACACTGCATCTTTCGCGATCGATATACACAGAAAAAATTTCGGAAAAGTTCCAAATGGCGGACTCAAGCCCTGTCGATACTCCAGTGGTCCAAAGCAATTCCAACAAGGACGGAAATAATGATCAAGAAATTCCTTCATCAGTACCATATTGCTCTGCAATAGGTAGTCTCATTTACTTGATGATCTGCACTCGTCCAGACATTGGATTTGGTGTAGGCAAGCTGTCGCGGTTCTGCAAAAAGCCGATGGTCACTCATTGGAGGGCTGCCAAACTTGTGTATCGCTACTTGAACGGATCTAAAACTCTTGGAATTCGTTACGGTCCGTCTTCATCTCGCACCATCACTGGATTCAGTTACTATGACTGGGCTGGTTGCCACTGTACTCGCAAGTCTACCCAAAGTTTCGTGTTCATGATGTCTGGTGGACCTATCTTATGGCACTCCAAGAAGCAAAGATGTGTTGCGCTGTCGTCCTGCGAAGCAGAGTACATATCTCTGTGCACTGCATCTAAAGAAACTATTTGGTTGTAAAACATTCTCCACAGTTTGATGAATGGGAGATGCCCTACTACTATTAGGATATCAGTTGACAACTCAGGCGCAATTAGCTCGTCCCAGAACAAATCAATCAATGAACGGAACAAGCATATTGATATTCGGTATAATTTCGTTCGTGAAGCTGTGTCGCCCAAACAGATCTCTGTTACTCACTGTCAAACCGAAGACGAAGTCTCTGACCTCCTAAAGTAACCCTTGCTACGAGTCAAGTTTTGAATTTTCGAAGTGAGCTGGGCAGTTTTCCTCCTGGTATTTCAAATCAGTGTCTTTTCGTTTTCAGATCGAGGGGGCGCTGCTTAGATCAGATCTAGTTTGAGGGGGCTTGTTAATGTAATTTCACTTCTTTCTCTTTTTTTTGACATCTGACAACTCGCAAAGATGCTTGCAGTTATTACTGTACTTTACCGTTCAACCTAGAACTTGACCGTTATGTTTATGCACTGTACAGTGCTCTAAGCTTGAGCTGATCTACTTTAGATTAGCTAAAGCAAATTTAGGATTAGAAACTCACTTTCGTCTACATGTCTTCTGGAAACTTCCTTCGATCAACAGAAGCATCAGTCAACTCTCCTTGAGGTCCATATAAGCCCCAGTCTCTCTCCATCTTCTCCCTGAGTATTCCTTACCACCTTCTCCTCTCTCCTCTCTCATTCTCGGCCCCTCACTCTTTCTACCCTTCTCTCTCTTTCCCTCCTGCTCTCCCGCTCTCACCCTCACCCCTATCTGGCTCCCTCGCTCCCTCTCTCTCGTTCTGTCCATCATCCCCTGCATACTTTATCCGCATGTTCATTCTTTTTAGTGAAAATTTACTTTTGATTGATACTGGGCAGCGATTCTGTAGTTGAGCCACGAGCTGAGTACTGCATTCATGGTAAAACATTCCACGCACGAGCTATCATAATGGTGAAATCATAGACTGATACTGTATCAGTACGTTAACATTTTTTGACAGAACTTTCAGATCACATTAAATTATTTTTGTACTGAAATAAATATTCGAGAGGCAGTACCACTTACGCATTCATGGATGATGAATCCGCTTGTTCATGAGACGGATGTAGTATGGAAGTCATACCGGGAGGAGGAAATAATGTTTAAAACTTCAAAAGGCAACGAGATTAATAGTGTAATCTGATATTTTGTCGAGAAGGTGGAGTAACTTCTAAACCATCCCTTCCGCACTCCTTCTTAGCATGAAAATCTACTTTTTCAAAGCTGTTGAATATTCCATACGTTCGATTAATTATAGTAATAATACCAAGGCTCCTTACATAGATAAAATCTTTCACCGAAAAATGATGAGACAACTGAATTTGACTATAAAAGCCAGCAGTACTTTTGTAAATTCCACTAAGATGGTGACTGCAGCTTTCACTATATGTTTGAGTATTTTACATAACGATCCCTCATCGGTATGTTTGATCATTTGTCTTTGAAAGGGCCGTGAGAATAAAGCGACGTTATGGCTGGTGAACGTTCCTTTGCGCGGGGCAGAAAGTTTTTCTACTCTTCAGATATTCCAACCTGTCCCTGGAGTTTGAAACTAAGATAATTTTCTATATGCATAAAGTTATAACCCCATTTTTTGGCTTCGGACAGGTTCAGGCTTCTATTTTCAACCTTAAAGGCTTACAGAGTTTTTTTCATCGGTCGGAGGAGATTTAATAGTTAATTTTCTAAGAACTTCTCTCACTTATTCCTAGTTAAAGCTTTCTAACAATGTCTCGGTTGAAATTATTGCTTTATTACAGGAGTTTGGTTCCCACTCAGATGTAGGTGTTTATAACTTGATAAAAAATAGTAAATTCGCAAGGATTGGCTATCTGATTCTTTATTGAGGCTTTTTTGTGTCCAATTGAAGTATAAACGGTGTTCCTCACTTCGAACAGTATTTTGCAAGTCTTGACTTTATATTGATATTTGGCTTAACTTTTGGAATGGTGCATGGGTGCTTTGTGTATTTATTTATTGACAGAGTAACTATAATAATAATAGTAGTAAATATTATTACGGATGTTCCTATTATTCTTACGAAGAAGGATAAATTTACATTGCTTGGTTGATAGTAGTTTAAGCTATCTTTTTTTTCAATATTGCATACTGGCTTGTCCAGAAAAGAGCCGGCAGATAATTGTCTCAAGAGCTACCAATTAGTTAACATTTCATGTTATTTCATTAGCACCATCGATTTTATATAGGAATTCTAAATAATTACGGCTCTTAGTTTCAGCAAACTCACCAAAATGGGCCTATTGAATACTATTAATCCGCTATAACCTCGCGAAATCTAACATATGATCAAAATGATGAAGAAAAAAATACAGTGGTTACTCGATAACTGCACCATATGATAACTGTACCATTGGGCTAATTGCGCCGAGTTGTGATCCACCGTCCTCGTACCACCCAAAATTTAACTGATTTTAATGATTGGTGCAAATCTTGTTAATTGCACCACGATTTAACTTTCAGACCTTTTTGTTATTGCGCAAATATTGTACCAGAGGACAAGATTGGAATTGTTGAAATGGAATGAAAGCCTTCAGCAGGTCCAATGAGAGTGCTGTCTTTTTTGAAAACGGTGCTCAACGATTTGAAGTTTTGAGTTGAAATTTTTTGAGGCCTGAGTACGGTGTTTCTTCCAAAAAAAACCCTGGTTTCCAGCGAAGCCTCACCGCAAAGATAATTTACGTGCAATTGTAATGGTCAAGGGGTATGCTGTAGCGCGAGGCGTTCTGTCCGCCTCCCTACACAGGGCACTCTGTTCCCTTCAGAGGGAGATTAGCGATGAGGCCCACGGTGCCCGTTGGCGGCTGATGCTCAATGAGATGATGGGAAGTAATGTTAGTTAAATCAGCTGAATCTTCCGACAAGTGTAGTCATGCAGTCTTTGTAATTGCACCAATACATAAATTGCACCAAGTGGAGTTCCACCACCTCGGTGCAGTTATCGAGAAACCGCTGTAATTTCATATTCACTACGTTCTCACAGGGTTCTGGTATGAATAAGGCCAATTATTTCCTATAGTATGATGAGATTTTAATTCTTGCCAAAAATAAATCTAATGAGAGTATTAAAGAATGGGCGTGCGACCCAACTTGAAAAATGCAAAAAATTTATATATGTTTCTTTATTACTCGTTACAATGAGCCAGATAGAATGAAAAATCATAATTCAGATTATGTTTGCACTGAGATTACCAAAGAGGGTAGATAAAGAGCTTTTTTAACGGGATCAAACCCATTCTCAAAGCACAAAAGCAAAAAAAAATTACCTCAAAATTTGTGAAAAGTACCACCAAAATATCTTCTCTTTAGTTTAAAATTATTTTTCCTTGAAATAATATCTTGTTTCAGTTATCCGCCCATATTATTCTTTCAAATATTAATGTAGGTTAAAATAACAATGGAGGCTCAAAATGCCCTCGTGTCTGCGAAAAAGGGCTCCAATTTGAATTGTTGAGAAGGGGGAAATAAACTCACAAACTGGCTGCAGTAATTTTAGTAGACGTTTATCACAACATGAATTCCATGAATTGGCCTATTAGTCATGCACCAATTGAATAAAATCTTCTGCATTAATATCCAACAAAACGGAACATAATGTTGACTAGTCAATTTTGACTACAAAAGATTAATCGGAGCCAAGTGTGACCGTTTCCGAGGAATTTTGTACTTCATTAAAGCAAATGAAAGGACCAAATATTTAATGGATAACTTCTAAAATAATCCCTGAATTTAATAATCTGATGAATTGCATGGTTCAAGAAGTGGAATATTTTCAGAGTGATAAAAATTCTGGAAAAACTGGTGACAAGGTTAAAAAATAATTACTGACACACAAACTATCTCACCTATGATTTTTAGAGTATTAAATAGATGATGCAAAACAAGAATTAATTGTTCCATACTAGGTTGTTATTCTTTGGAATTTATTGAAGTGAGTAAAAAATCATTCACATCTTGTAATGTAGGATCGTTGCACATCCAGATCTCATGGGGCTGTAAGTGAGATATGAAAATGGGTGTAGATACCTGTTAGCAAAAAGTACATGGAAAGGAACATTGTGTATCTTTTTGCCAAAATATTTTTCAAAAATCTTAAACCTATTTTCACATATTTCAATATGCAGTATTTTGAAATAATGTTAAAATTGGTATTAGTGACACTGAGGAGGACCTCAAAATTATCGTAACTTATGAGCCATAATTATCGGTCATTTTGAGGAGTAAATTAATTCTTTTCAAAATCGAGCATGCGCGATGAAAGCACTATCGCACTCAAATTTGGTCTGGAAAGACATCAATCATTATTCAGAAGAAAATTATAATTCTCATCTCAAATAATCATTTTAAAAGGATCTTGTATATAGCAAAAAATTCTAATAATCAACCTTACGTCTCAAAGTCGACAATTGATGATGATTTAATAGCTGTGTATTCAACTTAGCTGCTAACTGCTAACTGAAACTCGAAACCTTGCCTATTATCTATTTAGGAAGAGTTATCTCTCAGTGAATAAGCAAATATCTGTGTATTTCTTAAGAATAATAAGAACAGGCCGTATGGTAATATAATTTAAAGAACCATTTCATCTGCGTTAATACTAACTAATTAATTCTGACGTGTTTATGAAGAACAAAAACAAGCGCAGTTCTCGGAAACTTTACAAGTATCCTTTCGAATACTTTACAGCATTTAGAGTAGTCCCTAACGTCCTTGGAACCAGCAAAGAATGGAACATTTACCGAAAATATAATCATGCTTTTGACGTCCAAAAAAGCGAAAGTTTTTTTTCTAATTTAAAGGCTTAGCAACAGTTGTTGTTTGCCAACTACCCTTCTTCTGATTGATTTTAATTTTCTTAATCAAAATCATTCAACAATAGACCGGAACAATTTTGTCCTAGAAATGATTCGCCATTTCTGAAGCATCGAGACAGAACATGTAAGCTTTTAGAATCGCCTGAAGCTTTAATAGATATAAATATCTTCCGACATTTGGATGATTTGCGGATGTGAAATACTTTTGATTTCAATGCGCAAATGTGGATAAATATTTTGAATGGTGCATATTTAATTTGGAACTAGTTCAGCGCAGTATTTAAATTGGATAGTACCTCATGTCCTTTTCACTAATCATTTATAATTTTTAAACGCAGAGGAGGATACTTTTGCTTATATTAAATGTATAGATTTAAGTTTTGGGACTAGCTGAACAAAAATAAGGTAGTGTAATAAATTCATACATGGCAGGGTTAGAAGTTGCTTTTGTGGATTATATGTTGCTAACAATATTCCTGGATAACGCGATGCAGCATTGTAAAAGATAGTAACACGAGAGCTTCGCCTGGTTAATTTTAGTAAAGTTCGCTCAATGTTACGAGGACGCGTCACATGTACAAATAAATCTGCGGAGAGTAGGTATTAATGAGTATAGGCGGTCAGATACCTGAAACTCAGTTGATATCCTTGCTTGTAGAATGAAAATTAGTAGATGTTCATTCTACACTCTATTATACTCACATAAAAAGATTTCCTCAAGAATTTTTCAGAAAAAATGCCGATCAAGGTCCCTTCAACACACTTAAAAGTAATTATATTTGTGAATTGTTTGAATTGTAGAAGATAATATTAGAATACTTACATTCTCGTATACGGAAGGACTAAAGGATACCTGTACTGTCAGTGAGACTGTTATAGATATATCTTTGCCGTAAATTTTGATCAATAATACTTTCACTATTGTTGTCCTAGTGTCAGCAGATGAACTCGATGAAAAGTTGACATTTCCGTATGCAAAATTGAATTCTCATGTTTTCGAGAAATTTACTGATAATATTCACATATTCACATATTCTTTGAATTAGTTGCAATCCATGGTGTATACACTAAACAGTATCTGTTAGTGGTTTTCAATCTATGGATCAAAGAAATAAACCATGTCTGAGCGATAATTGCCCCAAAAATAACCTGAACTCTAGTTCTATTGTCAAGCAATACGATGATAGCATAATTTTACCTTTGAGTTTAGGCATGTTCAATAATCAGCAAGTGCAGTTAATGTCAATAATTAGGTTAAAAAGTATTTATGGAAACAATAATTTGAAGATTTGGAATATTTAATCCTATTCAAAATTGATGATTGAATTGATATCCTTCTTGTATAAATAAAAGCTGAGCTCAGAATTATCAAATCGGAACTTTTAAAGGAGTATTTGATAAGCAATGCTTAATAATGAGGGCAAAGAAACACAACGCGATGGTTTAAAGGTTTTAAAAACTCTTTTTGAGTATATCAGAAACGAAAATTGAGAACTAGAATACTGTTAGTGCAGGTAGAAAAGTTTAAAGCTTTCAAGAATTGAATTAAGAAGTATAATATTGCAAATTATAATTATAAGAGAGGTATATGTCATCTAGCTCTATATAATCTGATTTTTCTATCTCCCTAAGAGATTAAGTCACATTCTATTACATCTCGTCGTCCTTCAGAAAAGTACGACCATTAATGGACGTATTGCAATCTTTTATGTGAAAATAGGTACATATAATCTAAAATTTTCACATCCGTCTTCTGATATAATCTTTTAGAACTGCTTTCGTGCGAAAATTTACTTTCTCTAGAATTCTTGATTCTTTTTTGTGCGCAGTAATGTGTTATCTATTTTTTCTTGACGTACCAGACATAGTATTTTTTTCGAAAAGACATAATTAGTCTTCCTTTTCTGTTTTCGGTGCAGAAACCAACATTTTCGGTCTTTTTTGAGCCGATATTACCGTACATGAAACTTTATACGACAAATTCAACTCTATTTTTTTCCAAAATATCCTCATAATGAAAAATTATATCGGGAGAAACGAACGGGTAAGCTCTTGCTTGTCATGTATTCTCCAAGCATCATACGATTTCAAAGCTTTCTACTTTTTTAAATTTTCTTTGATTTGACCTGGTTCCCTCCCGTAAATTCTTCAGAAATGGAGATTAATTTAATTAATTTAACAATACTATTTATCAACGCCCCAAAAATAAGATCACTTCAATTGGATTGGCATTTTAGATAAAAAGTACAATGAATTCCCAATAATTCCGTATAAGGGAAGCAACTGTACATTGAGAATCTCTACTGCAAACCATTCTCAGTCAATTAAATACAAAAATCTGATAATTTAGTTGCGAGATCCATTCCCAATGAATTTCGTGTTTCTGCTACCTTAGGTTTCTAGAACGTGTCAAGAACAATAATTTTTAAGTAATACCACTTTAAAGTGGATCTTAATAATCTTAAGTGATTAATCAAGGTTGGCTAGATTTTATCATTAATATTTTATTTACATGAGATAGAAAGATGTGAAATAACGAAAATGAAAGTGAAATGACCTGAAAAACGCGTTGTACACCTTTACTCTGAAACAGTGATAAATAACACTAAAATGGGACTATGAAACAGATAAAAAATGTATCAGACAAATATTTCAGAAAAAGGCGGTACGTTAAGAAGAAATATTTGCAGCATAATTACTGTACATACGACTTATTATTACAGATTTTTTCTTTGCTAGCATCAGAGTAGCAAAAAATCATAAGATAGTGTAAAGCTTAATTTTAGTCATGAAGAACATTTATTCCGAGCCTTCGAGCTTTTATGAAGTGCTCACACGTTAATTTGTATTTTCAGATTGCTAGTTGTGAATTTATCGTCAACTGTTCAAAAAATACTGCATTGAATTGATTCTAAACCCAGAAAAGTTAGAAATTCAAATAATCTTAGGCAATAACCCGTCGATAGAATGCCTCAGTAAAAATACCTCGAAGCCTGCAATAGAACATATAACATATGAATTCCTTTATTGGGGATTACAGTAGAACGTTAGTAAAATTTATTTCCGTCAAATATTTTTTGTAAGACTGCACACGTTTTTTAATTTGAACTTCAGGGACCACGTAATCTCAGAATGTTAAATAGATTGAGGCATATAATAAGATTTCAGAAAGTTTTAAAATCGACACAGATGTCCAAGTTAGAACCCTAATTTTTTCATTTTTATATAATAGTTAGGGTTGAACCATCATCATCCCTCATGCTGCAATATCCTACTAGCATTTCGTTAATATAATTTGAAGTCTCTCGGATGAATACAGTGCAAGTTTTCGTATTTATTTGTTAATATATCTTTGATAGTTTTATATCTTATGTTTGAATTTCTCAACATTCTAACAACTGCAAGCATTTCAGACATACGGAGGTAGCGGATTTTGAGGCCAATTAAATTACATCTGCTGATGTTTAAAATTTAAGGCCCTGAAAACAGTTTAAAATACCTTTTTAAATAGAAAAAATCGATTATTTTGCATTGACTAATTGTAGAAAGAAGCTCACTAATACTCTTCGGAACATTAATCAAAGATTTTTATATAAAATAGGGAGTAAAATTCATTCCTCAAAGTCTCCATTAAAACAAAAATAATCTACAAAGCGTGTGAGCGTGACTTTAAAGTTTTTGAGCGATTATGTTTTCCTTGAAATGCTTCATTGAGACTAATAGACAAAAAAGGACCAAAAGAAATACTAATTTTCTACCTCTAAGTGACTTTACTCCATTTTTTGTATTGCAGTTTGATTATGAATGGATCAAAATTCCGTTATAGTTGATTATAGTCCCAAATTTGTATCATCTTTTTGGTATTAAAAGGATAATGGGCTGACTGTATGATAGTTGTACGATAATGTAACGGGAAAAGTTATATTTAGAAATAAACCTAGATAAATGTTGCAATGCTACACAGTGGTTTAGGGCCTTGAGATAGTTAAATAACAAAACGTTATTATCTTCCTGTTATACATGAACAAGATCGTATAAATTACTCATACTTTTTTCCAGTACAACTGGTTTCCTGATTAATGTTCAAAAAGATTTATTTATAAAAAAAGTTGGAACAAGTACGTTTTCCGCCTGGTGGAAAGGGTCACTTTTTGAAATATGTGGCATGTGATTGTTTTACAATACTTTCACTCCTCTCAGTTCTTCCTAAACTAAATAACATTTCTCCAATATTTGTATTTAAATGCCTATTCAAATTTTTGTTCCTCAAAAATTTATGATATGCCGTTTAAGACAACACTTGTAACATGAAAAATTTTTGGGTGTGAATTCTTAGTTTTACAACCTCCCTATAAACATTTCCTTCTTTCAGTTACATGTTTCATTTTAGTGTAAAATTAAATATGTGCCCAAAATATTATTGGAGGAACTTTATAGCAATTTAAAACAGTTGTCGCAAACAAGAACTACTAATGAAAATTATTGATACCTTTCCTTTCAGTCGATGTTTCCTAATTTTTCTATTTGGTTCTCTATTCATGCAAATTTCTGCTTGCTAAATTCTTTCGGAAACAGTTTTAATTTATATACTAGAGGTACTAACTTCGAATTCCTTCAATAAGTGAATATGATTCCGTTGTATTGCTATTAATCATACTGAAATGTATTACATGTAGTCATTGCCTCTAATTATCAAAATAATGACAACAAATATCTTCAAACTGTATTGTGGAACAAGTTATCCGAAAATAAGTAACTTACTATGTTCAGTCCTAATATCCAGTATAATTTTCCAAATTATATGTAATACTTTAAAAATAAAACTGCTTAAAATACTCCCAGGTCCTAATTGGTACTGCTTGACTCTAATTTCACTCATTTTAAAGCAATGCTCCCCTACGCTAAAATCTTTATCGCTTCAAACAAAAAAAATTCAATTTTTTTTAGAAATAGATGATACACAGCTTCAGTAAAAGTGCTTATGTTTAGTTCAGCAATTAATTTTTTCAAACTTACACATAAAACATACAAATTTTAAAATATTAACATAAAATTATTGGATAAATAGACGCTACTTACCAAAACTATCTGCTAAACGCCTTTTCAAGTCCATTTTAACATTGAGGGGTCTGGGATTGTTTTATGTTTCACTCAAGTAAACTTTACCACCTCTTCCGCCTTGAACGTTAATAGTAAAGAAATTAAATAGCGATAATAAAGACAAATGAGGATCTTTACTAAATTCTGTCGATCACTTTTTCACTTTTTTTCTCCCTCCAATTATCACATACTAACTATAAATCAAGTATTAACTGTCCTTCTTCTTAACCTTCTGACTATTTTCACCCCCACTTATTGGACTGTGTTTTTTCAACTTCAGTTTGTCACCTTTTCACCCCAGCTCTTGAGGCAAAACATAATTTCTTGTAACCTTAGAGTGAACATTCCATGCAAAGCGCAAAGCTCTATTTCATATGTTAGTTTTCTGAATGTAAAGCTGCTTTAATTAACCGAATGCATATTTTAATTGTAAATTTAAAGCCTTTTTTCTGACCACAACTCCCATCAACTATATATGTTAAGCTCTGCCTATTCGATAGAGTTTTTTCATTAAATCTCTTTTACTATCTGTGTATGAGAGGGACAAAAGTTTTGAGGGCCATTTATATCTCTTTGAGTTTCACTTAATATAAGTAAATTTATGTTCAGGAGAAAAGTCTTCCACGGGAACTTTCATTATTACATTCAACGATGTAATGACATAACTGTATTTGTTTCATTTTCGATTTAACCTTAACTTGTAATAGATTTCAATGGAACAATTTTAAAATTACGCCAAAAATTAATGAGATAACCAACAATTGTACTCATATCATTTAAATCCACATCTTAATGTTTTGAAGTGAAACCTAAATCCAAATGGAACAAAGATTAGTCATTAGTAAAGTATATTTCCTTCTCGAACAGAAAGATGATGCCAAAAATTCATTATTACTCATTTTCTAGAAGTTAAGAAAGTAGTACTTGATGCAATTACGGAAGGTGATATGTATATAGTTTCAGTGTAGGTTAATATAAATAAAATCTGGTCAAAATTTAAATACATTCTCTGATACTTGATAAAGTCAGAGATTATATTTATAAAAGTTAAGATGCGGTACAAAACCTTTGGAAATTTTTTCGACAATGTAAAAAAGCCGCTAAATTACGATAATGGCGTGCAAAATGGTCAAAAAAATTCATTCACTTAAACTTTAACTTCTAGAAACTTATCAAATGTTCCTAAAACAACTAAACATGTTCAAATAGAAAGGTACGGACCAAAATATCGGAACAGAGGTATTTATTATGTTTCAGAAGTATGATGAAGACTTTCCATACAAAAAATGAAAAATCCAGAAGTGTTGAACAGAAAACCTGAGAAGTTGTTAAATAATTAGCAGTTTCTTTCGTTTTTTACATCATCCACGTTATTAACAAGAACAAGGGCTTTTGTTCGAATTATCCCGAGCCTGAGGCTATTTCTATAGACTACATAGTATGATAGATTGAATTCCAGACCAATGCCGTTCTTTGTAAAATCAACCCTGTGATGACAAAAATTGAATAAATTAATGCAGTAATGTATTTTTACTTTCTTTAAAGTCATAAATTTCCGCGCCACTGCTTAAAACTAGCAAATATTTTATTTCTGTTTTATGTATTTAAAAACATCAGATTTAAAAAAATTTCGCTCGTCATGTTTTGATCAACATGAAGGAAAAGCACGGCGAATATGTTGGCCGAAAAGATGATGCATTTTTCTCAGTGACAAAAAAATCAATGATTGAGTGCTAGGGGTAAGTAATTAAAAGGTTTTCTATAATTCAATCATGCTTCGCAATGAAAATTGTTTCGGAAGATGGCCAAAACTCAGTCTTGATGAAGCCTATCAACCTCATTATACGTTCACAATATATGAAAGAGAAATAATCAGATATGCTTCAGCCAAAAAGTTTGATTTAGAAATTATGGTATCTTATTCGATAAAGGTATCAGTAAAGTTACGATGAAATTTCCTCTAAGGTCTGATTTGGTCACTCGACCTTTCAAGAAGTTTCAATTGTGTCCTGTTTAAATCAATATATGTAAATGAAGACCTTATCACACTGAACTGTTGTCGTGAAAAATAGAGACATTATAATATTAAATTTCTGCATAATAATTTACATTTATCTCAATATTGCTGTCCCTGTGAGGACCTCAGGTCAATTTTTTAAAAAATATTTTGTATCATTTTCCATTAAATTCGTGGATGAATAATTTCATATAACATCTTTTCTATATTTTACATGGAAAGACTATTTGCAGGTTAATTTAGCCCCTTTTCCACTTCAAAAGCTGTATTGAATATCTCTCAGAACTTATTCCGGGGTTTTCATGTTCTTCTTCAAACGTCCCAGTTTAGTAAAGAGTCCTACAAAGAGAAATATTTAAATTTTATGAGAAACTGATTTCAAACTTGAGCACTTGTATGAATTATCCTTTATCTGTCCTATTTCGTAAATTTTGAATTCTTCAAACTACTGAAGTGCAGAAATTTTTTGCAGTCGCTTGCCTACCTTCTTGATCATTTTAACTTTCAAAAAGTTTCCATTGTCAGACTTTTGACTTCCTTAATTCTCTGTAATACTTAAAACACTTCTTCTGTAAGAATAAAATGATTTTGGAAGGTTATTAACACTTATTCGTAGTTAAATAATGAAAAATATCAAAAAATGACCACAGTTGCTCACTACTATGTATAATGATAAAAAAAGTGGTATTTTTCCTAATCTTCCCAGTATTAATTGTGTACGAAGTCAACATTATCGCCAAGTTTGAGCGAGAAGGTCGTAAAAGAAAGTTATATATGCCACTTTTATCATTTTGTCCGTTCAAGTTGCGTGCTTTCAACTGCTTCATTTCGGACGTTGCACTATTTAACACGTTTCCATATCATTTGATTGAAAACCCGAATAGTCGCGCTATCCATAGTTTTTTAATACAGGTTCATGTCTCCTTTTTGCATATTTCTGATAAACTTATCTAATTCCATAATGCTCAAACTTTTCCAGGAAAGAGATATTTGTAATTCAATAGAGCCTCATATTTTGAGAGAAAAATGTAATTTTTTCGTTTCTTGTCAGTCAATTATATCTATTAGTCCTAGTACTCCATTAATTCATTTTAAATGTACGTGTGCATTATTTTTGCATTTCTGAAATATTTAAAAACTTTCAGATCCTATTTTGCCTCTTTATATTCCATCCGGAGCTCAAAAATACCTCTTTTCTCAAGCATCAATCTAACTTTCAATTACCAGTCTCTTAAATCTCAATCCTCTAAGAATAAATAATTCACCACTATTTTCGGTCATATTTTTATCTCTTTTGGCACTTGGGTGGCTTATTTATCTTTCGAGGTTGTCTTTCTTTCCTTCAAGTCAGTATTTTTCTCAGCTTTATTTTCTGAGGAACCCTTCTTTTCTCCCCCAGAATTATATATACCTACAATATTCTTATTATCTCAATGTTACTTTAAATCTCGGATTTCTTGCTCTCAGACCTTACACATATTCTTTCTGTGGTCATTAGTTTTGATTCCATTCTTCCGAGCATTGAGCGATTTAGTTCTAATTAATTTAAAATAAGAGAAAACGGTTTCGGTTTGATTCAATATATACCTCCTCAGTCATTTTCCGCTCTTGATGATTGAAATCCAACCGCAAACATTAACAGTTAAAATCAATCGTAAAGATAGGAATTTTCTGACGTGCTTTTTAGCCCATATCACTCAGAATCGTTTCATGAAAGAGTTATTTGATGTAAGAGGGCCATCAAATGTTTGATTTTGGCCAATAAGATCTGGGTTTGGATTAATATTATCGTATTGGTAGACCTTTTCTTTCTCATTTACTAGTTGGACAATAATTTTAACTAAGCATTCTTATTGTTACACTTAATATGAACTTGACTATATTAACGCTGGAAGACCTCTTGAGCAATATAGATGACGAAAACTACATTCGTACATACTTTCTCCACTCTCCATGCTAACTCAATTTGGATAAATCTAAACATTATAATTTCCACATTCTCAACATTTTTCCTTAATTTCATGGTACTGTCTCACCTGCTTCCCGTAATTTGATTCAGCTACTAACTTACGGTATATATATCTTGGTTAGGGTGAGGCGGTACAGAATAATTCCCTTTATCCGCATTCAAGCATGGTATATAGAAATACATGTACTAAAGATGAATCCGCAAATGCACACTGAGCCTATAGAACCAGTCAGCATAAGTGTTTATTTGGAGTTCCTATTTTCAAGGAGTTATTTGAGTTCATTTATGATCTCGAGGGTAAAACTTATAAGATAATGTCAATAATGGGGTAGACGACATATTAATCAGCTTCATGCCAAATTTCGGCGATAATGAGTCATGCTGAGGAACTTTTGAAGCATTTTTGCTGCCGAAACTCAACCTTATCGCCAACTGAAAACAATTGTTAGACCTACAATTGTTTTCTACAGCGGTGGAACGAAAGTAAAGAAATATTATAGATTCCTGAGATAACCGGCGGTGCCTTATGTCGCTAAATTTCCCCACAACATGAATGTTTGATTTTCCGGTAGTTTTTACAGTTGCTATTTTTTCATTTCAAAAACAAAACAACGAGTATGGGATTGGAACTTTTTGGCATAGACGTTGTTAATGTTATAGCGCAGATTAAACGTGTGTATTAGAGTTCTTCAGCTTCTGGGTTGGGCTTAATCAATATGTCCAACTCATTTCTCCTATAAAGCATACCTAAAATTGACTCTTGGGAACAAAAGATGTCTATATATTACAAATAACCTAGACGTTCATTCTAAAGGAACTGATTTCATCTGTCGCTTTCGAGACGAAGACTAAATCACTTAAGAGTCTCTCGAAGTCTTGCGATCAGAACACAGGAGGAAGCTCCTGAACACAGAGTTCAAAAATCCAAATATAAGGCGCTGATTCTTTATTTTTTTCCAAGATAATTGTAATGCGGTAATTGGAAATGATTGGATAGACATAAAATCCTAGCAATACAGATAATTAATTTTCCACATGATGCTCACCCTTTCGTCGCAAACAAAGTATCTGCCTTGACTGAAATTATCAATTGGCTTGTTCTACTTATGGCCTGCTTCATCTGTTTCTATAAGTAGTGATCATCTCCCAATGACATGGCACCGGTATCGTTTTCCAAAAGCCTTTATTGCAATTCCAAACTTTTCTTTTCCAGACCTAACCTCGGTTTATGCCTCTATAGAGGGGTAATATCAAATTAAAGTTGAATTTAATTTATTAAGCATCCCAGTCAGAATCCGTATTCCTATTAATTCCCCTGTACGAGAGGAGCGGAGCTTATCTGGAGTTTTAATGCCAGAAAAAACGCACGAAAAAAACTATTTTTGAAACTACATTCATCTTTTGAATAAATTTTGCTGCTACTTAAAAAGCTGGAAAATTATTTCCCAAAAAATAGAAAGAAAATATTCTCTTCATACCTATAGAAAAGTAGATGAACAAGGAGATTACGATCGAAAGGAAAGTTTTCTTAGATCTACTTTGCGGGAGCGTTAGCATGAAAAGGCGAGTGGTCAGCGCTTAGTGCATATGTACACCAAACCTAATACCAGTAGAAGAAGTTGCGAAGTATCCAAATACTTTTACATGTCAGACGTAATGGAAGCAAAAACCTGGGAGCATTGTGAGGGAGCGAATTTTTTGAGGTCGAAAAAAATAGATACATCTTATATGGGTACCATGAATAGTTCATGGCCTAAAATCATTTAAATGCATAATTATTTGTCCAAAGAGGTCTGATGCACTTTAATAATTGATCATAGGATAAATAATTTAATGATATCAAAGTGAAATAATGAAATTTATGCATTCTAAATCAAATAAAGAATTATAATGGCTGTGAATTTGATTAACATAGCACACCATTTGAATTCATGATTCTTTTTCTGGATGACCATCATAAAGAAAGCTGGTTAATTAAAAACCGTGGACACCAAAGTTTTTTGTGTTGAAACATTATCTGTAAACCATTGGGAATGTTCTTTTGCTAGCATTTAATTATTAATTGTGTGTATGAAGCTACAAAAGCATGACTAGATGGGTTAATGCTGAGACGCAACCTTTATCTCCGGGATGGATAGGAGAAGGAGGGTATGGCACTGAAATATACGCTTCCTGCAACTCTTGAAAACCAGTCAAACACACAAGATGCGGTTCTTTTTTGAAGAAGGTGTTTATGTTTTGGTTTTTAATTGAAAGAGGGCAGGCTTAAATAAAACGCGGAATGCTTTTGTGTCAATTAAATAAAAATCGGCTTTTTGGGTAAACGCGAGATGTTTGGTCAATTTTCGAGTCTTATTACAGATGTAATGCGTTCGATTAGACCGGAAGTTGGCATACTTAAACTACGTCTCATGGTGTAACATAGCGCCTTTCATAAGGTTAAAGTTCACTCACGTGAATTTAACCACAAAGCAACCAATTTGCAGTCATTGAAACTGTCTCTTATCAATTTATGGGGGATATAGGATGCATCAAAATAGAAAATTCCGTTTTCCAATACGAATAGTAATAGTTCCTTAAATTTAATCAGTTCTAGTCGGTACAACATTTACAACGCTCCGCAGCCCCATTATATCGTAAATTAGCCTCTGGGATCCCAACTTGAAACGTATCACACCTAATTTTTATTTCGATACTTTTTCAGAGGTAGATTTGAAAGCTACAGCTACGGATCCAACGTCAAGAACAAAATAATCCTCAACTCTCTCACGTTCCCCATCTCACCCAACAGAGAACTAAATTCCATCCATCTCAATACCTCTAACTGTTTCTACGTTTGAATCCCTTTCGATTCAGTCGTCCCCGAGGCAAACCTCTTCTAATACAAAGCGCATCATCCAAATAAATTCCCCGCTCGCTAAACTTCAGATGTGATTACCAATGGCTGTCGTTAGCTTAAGGTTTAATCCTGATAATTTCACATCACTTGTGTTGTAATAGGCATTGATACCTCAAGTTGACTGAGTTACTTTAAGTAGTATTGTTATCCGATCAGTTTAATCGATTAGCTTGGAAAAAGGGGTGAAGAATTCTCCAGGCCCGCCACCTTGGAATATTTCTCTTCTTATAATCTGAGCCGTCATTTTTTGCATTTTCTAGCTTCTTTAGAAACTAGATGCCTTCTTTCGACTTTCCAAAACTTACATAAAGTGAAAATGTCCCAAAACAGTCTAAGTAGGGGACCTAGAACATGCCCTGAACATTCGCGAGATCACTGCTCTCGGGCAATAAACATTGCGCTTCTACCATTAGCATAACCTTAAATTCTCTCTAAAAATATCATCCAACGTGGAAAATATAGAGCTTACTGAAACAAATTAGACGCCTTTTCTGCATGTGAGTATCCGATAAAAATTGCAGGAAATGTTCCTGCGGAGACCCTTCTGAAATGAACGCTCAGTACAATTTAAGTGAAATAATTAAACTATCTAGTTTCCTAGTTTTCCGAATTAGAAAATCCAGATCTAAAAATTTAATTCACATAGTTCTTCCACGCTGAGGTAAGAATAATCCTCTTTACCAACCACAATTACTTGCAGCACCTTGCGTGTTTTCGTCCATTCCAGCCCAGAGTAGTCCAAACATTATGTACCATGTGAATATCACAAAAAGAAAAGTCCTTCTAATCCGAATGATTTCCCCAAGCTTAAGCAACGATGAGGATTGCTGTTCGAATCATTCATATAATAACGTGCAGGAGCCATGCAAATATTTTGAAGATGTCGTCGTCGAACAGCAAACATGCAACCCGCTTAGTGTGACAGTAATGCTTGCTATATCATCTTCAAGGCAAAGTTCACCTCGAACAACGGAAAATTTACAAGCATCTCTGTAGCTTTCAGTCTAATTTCTCTTATTGAGTATGCGTAATTACAAACATCTGTAAGAACCAATTTAACTGAGTGTTTGGCTTCCTAAATCAACTTTCAAATTATTCGGAGCACTAATTTGGTCCATGTTGATTCGACTTGGGTCATATTTCACTTCCAAAATACTTCTTCATAAATTTTAGATGTGTACGAGCAAAATCACAAGTTAATTTCCCCACCCTGGTCGGATGTGGAGCTTTTACATGCATATTTATGAGTTTGAGTAAAAATTCAATACACTTAACGCAATTATATTTGAATTAATGGCTCCTTACTACCACTTTTTAAGTGCTTAAAGCTCCTTTCCAGTATCACACGAAGCAAAAAAATCGAATACGGCAAATTAAGCGAGCGGATAGTTTTCCTTTCACTGATGTAAGTAATATGTGCCAGTTTGAGTTTTATCATAGGAAACATGATAAATGAAATTAGAAAGAAGGTTATGTAAATTTTCCAATGGGACAAGGTACTATTTTAGTTTCATGTTTTTCTCAACTTATTCCGTAAACATTCCATCTGAAGCTCAAACCCCAGAAAAGAAGCAAACCTCCCTTTCAATTAACCAATTACACTGAAAACTGTGGACAATACAGTCCCACCCATTCTTTCTTTTATTATACTGGAAATTTTTCTCAGGAACATTAATATTCTTACCAAAAGAGGTAACCAAATTGAAACTTAAATTTTTCATCACACAGCTATTATTTCCGATTTTTTGGAAATTCCCGCAATTCGGTTTCATCCTCTCTTGAATTTTATTATTTATTAATTCATTAATTTAGACGGGTAAAACTCTCCACGGAGAACAAGTGTACTGTTCTTTGTTCTGTGTTCTGAAAAATTCTTTGCACCAAAAAGAGGTTAAAGATGGCTGTTAATTTGTCTATGTTATCATCTTAATTCTTAGATTTATTAACGTGAGAAAAATTCCTATAAATATTTTGTTGAGGTCACGTATCCCTATAGTTCTTAAACTAATCTATATTTATAGAATATAATAGGTTATCATTACGCCTAACGAATTCTAGGTGGATTTTACTCTGAAGTAATTTGCGGGAACAACTTGAGAATTGCTCTATTAAATCTACAATTCGTCAAGTAAAATATTGATTTCATATTTCTCTGTACCCAAATAGATTAAATTACATGGACACTCTTAACCAGAGGAAACCATTTTCTCTGATATTTTGCACACAAATTTAATACTTTATAAATTAAAAAAGTTTATCCATAGGATGTAGTGAAATTCTCAAAAAATAAGAGGTATCACTCCATGAGTAATCTATTTCCGAAAGTTCTGTTAATTTTTGCACCAAATTAAGTGCGAGATTTAATGTCCCACGTTAACAAGAAATCAATTCTTTTAAAGGTAGCCGTAATTTTACTTCTTAACAACTAAGTGGTAGTGATTATCTTGTTTAAATATATTCTTTGTATGTATAATTAGAAACTGAGGGATATTAATGGTTTCATAAGGTTATCGTCCGACCCGTTACGATTCTGTGCCCTAACTTATTGATCTAATACAAGAAAACATGAATAGAATTCCAGTGGTGGAATCCTGTATCCGGCAAGGGCCTGCGGAAATTATTGACTGATGAGGCAAATGGAACAGGTAGAAAACAATTTAAGAGAATAGGAATTATGCAGTACTAGGCGAAAGTGGGAAGTTAGATTAGAAAATAAGATATTTTGCCGTAACTTAGGTTATATTTTGGTTTCAGATCATCTTCAGTAGAGACTGTGGATATCTTTTTTGAAGTAATAATAAGGTCAAAAAGGCGGAAGAGTCGAAATGACATGGATTATTGCTGGCATCGAATAATATAGGCTTTTTGGTCGCGGAAGTTGGGCAGTGACAGGATCATGTAGCAGCAATTTATTAGCCTATAAATGGGTACGGGAAAAAAGAATGTGACCTGCTATGTATACCTTATGCACGTTCCAAAGACGGAATAGGTACCGGGCCACATATCCGTAAAATACTTTTGTAATTAATTGTCACTACTGCTGGTTTGTGAGCAGATTTAGCAGCAAGATGGGAGATACCACAGAAAAGTGCGATTTTAGAGGGCTTAGAGTTGAGTAATTTCCGTATGAAAACTCTTTTGTTATTTAAAGGGAGTAAGAATGGTTTAAAAAACTTAATCGTGAAATATACCAGCAATTTTTAACGCATGGGAAATTTATAAGGTACGAGCAACTTTTACAGGACGAATAAGAACGCTTAATGTTATATTTTTTCCAACAAAGGCAGATAAATGAGTTCTTTGTCGATAAACAAAACAAATTCTTAAATATACATCTAATCTTCTTTCTTCAACTGAAATTGGCTTATTCTGCGTCATATATTTTTTAATACGTTATTTTCAAAATGTACCCATTTTATGTATAATCATTCATTTAATTTTATTTTATCTCATTTCTAGATTTTCCTGCAGGCATTTCTCTAGAATATAAAATTATTTCATGAAATAATTGTAACTTATGGTTTCAATGGAGGCTCGAGTCACCAATTTCTAACATGATTGCAACTTTTCTTATAAAAATCCACTACTAAAAGAATACTGCAGGTTCCACGCGTATTTATATATGCCCAAAAAGAAACTGGGAAATACTATTGGCAAGTTTTCTGTAACCAAATTAGAGAATAGATAGTTGAAATAAAGTTGCAAATTGAATGCTAGAGGAAAATTTGAAAATAAATAGATTTAGTATCAAATTTGATTATCAGTCGCCCTTTGAATTCTCTTCCCGAAATTTATAAGCTATTAAGTTATTTTAAAAAAGGCCGTAAAAGAATTTAGGAGGAGATCAAATAGAGTAGCCCGTGTATTTAAAATTAAAAATACCAAATCCTATTGGTACTATCGAGAAACTGTTTTCGTATCAAGGTATTAGAAAAGAGATTCATGTGGTTGGCAGAATTATGCCTTCAATTTACTCACTATCTGGGAAAATATAATTTTATTGAAGGTTAAAACCGGAAATTGAGGCGGTATCAATGATTTTACAGCGAAAAACTGGGCTTCAGTCTCATCTGAGCAATCTAATTTACAATAGTATGCTATTTGAGGCATAAAAATAAGGTTATTACATGGTATAATCTCGGTATATCGCAAATAAACAGTCTTTAATGTTGCTAAACACTTCTATATCTCGCTGATAATTTTGAAATCATTTCAAAAAAGCCTTACCTTGTTAGTAATAATTTATCTGTCAAATAAATATTTTGTGTTGTTTTCTCTACGAATCTAATTTCTGACTCCACGTTTTCATATTTTTATTTTATTCCGACGAATTAACCTTATATTCTTCTCTATGGTGCAATAATTTTTTCTTGATGGCTTTCTTTTATTATTTAACTCCTCAAAATGCATGAAATTCTACCTCAAGTATCTTGCTTTAAAGGCGATAAAACGTTGCTGTAAATAATACCTAACGAGACCTGAACCATAAATATTTAATTGGTCTAGTCTGCTGTGATTAATGACCACAGATATAAATTGAAGACTAGAAAGATAACATTAGACCCCCCAAAACAGTGGAACTGTTCCATGTTTTATGTAGTATCATTTTTATAACTATTGACATCGGCGGCCCCTAAAGATTCCATTTTCGATCTTATTTTTTGCTTTTAATTTTCACTTCTTTTGTAACTCAACAATTAATTACAGCTTGTCTGACCAGGTAGATTTTCGCTTTTACTTCAACGTCAAGGATTCTTTTCATTCCCTAGTGTACTTTTGACCATAAAATGTACTCAATTGATTACAAATTTTCGCAAAAAAGGAAAAAATAGAAATTTCAAAAAATATTACTTTGAAATCGTGATAAATGAATAATTTTAAGAGCATTCGTAGCGGACCAGCGTACAGTAGCAGAAATTATTTGCTCTGTTCAAGGTCAATAAAGTCTTTCAATAGATTTTGAGAAAATACTCAATTGATGCCAAATGTACTCAATTGAGTACACATAGCGAATAGACACCAGCTCTACAATAGTTTATTTTCGCATTTTGAAAAGCAGAGGAAGTTATTTTGAGGATTCAGTTGTTTATTTTAACCAGGATTACTCGATTACTAACGCAAGGGCTAGAAATTTCAGAAAATGAAGAGCTTTTCTAATATTTACTTAATCCCAAACCCGTTCACACCTCTGCCGCTGGTAACGGCAATATCCATAAATGCATGGATATTGGCGCTAATCGTACATCCATGAGCTCTTTAGGGGTTCAAATAGGGCTAGCTCAGCTAAATTACAATCCTACTCAGAATTTGAGCTCATTTCCTTCAAAAATGGGGAAACTATATCAGCTTTAGACCGCAGGAAGTGCAATTGGTACATCAAAAATGCAAAAACGATATTTTGTTTAATATAAACTGTCTTGAGAGCACGGATTTAAAGTTGAATAAAATTTTCTATGTTCTGTAAATTATTCAGTTCAATTATAAACCACCACTTTATTACGCATTACTCTGGAGATGTTTGGTGAGTAGCTGCCTCATGTCACAATCCTCTTCAAAGGCGGTGAGCTACTTACAACCAATCCAAGTTGGCATTGCGACGAGGGCCGGGGCCGTCACCATTGTGCACGCCGTCCGACGAATGGTTAATACAGTTGGCAAGTCATCAGATTTTGCGCTGCTTTCAGTGGACCATAAAAATGCGTTCAATCTTTGCAGTCGATCTGCTTTTCCCGAAGCGGTTCAAACGCATTTTAAACAACTGCTGCGCGGGGTAATGTATTGTTACAACGATCCAGCACATTTGTGGACGGGTTTTGACACACTACGTAGTGTGATCGGTGTCCAGCAAGGCGACCCGCTCAGCGGCTTGCTCTTCGACATGGTTCTCCATAGGCTAACGTTGAAGATACAAGACATACTGACTTTGTCGAACGGCGATAAAGAGGTCCAAGAGATATTCCTACAGCTGTGGTATCATGATGACGGCTACATAGTGGCCAAACATGCCTCTCTGTTGAAATCTATCGCAATTCTGTCCTCTCCCGAGGCAACGCGCCTCGGTCTACACTTGGCACTTCCCAGGTACAAAATATGGTGGCCCACGGCTCCACACGAGGTCGTCACAGCCGCGTACCCCCGGTGATCCAACAATTCTACAGCGAGGGACCTGCGGTCCTGAATGCGCCTATCAGCTCAAATGATTTCATGAGGCACTACTTCACCAACCACGTGCTCTCTCTGGAACCCTTTATGCAGACCGTCACGGAACTTCAGGATACACAGGTCTCCTTCCAGATTTTAAGAAACTGCTTAGGGGTATGTAAGTTGGGCTATCTCCTTCGGGTCGTTCCACCATCGTGCACCATCGAAGGAGCCACCTATTTCCACAATCTGATGGAACAGTCGATTAGGACTTTGGCAGGAGGCGTCCTCGATAGCACAGTCTTTCGGGAGCTGCAACTCCCACTCAAACAGATTTAGGAGAAAAAGCCTACATTAGGAATCGGCCTTACATCAGCCAAAGACATCGTCGCAGCCGCCTTCCTCGCGTCTAGCTCACATACAAACAAGCTAGGTGAGCGATGCCTGCCGTCTGCAGTGAGCGACTTGGCAACTTACGAGGAGGCCAAGATGGCATTCACTCAATGGAATTCATCTTGCCGCCCGGTCGACAGGCTTCCATTCAGTCGATTTTGCTCCAACCATCCGTCGCAAAAGACACTGACTGACGCAGTCCATGCTGCAATATAGGAATAGTTTCCGGTGGGTAGTTGCCGTACACAGGCCTTCAGGGCCTCAATGAGTCTCCCAGGTGCCAAGGAATGGGTCCATTGCCCTCCTACAACAGGCTTGAAGACCGCAATAGGCACACGACATTTCTCGGTGTGGTTCAAATACTATTGCCAAGCCCTGCTCTTCGAGCCAGGAACCCCTTGTCCAAGAATCGGATGCCCGGAAACCGTGGACGTTCACGGCGACCACTTGATCCACTGCAGGTACGGAGCGCAACGGATCGTCCGCCACGATGACCAAGTCACCCTACTAAGTAACGACCTGAGCCTAGGCGCAAGGCATCCTGCTGTCGAGCCCCGGTCGCACGGGGAACGCAAAGCAAGGCCGGACATCAGGGCGACGGGCGCCACCGGCAGTACCGATTACTTCGATGTGACCTTCGTGAACCCGCTGGCCCCTTCTCACCCAAGAATGAGAACCTTTAAACCCCTTACCAGCTTGAACGCAGCCCATGCGGACAACCTACGAAAATAACAGGGATTCTTAGCCAGCTTACCTGGCAGGAACAGACTCGTGCCCGTTCCTATCTCCACACTCGGAGGGTGGCATCCCGAAGCGTCCCGCCACATCACGGAGGTAGCCCGAGCGGTCGCCAACCGAGCCCTGTACCAATACTCCAGGGTGAGAACAATTCTCCTCCAACGACACGCGGCGTTAACGGTCACTTCCAACGCAGCTTGCTTGTCTACCGGTCTACCAGCTACTTTCTAGTTGGTACACACGCTCAAGCACTTACAATATAGGTCCTGCCAATGGTTTCATTACAAGTACAGAGGACTCCCAACCTTTCCATTACTCACAGTAAACCAACCCAATTCCCCCTCTCAGGAACAAACCTTTTGATAAAAAATTTAATGTTCAAAAATTTTCTAATTCATTTTTAAAGAATAAAATATCAGTGCATTCAAGAAGATTTTTTCATAAGCTGTAGAATTGCAGTATTTTCCGCGGTAAAATGTCCGTGGTGTACATTTAAAGCTATTAAATCATCAAACGTACCATAAATGTCTTTAAATAGATATTATTTCTTGATGATATTAGCTTTAGAATTTTTCGGTTTCGAAACGTCGAATTGGGCCGTACAAGTGCGATGAACGAATAAACATTACGAACGATTCGACTTTTTTATAGACAAAACCCCATTGAAAATTTTATTTACTTATTGAATCTATTTAATCCGAAAATTTTTCTTTCTCCGGAAAACGTTTTTATGCGACAGAAGCCAAAATGAGTGTAATCAAAAGATTGGTCTGATTGATTAGAAACACTATTTTTTGGTTTACTTTTTACCGCTGCGAATACGTAAGGGCAAATACTTCTATTTTCTCATTCAAATGAGGTCTCCATCTTAATTGAATAGGTTAGAAGTCAATAAAAGGACATTATGTTCTTTCTTTTAATTCAGTTTCTGAGGCTTTGGAGAGCAGAACAGATCTATCATGAAGTAAATCCTACTACAGAGACCTTCGAAATTTTCCTTAAGAGTCCGAAATGTTTTACATTTCATTGAATTATTTTTTCACAACATTTATAGTAAAACTTCTGTCAGAGAAAACATCATATATTTCATAGCTTGATCAAAGGGTGGATGCATTTTGAATTATTACGACACTCGGTACAACTTTTTTTCAAAATTTAATCACGTAGCGATGGTTAAAGTTCATCATTTGTCCTGGAGATATTATCTTAATATATTCTTTGACCATTAAACTTAGGACCACCAGTTTTTAATAACTAAAGATTCCAACTAGCTCGATAGACTTCACTCATTTTTGGCTACCTATTTTTATCAAGATTTCCTTAAACACGAACATTACTATACTTTCTTTCACTCTTTTTTCTTTCAACTCCGCCACTTTTCCACGAATAAATCTATTAGTCTCTTTAGTTTTTTGAGTCATAAATAGAATTTTTACTGGATAACAGATGGTTATGTTTCTTAATGAGCTTTTCACTATGATAGTGGGAAATATACCGCGTTTAAGGAATTATTTTATAGAATTTCTCAACTCCGCCTGAAATATCGCCACGATGCAGTCGTACATATACTTTCAAATTGGAAGAAGTTCAAAACTGCTTTTCTAGCAAAACAGCCAATAATTTATGAGATATTTATACTTATTAATTCCAACAGGAGTACATGTTGAACGCAATGAACGATCAGTGTAGGCACCCGAATATGAATTAATGTCGGAACTCAAAAAGCGTCATTTTTTGATACTTCAAGAGTTGTGGACATACAGAGATGGAAATAGAGGCACAGAAGGAAAGCAGGGTTGAATGGCAAAATTGGAGTGGAATAGTAAAATTAAGACAGAAGAAAGGGAAGATCGTTCTAGTACATTCCCAAAGAAAATGGTACCTTTACTTTCGGTGGAGCTCATATCCCACCGGCATTCTTCGCATTTTCGTCAAGCGAAGACGTATTAGACAACAACATAGGCGGAAATTTTTCAGCCAGATCAAATCTACACTCGATCCAGGTCCAATGCGCCGTGTTATAATTCCATCTTTCAAAATTTTAAGCAACTCGATCAGATAATCTCTAAGGATTCCATCTCCTATAGTATCCCTTGAACAGGTTCTTTCAGAATGGGAGTCATTTTGAAATCTCAATTCTCTCTCTTTTAACTCAAGATCTCTCCTTTTGGGACTCGAGACACTTTCGAGGTATTTTACGCAATTACTCGTCAGATTTTGGCAGTTTATCTCAACATTGCCTTCTTTACTAGAAAAACGTCCCAAAAAACCTGAATTGCAGCAAATCGCTTCTCTTTACTGTCACACATTCTGTGCACATCCTTGTATGCGGAATCCGTGGGTTTGACTATTTGCTCTAATTCAGGTACAAAATTCTCACTATATAAGGTCGGAAATAGTCTGAGTAACTACCGCAGACCAAAAATGAGTGGAACCATCAGTTAAGAGTAGCCGTTACGCACCAGACTTCGAGTAGGACCACTTTAAGGAATTTCGCTGTGTGTTCTGGAAGTCATTGAACACTTCAATGCATGTATTTTCCAAATAAATCGTGCCTAATACAGTTTATTTTATAGAGCTTTTGGTGTGCTTCCGATATTTTTGTAAGCCATATTCAAAAGATATGTTAGAAGGAATATAATGCCCGACGAAGTTGGAATCGAATTGTACATCTATCGAAAAAATAGATAAACTCTTCCTAATTCTTTTGCTTTCGTCGGTCTACTCATATCTCGAAATCTCAAAGGCACTGTGTATTTAACCTCTTCCTGTACCGTGAAATTATTTTCTTGTACCAGTTGGTGCACTTGGCAAAGAATACCGACTAAACCTCAGGTAAATATAGTGCAATGACCTTTTTCGTCTGCTGGAAACTATCGATGATCCATTTTATGATCACACAAGGCCAGACATCCGGGCGATGGAAAGCAGTGGAGGTACGGACTTCTTTGACGTAACGTTCGTCAACCCGCTGGCGCCTTCCCACAGGAGGGCCCAAACGTTTAATCCGCTCACCTCGCTCAATGCAGCCGCCTCAGCGAAGCATAGAAGATATGATTATTTTATTGCAACCTCCGGGAGAAGTAAGCTCGTGCCTATCCCTATATCTACTCTCGGAGGGTGGCACCCGGACGCTTATAGGGTGCTAACCGACGTCGCGCGGAACGTAGCTGTTAGAGCGATGGAGACATATGGTAAGGTCTGGACGGTACTTACTCAGAGGCACGCTGCCGCAGCCGTAATGTCTAACGCAGCCTGTCTGCTGGGGGGGCTTGAGCCTGCTTTCTAGGGTAATTTTAGAGGTATTACTGGGCACCCTGTAGGATATTTCGGGCCACAGCCGACCATATTTTTCAAATATTAAATCTCCCCACATTTTCCCCCCATTTTATGATCGAAACTCGTGCAATACATATTAAATCTTTTTTTGTGTCCAACAGGGACAGTCTGTCTTTTTTATTGTGGACCAACTGGTACGTGCTTTGAGCCGCCAAAGCCCCTAATATTTTACATAGTGCACAGTAGCTAGCTAACCGAAACTTTTCCTAACTTTACCTTAAACAACACCCTCTTCTAACTTCTAACTACTTCACGATGGGCAACATGTAGCGCCCGAAGTGAACGGCTACCAAAAGTTTGGCTCTGTAACCTTCTTCTTCGTTTCGTGTCCCACATTTTCCCTTCGCGGCTTCTGAGTTCGCCGCTTTAGTAGCTCCAACCCTTCTGGTCACCGCCCGTTGCCCAAGTACCGATCATCCGTGAGGATCTGACCCTTTTGTTTCTTCCTTTTTTACAGGCGCGTGTGGGTCTGTTTCCAAATTCTTCCACAGAAAGGACTTTTTCTCTATAATTGTGTTTGCTCGTCTTTCCCCCTGCGAAGAACTGTACCCGATACCCTTAGGCTCACTGCCGTCCCTAGAGGAAGGATCGAAATCCCCTACCAGAGCTTAGCTCATCACCGCGCGCTCGGATAATTGCTTGTCCTGGTTTCCTCTTCCTGTAGCTGCCGTCTTCCTTATTCCAACGTACTTTTTACTCATCTCACGCCTTAGGCACTCTAATTGTCTCCCAGCTTATCAAGCCTCTACCACCCCTCTCTTTAGACAGTGGGCTACTTCTCCTCATATTGCTTAAATAACAATATTGTTCTACGAACGCCATGTAGTTCCACGGCCTGTGACCTTGCACATCTCCATTGCACTAGGCCTTTCGTATCTTCCCCTTCAAAAGGTCTTTACCATTCACTGCACCACAGAAACGTCTCCCTTAGACACAAATTTGAAAGAATCGCTCTAATAAACTGAGCGGCTCAGTTCACATTTTGTAATGCGCTCAAAAATCGTTGATCCAAGATTTCAGATTATTTTGCAAGCTAAACAAAGGCTCAACGAAGCTCTTAAATTTTGATTCATCAATTGCGATAGCAGTTATTCTGTGCTATAAAACGAGATGAAACATCTATTTGACTATCTTGAAAGCTCTGCGGGAGTGGAGATGAGTCATTTTTTCCAATAAGTAGACAAAAAGTCTAGATTCGAGAAACATTTGCTTCCCCGACAATCCATTAACCAGTTGTCATGTCAATATTCCGAATTGGTCAAAAGTCCCTTACATTATCAGAATTGAATAATTTCAATTCAGTGGCCATGCGTAACTGCACCCTCAGTTCCGGACTTAAAAAATAGGAGCATCTTTCCAGACAGTCTTCAGCATCACTAATGCAGTATCCATATGTAATTGTTTTCCACTTAATTTTCCATAAACTCCCGTTGTTCGGGATATTATCTACGCTATTCAGTGGTAATTGGTTTGTTGTGTAGCTCCAATCGCAAAATTGTAGGCCCAACCATAGCGGGCAAGGTTTTGCTCCCTTTTATTCGAAAATTGACCTATAAATATCGAAAATTTATTCCATCTTCTTGCAACTATATTTGCAAATCCCACTCTCACGTGCTTACTCCACCCGAGCTTTTAGAGCTCAGTCAGCCCCTAAGGTTCATCTTCACCGAGACCGATGTAGATCTCTCAACTTTCCAGGTAATCCTGCGATTTATCTTGGTCGTATAAGAAACTACCAAACTACAAATTTTGGCGTTTCAGTACGACCTGAATGGTTCTATGCTTGATTTCAGTACTATCAGTACCTCTCTAAATCATGTTAAGTAAATAAATCTGCCTATAGAAATGGTAGAGCTCGCATAATCTAGCAAGACACAATTATCTAGTCCTATTACGTGCAGAAGATATCTGCACCAGATCAAAGTACCAACTGGCTTATATCCGACTATTTATTATACTCGGACTAAGATCGTATTTCCGCTATTATAAAATGTAAGCTTTACTGCAGTTGTAACACTGCAGCTGCATACTAAGGGCTTTAAATTCTTTTTGGCCTACCCTTACCTCATGCGCGGTAAATTTTGACTTCAACTATATCTTGGCTGTATTTTTCAATGGTTATAGGACATCTGGAGATATCCACATCCTATCTTTTTTCTGTCGGCTTTGGTTCTTCCGGAAGGCGTTGGATAGGAAAGAAGTGAACATAGAATATTTATCAACGATATTGCCATTGAAATCCTTCTAGGATACTTCTGAAACTTTTTTCCGCTATTATCCTTCTTTTCGTCTCAATACTGTTCATGAAACTAACGAGATTATTCCTTAAATATCATCTTGCATCCCGGATTTTTTGTTTCCCATTAAATTTTTTGTTGAGATAGCCACACTTCCACCATTTCCTTTCACTCCTAGTCCCACACTCGTCCGCGGTCCCTCCAACCTTAGAAGTAACTGCCTATTTTAGTCACGCTGAAGTTTTTCTCCATGTCCCTCCCGACCAATTTTCTTCTTGCGTCAACTCAACTCCCTATCAAATGTTCGAACTCCTAATCAGAGTCCTAGTTGCATTCCGCGGTCGCACTAGCCCCATCCAGCCGATACAGGATCTTCGTCTCTATAACATATTTTCTCCTGAATTCTTCATATTTTTCCTTTATTCAAACGCTAAATTTCACCCTCTGACTAATTTTTTTGAGGGTGAAAAAGGTTAGAAGGTGTAACAAAAAGTTAGCTTCGTGTTTGGTTCAGTGAATTGAGAGTACCCGAATCCTTATACTTTCTTTCTGTAATATATCCTGCAATCCCAAACTTGTAACTCAAGCTTTTTTAATTAATTTTCCATCCTGATTTATTGTATCCCCTTCTCCATTTTGGCGAGACCATAATCAAACGCTCTACTACTTCATTTTTTTGGATGCAAGCCTTGAGATGATTCTCGGTAATGTCATTCCCATTCGCAGTATCAACTCAATTGCTTAATTTTAAAGTCTCTACAGCTGATCGTTCGATCTTCTTGCTGTCACTTAAAATTTGGAACTTCTGATTCTTCCAAAGCTCCTGGATCACCTTCAAGACGTAAATACTTTTTTTTTCTTCCTCTCTAAATCGACAAAAACAGGTCCAGATCCCGTTCAAACGCTTTGTCTCGAAGCCTAGAGTATCTTGTGTGAGACCGTACTCCAGGCAGTTTTCTTTCACGTAAGCTTTCTTTATACGCTTGGCAGTGCCTCACGCAATGCAAAAAACCGTGGAAAATCCGTTTAAATTAATTATTGTGAAACCTCCATCGGTACGTATATACAGATATGCAAATAAATACGAAACAGAAAATAATATTAAATGTCGGAAAGTGAGTGTAAAAAGAAAAATTAAGACAGTAGACGGGTAAGATCTCTCAGCTCGTACATTCTCCCAAATTCCTATGCCTCTACTTCCAGTAGCCCATCCAAAAACATAAATGGCTCGGATTAGCCAAGGTTACTGCTGAAGGACCTTCCACTGACATTCTTCGCATTTAAATCCTTCGTAATCAGCAACCCAAATTGGCTGAAGAAATTCAGCTAGATAAAATCCATATTTGATCCAGTTTCAACGCGCCTTGAATCTCTCTATCTTTAAAATAACCCGGGAACTAAATAAAACTATCTCTGATAGTGTAAATTTTGATTTAGTTCTACAAATTTACCTCGGAAGGCTGAAAGTGGGGCAATTTAAAGTGTACGATTCATGTCGATGAAAATTGCTGACATCTCCATTCGATGTGTAAAGCTGTAGTAAGACCAGAGAGCTGCTAGACATCGTTAGAATATATCACTATTGATTTATACTATTGGAACATAATCGATCTCGCCCTCAAGAATCGTTCCATATCTTTATAAATGTAACATTCTGTAGTTTCTTGCTAGTTGAACCACTGGTTACTACTCCAATACAGTGAAATTCTTGAAAATAATAGTTCTCATTTAAATTTCATGATTGTTGTTCGTGAAACGCAGTCTGTATTTCATTTTGTTACCAAATTTATGAGTAACTACCTCATCAGACTTGAAGCGTGAGAATTCACGTTATTGCGGGTGACTATTGTTGATGGATGTGTAAAATTTCTACGAGTGCTATTATTTTTGATTAGATGTTCTGTATTTGACAAATTATGACATTGATTGGTAATGATTCGACGAGATATTTTTATGCTGAGTTGAGAAGATTTACTTGTGGCTCTGATTTATCACTAGCTTTATTTGCATCCGAAGACGTTTCTCTGTCCTTCTAAAAATCTGGAACACGGACTCACTACTAAGGAATACAGAAAAATACGTAACCATGCACTTATGACTCGTATCTCAGACGCGTGGTAAAGAGGAGTCGACTTCCCTCGGTTTTGAGTATAAAAGTTGGGCTTGATGGTCTTGATAAAAGCTCAAGATGAACAACAACATAAAAAACTTTTTCTGTACATTCCATCCTCCACAGCCAACTATTAGGGTGTAAATTGAGTTTTGGAAGACTTTATCAGCCTTCTTTTAAGCGCATGGAGTAGTCTCTAATTTCCATACGGTAAAGCAAAATATTGAGTCTTTGTCGCTTACACGTAAACGACACTAAAAGAGGCAAAGGGAACAGATGGTGGCCACGAAATAATTCCGTGCTTCCATAGATCCCCTCAGACTCTCTTCCCAGGAGAATGGTTCTTTTTTATATATCAGCTTTGGTGATCAACGTAATCTTCCAGGTGGCGCGTTTTTGGACACCCAAAACTCAAAAGAACTCATTTTTGAGCATATTTGGGCAAATTATTGCCGATCCTGGTACCTAGTCGATTCTTCCTCTCTAATTTGAGTATCAGGTATAACCTGATCATAAAATATCTCCCGCCACTCTTCCATATGTACGTTTTCGGTGTTCTTGTGGAACTTATTCATTCTGTGTGCCTCATGAAAGGTTCCGCTGTACCATGCGAAGATTTAACATTTTCTTATGGAAAAATATTTCATTATAAATTGGTGATGTAATTTTGATCATCTTATTTTCCTGTATCTTTATTCATATTGAATAGTTTCCATGTATTTGATAGGTATAAATCGGCGAAAATGAGATTATTGGAATCAACTATCCCAAGACGGAGTTTTTGCAAGCCAAAAAAGTGATTCCGTGATGCTGTTCTTGGGATAAGAAGAGAACATAGTGATGGGTGATCAACGGGCTTAAAATAAGAGTAAAAATGGCAGGGTCTGCTACCTATGTTCAATGACTAACGTAAACGACACACTTTATAGGCTTTAATCTGGCTTTAAACGTCTTAAATATTTTGGTCTACACTTAAATTTGTGTTCTAACTTGTTTTACCTCTCCTTTAGAAAGCGGTTTGCTCAGATTATATAGACTTTTCGTATAAATCCAAAGTCTCAAACAAAAATACTAAATACCATAGAATGGATTCAAGGGAATTTTGCGAACGGGAGTTACTGGAGGGAAGATGTTTCCCCGAAGTAAATATCTTGGTTTCATACCCATCGCCACAATCTATCAGCTAAGAGTGGAAATAACGTGACTAATATATATATGTTTTCATACTTGCACTTTTTATCTCCCAGAACTATGAATTTCATTGACATAACTTACTTTTAGAGTGTCTTAAATTAATAATATTGCTACTAATAATCAATTAAACCATAAATTTGTTACACTAAACCAAATTGAAAAGTTAAATGCCCTAAAATTCATTCAAGGGAATCTTGCGAACGACAAAAGACTAACTGTAGATAATTTCAGTATAATTATCTGGATATTCTTCGCACAATCTCCAATCTCGAGATCGAAACCAAAATATTCCTCTAAAATATCTACTCCTTCAATAAATCCTTACAAATTCCCTCGAACGGCTCACGATCGTAGGTAGCCTCCTCCGACATGAATATATCTCACAAAACTTCCTCATGATTTAAAAACTCCTCTTTGTCGCCGACTAAAGAGTCTAAGATTACTTTTACACCCTTACTCTCCTTTGTGCCCAATAAAACAGTCCCACGGGTCCACCCAGTCCTCCTTATCTTCACATCCATTCAAATCCAACTCAGACTCCTCCACCTCTTCTACTTTCTCTATCTCCTTCAGATATTGATGGAGAAAGCGTTGTGCATCCTCTACAGGAATTATTCGTATTTACTTGGCCCATTATCCATCAAAGCTGGGCCGTTGATGTGACTCGGGTCTCCGGTTGATTTCCTAGTAGTGATGAACGGATGGAGGTGATTCATGTTGATGGAGAAGTAAGGGTTCGTGGGCGAGCTAATGGTTTGTTCGGTGGGGTTTTTGATGCATGAAAGACGTAGCTACATAACTTTACAATAGGGGAATGCCTTCGATAATTTCCAATGTCATGGTCGAAATAAAAATATGAGAGGCGATGTTGCAATAATTCGTGAGCTAAAATTAAAAAGCTGCTTCCTCATATATCTTAACTGAATTTGAAGGAAGAAGCAAGTCACGAATTGAAATTTTTCTCTTGGAAAAGGAACGAACAAATCTTAAAAATAAAATAGAATTGATTTGTACATTGAACTTACATTCAAAAAGAAAATGGACTGCGGGGATTTCGTTTTTGAAAAAGAATTTTGATGAGTGGTTTCAGAAGTATATTTTCAAGGATATTTCTCGGGATGAAGAAAACAAGCATTTGCAGAATGGAATAGTTTCCTACCAACAGTATGATTTGACGAGAACGGGAAAATCTTTTCGCTTTTTGTATTACCGAGTAAAATCATATTCTTGTCATTATGACCATTTGAAAAGGATCTGAACTTGGTCGTCTTCTCGAATAATGTCTTCAAACTCGTTGACTGACAAAAGCTCATCTTCTTGGTATTCCCGGTGATTGTATAGTTCTTCATCGACTTTAAAAACCACTTGCTGAAAATACGTTGACTTAAACCGTGCATTATTTCTTTTTTCCGTTCAAGAGGTGTAGTACGTCAACAATTTACTCACTTTGGCATTTGTTGACACACAAAGGTTCTGTCCAGATTTCACTTTTTATGTCGCCTGACGCCAATTGATATGTTAATTCCGTCTCTCAATTACGCTTGCCTTCCTACTTTTACTCCTCCTCCAGGATCTTTCCACCTTATTAACTTCTTACTTGAGGTATTCAAGCGGCTTTGCCGCCTCGTGTAGCACATAATGGTCGTGCGAATTCAAGTAGTGGCGCATAGTAGCTTCTGCAGCTCTTCTGTCTTCACAGTTAAATTAATATCTACTATAATCTGGTAGGATCGTAGATCATACTGTACTCCGTTTTCAGAGATATTCCTACCGCAGAACTTAACCTGCTTCTGAAATAGATAGCTCTTCTTCAGAGATACTTATAATCCAAATTCCTGGCACACCCGGGAGAACTTAGCTGAGCACAGAAATTCCTACTCCGACTTTGCATACGGCATGAATTTATCGATACATTACACAATTTTTTCTTCATTTCCTTCAAAATCGATGATATGTACCGAAAATGTATACACAGAAAAAAATATCAGGATAGAGGACCAACGTTGATTAAAATATCTGAATTTGCAAGCATTTTTTGATTTGTTAGAGTGCGAAAATTTTATGGTTTATTTTAATTAATTTTTGGCACGCTGGCAGTAATTGATGTCAGTGAACGCCAGAATTAAGGTAGATGCTTAGCGCAACTCTGTGAACGCTACATATTGGCCCAGTCATTTCCACTCTTGGATGGTAGTTTGCAACGATGGGTATAGCACTTAGATATTTACCTCGAAGAAAAATCTCCCCCGTAGTCATTCCCGCCCATTAATTTCCCTTGAATGCATTTTATGATATTTAGTATGTTTGTTTGAGACATTGGGGTAGCCGGATAGTTTATTTAAGCTGATTAAACTGCTTCCTCTAGGATAAGGAAAGATTGTTGGCAGAAAAATTCAATTGCACACCCAAATAGTTGAATCTGCGAAGTTAAAAGTCAACCTCTGATCGAAAAGGCGTTTCTTTCACATTATTTACCAATAATAGGCGGTAGATCCCGCCCCCTCTACACTCACGTGTATCCCCTTGGCCCCTATCCCCCTCCTCCTCTTCGTGCTCCCAGAACTCCACTTCTGTAGAACTTTTGGCGCCTGTAATACACCCGTTCTAGTATAATTGGTTCTAAGGATCTCATCTTCTGTGATTTATTCCTATCAGAACGCGCTACTTTAAGGCTTGGAAAGGCTTTTTAGATTCTGTACCACCCTGCAGTATTCATCGAATTGAGCAGACTCACTGCGTTGTTTGGATTGGCATTAGTTCCCGCGATTCCAGGGGATAGTGCGAATTGGAAATATAGATGCAAATTTCGATTTCGGCAAACACCCAGAACCTCTACACTCTTGAAGCTAGGGGTCGAGATTTGGCGTCGCTGATTTCAACAAAACAGCCGTCGAGTTTGATGACTGCAGATAAATGGTGTAACGCAGCTTTTCCGTTCCAGGTTTCAGTACGGCCATAAAGGACTTGCATATTTCCTATTCTTTCACAATTTCTGATGCGCTGTTCATGTTCAGCTACAAGAGGATGTTTATCACAAACTCTCTCACAGCCAGCCCTTCCAGGATCGGCTGGGCATTGATCGCATCTGACAGTATCGAGAAAGGTCTGTAATCGTTCTGCAATATTCTTCAATGCTCTTAAGTGGTGCTTCTGAACAATTATCCGACTACAATATCGGATACTACTGAGAAGGCTACTTCAGTCGCTCCAGTAATGCACGAGCTGTGATGGATCTCGGGTTTGATGCACTGACGAATGGGAAAATGTTTGGATGTTTTACTCTTGGAGGATATATTCGATCTATCCTAAAGGACGTGACCATGAACTCAACGTCGTTCCCTCCAAGGAGGATAGTCCTCACCAACGAATATTAATCTATAGCACAGTCAGCAACTGACTGCGCTACCTACGCGATGACCACCCTCCAAGTGTTCAGATCGGAAGGCGGGAAAATTTTGGGTGTTTTACTCGTGGAAGATACATTCGAGTGGAAGGCCCAGACCCGTTTCTTTCTTCTCCTTTCCTTCTCTTCAAACTCCGTTTAGATTCCCCTCGTTAGAAGTGTCAGACGACGAAGTAAACTACCCCTTCATTCCCCCCCGATTGGAAGGTGGAAGAAGTCTGCATTTGGGTGCAAGTCCCAGTCCGAACCCTGTTACATCTGCATCTTGTCTACGTGAGCAACTTTTAGACTCGTCAGAGGTTTGAGGTTCACATTGCAAGATGCGAGCGGGCCCACGGTTTCACGAGGATTTGCGTTCCCATTGCGGCCGTTGCTAAACGACCAGAAGGATTGCGGCGGGCCAGGGGTCGGCGCACAGCTAAGTTACCTCGGCGTAAGGACTGTTTTGCTTCTAGAGGCCAAATTGCGGAGGTCAAAGGGGGCGTGAGGATCTTGAATGTCGGCAATGGAGGACTTTATCGACTTGCAATAATAAGTGAGAAAGAATGCACAGCAAGGGGAAGGTTTGGGTGTTTAACTCCTGGAGGATATATTCTATATATCCTAAAGCTTTCCAGACATCTACAATGGACTCAATAAGGTGAGCCGACATAGTAATAGGGGAGGAACCATGCTCCTTAAAAGGCCACTTTCAGGCCAGTAATCAAGCAGGCCGTATTGGACATGACGGCTGCTGCAGCATGCCTTCGCATCGAAACCCCCAAACCTTTCCGTACGTATCCATTGGCCTCATGGTCACGTTTCTTGCCAAATCATTTAGAACTGTGCATTCATCCGGGTGCTAACCCTTAGGGGTGGAGATTGGCACAGACACGGGACTACCTTTGGTGGAGGTCCCGATATAATATTGATATCTTCTCTGCTTCGCATTTCGCGATGCATTCAGAGAGGACATACGGTTGAAGACTCTCACTCCCCTATTGAAGGGAGCAAGGGGATTCACGAAGGTGATATCAAAAAAGCCGGTCCCTCGGTTGCGTCTAATTTCTTGAATGCCCGGCCTTGTGCGGTGGAGGCCATAGCATGGCTCCACGACAGGATGATGGGCAGCTCTTGGGAGGTCTTTCGCGAGAAGAGTGACTTGGTGATCATGTCGGTTGATCCAGTGGGCTCCATGTAAGCAGTGCATGAGGTGATCGCTGTATACATCGAGCGTTTCCGGGTGATTCCTTCTCGGGCATGGCGTGCCAGGGTTAAAAGGTAGGACTTGGTCGTAGTATTGAAGCCACACCGAGAAATCTCGAATTCAATGCCTGTCTGCAGTCCGGAGTATGGGGGACAGTACATTCATTCTTTAGCACCCGGGAGAGCCATAGAAGCGCGAAACTTCTGTCGCCTGGAATCCCCAAGAGGAATTTGTTCTTTTACTGCCTCAGAGATTGCATCCGTGGCCGTCTTTTGCGATGGTGTTTCTTGCAAGCAAATTACACTGAACTGGATAATCCTAGGCGTCAGGTAACAGGTCGACTACCTCCTGTGAGCGTCTGCAGCTGCTGCGTATGTTCCCAGCTCCATAATAGGAGTTGGGAACAAGGTCCTGCACAGCGTGTTACAGGTTGACCTAGAAGCCAAGAATGACGCAGCCGCGATGTGGAGGTGACCCCTATCCCAAGAGATGATTGTTTCAAGTCATTCAGTTTGACTGGTAACTAGAGTTCTCGGAATACCTCCGAGTCCAGTCTCCCCCGTGCTAATTTTCGAGACTACTCCCCCATCATCCGGCCGAACTCCTCCGCGCCTTCTCCGGAGCAGGACGGGGGCACCACGCGCAACAAATGGCCTATTTTGCGGATGCCGAAACAGTTGCGCAGTAGGCGGAACGCCAATTGCCTATTCTGAGGGTCAGCAATGGTTTCGAGGAACGGTCGATGTGACGGTCAATCCGTGGGAATCAGGCTCGTTTCCGTAGCAGTATGAGACCTAAGACTGTAACTCTGGGAGTAGCTGTATCACCGCTTTCAGCTAAAACCAGACTTGGTGCACATATTAACACCGTTCTTGAGATCGATCATCAGCAATCAACTGCCATAATCCTGCACGACTCTTCGGATTCCGTGTACAACTATGCCGGTACCCGACTTGGTGCCTGTTGAAAACGTAAACACTGAGCCACATGCGCTGGCTCTTTTGTGCCACTGAGCGGACCACAACATATATATATCAACACCCCCCTCGCTCAGAGACACTACCAAAAGGTGCTTGTCGAGGGGTTCAGGGCTTATACAAAGCATTATAGTAACGCTCATAACAAATATCCAACTCATTGCACCCAGCGTGGTTCGAACACGCGGTGTTCCTCACACATGGGGGTTAAGACCGGTTTACTCATCTCCATCCCAAACCGCTTGAGAATATGTTTCACATAGTGTCCTTGCGATATCCACGCACCACCTTTCTGGCGTATGAACATTACCCCTAGAAAGGAGCGCAACTTTCCCAAGTCCTTTACATCAACGTGCCGTGGAAGCTCCCTCTTGACACTCTCAATCTCAGCGATATCATCCCCGGCTAGAATAATATCGTCAACATAAATGAGCAACCACACGCCCCTCCTACGAAAGACGCACTCGTCAGATCTCATGTTCTGAAATCCCATGGTACCCATCACCGAGATCCACTTCTGATGCCACTTCCTTGGAGCCTGTTTTAAACCATAGAGCGCCCGTTGCAGCTTCAGTATCTCGTTATGCTCATGAAGTTTGATACCTGGAGGGGATGTCACATAGACATCATCATCAATATCGCCATGCAGAAATGCAGTGCGGACATCCATTTGATGAATATAGTACCCTTTTGCACTGCCACGGTGAGAAAAACTCGCACTGTAGTGAAATCCACTACCGGAGCGAAATTGTGATCTACTTCTCCTTGTAGGAAGCCCCTCACGACCATACGCGCTTTATAGCGCAAAACGTGTCCATTCCCGTCCAACTTTCTTGTGAAGATAAACCTGATTGACAGGGGCTTTATTCCGACTGGACGTGGAACAATTTTCCAAGTTCCAAACTCCCTCAAAGATGCCTGCTTGGAGTCGATAGCTGCTCGCCATTCCATAGCATCACTCTGAGAAAGGGCCTCCTCAACAGTTACTGGATCAGGTACAGTCACCACAGCATGACACCTTGCATAATTCGATGACTCTGTCAGCTTTTCAGTCTCATTGTCATCGGGGACTGGGACGTGAGTCAACAACTGATCCATTAATTCATCACTCATTGTTCTGGGATCATTAGCAGCAACACCTTGCCCAGTAGTACTACTAGAGCCCAATCCATCCGAATTCTCAGGAGCAACAGTTATACCTGTATCTTCCTCTTCGTCCACCAAAGGGCTATGAACGTCATTTCCATCATTGGACGCCTTGACCAGACCCTCACGGAAAGGAAATCGGATTTCCTAGATTGTCACATCCCTCGCCATCACGGCTGCATTTCTAGAGGGTATCCATAATTTGTATTGGCTTTTCCCATAAGAGCCAATTAAAACGCCGACCTCGGACTTAGCGTCCAGCTTGCGACGCACTTCCTTTGGGATGTGATACCATCCCAAGGAGCCGAACACTCTAAAGTAAGATATGTCCGGCTTCACCCCAGGGATCATCTCAATAGAAGTCCGTGATGGCTCCCTCGGGCAAAAGAAGTTGTTCCGAATCTTAATGCCTTTCACTACTGCCTCTGCCCAGAAAATTCGTGGTAGTACAGCATACTCCAACATGGTGCGCGCACATTTCACAATAGTCCGATTCACCCTTTCAGCCATCCCATTTTGATACTTAGAACAGGAAGGTGTCACACTGTGCTCAATCCCCCTCTCAGTCAAGAAATCCTTGAAAGCCAAGTATTCTCCTCCCTGGTCAGACTGGAGTCGTTTCACCTTACAATCAAACTTTCGTTCCATCCATGCTACATGGAGTTTGAACTGACTCAGTGCATCACTTTTCCGGGATATTGGGGCGATAGACACATACCCAGAGTACTCATCAATAAAGGATATTAAACAGCGATGACCGGAAAATGATCCCACCGACATTGGTCCACAAATATCCGGGTGAACGGCACCACCAGGCTCTCGAGAACGTGAGTTATTCGTGCGGGGAGTCTGCCTGGTTTGCTTCCCCTTCACACAACTCCCACAAAGATCACGGTGACCTTTCCGCGGTTGACGATTTACGGTGACAGCGTTGACTCGAAAGAGTCACTTGATACTCGGGATGCTGGCGTGGCCCAACTTTTGGTGCCACAACTCCCAAACATGCTCCTGATTTTCCGTTCTTTCTTCAACGCGTACAGCGGCAGCCATCGCAGCAGGAGGTACCGGAATGCCACCAACCTTATAAACGCCGCGGTCCACTTTCCCCTGGAACATCAGCATGCCATTCAGCAATCCACTGCAAGCTATTCTCCCAATTTTAACCCTGAATCCCTGTTCACATAAGCGGTAACAGCTCAACAAAGAAGTTCGAAGGTCAGCGACATACAGTACATCATGTAGCTCGACCATGCGTGTAGTACTATTGTTACCAGTGCGCACGGTCGTGTGTAGCTTGAGAGTTCCTGAGTGGGTTGCATAGACATGTTTTCCATCTCCGAGTACAATAGCACGGCGCGGCATTCTCCTCAGGGAATGCAACCAATCATTGTTCTACGCCATGTGGTCAGAAGCTCCCGAATCGAGCAGGAAAACATCGTGGCTAACACTTTCGTTTGTCGATGTCATCAACGATTCATGGACAGACTCGGTCTCTTGACAATTCCAAGAATCCCAGGCCGCGGGGTAAACGATAGATTCATCTGACAGATCCCTGAAGCACAACTCATTACCTGCATTGTCACCCCCGTCACCAAGATGAGCAACCAACAACTGCGCGGGATTTTCATTGTACTGAGGGTTTTGAGTATCCCCTTCCTCACTTCGTACATGCTTCTCTCTCATCGGACAATTTCGGGAGAGGTGCCCGACTTTATGGCATCGATAGCAACGGCGTTTCTCATCCTAGGCCGAGCACCATAACGACCTTTGCTATTGGACTTTCGGCCACCAGCAGTCAGAGCTTGACCCGGATCAACGCCCCCAAACGACTTCATTCCGCCTTTGTTCCTGGAGACGTGTTCATCGTACTCTTGCATGAGCGATGCCGTAACGGTTTCCCAGTCAAGTTTGTCCTTTCTAGTCTGGAGCGAAGCTATTACTGGTCCAAATCTAGACTTATGCTTATCCCCAAACGAGGAGAGAAACATAGCAACCTGAAGGTCCTCACCTAAAGAGCTCCCGATAGCAGCCATTCTATTGAAAACTTCCTCGAAACCGTCTACGTAGTCCTGCATGGACTCATTACGGTAGCTCATACGGGAAAGCTTAGACTGTAATTGAACCTGTGTAGCTGTATTGTAGACAGAGTAACGGTCTTTAAGGCGTGTCCACATCTTGAACGGGTTGTGTTTTACGGACAAGCAAAGTCGAAGTGGACGATCTCCTAAACCCTGGATGATAGTAGCCCGAGCCGTTGAGACGCTCTTAGCAGTAGCATCACTCAGCGCCACCTTCTCGGTTCCGTCCTCCTTAAGAACGTCACTTGTGACCACATCAAGAACGCCCTTTGCTTCCAAAGTCGCCTCGGTTCGGGCCAACCAGAGCTGAAAATCCTCCCCATGCTTGCCACTGAACTTGTAAACTTTCTTAGACTCCTCCATCAAAGGTTAAAAAAGAATAGCAAAGAAGAACAAAACAAACACTTTGAAGATTGTGAAGGGTAACAGAATGCGAAACAAGACGAAGATGACGGTTACAGACTGTAGCCAGGGACTGGGCCCATAACTAGTTGAAAACGGTAACCACTGAGCCACGTGCGCTGGCTCTCTTGTGCCACTGAGCGGACCACAACATATATATATCAGCAGTGGCGATGCCTGCTTGAAGGGTTTCGAGGTAATCTACCCCTTTCTGGGACATTCGCTTCATTAATCGGCTACCGATCAATCTGCAGAGGGTCTTCCCAACGGCGATTGGCCGAGACAACATGTCTTTCATCGCCAACGTGGTTGGTGGGGCACTAGCGATCCAAGGGGCAAGAAAGGCAGCTACTTCTCCTGTTGCCAAAACATTGACAACTCTCCTAAGAGCTGCCAAAAAACCGGAATTCCCCGATGACGATGGACACCTTAGTAATTCTACAAAGTGGCATGCCTTTAGCCCTGAGCAGGGGGTGCAGGACAAAACGGCGAGATTTGGAAGACAGCTGAGCGGGGCCAAAGGCGGTGACAGGGGGGTCTGGGGTCGCTTCGGGTCTCATTCAGAATACGGACGTCCGGGAAAGAGTGGAAGGGGAGGGAAGTGAGGTAGGAAGGCAGAAGGGAAGCTGTATACGCTCCGAGAAAGGGTACTAGTCTCTACAATCTATTATTTCAAACCCCTCGTTCAGCGTGGTGTAGAATTCAGATGGAAGTGGCGACAGTGGTTATGACAGAGGAAGGCAGGGTGAGGTGGGGGCGGTTAAGGGACGAGGAACCTAGTGTGGTTGGCTGAGTGGCAAAGTATGGGGATTTGAGGAGCCGGGACGTCGAGGGAGGATGAGTGCAGCGTTTCTATGGAGGGCGGGGCAGTGAGGAGAACGCATGAGGGCAGAGGGGCCCGAGACGGCGTTCTAGTTGGGAGGAAGGGAGAAAGCAGTTTGGAGTTGCGTATAGAAGCCCGGAGGAGCGGATGGAGACCAAGTGCGACGTAGAGGCGGGCACCAGGGTTGTAGGAAAGTTCGGCACTGCTGGTCTAAGCAGCTGACCTCATGGAGAGGGGGTAGCAGAGTGCGTTCGCTCTCAAGCAGCGAATTTTTGTTTTGGCGAAAGTTCCATAGGACAGAAGTTGGTTGTAGGCATTTTCTGTATAAAGATATGGAACACAGGGGCGTCAAACGATCTGAACGATGGTCTACCTGAACGGGCTCCCGTGACACCTGTATGTCTGCCTTTGGGGTACTGTAGAAGTCGTAGCTACGGAGGAGGTGGGTTACTGTCGAGGACGGAGCGGAATAGAGCTAACGTTAGAGTCCGAATCGAGAGGCGCTTAGAGATCCAACAGAATGTGGATTAGATGGAGAGTCTAGAATATCTTCCTGGTCGAAGACAGGGGCGGCAGAGGGGAGGCCAGTGGCGAGGGAAACAGGCGCTAGAGAGAAAGGCTGGGGTGGAAGGGGGAGTGTCACGGAATGGAGGTGTAGCGACAGGGGGTGAGTTTGGGAACCAGTGAAAGGTGGCAAAGGAGAAGGTGTAGAGGAAGTGGCGAACGAATCGATCTTAGCTGCAAGTTAGCCCAACAGCGTGCTGGTGTGGACCGAATCGTTTGTGCTGCGGTGGGCGTGACTCTCAAGCTGTGAGGTGAGGGTGCTTTGGTTCTCAGGCGAGCCGGGGGTGAAATCGGGGCAGAGCTGGCTGAGACCCTGACCATTCCCCTTGACGGAAGCCTGCAAACTTGCCATGGCCTGATGGACTGCGGACATCCAGAAGGGATGTTGTCGTCAGCTTGAGCTTAGACTCTTGTTGCGGTGCAAGAACGATGGGTGGGCGTCGTAAAAGAGGCCAAGGACGCCTAACGGAGCGACAGGGTCTGTTGGTGAAGAGGGAAACACCAGGAGGTAGGGAGGTGGTGAAGCAGTTGGGAGAAGAGGGAGGCAAAGTTAAAGTGGCATTTTTCCGGGAGTGCTGCAGAAACTGGGGTTTGAAGGCACGGGATCAGCAGTACGGAGTAAGGGGTAGGAAGCGGAACTGTGTGGAACGAAAAGGAGGAGATATAGAGACCGGCAGACCCGGCAAGGGATCAGGGGCAGGGCGGCGACGGGCATCGCTGCACCTAGGTGAGGGGGAGATGCAGTTGCCGAGGAGTAAGTTGAAAGGCGGCGGAAGAGTTGAAGCGCGTCGCGCAAGAAGGAAGTGCGTTGCAGGACGGAGTGACTGGCAGAGGTAGTGTTGATGGAAGCGGAAGGAGCTTGTTGGCTGCAGGGAAGGGTGGATGAAAGTCGGCGGAGGAAGGATTTTGGATGGAAACGGAAAAAGGGATGGGGAAATGGTGCAAACGGGAAGCAGAAGGAGGTGCGCTCGGGACTTGGCCATAGCGAGGGGAGTAGCGGTTGATATAAATCGTGAAGGTGAAGGTGGAGGTCGTTATGCAGAGTCAGACGAGGGGGGCAATAGTCACACTTGAGAAGAAAAGTCATCTTGGGCATGAGGGGGCATGCGAGCGGGCAGGACAGCTGGTAGATCAGATAGCAGTACTCAACCTCTACAGTGTGATTCGCGGTGCGCTCCAAAGGGCTCGCGGGCCTGAGAGATATGCGTTTCGCGTGATCGTCATTGAAATATTGTGATGGCTGGGTGAGGGCTCAGAAGGTACCAGATGCGTAAGGGAGGAGACGCCATTGCACGTGAACTTGCTGATTAGTATAATCGAAGAGGCAGAGAGTGCCAGGAGAGATGTCAGTGTAGGATGACTGGCAAGACGTAATTATCTTCACGGGATGTGATTTATGGGATAGGTGTAAGGAAGCCAATCACATCAGGGGCAGAGAGAGGTTCCGGATCCGATGCCGAGATTGGCTCTGCGCAAAGATCCTCAAGATCAGGGTGTCTGTCCCAGAAGTCATCGTTCAGGAAAGTGCGGACAGAAACACATCTGGGGTGACTGAAACAAGAAAAGTTTGGCGCGTGCGGGCCTCGCGGGCTAGTGCGGATATAGCTCGGAAAATGCCGGCGGAAAAGCGGGCGCACCTGCACTGAACAGGGAGTCGACGTCGAGACCCGATGACGAGACTGCGATTTTGGCAGTAATAGTCGTGAACGAAAGAGTGGACGGGGGCATAGAGCCGGTGGGCTGCTTCATGGACAAGAATACTGTACAGGAGACGTGCAAGACAGAGGAGATTTGGTGAAGCCATAGTCATTCAGACGAAGCAGACAGGTCCGAGCAACGTCATTTGCCTGTGCGTAAACAGCCAGATGTATGGTTCCGAGGCCATAAGCGATGGAGAGGGGTCGCCAGGGCCCTAGGCGGGGGACATAGTGAACGCAACTCGCCAAGTATGGAGTTCGACTTTGTTGGAATTGTGCAGTGCGCGTGCGGCAGCGCTCAGAAGTCGCACTAACAGAGGAAACTGGTTGCGTGTGAATATTTTACGTGTAGCGGTGTGGCATATTTACGACGGGTTTCGCAGCAACCTTCCTCACGGGATCCTAATTTCGTTGCAAAAGAAACGAAAGTCAACTACAATCGGTACATTCTACATGATGAGTTACAGCAAGCCCCCTTGCTATAATGACTAGTTGATTTACGCACAACCAGCTCAGATGCCTCGACACATATCTTCTTCGCTTGGCACCGGACTAATCGGCTGGGTAGCGCTCAGAAGCCATGGCTGAGGTGTCAGAGGACTAGTGGCAGTCTTTCTATCCTTCTTTGCGATATTCACTCCGATGTCACCGCCACTCCCGTTGTCAACCAACTCAATAGATCTCTGCGTGTGGAGCCGCATGACCATGTCCGTGTTTGCTTGCAAGGCCACGCTGTAACCCCTTAGGACGTGTCTCATGGTGTAGTTCAACACACGGGCCACCCACAACTTGAAGAGCACCTCACGCCAGTCACCGTCAGCCAAGTCAAAGTGCTCCAAAAAGACCGTGTAGGCACCAATCCACGCCTCTTCATTCATGAAAGCATATTGCGGCCACTCTCGCGCTGCCAGACAGCCGCTCCTCACATCTTCAGAGAACAAATTGAGCAACTCGACTTGCCTATCAGTCCAGTTCTCGCGTAGCAGCCGTAAGCTTTTTTCGACATCGTACCCAATCTTCTGCGTCAATGACGTCGGTACCGGACCTGCTGGATCTATTCTATGCACGGAGGGGTTCGGCTCGATCTTCTCATCCTTTAAAGATTGCACAGCGGAGAAACATTCACAGATCATATTTCTCAGATCTGCGAGTCCGTTGTACAAGGCGTGTACCTTACCCTGAGGGACAAAGGCCTCCAACAGCGAGAATCCACGCTGAGCAGTGACGAACGTGTAAAGAGTGTCAATACCCCAGTCGCTTTGGCGAAGAACGCGTGGATCCTCGAGCAGCGATTTAACCACACGGCGTGAGAAGCACAACTCACCGCCCAACGGCTGCTGGACCCATGGTAGAGTTGTTCGCGGCCAGAGGAGGGCGAATCCGACTTTTGTAACTTGCCAGGTGACCTGTGCGTCGGTACTGCTCCTCGAAAAGTGGTGTCGGACTATGTCATAGCCCAGAGACATACCCTCCTCTGCCTTTGAGATCCACATCGAGTCGAAGGACTCGATGTCAGAGTCATAAAAGTGAATGCAGTCCAGAGGTGCGGTGAGCCCGAGCTGCGGATCTTGATGGGCTTTGATAAAGTATTCAAGCGCGGTATTCATGCCATCACCCTTCCCTGGGCGTAGGGTACCTAAGCGTTTCTGGATGATAGTGACAACCGGGACAGGGTAGGGATATCCGATTGCGTGACTTCATCAACGGCTGCAACAATTTGCTTGTAGCAGGTGTTTTCACAGGCGCCTACTAGAAGGACGACAGCTGTGGAGGGGTGCTCGGCCGCGACCTTGACGTTACGAAGGACGGTTGGAACGTGTTCCGTCTTGAACGGGAAGCAAATGAGAGACATTGGGTGGGTAATAAGATGGGGAAAGGGGGCAGAGACGAGCTACAGTGTGCTGGGCGGGATATAGATGGTACTGAGGGTGTGAGGATAAGTTCAAGTGATAGGAGGGAGATTAATCGGGTATTCGAGTGGGGCAGGTTGTGGAGGATGCGTAGACCGATACGGATGTAGCGTGAGGATCGTGCTACTGGACGTAAACTGCGAGGTGCTCGGGGGTGCATGTGGGAAAGCAAAAGCGGGTTTTATAGACAAAGTTGTGTGCAGTGTGGACCGGGCGGACCAATTGGCGAAGTGAGACGAGGTAAAAATGGGCCATTTTGAAATGGTGGTCGGTTGGAGAAAAAACGCGGGAGGGTGGTCAGGTGATGGGCCGCGTGACAGGGCTCGAGGTAAACGGACAGGTGTGATGCAGGCGAGAAGCGGGAGAAAAGTAGCACCTGGGAGGATTAGGGTGTAGATTTTAGTACGACGAAACGCAGTTGGTCTATGGACCGCAACCGTAGCCAATGCTGCACATGTGTACTGTACCGAAAAATGCAGCCAGGTTGTACTGTACATTTTGTAAGATGGGGACGACAAGAGTAGTTCAGTTGGAAATACTCAAAATGCTTAATTGTCGGGGGCAAAAACCTTTGATACTATTATTGACACGTGTAAGGCTGTCGCTGCCAATTTTGCCTTTCTGCTCCTACGGTAGCTAGCTAGCTTCTGCGAGGTACATGATGATACCGCCCGGGATGATCCCCAAAGCCGCTCTACACATAACAAAAGAGCTGAGCGTGGGCCAAATATTGCCGCAATTGCCCTGCAAAACTGCAGGCATTTGAATAGAGCGGCCCAGCGTGACAAAAGAGAAAGAAAGGCAAGATCCCTTAGCACGGCGCCCGGTATTTGAGCGGCTAAACTGACCATTTAAAAACTTGTATGCAAAAAAATTCATGCAAATCAAATTTGGTGGCGGTTATTTTTTCTTCAATGGCCAATCATAATGGACTACGCATTTGCACTATTTTTTGTGGTCGACGTTCGCTACACCAATGGCGTTGTACTACGTGATATTTTCATTTTTTTTTGCAGTAATGGCATTTGAATTGAGATGGATATTTTCAATCAACTGTCATACTTTTTCGGCACCAATCACCTTCCCCCCCCTCACTGCTTTCTTGAAAAAAACAACAATTTTTGATAGCAAGACTAGAAATTTGAGGCCAAAACCATTTTTGAGAATATCGCCTTTACCGCGAACCATTTCTGTTTCCCTTTCCTCGCTATCATACTGCGAATGTCTGAAGGGTGACAACAAAAACGTCACACTCAAAAATTGCCAACAAAATTGGATTAGCAAAAGCTACCTCGACTTGCTCATGACCATATAGTGATGAACCTGCAAATCTTTTCACTGAATACGCAAAAGGGACATTCCAGCACAATACAAGGGGGGGAAATCTGTAGTGTGTTCACTATGCAGTAAGTTGGTTACTACTGTACAGTACTGTACATGCGTTCGTTATATTGAATGAATAAATATCATCTTCTGCATCATGCACTGCACAGCATTTCGGGTCTCAATTACTGTTCATAAACGATGGTCGCATTGCAACATCCAACCAACGTAGCCAACTCGGGTTTCAATACATTGGAAGCATCCTTCTGTACGCAGTGGCATGCGACGACGGACCCCAGGAACAAACATACGACACTGCTCTCAATGGAGTGCTCCATGCTCTGCTGAACAAGCAACGTAGCACGTCATTACCGATACGAGAAGGGCTGGGAGGAGACAATCGGTGAGTCTGTGGCGTTTTCGCAGGACGACCAGAAAGCCTTGCAGAGCTGAGCGGGCCATGCTGCGGTACAATCCAATTCGCCACGTGCTCTGTCGTCATTACAGGCCATAGTGCTGGCGGTACAACGTCTATGGACCGTGCGTAGCAGGGAGTGGAAACAATGGCGCCTAGAGCAAAGGGAAAATTACTTTGAGGAACAGCGGTAGCAGTCAACCGTGCATTGGTCGAGCGCGCAGAGAGTGGCCATGTTTCAATTGTCGATTTGCTTGGCGAGAGGGAGGGAGATGTCTGAGAGTACTACACGAAATACGGTTCAGGCATCAGGGATATTGTTACAGGGGGCACGCGCAGTTTGGCAATTGTGCAGACATGTCCGACACTGTCGGAGGAGGAAGAAGTTGAGAGCGCCACTAGGGGCGTCAACGAAAGCAAAGCTAGCAGCTACCACAACGGAGACCGGGAGGAGCGCTGTCACGTACTAAATTTCTAGTACGCGTAACAACCTCTTATGAACTTGTGTAGTGTAGAAGCTAGGTGTAGTGCTGAACCGACAAAAATGACTTGATTTTGTCACAGCTTCCGATGATACAACGATACTTTATCGTTAGCTTGAATCCCTTGCTAACGACAGACACTGTGCGTGATGGATTATTGCAAATTGCGCAACAAATAAGTACAGTTGGGAAGACTATGGACTGTGTTTCTAAAATCATGTCGAGAAATGATTAATCTGAAATTAGGTGGAATGATTATTCACCTCCCCAAAAATTCCTACACAACAAGCAGAAGTGAATCCAGATATATTCCACCCGCTGCATGCAATAAGTGTGGTCTTTAACCAATTTCGCTTGAGAAGGGCCAAGTAGTGCTGTTTCCTGCTGAGCACTCTACAATACAGTTGAGTGAATACTTTGATTCTTCGTGCTAAACAGGCCATTTACTCACAATATTTCATATTACTGTATCCGGCTTTACCCCTCTCAAATATAAATGTGGCAGTAGTATATTTTTCATCAACGCGTCACTGTCACTCGCTCGAGGCCCTGGAAAAAATACTCCTACCCTATTTCGATACAATAATCCAAATTCAAGCCATTACCCTCTCTTCACTTGCTCTACATAGAACGCTATTGTCTAAAACAAGTTACATCTGCGCAACGATTGAAATAAAACCCTGGCACGTTTCCTCCTATGTGCCACAGAATTATTATTTCATACTAATGCATGCAGGGCGCATGCAAAAGGTGGTTCTTAAAGCAGTAGAGTACACACTGGTGACGTTCTCCCAAGAGGTTTTCCTTCTTGTGCAACAATGAGTGTTATAAACGAAAAACGTCCATATAGCATGAAAAGGTGAACAGTAATCATTTACTCGTGTATACACATCCTATGAAAACATCGAATTGAAACCCGTCAATTCTCCGATCCTGTGTCACAACATTCATATTTTTGCTCACCCAAAATTCTTTTAATCCTTGTTCTGTCGGGAATTCTAGAAACACTACATTAGCATGTATACTAACACAATCATCAATCAAATCGATGAAACATTCAGATGAAGAGAGGATTGACTACAGGTGACGGCCAGCGCAAGCGTCCAGACACTCCGTAACACCGAGAGTGAACGATTTTTGGGGGGGCAATTTGTTCATTTGAAACTGTAGAGAAGGGGGAGTTCGGTAGTCTGTCGATGGAAACATCTATTTGAGGTGAAATAAGATTGAGCGATTAGGGACCGTGACGATAAGGTAGCGGCAGACTATGCGATAGGCGCAAGAAAGCATCACAAAGCAAATTCATGGACAGCAGTACGAGTGAGTAGTCTCGAAATATTTACGCATCATCATACTTCGCCAGGCCGTTTTCAAGTAGCACATGACAGAAGGGAGAAAAAGAGCTTGGAATTTTTCAGTTTGCAATGTTATAGAAAATATGATTACGCCTACTCTATATTGAATCGAACGGGTATTACTGTAGATCTTCTGAAATTAGCCCACGTTAGTTTCAGAAGATCTAGTTCGGGAGCTCAAGGGATGCAAGAAGATTTGTATTTGAAAGAAATCTTAGCGCAAATCTTGAGCTCCAGGTTATCAACAAATTCGGCAGCTTAGGTCAACCATTAATCCCAATCCATTGATTGATTTGCAGTGGCTCTAAAATCTTCAACATCAGCTTATAAGTTACACTATTCTATCAATCAAAGTAATACACGGCGCCTGGCGCACCGTGTCACTGTCACGGTCACACCTTCTGATATAGGTCCATTCGGGACAATCATGATAACTCTGAGAATATTATTGTAGGTACCGTGCTACTCTTTCAACCGCTGAAGATACCATTATTTCTGTAATTCTCTTACTGTAAAAAAGAATCCGCGTACTTTAAAAGTACAGTACTGTAACTAGACAGCTACGGAACCTGTAACACGTGGCTGGACGACAAAAAGACGGCTGCTTGAAGAGTGCAGACACTCCTTTCTTGTGGCGACGAGTTCAAGTAATAACCCTAGTCAAATTTAGAGAAGGGCAACAGGAGCAGGGAAAGAGCGAAATGTCGGGGAAGTTGCATGTATGTAGGCAGCGAATCTGCGGCAACACGAGCATGTAAGGTCAGCAGTGGCAGAGAAGCAGCAAGAAGCGTAAGGAGAGAATTGTAGGGAACGTCGCAGGAGCCCTTTAGTAAAGGCTATTGCGTTTGTATCACCCACTGTCTACGGGTATCCCAGGACTATTAGGATACTCGAAATCGTGGGAAGACCCATGTGAGGGGTACTGCAAAACAATTTGGGTGGAGGGAGTCCGACCAGTTTTGGCTCCAGACCAGGGTTGCCGGGTACGTGTCACTAATCGGTACACGAACAAGCACAACATTCCGCATGTACTGTACAGTGCTTGAACCATAGTAATGAATGCCAGGTACTGTAATTGAACTGCAGTACATGCGAGAGAAATACAGTATTTTAATCCCTGGACTTGTACCCTTACTTTTGGACCACATGTACCACCCAATTGAGAAACTACACATGTACTAATACACCAATCACGAAAGACCCCAGGTCGATGGCGCCTTTGAGAAAAGTATACACATATGTATTCCTACGGGTAGTGTTTCACTTTCCGACGAACGCCCGGAAGAAGACGCTCTACACTCCATACAGCAACCCGCTCTCAGATCAACAAGGAACATAGCAAATGTCATCAACGAAATCGAGATAATAATCTTAAGGAGGGAAGCCAAAACAAAGATGATGCAGTTGGAGTAACGCATGACTCATCAAGAACAACCGATATCATGAGAATTGCAACGGAGACATGAAAGGACAACAAAAAGAATGGAAAGAAGGCATTGCTTTGGGGATTCTACAAGGCTTTGGGAGACTCTGAATTTGCATGTATTGTTTGTTCTCCACAAGCCGATGCATCTGAATATCTGAACAAAAGAGAAAAGAAGGGAATATTGACGTTCAAGAAAAGTACAGGAACTAATTCTTTTCGACGCCACTTGAAAGATCACCATTCAAGTTTGATGGAAAAATTCGAGGCATTGCATAACAAGAATCAAGAGGTAGCGAGGAAAAACCAAAAGACTTTCCAGAACATTTGGAAACGCATCAGAAGTATTCCCCAAGTTCAAATAAAACAAAGGACGTTAACAAGAATCCCGTCTTTCCCGGGACCAGGTCTGGTCTTCCATTTTGATTCGTGGAGCATCTTGACTTTCTTCTATTTGTTCACCCCATCAACCCAAGAGTAATTATACCGAAGAGGACGACTTTCCGAGAGATAATTATTCCTGCTTTTAGTAAGGAACTTGAAGAAAATTTTATCAAGCCTAGGCTTTCTTCTCCGGATTCGAATAGTATATCTTTTGATCTGTGGATGAGCAGAGGATTTCAAGAAAGTTTTAACTTATTACACGTGGCGTTGATAAGGACAATCAGAATGTGCAAGGTCATGTCGCTCTCGTCGAATGTGTTAACACATGTGGTCAGGAGTTGGGTATGATGCTTTCGGAGCAACTAAAAAACTATGAATTGACGAATAAGGTTATAGAGTGCGTCAAAGAAGATGGTGCAACTCTTAAGCCATGCACAAATGCACTACAGCTAGTATCGTCGTTTGGAGTGGCCGACGTCAAAGGTTGTTCTAGTCCAACTTATTTTGCAAATATTGTATCTGGCGCCTGCAATGCAGCATTATCGAAAAGAGTTTGTGAGGGACCCCCATTGATATCTTTGACGCGGTTAGAAGTGCTCTCACATGGTCAAAGAAGTCTTCAAAAGGTAAGGATGCATGGAATGAGGCCTGTAAGAAAGAATGGATGCCACAACGAATGATTCCCACTCCCGTAATAACGAGATTTTCATCGTTTTTGATCATCAGGATGATGTTGAAGTACAAAAATGTTGCCGTGAGGTGTTTTGGTTCTCAGCAAGATCGAAGTCTAAGAAAGAAAGTTCCAACTCCAGAGACGTGGGATTTTTTCCAATGCATTGTGGAAACGTTGGAGCCGCTGATTTTTCTTATCTTAAAAAGACAAAAGAAGTTCTGGTGTTTTTATAAGGCACTTGAAAAGATTGTGCCAGTATATAAAGTTTTCAAGGAGAACTGAAGAACTATTATGACGGTTTCAAGTGAAGATTTTGATCAGCAAATTGAGATGTTGAAATGAAAGATGTCTTCAGCAGTCTGCGAATTGTTTGGAGAAGTTTTGTATCCTTTCTTCGAATTACAAGATCTGCCAGGAATGAACGATCATCACTACATAGCCATCGTCTTTGATCCCGTTTTAAAGAACATGAAACCGAAATTGATTACTCTTTACATATTAGATCCATTCCGAGCAAGGAGAATAGCAAGAAAGCAAGAAGATCAAGTAACATTTCCGCCTCTAATTGGCCCTAGGAAAGCTTGTATGGGTCCAAGAGAAATTGGGGTTTCAATTGAGAATTCAGAGGTTCGAACTGTCTACAGTGATCAAATTGAGGATTTTTTTATTGAAAATGAGCCAGAAGGTGAGAAATAAAACTTAGCAGACGGAGTTAAAGACGAGCCCCGACCTTTTAGGAAAGAGATATATTCAAGTGTGGATGAAAATAAGTTGCAATGGATTCAAAAGAGGGAGTCGATGTTCCCGACAGTCGCAAGAATATTTCGCCTTTTCTCGGGCATTCATGCTGCTCAGATTGACAATGAAAGGATATTCAGTCTGACTGGAAGAATTTCTAGTTCGATCAGGAATCGCATATCAACAACTTCAATCAGCAACGTGATCACAATTGCGAAAAGCTACCCTTCTTTTGATAAAGAGGTGAACAAAATTAAGACTTTTGACGATTTAAGCGATATTTGTTTTTTGTCAAACGAAGAAGATTTGGACTCCTCAAGTACTGTGGTTGAAAAATAAAAAAGTGTGCTTAGCCACCGGAGGAATCCCTATCGCAATGTTCCCGGTACTGTCGATTGGTTATTGAATCCAATGAATGGCGTCTAGTTTCTAGCCCTCGCTTAATGAGATCTTGGCTACGAAAGCTATTCCCACTGCCAGGATGGAGAAGATATAGCCTCAAATAAAGCCAAGATGGGTCATCATACTAGAACCAGACTCCAAACGACAGTCTCATGTTTGCTCTGATCCACACGAATATTCGTGTGGTTTTCGCATGCACGCTCCGGAATAGAACACGAGGTCTGAACCGTGTGATACCACTTGTTCCCCCACTAGGCCACAGTGTATTATGGTTTGGTGCAAGTACATGTCAGTTTTTTAATCCTATTTACATTTTACTAGGTACATGTCATTTTTACGCATTGCACTTGCCCGGGTTTTTACAAGTGTTTTGCACATGCCAGTGGCAACACTACTGTAGACCTCGAGTGGGTTTGCCACAAAGTTTGAAGAGAAAAGTAGGGTCACTAAACTGCAACTACATAGCTCCAGAGTAGAGTACTGGAAGTACCCCGCACCGAAGCCACGTTCAAATAGAAACAGCATCTTACAGTTTACTCTTACAGAAAGACCAAATTTTGTGCAAGGATTCATTTATGGCCAGCGAAGCAGATAGATCACACCATTTCTCACGACCGTTTTGCAGCGCCTGGAAGAAAATCAGGCTCACCATCATTTTGATACAACCACTGGTAAACCGACGTCGCGCTGAAGGTGGCCGTTAGAGCGATTGAGGCATATGGTAAGGTCCGTACGGTACTTACTCAGAGGCACGCGGCCGCGGCCGTAATGTCCAACGCAGCTTGTCTGCTGGGGGGCCTCGAGCCGGCTTTTTAGGGTAATTTCAGAGGTATTACTGGGCATCATGTAGGATATTCCGGGCCACAACCGACCATATTTTTCAAATATTAAATCTCCCCACATATTCCCCCCGGTAGACCTTTCCAGCGTAAAATCGAGCTGTACTTGGTGATGCCATGGCCAAAGCTCTCTTTCTGTTTCGACAGAGTAACTTCACTCCCTAGAAAATATAAATAACATTACAACGCCACAAAAGATAAACAGAAAGAGCCTAAATATGACCAAAGCTGTATATGAGAGATCGTAGAGGTCTATTCAACAGAAGCACTTATTTCTTCTTGAACTACGTGCGCAGAGATAAGCCGACGTGAGAAACCGACAAATCGAGATGGCGCAATTGGTTTCGCGAATTGTAGCTGATCAGCTTTCTGACCATTTGCAATTCAATGAAAAAGCAATTAAATTCAAAAACTAATTAGAAGTGACATCAAAACATGTCGCAAACCGTTTTAATCGTGGCTTTTTGTTGCCTATACATCAAGTATATCATGGCTCTTTGCATCTGACGGCCGCAAAGGATTCGCATACGGTGTTATAGACAAAAAGATCTCCATGCGTTTAAAACAAGGAGCAGAGAGCTTTAATTCATCTCAAATGAGATGAAAGAAGTTTCAAAGCTTACTGCGTTATCTGAATCTCATTTGGAACATTTCTTAACATTCTGCCCGGAATTGAGAAGAATAATCTGGAAATTTCATCAAACCAGTACAGAATCTGGAATTTTGATGAAAAGGAAGTTAACTAAATATTCTAGAAGTAGAAGGTGTTAAGATAATCCATTGGAAAATACAGCGGCTACCGCAAATGAGAAATATTTAGGCTTCTCGAAGCAAATTAAGGCCGTTGTATGCGTATCTGCCGGTGAAATTAAAACTCCTTAGGTTTAATCGTGAACGGAAAGCGAACCAATGAAAGGTGGCTCAATCCGGTTGACTGTATGGAATCTGCGCGAAGTTAAACATTATCCTATGGTTTATGGGAGATGAAAGCGTCGTAAAGGTAATTGAGGAAGAATGAATGGAAACGAGAATACTAGAGTCGGCGGTTACCGTAACCTTGATTTTTAAATTTTCCCATAGGGTTCATGATGTCCCATTGGAAGTTAGTCGACCAGTACAGTGTAGATAGCCATCAGAAAAAAATAACCTGAAGACGTCGCTTGAATGATGCATATGGGGCTACAGAATTTGTAGAAACGATTGCGTCGTTCGGGGCGAGAGGAGCGCACAAACAAGACAGGGGCCTCGCTCACGTCGGAGAGGAGATACGGAATATGGCTGTTGGCAGAAAAGCTACGCGTGAGATGGAAGGGGAGAATAGCAGCGGAACAGAAGGGTAGGTGTCAAATCCTGGTTCGTCCAACGTTCGTAGAGGACGCAAGAGGGCGTCTTCTTTCGATTTCGACGACGAAGATAAAGATTTCTGAAGAGGCATGTGACTGCTCCCTGCGAGATGGTGGAGAGAAGGGTTCAGCTCAAAGAGAGTTGGTTGTCGTTGGAGCGAGAGAAGGAAAGTAGACTGGAAGAACGCATGCATCGTGCTCAAGAAATAGATTCAAAAAGACTATGCCTGGAGGAAAAGCGAATTGCCCTTGAAGAAGAAAATGTTGCATTACAGAAAGAGGAAAGGCAAAAGGCTGTATCTGAACGCAAGGAGATGATTGAAATGCTAGGAGCTTTAGTTAAGAAGTCGCAGTAAACACAGTTATGCTTTCATGGGTTGGTATACTCTGAATGAGAAGGAGGTTGGCAATTGAAGTAAGAGCTTACTTGCTCACCGCTCGAAATTCAAATTCTAAAGTTACATAGCAGCGCATCCGATTGGTACAGGAGTACAATAGGAGTTTGTCCAACGTGAAGCTTCCTTTTGAAGTCCTGTGAAGTCCAGAGTTGCTTTAGATCTTTGTAATTCCATTCGACCGCCTCCCTTACACTGTTCATCCTAGTATTGTACAATAATTGCGCTGCGCTGGATCCAAGCTGAGGAAATGCCGTCTGTAGCCATGGACGTAAAATGTAGGCGACATCACCATAAAGACAGTATTGTACTCCATCTATAGACAACGTTGATTCAGGAATACTGTCTAGCCCGCTTTGACGATATAGTGTAATGTCATGACGCCTTCCTACTTCAGGTCCGTACTTGTAGAACCTAAGGCCATCTCGTGCTGTGACTGTTTGATAGATAAGATAGTGAAACCCCTCATGCCCTGAGTAAACAGTGCGCTCTAATGCCTCTTATCCAACTGGGCAACTCATTTGAATCCTCGTGCAATCGATGAAGCCGAAGCAGTGCTGCAGGGGAGCCCTTTTTGCATGAATTGCGGCTTCATACATCGGCGCACGTTCCGTCATTAGTGGCGTTCGGAAGGATAGTAGTAGATGACAGTTATTGCTAGTGAAGCTGACTATCAACTCCCAAAAAAACTCAGAAAGAGCAGATGATCTCATTCGAAACATCGATTAGAAATCAGTCCATCGTGTTGGAGAAGACAATCTTCGCAACATAACAAAGGTTGCTGTAAAATGATCTTCTCGTTTGGCCTGCAGTCCACCCAGAAAGAGAGCATATTTTGCAGATCTCAGATGGACGAATACGAAAGAGCTGCATGCATTCTGCACAGCTAAGTGCGTTGAAGTTGAATTCAGTGTTACTTATAACTTGTGATCGCTGCGTTAGGCAGCGAATATCTTGCGATTATTGGTGCTGCCGGCGAGAGAGGCGGAAAAGAATCCCATCACCGGCATAGCCAACTAAAGCAAAGTTGAATACATGCCTACGGCGGCTACGACAGCTCAGGCGGTGAATAACCTTACCCGCCGCAAAATCTTTCTGCCTCATCCGAGTATGATGCTGGAGGTACTCACCATCGACATATTTGCCGAGAAATGCGTAAGCAAAAAAATTTACGTTCGTGACACCAAGTTGAGTAGCACGTGTAGCCAGAAATCATGTAATGACCAAGCAAATTTTTGGTTGCGTAAGACCTTTGATGAAGCTAAATAATATATTAACTTCGAACTTCCCACTTGCCCCTTCTCTCCTCGATCATTCGTGACGAAGCAACCAAGACAGACTGTCCTTTAGTAGAAGGAGTACAAAATGCGATCCGCCGTCGACAGGTCACAAAATAAACAGAGGTAACGGTCTACGTTCCATCAGGTTATGGGAAAAAACGCACAAATAATGCCGAGAACTCCCCACCATCTCACCGATCGCTCCAACCGCGCTACCAGACGGGCTCAAGCTGCCCCTTTCACCGATCTCACCAGAGAATTCCTCCGCCTCGCCGAACTCTCCGCGTCTGACAGCGACCCACCATATCACTCATCTACCCAACCCACCATGAACACACTCAACATCCACAAAATCCCAAAACTTGACAGATCCAACTACGTAGCCTGGCTTTCATCTGTAACAGGTGCCGCCGCTTCGATCCACGCTAGGGATCACTTCGATTCCGACCCGACCCCCCGACCGATCCAGCCCAGCTAGCCAAGTTTGAAGATAAAAGGGACATACTATTATGCGCCCTCATCGATAGCATACCACCTGAAATTGCCAATCTCATCATCCAACCGGGTTCCAACCCCAAACCCCACCAGCTTATCCAGCAAGTACAAAACTACCTGGACACCAATTGGGAAAGTGACCACCAATACCTCAAGTCTGTAGCAGAGAACATACACTTCACAGAAAATAAAGACATCCACAAATACCTAGCCAATCACGAATCCATTCATGCACAAATGATCGCCGCCAACTATCCAGACATTGGAAACCCTGCCACAAAAGTGACCTTCATGGTCAACGGACTCCGCCAGAACCCCACGACGGCTCCGATGGGCATTCAAATGCTCAGCAACAAGCCCAAGGATCCCAAAGAATTTGTTCATCGCTTCAACTAACTCAAGATGTTCTCCACCCCGAAAGGAGCCGCATCATCCTCATGTTCACCGATCGCTGATACCACCGCGGCCACCCTAACCTAACTTCTCAAGCAAGTCCGAGCACTCAAACAAGGCTCATGTCCCCAGCGAGACCGCCCGTTCAACCCCTACCAACACTACGTGGCACTTGGCTTCGCCAATTCAAGCAACTGCTTATTTGCGAAGAAAGAATCTGTTAAACAGACAATGCGTATATTTTCCAGTTCTAAATTCGGAATTTTTAGGCGAAAGCGATTATCAATTGCGTATTTGATCGTCTTGTATATTCTGCCCACTATGTTACGGCGATCTTGTTCGAACATCTTCTCCGTGATCTGCGCAAGCTGCGCTATTTCGAAGAGACAGTCGGGTCTTGAGTTTGCCAGCCAGGGTAATTTCATGCGCATCGATCTAAAGCTCTTGAATGATGCTTCCTTGGGTAGGCATCCAAGTTTCCGCAAATAAGATATCTGGTAGATATAGAAGTCACTGTTTTTCTTGTCGAGTACGAAGACGGTGAATTCAGACGGCAAGGAATACTCTTATTTCATATCAAACCTGTGGTTTGTAAGCTTTGATAGCTTTCGAAAGTCCTTGTCTCCGCAGCGGAGGAGTTCCTCCACGTAATTGCCACTCAGGCCCTTTAGCGTCCTTTTATCCTGTAAGAAGTAGAGCGCAGGATCCGTGCAGGGTGGTACCATCTTCATTTCCTTGCGATGATGTTTATCCAGCGTCTCATGCCATAAGTCTCCTGCGTTGCATAGGCCGTACAGAGGTCAAAGCAACTTAAGACACTGATCCGGTTCCAGTTCGAATTCTGGTAGGGGTTCTTTTATGTATTTAACCCTTGCGAGTGGTTCTGAAGATTGGAGATAGGCTTGGGTTATATCTGCGGTCCATACGTTGAACTCAAATATCGCTGCCAGCACTAGGAGCAGTCTCACGGAATGCGGCTGCAAGGTAGAAGATGTGTGTGCCAGGATGTTTTTCATCTTACCACGATGACCTCCAATAACGTAACGTGCTTTGTGCTTTGTTTTGCCGTCTATGGATGACTTAATTGACAAGAAGAAACGTCCGGGTAGAATGTTACCATCAGGTGGAACGTCTTCCTTAAGAATTAATTTGAATGTTCCACGTTTCAGTAAGGCTCTTATTTCTTGCTTCTTTGTTTTGTCCATTTCTGAAGTTTTGGCCCGATCGTCGCTTTCGTCCAATACCTCTGTCGCCAATATTAGGCCATCTTTAGGTGACTTAAATTGAGCCAGTGCTTCCCCAAGATCTGCAAGAAACGTGGAGGAGAAGGTTTCGGGTGTTAGATAGGGCTTTAGGACCATTTTCACTGGCATGCCAAGAGAGTACTGCATACGAGTTATTTCTTTGCGACCGGCCTCATATTTAGATGCCCCAATATCGCATAGTAGGCTCATAGGGCGACGTTGGGAGAATTATTATTCCATCTTTGCGACATAAATATTCCCCATGAATATTTCACATTCGGAATCTGTGCTCTCACTGTTATTAAGGCGACAAGAACTTGCATGTAAATTCTGTCGCCTAGACGAAAATTTGAGGGCGTCTGATCATAATTTCCCATCGTAGAAGTAATTTGGCTAAGTAAAATGTCATGTTTGGCGGTCTCAATTGGGCAATTTCGGGATTCTTCACAGTGGCTGCTTAAAGGATCAGCGGGGTCGGCGGAGTGAGAATCAAATTCTGCGATTTCTTCGTTTTCATCTGGAGATTCTGTATCGCTGTCGGCAATTTCGTTGATATTTGGAGATGAAAATTCTTCCCCTTTGATGAATTCTGCAAGAATATGGGTCGAAAATTCTCCATTCTGATCCAACGACTAGTTTGCGCTTCCATAGCTCCAGGGGCGCATCGATAGCTCGGGTTCCAGCTCGGAGCCCCACATTTGTGGCATTCATTACGTCGACGAGAATCTTCAAAGGAGCGATTTTGCCCACGGTTCCTATTTCCCTTCTGTGGTTCATGACCCTTAATCGGACGCGTGATGGTTCTAGGATTGCGGCCATAGCGGGTCATATTGGTCAAGGTCTCATTCATCCCTTCGACTGCGTAAGTTCCAGGTGTCCCTGCTGTCGGACTGATGAGTAGGCAGATTTGCTGGAGGTTTTGGATCGATTCGTGAAGTGTGGTCACGAACTTATTAAATGAATATCCTTGCGAAGCGATGTTTTGAATTGTGATACGCGACTAATTTTGAAATTCAGTGACTGCTTTTCTTAGATAGTCGATTTTGTGGGCGTCAGTGCGGAAGTCAGGCGGGAATTGCGGTACAAGCACGTTAATTTGAGCCACCATCTTCGTTAGACTTTCCGATATATCAGATATGTTTCTCTCTCGCATAAAAGAAATCAGTCTTAGCGTTTCCAATGTCCCGTTGACTTGAAGTTGCCGGGCATCTGAAATGTACTCACTTGCCATAACTTTCACGATTTCAGCATAGTTCTTATCTTCCGGCAGTTTTCGAAGTAAAACTTGCGAGCAGCACCATCTAGAATATGAACGAAGTAGTCTGCTTTCCGGTTTTTCGATAAGGGGCACTGGTGAGAACAAATTCCATACAGCTTCAGGGTTTCGACAATATCTTGGCTTAAATTTCCACGGAATTTGCAGTCCTTAAAAAATTGCTGGACATAATTTGCCTTCCTGGAGTCATCATGGCTGTTGTAGTCACGATTGAGATGATGATCTTCCCAAGAAGGGGGTACAATCCTATTTTCTGGATTCCCAATCGTAACCTGTTGTCCAAATATGTGTATTCCAGTGTTAGAATGAGGAGCTTGTTCCAATTCATTGGTAGTATGAGTAGGATTTCCATCTATCGCTGGGACTTCAATGTTACCTTGATGACATTTCTGAAAAGTCTGCCTTGCGGATGGCTGGACTGCGCGCAGTAAATCTTCCGTCGGACGACCAGAATAATCCGAATTCAGTAAAGAAATGGCAGATCCACGCCTTATTTTGAACTTGTCTAGAACACTTCTAGCATAGTCCGGGTCAATTTCCGTGAAATAGCGGAGCCAGACTAATGTAGATAAGCCTTTTTTCTTTTTCTCAGGGTCCTTGGCGGATATAAGAATTGTAAAAGGCATCGACATTTCATCAACACCAAATAATTTCGCGATGTCATGCAAAACTGATACGAAAAACATCGGCATGTTGAGAAAGGCCTCCGTGAATACTTGATTCTGTGATGGTAACAAATCGATGAGATACTCTGTAACATCTTCAAGGTTTGGTGGTGTGAACGGTACATCGGTAGCGGAGCCGCTCGGTCCACCCGAGGAGGAAAATAATTCCATAGTCGACTTGGTGGCATTCAGGATCGATAATGCCGGTTCGTCGGAAAATGAACACTTACTTATCTTCTTCTTGATCTTATCTCAAATAGACTTGAATCGAGGGCGGGAGATCGGAGCCATTTTGACCGGTCTGAATGTGAAAACATATTCCAAGATACTCAATGGTTCGTATCGAAGTTACAATTGTTTTGATGAGACACGAAGGAGTAGGAGAGCGGGTTGGTCGGCGCAGCAAGGTAGCGAACGAATCCGGATTGTCTTGTTTACTACGATGACTGGGCTCGCTATCGTACCCGTGTACAATCAGGGGTATTTATCGATAGCTAAAGGGCATCGTTGGATAGGGATAGGTAGTTTGAGTAGGTTAGGCATAAATAAAGGAATAAATTTTATTGACGGAGAAGGGCCTGGGGCTGCACACCTCGGCTGGACAACGGACTTGAACGTCTACGCTGCTAAACTTCTCGATTGTACCTCTCGTCGGCAAGGGCGCGAGCGCGAGCGCTGACCGTTACAAATGTAGTACGACGGGCGCACTGTAGTCTCAATTACAGTGCGCATGACAACACTGTACTGTAACTCGTTCGACAGACTCCGTCGGCCAACATCCGACTGTGGGTGTAGTCCGATCTAAATTCTGATTAAAAAAAAAGGGATTATTTCCATGCATCCAAATATACCCAATAACGCCTCTTTTTTGCCTTCCACTCATTTGCTACGTGTAGTGGGCTGAGGCCATATCAACAATTACGAACATACGAATAAGAAAAAATCTTTTACTCTTTACTTATCTTGAGTGTACATAACGGAGGCCACAAATCCTCATATATCAGGCCGATGCGCACGCATCCGATATCGATATCAATATTAATTTCCTCTTTGCAGCCTCGGGCTGGATTACCCAAGCCTGACGTCAAATCTTTGTCACAATGTGGGAATTCAGAACGGTACAAGGTCGTGAACTTGTACTTGGGAAGATTGTCAGATGGCGTCGCTATCGGGAATCGACAGTTGGACCCGGATATTAGCTGGGCGATAATCAGAAATTTGGATCAGTTATCGGGGTTCGAGGACATCGTGAACCCCCGCTTGGAAAACAGTCTGGCGATGATTCTGCTTACTAAAATGCGTTCCGCTTTATTGTATGTCGACAAGCCCGCATTACACAGAACCGCGGGTTCTGCCAGACGGACGACTCCGGGCAATGGCTGAACCAATTGCCCGCTCAAGCGAGACAGGGACCGGAAGAAAACTCCACCACCTAAACCGATGGATGATTCAGGAGGCTTAAAAAACTTTCACTGGAAGCACACAGGCTTACAGATAGAGACGGCAACGACAACGGCGAGAACTCTGGACGAGCGATCTTGACGACCAGCACGCAAGGCTGTGAAGACCACAACCGCTCGCAAGACGTCAAAATGACGGTGGATTTAGGCGCAGCAGGGTACGGTGGACTTCGCAAACGTTGTTCGAGTAGTGGAGCCATCCTTATACACCTTTCCCAGTTCGTCCCACGTGCGCTGGGGGCGCGGAGAGGCAATCCACTCGATGTGGCCATCGACAAGAACGTTGCAGCGAGAGCTCTGCAGCCGTGAAGGGCAATCTCCTGAGGGAAGAGGGGTTCTGCTTGCTATGCAGTACTGCCTACATGCCAGGTAGCGACTCTAAACGTTTGTTTGCGAATCAGTTTGCTCCTACTACAGAGGTCCATGTGACATTGGCGGTGAGCTAATATTTGCGCGGGGACAGGTTCCCTGTGAAAAGGGAGGTTTAAGTGGCGTCCCAGAATGGTATTCCATGTGCAAGAAGCGACCCAAATGCCTGACCTGAGTGTCACCAGGGGGCGCACTTCACCACTGTCGCTGCTGGCGTTTTGAGCGGGGTGTTGTGGTCGGTGCATCGCTTGCATTCTTGGCGGAAATTCTTCCTCGGGTTTGGGCCGCAACTCCATTGATTGCCTGCGGTCCTTTCAATGAAAATCTAAAGTAGCCTTTTAGTGCGTTTATCCAGGCTGCTGGTCACACACCAGCTGGTTCGAACTGTTCTAGGCAGCCCTTGGTGTTTCCCCGAGTCTTACGGGGTGGCGGTTTTGCGTAGGGGCAGGTTGTCCACGAACATCTTGAGAGGGAACTGAGCACAACGGTAGTAGGTCCTTGGCGATTGGACGGAGGGATGCCTGATGCGGATTGCAGCTCATTCCAATAAGCCTGCAGATTAGAGGCCGGTCGCGAGAGGTTCGAACGCAGGAAAACCGTTAAATATTTGTTCCAGAGGAGTTCTATCCTGGGCGAAACCTCGCAGGGACAGGTTGAAACCGCTGAACGAGGCATGTGGATTTCGTCGCAAAACGTCGACTTTTCAAGCCGCATCCACGAGGAGAGTGAGCGACATCAGCCGGTGATATGTTAGCCAGCACGTATACCTAGTCAGGGGGAGATGGCAAGATTGTGAAAATCACCCGAGCTTTCCTGTGCAGCAATGATTCTGACATATTTTCTTGCTCTCCACCAATGTAACTCGCGGTCACAGCGGTTATCATTTCAACTATCAGAGAGTCCAGTTCCATCGAAAACAGAATTGTCGACGTGCGCTCTGTCTATTTGGTTGGAACTGTCAAAAGAAAGGGGTAGGGGAGCTTGGTGTGAGCAACGGGAATATACGTTTTGAGAAGGATGGAACATCGGGCCTTTTTACGTTTTGTACCCAGAAACACATCCTCTCATCCATCGAAATAATGCGCAACTTTTTGACTCATCTGTCGAATACTGCTTGTCCAACGCTGGTGCAGAACAATGATCTTGTGGTCGACAGGAATCACGGCTGTCAAAAAATCTGAAATTGTAATTCACGTTCTTATATGCGATCGCCATTGCTTCTCGACCTGAGCCCAAATAGTCTTTCCTCAGCATGTCCCTTAGCACCACATCATAGTACCCGACCATCAATGTCACTGCCAAACGACTACCCCCTAAAACTCTCAAATCTGGCATCAAGACTCCCTGACTTAGATCTTTAGCGTCCATTTCCAACTCCGAAAGCAGCCTTTCCGTTGAAAATCCGGATCGGCCATACGAGGCCTCCAGTTCCTCATTGCTGTTTGCCCGTACTCCGGTCACGAACCCAGTCAGTAGCATATTGGCTCTCAGCACAATGTCGTTATTCACATTCACTGATACGTTTGACGCCCTCATCCATGACAGACATGGCGACAAGCCGTCCATCCATACGAAGTGGCTCCCTTCTGTGTCGCCCATTGCCTCTTGAATCATAAAAGGTTTCACCATGCTCAGCTTTAAACGCTCAGCACTGGGCGCTGCTCCACCTCTTTGTTTAGCCTTTTCTTGCCATGTCTCCTTGCTGTGTAACTTGTCTATCCTTTCCAGGTTTTCCTTCCCTAGTAATCGATTCAATAATCCGCCGACTGAATTTGTTCGGAAATGAAAGTTGCTCAACATATCATCCTCCCAACCAAGTTCTTCTGAAAAAATCTTCCGCAGGCGGGACTTCGTCGACTCTGTACAAAAAACTACCAGTCTGTAGTCTGATATCACTCTGAGATTTCTACTGAACACTTCAAGTGCCTCCTCACTAGGTTCTTCGGAGTCTCCGTACAATGCCGTAACGAACACCATGTCCATCTCCTCAGGTTCTTCGGGATAGCGAAACAACACCACCTTGTACCACATGTTAGTTAAGTCAGTAACTCCGTTTCTCCATGATCCGCCGTCATCCTCTAACACTTCTCGACATCTCAAAGCCTCTTTCTGAAGTTCCTCGACGGCTTCCTCAACTGATCGCATCATTGCCTTGTCGTAATGATAAAGGTGCACAAACTCTATCGGGAATTTCTCCGACCACTTCGGCCCGGAGTCCATTGCCTTGTCCTCCTTTGAGCAATCCTTGACCTCACTTTGGAGCAATGCCCTGCTTTTTTCCTCCATGTCCGTGTTCAATCGATTCCATGCATACCAAACAGTGTTCATTAAATTCTGCTCTCCTACCTCCTGATGTTCAAATAGTCCCTTCGGCAAGGCCACCACGAAGTCACGATCATTCCAAACGTCATGTTGCCAATTAGTGTAGAACTCGAAATCAAGCATTTGTGAATCCGGATCTTTCTGAATCGTGGCGCGATAGGCGTCCATATACTTTTCCCCTAACTCCTGCAAAAACCACTGGCGCTTGAACATGCCCGGATTATTTGTCCACTGGCAATATTTTGCCTTTGCACACCACGTTTCTGCATTCTCTGTCCGATTAGAACAGCGAGTGAAATAGTCCGGATACGCTTTTGGTAAATCGTCCACCCAGTGATGCAAATAACAGTACAAATTTTTCTGCTGATCCAACATCTGTTGCTCTCTTCCCTCATGCATTATCCTCGCATGTAAAGGCGCTCCTGGTCGATCCCGATGTCTGAATCTAACCACGTGTGCAGCACCGTCGTTCAGCAACCTCATAGCCGCGCCAAGCATCCCTCCAACAACTGATGTGTTTTCAATCAAGGCCCAGTCCTTCTCCAACAATAAAACATAATCCCCGCGGGCCATCTCCACCATTTTCGTAATAGCAACCCCTAGTTTCAAGTTTTCACCTGATGCCTCCACCCTAACTAATTTTTCCCATGGCGCCGAGCGTAACCTCGGCAAACGTTGTAAAAACTTTTCCGCTGAAGGCTCACCATTTAAAAAGAATATCATGTCATCCAAATGGTCGTACAATCTGTTCTTCTCCCAGGTCTCCAACGTATGATCCAAGGTTTCGTATTCATTATGAAACAAGACGACACCTGACACATTCCATATTACTCTATCGGCCTTGTCAAGACTTGTTTCCGCCTTTACGACTGCCGGCGGTATTTTGTCAACATTGTTCGCTCCGACCGCATCCTTGTCTTCACCACTATGGAACGGGACACTGTAACCCTGTGCCTCTTTACCAGCTTGACGGCGGTTGACCGACTCCACATCCGGGGAAGTATCAAATTTGTGATCGTCGGCTGGATGGTTCTGCGAATTGGTGGATTGCGACAAAGGGTCCTTGGCGGACGACGATGTGGGTTGATGAGATGACTGAGTGTTTTGATGGGCGGTACGAGAGTTGTACCCTGAACGACCCACAGTGGCGCCGGGTAGAAGTATTAGGGTTGCGAGAAGACAGATAGCGGCAATGAAGTATATGAGCTGGCGGGACTTTGCGGGGCGACGAAAACGACGACGAAGGATGGGTTTGTGAGCGGGGACAAAGTTAGTAGGTGCAGAGTGTCGGTACATAGTACGACAGACGAGGGGCGATACGTAGCGGCGCAGGGTTGGAACAATTAAATTGAAAGGGTAGCGTGTGGATCACGTGGGAGGGGCAAGAGAGGATTACGCAATGCAAACCGTGCCGCGAGAGGTGGAAACAACTGTGACGTGGTTGATTGAATGATCCGATCCACCCTGTCAGAGCCCCGTCAGCTTGATAAACGTTTGTTGCAAAAGCACGTGAAATCAAGGCATTTAGTGTGGCGTGCAACTGTAAGGTAAATCCTACACTACTGTAAGCCCTGCACATTTACACCGCACGCATGCTTCATATATAGGGGGTGGTCACGTTTGCAACCACATGACGGATCGCGGTGCAACTTGCTCATCTTGAACAATGGCCCTCGTCGCGGGACAACAAGCTAGCCACGAGTGCACCGGCGACACTGCACCTGATAGCAAAACTTATCCGTTGCGGCAGTTAGGCCGTGACGGCGTGGTAACGATGGGTAGAGCAGAGCAAGATCCGTTTCGTGTGGAGGGGAAGGCGGGTAATGCAGCGATAGATGGAGGGGTGAGGATGGCCAGGGTCAGTCTGCAACGGTCGTCAGCCCCGCGGTATAGGACGCATGGCCGTTACTGGCAAGTGGTTGGAATCCATGCCCACCGAACCGGAGGGGGACTTTGACCAGCCAGAGAGCGGACGGTGTTGGGAGGACGTGATTGAGCCGAGCACATGTCTCCATTTGGAGTTATCAAATCAGATCGCGAGCGGAAGTGAAAGTTCAGGGGGCGCCGGCGAGAAAACGTGTCGAACGCAGAAGACCGACGAGGTAACACGGTGGAGGTGAAAGTGGGTGCGGGTATTGGGAATTGCGTCGAGCAGGTCCCATGCAGATTTGCAGCTATCTACGGAAGCATGAAGTTGTTGACGCATGAAATCACTAGAGTCCAATGGGGCGCCGAGAAGCAAAATGGCATCCTCAGACACCAGAGAGAATGGGACAGAATCGGTCAGGGCACGAAAGCGGATGGGATGTATGGTGGGCCAAAACGCGCAAGACTTGGACGCCGCAATTTCCAAGTTGATTCCAAGACTAAGCCCTTACAAGATCTAGAGTGCCTTGTCGACCTCCGGGATTCGACCAATAAGAGTGTCGTAGTCTGCGTACCGGCGGTTCAACAGAAGGTCACATTCCGCGGAAACGCGGTTGAGAAGTAGCTGGATAGCGAGGGTGAAATAGAGCATACTGGCGGGGTCACCTCGTTGAGATCCCTCTCGGCTGAAGAGAAAAGAAGGAATGGGATAGTTAGGGGCGTAGAGCTTTTTCAAAATGATTACGGGTCGCGGCGCGTGACAGGAGTCGCAACATGTGTTGACGCGAGAAGGCGTTAAATTAATTTTTGGCATCAAGAGAGACCATAACGAAGTCTGAATCCCTACCTGCGCGCTTCATGATAATGCGAGCACCTTGAGTGATGTCATCGAGGCCGAAGGGGAAACTGGGTGGGAGAGAGGAAATCACTCTATTCCGACAGGGCCTGTGAGAGGAGCAACCTAGTGCCCAAGCGCCGAAGGCTCGAATCTATTGCAATCGGTCTGATCTTGTTCAGGCGGGGCTGGAGCGGCAGGAGCGTGGCAGCGGCGAGAAGGAGTGTGGTTGATGGGGAGATCACCACGGGCAAGGCTCTGGCCAGGGTTCGTCAGCGCCGAGAGAACCGTGACATCAGGCGGCATTGAGGTGGTGCCCAGGAGGCAGAGCAGGCGAGGGGACATGGCGTCAGGGCCTGACGGGGAAATCAGGTTTATAGAGCGGGCATCTCGCAGGACGGCCTCCTCGATGTATCCCAGCGGAGGGGGCGGGTCCGAATCACCCAAGGATATAACCGGGGTGCGTAGGGAAGGTTAGGGGTAAGCAAGTGCAGTCTGGGTGGCGGGATTGTGTGGGTCGGTGATGACGGAATCCGTTAGGGCGCGCTGAGGACGCGCAGTATTCTCGTACAATCGTACGAGAATACTGCGCATCCTCAGCAAAACGCATTGCACGGATGGCGTGTTGGGTTTGAGTAGCCGTGCGGCGGATACGAGTGGGTCGGTGAGGGGACCGTCCGCACCTGGATTGGTGGGCTTCGATGGCTTGATTCCAGAGCGCGGCCCATTCGGTGCCAGTGGCTGCTCGACGAATCCGTTCACGAAGGGCATTGATTCGGCCTGCCAGGAGCACTACCGGGGTTAAACGGGGAGGGCGCGCCGAAGAACCACGGTCAGGAAAATATGCAGTCGGAGAGAGGCAAAATGATCCGTGGTAGGGACCATAACTGTGCTGGCCACCTGCACAAGGTGGATAAGCAGGAAGACAGCGCTTTGAAGGCAAGGGCTTCGAATAGAGTGGAGGAGATTAGAATGGCGTAAAGGCGTGGTCGGAGGCATCTTGGAAAGAGGGGAAAGGAAGAGGAGATGTGGAAAGAGCTGTCAGGATAATACGGTGGGGTCGTTACGATGATTGACTTGTGGTTAGAGGGAGCACGGCGGCCGGGCTTTCCGCAACCGGAGCGCAGAGATCAGGCGGACTCAAGGACGTGTAGGCGTCTTGAGTGGGAGGAGAAGGCGGAGGAGAAGGCGTCGCTGATGGGCCATGGGGGTGTCCATGTGGGAATTCCCCGGCAGAATTGCCGCGATGATAACCTTGACGCTTGTGCGTCGCTCGGGGAGAAGAAGGATGGGGGAGGAGGGGGTATCCGAGGGAGGAATAAGCTGAGGGGAAAGACCTGGGGCACTGGACAGAGCGCCGGAGGGCGCGGAGGGCACGTGCCGCTTTGTGCGGGTTGAGCATACATCTGGATGCCGTCTGGGGCAGGGGGACCAACAGCGGCATGGACAGCCTTGGAAGCAGCAGGAGGGATCGGGGTAGCAGGAGACGCAGGGGCGGACTGCGGCGGGGGTAAGGGCTGGGAAGACTTGCGGGCGACGGAATGGCTTCGGAGCGTTGGGGTTCACCGGTTTGGCGGGCGTGGTTGGGGAGCGCTGTGGCTAATGCTGATCGAAAATGGGGGACAACCCATGAGCGAAGCCCCTTGTCACGTGGACGGTTCGCCTCTCGACCCAGGCAGGTGACAACGCCTTTGGCAGCGAAATCGTCTAGGGGTGCGGCAGTGTCTGGGAGTGACGTCGTAATTACCTGGAGGTCACGGAAGACGAAGCGGAGGCGGGAACGGATGACCAAAACATCCTTCCGTGCAGTAAATGGCATGTACACGTAAGTCCATTTCCTGACGTGGGGGATGAGAATGTGCAAGACGAGGGAGGTCCTGGCGAGGGTAGCGGCCTCCCAAAGATAGCGTTGGGCCGCCTCAAAGGGCGAGAGCGAGCTGCGGGGCGTGGGGCGTGGGGGGGTGAAGGCCCGCGGTCTCCCGTGCGCGGATCGAGTCGACAGTGGGCAGAGACGCCGTGAGTAACGAGCTCTCTGGCACGAGCCCACGGTGGTACGTGGGGCTTGGAAACTTCTTCCAATTGTATCTTTTCCAGAGGAACGTTGCTGCGGAATCGCACCAGGCTCGATATAAAGTGTGTCAACGGGCTTGGTAGCAAGGCTGGCTGCTACTTGTTTGTCTGGAGGACCATCATATCCGTCAGAGAAGCATAGTTGGAGTCGTTAGACAACCTCGAGGAGGTGGCCATCCGCGTCCGTGCAACTTTGCGTACGGTGCCCGGTGCCCGGCTACAGCATGGTCGTCGGGGCATGTCGGAAGACACTCAGTTCAAAGCCGCAACGGAGATGCGAATCTGTGCTAGTCGTAGCAAAGAGGAAGGGCCACATGCTGACGAACTGCGTTTGCCATCGGCACGTTGTTTCTTCGCGAGTAGTATTCTATCTGCTCGTTGTCAACTCTCACTGCAAGGGCCCTTACCTCACTTGGCGGTGTTAGCTTTATCATATTTTATCATATGGTATAGCTTGCATGCTGAGGCACAAACGGGTGAAACCAGGCGCGAGCCTCTTCAATCCCGTCAATCAGATACAGTGTCCTGGATCCGTCGATACTTTCATCGAAAGTTTTCCATGAAATCAGGCAAACCAATCGGGGCACGGAGGAGGTCAATGCTGTCATTGCAGAAGTTCACTCGTTGGAAGCGGTGCATTGAAGGTGTTGTCTAGGTGACACGCCGACGCGGCTAGAACAAGTAAGTTTTCGCCGGCTTTAAGATTAAGCCACGTTTGGGTCCTCTAGAACAAGGGATTCTTTCGCACGACTTTGTTCCAAGAATATCAACTGCTTTACAGAGCCCAGCGTGTGTGGCTATGAGGACGCAATCATCCGCATACATCTGTGTAAACCGAGTTGTATCCGATAAGGGCGAACATCAAGGCAAATAGGGCAGCCGGCGGCACCGACTACTTTGATGTTAATTTAGTGGACCTACTGGCCCCTTCTCACATCAGGATGAGAACCTTTAGTCTCCCCACGAGCTTGGGCGCAGTCCAAGCTGAAAAGCTATCAAAATACCAGGAGTTCATAGGTGGGTGTCCTGGTGGGGACAGGATCATCCCGGATTTCTCCGCGATCAGTGAAGTGGCGCGATCGGTACCCAGCGGAGCTCTGGACTATGACTCCAGTGTCAGCGCCATTCTCCATCTACGATACGCCGAGTTGATGGTCAGTGGGGACGTCCCATGCGGTCTGTTTGTTCCCGGTAGTCAGTGCAATATGCTCCTCTATTCGCACTGTTGCACTGTACACTACTGTACACTACTGTACAGTACAAGTGGACCACCCCGAGTAGTGCACCCACGTGCATGGCGGCGTAAAGGTGCACTATATGTGTGGTGCACAAAACCGGATTTCGCTTTACTGAGAAGCCCATAGCTCGGTCAGAAGAGCTTGCCTACGACGCGTTTGAGCTTGGAGGCGATATTGTTCAAGAAACGCGCGCTTTGCCGCCTTCAAAAGAGCGTTAGCACGGTCATTACCACAATCCTGAGCACAACTCTCCACTGTAGCAAACATACCTGCAATTCTTGCCGGATCCGGAGCACGTTTCACTGTCACCTTCTGAGTACGTCCTCATTATCATGCATAGAAAATTCTTCACCATTACACTGGTTCTCACTAATAATTCCCTCATCTGATAACTGCTCAAATACGTCATCTATCACAGCTCTCTGAATCTCTTCATTGTCCTCAATACAAACCCAGTTTTGCACATCACCATCTGTAACCCCAGAAAATGTTTCACAGTCGCTAGCAATTCCACTGGATGCCACTTTTAGCTCCGTAAACGAGGAACAAACTTGTGAAAACATGTAACGAAACTCATCATCCTTGACTTAAGCATCCACTGTTCCATGCAACCTCTCCATGTCGGCGGTCATAGTAGCTGGTAAAACGTTTGCCTGTAACCAAAATCGAGTAATTGTCCGCTCGGTGAGCATGTTCCATGCTTGTTCAACTAAAACCATGGCATCTTGCACATGCGACTCATGCAGCTCAAACCCTTCAGCAATACCCTTTGTTCCATCACGCATATCCTTTGATTGTTCACGTCCCGGATTTCAAAGGCGCATATGATCTCAACCAAAAAGCATGGCGATAACGAACCTTGAAAGCAGTAATTATTCCACAGTCCATGGGTTGATGAACCGATGTGCAATTCGGTGGGAGAGAAAAAACATTATCTGTTCTCTAGGGTCCTCCAACTCCTCATGCACCGAGCAATCGTACATAATAATAACCACAGGTTTAGATTTATGATGTCTAACAAAAGGGCAGAACCTGTTGTAAAACCATCGGCGGAAAGTCACTGCATCTCACCACGTGTTCTTTTGAGAAAAGTATGGGAGAGGTGTGGACTGGTTGTGAAAGCAACGAGGAGTCTTGTACTTCCCTATTAGCTCAATCGGAGGCTTCATTGTTCCATCTCCATTTGTGCAGACGTATGCAATGAGCCGATCTTTGGCTTTCATATTCTTAGTGCCTCGAACAGTTTTCCGACTTTCTCTTTCCATGATGTAGGTTCTCCACGGTAGCAATCTTAAAAATAAACTGATTTCATCCACGTAAAAAATGTTGCGAAAGTCGTAGTCACGCAGTTGGTTTCGAAGTTCTCTCATTTTTGGAGCTACTTTTTCAAGATTTGCACTACCTGCTTGACCATGTAATGAAACTGAACGAAGATTGCGTCGCACAGTAAAACTGTATGCCCAATGCTCTGAAGCTTTGAAATAAATAAGGAGTTCTTTTTGCTCCTCTGTGCCAGACGTTATGATTTTGTCGCGTATCATCTGTTCCTTTGTTTTTATAACACTGGATGTGATTGGAGTTTTGGCGGAACGTGCATAGTTTAGGAACTGCAGCAATTGCATCTCAATGATTGGATTCTTTCAAGTACGATTTTTGATGCGATACATTCGCTGTAGCTCTGGATAGATGTTGAGGGTGTTGGAGCGTAGCTTCTTTATATTTAAGGTTGTGCGTCTGCTGATTTTGTATTCCTGAGAGAGGAAAGTTGATGACATACTGTTTTGAAGATCCCGGGCAATTACATGACGCTCTGCATTGGTTATTTGCCGCCTTGTCTGTGGTTAATCGTCATCGTCAGATGATGAGTGCTGTTGAAGTGTGCGGCTATGGTGTTGTCGCACTATTTTGTGAAAGAGTTGGAGATAGGGTCAGTGAAGGTGTTTGAATTGATTGATATGTCTCCATGTGAGTAGTGCAGTGTGAAGGAAGATAAGAGTGCATTACAAATGTTGTGCACTTCTAACAGGGTGCACTACAACGGAAGTACTCCTCTGTACTGTACTGTACTGTACAGTAACGTAGGTCCTGGGTCATTTTGGACAGTATTTCAAATGCAAATTCGTAGGACTCACAACCTTCAACCCACTCACTGCGAACCAACCACATTTATGTAACAGTCCCGTACATGATCTTACCCACCATCAAACCATCCACAATTTGTGCTTTCTCTACATCACCCCTTCCCAGCCAATTCAATAAAAAACCGAAATTAACATTTCATGCGGTCTTTGTCAAGATAACAGAGCCCGTTTTCGTTGAGTTGACCGGCTGGATAGAATTTGTGAAACCGATGGCTGGTTCAGGCCTCTACTCGGCTGAACCCCGGTATTAATTCTACTCTAGATATACTAGAAAAGGCAGAACTACATTCACTAAAAATAGTAGGGCGAAGTTTTTAGGAGACTGGAGCCCGTGAAACAGTGTAGATTCTAACGTTTCGCTACCCAGCCAAGTATGGAAACAAGGGATACTACGATAGGAAGCAGACTTCGCCCAACAGGATGGACCTAATAGAGGAAGTGCCATTTACCTGGGGAGCCTAAAAGGGGAGCAGAATCATTAAACTATTTGAATGTATATAGTGTGAGTGGCTATGCCACCCACATATAGTATTTGAAAACTTAAACTACTGTAATATACCTGACTTGAGTTGAATCGACTGGTTCACCTAGGACATGACTAACAGTCTTGCCCCCTCCAAAGCTTTATTTCTGAAGGCAGAGGATAAAAGGTCATCCCAAACCCTCGTTACCTCTCCGACCTCCACCACCCCTCCCAGTTCCGGCGAAGGGGGGGCGGAAAAAGAAGCAAACTCACAGGCAGCAACCTTTCACGTACACTCTCAGTACCTTTGTACAAGTTGACTGGGTATCAGCCAGCTTATCTGTTTCGGTAGATTTACAGGTGTTGGTACGGTGAATATCTTTCCGGGCCTAGGGATTGCTGGCGTAATGTTACGTGCACCGAAGTAAAGTGGTGGCCAAAATTATAAGAAAATTAGAAAGTATAAAAGATTAGCTAAAGGACAGAGCCATGAGTGCTTTTGATAACGTTCATCAACTCATTAAAACGAGCTGATTACGATAAAACAATGAGGTCTCTATTCGCTTAATATTTTTGAAGATATTCACTTCTATGCATTCTAGAGTAGACAAAAGTATAAATAGCTAACTTGAAGTATTTCGCGGCAAAACAATGCAAACCGACACAAACTTTACGTGTAGTACTGTATTTATGTTGGCTTAAACACCCCTAAGAAAAACTAGAGGCATCCATCGACTCCCCAACCGAACATCCTGCTCCACGACATGCCACGAGTCAAGCGATTGCCAGACAATGCGAAAGGCCTAATTTTGGCGTAATTCCACGGAACAATGTCTTCGGAAGCGATTGTTGACGCCATTCAAGGAGTTAAACAGTATTCCGAAACTTCTTGCGACTTGGCGGCGATTACGGGAGGCGCTTTTCCTTGGGACAACCCAAAAAAATTATCGGATGGGGACAAACGTCGCATTATTCGAGGGACAAAATGACGTGGTAGAGGTTCGCAAGAAATTATTAAGACGCTGCAGCTGAGTGTCAACCCCCACACCGTGCGTCGTGTGCTTAATGAGTGTCCTCTGACGACTTTCAAAAAAGTCATGACTACTACCGGGAGGAAATCTAGGCAAAAAGGGACCGCAAGGAAGGGGCACTTGAGAAAGTTGACTGGAGCGTGGCGGGTTAGTCTGATGTGGTCTGGTCCAACAATAATAATTTCAATGTGGATGGGTCAGACTGTTTGGCTGTGAATGGCAAGATAACCAAGAGCAGATTCAAACTTCCAGAAGGGGCAGGATGGAGAAGAGGGGATTATGATATGGGCAGCGTCGGCAAGAGCAAGAAAGACAACTTTGGTTATACTGGAAGTCGTAAAGAATGGAGCAGCTTATTTCTCCGCATTGCAACAGAATTTGCTACAGTTCGCAGAGGATTTACCGATTTGTTGGCTGTTTATGCCTGGTGGTTCTCCCTGTCATAGGGCGCGGATTGTTAATAAATGGCTCAAAGATGAGAGTGTGAACGGGATTTGGCGGCCAATGTATTCTCCCGATCTGAATCGAATTGAAATCCATGGGTAATTCTCGCCCGTCGCGTTTATGACTACGGCAGACAGTTTGAATTTCTCGAATCCTTCATGGCGACTTTGCACCAATGCTGGGCTGAAATTAGAGACCAAACCCATTATAGCCTTGTCGATTCAGTGCTTCGTAGGTGCAAACTCATCTACGAGAAGGACGGTGAAAAGATTCCTCAGTGTACTGAGACATGAGTAAACTGGCACTTTGCTTTGATTTTCAAATTCCTTTTATATTTTTGTCCTCTCAGAAATCCGGAAATCGCATAAATTCTGAAATATTGAAGCAAATTTGAATTTTAAATAGCGTTTAGCGTTAAAAATAGTTCTGAAAACTTCAAAAATGCTCCCTAGCTGCTGTTTTTGTGCAGCGTTTTATACTTTCTAATTCTCCTACATTTATGTCAAAAAATGTATTATACTTTCTTATTCTCTTATATTTCTGTCCATAATGTATGTATCACTGTTGCTCCCCGTATCCGACAGCGAGAGCAAGGAACCAAAACAGGCTGGCATCCTATTTTGCGCCAAAACTTTTTTCGGTGCGCTGAGTACTTCAAAGCTATATAGGCATAGAACACAGACCTCGACGATAGTGCGGCACAATGACGAATATATCAACAACAGCTTGCCCCAAAATGTGTTGGGATGATGAATAGTATGAGGGAGTGCAAGATTCCATTTTCGAACGACACAAGGAATAAAGAACATCCTTTATGTCGCTCGCAGAAAAGAATGGCGTCACTGTATTGAATCTACGGAAGGCTAACAAGTATCTTGCCTAGAACGCACTTGAAACAAAAACGACTAGCACCCGTTGCATTCACTTCCCACAGCCTTCTTTGGGTCGCCATTGGCATTGGGCGCCGAAAACAAGACCATAATGGCCGATTAAACCTGTTAATTTGCGGTAAAAATTCCACTACGAAGCGAAGGTTAGGAACCGTCATCTCTCCTTCAAGTTTATAAATTAATTTATGCAGCGCCATCTACTTCAAAATCATGGCGTGCAGCAGGTAGGGGACAAATTATTAGAGACAAAATCTAAAAAGCAAGTCGCTAAACATTTAACCAGAGCTTAGTCCACAATGGATCTCCATTGCATCAAAAACCCGGGGCGAATCTTTAATACAGACCAATCCGGGGAGTCATTTGAAGAGAACAGAGGGAGATGCTTTCGCAAATAGTTGCTCTGAAGGGATTTATTCTAAAGTGGAAGACTGCTAAGACAAAGGCAGACTTGAATAGAGTAATAGTTATAGCCATAGTTTCGGCATTTGAAAAGGAGTACCGACCCGTTACGATTTGCCAGAGAATTTCCCGGACTGTAAGCGAATGAGCAGAATTCTTTGCTGTGAAACAGATATCTGCGTTAAACTGATTACCACCTGATGTTAGTTTTAGACTGCTATAATGCAAAAAAATTAAGTTCAAAACTCTTGAACTTTATCCCTCAAAACAGGGCATCTATGATATCCGTTCCATCCAATACCTCTAATGTCTCGCAGCCTTTAAATTTAAATATTTTGGGCCCTAAACTTTGAATACTTTGGGCCCTAAGTCTTCCTTACAAGAAGTTTGTAGAGAAAAGCGGGTTCGCGAGTTTTCCAATTCTTTTGGCATTTAAGTATGCAAAGCAAATGAATATCCCAGTGACTTAGTGTACCTCATATTAAGAGTTAGTTCATTCGGTGCGGACTATGGGACTCAAACCCACTAGGAACAAAACTATTGCGCGATAGTACTTTTTGCTGAAAAGTCCGAGCTCCGTTTCGTTACCGCGGAAGTTTGTTGCATCTATTTGATAAAGCTTAGCATACGTTTGCTACAGGAATATGATGTTGAAGAGGAAGAACAAATTCAGGTGAAAAACTCCGCTAGGGCCCATTTAAAAAGTTATCGCATGATTAATGCCCTCAATAAGCGAGATGATGCCCGGAAAGTGAGAAACACAAAGAATTGCTCATTTGGTATTGCCGAAGATGGAAGAATGGAATATTTGGAACCTGGTGTTTATCTGAAGATACCTTTTTGTCTCGCTGAGTGACGGTTTACTCGAAATAAGCGGCTTCGGGCGATCCGATTTGATCATAGCGCTAGAAAGTGAGCTAGGATGGCTGGTACTTGAACTAATTACAGCAGAGAGGAGAGCTCTGGTTAGCATCAGACTTTAGTGAAGAGAAAATACGTTCTTTGTGTGCCTGTCTTTTTTGAGTTAGGAAATTCCCCATTTTACACTTCTATCGGATGTTAGGTTTTAGTGCCTGTAATGTCCGTATTTGAATATACTTTCCCAATATTTTGAGAAGAATCACGTATTGAGTCTGCCAGTTACATTTTAGATGTTTAAAATTGGTAGCTTTGACTTAACTTCACGGCTGATAGACCGCGTTTGAACGTTGAGAGATTTTCGTCATTTGAATTAAGGGGGAAAATGTTTGGGTGCTTTAATGTTTGAAAGATGTGGTTAGTTAGGGTTCGACTATTACCACCACTTCATTTGCTTGTAGATGAACTGAAAGGGGAAAAACAGCGGTTTTTTTGATTCTGCTTGTGATATCCCTTACTGACGGTAGGGAACTTCGGTATACGCAGGGGGAATTATGGGCAACGGCATTTGAAGCGTCAAAAAAGACACAGCTAGGCCATTTCGGGCGGTAGTATTTCTCTCACTCTTTTTCTAGAGAAGCATTTGAACGTTTTATTTTCTTTCAATGAGACGAATGCCCGGTCCTCTTCCTCGCCTTTGATGTCGACCAGTCTTCGCAATTCTTGCAAAATAGACCCTTGCCAGAATGGCACTCCGTTAGCCAATTACAGGGTATCGAGGTATTCTCTCGTATATTCCGATACCTCAAGTAGGAGCAATTTCGGGAGCAGTAGCTGGTAGTTGGACCTTATTGCAATAAAGCTAATTTTATTTGGCCGTGGTTAGATGGAAAGCAGCGTCAAAGTGAATAATACGAGTTTACCTTGTCTAAAAGGTCCCAGTAGGCTCAGTCCGTCACATTAGCCATTCATGTGACACTAAAACGCCACATACTAAAAGCAATTGTATTAAAATATGCCAAATATGCTTAACAGGTGGTTTCTGCAGTAAAAGTGCTATAGAGTCAAGTACTATAGATTCAAGGGTATGATGAAGAGTAAATAATACAATGAATATGTATATAAAACGAGTAAATAAAAGGGAAATGAAGCTGTAATAAAAATTTTAGAGGCCAGTCTGAACTCAATTTGGTTAAATGGAATGATAGTTCATTATTCTATCCCTCATCTCGCCCTGAGTTACTACATTTTCCCCTTATGCAGATCTTTTGAGGTATCTAAAAAATTTGTTAGATCTTTTGAGGTATCTAAAAAATTTGTTACAAAGCCCACATAAAAAGTACAAATATCTAACACTTTTTACTTTTTTCTGAATTAATGGCTGTGAATTTCCGTATTTTTTTTGTAGTACATACTACACGTGTCCCTGACAAAACAAGACTGCTCTATCTAATAACATACTTCCTCATGAGCATCTCTTGTGTACACATTTTCCTCAGCTACACACTCCTCAAAAGAAAATGGAGCATATGGTTCCTATTCACAATCATCAACATCAGATATTTCTTTGGGCTCCATGTAGATCAGGTCAGTAACAGATGAGACTTCATACTCGTCCTCAAAATATTATATTTCATCATTAAATCTCCCTGTATGGCGTCAAACCACTACTTGTAGTCCACCCCTCACTCAATATGTTTTTGACTATCAACCTCTTTGGTATACTTCTTTTCGCTCCCGGCTTCCACAAATGCTGCAACTATTACGGCCCTTGGCTTCAAGACAAATGGTGATCGTCTATGGGGGGAAAGCATAATGGGGACTGGCAGCTAAAGGAATCCACGAGCACGGGAACAGAAAAGAAGGATCCGCCAAGCGGCGGAAGATGCCATGGAGAAGAGTTTCCTATTAGATAAACTACCATTACTTGTTCTGATAGTGATGTTCTGGAATGGGTGTTAAATTTTTTAAACTTCAGGTTATATACTGGTCATGGCTTTGAAATTCTGAAGATGGATCAAACTTTCACACATGCACATTTTCCAGTGCAGAGCAAAACTGTCTCAAGCATATGCGGACTATTTTTGATTGAAATGCGAAAAAAAATCAAGGAAAAGAATTCCGATAAAGCTTCACAATATAACAGAAACAGAAAATATCAACGTAGAAAATCTGAGAAGACGGCATCTTTCCGGCCGAACAATTTGAGGGACGGAAAATTTAAAATTGAGCAGAATATTTTAAATTTCAAATGCAAAACCAAGTGTAAAGAAAATGGCGCAAAAAGTAGGAACAAGCTGAGGGGCCATACCGAAAAATCGATCGAAAAAACTTGCTGATATCTTCCTAGTAATTTCAGTTTACTAACAACAGTTACATACTATCCAGAAGCCATTAAACCGCCATCCAGGGCTCAGCCTTGTGTTGATAAGCTGCAATTGAAGCTGCTGAGGCAGTCTTCCGGTTTTCCTTCACCGCAAAGGGCATCGAAACGCTTCTTTAGGTATTTACAACAAGAAAAAATGGTCACTTGCTTCCATAACTTTCAGTGGGGACTATAGTTCTGGGTGCAGTTTTCTTAGGCATTCGATAAATTGCCAGTCACACACGCCTTCAATGCTCGACTGGTGAGGGGTAATGCTCCCCTATGTCACGCGTCTCAGCAACATGGGTTGTTCTGTTGACTTTCAGTTACGCATAAACGTATTTCTGCACATGGTGACGCCAGATGTATCTAAATTATCTTTTCTCGTTCCATTTGATCCCTTTAGTCCATAAATAGGTCTATGTTTCTGAAGAACGGGGGAAGCGGTCGCTGAGTCTTTATTTTTGCCTCGTATGAACTAAAATTTGGCCTTTCTTCGCATTTAATCTTGTTGGACTGCAGTTGGAGGTAGAATTATACCGAGATTGGCGGAGTGGATATATATTTTTCCCTGTGGTAGCGGTGGCGCGAAAGATGGAGATGAGAAAACGGAGAGGCTACGTAAGCAGTTCCCACGGGTGTGGTCGAAGATATCTGAAGACTGCACCGAGATCTGTATTGGATTGTGGACTGACGGAAGGATTTCATTCAGCTAGCAACGTTGTTGATTAAATCACTCAACAATGTAATTATTCAAGTATCATAGAGATAAAAAAGGTTGTCTGATATTGTAATTGTGACGCTTTTTCATTCGGAGGAATTTTAATTAGAAAGAATTGTTGTAACCCGTGAGCTAAATGGATTCCTCCCAAAAATATTCCAACATTTACATTTGTAGGCTTATATTCTGACAGGGCAGCTCAGTGAACTTTGAACGACTAATTAATCTGCAAGTTAAATTTAAGCAGTCACGGCGATTCACATGGATTGGTTGATTACGAATTTTGAATGAGAAGTAACGGTATATATGCTTCAAAATGTGATGGAATCATGTTTTAAACGATATAATTTGTTTTTTATTACGACTTTGATATAAACAATGTAGATGTGAAGATACCGGAGATGTTGGTGTATGCTTCATAACAATACATATTAAAAGGGGGGTTCTGAGACTGTTTTGTCTAAAATTTTCGTATGACTAAATCTTTTTCAATGGACACTGGACTTCTGGAACGTTCAGATATTTTGTGTAGAGTTCTTGCTAAATGAAAATCAGAGAACAGATCACCTTTAAATTAAAAAGTTACGATGTTCTCACTTTTCTTTCTGGAGAGCTTAAATTTTTCATAGTTAATAAATGTCGAAAAGCAAAATCACAGACTAAGGAGTGTTCGCCATTGATGATGAGTTCGAAAAAACCCAAACTTAAAAGCGATTCGACGATGTTTAGCTGCAGTAAAATGCATATTAAATACATCCTTGTTCTGTGGCGATGATTTATGAACCAATCAGAGCTACTAGTATTAAGATATAAAAAAATAAGGTTGAGCGTCTTGAAAATATAAATTTGTAGTGGGCACAGAATTGTATACTTTTATAATATTTTATAAAAAGATGCTGTTTTTCTTTCATAGAGTTTGTGCTTAGAAATTACGGAATTTTATTTTACAGATATTGTTTAGTTTTTCATGATAATTATGATGGATAAGTTCATTGTGGTGTAAAATCAAGATTTTCAGCGAAATGGGTGAGATTTTCCTAAAATGTGGTAAAAAGAGAAATGCAACGAATGAAATATAAATGTGTGAAACTTACTAGTGAGTCTTTTTTTGTATCAAATATGGTCATATCACAGTTTGGAAGATATTATATAACCATGTTACTCTAAAGGCGAAATTTAAATATGTACAAAAACTTGAGAAAGTGCTTCGTTTACTGAATATCTTCAAATCCGAGCGCATCAGTTTCAATACTTTAATAGGTAATATATACCCTCTTGGTATATCTAGTGATTTGTACTTTCTGAGTTACGATTCAATTTTTAACTGGTCTACTGGAAGCTATCTATACCCAAATTAGTGGCCTCTTTGATATATTCTTTTATTTCTGCCTAAATCTCGATCGTTAAATATTTTTTCGATTCTAACGTCTCTGCTCTCTTTCTGTAGTAATATTTTTACTCATATTTTATTCGAAAGTGAAACAAAATTAAATTCTTATAATAATAAGAGAAAAAATGAGAAATACATATATGTAAACATTTTTGTACATATTTTGATTTTATGCCTACTGTATACATATGATATGGCTCTTGTTTCGTGTGATCGATATAGAAATGTTAGAGAAGCCAGTAAAGAAGAGTTTTTCTGAGAAGCTACTATCAAGTATCATATTTTTCCAGAAGTTCTAAAACTATCATTGAGGAGACTGTACCTACATATAGATCACGAATCCATTGAAAATATCATTCGGAAGACATTCATAACTAATGAAGAAGTAAAAGTTGAAAAAATGTTAGTCATGAATTTTCTAAATCCAAATTCTCTACTAGGTCGAGTGGGGCTCAAGTTTTGTAAATGCTATTATAACTTCAATGAGGCAAAAATTGAATATTTTGGACCCTTTATGTGCTGCACTTCATTTTATCTTCTGCTTAAAATGGATCAAGAAATCAAGAAGAGCATTTTACATCCTTATAAATTTTAATTTATCTAAATGAATTAATGAGATAGCCTATTACAGTAATTTTATTCAAAATTTATATTTCAATTATTTCAATCGACTCAATACTTTTCGTTTGCTCAAATGTTCTGGAAGCTCGCTTACCATAATGAATGAAGCTACTAATATATTATTTGTTTCATCGCCATAACAATCCGTTCGATTTATGGACCAAGTTTTATAATAAATATGTAAAGGATCTTCATAAACATTATAGTGGGGAAATATGTAACCTGCCGAATGAACTAAGCATTCATATTTTGTAAGTCTAAATGAGTTTCTGGGATGGTTTATAAAGTTTCTTAGATGATTTATAAAGTCGCTGCGTTCTAGATGTAAAATATCCTACGATAAATTTACGAGTACATCACCGAAATCAACTCTATCTGAGAGCATTTTCCCTTAAAATTCATCAAAGTTGTCTATTGAAATCAAACTTCTATGAAGATATATATCTGAAACTTCTGAATATTGAACTCTTTTCACATTAAATACGTAAAAAATAAACATTTTGCTTACTTATGTATCTAGTTAGATATTCATAAGTATCTAGATAAGTATTCATATTTTCCACTTGAAATGTTCATGAACCAAGTATTTAAATTTTTAAAGCGAGTTTCGTCAAGGAATCATTGCGTCAAAGGGTATTTTTCTGTTTACGGAGGCGATATACACGGTCGTTGTAGAGAATGATGGTGAAGGTTTTTTTCTAGTTGGAACTTTGAAATCTATAATTTTCTAAATACAGTGCCTCACTCATTGAGTTTTATGCTGCGGAAAAATTTGCCTGCATGAGAAATTGAAGCACTTAAAAGTTAAACTATGCAGGAAATATATATTTTTTCGAAATAAATTTCAATTTCGACTACTGCTTTGCGAAAAGAGTAGAAAATTATGCGACATGTTATTTAAAATATGTAAGCTTTTAGGAAGAAAAATCCTTTTCTCGGAATTTTGTTGTAATGAAAATACAATTTGCTACTCTTCAATGCCTATAAAAAATATTATTTTATCGATGAGAAGTTTAGAGTGGATCTGAAATCTGAAACTACAGATATCTTGACAATTAGAGATTCGATACTATAAATTATTCCGTTCCACGTTTTAATTGCAGCCACTGCGATCTTTTGCCCATGAATAGATCTCCACCCTAGTTTTTAGGTGATTTCAGAACTACTCACTCATTATGAAAGAGAGAAATTTTGGTTGACTGATGCTGTATAGGCGGAATCGATTACGGAAATTTACAATGGCTCATTGAAACTTAAATCATTCCGTTTCAAAAGATAAAAAACATCTCAGAAAACTACAGAACGTGTACTAAGAATCTCGAACTGACTGAGTTTAATAATTATACAAGGTATGTGAGGAGTTCTGGGCCCTCTGATGTACTTCAATTCGCCTACGGTATTTGTTGCTGTAATTTTTTTTGCCCTATATCGCTTCAGTTTAGTTTCATACGCAATGCTGCATAGTAAATTCTCAGACTATACAAAAAAAAACTAGCTACGCCCGTGAAAGGGGTGCCACTTCAAGTCCACATTTTTCGACAGGAAATTGAATCATTGCTCCATCCAGATTTTTTTTTCCAACGGTATTTAGACGATAACACGGCCCAAAACCCACAAAGTCGACCAAAAAGTTTCTCCACAATAATTCTACCTCTCGAAATTGACTTCTTCAAAAGCACCATCTCCCGACTAAAATCAAAAGTAAGAGGATTTTTCCTGGGCTTTTCCTCAAGAATAAACTCGATAGATACTTGATAGGATGTATTGGCTTAAATGTCCAAGTGGGCTCCAAGTTTTAAGATCCCAATGCCATCTTTTGGATCCGCAACTTGCGCTTCCATTTTTCATACTCTATTCGTTCCATTCTAGACTCATTTCCAAAGTTTGAATGTGGGAAAAGGAGACAGGATACTCTTTGTGTTATCCATTTTTTATTCCAATAGGCAGCAAAGAAATCGCGTCTTCTTAAACCATAGAGTTTTTGCCTAACGCAACAATATTTTTGGCTTTCTGGAGCTAAACAATAGGAGAGTTGCATTTTAGAAACGTTAGAGCCATTTTTCATCTCGCTTGCAGGTAAAAATTAAAATAACTCTTATCTTTAAGAGCTTTGTTTATAGTATGGAACCCTTTCCCAACGAACTTCCAGGCTCCTCTGTGCTTCAAAAGAGTTAGTGTTATAAAAAGTACGCCTTTTCTGATGAAATGAGAATCAAGACCGCAAAAGAGGTATATATTTACTTTAAGAAATGTCTGTAATGATATCATTAATACTTGGAGCTCTTAAGCGGCTAAATTTGTTATTTAGGTAATGTTTTTCTATTCTATAGGGTATTAAATCGACAAAAAGTATGGATAATCATAATAATTCCCTTCATCTGAATCTCTGTTTTTTATGTTGTTGTATCTTTCAAACTTTGCGCAGCGTTCTTAGACTGCTTCACCCGGCAGAGCTAGAAAAACTGTCATTTGATCGCTAGTAAGCGGATTCATGTGTATGGGCATCATTTTCAGATGTCAAGCTGTATTGCTGTGCAGGGATCCAGTGGGGTTTGATTTTTTAGTACACTCTAGAGTAAGTACTATTGTGATAAAGCAATATTGCACAGTATTTGGATTTCTATGATTTTTAACGACTGATGGGAAGAGGCGAATTGTGTAACAATTTAGACCTATTAAAAAGACCGGCCGAAATCAAAGGGGATTGTATCACTGCAAAATTTCGGAGTCATAGGGATAAAAAGAGATAAAAATAAATTATTCTGTCTACTTTTTGGATATGAAGATTCATATCTTTTATTTTAATTTCCATTTACTTATTACTTGCTGAAAAAGTACTGTAAAATATTCGAATCTAAATTATTATCGTAATGACCCGACAGATACACGAAAGTTCTAATGGAACGAAAATTGATCATTCTCTTGTAAATTGGCCATAATAGTTTATATAATTAATTTCCTAAATTTTTGCTCTTTTTCATTTCATAATATTATATGAATATCTAATTTGATAGTTGAATCTTTTTACATGTTTTGACAGTTTCCATTTTTGATTTTAATCTCTTAGAAGTTAATTAATCTTATTATTTTTATCAATTTTTAGCTCGCGGTAACGGATTTATTGGGATTAATATATGACATTTCAACCTGAAGTAGTGCATTAAGCATTTGAAAATAGCAAAAAAGTCCGTAATAAGTTCTGAATCCGGAGAATATGCTTGAAATGAGACTGGTGGTAAAAGGATATGAATTATATTATGCAAATATTGCTCCAAATAGGAAATATATATTTTATTTGAAGAAGGAAAATTATTAAAAACAAATCAATGGATATATCATAAAAGGTTTATCAACCTATGGATTATTAATAGGAAATAGTAGCAAAGTATTCAAGATCTGCCTTGGCTTATTCTCTTGTGAACAGAAATTGTTATACATATATCCAAAGGCGATTAAAAAGAAATACAGATTTTTATTACCAACTAAAAGACTGAAAAAGAGAGATCGAGGTCTTTATGCATAATTTTATTTATACCAGCATTTTAAATGTGCTTAATCTCAGCATTTTTGAGGTTTACGAGAAAAATACAAATCCTAGCTGTAAATATCGAACTAACCCTGAAGAACGTTCCTCTTGAAAGATTTCTGGAATGATTTGATCTCTCTGGACCTTAATGGAACGCTTTCTTTGTTCTTCATACTCATCTATATAATATTTATGATATTGAGATATATTACTTGTTGCTAGATCTTAACTATTATATCATCTGTTAATCAGGTGTACAGGAACTAATTACTTACCTCTTCACCTTCTTTCTCGTTGAGACGTGTCACATCGGTAGTTGTGTGTACACATGCGTGTGAAGTCCTATGTCAGTAGAGTTTTCAACAAGTACATTGCTGGAGTACAGTACTTCCCACTTGAAATATTAAGTATAGAACGAACCCGGTGATGACCCTACGTCCAGAAGGCATGAAACTCGATCGATTTGCGCACTATCAGTGGAACAGCAAGAGAAGTGTTCGTGGTGTTGCAACGGGCGCGAGAATGGCGACGGTAGCGAATTGTTGTTTTGTGGAATTCAGGTAGGCATGGAGACAAGAATGCAAGTCTGTACTAAGCGGGAAGTTGGAACTGGAGGACGAGCGGACGGACAATTCAGAGTCGTGATACTTAAAGACTAGTCTGCGAGCGCGTCGTGGACGAATGGGCAAGCGTTTTCATTTTATTGTTCTGTTCTTGGTGCGATCAGCAAATTACTGGGGTGTGCTGCGAACGGGGCACACATGCCAGCTATCATAAACTATTCACTAGGTTATACTGTTCCCTATCTTTCTATCTACTGTTGTGGCGACTACGTTTTGCGGATTCCAAGACATTGCTCGCATCGCAGGCTCGCAGCTGTGCAACGAAGTCGTCTTAGTTTTAGTCTAACAACATTCTTGGTTAACAAATGCTTATCCTGCACTCGAAATGTAATACAGTTAACCCTAGCCATTATATTTGCACCATGTCACGTAGTAGATAGTAGATAGTAATTACCATTCATATACTTTTTTCTACATAGACATGCATCGGTGAATGCGATTTATGGGGCAAGAGTGTTCTCAGTCTATTAATTTGGTAATTAAAAGATTCACTTAATGGAAACGATTTCATCATCATAAGTGGATGCTGGAATAATATTTCCCACATTAAGCTTGGAGAACAGAGAAATACACTTTTATGGCTCATCTAGATTACAAAATATAAATTCAATATGAAATCAAACCAAATATTCTCTTTTGAATTTTTACGGTCCAAAGTCCCGTCAAGGTCCAAGAACGCTTCAAAAGCCTATGATATTTTGTTAAACTTGCTTGATTTTATGAATTAAATATTTTTAAGATGCAAAATACGGCAGAGATAGCTTGCACTTACCAAAAATAGTTATAAATATCTGATTTAAGTACTATGCACTTATACACTTAATGATTTCATTGCATACGAAACTTTTGGACTCGTATAGACGAATAAATAAAAAAACTCTTTGAATACTCGTGTCATTTAGAATAAAAACGTTCTTTAAAAGGTGCTTCGATGTACTACCCGCTACGAGGCAAGCATCTGGCAGGCGAAATTTACTGGTTCCGCCAGATTTCTCAGTATTTATAAAGAGGGAATATTTTTAGCAAGTGTTCTGTATCTAATTCCAACCCCATTGCGTAATTAAGCTAATTAGTGTTCTGCAAAAGACAAGGGCAAGATGTGCGCTTTTACTGAAGAGTAAAAATTAACATCTAAAATAATTTGTAATAATGTCAATAATATATAAAAATATCCGGTCTTCCATATCTGAGTTCAAAATGATAAATTCAGCGATGTGAATCTTTAAAATGATTGTAGCTTCAATTTCAAATTGCCGAAATTCTCACATAATTGGGATAGAAAAGGAAAGTTTTTCTACATTTAGCCTTCTTGTTTCAAGCTATAGTGTGATTTTATCATCTTGCACCCCTGTTTTCTCTGCAACATGAATCAGTTGAGGGTGAAATAAAAGTAGGAAGATATATTTTCCATTATTTGTATGAGCTTTCTATAACTCCCCTCTAGAGATAAAGCGGTATGGGATTGTCATCTAAAGAAGGAACCAAATAGTCTTTTAGGAAGGAAAGGGTGTATATGGGCACTCTGGTTCGAAATGAATTGAGAAGTTCTGAACTATCCCCTTATACAACAGCATTTTTTCAGAAATCAATACTTCGTAAGGACTGATCTACAACACTAAGAGGGATTCTTGGTGCTCAATAGAGAGGTTAGTCGTCTCTGTTGGTCAAAATGCGGCAGTACTACGGCCTGAAAGTCTACAAAATCAACCGTGAGAAAGCTCTTTCTGGAACGAGCTCTACAGCTAATCTATTTGCCGTGGAAAACATTACAATATGTAACGATTTATAATTTACACGGCAGACTATGAGAGTTTTCATGTTACTTCAGTGACAAAGAGTCGATTCATGTGTCGGCAAAGTAAGACATGTAATATGTATATTACATACTTTCGGCGGATTATATTTCAGTAACAGGAGAGATGTGCTCAGTTACTGCACAGCAACATGTAATTTGCAACTGAAAAGATTATGATACAGAAGTAATAAATTCTGACTATTCCGATTGTAACTTATCAAAGGTCAGGTTATATGCTCTAAACGGGAGCTAAGGAACTAAAATAATTGAAATTATAGTTTTTTAAGCACATTTACCATATTATTATGGTTTTGATACAGGAAAAAAGAGTCACTAATTTTTGATTAAAAATTGCTTTTTAGATTGAAAAAATTTAATTTTTTTTAGTACAGCACATAATTTCGTTCCTATGGAACATTCTCATATGAAATGGCTATGTTAAAATACAGTAAAATATGATATTTTTTTCTAATTAAAATCCATTTTGTACTGTTTTTATATGGTATCATAAAAAAATGGATAGATGTGTCAGTATATTTATCTGTATTGATACGAATATTAAAATTAAAAGTTACTCAAATTTTTTGCAACAAATCGTAAAAAATTACCTCTTTTTACAAAACATTTTTTAAAGATGAGTTGCAGAAACTAAAATATTTTTGTTAAGCTTAATTATTGTGCGATTCTAATGAAAAGGCCAATAACTTCCTTTTTAACTTTTGATCAAGAATTCCACAGTAGATTCCCACAGTCATATATTATTTCTTTGTAAAGTAAAGGTTTCCATCTCTTCCATGACTGCGCGTCGAACCTCATAGACAACACATCTCTATATTTATTGACCCTCCGCGGTACCCTTCCAACCGATCAGCCCACTAGACATGAAACACTAAATGGTATACTTTTGGGTTACCACCCAAAGATAACAGGGAGCTTACCCAAATAACATGCAAATCGAACCCGAATCCAACTATATTGCACTAAGAGCATTAAGAGGCATAGAAAAATATAAAATTCTGCAAACATCTACCAGCCCTGAAGCAATCCAGAGTGCTCTTTATCTTTTACACGTCCTGAGAGGCAAAAGTCACTAGGAATGCGCTCAAACCAGAACATGAAGGGGCAATTCGTAGGTACTTACGTCATTAAAAACACCTACAGACTTATAAAAACACCATTCAAACAGGTAAAACACTTTATAACATTTATAGACTATCAGAGTCGGTAATCTTCAGTCTACCTTCTGAGAAACCGAAGAAAGGTAAAATAACTCATGGATATAGATATGAAAATAGTCAATACACTATATGGATCTCTTAGACGTACCATTTGTGTAGACGAATTCAAAACATTCCTGATTAGGAGCTCTTTCAAAGACCTCACATACCCCTACCATATGGATGGTGGTAAACTAACAAGTACCCTGTATCAATCGCCAGATAAGTAGCTCAATAATTACATATCGATATGAGCAATCCCTTTGATTCTCAAATGGACGTATAAAAAGGTTGCTGTGCGTGATGACCGAATGAAATCATAATTAAACCATGAAAATACCAAAAATCATTATATAAATATGGCAGAAAAATGCAAAATACGAAAACCCATTGCCCCTACAGCTCAACAAAAATCACCAGTTGGTTACCTCAATACTAAAGCTCCACAACTTCACAGGACCTACAAAAATGGCAACAAAGTACAAGTAAGGGAGCATACGAAATTCAAGAGCTCCTTAGTTCACCTTAATCATACCGACATGCATCATCAAACCTTACATAATGTCCCATTCGCTACTCACATATACTATGAGTGTCCCCTAAATTTTCATCACAGTGACTTAAAGTTATTATTACACCAAACTGCCACCGCCTTTTTGAAAGCTCCAGTACCGTTGGCGCGTATAAATTCTGCGTCGCTGGGCACGACTTCTGCTGCTATTTGGAAAAAACTCAGAAGTTTGTTTTCTGAGTTCCAAAATTAAAGAAGCAGGAAAAAATTGCTATTCGTTAAGCTCTACCCTAGAATTCTTCCTCCCTTTCACTCTACTGCTTACTTCTGTAAATACTTTTCTGATACGAAAACACGACGTTTTAGTTGTGTAACACAGAGATTGTGTATGATTTATTGTGAAGCTCGCGACATAAAAAACTCAAACTACATAGATACTAAGAAAGCTATGCTTGCAGTGCAATAGAGCAAATATACAATGCAGAACGTATACCATATAATTACGATTATCCAATTTTGGTTTAATTTACTTGCAGAAAGAAGGATACTGTTGGGGGCAAAAACCACTCATGTATTGGTTAAATATTTCTTAAAAGGACACCTAACCGGAGCAAAAAATTTACGTGCTTTTTTTGGCGAAATAACTCCAATGATTATACCAAATGTTCTATTTACTCACTTTTAAGATTAAAAATACTGCTTCCTTGGGCAACTTTACATTGGCTCTATGTAAAATTAGGTATTTTACTGTATGTATTGTAGTGTAACTGATGTGGAACCTTTCCGTTTTTTTAAGTATTACTTTTGGTCTTTATTGAACCGTTAATAATAATGACAGAAGAGAAAATGGGGCTTGGACCCGTATTTGAGACCTAGCTCTCAAGATTTCAATAAAATATTCCCTCACTCACTTGTTAGGGTACGACTAGGAATCTTTCTGCAACTTTTTCCCCTCTATTTTACCTCCGTCAATATTTATTTTATTGTCTTTTTTCTAACCAGACTAAATGCCCCTTTTTCTACTTATTTCCTTGAGGATATGCTCTCTAATTATCCCATGGGATTGAAACCTATTGTTTCTGTTTAGTTTACAGACCAGGAGTGCCTCGAACCGACTCTGACGCTTACGTTACCAAGCGTCTATATAGGAGTGCAATTGCCCAATTGGTATCGTTTGAGAAATTATCCCTATCTGCAAGCTAGTCTTTGAGTTTAGTTTTCCATCTGATATCACACTATGGGGACCGGGTAAACCTGTATTACTTCTAAAAATTCTTAACGCGTCATCTATACTGCAGTTTGAAATGGATGCATACCTTTCTGTGGTTTGAGACTGTCTAAAAGTCTCCAACTAAATAAAGTTGAGCCTCCAACCCTCATTCGGTATTTACTTCCAGAGAACAAGTTATCTTTAGCCGCCCAGAAGCTCGGCCAAGCCCCTATACCACGAGTTACTTCGCCTTTGTACCAAATTAGTAAGCTTGAGAAACTGCATTGATGGTTTATCAAATGTGAAAAGTGAATTAGAAAACTCGGTGAAGATATATGTTCTTCTTCGAAGTTTCTGCTGTACTCTAGTTTTATCCAGCCGAAGGTCATAGTTGCAATTGAAGCCCGCTATACATTATTCTACAAAAAAGCATCCGTAAGACCAAATCCCATCTCAATGCAAGTAAATAACTTATTCCCGTCTTATGCTGCTCGCAAGCTGTCGAACACCTCCCCAATACGCTCGCCAGAAATAAAAAATCGAAAAAAACTATAAAGAAGACAATATACGTCAAATTACACACGAAGTTCCCATGAGATGTAAGGAAATCATTACTACAGCCCTGATTTATCTGCTCATATCAATAAAGCAAAACATTAACTTACAAAACGCCTAAATAAAAACTTTTCCAAGAAAATACCAATTGGTCGGAAGCCCTTACTGCACTAAAACTGGAATCGAAAAACATATAAAAATACTATAACGCGCTGGAACTTCCCCAGAGAGTTATGGTTCCACCAATGAAAGCACTAATCAGGACATCCTTTTCGGATTAAATAAGCTCTTCGATCAATCTGTTAACAGCACGACACTACCAGCTCCTTTATTTTTTTTGCCGCAACAAGGAATTGATCACAAATATAGACGAAAACCCAATCATTCCGTCTTCTGATGACTCCAAACAACTAGAAGTACGGCAAAGAGTAAGAAATATTTTCAAAAGACAAAAAGACATCATTTACACACTCTATGCTGCTCCGGTCAATATCAATGTACTAACAGCAACCTAAGAGTGGTGGAATTAATGAACGTGCGAGACTTAATAGCTGCCCAGATTTAGGATCACCTAAAAAACCAGCTGTCCACATGAAATTCTTCTCAATTGTATAATATTCGGCCGTCAGCTTTTTAAAATTTTAAATTACATTGCATATTCAATACAGTCTGTGAACAGCTTAGACGTAGCAAAGCGTAGACAACGTATCAATAGTATATTACCTCATCTTGCCGATCAAATCAGTAAGTACTACACCTTTAGCGATACATTTGAGTTATTACTCAAATGTAACTCCTAAGAAACCGTCACTAATGCCTGTTTGACCGTTTTCTTCATATTAGGACAGTTTTAAGAGCAATGTTTCGAAATAAGTTTTTTAGCCGCCTTTCCTAGTTCCAAAATGCTCTATAAGACATGCAGATACTCGATCAAAACACATTTTTCGAGAATCGCTACTCTTTTCAACGCAGGAGCGACTTTCTATGACGCAATAACCTTCGATTTTCTCTACAAATTCCCAAAAAATGGATCAAAGAACCATTCCATTAAATCCCGTTCATTGCCTTGCTTGCCTTGTTACGTTAGATGCGGAAAGTAAGTGCTTGTATGGGTCTGCTCGGAAGAAGAAATTGGTCAATGAAAAAGTCCTTTTCGCCCAAGTTGACAATGTAATTGGGCAAAGTTGTAAGTCTGTTGAAGCAAGCTGGAAGATAGTTGACCTGCTCAAGATTGTCACGCTGAAGATAGTCATCATCAAGGCATGTCCTACCTCCAACGAACGATGCGACGTATATTTACCTTTCTTGATTGCAAAAATGAGGTCAAAATCAAGATTTAGATGCTTCTGAATAGTCTTCCGTAGGACCAGATAGGAATTCGGATGATTACTTGGTGCATCAATAAGAGTAAATTGTAATTGTACAAGAGCGGTTGTAGACTAAACAGGAGGTATTTATACCTATTAATGAAAATGTTTCCGGAGAAAAGTGCAAAATAGTTGGCTAATTTGGTAGTACTCTCGCCTATAGGCCTACTTTTCGAGATTTATCGACTTTTGAATGCTTTATGAGCACGATATCACTACCTCACCTGGCCCTCAAACGTTTCCTTATTGGAGGCTGCAAGAATGCAGCAAGTTTCGTCAGGAAAGATATTCAAGTTCTTTGGAATGCCCACACTAATGAAGAGGTTTTGATTTTCGAACCGCAGTGACCCCTAGAATGAGACTGGGTCAAATTACCTTCCAGGCCGAACTTTGGAAATATCATGCCAAGCAGGATATTTGCGCTGATTATCGCGCATTATTAGTTCAGTTAAATTCCTGAACGCGTCTATATGCCGTTCAATGACAGAAGATGATCTCTGGGGAGTGAAAATTTGGAGGCTATCGACGACAACACAGGGAAATATGTCACGACATCCTCACAAATAGGCGTATATGAAAGTTTAAGTAGAAGGTAAGGTCTTGGGGGAGGTTGGATCAAGAAAGAGCCCTAATAATACGTTGCCTTTGACAAAAAGCCTGACAAATGACTGCAAATTGAAAGCTTCAGCATGTGGTCAGTCTGAAATAATGTTTGGAATGGATCCTGTAATGGGAAAATGGGTGATCCGCGGCGTGACTTCTCAAAATAATTCATTCACACTATCTCTCTTGCGATTCTCCTGGTTCAATCGGATCTGAAGACAGAACTTTTTGTACTTGGGTTTCATTTTTTGCATCTGTGATAACGGCGGAAGGCTTGATGAAATATGTAATGAGATTTATCGGCGTGATGAGAAATACAGTCTGGGAATTTTAGAAGCCCAATGTATGTAATCACTGGAGCTGACAGAGCGAGCGGATCTCAGCTCCATGGCCTTGAAGACTACTGGCACCAAAAAAGTCTTTAATTTCTGTGTTTTAGATGGATAAGGAACGAAGATATTTCATAATCAGTTGCCATATGACCAGTCAAGGATTCTGTGGCATGTTTTGGAACCTGTTTGCTGTGACAAACAAGAAGAGGAAATTGAATAATGGTGAACATACCAATACATCTTCCCAGGGTCAATATCGAGTTTGTAGTGCCAGTAAGTCATAATTTCTTTGTTCTGCTTGCCGTGACAGTGGCATACCTATATTTAAATATGTCGTATGGGCACCATAAGGTATTTTTTCATGGACCTTGTCCATGAATAACACTTTATGGGCCTCAAATTGGATTCTGAGATGATATAAGTTGGGGTTGATTTCTAAAGTAAAACAAAAATTAATCTAATGAGTTATATCTCTATGACTACCTACAATTTTGCTTGCGTCATCTGCCGTTCGAAGCTAGCTGATGTCAATGGCGTACTGAAATATCCTTTTTAGAGATGTTACTGTAATCTGTCTCATGTTCAAGTGGATGCTAAATTCTGCACTGAGACAGCAGTTTTTTCACAACCAGTAGAGTTAATGTTGGAATTTTAGGGCCTCTGATAGGGAAACAGTGATAAACGATCGCAAGATCGCTGGATGAACAACCTAAGATTCGCACCATAATTCACCGTCCCAGTGATGTATGCGAGTAGTTGACATAAAGTATTTTAAGTTATATGATACTTCATCTTTCCTCCTTAAGAGGTTCGAATCTGTTGGACAGAAATATATTGAGATCATTTTCTTACAGTACAACCTTTTTTGGCAACTGTTGGGCCTAAAAATTATTTTACTTTCCCATTACGATAAAGTCTAGTTTTTTTCTTAATTTGAGGACAGTGCTATGACAGATAGACACTACATATCTCAGAGAGTCATAAAATTAACACGAAAGAAGCATGCATCACTGGGATAAAGGCAATAGGTCACAACTCCAGCGACTCGTACAACCTAAACAATCATGTAGTCCTGTCCATGCTGAGCGTAACATGCCTGAAAACACGATAACCTGTTTTCACCCCCGATTAAGGGAACGCCCAAAACCATTCATGAAAGCGACAAAACCATTCATTAAAAACGTAAAAGAAAGATGATACGTCCAAGGAGAGAAGGAAAATATAAATAGTTGCCTTTGAATAGGAATATTAACGAATATTAACGTAGAATAACGAGGGAGAATCCTTACAGCTCTCGGGCCGTAAATCTTCCGTAAATACTTGTCATAAGAAAATGATACACAGCATTCAGACTTAATTTCAATGGCGCATAGTAGCTATGTGAAAGGAGTTTGCATGGCGATGCAACAATAATTAGATAAACTGTTGTATAAATCAAATGAGGTAACGAGTATTGAAGTATTGCACCGAGTTTATTTATGCGTTCAATAGGCGCAAGGAAGGTCTGAGGTATTAGTGTGCGAATAAAATAAAAAATGAAAGAAAACAGGGAGCCTCGGGAGAGATAATGTACAGTGAAGTTTGTTATAATCGTTCTTTGTTGCATAGTCTCACTCAAACCAACTATTACGAGGCACTACGTATTCCTACAGGAATAAGACTCCAAGTAAACTCTTACGGTGATCACGATAGCCTTTTTTCCATCCTTGAAACCCTGTATCTATCGAACTGGACTGTGCCACCCCTCAACTTCGGCACAAGTTCCTTAGTACATTCAAGTTCCGATTCCGATTCCTGTGCCAAGGTATTAAACATACATATATTGTAGATAAGAAAAAACAGGAGGTTTTCGACCGTAGTCCAATTATAATCCGAAATGTAAATAATTTTAGTGATATTTTATTGATGTAATTTCGGACAGAGTGCAACAACTACTAAGATCAGATAATTACCCTTAATTACTGCAGTTTACGCCTACTTTCAATGACGGTTTATCATAGTACTGTAAAATCATCTGAGTCTGCCGGAGAGCATGTGGTCCGAACTACTCAGTCTCTAACTTATACACGATATTTGTACAATTTTTATATAATTTTCCTTACCTTTTCCTCATTTATCGCGACATAATAGATATCACCATCCTTCCTGATACATTTATACCTACCCGACCACTAAGGCATCCAAATAAACAGCCATACTGAATTTGAATCTGGCTTGACTCCCAACTTTCGCCTCTGGCCTGCCTTCAACTTTCGTAAGCGGTAGCTCTTGCTGTAGCCACTTATATTCGCCCGCGTTCTCCCTCTTCTTTACCCACTCTATGCTGTGTTGTATTACCGCTTTTATTGTTTTTCTTTGAAATTTACTGACACTTGGCGCCCCAAAGTTACATAGCAATGGTGTTGGCAAAAAATACCTTATCTTCAAAGGAGATAATCAAAGCTATTGACCAACTTCTTTATCTCTTGATGTCCTGGTTTGAACCCTTGGTTTCCTCTGTTTTTTTGATGAGGTTTTTGAAATTTTCTACATTCTGTGGGTCGCAGTCCGGCTTTGAAACTCAGAGGAAATATGTATCTCCAAGCCGTCAAAGAAATTCCCCCCTCGCGATCAAGGAGCAGTACCACTGAATCTCAAGGTTTGCAAGGAGAAAGAAGGATAGCGAACAACTTTTGAGTCCTTTTTTGTGTTTCTTGTGTTTCTCTTGCAGTAAAACGGTTCTGTGTAGTACAGAACGAACTGAAAGTCGAGGTGCCAATGAAGCGAAAGTATGCGTCCGAGACAGCTGGTGGACTAATAGGCAATTGATAGATATTTTAGGGAAAGAGTGTTCCTGCTGTAGGATTTGGAAGGTGGCGAAAGTGAGGAAAATTGTCGCTTGGGATCAGCTTACAGTAGCTTAGTGCACAATAGTTGTAAAGTAGTACGTCAGCTCACTTTGTATACGGAGGTCGTTATAGATCGGAGCAATAGAGCCGAAAAGAAAAGACCATCTTTGGCCGCCAACTACCAAGTCCATAATCCTACGATACCTGTAAGGAAATCTTTTGCTTCTTTTAAGCCTACTCGCTAGCCTTCTGAATCTATAACTTTGCTAATACTTCCTTCGAACCCTTATTTGGGCGAAAATCCGTATTCCTCGGTGCTCTTCTCCATTATAGGGATATTGTATTTGTAGTGGCTACTGATGAAACCATAGGTATTTTAATTGACTACTCTCCCGACCTAGAATGCGTTTTTCATTGAAGTTGGTTGAGCTGTAATTTCGCCCTCAGTATAATCGTTGCATAAGATTTCTGAAGCGAATCAATCTGAATTGTTACATCGGTCACAGTTCAATTCGTTTCGGCATGTTTAAAGAAAAGGTCGATTTACATGACATTCAAGAAAGGAACTCGTCCGCCCTTCGGAAGAGGATGAGGGGATCTATCAATCACAGTTACGTGAGCCGTTAATTCGTTTTGAGCCCGTTATGTCGTTATTCACAGCCGCCATACCTGTTACGGAGGAGAAAGAAGGGCCTAGGCTTTCGGAAAACTGCCAGCATTCGTTACACAAAAATGTGGCTCCTCGCGTCGCCAATTGGCTAAACTTCTCAGTGCAAAAGAGTATTAACGTCATTTTTACCCACTCGTAATCATTTGAAGACAACAGAGAACCTCGCCTTCGCAGAGCTGAAGAAATATGGCCAGCCATGGGAGTTTTGTATTGTAACTCCCTTCCGGGGGGATGACAGAATCAGATAGGTGCATTTTTGATAATGCAACAAGTTTTTCTAGGAGAGGAGGAGAATAGTTCCGCAGCACAGTCTGGGGTTACATAATCTCGACACATGACGGATCTTTAGGACAAGAATTAGGTAGTGTAACAGGAGATTGATCATGTTTTAATATTTTTGCTGCCCAAATTTAAATCTTCCCTTGCCATATCCTCAAGGGTATCCTGGATTGACGCGAATACAGATCTGTTGACATTGAATTTTCGTGCGGTAGACTCCTCGGTGAGATCTATTACTTTTAAGGAAAGGCTCTCAAATTTCATGAGGTTGGATAAATTACGTCGCAGAATGATGACAACTTTTAGGACTAGCATATCTTATGGACATCCGTCGATGCCCCCATACATTTGTAAATGATCGCATAAGAAGCGATGAAAAGAAGGGGAGGAAGTGGCTTTCGCGGAACGGAAAACCATTGAGGAGGGAAACGAGGTTCAAAAAAGGAACATTTTTTTGGAGAATTCTGCTACACCCAATGTTATTAAGCGCATATTTCATACGAATTTGGTCTTGATGGAACTGCAACACCGGATAGGAGGCTCCGGTATCTTTGTTTTGGTGTTACGAGATAATAATTAACATTTTTCGTAACGATCTGGACTTCTAATATGCAGTTAATACACAGAAAGGGAGTTTTAGAGTGCGGAGTAAATCTCAATTTGGTGCATGTTAAGTCGTTACTACCGTCATAGAGGTCGCTTTCGTCTCCTTATGAGGATCCTGCCCGCATCACCGATGTATCTCACAAAACCATGAGAAAGTTAGGTTTGATACCTTTGCACCTCCGAACTGGATAGCTCTTGGAGAAAGTTTAGTCTGTCGTGTTCGATAAACCAGTAGTGGAATGAATTCCCGGAACCATCGTTCATCTATCTTTTCGTGAGAGAAATCCTATCCGACCTCAAACTAGCTCTGTTTTACGATCCATCTTGGGCGGGAATCCCATTTTCATCTCAAAGGGAAAATTAAACCATAAGTTGGAGCTAAACTGCCGAAAAAATCCGATCGGCGAAAGCTCAGCGCATAGCTCCCATGTCCCAAGGGTTTGTACAAGTGCAAACGGACGTGGCTGGATTACCGTTGCTACGAAACAAAACAATACAGAAGTCTAATTGAAACGTAATACAGAAGCTATCCTATCGCTGGTTGGTTACGAACTTCAGTAACCGACTGACGCGTCTCCGATTGAGTAGGGTGTTAGGTCATGCGCTCCCCAATAGAGAGGCGATCTTCTCTCTTATGGAAGTGTCCCGTGAGCCACTGTTTACGGATTTTGATGTATCCGATTGTAAGAAAGAAGTCCAAATTAGAGTACAGAGTACTGAAGACTCGCCAGAAGGGAATTTATCTATCGTAGGATTTCGAAGAGACGTGGTCTAAGAAACTGAGCACCATCAGGGCGACTTAACTTAGAATCCCATTGATTTACAGAGCATTAAAGATTAATCAAAAAGATTTTATAGCTGGATTGAAAGCAAGAGGAGCAGAAAGTCAAGAGTAGAGTCAATTGATCAAGTAGAGAGTCATACATCTGTCTCAAGTGTAGAAGGCAAACAAATTTGTTATTATCCCAAAGACGAATGAGTTGCAGCTGTTTTTTTACATTGAAGTTGCTTAAAATCCTTTAATTTGTGCAATGCGCATCCCATCTATAGAATGGGAGAAATCGTCGACTCCTTAGATGACGTGGAAGTGTCATACACATTGAACTGCCATATTGGGTACTGTCATGTTCCCGTAGACCCCAAACATAATAATACCACGTCATTCATCTTTGTCTTGGAACTATACAGATCAGTCGGATGCTGTTAGGGGTGAGGACCCCTCAGAGAGAGGTCAACATTATCCAGAGACAGTGCTCTTATTTGTAATTGGATGACCGCACAGTGTATTCAATAACCCCAAAGGAGCATATAAGAAACTCTTTTTCAGTTCTGTTTCTCCTAGATGCGGCAGGAGCATCCCTGAAGCTGAAGAAGTGCAAGTCATTCGACCGTGAAGTGGAGAACAACTTGGGCGTCAAGGTAACCTAGAAGTGGCTCCGAAGAACCTAAAGGAGCTTTATATGGCTCTGAGGCCGGGATCTGACTACAGTAAACCCCTTTTTATGTGTATACAACTTCTGTAGAAGATTCGAAACTAGTTATGCTACCATCACTCAACCATTGACAGAGAAGCTCCTGAAATATCACCCCTTACAGTATGATTTATTCAACATCTATTTGTTCAAAGCTTCCTGGGAGTTGAAGAAATTACTGAATCAACTCTAATGTGGCTGTATCAGAGGCTAATGAAACGTTTTATGTAGATATTGACGAATGTCATAGCACAGTTGGATTCTTTTATTGTAAGAACAACCTTAGAAAAACTGTCACCCATTAGATCCCAGAATTTGAGTTGTCCAAACCGGAGAGTACAGAAGAAACGCAGAAAATGAATTCCCTTCGGGGTATGGAGTTTGACCATATTACGGTCTTAATTTTAAGTGCAACGCTTCATCCTCAGTACGGACCAGCAGTGGTTACGGTGGTTACTAAATGCCACCAACTGGGACAGAAAGCTGGCTGTCACAATATATTTATTACAGTACAAAACGAAAGAAAGAGTCCTCTCCTGGGTTGCATTTTAATTATCAGAATATTTTACTGAATCATCGAGAGACAATGTGTATTACTCTCCCAATTGAGGCTACAGTATCCTATTGCACTTACCTATGTTTCACAGAGCATATAAAGGACACTCGAGTCCCCTCTGTGGGACTCGAGCCAACAACAACTTACCCTTACCAAAACTTCGACATGGTAGCATCGCACTGAGTCAGACTTCCCCCCCGACCTCCATCACTCGACAACCACCATTTTTCCCTGCCTTCCCCTATATCTCACTAACCTCACAACACAAGTCTACCACATTTCATTTTACAGTCGACAGACTTTAAACAAGAGTCCCAGGACTATATACTACAGTCGACAGACTCTAAATAAGAGTCTCTTGGACTTTAAACTTCCCTGCTCGGAACGACTATAAAAAATAGTACCAAAGCTGGCACGTGAAATATACGTGGGCTTGCTGGAGGGCTGGAGTGCCGAGCAAAGGGAACAAATTCGACAGACTAAAAACAGTTCTAAGCAACGGAGGAAACTTGAAGTAATTTAACCCGTTGACGTGCTGCCCCCACCGGTCGAGCTTGCTCGGCGGATAACGGTGTTGACCGATAGATCTCGTGGAATGCTAACATGCGATCTGACATTTTGTTGTACGGAATACTGGCTTAGAAGCACTGGGCAACTTCCCGTAAGAGGCCGGACCGACTTTAAAAGAAGAAAAGTCTTCGACTTAGTAATCTTTCGGGGGAAGCTCTCGTAGAGATCATTTGCACCTGTCTCTATTTTGCGTGGAGATAGGTATTGGTCGCCAAATTCGCATCACACATGGAGTGTCTAAGCAGGGGCCGAGATTCCGTACTCTTGTCGATCCTTCACATTGGTGTCAGTGCACTACGCCCCACTTCAGTTCGCGCAGGAAAGAGTCAGTCAACTCAAGAAAACGCGACTCAACCGGAGAGTCTAACTGGGGGTCTGGGTTCAGACACCTTCTAGTTAGAGTAAAAAAAACCAAACAAAAAACAAAAAAAGAAAATAAGAAAAATAAAAAAGAACAAAAAAAGAAAGAAATAAAGAGATTAGTAGATAAGTAGACTTGTACACAGCCGTGAAAGCCTAGCCACTTCCGTAGCCTAACAACTTCCGTACGCACAGCAATGAATTTATCTAAAGATTCTCGAAACCTTTTTCGAGTCGAGCCTCTTGAAAAGCCTTCTGACTACATCATTAAGGCGAGGCGAATCAGGGCAATCCTGAGAGCAGACGATCATGCGATGATCAGAATGCTCGGGGAACCATCATCAAATTCTCAAGGCGCCAGAAATGAATGGATAAAGCGCCCCGCAAAAGCAAAAAATTATCATAACTCTGGGCCTTGGAGCGTCCGCCATGGCTCAGGTCAGAATTGTCACAGATGATGACTCAAAACCCGCTTTGGATCTTTGGAATGAGCTGAAGCGCATCCACACAGCTTCTAACGAGCAAGTCATCCAAAACATCCAAGCCAGGTTGGAAACGCTTGTATTCGACGAAAATATGGATTGGAACAGACATGTTTCCCAGTTCAAAGGTATCTGTGGAGAACCTGCAACATATGACGAAAAATTACCAGAACGGGAAAGACGTCCAAACTCGTTACGTCTCTTCCTCCGTCTTTTGCAGCTCTCTCCATGGTTTCCACGGTCACTAACACTTCATTCTAGGACATAGTTAATGCTGTTCAAGTGGAATTTGCTCGAAGGATGAACCTGAACAACCCTCATAACGCTCCTCGAAGGCAAGAGTTCATCCAAGCCAATATGGCCTATGGCACTCCAGGATACTTTAGAGGACGAGAGAAGAGTTACTCGTACGCCAGAGGCTGAAATTTTCGTGAAAGAGGTCGCAGTAGACGCCGCACTGGGTAAATCATAATACCAGGGAACTGCTATGACTGCCGCAAACCCGGCCAATTCATTAACATCTGTCGGAAACGCCTCGAGGATTAGCGAAATGGGCGTATGCGGAAACCCCGCCGTGGATGTGGAGGACAGTGTCACTATCCACGAGCCGACCGGGGATGGAACCCACAAAGCAACGAAGAACACTGGGGATCTCTAACACCTCCGAATCGTTCTCCTATTACTTCAGCAAACACCGCCGTGGCCCTCAAGAATACAGATAACTCCGTTAACCCACAGAATCTGGCCGAGTTCCAACAACGTTCAAGCGTCTGTGGGGAGCCTCCCTACCGCGCAAACATGGCAAAAGGCAAGCTCAGAACTCAGGTGGCAAAAATAGGAGGACAAAAAACGATACCGCTTCATGGACTCTGGTGCAACACACCATTTCATCTATAGTCGTTCCTCATTGAAGTCCTACAGAAAAATTGCCAAAGAAACCGTGCGAGCAGCAGCTGGAACTTCACAAATCCTCGGTAAGGGCCTAGTGTGGTTACCATTGAACGGTGGGACATACATCGAAGCCTATCATGCACCTCATTTTCAAAAAAACATCCTGGCTGTTAATCTCCTCACGAAACACTGCAATGTGATATTCTCAGAGTATCTGTTTCAACGCAATGGATGATTTATCTTTAGATAAGGCTCCTTGGGCATCGAAGAAATGGTCTGGGTTATCGAATTTGTTGACGGACTCTACCGGTTAGAGTTAAGCAATTATACGAAGCAAGCTAACATAGCCACAAAGGAATTTACCGAAAGTGATGTAATGAAATGGCACCGGAAAACTGGACACATCTCGACGGATCGGTACATATAGCTATTTCACCAGCGCTCCGATGTACCGTCACTCGATCGTTCACAGTTCGACAAAATCGAATGTTTCCATGTTTGACCGGAAAAGCAAGAAAGGCCCCCATCAAACCAGCGACGAGCAGAATACTGCAGCCACTCAGCGAGGTTCACATAGATGTATCTGGTCCGTTCACTAGCTCTATCGGAGATAACAAGTACGCCGCTCACTTCTTGGAACCTTACACTGCAAAAGCCGACTTTGTGATGATCAAAAGCAGATCTGAGCTCCCTGCAATAGTTCGTCATTACAAAGCTATGGGCGAAACTCACTTTTTGACCTCGAACTACAAATTGCGGAGAATTAGCTTTGATCGAGCGGGTGAACACATGAGCAAAAGGATGATAACTTTTATCAATTCATCAGAAACTGAAGTAAGCTCCTCTTCTCCACGAGCTCCTGAGAGCAATGGCGCTGCTGAACGTCTCGTCCAAGAGCATTGGACAAGGGCTAAAGTCTTACTATACGACAGTGATCTCCCACATAACCTACGGGGCGAGGCTTTAAAGCATACAAACTGGCTACGTAATAGGCTTCCGGCTTCTAGGGTCAACGGCAATATTCCGATACAACTTTGGGATCCTAGTGTAGAGATAGATTCTCCATCACTGTTGATTTTCGGTCAATCAGGGTACGCATAAATTTATCGTCCTCACATGGAGCAAGCCAAAAAGCTGAAACTCCGTTCCGAACCCGGACACTTCGTCGGGATGGAATCAGACACGAGGCTGATTTGGGTATATATTCCAGAATACCAGTCCGTTAAAGTCATCAGGAGGGCCGACTTCACCACGATATCAAACAAACAGCCCCCAGGAATTTATTTCTTGCTTGATGGTCTTGCATGACAGCATGAGATTGAGGTCGCCAACGGAGACTACATGGATTCAGGACAAGAAAACCTAATCCAATGTACGACTTTCGCGCACCACCAGACTCCACACATGGCTTACACTGACGGAAAGGAACCCCTGAAGACGGCAAATGAGCCCTCGGCATTCGCGGAAGCCTGTAATCCCTCAGTAAGCCGAGGCTATAGACACTGAGTATAATGCACTCATGAAGAGAAAAACTTGGTCGTACGTTCCCCATAACCCTGGGATAGTGCCTTTACCCTTCAAATGGACCTTCAAAGCTAAGCTTCTGGACTCCACAGGGTAACAATATATGGCAAAAGCATGATGTACTCTGAGGGGGAACCGTCAACGGGCATACGTGGACTTCGACCCGGAAAGCATTCAAGCTCCAGTCGCGTCTCATGAAACTATACGCCTACTGTTCTCTATAACTGCATCGAATAATCTTATCCTGGAAGAAGGAGATATTCCCAATGCATACCTCCACGGAACAATTGATGTAGCAATATACATGGAACAGCCGACTAACTCTTCCCGTCAGCTAGCTAAGCCTGGGCCTATCTGCAAGCTGGAGAAGTCCATCTATGGCCCGAAACAAGCAGGGCATATCTATGATTCATTTCTACACGAAAAGATCATTAACTGGGGAATGAATCCTTCCAACTTCGACATCCAACTGTATTTTCTTCGTACTAACTCAGAGTACATAATAGTAGCAGTCGTGGTCGATGATATGGCATTTGTGTCAATCACCACGCCCTACTTCAGAACTTAAAATATCTGTTGTCATCCACACTCGACATAAAATTCTTTGGTGAACTGAAATCTTTCATCGCATGGACAATCACTCGTTCTCTATTGGGATTTTAGATCGACCAGACGCGCTATGCAAAGGCCATTCTGCGGGCATATGGAATGGACTGGTCAAATGCTGTCTTGACTCCACTACCAATGGACGCCAAACTGCTGGTTCCAGCAAAACATTAACTCGAGACTTAAAGAGAATATCCATCACGCTTATCGAGGCGTAATTGTCGGATTAATCTACTTAGCCGTTTCTACTCGTCCAGAATTGTCATTCCCCGTGTCTGCATTGGCCCGTAAAGTCCTTGCCCCGACTGAGAGTCATACGAAGCCAGCTACACGTCTCCTTCGCTATCTAAACGGGACCAATCACCTGAGACTCCAGTATAGTAGCACGAAAGGTATCCCAGCAGATTCTATCTGTGCTTCCGTTGATACAGACAGGGGCTGATGTGTGAACAACCGGCTTTCAACAACTGGGTTCATGGTCGACATCGACGGATCACCAATCTACTGTAAATCGAAGCGGCAGGCCGTAATAGCAAACTCGTGTGGGGAATCTGAATATGTTGCACTCGCAGCTTGTGGAAAAGAGATATCCTAGATAAGGAAACTCTTCTGGGAAATATGTCACCAATCTCCTTGGACTGAAGGTCGCTACTTCTGCTTAACTGTTATACACTCAGACATTACAGTGGCCATTTGAATGGCTTCGGCAGACTATTTGAAGCCCGAGCCCATGCAAATTGATCTCAGGGTACACAAGATTAAGTACCTGATCCGTGATGGCACCATCAAGCTGAGAAACATTCGCTCTAACCACAACAAGGCGGATTTACTCACAAAACCAATGCCAAAAGACGCTTTGGAGCGGACGATTGGCTTGTGGCACTTGGATAGCTACGGGACCTTTTAGTGGAAATCATTCCTTTATTTATTTTATATCTTTACCTATAAGCTGCAGTGGCTGACAAAAAGCCGCAGTAGCTGAAAAAATTCATGAAAAATGAAACAGCAGTAGCAGAGAGAAAGTAGCAGCAGCAGATACAAAACTCGAAACCAAAAGAAAATCAGAAGCAGCTGAACAAAAAACAGCAGCTGCAGCTGGGGGCCCCAGTCGGACTGGATGATTCTTCCTTCCGAATGGGCGTGTCATAATATAATTATTACAGTACAAAGCGAAAGAACGAATCCTCTCTTGGGTTGAATTATTATCCTGGGTTGTATTTTAATTATCATAATACTGTACTGAATCATCGAGAGTCAATGTGCATTACTCTTCCAATTGAGGCTACAGTATCCTATTGCATTTAATTATGTTTCAAACAGTATGTAAAGGACAATTGAGTCCCTCTGTGGGACTCGAGCCAACAACAACTTACCCTTCCCAAAACTTCCACACTGCCCAAGTGGAGACTACAATTAGCTAATTTTGATTTCGGGGTACAGTATAATCCAGCAAGAAAAAATATCGCGGACACCATCTCGGAATTGGCCACCTATGGGAGAGATCAGTCACTTTTTGATGTTAATATTCCCTGTTTCACCCTGGTTTGAGACATGTAACCCTCGTATATTTTCTTAGATACCGAAAGTTTTAGGAGACGCAATCAAAATTGAATCGGATCCGCTGGTCACCCTAAAGGAGATTCTGGAGATATAACGATAAGACCTTCGATGTCGGGAATTGATGTCTCCCGCCGATCAGAAGAACTCAAAACATCATCTTGGGGCCAATGAACTCCGTTTTGTGTTGTCAAAGTTGTATGGTAATTTAGAGTTGGTCCTCCTCTAGTCCTTGAGGGTAAATACACTCGCTCGCGCTAACTACTCTCAGTTTTCTCTGCTGTGTGTTGTTCGAAGATGTTTTATACCCTGAAGAGAGAGTTCAAATGGCCCAGTATGGCCTCCGAACTTTCCAACACCACAAGTGATTGCGAAAGCTTAATTAATACCCCATGAATCATAATGAGACACCAGAACTACCTCAAGTTGCTCCCTGTGAAAGGCCCGTTGGAGTTTCTGGCGATGAGTTTTTTGGTTCCCTTCCCCAAACGGTTGAAGGGAACTGCCATGTGATTGTGATCCCCAATAAATATTCGAAGGTGTGCCGCAATCTCCCGTTGAAAGACACAAAGGAAACTACAGAGGCCCAAGCCTTTTTCACTCATTGAATTTATTATTTTAGAGTATAGTTAAATCTCCTTACCATAATTCGCAAAAATTTACCTGTAAGTTCTTGGCGAAGTTTTTTTACACTCCTTGGGTGAGAACTCTGTTTTCGACAGTTTACCACCCACCAGCCATCAGACAAAAGAAGTAAACAACTGTTCTTGCAGCAATAGAGGGAAGCCATCTCGTCGAGCACAACGGTCAATAGTTGTGTCAGACATTGTAAGCTCTACTTGTAGTCCTTAAAGTAGACTTCCACCAGCAACCTTGCTGCGTGCTAAACGTGTCATACCTTTTGGGCTGTGATACTACACGCATGGGACGAAAGTGGCAGTCTAGAGAGAAGCGCATAAAATAACAAACATAGCAAGGCCGAGGCGCATTTGAGAAGAGTATACGGGCTACTTAATTGCGGACATGCTGCAAATGGCCTCCAATCTTTAGAAAGAATCTACCCACATGCGCCTTGCGCGCATCTTACTGTATTCCTTGCCCCTACACCCTTTCATGAGGGTGCAATTCTACTCTATCTATACAGTAGATATTACATTGATATTTTATCTATTTCAGGTCTATGTAGGCCACAGATTCCGTAGATATTTACTGCAGTAGATATTTACGGATACTCTAAAGATTTTTATCCTAGTAGACACAACTTACCGCGCCTGATAGGACACTTTACCTTGTGTTAGACGAAACATCAGCAATAGCAGTGGTATCGGTGTACCACAATTGACTTCTCTGTCTGCCTCTGCGGTCCGTCCCTCTTTACTTTTCACGAACGAAACTACCATTAAGTTCCGATACAAACATGGCAAACAAACAAACAATACGACCAGTAAACATATTCAAACATTAAAGACGACCATTAAAAAAATTCAAACCATATTGACGACCATCTAATGGAGCTTCATTGAACCAGTTCACATCCTGCTTCAACAGGTTTCACACTCTTCCTTCTTCCACTGTTCGATCTATCCTGTAGACTGTACGGATGATCGACTAAGACATCTTTCGAAAGAGAGCACCAGCTTTTCAGTAAACATTGTAAGCTGTAAGGGTTCGACCAAAGGGCTATTGGGTTTGGTCAAAGGGCCAGCGAGATTAACCTTTCCAGGTATCCAGAAAACGCGGTTGACCTTGTGCGTTTCGAACTCATAACGAATAACGCTGGAGTCGCCACGAATAGACCGATCTACTGAGTTGCGACAGGTAGACAAAGTTTCGAATAGGTCCTTCGAGTCCAGTGCTACCAACAATTCGACATCCACATCAAGCAGAGCTTTGTAGGCGCTTGCCAGTACCTTGCCTTCATCTATGGCTTCTCCTGCAGCTAGAATCTCGACTGCACCTATAGACTTCACAGGTCTCTTAGACTTATGCGAAGACCAAGAGAGCGTGTGAAATATTGAACCAGCATCGAAGTCACCAATTAGTAGACCAGCCACAGTACCAAGTTGACCATAGTCTACGTTCCTGCGGGCATCTGCAAAAACCAACATAGACATGTTGTACTGCTTCTTTCCTGCTGGACGATAGTACTTGATTGTCGATCCTAATTTCTGAAGCAGCCCTGTAGCATTGATTTGTCAGATCAAGTCGTGTACTTTTGTGTATGGTACTCTTTGCTGCAGATGACTTGAATAAAAAACACAAAAAAGAGACGCTGCAATCCCAAGGCATCCAATTGAGCTGTTGACGGAACGAAAGGAGCTTTTTTCTATAGCATTCAACAATTCATCTCCCTGCTTTCTTCTCTGTCTCGAAATAGAAAAACACTGTAATCCACTTATCTTATCGTCGCCATTAATCTCGATCCTGCAATCGGCATGTTGACAAATCTGCAGTCCAAAGAGCAACAAAGTACCAGGACCATAAAAGACAGTCCCAATTTCGTACTTGAGCTGAATTTAGTTGATAAAGGATTCTGTGACATCCTGTTCCCCTGCAAACAACACATCGTCAACAATTTTCACAGCCACAACAACTAAAGTTTCAGAGGAGTTTCTGAGGCTGAACAGCTGAGGAACATGTATTAGCTGAAACATACCAATAGATTTTAGCAATGCATCACTCTGCTTTTGCCACTTTGCCCCTGCATTGACGAGACCATATGCGGCGGTCAGCAACAACCAATAATGGTTTTTGTCCTCACTCTCACGTGGAGGAACAACATATACATCTCGCAGGGCATCTCCGATCTTCAAGAAAGCGCTCTTGAAATCGATCTTAGCCAAACACCATTGAAATATGGTTGCCAAAGAGAGCAGGCTCCTGATACCAATCTGTGGACACACAGCGGAGTATGTCTTTAGATGAAGCTTCTCCGAGTCTTTATTGACATGTGGGAAAATCCTTGCTTTCATCTTTAAAGAATTGTCATCGTTCGTATTTACATTGCAAAATGCGTGACTGGTGATGAAATTTGCGTTTTTCGATACCTTAGATATGGGCACCATGTCCACAGTCTTCTTAAACTCTGCCTCTTCCTTCTTGTAGGCGTTTAAGATAGCGATGGTCGGTAATCCTTGAGCCTGGTGCTTCATAAAAGGTTTTTGACCAAAGACTGAGACGTAATCCTTCAGAACCTGTTGCTCTGAACTCTGTAGTTGCTGAGCACCGACTTGACCACTACTTGCAGAAACGGCATTGCCAGTGTTGTATCGCCAGACCTCATCCTCCATGATGAGTATCTCTTCTTCCCCATCATCGTAATTGATGTGGTAAGTTTTGTCATCCTCGTTGATTGACCCGACTGTTCCTGGATAGTATGTGTCATCCATTGGCCAGTATACTTCTATGTTATCGCCTACCGAAGGTAGCGATGTTGGTCTCTCTTCTTGGTTATCATCGTCCAAAACGGAGTCTTCACTTGGCTGCGTGATCGACTGACTGTCAGCACCTTCCGCATCAGTTGGTTCACTGTCCTCAGCGAACTCTGCTATGCATTCATCGATACTATTAGACACAGCATCAATTCCTTCTTGGATATCTCCAGCAAGAGAGTTTTCTGGTAAGGCCATTCGGACATCCTCTATGGCAGCCTGCATTTTAGTTCCGTTTGTCCCTGGGACAGTGACGGTACCCGAGTTTTTATCGAAAGATAACACTACCTTGGGTGCAGACCATGTGCCACGTTTTTCGAATTGTTTCTTAACGTAAACCTGCACTGTATCACCAGCAGACACTATACCTATGATATAGACTTGGAGCGTAGAATGCGTTTCAGTTTTCGACTAGCAATAAGCTTGTCGTGTGCTTCCAGAATTTCTGTAGGTACATTTATCGGAGCCTTGCCCTCATTAACAGGTCTTGTATATCCTTTTGCTAACTCTTGTACCGAGAACACGTCTGTACCGTTCAAATTGTTAGAAATTCTTATGGCTCTTTGCACCATCAATCTTTCGGTCTCTTCGGAGTCCGATGGGTGCTCTGCCTTCAATCTGAGATAGACATCACCAATTGTTCTGTGTTTGGACTCAATTACATTTTTGTTGTTCCTTCGAGGCGGTATCGGACGTGCTTCTATTCCAAGACTGCTCAAAAAATTACTATAGTCGGAGTTGTCGAAGGCGGGGTCAAATAAAACAGTCTTGGGTATCCAAAACGGACTTAACCACAGAGACTCAAAAAGCGGTATAGCATTCCCATTCGACACTGTCTCCACTAAGTCTCCAACTGAGTATCTGGAAGTAGAGTCCATTATATGGAACACGCGGTTATTGTCCAGGTACATATGATCAGCACACACCGCAGTGTTGAACTGACGGCTCATGGCGCTAAGAGACACTTTCCTATTTTCTTTTGGCTTTGCCATCGTCAGACATCTAGGGCATTCATCAAGGACACGCGTTGGGTATTTTTGTACTTAAGCGCTCCAAAGATTGTTGCGCTCAAGAAGCATTTTGATATCGGAGTAGTTGGAGTGTCCACAGACATGCTTGTGCACCTTGTCAATTACTTTCTTGGTCTCCGACCAAGGTCTCGGATTTCCTTGGTTTCCTATGTTGGCAGTTGCACATAAAACCTTAGTCATAACTTCGCTTTGCAATCATTTAACGTCTTCAAGCACGAAATAATCGTAAGGAACATAGCAATGTAGATCCCCGTTTGTCAAAGTTATCGAGTCGGCTTTGTCCGGCAGTAACAGCCTGTTGACTCCTATGTGTTCGATGTTACACATCTTTGTAACATTGCGTCCCACCATCCACTGAAAAGAGCCTTCGATAATGAAATGACGAATACTAATGAGGTTTCCATTATCGGTAATAGCACATAGAAGAACAGAACCTAAAATTCTTCTGCATTCACTGGAGTGCTCTCCGTTCCCATACTGCCAGAACGGGCGAGAATGGAGTTATTCAGGTACAGCTTGGAGTTTTCCGCTCCAGTTAGGTAACAGAATCGGCCGCAGAATCATGAACCCTGACAAGCCCATTCCGCTGTACGGACCACCATCGTCTAGAAGAGGCCCAACAAATTTTTCGTCGAAAGGTTTCTCATCCAACAATTTTACCATGTTGAATGTCACAGTTTTCCTCGGTTTAGAGCTTTTGCTATCATCGATGATAGTAGTGTCACTAGACAGAACTCCTGGGTTTAAACTTCCGTCTGCTGCTGTGATCAGAACGAAACTGACCGTACTTCTTGCACAAGTAATACTTATTTTTGCCTTTGTACGCGGCAAATTCTGCAGGTGTCAGCTTTTTCTTTCCATGTCCATTGCTTCCTCCTTGACTCTTTCTATACTCAACATTGACTGAGTTAGCGTTGATAGAGGGAGACGCATCTGACCTGACCTGGTCGCATTGCCTCAAGAAGGAGGCAACTTCCTCGTACGAAACTGTTGCTAGGTACTGGTCTGTAGTCGCGGAGGCATCAAGCGACGTTCCATTCGATGCAGCGGCTAGCACAGATATCCTCTGACCATTTTCGATAGCTGAATTAGCCAACAATATAAACGCGGTAAACGCTTCAGGTAATTTCGAAGAACTAGAATTCGAACTGAACTTCGAAACCTGAGCAACAAACCGAGACTCAAAGTTCTTGAAAGTCTCATTCGATGAGCGCTTCATAGACAATAAAGTCGTGAAGTTCTGGTACACTTCACTCACGACTGAAAGCGCATCTCGCTTGTATAAAGCTTCTACTAGTTTCTTACAGCCCTCTTCTGACTGGATTTCGCTATCTGCGATCGACCCACATATTTCTCTAGCTCGACCATAGAGCTGAGACTGAAGCATAATCCCACGTAGCTCATTGGGGATCTTTTTCGGGTTGGAAGCAGGCAATTTGTCATGAAAGGCAGACCAAAGTTCTACAGCCTTTGCATATTCTTCTTGATTTCCCTTACCATCCGCCCAGGGAACATTGCGTATGTCCCAGCGGAAACGGGTCTTGTCGGCGAAGAGGACGACGATGGGTCGGATAGGCTCATAACAATTTAACTTGTGTTAGACGACACTTCAGCAATAGCAGTGGTAGCGGTGTATCACAATTGACTTCTCTGTCTGCCTCTGCGGTCCGTCCCTCTTTACTTTTCACGAACGAAACTACCATTAAGTTCCGATACAAACATGGCAAACAAACAAACAATACGACCAGTAAACATATTCAAACATTAAAGACGACCATTAAAAAAATTCAAACCATATTGACGACCATAGAATGGAGCTACATTGAATCAGTTGACATTCTGATTCAACAGATTCACACGGAATACTTGACGGAGCCGGGGATGTGTATAAGTAGTGTGGTTGCCGCACTGCGGTGAGTAAAGGGAGCAACCAATTCATCCATATTCAACTAAGACCCAGCTAAGAAAAACACTTCTGTTTTTTCAGAGTCGCCCACAAGCGCCACTCTGCTTTTTCACCTCGGAATTCAAGACATAACCTTCCTACTTTCAAGGCAAATTCCGTATCATTGCGAATACCTCAAATATTACAGGATAATTTTGAGAACTTTTATTTCTTTGCAGCATAAGATACTAATTTCATCCTGAACCGTCGCGTATTGAGCAAGAAAGATCATTTACGGATCAAATATATATTTTGCAATGGAAAAATAAATCTTGACCGACCGTGTGGGCTTAGTTGTTACTAACAGGACTTGCGGAAGGAATTGGGGCGATTTTATACTCATCAAAATAGAGATTTTTGTTGATGCTACGGGCGACCGTTTCATTTCATTGGGTGTCGGAGTTAAGTACGTGTGATTGGGAGATGAACTCCGCAAAGTTCTATTAGGTTCTAAGCAAGGAGCTGCTGCCAATTACATCTACTGTGTGTGAGGATAAGCGAACTGAAATTTTGCAACAAGGCAATGCTCCTATTCTAAAGTCTCTTGAAACTCGGTCGCAGCTACAGAACAGGCCCATTAGCGATCTTGCGCGTCCTTCTGAGCCCTTTTATACGAATACCATTGAAAACGCTTGGCTGTTCTCGAAAAAGATGTGTACAAGAAAGGCAGACAAGTTGTGACGATCGCAGATTTGAAAGCTGCTGGGGGAGGGAACTGAAGTCAGATATTAGTTGACTACCTGCTCAGAGCTTACCTTTTCATTCCTAGGAGCTGTTTGCCAAGATAAATGCGGATGGTTGGTAGACATGATCCTAACACTACCTTTTAATAAAAGCCTAAACTGTTTGGGGCTAATTGATTTCATAACTTTTGAGCCCCAGAGTACTTGTTTTCTTCTGCAGTGATAGTTTGACAATGTGAACTCCAGAACCGAATCGCGCTCATCAATTCACTGCGATTTTGGTCCTTCGGCCCAGAGAAGCAGGCTTGGCAGTGGAGGTCCCTCAAATTTCGGATGCGTCCGTGGATGATCGGGAAATAGGTGCCCTCATTCTGCCTCATTGTCTATTCTTCGGGGCAGTCGCTGTTCGGACGTTTCTAGATGCGACTAGAAGGTGGTGATTGCTTTCGCATTACAATGTAGCATTCCTGCATCGTGCTGCATTCCTCCGCTACTTTCGCTGCGATCTACGTTCCTGCTAGTGTATATTGGACCGTTGTCCTCATATGAGGACATCTTTTAGCCCTTTTTTTCAATTCAATTCTTTTTTACCTCAGCGCATTTCTTGTCCCTCCGCATTAGTTCATGAGTGAAGATGGCCGATCAAAACAAACTTTTCAAGATTGTTGACCTCGGTTAAGCCTAGAGCAATTTTCCCTCACCAGCTTCCGCTCTTCGCAAGAAGTTGTGAAAACGACTACATTTTGGAAGGAAAATAGTTCGTATTATCGTGGGAGGTTTCAGAAACGAGGGCGCACGTACAGTAAAAACTACTATACTGTAACTTAACATGAAAAACCTTTTCTGTTTCTTCCAAAACATTTACCTGTCCAAAATGTAACGGAAACTGTTCTCATATGAGGACAAAGTGTGCCTCATACGAGGACAGAGCATGGTCGTATAGACACTGGAGGTGTTGCATTCGTTCTTTCTGCTTAACGCAGCTCTTCCGCGATTGCTTTGATGTCATTTTGTATTGGGCGCATGGTGTCATTGGGCTTATACTGTAATGCAGACACGTCTCCGCATCATCCAATAATACTGTACAGTATTACAGTACCGTACAATGTACTGTACAGTACTGTTGAAATCTGTAACAGCGTGTACAACTACTGTACGGTTGCAGATAGAGCAACTGCAAAAGTATCATATTTAAATTAATTGGGTGATTTTCACGCAGCGGAGTGCACAAACAAGCGTGCGAAAGATAGTTTTTTCCATTCACCTCCGTCTCGCAGTCTTCCTTTTTGCTTTTTGCATCGGGAAGGTTTCTCGCCAGCAAGCCTACTTTCATCCCCCGTTGTATGAAACGACAACTCACCCACACTATTCCACCGTTCTTTCCTCCAACATCATGCCAATGAAATCGACGATTACAATGCTTTCTTTCCTTTCCATATCCTTGCAATCCTTACTACTCTTACTTTCCCGCCATTCCCTCTCCACTCCCTCTCCCCTTTTTATTGCCACTCTCTTCCATGCCCCCACCTCCAACCCCTCCAACCCCGCCCTTCCATCCAGGCTGCTACTGCTACCGTGATGAAGCTGCTGCTGCCGCCCGTTCCGCCGGTCTTATCGTCCGATGCGGCGGTGGTCTACCGTGTATGTGCTTGGGAACCTCATCCAACACCCCCTTGTCCTTGACGACGAAGAACCAAACCCGCTCCCGCATGCCGCCGAAATTTCACTTCCATCAAAATCTTCCCCTTCTCTTTTCCACTCCCTCGATTCCCTTCTCGATCCTAACCAACAATCACTATTTCCCCCTGCCCCACTTCCAACCCCCAACCGCCCATGCTCACACCGACACTTCCAGCCTCCAATTCCCTTCACCTTGCCTCTGCCGCCAATCTCTCCGTGACTACCAAACGTCCACGCCCTCCAACCACTTGCGCATGCCCATGTGCCGAGATGCATCGCGCCGCTGCGGCGAAGGCTAGAAAATGTTGCGGAGGAGAATGCACCTGTCCGCCCGGCGCCTGCAAATGCGATCTCTCTACGATATGGACCCAAATGAGATGCTGTGGTGAAAATGCGCCAAACAGCACTGACAATATTGCTGCCAATTTTCCTGTGGCAAATGCGCAAGGTGCGACAGGCTGTTGCGGGGTTGGTCCCTCCGCAAGGGGGAGCACCACTGAGGTGGGAAGGAGTGATTTGTTCGTTGATTTGGCAGGCAGCGGAGACGGTTGTGATGGGGTAAAAGGGACAGCGGAGGTGGCGAGGGAATTCTCAATTGCTCCTACGGGGTTAACCATTCCTGCGGGGAGAAGGGCCCCGGCGGGGGTGCTGGATGTTGATGGGCGCTTGAATGAGAGAAGAAGAGGAGGGCAGCCGAATCCAGCGGTCATAAACACTCCAGTCGCCGGAGGAGGCAGTGTCGGGTACGCAGGAGTGTTGAGCGAGGCCATCAGAGTCAATACAAGCAGCTTGCTTGGGATTAACACGGCTGCACAGGGGGTTACTGCACCTGCATCGTGTGTAGACAGTGTGGCGTCATTTGGAATACCGGATTTTGGACTTGGTGTGACGGAGGTAGGTCGTGGCGTCGGACATGTTGAGGTACATCAACAGGCTCTAGCAAATTACACCGCGGATTTGCTATCGGCGCCAATACCGACTGGTGCACGGGGTGCTTTTGGTCAGCAGGGTGCTGGGGTGTATTCGGTAACTGGCGGGACTGCGACTCCTGCTGCAAACATGAGAGTGTCCAAATCGGGCGACACGAGTGGCTCGACGGCGATAGTAGTAGTTGAAAAATGTGCTTCATGTGGAACCACTTCACTTGCAAAGGGGAGAGGCACAGGGAGGACTTGAAGAATGGCAGTAAGCAAAGCGATGGTAGGAGCGGCACACTGCAAGAGTCTGCACAAGTAGAAGATAGTGTAACCAAGAGTGGTGAGGGCGTTGCAAATATTATTGAAACGCAGAGAGATCAGGGCGTTGCGAATGGAAGTTGCGACGGTAAGGCGACTGCGGCACGAGGGTCATCTCTAGACCTTGGAAACACGAGAGCAACGACATCGAGTGCTGCCAGTATGCGATCAGGACCAAGCGGCGATCGAGGGCGTGGCCGACGGCGGCGATCATCCACGTACCACGGAGGGGAGAGCCGAGATCGAACGTTCGCATGTACCCTATGTCCGTCGACTTTCTTTTTCAAGCAAAATCGTGATCGACACATCAATGAGGTGCACCTAGGAAAGCGGCCGCACAAGTGCGAATTTCCTGGGTGCAAAGGGGCTTTTAAGAACAGGTCGGGTTTGAAGCAACATGTGAGGACGGTGCATGAGAAGGCGAGACCTTTCAAATGTGACAAATGTGAAAGCACGTTTGGTCAACGGAATCACCTCACGCAGCACGTGCTCGTGGTCCATGACAAAGTGAAGATGTTTCAATGTGAGTTTTGCGGCATGTCCTTTTCCAATGTAGGAAATCGCACGCAACATATTCGAAGAAAGCATTCAAATGCCAAACCAAGAACGGAGGATGGGAACGCAGACGCGAGCTCGTCCCCGGCTACTCGACCGCCGTAACGCTCCGTAAATTTGACATTACGCTAGTATCTCACGTCGGTCAATCTTCCAGTTGCTTGGTTGCCTTCAGTTTATTGCGGTACGTCCATTGGCGGAAACCAAGGCAATAGGAATGGCGCCAATGCAGCAGTCATCACGCCACTCAAGGCGTTGACAGTCTCTCCGCTCAAAACATCCATCCCGCAGATATGTCGATACCTTTTCTCCTCACCTTGCACCCGCCCCGTTGGTTTTTCCTTCAAAACCTTTCCACTTTGCGTATCCAGCCAACTCGCTTGCACCACTGCCCCAAGCATAGAATCCACCAAACTTCCGACCACCCCTCCAATGACACCAATAAATACCAGACGGAGCTGAGAATAAGTCCATTCCGGTCCGGCCCAGAAGAAGGCACCACCCACAATTAGGCCACCTAAAGCTGAAGCTATTGTCCCCCCCGGAGTGACGCCGCCATTGGTACCCCGTGGTACCGTCTTCCAGGGCGCTGTCACTAAAACTGGGTCGCTGCCTACTATGCCAAGCTCAGAAGCAAAGGTGTCACCCGCGCAGGCAGCAAAAAATAACAAGTACGCCAACAACAAGTTTCCTCGTCCAGGGAACGTCGCACTTACAGGGGCATCAAACCTATACAACAGGACATAAATAAGAGCTATCAGAACAGCTGGAAGGGAGGAGGCGAAGACTTGACGGGCGGAGCGATTGCCATGCGTGGTGTGATCGGGCTCGATTTGAGCTTTGCGAGAACTCTTGTATTTGGTAGCTCGGGTGCCAGATAGATAAAAGATATAAAGGGTGATCCCAAAACGTGTAGAAGAGGCCCAGGAAAGAAACCCAACCAGAAAGGCGGCAATAGCACCAGTCGGGGAGAGGGAGCGGCGGTGGAGGCCACGGCGGGATATCCCGACGGCCAAGATTAGGGCTGTATAAAATCGGAAAAGTTCGGAATGGAAGGGCATTTTAGGGACAAACTCGCTGAAGCAAACTGCGGGAAGATGCCGCATATAGATTTTCAGGTAAACGCGAAGAAATGCAGTATGTACACCTTTGACTGCATCAGGACTGAGTACTGCACCATATGTACACTGTCGTAAGCTTAATCTTAAAAGTGCAAACTACAGTACAGTATAATCGGGATTGCAACTGTACCAAGAATTTGTGCCAATGCCGTCTCTGGAAGGCGATGACACTTTGGTTGAAATCTGTGGCACACTCCAGCACCATGTACCGTAATGTACAGTATAAATTGTCGAGCGTGTTAGATTTCTACAGCAATGAATTTTACATTGCTTTGGCAGCCACTCTGCTCGTATTAGCCAACATCTCCATTACAGGACATAAACCCTGTCGTTTCCCCTGCTTACTGCAAATCTATTATAACTTTTTAAATTTTTGGCCAAATTTGAAAAATTTTGCGGAAAATTCCCTAAACCTTGGATGTCACCTATCTTTGGCAGCGTCTAGATGTGCAATTTACCATGTACGGTATAAACCACAAACTTTAAGACAACCATTACAATGGAGTCCTTATCATGAAAACTGGGCGGAAAGGGGGTTTCAATCAAAGAAATAGGGCCCAGGTGGCCCCATTTGCAGATTCGAACTGTTTTCCAGTAATCAAAAATGATAACCAAAATCCTTTTCAAAATTTATAATAAATAAATATCTTAATCATGAACACGAAGCAGTGATCAAACTGTGACTATTCTTTAAATTAATCTCTGATCCTCTGAAGACTCGACTCTATTTATTGGTCACTGTTCGTTTGATGCCTTCAGCTTCAAAATAAGGTATAGGTCTGAATAAAGAGTAACACACCCCCTTTTTGCGACGACGAAGATAACCATAATGGCCCACAGCCCTTACTGGAAGCACTGGAAAAAATCAGAGGGGTTGAGTCTTGTCGGACTGTCTGTGTCGCTATGAATAACAGGCCCTTCAAGATTTCCAAGCCAAGTTTGCAGCGCTGGAGCAAGTGGGCAGAATCAGAGATGAAGTAAAAGGAGAAATATTCTTTCTTTATCACCAGCAAAAGACCGAGCTGTGCGACAAGGTTCTCATTGGAACAAGAGAAAGAAATTTTTGCATGTGTTTCGCTTAAGCTGACGGAAGAACCCTTCTTTGTCAATGAAGACTTGAGTATCATTGCACGTTAGTACCGCGATAACCAGGCAAGGAATCGCAAATCATCTTCACGCCTGTGCCAGGCTATACTTTCTCGTTTCTGGCTTTACAGCTTTCTGAAGCGCAAATCCAACAAATTTAGCTCCTATGCAGCTCGTCCCGAAGATCAGCTCCGTATTCAGTGTTTTAATGTTGATATATTCGCAAGTTGAGTTGATGTATAGGACTTACATTATCATGGCTCCTCGACTAGTCTACAATCTTGATGTAACAGGATTTTCTCCTGGACGGTACTTATTGGGAAATATGGGGAAGTGTTTGGTAACATCTGTAGGTGTTAAAGCATCTTGGCAGAGAATAACTTTTCAATACGTGAACCGCATATATTTTCTGTTGTGGTTGAGTGGTACAGGCGCAAGCGTAGCTCCTTTGGCAGTTTTCAAGGGGATTCAGGAACCAAGACTAAGCGATGGATTATGTACTGAAAGTGTGTTTAATTTGATACCTAAAGAATAGGTTGCCTTCTAGCGATAATATGTAAGCAGTTTCGATGGACATGTGTTCCGTAAATTGGTGTCGCGCTTTATCGAATCCGCTCGAGGTTTACATTCTGCTGAACGGTGGATTGTTTTATTTTTGACGCATCTCACTTTCATTCGCTATCAATTGCAGTTGGAGAGATGAAGAGGGTGCAAATTGTGACTTCTGCGTTGCAAGCACATATAATCGACCGCTTGCAATCTTTGGATATATCCTTTTTTTGGCGTTTCAAGCACTATGTGAAAGAATCCGTCATGAAATTGTCGCTAAAATATGGATGTCAGTTGTAAATAAGGTTGGGAAAACTGCATGGAAGGCATGAATGAGATTACATTTAAGTAGGATTCGAGCAGGATGCCACGCAGAAAAACATTATGGGGCGGTTTAAAAAGGCTGGTCTTCGGCCTCTCAATTTTAATTCTGTAGCGGGATTACGCGTTTGGAAGTCAAATAGATGTCATTAAATGATATCCTTTCACGAAGTTATTCAGGCGGCAAGGATGAATACTGCTCGAATGAAGCTGGAAGGTACTCCTTATCCTAGAGTGAAGGCTGGATTTGTTGGTACTGCAGTGTTTATTAAGGTATTCCGTTTAGATTTCAAGGGACTGCTGAAGTATCTAGAGGAAAAGAGGAGTTAATAACAGGCAGAGACTGGGGTTAATAGTGAGATAAACGTGCGCAGGAGTAGGTGCAGCAGGCTAGGAGGAGGCCCTGGATATATAAAAATGTTAGGTCGAATGCTCAAGACCACTTCGAGCGCTACGGCGAGCAGTTCTTCTTTTTGGTAACTCTCAAGAAGCGCAGTTAGATAATTAGAAACTGTTTAGAGAAAGAGAGAGATGCTTAGGAAAGACTTGCGAATGTTTTATATTGAATCAATACATTATTTGCAAGATTCCCTTTCTTTACCAATTTTCTAAAGAATTCCTCTCTCTCTCTTTGAAATATATTATATTTCTACCCAAGATGTTTCTCAATTAGCTCAAGTCTTATGGAAATAGTTATTCTTTCTCTATATAACTATTTAGTGCCGCTTTTCATCAACCTTTAGAATTAATATTCACATTTTCCTTTACTTCTTTACAGTGCGTACATTTGTGCACGTTACTGTGCTTCATTTGAACTAAATTTAAAATATTGCTGAGGTAAAACTGGGCCTTAAACCCAGAAAAGGCAGGGCGCGCCCGCCTCGTACCCAACCTCACTTATTCACCCGACAAGATAGATGATTACATCTACCAAGGTCGTTCCTCGGAGATTGATACGAGGAAACAACATTCTATTTATATTTTACTACATTTCGGGAGAGATTTGTCGCTTCACATGGCCGACGTGGACCACCCGGTTAGCTCTTAGCTAACAATATAGTCGGATCCTGCACCGGACACCAGTTTTAATGATGCAATAAAAGTCTCCCTTGTTCATCGGTACGGTAGTGGAATTTGGAAATAAACGAATGAAACTTACATAACTACATATTTTCATAAATTCGTAATACATGCAGTGTACAAATTGCCTACCTTATGGAATAATACTAATTTCTGAAAAATATTACAGAATTGTCTTCTATTACGGGACAATTCCCAAATCGGCGAATGCACGCAGGAAATGCACTGTCCCACCAACAACTTCATGACTGTGAAGCAATCATGGCAGTAGCTTCTATCAAAAAAGTAATGAGCAAATACAGCTCAGACAAAATCAAATCCAATAATTCCGAGCCTTCATAGAATGGAATTAGAAATCTAGAGTAGATTTCCACTCGTATACATTCTTTCCATGGTATCAGCTTCTTTTTTGCCGACCTGTACAGCCGTAAAAGCTCTGAAATAAAATACTTCATCTTTCCTCCTAATAGACAAGTAATCTCTTGCCAAAAGTCATATTTTACTACAAGCTAGTCAACTGATGTGCAAAGTATCTCTCTGGACTGCGCTCATGAATCTCAGATGCAGACTGTAATACTACAGCCTACCAATAAAAGGACAGATGTTTTTGATATTCGAACATACGCCGCAGAAAATTCTCTTAGGTATAGGATTACCTCGAAGAGAATAGTCTCTACAATTTGAAGCAATTTAGACCCAGAATTCTACGAACAACCAGACTGGGAGTTCGTAAAACTCTCTTTTAGAATGTATATAATGACATAGTAGCCAGACTTTCTCAAATTTCCCAAAGACTAAGAGGCTCTTACAGTAAGAAAGGGCATATACCAAAAGTAAAAATGATACCTTTTTGTGATATATCAGAATACACAAAATTTTCGACGATTTCGATGATGGTTCTAGGATTCTTAAAAGTTTGTGAGGTACGAGGTTGGAGATTTTTCAAGAGAAGTTTGAATATGTATTGCCCTATGTACCTGAAAAGGCGTCCCAGTGTTTCAGAATTTGACGCTATTCTGAGAAGTATGAAGGAGTTGGATTCAAAAGATGCATCGAAGCAATAGACTGCTACGAAATCGGTTCAGATAATTTTTGCAATGCTTTGACAGGACACTACTGGAGTGTAAATATAGTGAATAAAGAAAAACAAAAGTGACAGCTTAGAGTGATCTCGATTTGAATATATGGTATTGATTTGCCTGTGATATAGTGTGATCTCGATTTGCAGATACGAAATTGGTTTGCTGAACTATCTTTGACGAAAAACGACCTGATTTTAGTAGAAAGCTCACCGCTAATTAAAAAAATTTTTCTGCAAGGTTTTCATTTAAGCTTTCAACGCCCTAAGAAACGCCATCATCACCTCCGGATAGAGATTTACCTTACATCTCGGTCGATAGAATCTATTCAAAAAGGCCAATATTTATTGGCCTTATGGATCACCCTGTCAGCTATGAGGAAAACATGTTCACTCAAAAACAGGAAGCAATAAGAAAGAACATTGAAAGACTCTTTGAAGTGCTGCAAGCACGATTTTCATTTCTTCGAGAGGACATCAATTCGTGCTTTATTGATGATATAGTGAGAATTTTACAAGCCTGTGTGTTTTTGAACAACGTGATTGTGCTCATAAATCAAGATGGTCTATTCTCCGAAGACAATGAAAAGGAAAGGAAAAGCTTGGATGTATTGAACGAGATTCATGATATTGATAAAGTAAATGCAGTGCATTCGGAAGCTAAAAAGGCATCTCACAAAAGCAATGCAAACACGTCACACAATGAGCGGTGTGAATCGTTTATTGTACGATATGTTTCCGTTACGTCGGCCATCATTCATAAGAGTTCGAAAGTGTATCTCATACAACATATTGGTCATGAATGGTTTTTTAACTTCACTAATGTAAAGGAGACATCTCACAGGGGTTTCTGCTTTAGAATATTCCCGATAACATTTACCTTCCACCAGAGAGGGAGACCTCGCAGAATGTCTTCAGAGTAGCTTTGGAGGTACAGTAACATCATAGAGGCCGTTCTCATCTCCATTGATTCCCAGCTACTACCTCTTGTTCTTCTCTTCTACTCATAGCTAAGTCGTTGTTGATTTATTTTCTCTTTTTTATCACATTATTCGAGGCACTATCTATCCCGAGGCTTAGTAGGACTTACACATTTGCTATTCATGAACCTCTTGAGCACCACTTCGTGCTTTTTTATGTCAGCTTACACTATAAGTAGCAGTTTGAAATAAGTTTCCATCTTTTTTTGAGACTCAGTCTGTCCAATTAACATTTATATGAAACAATTTATCGTTCTATCGTTCCTTTCATGTATTTTATAATTTTCGCTATCTCTTTGTCTATTTCTTGTTGACTTTCGGCATTTTCTTCTTCTTTGTTCTAATAAAGCGTCGTTTCTGATTTTTACTTGTTTCTTTTTCGCATTCAATAAAGATACCTGGTCCATAAAGTCTGCTTTTCATCGAAAAAAACTTCTTGCTTTCGTACTCCTGTTCTCTTTTTACGCCATGTCCATCGGCTCTTCCCCTGTTTCCACTGTGCCCATCACTGAACTTTGGCTGAGAGCTAGATTATATTCCATCGTAAACATATAAAAACCCTGGTGCATACTTAAATAACCATTTCTGTCTTTTCTTTCTAGAGGCATACGATTGAGCTACTTTATTTTGTCCTGAATATCTTCTTCATTGACACCAGATATTTTCTAGTGCTCTACTTTTTTATTCGCAACAATATAATGTTGAGAATCTCACGTGAGTATGTCTCATGTTGAACGCAGCGAGTGTGCTGTACGTTGAACTACACAGCTGGCGCGCCGTGACTGCACTGAGTTCCAAAAGTTTTCTTTTCTTCGGTTCGGTCCTTGAACAGAAGGTCGGACATATTATTCAATATGATAAAGTCCATTTAATGCCGAACTAGGCTTAACTCTGCAGGGACATTGGTGGATGTGGTGTATTGCGTTAAAAAATGCGGCAGGGTGTTGGTCGATGTTTGGATGGTTTGAATCATAGTTCTGATTCCATGTATTATTTTAGACTCATTTTGTTGTTTTTTCCTGTGTTTGGCTGCGGACAAGCGACATTTAAGCTTTGCGTGGTTGTAAAGTTTATTGAAAGTGGGACAGTACTGGAAAAAAGGCAGGTGGATGAGACGATGAAGAGGGAGTAGTTTGAGAGAATATTGTGGATGTATCGGTCAAGTATGACAGGAAAGAGTGGCAAAATAGTCAGCTGCGGCGAATTAATCGGTGCAGAGCCCAGATTTAGCGCAAATAATAGCTCTTTATTTCTTATTGGCTGGCAGTATAATTCTTTATAGTTAAACTAACATAGAAAAGTAATAGCACACGCGCTAAAAGTGCCTCAGAAATGATCGGGAATTGAAACACTTTAAGAGTTAGGCGAAACTTTTACCTCCGAAATAGCCTTTTTGATACGGGGGAACTTTTCCTTCATGCAATATTACGCCTCAAAAAGCGTAAATAGATATTTGCTCTTATTATTGAAAAATACATGTACAGTACTGAGGAAGTGGTTCAGGAAGATTCCTTTCTGTACTCCAATTCGCGTAGATAATTGAGATACAACATTTATCTTGAGTACCATTACCTCGCACTATACGGTATAGATTCGGAGTTTCCAACGCATGTTGACATTTTCAACTTTGGTGGATTGAAAGTAGTCCCCGCCTTTGCTGGGGTTGAATACCGACAGTGGTTTACTGTACAGTGCACAATGCCGCGCACATGACCCATCTGGAGATCTTTCACTGTAAGTGAGGCGCTTCTATCAAAATATATACCTACTCAAACTTTTCCCCCTTGCAGTTCCCAAAAGAAGTTTGAAAAAAGAACCGATCGCAAATGTACCCGTAGGAGCACCTCTATTGCCAGGGAACAAAAAAACAAAAAATTAGGGCTAAACGTTTTTGATATGTTGTTAGAACTAGATCTAGATTGGAAAACTTTACTGCATTAGTATCGAAACTATTTTGGTTATTCAACGAAAGCCAAACTTTTTGTCATAACACCGCTGAATATGAGGGATGTTTGAACATACTCATACTCAGAAAAAGTTGATGATTTTGGTGTTGACGACCAACAACATCAACTATTAATCACCAGCTATTCCCCAGACTACGCACATCCACAGAATCGAAGTTGTCCATCTCCTATATCACTTAGATTGACCAATGTAGTTTAGCCACCGTTACTCATCAGCAAGTGACAGAATGGCGCAAATTGATAAATTATGCTCAGAAAATTAGGATGAAGCAAAATATGCCCAGTCGTTTTCGGCTTCAATTGCAGTATTAGATCAAGAAAAGGACGCAAATAAGCTATCCAGGAAGTGTGAAGGGGTCTGTAAATATTAGAAGAGGCTTTTGCCCCTGAACTGTGACTACCTTCAGCCAAATCCAGTCTGCCCGCCTAGCAAGTTTCTAGAGACTTTCAGAATTCCGCTTTGACTCTACCGTTTGCTCCATGATGGACTATTGGACGATGAAGCAAAACTCTAACAGAGAGTGAATGGGATCTGTAAACGAAGACAAAGCTCCCATCGGTAAACTCTTTGTTTTCTACGAAAATTGGCTACTGGACTTTCATTCCAATAAATGGATGACATGGTCCACATGTCACCGTAGTCCCAGCGCTAAGAATTCAAGCTTACATTAATAGCAATCTATCGCCGCTTCGGGCTGTCTATCAGAATCGGGAACCGAGCTTAGAACAGCTTCGAACAATTCATACCGCATACGAGAAAGAGGAGCTTCCTGATTACACACACGCGGTACACTGCATGTATTTATATTGGGAAAACTGTATAAAATAATACAAAGGGCAATATAACAACGTTAGAGACGGGAAGCTAACAAAGATAAGCTGTGAGACAGTTTGCGATCGTGACTTGTATTGCTGGCATTGGTTTGCGATCATTGCGGGATTAACAACTACAAGGCTTTTATTGATGATAGTACTCTACTTATGGATCTTTTAACAGCCTAGAGGCGTGCTTACCTACCATAGGGGTATTATGTTAATATAGCAGCAAGACATTGGCCAATGTACTATCTTCGTGATGGAATATATCCGGACTAGTCTATGTTTCTGAAACCGCCGAGAGCTCCAATCACGGATCATGGACGAAACTTTACTGAGCATCAAATGAGTATCAGAAAGGACATTGAACGTATTTTTGGTGTTTCACAAGGTCTTTTTAAGATATTGCGCCACGAAATGTACGAACGGTCAGATGGAATGATAAATGATGTCTTTGTTATTCTTCATAACGTGGTAGTTGACATGAAAAGAAAGGGAGAACTAGATGAAGAGAATGATGGAAAAGTAAATGTAGTTGGCTTCTTCAATGAGTTCGTGCATAGAATAGAGTTGTCTGCCTCCACATATTCCTTCTTGAATGCTATCCATGAGTCCGAGGATAATACTATTCATGCGGGTGGTTTATTTGTGCTTCTGGGGCGATCTGACCTGGTTCAGAATTTTTAATGCATATAGAGCTTTGTGATCAGCTCTCCAATCACTTGTGGGAAATATGGGGAGATTAATAGACAGAAACAATCCGTAAGTCTTATAAATTGCTCCCTGTTGAATCTGGAGAAGTACCAGAACGCTTCACTGTTTTCATTCTAAATAAAACAGGCTTCTGCGGTTCGCTACACTCAAAAAAGGCCCGAGGGGGGAAAGGGGAGCTATTATTATATAGACTTTTTGAGTGAGGTAGATTTGTTTTTTGTTCTCTACATGGACACATCTCCAGTACATAGTAGAAGAAGCGATCGTACTTTCATAAGGTATAGTAATGTCTTCGATGACATTACCATACTTCATGAGCGTACTACAGCATGTAACGTCATGTAAAGTTGCGTTGGGCCCGGTTTGGATCAAGCTGTGCAGCAGGTTGCCTACTTTTCGCTAGCAAGCGGTGTATCTTTTTGGCCGCTGAGAAATATGGCCTGCTTATATGATTCGATTGAATTTTCGTCCTATACATACCCACTTATATCAATCATCGCCTTCTCGTTGATCGAGGTCAAACCGAGAGCCCGCTCGTAGCTCTACTGTGTATTTTCAGACCTAGCGCTGTATGATTCTAGTGTTCTCTTGAGTACTGCGGTGCAAAGGTGATTCTTTCTTAAATATCAAACCCAAATGGCATTCAGATATCCAAGAGGATTTCACGAAAGTTACAAGGGTACTGAAAGCACAGGTTGGTTCCTACACCTTCATGGAGCAACAAATCATAGACCACGTATTCCTTCAAAACTTTCCTTTAGTCCGTCATTGGAAATGGGAAAACTGAGGCCTCTTTCCATATCCTGCGTAACTGTTTCGGCGTGTTCAAACTCAGATATCTCTACCGAGTGGTCCCACCCTCATGCAAAACAAAAGGAGAATCATTCCTTGACAGCCGAATAGAAAAAGCGATATGAACCTTTGTTGTGGGGTCCTAAAAACATATACTGTATATTCAAGGGGCATCAGCTTCTTTTCACGGCTGAGTGGAGGAATCCAAACATACTTCGAGTTCCCCGAAATATCGTCTCGAGGCTGGCCAGAAGTAATGCTGCGTTTGATATCAAGCCGCAAAGCTGTTAACGCAAAGGCACAATGCAGCAGCTGGCAGCGCGTGCCTTCACGTACACATCGCTCAGAGTCTCTATCGCATTTAAAGCCACAAAAACTGCTTAGAACGTCACGTTTCAAATTGCTCGAAGTTCGAGCAACACTAGTTAACGCAGCGACTGCGTTAGTGTGGCAATCTTGCGGAGTGGATATTGGGACGGGAAATACTCTACCCCTATAGTAAATTTTAGTAAAAAAGTCTTTCCTTCTATGCATAGCAGTTGTTGATGTGATTAGCGACCTCTGCGGATTGAAGATTCGCATGCTCCTATTACAAGGTGCGAAAGCCTGTGATATCACTCTAGTAAGTCAGTGGGTTTATGAAGGTGACATCACAAAAATTGTCCCTCCAGCGATTCTCTGGCAAAGATATTCGGTTTTGTAGTACGTACTACGGTTGACCCCATTACGCGGTTCTTTAAGTGAATGGAGAACCACATTTCGCAAGTACTTGAGCGTTTCGACTAATTTTATTCTAATGTATAGGGTGTTGGCTGTCAAGTGGGGATCAGCAAAATCAGAAGATACAATGTAATATTGCATTAAATCATAGAATAGTACTTAGAAGATTAATTGTTCAGACTTGCTCCAACTTGGAAGTTGGCGTTGGGCATCCTCTTGATCTTCAACGAGAACACTTGCGCCATCAACATGCCGACATTCAGGTTGAGCACGTTATCGCCTACATGTATATTGCTATTCTCAGAAGGCGCACTTTTTTCCCGTTCGACGGAACTTCTTGGCGATAAAGACTGAAAAGACGTGTAATTAGGACCTGTTTAGTCTGGTCTAAGAAACTCTTCCATGATATTAACCGATGCCAGACTATTTTTATCAAAAAACGGAATCAAAGTTAATAGAAGCAGATGAGTAAAATCCTGCAAAATTTCCTTTCAGGAATTTGAGCTCTGTATTCAGTTTTGACTCCATCAGAAGCGTTTGGCACAAAATCTCAAACTGAAAGACAATTGAGGCAGCTTTGGTTTTTGCTGACGAAGAGGCCAGTGGAGCATTATAAATTAACCCGACGGAGCGAGCAATTTTGCTTACGGTAAGGTCAGATTTATCGTCTGTTTCTAGTTTCTTAGATCACACGGGACGAGATGTAGGCGTTTTGTACATCAAAATATTTCCCCATTCGCACCCCTGGTATTGTGGGCCCAAATACTAACGGGGCTTATTTCCAGGATCGCTATTCCTCCTGCCAACATTCGATGAAAACTCCGGACAAAAAGCAAAAAGCTTGACAACCTCGATATACTTGATAGGAGGAGTTTATTTTCGACCCTTTTATCCATATACTTGTTTTGCTGCCTATACAAGCATATGATGGGCACCTGGGCTTTTTCTTCGGTTTCACAAGAAGGTGGGCATGGTTTGTACTACTTTTCAGCATACAGGTATTTTTGTGTCGTCTTGCTTACTTTTTTCCAGCGAGACTCCAGAGAAGTGCTCAGGTTTTAACGAAATGCTTCAGGTTGTTGCAAATATCTAGTTTTCCAAAAAGGGTAGATTTCAGATCTGCTGTAGTGGTCGATGCTGACACCCACCCGAGCAAGGAAATAGTATTCGTATGGTGTGAAGCTCGGCCCCCACAGACCTCCTGTTAGATTTTGAACTGTGTGCTTTGTGTTGCCTGGATAAGTTTGACAATGCCAATACACTGGGGTGGTTCAAGAATTTAGGTGCCGCAGTCCCGAGACCGGGTGAAGGAAGATTAGTGAAAGGATGTAGGAAATAGGGGGACGGTGTAACAATTTTCAAGCAGAGGGAACTTTGTGAAAAAATTTCTCTGCTTGAAAATTGTCGCAAAGAAATTGGCGGGAATTCTCCGCAAGATCACTCCCTTGTTAGAATTTTATTTGTCGAATTATTTTCTTCCTGCAATACAATCTCGGACAAAAGGCTCTCAGTTTTTTCTGATATTTGTTACCGGGTACAAACCCTTTTATTATTTTTCGCATAATAAGGTTGATTAAATTCTGCATTATATCAAATTTTTATTTTTTTTCTCATAGTAGATGTGCTCTAGTAGCGCTTGTCGCGAAATAAGAGGGAAAGAAAAAATAGTCTACAGTAATTTAATTTTTTTCTAGGATCTTTGCTCTTCACCCATTTCGACTGAACATCTCCAAGCTTTGTTTCACTCGGCGTCCGTCCCACATTACGGGCGGGCACCGGATTTTCATCGGTCAGGGCATTTCGAAGATCGCACAGCTACTGTCGCAGAGCTCTCGCTGTACCATTCTCTTCGATAACTATTTCTATTTGTTTGCCGTCCGGCGCCCACAGGGTACGTCAGTCGAATTGTGCATTGCCTTTAATGACTGCTAAGCTACTAGAGCAAGACTTGCGTGGCCTACTGTACCCTGCGGCCGCAGCCTTTCTGACATTTTGATAAACTGCGAGGGGTCCTGGTCTCTTCATCCCTGCATGTTCTTCTCCAAGCTCATACGTCCAGACCTTTCTCCGCCGTCAGAATCGTATGTCTCTACAAGCTCTCAAGCTTACACCAGGAGGTTCTCAGGCCTTCCTTCGAATTCGGGTGGTTGAGTTTTCTTCGGTCCCTCCATTGTTTTAGAAGGCTAATGCTTCAACCATTATCTAGAATCGTTTTTAAGCAGATCTTAAGGCCCTTCGCAGTGTAGAATAGACTGCAAAGATTAACTTCCACCTAGTGTACATTTTGAAAAAGCCTGGTATAGATAATTGCAATGCTTTTGCACACAGCCTCATCGATCTTCCTACCTCTTTATTGATTGAACTTCTGTGGTCTCACTCTGATCGACCACTGCACCGTATAGCGACATCAACCGCGATCCGATGGGACAGCTGTCCCATATCAATTGAATATTAGAAGTCTCACTTTCTTAATAAGGTGCAGTAATCTAAGTATAGTAACTTAATTCATGGTCGTCCCTTCAGCCAGAGCCGGTTTTCCCCGTACTGACAGCGGATATCCAGTGACTAGCCCCGCAAACAAGTAGTATTCAACATTTTTTATCCGATCACTATCTTCCAATTACGACAAAGTTTAGATCTAATTTCTTTAAATTGTATGCAATTTTCTGTGTGGTATATAATGACACGTAATTTTGTGATGAAGTCCGATAAAAGCAAATATTTTGATTATTTGAATAACGTAAAGGGTCCCGATAACTTCTTTCCCACTAGATAACTTTCAATGTTAGCATAATTTTGCCATGTTCTATCCTTTCAATACCCAATGATAGATTTTTAGCTGCAGCTTTCTAGTTTTGAAGCTACAGAGCTTCTATTCTCTGCGATTATATGTTTCTAGGTAACTTCAACTGGTAAATATTTATGAGCCTAAAAATTTTTTGAATAGCCACAGCTACTTCAAATATTTGTATGATAAATATTTCGTCTTATGAGAAAAAAATTTGCCTCATATGACGAAAATTCCATCGAGGATAGACACTAGAAGCGGCAGAGTGGCGTCGGAAAAGACGACTTGAAAAAATGCTAAGGCATGCATGCGGTATTGTTATACCCTGAGTAGCGTTAATCAGAAGTCATTGGGCATTACACTAAGAACTTACTTACCTGAATTGAAAGCTATATAAACACAGCTTGCCAGAAATAAAACGTTCGCGACAGTATTTATATCTTCCGCGACGACTTATCCCGCAATACGCATTAACCGCGTGGATATAACCGACGACATCTTCCATGCATTAAAATAACCCAAAATTTTCCCGTTATTTATAGATTTTCTATTCTTGGAAAATCAGAAGAGAGGGGCAACTGATGCGCTCCGATGCCTACTTCACAATTCCGATTCCAAGTCCTTCCTCGTACTAAGGAGCCGATATCGCACTTCAAGACTCAATCCGTGGGTCGATACCACCTCAGAAGGACCTAAGAGACAGCACTAGTACCAAATCCGCGACCACTGAGATGCAAAAATTCCTTGACAAAATGTTCACCCCATTAGTCCCGTTCCTAGCTCCGGAAAATCTGTCCATTATCAAAGCCTCATTCCTCGACCCTTTTCGTCAATGGCACACTGAACACCAGCGCAGGGCGAAAACCCCGCCATGGTACCGAGAATGTTTCCGACCCTATCTATTGAAACAGAGAGAGAGTCAGCCTGGGCGCTGCTACAGGAACAGTAGAGGAGATGGTAATGGGTTTCAGAAAGTTGGTGGCAAAGGGTGTGTGAAGTGTACCTGGGTTCCTACAAGAATCTAGATGACCCCCCCCTTTTTATAGACAGTACGATAACTCTACTCCAGAAATTCTACACTATGTTAGCTCAGTAGAACTTACTAGAAAGTAGAGGTGGAACTATATAATTGTACTATCTAGAATAAAACTACGTAAATAAAACGATGACGTGGGCCTCCACATCAAATAAAAACATTGAAGGAAAATAAAATTTCTAAAATCATTCAAGACGATACAGTTTCTCTGTTACACCACTGTGTAATAGAGAACTGGAATAACGACAGCAAAAAAGTCTCTATTACACAATGGTGTAACAGAGAAATTGTTACATCTATCCCCAAAGTAACATAAACGAAATGATTGCAGCCCAGTACGGGATGTTTGACCGAGAGCACATCAAAGCGTGGTTAGTCCTACTTGCGCTCTACGGAATACCGTCTTTCGCCGGATGTACGAGGAAATGGCTACTGATCCTGCTCTAAGCTTCCTCATAGCCCTTAGGTAGGCCTTCTACTGAGCTCCCTCAGTAGAAGGGCTACTTAAGGAGAGGTTGATTTCCAGACGCCCTTAGATTGCGGAACCCCCAAGAAGTTAGTTCTCAGACCACAGCCTCCTATACCGGTTCTTTGTTATTACCACCACTCCACGCTGCGTTCTGATGCACCCGGCACTAACCTGTGCTCCCTTCTGTGTCGGTTTCAAGACATTACTGGTAATGCTCGAAGACCTGAAGTCTTTCCAAATGAAGAGGGAGCAGCGTTGTGGGCCCCAGACACACTGCCTCTGTCGAGGCCACAACGCCCGCAATCCCTTCTTCTCGCCTTCAACATTCTCTCCGCTTCCTTCTCCTCGTCTTCAGCATTCTCCTTGAAGTACAGTACGTTCCTCTCCGATACTACAGCAACTCCATATTACGCTCAGATCCCCCATTTTCTGCCATATGATCTTTTGATTTCCTCTCCATTCCCTCCATCAGAGTAATCCAGACAGATTATGCAGGAACGGCACGCTTCTTACATGTAGCCGGCCATCCCGGCTTGATTGCGGACTGTTCTCTCAACGTACGTGTTGAGTCACTTGTCTATTTAGAATGCCTCAGTAATTATGGAGAGTGTCTCTCCACACTACTTGCAATATTTCTACATACAGTTGTGAACGACTTCAGCATTCTAGTATTTAATATGTCTCCTCAGACGGATTCGAATAAACCAACAACCTTAACCAAAAGAAGCAATTACATTTCCACAGGCGCCCCCCGGCGTGCACAGTGATCACTACGCCCCAGCGCCGTGCTTTGTTGTGGCTCACAAAACGACCTGTCGAGGTACTTCTACTGTTTCAACTGCTGACCCGAAGCTCAACGACCAACGTCTGGTAACGGATCAGCATCATCCGACCCGCCGAATCAAAATGCAAGTATTCATCGACAGCCAAATCCAAACTTTTTGGCTACGCCGATAGACCACCCACGGCTTGTACAACTTGACGCCGAGTCTATCCGCCATTTTCTTCTCCAGTATGACACTTACAGTCAAGAACTCACATTCCGAGCTGCTCAACTCACAATCAGTGGAGCTGTTATTACTGAACCTATTAATCCAGTTAATATCAAGTTTTGTGTTAACACAGATCAACTATAATCTGCTATTGATCTTGTATTTATCGAATTTGTTTCAGATTATGAAAAGCTTTCAGAGGAGCTCCTCAGATCCCATCTAGAAACAAAGGCCCAGGAATCAAGAAGCATTTTGACTGCCGCCAACGTTGATGCGATTATCGAGAAGCATTTAAAGATGGACATGGCAATCAAGTCTACGAGGAATAGAATGGAACTCCTTTTCATGTCCTAAACGTCTTTACTTCGGAGATGTGGTCTGAAGTGGATTCTTAAAAGTAATCCAAAGCTTTGTGTCCATCATGTTTTATCTGCCATCAAACCCTCTCAGCTACGTGTGAGATTGGAAAACGACCTCAAGTTTACCTACAGTAACCTTGAAACTAATTTCCGTGTCTTAATGAAGCATGCACTCGAACTGTCTGACGCTTTCGAGAAGCTTGACATCGGACCAAGCATTCGTAACAAAAAGACGCAATGTAACGCCTCTAGGCATGGTAATAGTAATGATGACAGAGCAAACGGCAAAAAAGGGAAAAGCTCAGAATTTACTGGAGAAGAGCAATATACTAGCGGTAGTAGTCGATCCCATTATAACAAAACGCGCTCAAAAAGGCCGCCTCCACTTTGCCTGCATGATCCTTGCAAGGCTCAAGGTATCAAGCACTGGATTGATGAATGCCCGGACACAACCGATGAACAAAATGCAAAACTGAAAGCAGAAATAGCAGCAGAGAAGGCCCGAGATGGGCCATCGAAGTCTACTAGAAGTCAGAAATCTGAGACCGAAAGATTATCTAGTTCTGATAAGAAATCAACTGAAAGGCTTGCTGGCAGCTCTAACGAGCCTGCATCTTGTCCAATCACAGTTAGCGACGGTAATGCTGACTACTATTTGATCGTCAGGTGCGACGATGGCAGTGACGAATGTCTCATCTCGCCTATCTTGGCTGAAAATAGTTCCATAGAAGGCATTGGTAAGATATGTTCTATTGAGCCTGTAACTTTACAAGTAGCCCTCAAAGCTAATGAAGAGGATGTTCAGGCCTTTACTTTTTCGCGTTCCTGGACTTTACCCGTACAGTTCTACGCCTGTCATCAGGACTATTGGAATTTAGGAACATCACATTCCTAGTCGCAGATGAAGACCTTGCTAATGAATAGATGATCATCAGCCTCCCAGTACTAAGCCATCTACGTGTCGATACAAAAAAAATTATTGGAAGCAAATAGAGAGGAACTTGACGGCACATATTGCAGCTTAACAGCAATATACCCCAACTCGGCTTCTAATCAGCAGGGTTCTGTCGGAAGACTGATGATAGCCCGTCTAAACAGAATGTCAAATGGTGCTGCTGAACTGCATGGCATAGACTGCCGAGAATTCAGCAGCACACATCAACGCCCAAGGGTAAATCATTTTCGGGTCCGTTCTGAGTCAGATTCGTTCCTTGACCCTTCACTTCTCGACCAGATCGATGAAGAACAGCATACGTGTATAACAGATGCTTTAATGCATATAAAAAAGAAGCCAAAGGAAACTTTTTACCAGAAGAAAACGGCGCCACACTAGAAAGGATTTTATTGGACCACGTCAATATTTTTCGGACATCGTTCTCATCAGGACCTGCAGCAAATGTTCCGCCTATGGCTATCAAGCTTACTTCGAACGCCTTCCTGTGAAAGTCCGTCTTCTAAATTATTCTAAGGAACAAAGGGAGTTTTTGGCCGATTTGTACGAGATCTAGTCGCCATGGTTTGGCCTACCCTAATCCAAGTTCAGCATGAGCATCTGCCCCTTTTCTTGTGCCTAAACCTGGAGCTCGTTTTCGGTTCACTGTGGACCTTCGTCCAGTGAATAATTTTACTATCCGCCACCATTATCCTATGCCCAATACCGAACAAGAGCTCAAAAAGCTTTCTACATCTAAGTTTTTCGCCACATTTGCTTTATCTCATGGCTATTGGCAACTCCCACTACATCACGATTCTCAGGAGTTCCAGTCTTTTATAACACCTGACGGTATTTTCACACACACAAGGGTGCTACATGGTACAATGAACGCTGTTTTCCACATGCAATCAGCCTTTGCGGTACTGCTTTCTGACTTACGTACTAATATTTTGGCTTGACTTGACGATTCACTCGCCCACCATAATACTATAAATATGCTGACTTGTATTGAAGTGTTTTTCAAAATATGTGCTGCTAACAATATTAAGCTCCACCCACGTAAATGCGTTCTATTCTCATAGGAGATCCGTTGGTGTGGCAGGCTTGTATCTACTGAGGGCATTAGGTTTGATCCTCGTCATCTGGAAGGACTGCTCTCAATGGAACCTCCGTCTACTGGAGGACACCTTCAATAGTTTATTTGTGCTTTGCAGTGGTTCAAGCAAGGGATCCCAAATTTCTCAGAGTTGATTTCTATCTTACATGATTTCATGGAACTCGTGTACTATTACGCACAAAAACGCACTAAGCGAGCAGTTTCATGTGTTCAGGTCTCATCCCTCGGATGGGGAGCCAGAGAGCTAAAATGCTTTGAAGCTTGCAAAAATACTTTATCAAACAAAGTACGGCGCTCACATCGAGATTGCGAGAAATGACTCTGTGTTTATGCAGATGCATCTGACACATTTTGGTCTGGCATCCTCACTCATGTGCCTGCAATGGACCTTGCCTCCCAAACCCCGACCAAAGGCACTAACCTCTCTCGTTTTTATCCGGACGATTCAACGCTACACAAATAGGATGGTCTACCCTTGAGAAAGAGGCTTACGCTATTCTAGCTACACTGGAAAGGATGCATTCGCTGGTCGCTAACCTCATTGGGTTTGATCTTTTTACGTACCATAAAAATCTCATCTTTTTGTTCGACCCTCTCTCTGTAGTTCCAGATCTTTCGCAAACCACACTGCGCAAAGTGCTCCGCTGAACAGTTCGCCTCAGTATCTATAACTACACTTGCTTTCATATTCAGGGTGAAGATAAAGTTTGGGCCGATTTGATGGGCCGTTGGTCAGCCCCTCCGCAGACCGTTCGTTGTCTTGTTACAATACCGGAACTCCCTTCATCTTTTACCCCTAATTTTGACTGCCCATCCAAGAAAGAACTTTCTGAAGTGCAACAACCACACGAGTAGCCAAATGGGTTGGTTCTAACGAATGGACTGTTGTACTTTAAAGACAGTGCAATATGGATCCCAGATGATGAGAGCATGTTGCAACTACGACTATGTATTATTCCCCACACGGGGCCTAGTGGACATCGCGGTCGTAAGTCCCAAAAGGATACACTCCGCAAACATTATTTTTGGACTACACAGTCAGAGTATGTTGATGCCTTTGTCAAGGCTTTCATTCATTGCCTTTCGACTGTTGGAGGGGAAAGAGTTCCCCATCCTTTTGGTCCGGCTCTTCATGTTACAAAACCAAATTATTTAATCCAATTCGACTACATCGACTTAGGATCATCTAAAGAGGGTCTTGGTACGTACTGATGCTTCTAGATGACTGCTCTGAATATAAATGATTTTTCGCGTTCTCAGACACTGCAGCGGAGAATGCAGCGCATGCACTGATTGATTGGTGTGCAGCCTTTGGTGTGCCGAAGGGACTAATGTCAGATGGCCCTACGCATTTCAAAAATTAAATCATTCGCCTGCTTTCAAAGGGTTTAAAAGTACCACACCACTTTACGGTGCCATATTGCCCATGGGGCAATGGTTTGCCCATGGAGCAATGGTTTGCCCATGGAGCAATGGTGCCGTGAAAAGATTGGGGAAAGAACTAATTCGAGTCTTTCGAGCTGTTTTATCAGAATTCCAGATGCGCCCAGAGCAATGGCCAGATATCTTGGCTCTAGTGCGAAGCGTTCTTAATAACGCGCTATCGCCCCACCGTAACAATATATCCCCAGTAACAGCTTTTGCAGGCCTCAATGCTTCGCTTCCTCTTGGTAATTTTCTTCGTTCTACAACTGCTGAGGTAATATATCTACAAGAAGCGCAAAAAGAGCGCCTACTGAACATTCAATGCTTACAAGAAGCATGTGCGGACCTTCAACTCATTGTACAAAATACCCTCTCCAGGAACCGAGATCGATCCAGAACAAAATCATCTAATGGGACACTCCCCAATTTTACGGAAGGTGATTTCGTTCTTGTGGTCAGACCTGTTTTCTTCCAAGGAGAGAAACTGTCTTTACGATGGCGTGGACCTCGCCGTATAACAAAGGCACAAAGCGACTATGTCTTCCAGGTCGAAGACCTGCGGAATGGACAACTAGAGGAAGTTCATGGAAGCCGACTAAAGTTTTATTTAGACTAGTCATTAGACACTAACGTCATCATGTCACATGTCCTGTCTTCAGAAACAGGCATTTCTGTCTCACGGTTGATGCGACTGGTTGACACGGCTGAGGGTTTGAAAGCCTTGATTCGTTGGAAGGTTCTTCCACATACTGAAGATACTTTTTGAACCGATTGAACGTGTTTTGGAAGATGTGCCTCAAATGCTTAAACGCCTTCTTCAGCGCAAGAATTCACCGAGAGACCTCGCCGACAAGGCGCGAGCCATTCTTGCTCTCTAAAAAAGGGGAGTGTAGCCGGCCATCCCGACTTGATTGCGGACAGTTCTCTCAGCGTGCGTGTTGAGTCACTTGTCTATTTAGAATGCTTCAGTAATTATCGAGAGTGTCTCTCCACACTAATTGCATTATTTCTACATACAGTTGTGAACGACTTCAGCATTCTAGTATTTAATCTGTCTCCCCAGACGGATTCGAATAAACCAACAACCTTAACCAAAAAAAGCAATTACATTTCCACAGGCGCGTTCCGGCGTGCACGGCTTCTCAGTACCTAACGGCGATACTGTCCACGTCAGGGCCCTAGTCGCTCTTTCAAAGTCGGAAAACTTGGTTTCCGCCCAAGATTTTTTCAAGCAGATGGAAACTTTATAATTGAAGAGCACACCGCCTAAGTATTGCCTACATTATTCTGATACCCGATGGATAACAAGATTGCCGAAGTAAATTAATCCGTCCGTGCCACCTCAGCTACTGTAAAACTACTCTGTTCATATGTCGAATAAACAACTTCATGGCAAATCCTGCGTTTTATCTAAATTCTATATGCCCATCTCGAAGTTACAGCCGTCGCCGTCACCACAAATCAAGGCTCCTTGATACAGAAACAGGGGCTTGACCATGGTAAATTGATCCTACACGGGATCATTTAACGTTTCCGACGATAGTCAACTCTTCCGATTCCCGAAGGTTAGTTGCGCAAATTAGTGTGCCCCAGATGAGCAAGGTGAATACTTTGCTCAATGCGTCCATTTTATATTCCACTATGAAACTAAAGCGAAGATGAGAAGGTCTATGGACGCATATTCCACCGAAATATGCTGCGATCAAGTTCACGTGCTCTATATGCCATCAAAAAATGTTTCGCCTGACCCTACAGCACTGCGTTCGCCACAATTTTGGCTCCTTTTAGTCTATGTTCCTAACTTTACGTTCTCTTGTACCTGCCGGACCAAATGGCAAGCACTTGTTTTCAATGATCAATGTCGGTACCATTTTCGAAATATTCATAAGGCTGAATGTCCGTATACATTCTCTAATCCGCATTTCTCGCTGCTTACTGCAAATTTGGGAGCATTCTTTCCCATCACCACCGCCAGTAGTTACGGATAACGCCATTGAATATGTTTCCAGTGCGTCCCAATCCCTGTATGAACACCTTAAAATCCATTTTCGCCAAACCAAACCACACATCCCGGAAGATTACGGCATGCACGAACGACTAAATTCGACTATCACTAATTCTGCATGAGCATCCTTTGAAGTTTCAGGCCTGCCTAAGACTTATTATGTTACACGCTCTTCGCGACGCAGCAGACATATGCAGCAACTTTCTTCATTCTAAACTAGGTACTTATGCGATTTTTGGAGGCCCAAAGTCCATCGACTTCTTCCAAACCTTCGCAAAAGCAGAGGTATGAACCAAACATCTCGAGGAAGCCAGCTTGTCGACAGTGGTTTCCCTGTCAAGCTCCTACAGGTTCTGGACGGTTGCAGTTTCTCAACCGCTTATGAACGAGTAAAAGTATATTGCTGTCGCATGGATAACTTTCATAAAATCCGCTCCGGCCTTTCCGTCACACGTGGCCTTGCCTTTTTCACCTCAAAATTTCTTGGCCTACGGACAGCCAACATTTCCTTAATTACTCTCCATGTCCTCCAGGCAAGAGAGATTATAGGTACCGAATATCTTTTCCACTGCTGGCCTGTCCAGTAAACCACCACTTACGATCACTGTCGCCAATACATTTGCTAACTGGTACAACTGGGCCTCTGATTAGGATCTGCAGCCCGAAGATGTGGAACAACTCGGAGTTTTCGAATGGCTTTCCCATCTTTTGAATACTTCCTCCCTTCTTACTACCTTCAAGATGATGATCGACTAACAGTGATCCGGAAACGAGGCTTATTTCAAAAAAAAATGCACAAACCGCTGTTCGAGGACATCTCAGGCACACTCTTCTCTACTAGAAACAGGCATTGGCCTCCGCTCCCATGCCTGACCGGACTTCGATTCGTAGGATCATCAAAATCTTGACACAACGGTAGTTTACTTCCGAGCTTTCCAAACTCACCAAACGATACAAATAACGAAGGGATAAAGACACAAATATTATTTTTTTTTCCGGTAACGCAGCGCAGTGACGTTCGATTAAAGAGCAGTGGTTCCCATCTTTCCATTGTTCTCCTCAAGATTAAGTTATTGAGCCCACCATCTGGGGTATACTACATAAATCCTGAGCTCTGGTACCTTAGAAAACGCCGACTATTCTAGTACTTCGGCTGACACATGCGTCCTTTGAGGCACGTAGGATTCTTGTTCCACTTCATTTCGATTTAAAGCGACGACTTAACTCTGGCCACTATACCTAGCAGCCCACTACGCGACTTGTTCTGGTCATGAAGGCCAAATATGGAGTCAACTTCAATAACTCTGGGTTCTCCTGCAGGTAGGTCAGCTGGGAAACCATATAATGCCCAGATGAAACTATTTCCATACAACACTTTGGACCCTGCGTAAATTCCCTAGTTAAAGGCTAAATTTCCGCATCAAACTACAATTTCAAGCCGTATCCTTCCGCAGTAGATCTCTACCCACCCGCACCAAAAAGAGCCTCGCATGCAATTCATCACTATAACTAACGGAAGCTTGTCCTTGATTTTGCTTTACCTCACGGAAATTACCGACCTTATCCTATCCTTTGCCGCAGACAAAATATAAGCGAAGGGCCATTCGCAGAAATTCCACCACCTTTATCTGCTCAAGGCCACATTTCACTATCTTGTCTTTCAATAGGACAAAGTGTTAGTATAAAATATGAAAATTGAAAAACTATTTATAAGTATTGGAAAACTATTCATTTTGTTTTCCATATCGAATAGAGGCATGAAAAATTGTGGAGCAATATTTTAAAAGAGGCCCACAATTTTTTTATTGTGAATGATCGAACATAATTTTATCTATTTTTCACTGGCCCATATTTTATATTGTATTACACGTGAAGCACTTTTATGTCTGTCAGTTGGTTTTAAAATTCTACTGTTGTAACTAAGTGATTTTTATTGCTAGAAAATTATTATTTGGACTAATTCTCACCTGAAGAATTATTCCATAGTTATTACCGAGCATTAATTTGGTCTACAAAAATTATTATACTGCTGGAACCATATTTGAAGCTTTTCTACTCTGCTCTACAGAGTAAATAGTCTTAGGCTGTTAGAAAATTATAGAGAGCCGCAGGCCATCGAAATATGGCCGTCGATCAGTAAATACTGGTTTTTTCACTATTATTCTCAGTCCTATTCAGGTAGTTCTATTATTCATTTATTTGGAATTATCTATTTTTGATCTACGTATTTCACTTCATTTTTACATAAAATCGATTTGCACTCCTTTTTATTCTGTGGATCCAAGTATTCACGTATTCACAGTGAGGTAGCGACAAGCCGGTCCGAAATTTCCAATCTAGTGCCTTCGTTTAAATAAAAGGCTGTCCAGTGGCGTCAATATCATGCGAATAGTCCATCTTGGCTTAATCAAGGACTAAAGCTTAATATATTGCCATACACTATCGCCTGGATCGAGCTATCTTTGTCTTCAGACTTTCTCGGGAGCTGGGTATATAACCGAAATTATATTTGGAGGTTGTTCTACAGAAAAAAAACATATTGTACATTATACGCACGTTTTGGGGCAAATAAAACGGAAGTTCATCCAACAGCGTCGCAACAGTGTCCCGAAAAAACCGAAGCCGTACAAAATGTGCCTTCGCCCATTCATATCCTTCGAAAACTTTGAGGAGAATTTTAAAAAGCCGCTCATGCGCGGTCAATTCTAAGGCCTAAAGTGCCGTCCATTGATCACTCAAACGTAACAAGATCGAGGGTCCTATTAGACTGTTAACAGCACTATCAAGAATTCAGCCATCCTTAGAGTACTACTTTGTATATTAGCAATGATTTTCACATTGCTTTGAGCATCGGTACATGTATTTAATATGACATCAAGCTTTACAACTCCAAATGGTTTCCAGCCAATGCATACATATCAATAAAGGAAACCCCTTTTTACCCTTTTTACCTGAGTAAAAAACAGCCCAAAAACTTCCAGCGTACAACCTTAGGTCCCAGGAGTAAATTAATAACTTAAAATATTATCCCAATTCTATTCATGGTCTCACAGTTTTCATTTGACGTAGAAAAAATCAGATTGCTGAAGTAAAATTGTTTATTTTAGATTTTTTAAGCGAAGCATTGTAAAAGCAGTAAAAAGTACTATGATAATAGTCATAATTACACTCGAGAAGAAATGCGCACCTGTAATACCATATCCTCGATGTTTTCATTTGTTAGTATTTTAATCGTGACCATTTCTCAGCTTTTGAGAGATATAATCTCCTGATATGATTGATTATCACTAGAGATGAAATGCAGGCTATCTTTGAACGTAGAATAAACTCTCTCCGGAAAATTTCCGTTGTGGGTTCTTACACCAAGACTTAACAAGAGAGTTTACCCAAAAACCTCCAACTTCAATCACACAGATCCCTCGTTTGGTTTAATAGATGTATGTAAATGTGCAGTCCTCATCTTCCAATCATCTTCCTAAGCTTTAACTGTTGAAATGATACGCTTAATCCTCGATGACTTTCACTGTACTTATTAATTTCCATACGCCAGACTTCCTAAAAATCCTTCAAGCCCAATTCTTGTGTTTGCGCCAGAATCGAATCATCCAAACTCAGGTGTTGCGCAAAGTGCTGTGGTCATCTACGTAAATATATCTTTGGTATTAAACTATACACTTTAAATTTCCTCTATGTAATCTGGAAATCCAAACTGTCGAGGCTGAGGACCAAAACCCCGTCTACTATCCCTAGCCTTCCAACACGCTCACTCGTGCTCTTCTGTTTATAAATTTCCATCTACGAGCTCTCTCCTTTCGTTTACAATAAATTGGTGAAAGAGGCGTCCGGGTCACAAACAGGGGGAAGAAATCGAGGATAGTATGAAGCATGTTCACACTCACTGTGGAGATAATTGAATTTTGAAGAGAAAAGAAGATCAGCTGCTCTTATAGGTATTTAAAATTAAAAATGAACCCAGCTAAAGCTGCCCAATTCCAGAAAATGACTGCAATACAGTTGGGTTGGGTCTTTTATTCATCGATAAATATATCGAGCATCTAGTAACATTTTATTGCTTAAACACTGTCAAGAATGTACAAGTGTATATTTGTTTACCCTTAATTTATCCCACAAGGTCTGTAGTGGCTTTTTTTTCAAACAGTCGACAATCAGGTAGCGAAAGGTAATATGAAAAATTCTTATTTTTATGGTCATCTGATCTGAACAGCTACTCATCTGGTGACGTATGAAGTGTAGTGTTTAAAGTATTACTTATGTACAATTTCAGGTGTCAAGGAGAACTGCTTACAGGGTATCCTAGTAACAGAGGATGCTAGTAACCTTTTAATGGTTCACTACGATGTTTCCAGTGAAGATTTTCTCAGTATCTGAATTATTACTGCCGATTAAAAACTGTTAGGAAGGCTTGTATGAAGATGATATCAAATTTGTGGCTGGATCAGTGTGCGTTATTTCCGACAAAATTTGAAGAGCACATTCTCTTCTTGCCTCAGCTAATCTCAGCTGTTCTAGAGAGAATGATACCATAGTTGAAACGGACAACAAGATGCATGAAAGTATAGAGAAAAGGAAAGCAAATGAGGCAATTAAGGTTAACGCAGAGGATGTGTAGGTCGAAATAAACATTTTTGTGAGACTAGTTGCATGAATTGAAGGGTTTACCGATGAAGTACTGTATAACGGTAGGATAAAAATAAAGAAATCATCATCGATAACTAAATTTTATTCATGAAGAATAACTTCTTCATTCTTTGGATCTATTTTATTGGCTAAACAGCTCTACATAATTGTGCAGAACCGAATAGCTGATATCGCGTAAAAAGAGTTGCGATACAGAATTTTATTGTGAAATATGCATCAATTACCGTATTTAAAGCCTCCGACAGTTCGAGATACTTCCAATACTTAGGTATTTATTGAAAAGCTGAATGATAAATTTAAAATCTCTCTTTTCTTTACGCCAAGTCTAGTTACCGAATACTATTAAGCACTGAACGGAATAATTGCTTTAGCTGTGATATAAAGTTAAAATCAATCTCTATTATATTGGAAATTGTTGAGACCTCTTGTATGCGGCGTTAGATACTGTAGTGATGTGGCCCACCGAAGGGCACGCCGGGTCTGGCTGAAGGGACCACTACTTAGAGGAACTACTGTACACTGGTAGTAGCTACCCTAGTATCCGCGGGATGTGGGACAGAATGTCGTTGAGGGTAACCGCCGTCGTTTTACTGTAAGTACACCGGTCGGATCGATGTGGGACCGCAGAAGGCCAATAAAATTACAGCCATTGAGGGCTAACGGATGAGTGCGGAGAGGCAAAAACGATTGTGATCTTCATATTGGCATAGCTTATGTTCTACCAAGCTCTATTCTCCTTTTTACAACACTACAGTACAGCTAAAACTAACGAACCAACCACCATTTCTTATTTTCATACGCATCTTGAAAAAAGTGGATCGCAACCGTGGCTTCCGATGGTGATTCTCCTGGATAGCGACCGCAGCTTTTAGGAATGAAATATTTCATAAAATTGGTAACGAATCATGAAGGAACATATTCAAAGGGAAGATCTATATCTAATTGGTTTGAAGCCCAGATTGGAAGATGCGGCACTGGCTCAGGTTCCACGTTGGAACAAGGCGAAAATTTGGGATAAGACGGCCATTATTCTCACTCTCGCTACTGGCCCCATGGCTCAAACAAGCGCGATCATTGACGACGACAACCGAAGCGCAAAAGATATTTGGGTTGTGCGTGATCGGCTCTACACAACATCAAACCAGCATACATTTATCACTTTACTTCATGAGCTAGAGATTTAGCAGTATAAGGAATGACAGAGCTGGGAGGAATATTTTGAAAACGTTTCATGTAATTCTGGGCAAACTGTCATCATTGGACAAAGCTGCGAAGGATAAAGAGAAAACTTCGAAGTTGATTCGAACTCTTCCTGAACATTTCGCGCCGATTGCCATGATCTGTAACAAAATTGCATACAAAGAACTTCTGACGACGTAAAAATAAAGTCACAGATGTAACTGGCGAGGTCAACATCTTAAAAGCGT